>OX376245.1:7093767-9493767 GCA_947364205.1 Agrochola lota | reverse complement strand
ATGGTTGTAAATTTTTATGGACATAAGGTAGCTGTTTCTGTAGTGCAGAGCGCTGTTACAAAATTGGTTTTTTAGCTTAGTGGGGTCCCTTTTTGTAAATCTATTGTTTTCGGTTACTGTGGAGAAGAAATGTGAATTTTTCCTAACAAATATGGCTGTTTCTAAAATATAAATAGAAGCTAGCGTTAAAACCTTCAACTTTTGAAAAATTGGTCTACAACTCTCATATGGAGGCGCCCCAGTTATTGCTCTCAAGCATTTTTTTTGCGCTATGAATGCTCTTTGGATATGTGACGAGTTACCCCATAGGAGTAAGCCGTACCTCAATACAGACGCTACGTAGCCGTGATAGGCGTTGAGTGCAGCTTCTTCATTCGCTGTTTTACGTAGTTCTCTTAGTGCATATACAAATCTGTTAATTTTTTTACATAGGTTTTCAATATGTATTCCCCAATTACAATTTTCATCTAATGTTAGACCTAAAAATTTTATACTATTTTCTTTGTTGATTATTTCGTTATTATGGTTTAAATTAATTTTGGGGGGGTTTTGTTTATAGTTTGCAAATTGAATGTATTTTGTTTTAGATAAATTTACTTTTAAGTTGTTTTCAAATAGCCAATTTATTATATTGTTGATAGTTTGATTTACTTCTTGTTGATGTAATGTTTTATTATTTTCCGGTATTATTACTGACACAAGTTGACTGAACTTCTATTAATAAATGTTACTACTCCGTATCGGATTTTCTAGCTGATAAATTTCAGTTGTGTACCAATGTTTGCATGTTTGATATTGAACTGCAGCATGCCAAAATGGTAGAATGTACTGGGATTCTCTTAATATTTTTGTAACCACCTTATTGTAAATACCTACACTCTGAGGAAATAAATGAATATTCTATTCTATTCTATTCTCTGTGACAAACATGTAACGTACTGTCTTAAAATACCATGGCGCCTCCACCACTTCTCACCTCCCTCAATTTTGACATTACCATAGCTATCCTCCAGTACCAGTTCTTTCCGCATGCCGGCGCCAGGCGTGGCCGCTTTACATTATAATTGAGAACTTCAGATGTATGTAATGTATGTCATTATATATGGTATGTATGTAGGCTGGGATTATCTGATGACGTCGGAAGGACGTACTGAGGTTGTAGTTAATTTATATTGTTAATTGCTTGACGACTAAATTATATGTTACGGAGAACATTGATTTTGCCGTGTGGTGATGAATTTTGCCAACGTGTACTGCAACGTTGAAGAAGGTCTAAAAACAAGAGCGTGCCTGAAACTGGTTTCACGATTGTTGATTATTTTACAAAAGGTGGGCAACGTCGCAAATAGCTGTCAAATATTTCGCTGTTTTGATAAATTTGGCAATATTACTGTATGGAAATAAGGAATATGGGTGACTAGTGAACTAGAATATTAATAATGAATTGCAATTATAACGCTGAATTTGATGCTGTAACCGTTTTTGGTGTAATAAAGGCGTTTGGAAAGTTTCCAAATACTTTTTCTACATCTAAAACTAAATATTTGTGGTTACGGTGTTCCTTGACATAATCATCCTAATTATTTACATTATATACTTACCTACAATTTAATTTCAACTCTTTATTAGTGCCTTTGTGGACATGATAATAATTCGGATTTCTTACAGTTGTACTAGCAATTATGTCATTTCGTTTAAAATAGTTGTTTTATTTTTATTAATTAATTTAATTTATATTTTATATAGATTATTTTCTATTAAATTTAAGAACACTGTAGGCTTAGTGGACTGTAGATTTTTTGACCATCTTCTATTTTGTTAAGTACCTGGTACTTGTTGAAAGACCTACACTGTCCTCCCATACTTATTTATACTGTTATTTGAAAATATTGTAAAGGCCAATTATTTTTCAAAGCCGGCAAGAAAGTTTCTTGCCGGCTCTTCTCCATAGGAAACGACCATAGCTTCTGACGTTTATAATTGCTCATGTAGGTTTATGTGGAAAAAAATATTTTGAATTGTAATTTATAATGTCCCATAAAAATAGTGGACCTTTAAAAATTTGAAGTTTATGTAATCACGTACTGCTACAGTAGGTATCCATTATCTTCCCATGCGCCGTCTTCAAAACCAACCACTGGCAGACTAAGGTGGGGTTGGGGGTGGTAGGGGCAGACCGCCCCGGGCCCCCGGTCCAGGGGCCCCCAAATCTCTAAAAATACTTTTTAATCTAATCCCTAATAAGGCAGTTTGTAGTTGGACGCTGCCTACGTATGCTAAATGTATGGTGCTAAAATTTTCCAACTCACTTCGCTCGCTTTTGCATCCACTACCAATTAAAGAAACGTGTGAGGAAAAGAGAATATATTCTCTTGTCCTATTTCTGTAGGAATGGTCAAAAGAAAACATAACCTTTTCGAGGCAGTGTCCTTAAAATTTCGAGCTCGCTTCACTCGCTGTTGTATCTTATATTCTCCTAGTTCTCAAACTTTCTGCATATACCTGGGCCGGGGGCCCCCATTTACGAGTAGCTTTGCCGCCCCGGGCCCCCGACTTAGTCCGCCACTGAAACCGACCCATAAACAAATAATAAATATCCTGCATTTAAATTAACATCGATACCAACTATCAGCCCCATTTATCTACTCTACAAAAAGTTCAAAAAACCAACAAAAATCTGCCATTTCCTACCACAATCACACCAATGAAAACCCAATCTTAAAACTTCTGCTCCAAAGTTAAATATACTTTGGCAAAATACCCACATTAATTGGTAGATGAATTCGCTCAGTTATTAAGGACGGTTCCAAATATGGCGCCCTCTAAAGGGCAGTCTTATTGCGACAATAAAAGAACTACAACGATGATCTGATGCGAAAATTATAGGTCTTTATGGATTCTTTATGTGGGCCAAGTAGCGACATTAATCATACACAAGACAGGGCTTATAATCAGTGAAAATACCGGTGATAATTTGCTCATTATTACCCGGCAACATTGTGTTTTTATTTCGGAAGCACTACTGCATGACAAAGCTCCCTTCCTTCTGTCCACCTTTTCCGGTCTACCGTAACAATAAAAAAATCAAAATCATTAAAAAAAAAGTCATTTATTCAAACTAGGCTGAGAATCCGCACTTTATGAACGTCAAAATTACATAAGACAGTCCCCCAAAAACGCCCACCCTTCACTCCACTTCCTAGTGCTTTAGCTGGGAAGAAGAAGTGGCGCAACAAACTCCCCAGAGTTTAAACTTGAATAAAATACTTATTATTATTATTATACAGGGTTATTGGTCGGCAATCCATTAAGAGGATGTAGGAGAGGTTATTTACAACCAAATGAACCAAATGACTAAAGATATAGTGCAATAGGACGGCACTAACGATTTCATTACATAAAAATCGCAATGTTTGCAACAATTGTATCTAAGTACTCCCTAGGTATTTACTACAGATAATTTTACAGTGCTTTAAGGATCAATCCTTTTATAGTAATTTATTAAGTTTATTTTAAGTTAAATTAAAGTTCTGTAAATGATGTTTTTGGAAGTACTTCTTATGATAAATAATAAAATGTGGTTTTAACCCTGGATCGTAAGAGCTGAAAGTTCTGGGGAGAGGCCTGTACCGAGCAGTGAAAAGATACAGGCTAACCGTAACCAGTAGGTACCTTATTATGGTTTAGAAATATTGAAAATTGGTTAATTGCCACAGAACGTGCATTAAAAAAGGTAATTTAGCGCGAACAAATACTGAGACAAAAAAAGCCAATCCTATAAAAAAGTCAGCTCCGAGCGCATCCTGCTATGTTTCTCTGGG
This sequence comes from Agrochola lota, assembly GCA_947364205.1. Lineage (NCBI taxonomy): Eukaryota > Metazoa > Arthropoda > Insecta > Lepidoptera > Noctuidae > Agrochola > Agrochola lota. Next base: position 9,489,946 of record OX376245.1, on the reverse strand, counting down.
TCTGCTGTTGCCAATCCCTGGTTATTAGGATCCACTGAGAAGGTTGTTAACAGTAACTATAACTACATATATAAATTATTCAAAATTACTACTCTCAAACCATATAAATCCTAACCTACTCAATACATTTAATATTTAAACGATTGCAATTACAGCACACCACCACGGCAGCACCAACAGTATTCTCAGCGTATTCGCAGATCGATAGGACTCCCCGATGTTGCGGAGGTGGATGCGGCTCCATGCTGAATTTTAATTGTATATTTTCATGTCTGTAACCTACTAACACTAGAACTTAAGTAAAATTGTTACTAACCCTATGGACTCCGGTCTGAAATAAAAACTTTCTATTCTATTCTATTCTATTCTATTACCAATTATTCCCACTCGAAAAACCCCGATGTTAAATTTTACGATACACTTTGGTAAATAAGTTGTTAGGCCCATTTTGACTATCAGTAAATCCCAGCTAGTGCAGAGGTTGGCAAATACATAGTTGGAACATGCGCGAATAACAAGTCAGAGGATTTAGCGCAGTGACGCCATGATTGTTCTAGTTATTTATCAGCTATACTACTTACAGCTTTGCAGCAGTGGTGGCCCAGTGGAAACAGCTCCGACTACGAGTTGCAGGTCGTGGGTTCAGACTAGGGAATGCAGAACCGGTGCTGTTTTAAAGAACCGGGATTTTTGGGACCTTCTGGCTTAAGAACCGGGATTCCCGGTACTATCGATACTTTTGATACTTTAATAAGTCTTTGTAAGAGAGTTGAAAGTGTTGAAACGGAGAAAGTAAAAAAAGACGAAATTACAGGGCAAAGTAAAAACATTTTAATCAAATCAAATAAAACGTTTTATTTCTTGTTTTATAGACACTAAATCAGTCTTATTTAGTATAATTTTACTGGTAATTACGCATATTATGCCAGCAACATTTTTTAACATTAAACGATTTTTATACCTAATCCTACATAATATATAACAGAAACATTTATTAAACATCTTCACTTTACCAAACAAATTAACATGACTCTTATTGCAATTCTGCATAACCAAATTATAATTTAAAACTTACGTAGGTAACATCTACAAAAAAAGGAACTATGGAGTTTTAGCGTAGCATTAATCAGTCTCAATATTTATTGATTAGATAATCTTAACAAACATTTTTTAAATTTTAATCTTATATAATAATTCAACAATAGTTTGGAACAACTTGAATCGACAAATTCTTTAAATCAACTTGACTCTAATTATACATTTAAGAAAAAATAAAATAAAAATATAACTTTAAACTTAAATATTTTTGCAAAACTTAAACATAGGTATTCATCCTTACAATACTATAAATAAAAATACCCAACTAATACTTGCTCAGACCAATATTCGCGATCACAATCTAACTAAGCGGGACGCGCGTCTACAAGATGGCCGCCACCTGCCCCTCCCGCACCTCCGCACCCTCGCGCATCATGCTCTTGTATTACAGGTAGCAGCGGTGGTAGCTAGGTAGTATAGTAACAGTGCAGCGGTCGGATTTTAGGCAATAAAATTAGAAAAATTCTAAACGCGAATCTTTTACCGAAAGTACCGAAAGAACCGGGATTTGGTTTTGGAAATTCCGGTTCCTAAAACAACGCAAATTTCCGGGATTTCCCGGTACTTTCGGTTCCGGGATTTCCCGGGACTATTCACTAGTTCAGACCCTGACAGGCGCTTTACTTTGTGTAAATAATTTAATCACCACTGCTCTCAAAACGGTGAAGGAAAACATCGTGAGGAAGCCGACTTGTCCTAGAACCAAAAATTTGAAGACATGTGACATCTACCAACCCGCACTGGGCCCGCGTGGTGGATTACAACCCACTCCCTCTCGAAGAGACAGCACATGGGTAGACCATGACCTGGATTAGGACATAGGATACTTTTTATCCCGACATTCCCACGGGATCGAGACTTATACGGGTGAAACAGCGGAGCGCAGCTCGTATATCAATATTTAACATTTACATCATCAATCAATCAACTGAGCCTATAGCAGTCCACTGCTGGACTTAGGCCTCCTCCTATCTGCGCCAAAACATCCTGTCCTCCGCCTTCTGCATCCAGTCTCTGCCATACAATTTCTATAGGTCGTACATAGCGCAGAAATAAGAATGTTTTGACACACTCATGTGAGAAGCGGTTGCTAGTATTATATAAAACAAAGAGCTCTTAGCATAGGTCCTGTATCTAGGCTAGATGAAAGATCAGGACATCTGATATCCTTGTGTAACACACACCGAAGTTGTTAAGATCTAGTTAATAAACGGAGCTGACCTTGCTTGTTGCGTGAAGGACGGAGATACGATGACTTAACAGTAATAAGATATGTTCAGGAATCGGCTATGAAGGGGATGCGCGAAGGTAGCCCGCGAAATTCTAAATTTTAGTTTTCTGCGATTTGCAGGTCAGTGTTTGTATGTTGATTAAAATATGATTCGCGACCGAAACAAATATGGCTTTGCTGAATTATAATCATTAGAATCAGCAATACAACTCCTTAAGTTAGTATAATCCTCAAATGTCATGATTTCATTTAATAGTCATTCAATAGGATAACATGAACTTACAGTCAAAACCGTTTATAACGACTTCTCTATAAATGACGTACCGGTTATAACAACGAAATTTTGAGGACCCAAGATTTCTGCTTACAAAATAGTGTTGTTTGGTTATTACGACTATAGGCTTTATCAACCGTAATCCAATGGTGCCTTCGAAATTGTTATAAACGGTTTTGACTGTATATAGTTGTATTGATGTCATTGATGATTTTTAAGGCAATAATTCTATATAATTATAAACGTTTGTTACGGCCGCGAATCATATTTAGATCAACATACAACCTGATACTGACCTGCGAATTGCAAAAGCTTTAAGAATATTTGAATTTCGCGGAATACCCTTACGCTTTCGCCTTAAGGAAATAAATAAAAGGATCTATGATTGATATTTGACTAGGAGGGGTCCACTAGGCAGCCAGCCCGACTACCGAACATGATGGTTGTCTAATCTTTTTACCTCGGCCGGCAAGTGCGAGGACTAGCACACGAAGGGTTCCGAACCGCCTCACCTACAATATTTAGCAAAAAACGTCGAGAAAAACACGTTTCTTGTATGGAAATCCCCTTTAGTTTTTTACTTTATTTTATCCTATACTATTAAACGAGCAATATTTGTATATATATATATATATTTGTAGTCACGTTCTCGAAAACGGCTCTAACAATTTCGATGAAAGTTGCAATACAGGGGTTTACGGGTGCGAAAAATCGATCTAGCGAGGCCTAGGTGGTTTTCTTCGTATTTTCATCCGAGCAGAGCTCGGTCGCCCAAAGATTAGAACAAGATGGCTACCTTCGAATAATGAGATGGCAACATGGAATTAGTAAGTACTATCATGGAATTAGTATGAACTATCCTATACTATTAAATGAGCATTCTCTATTTTCACCAGACCAGGGCTCTGTCGCCCAGGTACTTTTTATTATTTGTTGTTACAGTGACAATAGAAAATCACAACCTACAGAATTTCAACTGTCTACCATTACGGTTCATGAGATAGAACCCGCTGACAGACGGACGGATGGTCAGCGGAACCTTAGTAATAGGGTTCTGTTTGGCACTCTGCGGGTACGGAACCCCAAAAATAACCTCACACCTGTATATGCCAAAGGGGCTGATGGTAATGGCAAGTGGCACATGGCACATGGCAGGTGTGGCCAGAGATAACCCATCCCTAAGTCCTGGGAGCCTACCAACACCTCTAAAGCAGTATAATTTTTAATAATACTTTAGTGTGGGAAAGAGATGAAGCTCTACAGGTCGTTTAGCTCCATCTCTTTCCCCTACTGAATTGAGACTCAAATAATACTGCTTTAGAGGTGGTGGTAGGCACCCTGCGCCTTTAATCACATCGGAATTGTTGCAGACCGGAACACAACAACGCTGCTTGGCGGCAGCAATAAGGAAAGGTAAATTAATACCCCAGACGACAAGCTTCTACACATAATACTCGTATCACGTCTGTATTAATTTGTCGAAGGCAGAGATGTAACACACACACTCATATAAGTCACAACATTTTATTTTTATGAGCTTTTTATATTATCCTACTATTATCTTTAATTTACTATGTAATGCCAATAAACACATTTTTCTTTCTTTCTTTTCTCTCTTTCATCACACCCACATTTCGCCAGTTATATTTAAGTCCCATGTAATAGGGGGCGAGCCTGTTGCTATCGACCGGGCACAAATCCAGACTCCGGGCTGCTACTGAGAAATTCCAGATTGAAAACCCAATGACACTTTGCCCAACCTGGGAATCGTACCCAGGACCTTCCTTGTTGGTACCTTGTTGTTCAACCTAGCAGGTGTGCAGTACTCTCAGTCCTGCTCACCCCCCCAAAATCACCCTATAATGTTCCCACTGCTGGGACGAGTCTACCTTTTATAGCAGAACTTTTTATGTTATAATATTATTTTGCATAACAACGGTTAGCATAATCTTCATTTCGCTGAAAATCGGTTGGCATACACTAACTTATCATACATTCAAAACTTATAAGGTTGAAAGTCAGAATCATCTTTTGCCATCATATCCATAATAATTAAAAAGTAATACCATCATATCGGACAAAGTTCACACAAACAAGCATACCCCATACATGCAAGCAAGCATGCAGCATGCAAGCGAGCATGCAACATGTAGCAGGCATGTTTCTGTCACGGCTCCGGCGCTGCGGACTTAAATTACACTCTAGGGATAGGGCAGACAAGACGTGGGACTCCACGTAGTTTTGCAGCGATTTGTTTCTGACACTAACTTTTCTAGCGCAACAGATTGACTTTTTCAGACAATGTTTTAATTTTGATTTAAGGTTGAAAATGCTATTTTATAGAAATGGCCATATGCCGAATAAATTTATTCCAAATAAAATTCTGCCATCTTAAAAGTATGCCTTTGTTAATTCGGACATATAAAGATTCGGCCAAACAATAATGATTAAAGAAGATAATGCCAAGTCTGTTATGCCAAATAAATTTCGGAGCATCAAGATTCTGCCAAATAAAGGGAACCCGCTGGGACACAAACTTCCTCTCTTCAAGAGGGAGTGGGTTGTAATCTACCACGCGGGCCCAAGGCGGAGTTAGTTGATGCCACAATGTCTTCGAATTTTTGGTTCTTCCCGGTTTCCTCACGATGTTTTCCCTTACCGTTTTGAGAGCAGTGGTGATGAAAATATTTACACAATGTAAAGCGCCTGCCTGGGTTTGAACTCGTGAGTCAACTCGTAAGTCGTGGCCGTTACCACTGCGCCACCACTGTTCTGACTACCTCATTTTTTTTTGTGTGTGTGGAATTATCAAATAACTTCTCCCACTCCGGGCGGAGCGGGAGGGCGTGTCAGACTCTTACTGACTAAAACCCACCCGAGTTCCTTCAGTTGCCTGTACGTTGCCAGGGGCCACGGTATCCCTTTCGAACATTCCCGCGATCTGCTTACCCCCGAAGCTGATGTAATTTAGACGCGTATTACAATAAGTAATATACGAGCACTATTGCATGAAATAAAACCCGACAGGTTGCGCCAACAGCGATCAAAGTCGCCTGTGCGTGAAATACTAAACAATATGAACATCACAATGTCAGAAATATAATTACCTTATTGGTTCATCAAGTTAATTTATTAATGTCATATTTTTTTCTTGGTCACGGTGCAGCGGTGGTATATACCCACAACGCGTTCCTTTTGATATTCCATAACTCTAGAGTATTAATGAGACCATGTCAAAGTATCAATCTGCTTAGCCTTTTCCCAACTATGTTGGGGTCGGCTTGCAGTCTAACCGGATGCAGCTGGATACCGTATTTTACATGGAGCGACTGCCTATCTGACCTCCACAAACCAGTAACTGGGTAATACGATACCCTTGGGTAAAACTGGTTGTCAGACTTTCGGGCTTCTTACGACCCGTAACGACTGTCAAAGATCCACGAATGACAGCCGAGACCAACGGCTTAACGTGCTTTCCGAGGCACGGAGGAGTATAGGTATGTTAAGATGGTTACCCATCCACAGACCAACCCCGGTAAGCGTAGCTTAAACTGATGGATCGAACCGTGCGGCTTTTATTACTTAGCTACGAGCTCAAACCATGACAAAGAATCAACTGGCAAATAGCTTCTTTTTTTTTCATTTTTCATACAGTATAAATTCGACAGTCTCGATTATTTATGTAATACAAAAAAAAAACATAATACTGAGATTTTTAGACCATAAAAAAAATATGACAACGTTGCATTCTCTGAGCTTTAAAAATGAATGAAAATGATTTACTCGTACTTATCAACGATACACACATCGAGAGTCGAGCGTTACGTTATCTTCGAAACTAAGTATTTTTGGAATACTTGTTCTAGGACTTTATGTAGTATTTTTACTTATAGCATAATTATAAAATATCGATATTAACACGTTGTATAGACAAAAGTTTCACATGCACAAAAACCTAGGAACAACAGCCATCGCCAGACCTTACAAATGGCTTCTGTGCGAGATTAAACCTGCGACCGATAGCTCAGTAGCAAATTAATGCTCAGTCAGACATATTAATATGTCAAGAAACTTAAACTTCGAGTTTACAAAGCGACCTTTTTACCATCAACAGGGAATATCCTGTAGATTTCTAGATATCTGGAAATTTTCTTCGTAGAGCCCTCCAGATTTGGAAATTGCTTATAGAAAACCTCATAGAACTTTGCCTAGGAATCAAAGCCTCGGATCCCACAGCAGCAGCAGCTCAACAGTCTAGCTTGCAACCACTTCTAGGTGAGTTAACACCCACCGTTAAAAAAACAGTGTATTGCGTTCGCGGTAACTAGAGAGACCGTAGTTCAATTTCCTATGTTCCTAGAACTGAAGCGATCAATGGAACAAAAAATTACATAAGACAACTAATGATGTAAGTCCTCGGAATAAACGAGATCCATATAAATTAGTGCTGAATGATTTGCCAAGACTTGCCAAATTCAACAAAAACTTCCTAGTAATGTGCGTGCGTGTTTACGTTGAACGTTTCATGAAAGTACGTTGTAACATTTTCAAATACCCAAAAATTTTGCATGCTGTTTTATCCTAGCTAAACATATTTGTTCCATTATAATTATATTTAACACCATTGTATACCATGTTTGATGCAAATAAATTATTTATTTATTTATTGATATAAAATAGTAAAAAAAAATACTAAGATAACTACGCCTGGTGATTGGTAGTTCGTTGTAAGTACTTAGGTAAAGAGAGACGCTGCTATATACTCCCTGTACAAAAATATTCTCTTAATTAACTTTTATTGCCAAAAAGCATTTAACCCAACTAACAAACTCTCGATACTCTAATCATTGCGAAAAATTTCTATTTGACAGGAAGCTTGCTAAAAACTTTCATAACTTTTTGGTTTTCCTACCAGATAATGAAAAATTTTTACAGGACGTTTAGTCCACTCTCGGCTCCTCGACTCCCAAAACTGTGTAGTATATGCAAACGCCAGCCTGTCGGAAAATCACCTAATGAAAATCTTATTACAAACCAAAAACGAATGCTTGTATAAAAATAACTATTTTCCTTTTTAACAATCAATCTGCCTAGCCTGTTCCCAATTATGTTGGGGTCGGCTTCCAGTCTAACCGGATGCAGCTGAATACCAGTATTTTACATGGAGTGACTGCCTATCTGACCTCCACAACCCAGTAACTAGGTAATACGATACTCTTTGGTAAGACTGATGTCAGACTTTCGGGCTTCTGACGACTCGTAACGACTGCCAAAGATCCACGAATGATAGCCGGGACCAACGGCTTAACGTGCTTTCCGAGGCACGGAGGGTTCTCGGTATGTAAAGATGGTCACCCATCCACTGACCAGCCCTGGTAAGCGTAGCTTAGCCTGATGAATCGACCAGTGAGGCTGTTGTTACTTAGCCACGAGCTCCTCCTTTTTCCCTTTTTCCTTTTTAACACAAAACAATAAATTTGTTTTGGAACCATAAAACGAACATTTGAATACTATACTATTTCCTATTGAGGCAACGACGCGTAGAAAAATCATGTACGCCTAGTGTCCGCTTCATTAAACTAGAAGCCCTCAGTTCATATCCGCCGACATGCATATACTACACAGATTTAGGGGTCGAGTTGCCGAGAGTGGACTAAACGTTTTAGGATTTTATGAACAAAATAAAAAGCGGTTGTCAATGTATTGTTCTCAGTTCATACATACTTAGGGAGTATCGATGTATCTAGCAGCCCCGAATAGCTTCGATAAACATTACAATACAGTATAACAACGCACAGTCGACTCCTGCGCCACTATAAAAGCGGCTGCGCTGCAAACATAAGGCATCAGTCTCACAGTGCTGTCGAGAGGATACACATACCAACTCACAAACAAAATGTTCGGTAAATTGGTGAGTGGAATATTTTTTAATTAAATTAGATATTTTATTTATATTGGCTTAAAGATCTGGAGGAAAAAGGCAGTGATTTCTAGGTCAAAGAATGGATTTTTGTAGATCATTTTTATAATCTAAAAAATTCTTAGAGCTACTGTAACTCCTGCATCAAATATTCGAAATCAAATAAAAATTACCTTGTTTCTGTAAATATAAAAACGGAAAAAATATATATTGATACACTTCTGATAAGATTTTTCTCAACTCTTGTCTGACTGACTGACTATTTGTTCTCTCCTCTTACAGCCAAAATTCGCTGTTTATTCAATTTTTTTTTCCATTTTTTCTTCCATTTACTTTAATTTTGCTGAGCGAACAATTCGACATTTTCAATTTTCCTCTCTTTTACTAAGTCCTACGTACTAACATGTGCTTATTTTATGAAAACGAAAAAGTATGGAATACCTGCATTTCGATTTTGACAGCTCCAAAATCAAATTCTGGTCTAAACCTTTGTGACACTTGAACCGAATGGTTCAATGTATGTGCATGAATATACACACGAGCTTTGAACTATGCATTGTCACTAAAACGCTAAACGCCCCGCCTATCTACGCCCGCTATCATACAAACCACAGCCTTATACGAGTCAACAATACATCGACTGTCAGCGTGGGTCTTTGAGACGACAAATTATTGACCAAATTGTGATTGATTTATGAATAAACTCATGCATATGCAATTAGATAGGTACTAAAATGTTGACAGTTGTTATAAGTAGTTACAATACCTAGCTTTCGAAGCCAGAAAGCCTGAAAAGTGGGTATGTGGCACAAGCTATAATGTTCCCACTCCTGGGACACACGCCTCTGTAAGAGGGAGTGGGCCGTAATCCACGACGCAGGCCTAGTGCGGGTTGGTAGATGTCACATGTCTTCGAATACTTGGTTCTAGGACATGCCGGTTTCCTCACGATGTTTTCTTTCACCGTTTTGAGAGCAGTGGTGATGGAATAATTTAGACAAAGTGCCTACTTGGGTTCGAACCCACGACCTATAGGAAGCGAACTCAAACATTCTGATAATGTTATCTTAGGATTTAAAATAACATCTTTAGGCGTTAAAGTTAAAGACAAAGTCAAAGTCAAATAATTTATTTCAGATAGGCACATATGAGGCACTTTTGAACGTCAAACGTCAAACGCTACCTTTATTTATAGATTATTATTATTGATCAAAGACCGTACATTACAGAAGTTTAACTAAGGCTCGCTATAGAAAAAATGTTAGAAATGAAATTACAGTCAGCAGAGTAAGTTTGTTAACACTCAGTGTTTTTTTTAAATAATAACTAAAATATCTCAAAAAATCGTACGAAGTAACATTAAAATAACAAAAACCGTTGACTCAAAAAAACGAGATGGTTGTCAATTTAGTTATTTAAAATGACAACTTCCGATGCTAAGAAGCTTTAGAGTGTAATAATTATAGTTTTTTATTCAGTATAAAGATGTAAATTACAATGCTATTCAAATCTCTATACATATTTTTTGATAAAGTGGGTGCAAGGTAACATTACAATGGCAAGTGTAGTACGCATTACATTAATTAATTCAGTATTTATTAATATGTATGTGATCATTATCGATCATAATTTAAGTGGTAATTTGTCGGCTGGCAAGAATTAGAGGTTGTCATGGTGATAAACATGTTTACTGTCAATTATTTTAATTGTACCTGTTGACTTGTCTGGCACCTAGTTGGTATGCATTATTATGTGGGAATATGTTTAAAAAAAGTTATCAAAGTTTGTATCGCCTTGGCAGCAAGGTTGGCTATAAAGCTAGATGTGTTTAGTTCGACGTAAAACTGTGACTACAACCTACCTATGTTACATATTTTACAGTATTAAACATATTTTACAAAATTGCAAAGGAAATTACAATCAAAATGACGTACTGGATATGACGCCGAAATTTTGAGGTCCCAGTATTTCTGTTTATTTAACATAGTGTTTGGTTTTAACGAATATCGGCTATAACAACCGTAAGCCGGAGGCCCCTTCGAAGTTGTTATAAACGGTTTTGACTGTACTTACAGCAAAACTTTTCATAGATTTGTAAAAGTATTAACTTAAACACTTTTTGTAAAAATAAAATTTCTAGTTTTAATGTATATGTCACTTTTTAAACTTTTTTAAATGTCCGTAACTTTTGATACTGACTGTACTTTTATAAATATAATTTGCTATTCGGAAAAGAATCTACTAAGGCCCATACTACCTCATTGAAGTCTAGATTTAAACCTGTCGAATTTGATACAAATCTAGTTTTAAATCAAAACCGAAAATGAGAGGTCCAAATACCAAACAAAACCACTCCTTCTCGAAATCAAATCTCTAAATTTGAAGTGAATTAATGCATTAATAAACAATAGATAAGACGCCTGAAACCATGTAATCTGCACAACAATGTCATTTAATTTGAATATTCTCTGCATTCTTGCATAATTATATTGTAATACTGACTAATCCGTATGATAACGCCTACTACAGTCGAGGTATGGGTAGGATTGATAGTGACATTCTTCGGGAATGGTAAACAGTAAATTAAAATTTTGGAAGGGAATTCCAGGATTTACATACATGTTTAATTAGATTCTAAAATTAATGTTAAACTTTATGTACCTAAATCTTTTATACAAATCAAAAATTAAATACTTTTAAAAGTTTTTAAACATCACTAACTTTCGAAGTCGACTGTACCTAAAATATTGAAGATAGCTACCTAATTTTATTTGATGTTTGATGTGTAGTTATGAATAAATGCAAAAAAAATGTATTGAAAAATAACAACTTTCTGTATAAATTGTGTATCTGACTAATCGGTAAGGTAACGCACAATAGTGTCGAGTTATGGATTGGATTAGTAGTGTATTTGCATTCTTGAATGGTAAACGATAAATAACAATTTGGGAAAGGAATTTCAGGAATTACATGTTTAATCATTATAGTCCAAATGAACATAATAATTTAATCGAACAAATAAATGAATTTAAAAATATTTCAATTTTTTTTTTTTTTTTTTTTTGTTAACGGCGTGTTTGTATCAACAAACTCACTAAATACGATTAAAAACTATAGTGTTTTTATCATTTTGATTTTACAATTTCGTTTTAATGATAACAGCCGCATGGGTCGATCGAAGGTTAAGCTACGCTTGCCGCGGTCGATTCGTGGATGGCTAATGAGTAGTCAGAAGCCCAAAAGTCTGACAACCAGTCTTACCAAAGGGTATCGTATTACCCAGTTACTGGGTTGTGGAAGTCAGATAAGCAGTCACTCCATGTAAAAAAATAAAAGTTTAATACTGATATTCAGCTACATCTAGTTAGACAGGAAGCCGACCCCAACATAGTTGGGAAAAAACAGGCAGATTGATTGATGAGGCACGAAATTGACCCAATTCCAAAAAAAAAGCTTTCACCTATCAATTAAAATAAAACTAAAAATAATTAACACAGCAATAAAATAATTCACCATATCGTGTCAAATACGCGTTATACCAAAAATTGATTAGTTTACAGTTGCGATACACTGTCTGCAGTGTTGCCTTAATTACACTGCATTGCAATGTTACCTACATAGCGCGTTACGGCCTGCTTATTCTGACAGACACTGTACTAATCGGCAATACTTTTAATAAGGGATCATTGATTAATTAATTTAATGCTTCGTAGATCTTGCGATTGTAAACGCGACTGCTGAGCGCGGGGTATTGGGAACAATTACCAGTTCGGGCAAAGGGTAATTGGATCTTTCTATTAGGATTGTTCTCAGTACGTATTCTGGATTTGTGCCTGATTAGTGGCTACAGAGTTGCCCCTTGTAAAACCGGGATCTACATAACTGGAGAATTGTAGGTGTAACATCAAAGAGTTCATATCTAACCACCGTAAAGACTATTCTTGCTTGCAGCGCTCGGCAGCTATAGAACCGGGCCTGTAACAGATATGGTCATCGTCTTCACGGGATTTTGTTTTCAAACTAGTATATATGAACTTTCGCTTTACTTTGTGTAAATAATTCCATCACCCCTGCTCTCAAAACGGTGAAGCAAAACATCGTGAGGAAACCGGCATGTCCTAGAACCAAAAATTCGAAGTCATGTGAAATCTATCAACCCGCACTGGGCTCGCGTGATAGATTACAGCCCACTCCCTCTCAAAGAGAGGAGGCCTGTGTCCCAACAGTGGGATCAATATAGGCTGATTGTGCTATACACCTTTTCGCGGAATACTGGCGTGATGATAAGTATCATGCTATTAATTACGATTTTTTATTTAAAAAAATACTAAAGAAACAATGGATGGACTGTGTGAAAGCCATATAACGGCTACCTCTCTCTCTAGCCATATCATGGATAGAGAGGACTGACTATCGAGATGACGACTAATAGAGAGGTGTGGAAGAAAATAATATTGTTGCATAATGTACATTATATTGCATACTATTGTATAGAATATTTTTTTTCTAACTGAACAGACAGCTGTGCTGCTGAAGAGTTTGTTGCGCCACTTCTTCTTCCCAGCTAACGCACTAGGAAGTGGTGCAGGGCGGGCGTTTTGGGGGACTGTCTTATGTAATTTTGACGTTCGAAAAGTGCTGATTCTCAGCCTATTTTGAATAAATGACTTTTGAATTTAGAAAAAGATATGTTGCACCGACCATATATAAATTGAGATACGGAAAAGAGAATGAGGAGAATTTTACTATTAATAATAATAATACCAGCCTATTATTGTCCCCCTGCATGGCAAAGGCCTCTTCTCATACGAAGAAGCGTGGTGATGAATGCCCGTGGCATTAATAGGGATGACGACAAAAAAAATTTTTTTAGTCCGTCTTTGAGATTATAAAAAAATATTGAACACGTATTTTTTCTTTTTTTACGTAATCTAAAGATTACGGCGATACATTGAGGTAAAATGTGCCATGACGTCACGAGTATGTAGATTCTATACATACTAGTGACGTAGCGCCCCCACTCCTCAACTTAAAATGCGTTTTATCCAAGTATATTTTTATTAATATGATAAAGCAAAAAATACGTGTCTAATATTTTTTATTATCTGACTGAAGGACTAATTAGAATTTCATTTTTTTTTACCCAGGCTTCATCCCTATTACCACACTTGCTCAAGATGGGATGGTGATTTCGTACTTAAATTAACTATAAGTCCAGGTTTTTTCAAGAGTTTTTCCTTCTCCTATGTCAGTGATGTCCAAGATAAACTTAGAAAGTACATACATAGCTTATAACCCACTACCACGCTTCTTCCCACTACTGGGACACAGGCCTCCTCTCTGTGAGAGAGAGTGGGCCATAATCCACCACGCGGGCCCAGTGCGGGTTGGTAGATGTCACATGTCTTCAAATTTTTCGTTCTAGGACATGCCGGATTCCTCACGATGATTTCCTTAACCATTTTGAGAGCAGAGAAAGCACATATGAATTGAAAAACGCACATTGGTACTTGCCCGGATATTTGCATGAGAGGAGTGGCCTTAGTGGCCTGGGCTGACTAATTTTGATTTTACCATGCTTATCTTTTTTTCTCAGTTGATGTTCTTCGCGCTGGTGGCGGTAGCCTTTGCCCGGGAGTACCCCGCCGGTGTACACCCTGCCGTGTGCCCGAATTACCCCTTCTGCGACGCCGACGCGCTCGCCCGCCACACCCCCGATGGTATGCCTATCCCTCAGTGGGGATATAACCCTGCTGTCGCCCCTGCTCATCCTGGGTAAGTTCTGCACGATAAGTGACTTTAATTCCTAACTATTTAAAGGTATGATTCAGAATAATGTTGCACGAGGCAGTGCTGTTCCGTCACTACTGTTGTGTGACGCGTCACTACTGGTCCCCATACATTTTCTATAGGTATGGGGACCAGTAGTGACGCGGCAGCAGAATCATAAAGAGTTTAAAGTAAGTTGATCTAAAAGAGTGCCCGTGGAGTTTCTTGCCTGTTCTTCTCCAGAGGAATCTATTACGCTTTGGAATGGGCAACTAGCTTCGTCTTTCTGACTGACTGATTCCGTGACAATTCAAAAGTACCTGTAATTGGTTTAATTGAAATAACTGCTTTGAGTTTTAATGTAATGCCTCACCAGGACGAAAAATTTTAAAGTACCTAAATATTGATTTGGGTGAGTGTGTTTATAGAAACGGTTATCTGATGCTGTCATTTTTGAAAATTTTAAGAAGGCTTATCAGCCATGAACTATGGTAGATTAAAGGGACTACTGAGGGCCTTAACACACTGACCGGTTGACGTCATAACGTCAACGCCGGCTGTCGCTGAAAACCAGCGCTGGAGCTCTGTCTCGCATAGGGTCGCAGCTTTACGCTGAGCGATGGCCGTTTTGCGTGGATGTGACGCATATTTTCCCCCAAATTGTTTATTCGTGTTTTGTTCTTACCTTGCGTCATGTGTAGTTACCGCAAATAAACGTATTTTCTTTCTTTTTTCTCTTTTCACTGGCTAGTTTTGTTAGTGTGATAACGCTCTTAAAAAGCATAATAACATTTGCCTGTTTGTCCAATTTTTTATAAAGTGATAAGAGTACCTACTATGGTTTGCTGTTTGCTGTGCCCTACAGGGTCCATAATGATCTAAATCATATAGTTACCACCTAAGTACACATTATGGTAAAGCAATAATGATATTGAGTATGGTCTCGATTATGTCTATTTTGGTTTTGTTCAAGCACCTCTCTTGTCTTTGTCTTCGTAATGAGCTCTTCAGGCTTGCGTCACTTATTTTACTAAAAATGTATTTTTTTTCCTACAGCCCCGTCCCCGCTGCCCCGAGGTACCCCGCTGACTTCCCCCCCGCGCTCTGCCCGAACTACCCCTATTGTTGGTGATTATCGCACAAGACCCCAACTCTTTTCCGGCACAACATTATGACAGCTTTACCTATTGAAATGAAGACGCCGCCATCTTCTTTTTAGAGAGTTTCCGAACGCATTTTTTTATCTGTGCTTGTCAAAATCTGACACTGTCATATTTCACATATTTCTTTTAAATGTGTGCGTGGTTTTTCACGTACAGTAAAATATTGTTAGGTATGTCTCTTCTACATAATAATTTAAAGCGTCTTCATGTAAACCCTATGCTACTTAAAAATATTCGGTGTGATAAAATATTTTGAAGCATAAATGAATAGTTACATAAGCGAAATGGCCACTAAAATCTAAAATACCGAAATATTGATAGTATCGATTCTTCAATAGAGTTTCAGCGCCTGTTGCAAATATTATAAATCAGATACTGTAAATTTTCAAGTAATTCCCAACTTTAAGGAATTCATTCCTTAATTACAAGTTCTACGAGAAAAATCATTATTTTAGTGGACATTATTGCCTGCAAGAAACTGTTTGTAGTACTAAATTGGGTTTTTCTGCAATATTTTCGTCATTTACAACTGACGCACTGCCATAATGTTTAAAAAATATGTAAATAGACGCATTCCATCTTCCGTCTCCGTAAGAAAATGCTTGTCTGCATTTTTAATTATATTTTTTTGTAAAAACGTGTAAAAAATTGTAAATAAATATATTTTTTATAATTTTTGTGTTCTTATTTAGGACTACTCCTCACGATAGTGTTTATTCTACTTATGCTCAATTGTTATCAGATTCACTTACTTCTATTTATATTTGAATACATTTGGGCACATTATTAGGTACTATTTAATAACAGAAAGAATATTAGAATGCTCTTATAATAATGAAATTTTTAACTCATAATTAATAAATTTATGCACTTACAATTCATATCACACTCGCTTTACAAATCGATACGTTTTACTAATTAAATCAGAAACCATTATTTATGCATGCAATGTATTGTATTGAAATATCCGAACGCATTTGGTGTTACAAGGACGCGGATCAAAATGTGCGTTCCCGCGCTGTCAAGTTGACAGTTTGGCAATCGTGGCGGGAAATATTACACGATTTTTCAGGATGCACAGTAAGATTTTTTTTTTAACTATATGTTTTCAATGTTTTCTTCTTCCACCGAGCTCTTCATAACAATAAAAGTTTTTTAAAGTTTTTTTTATTAGATACTAGCTTTTTCCCGCGGCTTAGCTCGCGGAGAAGTCGGAAATTATCCAATGGGAACGTACTACCGGGATAAAAAGTATTCTATGTCTTAATCCAGGCTATAAACTATCCGTCAACCTCTTCCAAATCCTATTAGGTGCACAACGTCTAATGATTGAAATACTATCTTGAATTCATGCAAGCCTAGTACTTTTTGTGCCTAGTTTCAAGTTTATTAACTCAAGGAATAAGATTTTTCATACAAACTAAAACCCCCCTTTTCGCCCCCTTAAAGGTGGAATTTTCAAAAACCCCTTCTCCCCTACATCATGGAAAGAAAGCTGTCTGCAAAATTTCGCGTTTCTAGTCCCAGTAGTTTCGGCTCTGCATTGATATCGTCAGTTTCTCCTTTTATATTATGTATAAAATTCTCGTGTCACAATGTTAGTTACCAAGTTACCATACTCCTCCGAAACGGCTTGACCGATTTTTATGAAATTTTATATGCATATTCAGTAGGTCTGAGAATCGGGTACTATCTATTTTTCATACCCCTAAGGTAGATAAGTAGGAATGTAGGTAGGTAGCGTAGGTAGGTAAGTAGGTAGGGTAGGGTAGGTAAGGTAAGTAGGTAGGGTAAGTAGGCAGGGTAGGTAGGTGGGGTAGATTTGTAGGGTAGGTTTCTAGGGTAGGTAGGGTAGGTAGGTAGGTGCGCCGTAGATAAGTACATATTGCTACCCGTGCGAAGTCGGGACGGGCAGCTAGTATTTATATAGATTTATTTATCACTTTGATGGACACTAAACGCACTTAGGCGTAATAACAATAAAACTTTTATTATGTCTCCTTCAGTGTCCGTCAAACGATTTAATAATATTAATATAAAATACCAGCCTATTATTGTACCAAAGCCTCTTCTTATCCAGAGAAGGCACGAACATTGATCACCACGCTTGCTCAAGACAATGTCTGTGTACTATTCAGCACCATCCAGTGCTGGCTCATATACAGGAATTGGCTTTACGCGCCCGGGTGTGAACCCTACAATAACCTTGTGCATGAGAGGCGAGGTGCACTAGGCCATTACGACATTACGATTATTGTTTACTATTTCGAAAAGATTTAATTGAGGAGCACGTGGCTAAGTAATAACTGCCGCACGGGTCGATCCATCAGGTTAAGCTACGTTTGCCGCGGTTGGTCTGTGGATGGTCGACCATCTTTACATACCGAGACTCCTCCATGCCTCGGAAAGCACGTTAAGCCGTTGATCCCGGCTGTCATTCGTGGATCGCTGACAGTCATAACGGGTCGTCAGAAGCCCGAAAGTCTGACAACCAGTCTTACCAAGGGGTATCGTATTACCCAGTTACTGGGTTGTGGAGGTCAGATAGGCAGTCGCTCCATGTAAAATACTGGTATTCAGGTGCATCCGGTTAGACTGAAAACCCACCCCAACATAGTTGGGTAAAGGCTAGACAGATTTATTTCTAAAACATTTAATTGTATTAATTTGGCTAGATAGTGTACCTACTCCTTGCCGACAGGTACCATCAAAACAAGTTCATATCTAACCAGTTTGAAAACAAAATCCCGTGAACACGATGACCACATTTGTTACTGGCCCGGTTCTATAGCCGCCGAGACTGCAAGCAAGAATAGTCCTTACGGTTGTTAGTTATGAAGTTATTTGACAGTTCATCGGCAAAAAAAACCAGTGATAGACAAACAGACAAAGGATTGAGAAACTGAAAACTAAATCAATTAAATCTAGATTAAAAAGCTTTTCTGCAACATTAACTTCATTATTATAAATCAAAAGGGAATGCCTCGTTGGTTTACTGGTCGCAAGCGCTACTGCTGCGTAAGGTCCTGAGTTCAATTCCCAGGTTGAGTAGAGTGTTATTGGGTTTTTCCAACCGGAATTTCGCAGTAGCAGCCCGGAGTCTGGATTTGTGCCCGGTTGATGGCAATAGGCTCGTCCCCTATTACATGGGACTTAAAAACATTGCTGGCGAAATGTTGGTGTACTATTAGGTACATCTCTGCCTAACCCTTTGAGAATTTCAACTGTGATGTGATGTTATGTTCGAAAAGTACATCAGAAGAGAAAATTCGATGTCAATGCAAAAATTTACCAGAGAGGTGAATATTTTTTTATTACGATTATAAATCACTATTTAAATTTTGTTATAAGAGATTTGTAGACTTTATCGGACATTTCACATAAAAGATAGCCGTCCAGTACCGTTAAATCTCAAGAAATAAAGAGTTCAAAGCGACAATTAAATCAATTGGAAAGAAATTATCCGCGTCGCTTTTGTACAACAAAATGGATACTCAAATATAGGTATTTAAAAAGACATGAATTCGGTGAATTTCACTAATTTCACGAAGTCATACCTTGGATCACTCTGATCCCACAATCATTTATGTCCAAAAACCAAAAACTAAATTTTTCTACACCCATTTCTCATTTTCAACGCACGAAAGTGCTTTGAAATCCCAACAAGTTAGGATTGTTTGCACTCAGTCTGCGCGCTCCCTTAGTACTTGGAAGGTCGGGATCGTTTGTGCGTGTTCGTATTTTTTCACACAAGTAAAATTCATTCGAAAACGCATCCAAACTGAGCGCGGCCTAACTAAAAACGACAGCCGCGCGAGTACGCGATTGCCACGCTCGTGTGTGATCAATGTGACGTACTCGCGTGATTAATGAAGTCGCGTTTTTAAGTCATCATAATTCATTTATACGCTCGCGTAATCGCATACTCGCGCGGCAGTTGCTTCCGGTTAGGATACGACCATAAAGACAAATTTAAGGCTTGTGCACACCAGCGCGACTTGTCGCGCGACGCGACACCGGTTATTGTTATACTGTGAAGTTTTCTTAGAAATTGTATTGTTCGTGTCGCGTCGCGCGACAAGTCACGCTGGTCTGCACAAGCCTTTAAACAAAATGGTATACTCGTAATAGTCCAATAGCTAAGACCTTGAAATCTTTAATGGAATAACTAAAGGTAACTTCCAAAAGCTGCAAGTGCCGTCAATTATCAATAAAATCAAAAGTAGGTAGGTAAGTAATAAATAACTGCAATTAACTGCAGTGCCTTTCTCCGCATCTTCGCGCCATAAATCTGAACTCCATTTATTTAGGCGGGAAACGTCAGCGTATGGCAGCCATCTTGAAACATTGCAGGCATCATTCAACTACTCGGCCTTGCAAGCTGTGATATTATGTGGGAGCAGATGGCAGGTAAGGTAGGTATGTAAGATGTAACCAGCCGATGTTTTTTTTAAATTTTTATTATAACATAACATTATGCAGGTTGTAGTTTCAATTTCGGGCAAATACCAGCGTGACTTTTTCAATTCATATGTAGTTTCTGAGTTTATCTTAGTCATTACTGACATCGGTGAAGAAAAAACTGGTGAGGAAACCTGGACTTTTAGCTGTTAATATAAGTCTGAAATCACCAACCCGTCTTGAGCAAGCGTGGTGATCAATGCTCGTGCCTTCTGTGTATGAGAAGAGGCCTTTGCCCTGCAGTGGGACAGTAACAGGCTGATATAGATAGTAGAGATAGCCTAGTGGTGTGACGGTTGGACTGCCATGTTGGAACCCAAGCCACGCAACTCCGACTTTTCAAATTCACGTGCGTATTGTGTAATTATCAAACACGGTGAAGGAAAACATCGTGAGGAAACAGATATTTCTCGACGGCATGTGGAGCCATCTCAGAGGCCCATGGGTGGCTTTAAAGCTCTGGCACCAGCTTAGTCACTAACCACATGAAAAAAAGAAGATTATTATAGCATACTTCAACCACCATAGCATACTGGTAATTCACGCAAGGCTGTCAAAATCACAGTATTTATTTGATCATTAACGTACTTCAATCACCTCACCGCCAGGTAGACTTAAGAGCCGGAAGAGCTTCCTCTGCTGTACACAGGCTATCCAAGACGAACCGCCTAAGGTGAGAAGATACCTATGGAAAATTCAGCATCCGCCACCGCTTCGCTCGCCCGATTTCGTTCAGCCCCAAGAGCATCTGACGTGACATGCAGAGGCCTATACAGCGTGTAACAAAAACCCTGTCCGATCAATGAGGGTGTTGTTAAGAATCATACTGAGAGTCTATTAAAGTGGTAATTTTCTGGAAAATAGAAAAAAAAACGCCGTTTTTTTTTCAATGGGGAATTTCGCCAGGTTATTAACATGGTGCGTGGGCGGCCGTCCTTTAGCGGATGTGTACAAGTCATAACTTTTGACCCATGTTGAAAATTTACCAATTTTTTATAGAATTGGGATAATTTTAGTACTAATAACGTGAATTTTAATAGCAATAACTCTTTTATTTTCAATAATAACAAGATTTTTTATTACTTTTTGGTAATGTTATTGCAGTAGGTTATGGGCCCTTTTCGGATCGGACAGGGGTTTTGTAACACATTGTATATGAAGCAATCAATCGACTGCGGACCCAAATAAGCCGCTGAAAGCATAATCTTCTAAAATGGCGGATAATAGATCCCACCAATACTCAGGGAGAATGCGGTGCTCCTGACCAAACCATGTCCCATATGTTGGAGTGTCCAAAATGCCAAAGAGAAGTCCAAAGAGCGTAGTAACCGGCCTCGCTTACAGACCAATGTTTTCAATACATGAGCTATCTCATTGTCATTACCTACATTTTTTTTTATAACTTGTGCTGAAACAAGAGAATTTTTGATTTACAGATAAACTTCCTGTTGCTAGTGCAAACTATTTAGCCGTAATCAAAGAATTACTGGAATTCAGAATAGACTAGAATCAGAATTTTTAGAGAAATAACCCCTGAGTTGGTTAAACTGTGGTTTGGAATTTGTGAGTATGTGACTAAAGCCAAACGCAAGAACTAGTATACCTACAATAATAATTCATGGTTCCTTTCTCAGTAACACCATCCACCAAAATGTCACATATCAATTAACGTAAAAATCTGGTACGCATGCTTCCTGCAACATTATTTTTTTTATTTCTTACTATCTGCTTGACAATTGATTGAGATGAATGTTCAGGAATGTGCTACTCTTATTTGGGTACAGACAATTTATGCGGTGGCAAACGAACAAGGACGTTAAAATTGGTAGGATCACCAGAATCAGAATCAGAATTTATTTATTTGTGAGAATGTAGTTTTACACAGTATGGTGTTAGTATTTTTGCTAGTTCTATACATCCTACCACAAAGTGTATGGTGTACAAATATCCAATTGTCGTTCTTAAATATAATTATAATAATTCGTACAATATTAATTTTAAGATTTGTGATTTACAACATGTCCAATGAATTAGTATTTTTATAATTAGGTAATCGTTACAATAAAATATCAAAATATCATCCATCCATCATGTCATCTTGGATTTTTACAATATTCCTTAAATTCGTCAATGTCATAAAAGCAATTATTTCTTTCTTTCTTTCTTTCTCTTTCGACACATGTTATCGCAAATACAATCGAAATCAATAAGCCGAAAAAGGCCAATGTAGTCAAGATTATGAATTATAAAGATAACATTTAGGTAATTTTTAATTCTGTTGTTGAACCTAACCCCATATTATAGAATCTAGAGAAGTGTAGGTAGCCTGGAAACCTGCATGCATAACAGTAGAGTGGAGATGACGGAAATCTAGTGAATATGACTCGCTAAGCTTCAGTACTACTTCCCGGGTGGATGGGGTCTGGGAATGAATTTGCCTACCTGATGATATATTTATGCATAATATTGGCTATTAGAAGCATCGACTTAGAGAGTGAAAAACAAACAGTTTAATGACAAAAACTTTAATTACCTATGCGTTGATTGGTTTGCTTTAACTTTAAAAGTACAATATAAAAGACACTGTAGGCTGTCTTCCATCAGGCACTAACACAGGGTGCACCTTACTAACTTTATTCTTCTTCAAACTTCTTTCCTTAGCTTTCACCACATTCTTCTCCATCAGCTGTATGCTGTAATGCTCTTCTAGAAGTTTCTTGAATATGCTCAAAATGGCGGAGGATCCTTCCTCGTCTGCCATAGCGTCAAGTTTGACAGCGATTTTGGCGCAATTTTCTGATGACAGCTGTCAAATAACATTATGATTAAGGCATGGAATTAGTATGTACTGTATAGTACATTATGATACTTTTATTTGGGTATTTAATGACCCGGTAACCTTAATTTTCACATAGTGATACGTAAAGATAGAGTAGAGTAACACAACATAACGTATTTAATTCCCGGAAAATTTTGGCAGAGGTGTACCTTATGTACATAGTACACCCACATTTCGCCAGTTATGTTTAACAGTTTCCCTCAGTCGTCAGTTTATTTAATTCGCCAGTTTCGTTGATTAGTCAGTTTCACTGGTTCGTCAGTTTTATCGATTAGACAGTTTCCACTGTTTGCCAGTTTTCGTCGATTCGTCAGTTTTATTCAAGTCGTCAGTCAAAGTACAGTCTGTAGAAAACTGTACACACGTCTGCTAATTTACAGTATACAGTATTTTAAATAATAGAGGGCGTTCCGGTTAACCCGCAATAGCGTAGGGTCCATAAATGCAAAAAAAAAAAATGCATTCGAAAAAAAAAAAAAAAACACATAAATTGATATACGGGGTGTCCGGGACATCGACGCGAAGCCGCTTACCATGGATTCAGTGCATGATTCTGAACCCCCCCGCGTTGAAATTTTTCGTCGGTTATAAAAAAAAAAACAGCTGCTCCATACATTTTGACCGCGTAGGTATTGCACTTTTCTATGAAACAGCAGATTTTTTTTTAATAACCGACGAAAAATTTCGTGGGGTTTCAGAATCATGTATTGAATCCATGGTAGCCGGCTTCGCGTCGATGTCCCGGACACCCTGTATACGTAAAAGAAACACTCTATACGTATACACGCGCAATTTTCTTTCAACATGTTTCTTTTACGTATCAATTTAATGTTATTTGTGAAAAGTTTATTAACTTTTTTTTTTTTCGATGTTGTTTTTTTTTGCATGTATGTACCCTACACTGTACCCTATACTGTATGCTGTAAATTAGCAGACGTGTGTAGAGTTTTCTACCGACTGTACTTTGACTGACGACTTGAATAAAACTGACGAATCGACGAAAACTGGCAAACAGTGGAAACTGACTAATCGATAAAACTGACGAATCAGTGAAACTGACTAATCAACGAAACTGACGACTGAGGGAAACTGACCAGTCGTTTCTGACGGCCAATTCTAGCATCGCGTGTGCTCATTGGTCAAAACAAATAGTGCGCGCTTCCCTAAGAAGATAGAAAAAAAAAAAATGTTTCTTCTGCACAAACAAAACGCACATATAACGACAAAAAGGCATAAAATACACACATACAAAAGTAGCCAAAGGCCTTGTATTCAACCAATAAATAAAAAATGTAAACAATGTTGTACATTGGTTGATGTCAAGGCCACGGACGAAAGACAATATTGCGTAATTACTCTTGCGACATTAGCAAATGACAACAAAAGCAAAATGCTGATTGCAGAGTTAACTTACTTACTTACTTTTGTAACAAATAATAAGAAAAATTATGCTGTGCGTCGCATCTGTGCAAGAACAGGTTATTGCTCAGCGAAATACTGTGAATTCGACGAACCTAACGTCAACAGGCTCCTCGCCCTCGCTTCATGTTACACACTTCCGTTGCTTTTCACGAAATCACTCCCACGGATTGCAGGAAAGCAAGAGGAAAGATGTTACATAACAATAATTCTGAATAAATGAAGTACCTTTTGAATCATTGGCCTAAGTTTATCCAACTCCTTATTCGTTTTACCGACTTCATTTTGAATAGGTCTGGATGTTAACCAGCCGTAGTGGTTCGCTCTGTGCTGTATGCTCGCTTCTCGAAGTTTCGATTCTTTTAGCAGTATTTCAGCCTGCAATATTATTCAACATTATTAACATTTTCGACTCCACCCACTTTTCATAGAACTCAATACGCCATGCCGCCATACATATTGGAAGTGAACCCTCCGGGAGGGTTACAGGCATTACGTTTGCGCTAAAGTTAACCATCGCGGACGGTCAACGGCATTAGGTTTAAAAATGTGTTATAAAACACTGTAAAACGAAGTAAAATTGTGTTTCAGGGGGTCTTGTCGCTATACGTAGTTTCCAACCTTTTAATTTTTTTTGTGAATATTTGTAACCGTGAACAAAAAAAAAATGCTTGGATTTTAAAACCAACGCATAAACAAATAAATCTTGTTAAAATATACATCAGATTTTATTTTCACGGTTTATTATGCTGTATTCGCCAAGAAAAACCTACATTTCAAATGAGCCCCCCGTGAGGGTTCCCAGCATCCCATATGCAAATAGTTGCACCCTCCAGGTGGGCTCACGGCACTGAACGTGTTAAGGGGTCTTAGTGTGAACATCCAGTAAAAATGGGCTATCAACACCTTTCAGCCATACAAGTCGGCTGGGCTGGATGGCATCTTCCCAGCCCTGCTGCAGTGGGGGGTAGATTATCTGACACCATGGCTGGTGGAGATCTATCGAGCCTGCATAGCACTTAGACAGATACCTCTCGCATGGCGCGACGTAAAAGTAATTTTCATACCCAAACCAGGAAAAACCGATTACACGCAACCCAAGGCTTATAGACCTATAAGCCTCACACAACCACCAGAATGCGTACTCCACAGGCAAATCAACAGAATCCGCGCTACACAGCGTGGTTTCTAAACAAATAAAAAACAAAGTAACATTAAAATTTAAAGAAGCAAGTCCTGTACGAGGCCAAAAGGTTCCTATATCAGTTTGATGCTGCGACAATAAAAAAATTAAAAAAATGTCCTAGCGCTGGCAATGGTAGCAGTGGAGAGAAGCATGGTAGGCTCAAAGAGACAAGATAGAATAAGAAACACAGATCTCCGGTCCTGACCAAAACTGACCGACATTCTAAAAGGAATAGACCAACAGAAGTGGAGGTGCACAGGCCATATGATGCGAGACACTAAAGGAAAGTGGAGCGAGGTAGGGGCAGGATGGTACCCAAGGGATGGCAAAAGGAAAGGCTCGCGGGAAAGTCCGAAAGGAATACTGTGGCATCATGTACAGATAACTGAAGGAACATGGGTACGCCATCCCGCTCCGCCAAGAGCGGGAAAAGTTATTTGATAATTTCCAACCAAAAACAAAGTGAGGCAAATGAAATCAGGGAAGACAGCTTTCCCGACAGGAAGGTGAAATAAAACGGTCCAAACTGGAGTAGGATACCTTGCGACAGACAACAATGTAAATTGTTAGAGGACACCGAAATTCGAGACATTTTGGTTTTTTTTTTATGTAACCATTATTGTAAATTTTGCTGTCTAGTTTCGGCCCCGCAGCAGAAAACTATTTTTAAACAACATAAGCAAATTACTCACATATTGAAACAAATCAGTTGGTGAAAAACTGTTTTCTGCGTTCACCATTTTATTTACAAAGACAATAAATGCGGTGGAACTTACTGGTAGCACAACACGTGCTACCTACCACTGTAATAGTTGATGAAGCAATGACATTGACCATCCTAATAATAATAGGAGCTTTCAGAGTACGATAATATGACATTTTATCAGTGAAATGTATACTAATTAATATAATAAAAATCACTACATATTATAAAACAAAGTCCCTCCGCCGCGTCTGTCTGTCTGAACACGATAAAGTCAAAAACTACCGAACAGATTTTCATACGGTTTTCACCAATGGACGGAGTGATTCATGACCATGAGGAAGGCTATGCTATTTAACATCACGCTACAACTCTTAGGCCGAGCAAAAGTAAGCGCGGGCAGGCGATAGGACGCGGTGGGTCGGGGCTAGCGTCGCCAAGTGTCCCGTTTTGCGCGGGACGTCCCAATTTTCAGGGGTCTGGGGACGCGTCCCGATTCGCACATGGTCGGGACACTAAATGTCCCGATAAATCAATAAATTTATTAAAAACCATTACACATAACTATTTCGAGTGCGATAAAGCGCTAGTAGTGAAGGCAGCAGTGCAAAACAAAGACGACGACGCTCCAAAAATGGCTCAATATTATGAAAGACAATCAAGATTTTGCAAATCTTCAAAATTCTTGTATGGAAATCGTGACCAGGCCGTAATACTGGCATCAAACGCGGCAACGGAAAGAGATTTTTTCCCAGGCTAAGAGGCTTAACGAGAAAGCGAACCGTTTGACATTCGAGCATGTAAAAGTAGAAATTCAAATTAAAACCATCTTTAACATGACTTTTAGTGAATTTTTAAACTACGTTATAAAAAAACGAGGCAATCATAAAGGCAGCAAAATCTAAAGAAAAATATAATTTTAATAAAAAATAAATTAAGTACCTTTTAGTGTATTAAATGAATTAAATAAATTAAGTGACTTTTAAACAGCATCATTCATCATCATAATTAATACTTAAACTAAGATTTTATTTTAATATCTTGTAATTTCTACTAGTCCAGCAAGTCTGAATATTATTATAAGATTAAATTCAGATTTACTAGTGATTTTAATTGCGAAACGCAATAAATTAAACCTTTTTTTTTTGACCGTGTTTTTATTGTCCCGATCTACAACTGATTTGTTTTACCTTCTGCCCCGATTTAAAACAAATCAGACCTGGCAACAATAGTCGGGGCCGAGGCAGTTCTATAAAAATGTGGCAATTATTTAAGCAATTAAGTTTTAATTATTTTGTATCTTACGACTTCCACGCGAATGAAGTCGCGGCCAAAAGCTAGTTCCTGATAACATTATTGAATACCTACTAACTTAATTAAAAAGCAGAAGCCAATATTTATTAGAAATATATGATTTTAATCAACCCACTTGAAAAATGCTTATCGGATTGATAATGAACTTTAATTAAGTAGATACTTATCAAAAAGCTGATGTACAGTCGAATTCACTAATATATTGGCAGTGACAATGTTTCAAAATATTGTAAGCTTTAAAATGATCATGTAGTTTATACAAACTTAGACATCTATAAAATGTTATCATATAAACTGTTCATCTTACGGTAGTGCAGACAAAAATATCTGACTACTCTTCGGAACATTTTTCTCTAGATTTCAATATATTTGGTGCAACCTAGGATTCGTGAATATCTATACAGCTTTGAATATTCAACTAAATGGCCTTTACCATAAAATTTATTTTTGCTTGCCGAAGCAGAAGTACGAGTAAAAATGCAATGTTGCCGATCGTAATGGCCCTGTATCAATCTGACAACGTTGATAGAGCTGTATTATTTGATTGAAGTTTTAGAAAATCTTAGGGTCAACGCAAAGGGAATGATGATGTCACAGATTGTTTACAATTTATTGTAGGGCAAATCTGTTTAAAAATTTAAGAAACCTACCATTGCTATTATTATACATATTACTGTACATATTTCATAGAAAAATTGCATAGATATTTGTGAAACTAACTTTGAGCTAAATAATATGAACAAGGGATTGCGCACAATTTTTGAAGACTTTGTCTGTTGCAATATTATTGATATAATGTAGTCACATATTTATGATATCACAGATTGTTTACAATATAATGTAAGGCAAAGCTGTTTAGAGTTTTATGAAACTTACCATTGCCTATATATTTTTGATTCATGAACATGCTCAGATATGAAAGAATTCGACTGTACCTTTTTTGGGGGTCTAATACAACTAGCCTTGAATCTGGCTTGCTGTTTTGGGACCAATGCGTACTATTATATAGCACGAAGAATTGCCAAACTTAGGAATGGCAGTGGGCACGTTGCTCGTAGAACATCTATGGCCGATGGGGCCGAAAGGTTCTGGAGTGCAGATCTCATAGCGGAAGACGTAAAGCCTCCCGCAAGGTAGAGCGATGACCTTGTGAAGGCCGCAGGAATCCGCTGGATGCGGGAAGCACAGAACCGGTCGAAGTGCTTTGAGGAGCAGCAGTGGATCTATGTCCAGCTGTGGACGTCTTTCGGCTAAAATGATGATGATGATGATGTTATTATATCGCTTATTAATTTTCTATCTTATCTGTTTACATTTCTAAATATTTCCACTTACGTGTAGGGCAGGTACCCTAAAAAAAGTTTTTTTTTCTTGATTTTATTTTACCACTTTGTCGGCATAATTAATATGTATACATATGCCAATTACAGCTTTCTAGTACTAACCGTCTCTGAGCTAAGCCGCGGACAGACAGACGGACAGACAGACAGAGAGACAGACGGACAGACAGACAGACGGACATGGCGGAACTATAAGGGTTCCTTGTTTACTACGGAACCGTAACAAAAAAGATATTTAAAATACAAAAAAGATATATAAAAACATCGATTTCCGCCGGTGTCGGGTGCAGGGTTCAAGCTACCAGTGGTTAGGGCTGCAGAGACAGGAACCTCCTCACAATGTGAGCCGTATCGAGGAGTACTGCCTTCTGAATTTCGGCCCTCTTTCGGCCATCAGGCTATTGACCGTTACGACAATCGGCACAATGATAATCGAGCTCACATTCCACATGTCGAGAACCTCGTGCGCTAAGTCGAGATATTTTTTTTTGTTTCTCTTCCTCAGCTTTCACGACGATCTCGGCATGTGGAATGGTAACATCGAGTATCATTGCGCGGCGCGCTAATCGATATATCACCACAATTTATTTATTTATTTTAACACTAGCAACGCCCCGCGGTTTCACCCGCATATATCTCGATCCCGTGGGAATATCGGGATAAAAAGTAGCCTATGTGTTAATCCAGGTCATAAACTATCTGTTTGCCAAATTTCATCCAAATCCGTTCAGTAGTTTTTGCGTGAAAGAGTAACAAACATCCATACATCCATCCATACTCACAAACTTTCGCGTTTATAATATTAGTACGATAAAACGGCCAAGTCCAATTAGACAAAGACAAAAACACAAACACATTATTTAAAGTAGGTACAGTAAACAAAAGTATAAAACTACTCAACAATCATACGCTCAACAATACTCCAGACATACTGACAAGATCTTCTTCTATAAAAAAACCGGCCAAGTGCGTGTCGGACCATGCACAATGAAGGGTTCCGTAGTTGGGATGAATTTATCCCATGAACAAACTTAACATTGTAGTTGAAAAACGTGTTCTCCCATACGGAATGTATGGGAGATCATGTTTATCAAACTGCAAATTTAAGTTGGTTGATTATTTCTCGTTAACCTGTACAGCCTAATTAGCTCTCATAGTTTTCCTTTTAATTTCGTTATATACGAGTATACTACTGCTGTGAATTTTTTCACAAGTCCAAGTACGACCATTTAGCTAGAAGGGCGACACTTGACTCTAACCAAAAAAATTCAGTTAAAGCTTAATATTTCGCAAACGGATCCCTGAATCTAAAAATGGTTTTCACAAACTCAGAGACGGTTAGTACTAGAAAGCTGTAATTTGGCATATGTATACATATTAATCATGCCGACAAAGCGGTAAAATATAATCAAGAAAAAAAACTTTTTTAGGGTACCTCCCCTACACGCAAAGTGGGGCTGTCCCATGGTGTGGGGTGTCGTTGGAAAGGTTGTTCAAAAATATTGTGGGTGTGTGAAAATCATTTGCGAAATATTAAGCTTTAAAGTGCAGATTTTTGATAGAGTCATGCCCCCCCCCCCCCCCCCCCGCCAGCTAAATGGTTGTACTTGGATTTGTGAAAAAATTCACAGCAGTAGTCTAGTATATATAACGAAGTTAAAAGGAAAACTATCACAGCAAAGTAGGCTTTACAGGTTAACTAATCAAACCCCAGATCATTCCCCGCGCCGACCCAAACTGGACAGGCAAGGAATAAAATATGTGAAGCACCTTAGGTTGTGGTGCCCATAACCGGTCGAAGTGTCGGTGCTTGGACTCCAAGCACCTCATCAGTGGACGTCTTTCGGCTGAAACGATGATGATGACGAAGGGGGCGTTTTCGGGGACTGTCTCATGTAATTTTGACATTCAAAAAGTGCTGAAACTCAGCCTCGTTTGATTTTACTTGCACCTTATAATTTTTTTGTCAATGCCAACATCTATCTCATAAAAATAAAAAAATCCGTCCAAGTGCGTGTCCGTAGTTAGGATGAATTTATCCCAAGAACAAACTTAACATTGTAATGTGTGCGTTGTTTAAAAAAAAAAAAATATATATATTGTAGTTGAAAAACCTGTGTGTGTGTACACAATCACCCATACGGAATGTATGAATGTATGGGAGATCGTGTTTTTCAAACTGCAAAAGTTGGTATATTATTACTCGTTAAAGTACACCATTTTGTATGAAGACGTAATACTGCTTACTCTATTATACTGTGACAACGGCAACAATATGATAGGGCTGGGATTCATAAAGGCCCAGTCTGACTTTGTCTGACTATATCAGGCTTATTGGCAACAATAGTCCTATCAGTAATGATAGACCGATCCCAGTACAACGTGACATGGTCATTTTCGAGAACTGAGTCGGGCACATACTTTTAATACGGTACCTCAGAGTCAACAAGTTTATATTTCAAAGCAAGTTGCTGGTGAATAATCCTGGCCACTTGGTTATGCCTGTGCAAGTACTCGCCGTTAGCCAGACGCGAACAACCAGAGATAATATGTCTGATGGACTCACCTGTACCCGTCCGCATGCCGGATATTTGAATATATGTCATTAGTTTGACCAACAGGTGTGCGACGTGTCATAGGCTCGACAAGTCGTAAGGTCGACAGGTCGTTTGTGCGACAGGTTGTAAGGGCGACAAAGCAGATCATCGTATTTTATTACCAGCCACAGTAGAGCAAAGGCC
This sequence comes from Agrochola lota, assembly GCA_947364205.1. Classification (NCBI taxonomy): domain Eukaryota; kingdom Metazoa; phylum Arthropoda; class Insecta; order Lepidoptera; family Noctuidae; genus Agrochola; species Agrochola lota. The sequence continues at coordinate 9,458,488 of OX376245.1, read as the reverse complement.
TCCCTGGTATCCTTCCTCTCCTCTCTGTCTAGGGCTACAGACTAAGGACCAGTCTTTATTGAAGAAATTCTACTTATCCCGTCACCTGTAGTTTTTGTATTCCTAATCTGTACACTAACTGCGTAATACACGATTAATCAGAATTTGAATCGTTTTGAAGCAGGTTGCTAATCCATTGCTTCATAAGTTGGAAAAAAATATCTGCTCAACAACGTAAATAACGCAATGAATGTTGTTGAACTGTCAAAATGAAACAGATTAGTCGTAATCATTTACGAAAATGTGTTACGTAATTATATAACCGGTCTGCATACCTAAATAAAGGCCTATTCAGATAAAAGCATATCGCCGCAGTGTCGCTGTCACGCTCGGTGTTCAAAATGACTAAGCAGAAGGCCCCTGAAGCTTAGGGGCCCCGTATCATTGATACGGCTGATACGGCGGTAGCTACGTCCCTTGGTTTGGGGATTTTTTTTAGTAGGTAGTTACTTATTAGGTAGGTACTCCCAGAAGCTTCGCTGATGAGTACTCTAAGAAGCTGCACTTTTATTTCATTGACAAAATAACTGGATGTTAAGGCTTATGACGAGACCCCAGTGGTTTCTTCTACAATTTTGTTATAACCGCTTTGCGTAAAAAAAATTAACTTTGGTATTCCAAAAAAAAAACGTTAACCGTAACCATAAACTTCAAACAACTGTCTAGCAACAAAACGTCAAAAGATGCGGTCTGTGGTATTGTTGAAAATGTGTTTGTGGGTCGTAAAATCCACAAATAATCAAACAAACAATGGAGCTTAGAAAATAACATCAGAATTACTATTAAAAATGCCAAATTCAATATTTAGTAGAAAATCGAGCACTTCTTCAAAAAGCAGCAAAATATGCCCAGAAGAATATAAACTGTTTAGTCAAGCTTTTAAAAATATAGTAAGAAGAATAACGATTTGTTATAAATCTATATGCTGCTTTCCTCTAGATCAAATCATACCCTCGAACCGTAGAATAGTCAAACATGGTTTGAACATAAACCTAAAACCAGGACTTTGTCAAACATCAGAAAAAGTTTTAAACGATATAAAAATAATACATATCCTACCAAGATCTAAAGTGTCCTTCAACGACCCAGCGAGAGTCAAAAGCGAGATTTGCCCCGGAATACGCGTCAGAAGCGAAATATCAACCGCAAAGAAAGTCAAAAGTGAAATAACCACCGCAAAAAAGGTTAAAAGCGAAGTTTCCTCCTCAAAAAAGGTCGCTTACGACCTTCCCCCAGAAAAAGAGAACACAAAAAAATCTAAAACCAGAATTTTCAAGGAAAAAAGTAAAAAGATTCTTGATTTTGGATCCGTGGGTATAAAATACAAATTTAAATACAAAAAGAGACATAGCGGATCATGGAAAAGTACCGACACGTCTGTGAAGAGCAAGAAAAAAAGTAAAAACGATGATCATAGCGAAAACAAATGGATCTTAACTAAACAAATTATGAAATTATCAAATCCCCGGCACTTACAATGGATCAGAATTTCAAAACCGCGGGAAAGTTTGACAACTTCGAGCACAGATAACGAAGAATCCGCAGGGGACGGTCCAGTGACGCCCAAAGTATCAAATAATATTAAAAAAATACCTCTGCAATGGAAATCGGTGCCAGAACAAAGTTTTAGTGATACTCACATAAATTTAATCGAAAAGGATGTTGTTGGTTCAAGGGCCGCACTGAAAATTATCTGAATTCCGTTGCGGTTGTTTTGTATAGGTAATGTCAGCAACAAAACTTAACGTTTAGTTGTTATCAGAACAGAAGTAAAATTTTAAGAATATTAATTATATTATATGAAAAGCTAAAGAGTACGTTATAGAATCAATTTGTGTAAATCTTGATATATGTAAAAGAGACAGTGTTAATGGACTTTTGTTGCTAACCGTACTCACTTGTAACTATTGTTGCTACACAAATAAAACTATCGAAAAATATTGTGTTTCCTTTTTGTAAAACTTTCAACTGTGCAAGAACGCGAAGTACTGTAAGGTAAAGTCAGCCTCTGAAAGTTGAACCTATACATCGACTAGAAATCATTTAACTGTCCACAATCCATGTTCATTATTGTATCAATATACCCACAAAACCATGAGTGTTGTGGATAAATAATAACAGCCGCACGGGTCGATCGATCAGGTTAAGCCACGCTTGCCGCGGTCGGGCCGTGGATGGGGTCCTCCGTGCCTCGGAAAGCATGTAAAGCCGTTGGTCGCGGCTGTCATTCGTGGATCTTTGTCAGTCGTTACGGGTAGTCAGAAGCCAGTCTTACCAAGGGGTATCGTGTTACCCAGTAACTGGGTTGTGGAGGTCAGATAGGCAGTCGCTCCATGTAAAATTCTGGTATTCAGCTGTATCCGGTTAGACTGGAACCTGCCCCAACATAGATGGGAAAAGGCTAGGCAGATTGATTGATGTACCCACAAAACATATGAGCTCGGATTTCATATTAGGTGGTTAGTTGTAACTAAGTACACAATGGTGCCGATTCTCTTGTCACAAATGTAGACAAAAAATCACCAAAATTTAGTTTATTCCTGTCAAACGACGATTTCCCATACTGAAATGACACAATTTAACTACCTATCTATAGTTTAGTTTGACAGCAGTAAGATGGCACTGGGCTATTAATTTAGTGAAAATGGCAATTTTGCTATTCAGAATTTGACGTTTTTCACCTAAAATCTGACTATTTTTAATCGCGATTAAAAATGTGTGGAATACAATTATTTGTCATGAACTAAAATTCACACCTACACCTCGACTTCAAGTGCAAAAACAGTACTGTATATTTTTTTTATTTTCTTTTGCTTGTATATCGAAAATGATGTGTCCTCTCGCAAAAATAATGAAAATTTCGACCCTATAATAAGGAACCCATATAACTCAACACGTAAGTAATAATTTTTCATATTTTCCATACAAAAAGTTAAAAATTCCATATAAAACACGTCGAGGCTGCCAACCGATCGCGCGCCTCCAGCTCAAAACAAAAATCACGGGGTAGGGCAAACAAGTACCACGTGGAGTCGTGATTGTCAAATTTGTTTTTATTTGTGTCAAAATTATTTCTAAATTTAGATAATTTTATTTGCAGCTCAGTTTCTAGCCAAAAAAGTAAGGCATTTTAGTGATAGTTTAGTCAGTTTAATTCGGTGTACTCTTGTCTTCGCAGACACGTCCGTCGATATACTGCGTTCGATACTCTTCCCATGATGCGTCGGAGCGGACTGGTCCGCATCCGTCCGCAATATCATGCTGTTATATCACGCACCGTAGGAAGCCCTCTTTACACTATTATGGAACACAAATTGTAGACAATAAAATGAATTCTTGTTACTAATAAGAGACTTGCACTCAGTTTCATTGGTTACAGTATTACAGTCAAGCTGTCCTCCGGCCGTCGAGAGAATACGTTCTTGACATCTGTCAGTTTCATACTAGAAATTGTTAGGCCGTAATACAAATCGACTTTCTTTCCACTACGCAAGTTTGTGTCAACTTACATTCCCAAACTTGCATACATCATTTAAAACAGCTTTCATGTACCTACTTTTCTCTATACAATAAAACCATAAAATGTTTAAAACAATTTTATTTACCCATAATTACAAACATTGTATGTGCACTGGCATTTGGCAAGATATGAAAAAATATTAAATATTTGATACATAAAGTAAAATAATGTAATAAATAACTATTTTTGTTATTAATAATGCAATATGTACCTTTTTTAAACTATGAAATACTTACTAATAATATGTTTTTCTTGATGGAGATTCGATATAAATCAACATTTTGCTTTACAAAATTGAGTTTTGTGACTCACTATTTTGAGAAAATACTTTGAAAAGAAAAATGTGATAAATTGAGATCTGTGACAGTGGCGGGCTAATGTCGGGGGCCCGCGGCGGCAAAGCTAAATGGTACGTACGGTAACGTCCCAGGTGTGCAAAAATGTTTGAGAACTAGGAGAATGTGGGATGCAAAAGGGAGCGAAGCGAATTCAAGTTTTAAGCACACTGTCTCAAAAAGGTTAGGTTTTCTTTTGAACATTTATACAGAAATAGGAGATACTTTGACGGCTTACACAGAAAAGTGTGAGAAAAAGAGAATGTTGAATGCAAAAGCGAGCTCGAAAATATTTGCACCATACATTTAGCATGCGTAGGGGCGTCCTACTACAAACTGCTTTGATTGGGATTACATTAAAAAGTATTTCTAGAGATTTGGGAGTCCGGGCGGACCTCTCCTACCGCCCCCCTCCCAACTTAGTCCGCCAGTGATCTGTGATATGTAATGCGCGCACGAACTAAGGTCGAGCGGCGTAAAAGCCATCAAAACGCATGTGAGAACAAGGCCTAAGGGACAAATTGCATTACCACTTAATATTTCACAGCTTTGCTATTTTTATATAATAATAAATAAAGAAACATTAGTTGATTATAAATAAAAGACATAGCTACAGTTTCTTGGTAAAATTATAACATATTTTTTTTTTTTTCAATTCAGGACTTTGTCCTTTGTCATGTTAAATAAATAGTTTTGGATAATATCACAGGGAACATAAATAATAAACAAATAAACCCGTATTTTTGTACCATAAAAATCACAAACTTGTTAGAACTATTTACAATAATTGACAAACAAAACTTATTTTAAAAAGACATCATCCGTTTCTGCCTCATCGGTCTGATGCAGTGGCAGATTTGTCCTAAGGCCCAGAAGGCTAGATATTAGGGGCGGCCAATCGTGACAAAAAATCACTGCTGATAACAAGAAATGACTCAAAAGCACCTATACATCCTAAACGTTCGCGCACATTAGTGTAGTGTACGGAGGCGGGCCGCACTGCACCGCATCGTAAACCAATAAAAATAATAAAATAATAACTTAAAACCAATAAAAAAATATGTCCAAATAACTAATTGAATCGCGTCATAGAATTTCGCGGCGCCAACCCGACTCATAGAACAAATTTTCTGAACCGAACTGAAAAGTTGGCAATAAAGTAAATTCATTATTCTATATGATGGGTGCTGAGAAAGGGGTGGCTGATACTTACTACATGGCCTGGGGCCTAGTGCGGCCAAGACTGCAAATCCACCACTGGTCTAGTAGTGACCAGCGCTACTGTTGAGCACGAGGTCCTGGGTACAATTCCCAGGACGGGCAAGTGTTATTAGGTTTTTCTACCAGGAATCTCTCAGTAGCAGCCCGGAGTTTTGTGCCCGGTTGATGGCAATAGGCTCGCCCCCTATTACATGGGACTTAAACATCTGGCGAAAAGTGGGTGTACTATAGGTAAAGCTCTGCCGAACCCTTCGGGGAATACAAGCGTGATGTTATGTTGTCAATCGTTTTGGTTCAAAAGACCAAAAATGTATGAAACTTGGATGATGACCTTTTTGGATATCTTATTGTGTTAGTGGGAGATTTAAATGATTTGAAAGCAAAAACTAAAGCTACGTTTCCTAGAAGAGCGGTGGCCGTCATATTATAGCGGCCGTCATGAAAATCTGTAATTCTCACGAGTATTTGAGATTAAGAGCGTTTATACAAAAAGTGAGCAACGTTGCAAATAGCTGTCAAATATTTCGCGCTATTTTGATTAATAGGGCAATATTACTGTATGGAAATAAGAAATATGGTTAACTAGTAAACTAAAATATAGATTATGAAAGGCAATAATTAATATCGTAACAGCCATATTTCTTATTACCATACAGTAATATTGCCAAATTAATAAAAACTGTCAAGTTTTTGACAGCTATTTGCGACGTTGCTCTGTATTTGCGACGTTGCTCTGTATTTGCGACGTTGCTCTGTATTTGCGACGTTGCTCTGTATTTGGACAGCCGTTATTGTGTAACCGTTCACCGCTTTCTTAGAAAACCAAAGCTTTAGAGCCAGTTTCTCGAACACAATTTTCGCAAAATTAATGCGAATATAGTCCGCGCGCGACTGGTAGTCACCTCCTGAGGTATGCGCGCGCTGAGTATAATTGTCATACGCGTGTAAACTACCGCAATTGGTTGAAGAGTTTATCAACAGCCAATCACAGCAGTTTGTACGTGCGAAACTGACCCTTAATAGCGTATATATTTTATTTTGATATTTGAAATTCGGCACTGCATGACCTTACCGATGCGCGGTATACATGTCAGTTTTTTTTTTTTAATTCTCCAATATAACATACTTTTTTTTTTGCGCTAAGGCCGTCTGCCATGGCCACATTTTTCTAAAGAAGCATTGCACTATCTAAAACTATATTTAAAAAAAAACACCATTTATTCGACTTCATGTGGACATGGACTTCAAAATCTTTCCACTCCGCAAGTATTAGCAAATTGAAAGCTTCCAAAAAACATATCCAGGCCAAGAACGAGATGATGACGCCATTGTATGGCCGCGTAATCTCGTTTCTCGTTGACGTCCCGTTCACAGTGCGGTGGACAAACGACCTTTGTATACACACGCTTTTCTTGCGTGCAGGCACGGTCGTCAGTGTTGTATGGATCACTATGGAAGCTTGTTGACTGACAGACACGTTTTTTTCTACAGAGCGTTTTTTTTTATTTTTTATTGCTATCTGCGTTTGCTCTTGACCTTGATCTGGGCTCTGGAAAGTGATGGATGAGGACTATGATAGAACGAGCAAACCAGAATATGCCTGTTCACTTTTTGCTTGCTTGCTTTGAAGGCTGATGGGTTACAAGTGGAAGGGAACACAGACGCTGTGTTTATACGCCTTGTGTAGGCACGGTCGTCAGTGTTGTATGGATCACTATGGAAGCTTATTGACAGACACGTTTTTTCTACGGCCCGGTTTATACGCCGTATAACTGTAAAAAAACCGTGCCGTGTACAAAGGGCTATCAAAAAATATCAATCATAATAAAGCTATCGCACATTGCATTGACAAAGTTAGACCACAGTAAAAGTACAATTTTGAGTCAAACTCTAGGTGAACGCTTTCAAAAATGTCGCAGCACCATGCCGAAATAGGAACTAGGGACCTTTTGGTCTCGTAGAGGACTTTCTGTTTTTATTTTACTTTGTTATTAGGGTTCCGTACCTATAAAGGAAACTACGGAACCCTTATAGGATCACTTCGTTGTCCGTCCGTCAGTCTGTCAAGACCCTTTTTCTCAGGAACGCGTGGAGGTATCAAATTGAAATTAATATCAAATACGTAGGTCTATGGTCCCTTGGAGCTCTAAAAAAATTTAGCTTCTAAGTCAACTAATACGGCCATTTATGCGACATTTTTGATACTCGCAAATAAATCAAACCTACAGGGTACTTCCCGTTAACCTAGAATCATGAAATTTGGCAAGAATCATGGTCTCACAGCACATGTAAAGGAAAAAGTCCGAAAATAATTACTTTGTACTTTTATCATACAAAAAGTTTTTTTTGCGATTACGAACTTTCATTTGCAGTTAGAAAAGTGACCGTGACGTCTATATTATATGGGAGAACATGTTTATCAACTACAATGTTAGGTTTGTTTTTGGCATAAATTTATCCTAACTACGGAACCCTTCATTGTGCGTAGTCCGACACACACTTGGCCATATCTTTTTATTTTATTTGTGTGCCTTTGAGTGTGTTTAGTTTAATTTGTGATTTCCTGTGCGAGTCCAATAAATATTTTAGCTTTCTTTCGAAAAGTTAGTCAAAATAGTACCTTAAACATAATTCATACTTATCTTCAAGCTAAGCTATGCAGTTGCACATTGGAAACACTTTTCATTCCAGGTATCTGAATGCCCATTCAATTTAAAGAGGATGCGCGGAGGTAACCCGCGAAATTTAAATTTTCTTACGAGTTTTTCGCAATTTGCAGGTCAGTATCAGGTTGTATTTTGATTAAAATATGATTCGCGACCGTAATAAATGACTACAGAAATATAATCATTAGAATCAGCTATACAACTCATTTAGTAATTGGCTTGAAATGTCATGATTTCATGAAAGTCATTCAATAGGGTAATATGAACCTGGAGAGTTGTATTTGATTTTGATGGTTATAATTCTACTAGCTTTTGACGGCGGCTTATCAGAAAATATCCCACGGGAACGTACCACCGGGATTGCATACCTAATAGCCGAGGAAAAGGTCATTGACTCCTTACGCTGCGCCCGCCGCCATCAACCATAATTATTTTGTTACGCATTTTTTTTTGAATCTGTGATATCTTTTAAAGTATTCATTTAAATGATATATTAATGATGTCAAGGCATATTTTAATCTAAATTAAATGCCCAATTTAAATAACATAATAATATAATACCAGTAAAAATAGATTCCGAAACACAATTAAACTTTTATCAAATTCTGAAAGATAAGTGTGGCTACTGTGGGTCATCCTTAGAAGATAGACATGTGTATGCTATTGCGGACTTTTCGTTGAACTTTTTAAGATGTACAATCCTGTAGAACATCAATTTTATGTATCTCTAACGGTTTACGCGGCCCACGTCGGTAAAGCTCCCAGTCGGCATGATTTTTTCCGACATCTTCAACAATAATTGTCATATTTCAGCAAATTAACACAAATTCTTAATAAATTACACACCTAAACCTTCCTCATGAATCACTCCGTCCATTGGTGACCCGTTTGAAAATCCATTCGATAGTTTTTGAGTTCATCGCGTAGAGACAGACGCGGCGGGGACTTTGTTTTATAATATGTAAGGATAAATAAATATTTGATACGGCCGCGAATCATATTTAGATCAACATACAACCTAATACTTATCAGTAAATTGCAAAAATCTTAAGAAAATTTGAATTTCGCGGGCTACCTTGACGCTTTCGCCTAAAATCAGTTGTTTACTTTTATGATTTTAATTTGGCAAACCAATAACATCAGCTAATATGAGATTTTGACAGCAAATTTCCCGACCAGACTTGATCAAGCTTTTAAAAAACGGTACACGTGTAAGTTAAAGATTAAGGGTGCGTACCGAGTTACGCTGTAATCGATTTGAGCGTGCTAACATCCGTACCGAATTAGCATGAACGCGTTAACGCTGTCCCATGAATCGTCATAGATGACGTCATGACATGCGCCATCTTGCGATAACGCCGACCATGCCTTTTACTAATATCACCGTGAGCGCTGTCAAAGATGACAGTTGTGCTGTTTTGTTTTGAGTCGCATCATAACTTTAGACAAACGTGGCATCTTCGAAATTGTGCTTCTGGCTACCGTGGCCACCTAACCAACGAAGAAGAAGAAATGTGTAGTATAAACACAAAGAAATATGATAAGCAAGTTTTGACGTTGAGCAAGCACCGTGAGAACGTTCACGGGCGTTCCGAATTGATGACAGCCCTCAGCTGTCATAATCGTGATATCTAACTCGGAACGTCAAATATTGATGTCAGCGCTGTGAGCGATTACGTTCTTATTCGGAAAGCGGCCTTAGTGTAGTAAAATTAACTTGACCCGTGTCGCGATTGGTAGCGGAATTTTGCAGTCTTAGGCTGCGTTCCGAGTTACGCTGTAATCTATTTGAGCGCGCTAAAACCCGTACCGAATTAGCGTGACCGCGATAACCCTGTCCCGTGAATCGTCATAGATGACGTCATTACATGAGCCATATTGTGATAACGCAGACCATTCCCTAAATTAATATCATCGTGAGCGCTGTCCAATATGACAGTTGTGCTGTTTTGTTTTGAGTCGCATCATACCTTCAAAGTAATGTGGCATGTTCGAAATTGTGCTTCTGGCTACCGGCGCCACCTAACCAAAGAGAAGAAATTTGTGGTATTTATACAAAGAAATATGATATGCATGTTTTGACGTTGAGCGAGCACTGTGAGCGCGTTCACGAACGTTCCGAATTGTTGACACCGCTCAGCTGTCATAATCGTGATATCCAAATCGGAACGCAAATTATTGATGTCAGTGCTGTGAGTGATTATGTTCTAATTCGGAAAGCGGCCTTAGTTTCAATAATAATATAGTTCAAAATGGCGACTGACAGAACAGTACTACCGATCACATGACTTCAAAATTCAGTGCTGCCAATTGCGTCACGGGTCAAGTTATAATGAACGCACTGTACTATATGTGTACCATGTGTTAGTAGAATTGTGTCTAATTATAGAATTATATTAGTTTTTGCTACCTACATTAATTGACTTTACAGGCCATTAAAAACCCATATAAAAACAAACGGCTCATTACAATAATAAATTAGTTTTTTTTTCACACATTTTCTATTATAGCGGCCTTTTCTGTATTTCTTACTAGCTGCCCCCCTTAGCCACAGTAACAAAACCGGTGTAGACTATAAGCTTTTGTTGCAGCACCGATTTTGTTGCTGTGGCTCAGGGGCTCAGCTAGATAGATACACATTTTTTTTTTAAATTGCACTACGAAAGTAATTAAATGAAGCAATATCACGCGAATTGGTTCAAAGCAAAATTTGTACAAATTACTACAAGGTCCAGCCAATAGTTCGATACTATAGGTACATAACTGACGAAATGTGGATGTACTACAGGCACCTCTGCCTAACCCTTCATGGCATACAGTCGTGATGTTATGTTATGTTTCGATCCTATACTTACAATGATGATAACTTACAATAAGTTCAAAAGATCTTCAATAATAATATCCCAATTAAAACATTTTTGTGGCTCTAATACCTAAGTGAAGAGCCCGTCACAAAAAACCTTTAGAACTTAAGCCAGAAGACCTTAAGACCTAAGGCCAGAAGACTTTAAGACCCAAGACCGAATGACCTTGAAACTCAAAAGCCAAAAGACTTTAAGGCCCAAGGTCAAAAGACTTAAAGACCTAAAGCCAGAAGACCTTAAAACTCAAAGCCAAAAGACCTTAAGACCCAGGGCCAAAAGCCCTTAAGGTCCAAAGTCAAAAGACTTTAAGGCCCAAGGTCAAAAGACTCTAAGACCTAAATTCAGAAGACCGTAAGACTCAAAGCCAAAAGACCTTAAGACCCAGGGCCGAAAGACCTTAAGACCCAAGGTCAAAAAACTATGAGCTAAGATCAGAAGACCTTAACACCCAAAACCAAAAGACCTTCAGATCCAAGAACCAAAGACCTTACCCTAATTTATGATCTAAGGTCAAAAAGCCTATTATTCGACCTTAGACTTAGCCCCTCTAAAAGGCCACATAGCCAGTGTAGGTATCATTCTCAGTAACAACAAAGGTTTGACAGCCGCCATTACGAACTGCATAACATAGTATCTATTAGCGTCTGCTTTGCACATGTTTTCCTGTATATGTTGATAGCCCATTAGAATGATGACTGTGGAAAATATTGATATTAGGATGGACCTGTTTTTCGTGTAGTGGCGGTATCTGTAACAAAAAGGAAAAACATATTAATATGCAAGACTTAAAAATACTCTTTTCGGAGATTATTTTTGGTAGAATAGTCTGAGAGATTGGCTATTGTGCGCTAAAAACAAACGGCTTTGAAGGTCCGTGACATACCTACTGTCCGCCATTTTGTTTCTTTTTTCAAAATGGCGGCCACGCATGTGTCCTATATAAATCGATAGCTGACATCAATTAAAACAGAAACCACAATTAGTTTAAAAATTAATAAATAAAAACTACTAATTTTCAAAGCCAAAAGTTGCCAATTTGCCTACCAGAATGTATTCTATGACATATGTATGCATAATATTGGCTATTAGAAGCCATTTGAAGCAAAAAATCGACACTTTAAAATTTAACTCCAATGTCTTCGAGAGCCTTTTTTCGATCCACAGTGCGCCGTCGCGCGCGCCACATGCCGTCATCCTCAGCGCGCATTCACTGTGGACGCATACTAAAACGTTCTTATCACAGGTTTTCAACCAGTTCACACTGATCGCCACAGTTCATTCAGACGATCCTTTATGAAGTTAAATCATGATAATTATGTATATTTTAATAACTTACCCAGCAACAGCAGGAGTCACACATAACGCCCACCCCAGCAGACTACCCGTCGATACAACTAACGCGTACATCGGCGTCGTGGACACGCGGATAGTCTCCGGGTTCTCGCACCAGCGGAATGCCTGGGAAAAGTATGGGTAAAATTATGATAGGAGGAAGGGTCAGGGGTCAAAAAGGATGTAGTAATGAAACAAAAGAATAACAACAACACATAACACAACAAGATCAAACAACAACAACAACATTTTATTCTTCTGTTGTTGTTTTGTGTTTATATTGTTCTTATTGCACATTATACTTGTCACACAGCCACTGGCACCCTCTGGTTTTGTTACGAAGTTACTAGGACCCACCGAAAAGGTCGTTTATGAGTGATACTGGCTGTTGACAGTCACACCCTTGTTAATAATAATTATACAAATTCGATCCAGCCTGTCCCATCTTGCTGTCCTCCCCCAGAGACGCCTTATGCAGGTTTGTACCCCACAGAGGCTGCCCTTAGTGAACATTCGCCTAGTATTAAAAGTTATTTTACAATTCATTTGCTCGAAAAGAGCGTTTTCCAAGCAGTCAATTTGTGCGGAAAGTGTCACTTTTTTTCACTAATGCTTTTTACTTTTCTGTTTTTCTTTTTTTTTTGAGGCCGTCGTCAGCCCGTCTCGTCTCAAAGATTTTATTATTTGAGAAAAGTTTTTCACAAATTAGTATTTACAAATCTGATGATGACGATGGCGATGATTATGACGATGGTCAAAATCAAAAAGTCGAAGTCTAAGTCAAAGTCAAAGTCAAAGTCGAAGTCAAAGTCGAAGTCGGAGTAAAGTCGAAGTCGAAGTCGAACTCGAAGTCGAAGTTATGAATGTTGTTTTTATCATTTATATAAGTCGTCGTATGTTAGATGTTACACATCGTAGGCGACTGCCGTAAGGCTCGCTCGTTTCTTTTTTTTTCCTCGCACTATGCATAGTAAAACCTTGTATGATACACGTGCGTAAGATGATAAATGCCACTCGTCGGAAATCACCTACCTTCCGCACTTATAGCATAAATAACTATTGTATCTCATCTATTCAAAAAGAGCTAGTTTATTCTTCGTAAACAGGGACCAAAATAGCTATTTAATAGTAACGTTTGGTTGTGGCCTGCGATACCAAAATTCTATAGATTCTTATTTTTATTCTCTTTTCAGTTTTGTTTTTGCAGTCGGTTTTTTTAGTTTTTTAAATTACTTTTTTTTTAGCTTTTCAGTTTTTTAACATCATTTCTCATTCCAAATTACATTTAAACATATAATTTCTACATATTTTTGTCACCTTTCAACATCCTTAATTTTGATACCCCACTCAATAGGGTTTTTGTTTTGTAAACCTACCTTTTAGACGAATCTAACGATACATCATCAATCAAAATCGGTTCAGCTGTTTAGTAGTTAGTACGAGGGAACATAGAGACGGACATACATACACACACACATACAAAATGCATGTGATAACATTGACTCTTTAATTTATTGCTTTAATTAGTTCACACCCTGCTGGGATACATGCTTATTAGCTCGGCTTTGTATGTACCTACTAGCTAGAACGTGCAGTCGATTAACAACCTAATATCCCATACTTAATTAGGGAAATAGATAATTTTCGTAATTCGTATTTGCATGCGAAAATTAAATAGATCTTGCAAAAAAAAAAATGCTGAGAAATCTATCGGCATTTTCGATTTTATTACACTTTACCTTAACGTAGGTACGGAAAAATACAATTGTGAAACAATATTTCCATCAGCTTTCATTATCTTTTTGATCACACAAATCAATGAAGATTTTTTTTTTTAAGTTGTTATCTACGCCATCTTTTGGTGGGTGCCAACTTTACTATAAAACCTTACCACGAACTCGCTGTTTTCAACGCAATGTATAGCGGTACACCGACATCTTGTTCCAAGCACTCGATTTTCATATCTTCAATTCCGCCATCTAGTGAGGGGTCGGTAAACTAAACTTACCAAAAGCGAAATATAGATGGCACGACCGTCGCCGATGGGTATGAAAGAGGTTGTTTAGGAATTTGAAGAGGTCCCTTCATGCCTCTTGTATGAAATATAAAATTGCTATGCAAATTCTAATAGATAGCGCCACTGTTACGTGGGATATAAATAAAGCTCAACGCTCTTTTGGCTTTACGCATTAAAAAGGCATTTTCAACAAAAAAAACTAACCAGTTTAACAGTCCAATGCGGGTCCCATCCGAACAGTTTCAGACTCCAATACGTTAATCCCGCGATCACCACAGTTACTATAGTACTGATCAGGTGGCACGCCACTGCACGCCCCGTCTCGTAAGTAGCGTGATAGCCGTACTTCCAGATGAAAGGGTCTGATACGTAGATGCAGAGGGCTGGGGCGAGGAATGCACCTGGAACGGAGAAAAATATAAGGTGTAATTTCCAACCCGTCTTGAGCAAGCGTGGTGATCAATGCTCGTGCCTCCTCTGTATGAGAAGAGACCTTTAACCTGCAGTGGGTCTGGGCTGGTACTATTTTTATTAAAATAACTCTAAACCTGAAAAGGGGTCATTAAACTCATCATTTTGAACCACTTTTCCTTTGAGACACAAACCTGAAATTGCGAAAAATATCAGCTGCTCCATGCATTTTATGTTTCCATAATTCGACAAAATTAATGGCACAGCTGATTTGTTTTCACCCTTTATAGATTTGCAGTCAACAAAAACTAATTACAATTTTACACCAATCAACATTAAATCCTAACTATAATATAATGTACTTATAAATACAATCATATATTTAAATAATATAATATCCTACTATCCTACTAATATTATAAATGTGAAAGTTAATGAATATCAATGTTAATGAGTGAATGAATGTTAATGTGTGTCGGTCTATGTGATAGTTGTTATGTGTTTGGATGTTTGTTACTCAATCACGCAAAAACGGCTAAACGGATTTGGATTAAATTTGGCACACATATAGTTTATAACCTGGATTAACACATAGGATACTTTTTATCCCGGTAATACGATCCCGTGGGATTATTTCCGACATCCACGCGAGTGAAGCCGCGGGCGAAAGCTAGTACAATATCATAAATGCGAAAGTGAGTTTGTTTTTTTGTTACGCTTTCACGCGAAAACGCCTGAACAGATTTGAATGAAATTTGGCACATAGGTAGACCATGACCGGGATTAGGTCATACGACTTTTTATCCGGATATTCCTACGGGATCGAGACTTATGCTGATTAAACCAAGGGGCCGAGCTAGTGAATAATGAAAAAGGCTTTTAACAAAGATTTACAGTGAGGTGACATGCTCTAACTTATTGGAAAATTAGGTTTATCTTTAGAGTTTAGACCATATTATGAAGTATTCATCATACTAGCACCCTTTTCCGGGCTATTTTACCCTCTTCCTCCCTCAATCAAACTCAAACTCAGGTCAAATATTTATTTCAATTAAACCATTTACGAGCGCTTTTGAATTGTCAAGGAGCCGGTCATTCAGAAAAATGAAAGTTACCTATTCCAAATACAGACATCAAAAGTGTCCCAGGATCAATTACATTTTTAACTATTAAAAAATATCCAATTAATATTTACCAAATCTAGTCTTCCAGACTGGCTTCTTACTTTAATTCCTATGTTTATGTTAACAACTAATATTTTGTAAATATTTCGAAAAATTGCAATTTTTGCAGATTGTGGGAAATTAACCTAACTTAAAGTCGTCAATTAATTAAATGGCAAAAAAATTAAAAAATGAGGATTTTTTAATTTTATTGTAATGATTTTAAAAAATACTGTGTTCCACCATTGACACGAATCACACAATCACAGCGATTTAGCATGCTTAAATTCAGTTCATCAAAATCACTTTGAGGAATTGCCGCCCACGATCTTTCTAACAAGTCAAAAAGTTGTTGTGGGGTATGCACAGCATCCATACACGGCAGAGCTCTTCTTTGGAGCATATCCCATGTGTGCTCAATTGGGTTGAAGTCTGGCGATTGAACCAGCTTGCAACATTCCAATGGCTCTTATCATCTCTTCAATTTATTTCAGTTCCGATGCGGAAATTGTATTTTTTTTGTAAAAACGCCATTACACACTTTTATAGGAATCCTGATTGACAGTTGATTTTCTATTTTTAATCAAAATTTAAAGAAATTTCTTTATTCAAATAATGAAATTGACTAGAAAAATTCAATAACGATCCAAAAAAGTTGAAATAATAATCTTCAATTGCGGCTATACTCCAAAACATACCCGACCGAACATAACAAACGTTCCCTAGACACTTTTGATGTGTGTAGTAGGTTCTTAACGTAGGTTTGAATTTAAAGGTACTTACCAATTAGAGCCCCAATCAGACATTGATGAGGAAAGTGTGCCGCGACATACAACCGCGCTAACATCACCGAGCCGAGCGCCACAGCGAACAGCGGGTACATCAGGTACTTCCACCACCAAATATAGTACTTCCTGTTGGTGAAGGACAAATTGTTGCGTTTAGTTGTGCAGGAGCTCGATCATCCGCACGGGTTGATCGAAGCCGATCCCCCTCCGTGCCTCGGAAAGCACGTTAAGCCGTTGGTCCCGGCTGTCATTCGTAGATCTTTGGCAGTGGTTACGGGTAGTCAGAAACACAAAAGTCTGACAACCAGTCTTACCAAGGGGTATCGTGGTACTCAGTAACTAGGTTGTGGCAGTCAGATAGGCAGTCACTCCATGTAAAATACTGGTATTCAGCTGCATCTGGTTAAACTGGAAGTTGACTGATTTTGATATGGCTTGTCTTTATTATAAACTTACTTGTCGTGCATGACGTGTGATATCCACATGAGAGATAGTATCAGCATCATAGCAGCTGTCATAGAGTGACCAGAGGGACTGCCAGGGCCTGTCTCACATGTCTGTAGTGTTTGTTGTAGTACGGGTCTTTGGGGCTCCGAGTAGAATGTTGTTTCGCGTATCCACCAGTATGGACGGTCTTCTAAGAGCCACCTGAAAATGGATTTAAAAAATTATGGTATATGTGTCTAGATTTTTAGCTTTTTGGTCAACAGGGAAAAACATTAAAAAAAAGAGTTGAATAAGAAAATTTTTGAAAATAATATAAAATGATTCTATTTATTAACAAGTGGTAGTAATAAATTATTTACAAACTATTAACACTAGGTACGAAATACAATAACTAACTACACGAATAGATACAAAAAACAAAAGGACACTTAGGCGTCGAAGTATTCGTCCGCATATAAAATTAAATATATAATAGAATTAGAAATTTGATCAAAAATTCACAGCTGTAATACTATAAGTAAATGCTGAATATGGGGGGTGTTTCGGAGACCCCTTGGAGAAAAGTATCTAGAAAAAATGTTAAGCCCCTGTAACCACCCTGTATGATTATAAATTATGGACATACATGTTGTCTGCCTTATGTTGCGGTTCCACAATCTGCTTTGTTTATCAAATGTTGATCACCAAATAAAACCACAGCAGCTACACGCAGCCATACGCTCCGTATCACTTGACTGACATGTTGGAATAGCGGCCTACAGGTCGCACCAGGCACACGCGCCATAGGAATTCTCGGCATGGGCCGCGACCGCGGTTAGTAAGCAGACTGTGGGATCGCGGCTTTGAACTAATGTGATTATTTTCACACATGTGAGGTACATAAACAAATCTTATTTGACATGAAGATTTCCAAGTATGGATAGATACATAGATACACAAAAATAACATTTAATTATTCATTTTTTTAAATGACCATACCATTTCATAACAGCGTTCAACCAGCCTCCGAAAGCCAAGCACAGCAGCAGCTGAGCAGCAAACACGGAGTCAATGATGGATATCAGTGGAAACAGGATCTCAATTGCAAGGTGTGGGTCAAACACATGGTTTACTATCTCAAAGAAGTTGGCATGGTCTTCAAACCTGCGGGTTGAGAGTACATTATCATCTGCCTGCCTGCGTTTTCACAACTATGTTGGAGTCGGCTTCCAGTCTAACCGAATGCAGCTTAATACAGTATGACACAACTTAGATGTAGCATCGGCAAAATTCGTAAAACCTATCACCATCTGAACTGACTGCGCCTTCAAAATCACCAATGTTTATTAATGCTTTAGGTGAAAATGCTCTTTACACAAACGCAATAAATTGTGAAGTCATATATCCAAATACATTTTTGTAAAATTGAAATGAATGAATGCAAATTTTCAAATTTATGCAACTATCTAAGTTGTGTCATACTGTACCAGTATTATATTTGTAGTAACTGCCTATCTGGCCACCAGTCCAGTGGCGGATTTGCCCTAAGGCCCAGTAGGCCCGGGCCTAGGGCGGCCAGATATTAGGGGCGGCCCATCGTGACAAAAATATCACTGATGATAACAAGAAATAACTCAAAGTACCTATATATTCTCAACGTTCACGCACATTATGGCGGGCCGCACTGCACCGCATCGTATAACAATAATAACTTAAAACCATTTAAAAATATGTCCAAATAACTAATTGAAACCCGTCATTGAATTTCGCGGCGCCAACCCGACTTATTGTTAACAAAATTTCTGAACCGATTTCGATAAAAGTTGGCAATAAAGTAAATTCATTATGTAGGCTATATGATAGGTGCTGAGAAAGGGGCGGCTGATAGTTACTACATGGCCTGGGGCCTAGGGCGGCCAAGACTGCAAATCCGCCACTGCTCCAGTCAATGAGTAACTGGATTGTGGATTGCTAGGGTGTAGTTTCTTTATATTTGTAACTAGCTTCCGCCAATAAACGGTCCTGAGCTTGTTCATTACAAACAAGAATACAAAACTTTTCTCTTTATAATATTAGTGTTGGTATGAGGATATGAAGCCAAGGGAAAAAAGTCTGTATCAAAATCGTATACTTAATATAATTTTCTAAATAATTCATGTGGGTAAACTCTTGGGATGTGAAGGATACTTTAAATAATAGAAAGCACTTGTACTCTTGATAACATCGTACTTAGGAAACGCTACAGGCACTAGAAATCCAGATTAAATTATGAAAAAAACCCAAAAGGGCGGCTGTATAAATAAATTATGTAAATAAAAGTTCCTGCATTTTAATTAACTCCACATTAAACAGAAACGAAGGTAATTTTCATAGCAACTGCGTGAGGAATTTGAAATTCGTCGCACAATGCAGTATTCTAATGAAATAATCAATATTTTGAATACTTTACCAGTATTGTACAAATTCTATGCATGTTACACCGAGCGCGTAGATTTGCTCCATCGTAGGACAATATTTAATGTATGGTCTTATAGAAACATTGTAACATTATGTAATGGAAGTATATTTTTTTTTGGTATTTTCTAATTTTTCGATGTTATAACCAAAACAAATACCATGTTCAATTTTGCTATCGAAACGAATGCGAAATGTCAATGTCAAAGTCAAACAAGTCCAATTTCTTGTTTCTGAAATTAATGAAAAAACTGAAATATCTTTTTGAAAATTAAATATTTTTGAA
This sequence comes from Agrochola lota, assembly GCA_947364205.1. Lineage (NCBI taxonomy): Eukaryota > Metazoa > Arthropoda > Insecta > Lepidoptera > Noctuidae > Agrochola > Agrochola lota. Next base: position 9,438,966 of record OX376245.1, on the reverse strand, counting down.
TAAATTTCCTATAAAATAATTTGAACAAACTGTTAGATCAATAAAATTACCTACTGCATAAAATATAATTAATAAGTGTTTCAATTATTTTTTAATTTCCTGACTACAGTGACATCTTGTGGATTAATCCTGAACTATGAAGAACTCCGTTGCTATCTAGTGTCCAATAGTAGAACTAAACATTAAAAAATATTCAAAACTATAAACACAGCTACTTGTTAAAAGGTAGCGCAGTTACCTCAGCGGAAAACATTTCGAAAAATAAAAACTAAAATATCTCATCGTCAGATTTTATCATGGTTTATCTATAAGTCAGTCCTTTTCCAAAAAAAGGTTATAGGACATAAGTAACCCTATAACATTTGAGCCGATCCGGTAAATAACTAACCACTAAAATTCTGAAAATTCAGACAGAGCCCGCTAATTGTTACGAAGCCACAAGGTTAATTTCACTTGGGAGCTGACAGTCATTCGAAGAAAATTTTAAAAAGGTAGTTGTAGTAGGTACGAAAACACCGGCAGTCAGAACAGTATACCTATTGATAAAGAAGCCCGGACACTCGACACGAACACTAGCAACACTCTTCCTGAAGAAACAATTCATCATAATTTTACTGAAAAACATAATTTATCCCATGTATCCGAAAAAAGGGCTAAAACAATACTGTAAAAAATCAATTTTGTCAGATTACCAAAAGGTTAACGTTTTAGAGCGACGCTAGATGGCGCTGCACCTCTCTCGGGACCTGTGAGGGCGGATTATTGTTTTCATAATTGAATATTATACTATGGTAGCAATACAACGGGCAGCGCAAGTTTGAAACGAACAGGAGAATATTTTTGAAAGGTGTGAAATGTAAAATTGTTGAACAAAAGAGTTTAACTTGAGGTTGAGATCATGTTAAATTCATAGGTAAGTAGGTACCTACTTACATACTTATTTTGTAGCTTACAAAAGCTTAAGCTGTAATAAATAAACGTGCAATATTGAGATTTATTTATTTAAGCGTTTTTGTTTACCTAACTGTAGGTATTGTAAATTTGTTATTAAATTCCATTTCTTCCTAATCTACTCGGTAGTTTGCAGGAAATATCTAAGTAGGTACCTACCTAGGTAGGAATTCAAAAACGCAAGGCAACCTATCTTCAAATTAAATTTAGGTTACCTACTTAATCGACATATTGATTATAATTTTGATCTTTATATCTTGTATTTTATTTAAATTGATATTATTAAAATTTTGAAATCGTAGGTACATAATTATATAGGTACCTATGTAATAACCCACCTACCAGATCAGACCAGACCACACAGAACATCATAACATCATTAACATCACGCCTGTATTCCCCGAAGGGCCAGGCAGAGCTGTACCTATAGTACACCCACATTTAGCCAGTTATGTTTGAGTCCCATGTAATAGGGGGCGAGCCTATTGCCATCAATCGGGCACAAATCCATACTCCGAGGTACTACTGAGAAATTCCAGATGGTAAAACCCAATAACACCTTGCCCGACCCGGGAATCGAACTCAGGACCTCATGCTCAGCAGTAGCGCCTGCAACCACTAGACTAACGAGGCATTCCAGCAAGTATTACTGTTTCTAACATATTTCAATCTGCCTAGCCTTTTCCCAAATTTGGGGTCAGCTTCCAGTCTAAGCGGATGCAGCTGAATACCAGTATTTTACATGGAGCGACTGCCTATCTGACCTCCACAACGCAGTAACTGAGTCATACGATACTTGGTAAGACTGGTTGTCAGATTTTCGGGCTTCTGACGACCCAACCGTAACAACTGTCAACTGTCAAGATCCACGAATGACAGCCGGCACCAACGGCTTAACGTGCTTTCCGAGGCACGGATGAGTCTCAGTATGTAAAGATGGTCACCACAGACCAATCCCGGTAAGCGTAGCATAACCTGATGGATCGATCCATGCGGTAGTTATTACTTAGCACACTCGCTCCTCTAACACATTTAATGACTTAAAACAAAAATGTTAAAACATATCCCTCCAGAACATGACACAACGTACAACGTAGACACAATCTGTTGTCTGGATTGTACGCCGATATAAACTTCACTCAGATTTGGCCAAATTTAATCTTAGCAGCGGCGGCGGGGACCCTGATTTGAATAGTGGAAAGGTCTTGAGATAGATCGCAAGATATGACGTAGGAAAAATAATAAGATAATTTTCATTGAGCTAACGGGTACAGTGGTGATGCCTGCGGATAATTTGTATATGTTATTTAGTAATTTTATTCATACGGTTGTTGCATTATATAATATTCTATGTACTATTTGTTTTATTTTATATTTATGTATAATTCTGAATTTTAAACCTGACTTGGTTTCCGTACGTTTTTTTTTTTCGGGTGACCACTGAAAATCAGCGCTGTGCTGTGGGTCTCCATAGCACAGCATCATGCTGAGTGTGAGCCTTCTTGTCACAGTCATGACGTGCCAGCAGCTGCCTACTATTTCTGTTTTGTACTCGTTATTGTATACGTATTGTTATTGTTTTGTTACCTATTATTTTTTTATGCACGTGTTTCTGTGACGAATAAAATTATTTTTCTTTCTTTCTTTCTTTTATATACTCGTCACAGCGCGTTGAAAAAACACACTGTTGGATTTTCAACTCTCGGCGCTGAGTAGAGCGTTGAAAATCCAGTGCACGAAAAAAAATCACCGCGATTTTATTACGTCCGAACGTAGGCTTAATAGTGTAGGGTCCATAAGTAGCGATATTTAATAAAAACAGCTGGTGCATCCTGCCCACACTGGGCATACACGGTAGGTAAGCCCCGCTACCACTTACCTTATACTGTCTGACTAGTGTTGTTAACAGTTAACACGCATGAGCGTAACAAAGCATTAGCTATGCTCATATAGGTCGACCTACGAGGAAAGTAGCAAACCGTGGGCTACTTTGGGAAATAAACCAATAGGACGTTTGATTTTCATAACTTAGCCGGACTAGCAAAACTTAGCTCTGGTGGAAAAGGTTTCAACGAAGATAAGTTTTTTACATACTCGCAAAGTGCATCTTTATAGCACATCTTTCCCGCTGTAGTACTGCCTTTTAGCTCTGGTGGACAACTCAATTTCGTAACCTAGCTTTACCGATTAACTATCTCCCATACCTCTGGTGCAAAGGCAACCTAAACGCTATCGAGCGGTGGATGTCTTCTGAATCTTTTAGACCTACAAAAAGAGAAGATTCTTAGCCTTATTTTTGTTACGTAAATGTTAAAATGTTGAATTTCTCCGTCGGAATGTAAAATTATAAAATATCTCCGGACATATCCTGCAATCCTTACCACCTCACACACCGTACTCTCGTAAACGCGGCATGATCACGTAGAATTATTGCGTTAAAATATAATCTGCGCTCAGCTCACACCCGGTGGGACTCGGGAGGATGGGTGGAGGCTGTAATAAGGTATGTTCATGCTATTTAGTTGAGGAGCGGGACTGGCAGCGAGGTTGTAGCCTACAGGGCTTTGAGATACCGAAATGTTAGGTAGATAAATTGGTATTTGGACAGGTTATCTACGTTGGTTAAGGTATGATTCCGAACAACGCCGCACGTAGCATTGCAGCGTGTTAGTGCTGCATGCCGCGTGATTCCGAGCATCGCGGCGCGGTACTGTTGTTCGTGGTTTACGTGTTATCGCTGTGATGAACGCTGCAATACTAGTCTGCCGCGACGGCAATACCGTCGCAGCAATGTCGCTTAGCATCGCTGCGTTGCTCGGAATGTAAATAATAATATTATAAATGCAAAACTGAGTTTGTTTGTTACGCTTTCACGCTAAAACGGCTGAACGGATTTGGATGAAATTTGACACTTGGGTAGACCATGATCTGGGTTAGGATTAGAGTTGCCAGATGGCCGGGAAACCGGGATTATTCCGAAATTTTGCGTCTTGTTCCGTGTCCAGTAATTAGACTTTACTGACCCGGATTACGAACTAGTTTTTTTCACGACGACACGCCCGGCACGGCTGCCAGGTAGGCACGCGCGGCAAAATTCAGTACCAAAAATATTTAAACAAAAAAGTAATCTGTTAAAGGTTTTATAAGCCAAAGAGAGTATTTTTTATTTTTGTTCAATACTTTTAAATAATACTGGGTGGCATCATCGACGCAAAAACTTTCACCATGGATTCAGTAGGTACATGATTCAGAACCCCCTGCGTTGAAATATTTCCTCGGAAAAAAAAAAAATCTGCTGTTTCATAGAAAAGTGCAATACTTATGCGATCAAAATGTTTGGAACAACTGTTTTTTTTTAAATAACCGACAAAAAATTGCACTGAATCCATAGTAACAGTTTTCGCGTCGATGTCCCTGCCATCCTGTATTATTTCTTATTGATGCGATTCGCTCGAAGTTAATTGATTAGTGGGTGAATCAAACAATATGCCGTAAAAACGAGGTGCTCAGTTTGGGTGTATATTATTATAAAAATACACTATTTATTTTGAGGTATTTCAAGTAAAAACCTACCTGCAACTTTTAACTAAAATAATTAAGAATTAGTAGACTTATTTGAATATAAATTTAATTTTAAATATACCCTTTAAAAAAATCAACAAGTATAAACATTATTGAGGCCTCTTTAATTTCATATATTTTATTACGGCTCGACTATCCAAATTTTCGGGAAAATTCCCGAAAATGATAAACTGGTATCTGGCAACCCTAGTTAGGATACCTATAGGATACTTTTTATCCCGATATTCCTACGAGATCGACACTTATGCAGGTGAAACCGTGGGACGCAGCTAGTTACTATAGTTTTTTTAATAGATTCTTTTCTAAAATTTTAAATAGGTATTGCTTACTACATGACTAGAAACTAAAGTAGCAATCAGTATCGCCTTTATTTCTTTCTGTAAGGCATATAAATTATAGATTGGAATATCAACATATACCTGCCTTTACAGTAACACACACATATATATCCATATAAACACAGACATATCAAATCAAATCAAATCATTTATTATTGCAAACATAGGTAAATTGGTACATAGATGTTTTCTTAAAAAAAGTAGTCCTACATATTCTATCTACCGTCTCATGGGCATGCAAATAAATATTCAATTCCAAAATTAAACAGAAATTCAATTGATACCGAATAAATATAAATGTCAAATCATTAGAATTACAAAAAAAAAACAGACTAATAGCAGTAAGTAGTGACATTTTTACAGTAATGTCAAAAATAATATAAGTATGTCAAAGTGTCAATCAGAATAAAAAGTGTTAGAATAGGAACATGTACTCGTATTTCAATCATAATATTAAGTAACAATCAGTGCAGAGATTTATCAGTAAGGAAGACGTCAATTGTGTAATAGCTTTTCTCAATTAATATAATGTAAATAAAGTATTGAGTATTCTTGAAGATCCAAACGCATTAAAAGTATATTTTTAAAAGAAAAACAAAAGACCGGCGCTCTCTATAATAATGTCCAACATAATAAAAATCAGACTTTTTATTAACTTTACGACGTTAACAAAGTCAGGGACAAACAGAGTAAATTGATATACACAGCTTTCTCTTAAAACATTTAATTAAAAGGCTAAAAGGCTAATTATAAAAAAGCACTCAGCGACGACACATAAATGCCAGCAGGATTAATATCGACGCTTCTGAAAGTTTCAGGATAGTGCTGGGGGTATGCTGGCGGATAATTTTATCCGACATAGCAAATGTTTTTATGCTCAAACTAGTTGGCTTTGTTGTTACGTTTTTGCCCGTGACTTCATCCGCGTGGAGGTTGGAAATTATCCCACGGGGACGTAATACCGAGATATAAGTAAGTACCTATCATATGTTCTCCAGGTCATGGTCTACCCATGTGCCAAATTTCATCGAAGTCCGTTCAGCCGTTTTAGCGTGAAAGCGTAACAAACAAACTCACTTTCACATTTATAATATTAGTTAGGATTATGTCTTTAGACTATTTATAAGGAAAAGAATTTTGATGAGTATATAAATTAAAACGACGTCAAATTATATATTTTGTAAACAAGATCTTTTTTACACTTTTGCTACCGGGCTATATTCCCAATATTTCCTCACAAATCAACTTATTATTTAATTATTCCACCATTTCATTTTTTCTCGCCATCAAACGTAAAAGTTTGGCGAGTTTAGAATTAAGTAACACCTCTGTATTAAAATATCATGAAAAAAAATTTTAAAAAAAATGACGTCCTAATTTATTGACTAGTATTGCTGTAAAAACAATAAGTTATCAAAATATTTAATTATTCCATCGTTGACTACATAATGTCCGTTCTTCGACTAATCTAACGAAGAAAACGAGTCATATTCCCCGTTACGTCTTAATTTTTTCAGTAAACGGATGTAAGAAGTTCGTAGCTTCAAAATTACGGATACTCGGATACAAAACAAAAAAACATCGGATATCCTCACATCCCTACATGAACCCACTTAAAAAGTGCTTGTAAAGAGCTCCTAATATGTCACAAATAAAGTAGCGACCAATAAAGAAGCAATTAGCTGAAGTTTTTTAAAACGTAAATAGAATAGGGGAGGGGGAATCGGATGCGTTCGTTTTGAACGCGACCAAATAACTCGTGTGACATTTGGTTATTTTTTTTTTTGTGAAGAATTTGATAGAGCTTTTCTGAAAAATATTTTTTTTGGTGGTTGTGTAGTACGCGTCGTATGTGGTCGTGATCCTCAGCATTGAAGGAACGTCGAAAAAGAAAGAAGCACGCAAATAATTAATAGTAAAAAAATTGTGACAGGGTTTTTAAGGGTATTTTTATGATCTTTTTGTTGGAAAACTGCAAATTTTCTTTCTTAGCCTTGCGTTTATTTAATTTAGTGTTAATCAGGGTAAGTAAAGCTGAAGAAATTAAGTTCTTACTAACATGCTTTTATCGCTAGCGTCTTGGTTAGAGGTAAAGTAAAAAAAATACAAAATGTAAGAATTATGTTTTTTTTCTACTTGTTCATTTTTACTTGACCGTCGGCGACCGAATTCAGTTTTAAAATGGCTATTTCTTCAGTATTTTCTCCGTTACTTCATAGTCTCATTTTTCACCAACCAAGCAACCCTATCAAGGTTATCCAAACCTATTAACGCCCTCAGCCACATGTGTAATAAACAAATTAAACTACCCTTACAGCGCAGCACCCTCACATAATTCGCGAATCAAAATAATAAACTAATACCCATTTATATCGCAGACAGGCGTTGATTTAGCAGAAAAAACGCCAGTACAGGGCTCAGGTGGCCTTTAGCGCCCCCCACCGGCAATTTGACAGACTATTAATCCGGATTTAGCCGGTTTTAAGCGGATTAGGGCGGGTTTATCTCGCTCAAAGTGGTTTAAAGCAGTGCGTGTTTTTGTTTTTGGTAAATTGATTTGTGGTGGTGATTGCTCATTGTTTTAAGTAGATCACTCTTACTTTCAGTTGGTTAGCTCGCTACGTTAATTTAGGTCAGTTTTCTCTTGCGAAAATTTGTGTAGTCTCCTAACTTCATTCCTTAGTATTTTGTTTTTTAATGGTTTCTCGCATGTCTACCTAGGAGATTGTCGACTGCATAACCGGACTTTCCTGGTGTTGCCTCAATAAATTAAGTCCTCCAGCCAGGGCATGAAACTTAGAAACTAAACGACTACACGCTAAGGGCACCCCCTGTGGGGTACGGACCTCCGCTTAGGGCATCGCTGGGGGAGGACAGTACAGGCTGGATGTTATTAAAATACTTAGTCATAATAGGACCTCATACATTTATTTGTAATTGTATGCGTTTTCAAGACATTTGTGTCGAAAATAAATATAGTTTTCCATCCTAAAGCTGCAAGGATAAAAACGTTTTCCAAGTCAAACCACAAAAAATAGGCAAACAAGAATTCATTAGTGTCCTAGTGAATAAGTATATTACCACAATTTAAAAAAATATTGCGTCGTTTATTCCCCATACCCTGACCACAAATTACGAAAAAAAAGTTACAACTTTCTTTCAAGCAGTCCGAACGAAAGAAGTCGGCATAAAAATAAAAAAAAAACATCCCGCCTTTCGTCAAGGACGCGTTCATAATAGATGTATAAATGTTTTGTCATTTCTACGTTCTCAAAGTTACCGCCATAAACTAAGGAAAATAGCTTTATTACTCCATTCCGACCACGTTACGGTAGTTTTTAATTGTTATATTGCGACCGTGAGTAATCTGTATACTACCGCAATATTGCAAGGCAGACATCTTTCTTTTGACATTTCGAGAAAATGGCGGCCACTTTGAGGGTAACCCGTCATAATTTATTTTTAGTTGGTTTATTGGATATTGTAAAAATATGTTAGTAAATTGTTATTGGCTCGTAATATTTGTGACAAAGTGATAATATTCTAGGGTTTCTTTACCACAAGATATAATGTAGGGAAATTTTGTTTATTTCTTATTTTAGACTCTCTTAAATCTTGCAATAATTATATCTCATTGAACATTTTAAAGAATAATTATGGCAAAATGTTTGACCTCGTCGTAATTGGCCCAGAATATTATTTTTAGTAGTAAGTACAACATCGGCTGTCTGTGAGCCGTAGAACGAGTTTTATTGAATCGTATTTTTTCAGTTCATCTGCCTACCAACTAGGTATACATTTCATTTATTTATTTTAAATATGCCTGGACAACATTGATTTATACCAAGGCGATAGGTATTATGTACAATGTTCTGACTTTTACATTCATAGATAATTGAGAGTTTTCTCTCAATCAATCTGCCTACCCTTTACCCAACTATGTTGAGGTCGGCTTGCAGTCGGTGCGGAATGCAGCTGACGGAAAGGAGCGACTGCCTATTATCTGACCTCCTCAACCCGGTAACTGGGTAATACGATTGGTACCCCTTGTTATGACTGGTTGTCAGACTCTCGGGCTTCTGACGACCCGTAACAACTGTCAACTGTCAAGATCCATGGATGACAGCCGGGACCAACGGCATAACGGAAGAATCTCGGTATGTAAAGATGGGTGGTTTACCTGATGGATCGACCCGTGCGGCTATTATTACTTAGCCATGAGGTCCTCTGTGAATTTTCTCTCATTTATCTTTTTCTTTAAAATAACACCTAGGTAAATCATTTTTTTTTTCTTCTAAAGAATACAAAAAAATAATCATAATTATGCCTGATACGAGTATCTACTGCGCATACTCACACAAATAAAAAAAACATTTTTGTCTCAAAAACTTGTAAATTTTTAATCAATATCGAATTTGAATTACTTTAATAGGTACCAATTTAGTTTTACGTATCTGTAAATCCCAAAACCATATCAATATGTAAACTAAACAGTTAATTCAAGCGTATGTCACTGTAGCAGAGGGCAACACCCTCGCTGCATACCGTGTTAAGTTAAACAAGAGGGTCCACAACGGAGACAGGTTGGTTGCCCATCAACCAGGCAATTATGTTGTCAGACAGATTTTAAATGAGTGTTTAAAGGGAGTAGTAGATTCTTTATTGAGTGTGTTACAGTAAAATAATTTTCCTTGATTTCTTACTAGTTTTCAGCCTAATTTCTGCATTACTAGCCAAGGAAACATAATACGAAATTATTTTATTTCTGAAAGTAGGCTTTTGTACAAACAATTTTACACTACAATAATATTTTAAAAACTAAGGTAAGACTGGAAGCTGACCCCAACATAGTTGGAAAAAGGCTAGGCAAATGATGAATAATATTTTAATGAAAACTAGATGAGGTCGATCCGACTATTCTGAGAAGATACACCGAAACAAACTCAGAAGTTGCTATCTCTTTTAAAATCCACACATAATCTTGGTCAGATCATGTGAGGACCATGTGCATTAGTTTCTGAAATGGTATTTTGAGGAAGTAACCACACAGGCTTAAGGAAATCAAAATAATAGGTTAAGGAAAATACCAGTTGACACCTATACGCACAATGCCTTTCGGACTCAAACACCTGCAACAATAGCATAAAATGAATACACTTAACAGATTATTATTTCAACTTTAACACCTTTCTTTATATTCCAATCAAAAGCTTTAAAAAATCCTTACCAATCTCATTGTGTTACAGATCTCCAAAACTCACTACCCATATAAAATTTAACACTGGCGACCCCACTCCACGATAGCCATTCGTAGCAATAAAAAAGAAGCGAAAAAAAAGGATTGTCTTTTGATTCCAATTTTGAATTCAATTCGCGCGGGTAGCGCTCCATGATTTTATTTTCATGAGCGTCGCGGGACCGGAGGGAGTGTGTAACGAAAATTTTAATAATAAATGAATTAAACCTTGTTATTATATTAGTTGATATCAGCGAGGGATTATTGTTTTTATTTATGATTTGGGGCGCCTCTGTTATGGATTAAAGTGATAAATATTTTGATGTAATTTGTTTGGGTTTGATTGATGAAGTTTTAAGAGTGGAGTGTGTGACGGAAAGAATAGAAAAAAGACTTTAGAATTACTTACAAAGTCGCTCCATATAAAGTAAAATTTTGGTACTTATACAGTTGCACCTGGTTAAAGCCTGGAAGCCGACCCCAACATAGCTGGAAAAAGGCTAGGTTACACACTAAATCATTTATTCCTTCTTCATTTAAAACCCCTTTCTCTTAAGCATCAAGCTCAAATTTATGAAGCATTAAACCTCCCTTGGTTTAAGACTTCATAACGGTACATGCCACAGTTAACCACTTTATGTACCCTGATTTCCAAATAACGTAGTCACCGTTAAAACAACATAAACACGCACTCTCATCGACATCCAACAGCCTAAAAACGAACCACCACTATTACGGAGCACCTATCACACAAAATTAAAGAAAAAAAACGCGAGCGAATAACCCAACCCGCCCCTTACCTACAATAATATCCCGCCCGGGCCATAACACCTTTACCCGTTTACTTTTTAATCCGGCAGGGTCGTAAACAGCCCGGGCAGGGTATCACGGATATACCGGGCCAATCATCCGGCTATCTACACTATTTTTTCCCGGGAAAATGTAGCATTGCTCCCGGGAGATGTCCCTTAATATATGTTTTATTTGGAAACTATTGCTTTGCCGTTTTTTTATACGTGTTGGTGACATAGATTTAGAGTTTGGCGTGTGTGTTTTGTTTTTTAAGCCGTTTTTGACGTGTATTATCGTGTGGAAATTACTGTTTTGGAGTAATCTTTATCTTTATTTAGTACCTACCTACTTAGTTGAGCTGGAAGCTCATTGGCAAGAAAAGATAATAAGTTTTATTAACATTAGGCTTCCTAATAGTTATTATTAGGTACTTATGATATAACTTCACTCAAGTTAATTATTATAAGCTGAATAAGTTTTTAACTGATCGACCGATGCAGAATTGAATTAAAACTAACTTAGATTTACACCCCATGGAAACTCTTTACCAATAGGTTTATGTATCCTTAACTTAGGGCGGGATACCTTTAATGTGTAACCAAAGTTAACCTAGTAACTTCATCTTCATACATTCCAACAGATTTCACCCAATATCTGTGGAGTATTCGTCTATTCGTCCGCCTAAAAAAATATTTTCTTGAAAGTAAATACATGGTAGCAAAACCCGTCAAATAAAAAACGTTACGACATTGCGACTTGTATGTACAATTTTGTAAAAACAACCCTTATTTTGTGTAAAATTTTTCCATTTTACATTTCTTTCGTGCGGAACTAAAGTAATTCGTCACCGCTGTGCGCAATAAATGTCCCAATATAAAACTGACAAGATTATTTACACATTAGAATGGCGACCGAAACTAATCATTAGCTACTGGTAGCAAAATAAACAAGCATTACTCAGCGGGGATCGACCTATTATTGTAGACCAACCTTTTTTCAAGAATTATAAACCATAATTGTGAACGCAACCATAAACTTTGCTTCACGAAATGTCAAAATGTTTCCCGCGTTTTTTGTATTTTTTTCGGCGGCCGCATTGTTTATAATATATTATGCCAGAGGCTGTAAAAGTGTTGAAAGACATATTGTTTTAGGGTGAAATTGTTACAATTTCTTTCCGATGTATTGTAAAAGTTGTTAGTTCTATGAACTCGTAATTAAGCGTTTAGTGTGACAACTTTTTTCGTGATTCGGAAGGTGAAGGCTTTGTGTTCTATTTCTTGTGAGGCAACACAAGTCGTCATAAGGATGGCTATCATAAGTAAAATTAGTATCGCATGTAGACTTGTTCTTACTCGGTCAGTGAACGGATCGCTCCGATCTAGTACAATCTGTGAAACGTACTAGTTCGGCGTTCTAGTACTATTAGTACACTATTTGAATGAAGAGTATTACGAGTGCTTGGATGGTATCACACGCTCATAGGTGTTTACATCGAACTTTAACAATTAACTCGTATGTACTATCTAAACTAAATAAAAAATAGAAACTAACTAGAACCTAGGTACTTATTATTCTAAGAAAACAATTTTTTTTTTTAAATCGGTTATCTCAAGCCTATAAGTTTCTAAAGAAATAAAGCAAAATACTTAAACTATTTTCGTAATAAAGATCTAAACACCTTGGCAAATCAGAGTTATGAAATTGTAAGTTTGAGAAGTCAGAGTGAAACAGGAGTCAAGAGTGCGTCTAGTTCCTCGCTCCCTCGCAACCGGTCTGTTTCCCGCGCGATCCATGAATCGAGAATATGCGTGATCTCTGCGGATCCAAGTCCGAGCGACCGATCGGACGGAACGTGATCGAAACGAAGTACCTACTAAATGACCGAAGTACTATTAAGCTTACGGAATAGTTCATTCTAGTACAGTGTCGAGAATGAATTCTTAATAGTACATAGTACATGTACTACACAAGCCTAATCGCATGAACATGGCATGAACCGAAAAGATAATTGAGATCTTTGCACTTTTCGTTCAAATTATATCCAATAAAATAGGTAGGAAGGTTGTGAAATTACGCAACAAACCGTGTAATATTTCAGTGAAGCATGGAATAAGTATGTAAGTACTACAATATTTAAGTTCCTTGCAGTAAAGAGAACCGAAAATATTTTCATCCATCCCAGTTTCTTGCAAACATTTCACCCGCCGGCGCATTCCACATTCAAAATTCCCTTTAAAATCTGTCATTTAGCCAAACAAATAGTCGGCCATTTTGACTCGATTTCGCGCCAAAATGTACGTCACAAAAGCGTTCGGATTCAGACGCTGAATAAACTGTTATCATTGTCGGTGAACTGGCGGTGGGAGCGACTGTTTTATTATACACCGGTTAAGTCTAAACAGAAAGGGGATGTAACTTAGGTAGCGAGCTAAGAAAATGCGAAAAATTGCCTTATTTGAATGTGAATTTTCTATGCCACTGAGTAGGACAACTGGCTTCGTAGGCATTGCTCCGCAGACACACAAATTTCAACCAATTTCTACATAGACTAAAAAAATATTACCTCCTTGATCACAAATCGCAGTTTAATATTTGTCGATAATGGGAGAAATCTAAGTCCAGTATTTTTTATTAGACCTGTCGATATATTCTGTAAAAATCTCACGGTGAAAACTGTGGTGAAGTGAGCTGCCAATAGTGTCAATCCCTAGCATTAGGTGAAATGACAGTTCACTTCCCATAAGTTCTCATAGAGAGATTTTTACATAATAGACCGGTTGTTAACTGGGCTTAAAAGTGTAATGGAGTTTCAGGTCTTTCAGATTATTTTATGATTAAAAGAAAATGGACACAGTACACTCAAAGAACTAACAATATTATTTTATTCAGTAGTAGGCAATGGACAACTAAGCAGCTCGATTTAGGTTTTGAATAAGCAACCTCTAAGTAAGAACTTAGTGGTAATGGCTGGACACAATGGGGTTTACTTATAAACGTTGCTTAAAGTTAAGTGACGTTCAAGCGTCAAAAATGTATGGTTTATTTATTTATTATTTATTTAACACTCTAAGCACACAAATGTACAGAGGCGGAATTAATGCCATAGGCATTTTCTAAACAACAAAACACAAAAAAAACAAACAAACAGTTAAACAGTTGCTAATCATTACTTATGCAACGTTTAAATATAAACCCTAACATATCTATTATTTCCAGTCATTGCCACTAAGCTCTTTATCTAGTACCGAATAAAATAAAAAATATAGCACTAGTTGTAACTAGCCCTCAAAATAATTTGAAAGACCTGAAACAGTGTCCATGTTCTTTTATCAGATTTTCAGGTAGAGTGGACCACGATCAATCATAATCTGAATCATTTTGAAGGATATTGCTAATCCATTGCTTCATATGTTCGAAAAATTTGTCTGCTCAACAACGCAAAAAACGCAATGAATGTTGTTGAACTGTCAAAATGAAACAGATTGTGATTGACCGTGTGTTACGCAGTATCCTACATTTCCCATAGATTAGATGTCAAATAGGTGTCTTGAAAGTAATAACACTCTCCCATAATCGCTTCGTTTTAGTTTATTTCTTGGCACTAGTTCGACAATATAATTAAAACAGTGTTATTTGTTAAAGAGCGTATAAATTGTAATTTTATTATTATAACGTTAATATTTAGAGCGTCGTAATTTTTAATATTATTATTTAGAACCACTTAAAAAAGTATATTAGGCATTAAGCGCATTTTTATAGGCGTTATACAAATGCTTCTGTTCAAATTTAAATTGTTTCCCTAACGCAATAATAATAGGAATTTGTCTAAAAGTTTAAAAACACGCAGTTCGGAAAATCCCATGAGCGAGAATATTGTGGATAGTGAAATAATTTCTCGTTAGTGATCCAGATTAATCCTAAGTAATCCATTGCAGCTGAAGAGTTTGTTTGTATGAATGCAATAATCTCTGAAACTACCAGTCGGATTTGAATAATTATTTTTTCATTTGATAGTCCAATTCATGAGAAAGGTTATAGGCGAGTTAACATCACCTTTAGGACACGAGAAAAAGAAAAAAAACGCGCGGACGAAGTCGCGGACAGAAGCTAGTATTTTGTATACAATAACTACGATTTTATTTAATAAAATATTATTTAGGGTTTTTATCGGTTAAGGACATCTTACTAGTTGAACACTTGTAGAATTTGATAGAGTTTTATTTCATTTTATTTTTAAATAATAAAACGCGAACCTTAAACAGTTACACTGTATCGCTCCTACCGCCGCTGCACGCCGAATAAAAGCGGGAAAATTACTTCACCAACACCCATACATGAAACATCCTAACCACCACCTATTTACCTCTCCTTCCCACGCGCTTTTCTCTCTACCTCCATCCCTTTCCCACTTACAGGGGAAAAGCAAGCGAGCTAAGCTTTTCCGACTACAAAATACATTCATGAATCGCTTCGGCTTCCATGATGGCTGATTATACAATGCAATACGGTCTGGAATCCCGTGAACACTTTTCCTCTAGTTTATACGGGAAAATGGTCAGGGACTTTCAGCACGGATTGTTGGAGCGAAACGGGCTTTTATCTACGTCCCGCCATTGGCTGTTTCAAAAAAAGTCCGCAGCCTGTGATTGGCCAAAACAAATTGTTAGCGGCGCGTTCTTTATTACTGCGTTATTTGAAAGGTCTTAAGAGCCAACGTTGTTTATGACAGAATAGTCGTAAGTTCGGTACTAATGGGTGGTGCTTACGGCTTTTTGGTGCTGAATTGAGAGACGACATACGAGTTTGAATTTGGAAGCGGAATGAAATTGCAATATTAGAACAATTATACGAGTTTTTCTTTTTTCCACAGAATAGTTACGATTAGAGTTGGCATTAATTTTTATCTTTTTTTATTAACAACCAGCTTTTGCCTGTGACTTCGTCTGCGTCTATTTTGTATTTCATAATTTTTTAGTACACGCCGTTGTGTTGTGGTTCCTAACCCACATAAGCCGTTGATGTAATTACAGACACATGCGAGACGGCTTTTTTTAACACAAAAAAATGAATTTAAAACATTTAACCTTGTTCAAGTTGTTATTTATGTACTTACATTTTGTTTTAATTCTGAATAAAACTATTCATTTGCCAAGTAATAATAAAAAATAACTGACAAAAAAACAATGACGTCACTCCTTCCAAAAATAGATCACGTCCTGTTTTCAACAATGTTTGTGTTTAAACAATGGTGAGCGAAACGAATCTTCTGCTACTGGTTACAAACCAAGGGGGGTAAACAAACACTATTAGTCAATTGAGCCACAGTATATAAAAAAAACAGTATGACAGAAACATAACAAGAATTATTTTATTTATTTTATTCGGGAAACTTATTTCTAACTTATACCACAGATAAATACAGATGGTTATGTTATCAGTGTAAACTGGGAATTGAAAAAAAGCGGCCAAGTGCGAGTCGGACTCGCCCATGAAGGGTTCCGTAGCAGCAAGTAACATAATATAAAAGTTTTTATATTGAGTTGATTGAATGAAAGGTAAATTGCGGTTTACGATTTATGACGTATTAAAAAACTACTTACTAGATCTCGTTCAAACCAATTTTCGGTGGAAGTTTACATGGTAATGTACATCATATACTTTTTTTAGTTTTAACATTCTCTTATTTTAGAAATTACAGGGGAGGGACACACATTAAACCACTTTGGAAGTGTCTTTCGCGCAAACTATTCAGTTTAGAAAAAAATTATATTAGAAACCTCAATATAATTTTTAAAAACCTATCCATAGATCCCACACGTATGGGTTTCATGTTTTTTTTTTTTTAGTTTCAGTTCTAAGTATGGGGAACTCCCAAAATTTATTGTTATTTTTTCTATTTTTGTGTGAAAATCTTAATGCGGTTCACAGAATACATCTACTTACAAAGTTTCAACAGTAGAGTTCTTATAGTTTCGGAAAAAAGTTGTTTGTAAAACATGTGTTTACATACAAATCGAGCATGCAAGATCTTAAATATAGGTAAAGAGTCCATACATGTTTTGCCTGACGAGGCGTACGATTATTTTTTTATTTTTTATATGTCTTACAAATAAGTAAAGTGTTTTCTTAGGTAACTCACTTTTAGGTGGCTCAATAAAAAATATTGATTTATTCAATATTTTTTCATTACATCGACGAGTGAAGCCGCTATCAAACGCCAATAAAGATAAACTACTTAGTGATATTTTGGAGACTTTAGCCATCAGTGGTTGTGTTAGATGAGGAGTGATGTAACAAAACACATAAAATATTAATTACCAAGTTAAATTAAACGAAAACGATTTTACGACACGGTTGGCGCAGTGGCTGAGCGATCGACTGCTGCGCAACGTGTCGCGGGTTCGATCCCCGCACGGAACAAATATTTGTATGATCTGCAAGTAGTTGTTCCGGGTCTGGGTGTTAGTGTATGTGAGTTTCTATGTTTGTAAACGCACCCACGATACAAGAAGAAATTCTTAGTGTGGGGCAACGTTTTTTTAAAAAAAAAAAAAAAAAAAAAAAAAAAGAAAAAGAACAATGCATTTGCTCGAAAAGAGCGTTTTCCAAGCAGTCAATTTGTGCGGAAAGTGTCACTTTTTTTCACTAGTGCTTTTTACTTTTCTGTTTTTTTTTAATTTTTGAGGCCGTCGTCAGCCCATCTCGTCTCAGAGATTTTATTATTTCAGAATGATGATGATGACGATGGCGATGATTATGACAATGGTCAAAATCAAAAAGTCGGAGTCAAAGCCTAAGTCGAAGTCGAAGTCGAAGTCAAAGTCAAAGTCGAAGTCGAAGTCGAAGTCAAAAGTCCAAGTCATGAATTTAGTTTTTATCATTTATATACGTCGTGGTATGTTAGATGTTACACATCGCAGGCGACTGCCGTAAGACTCGCTCGTTTTTTTTTTTTTTTCCTCGCACAATGCATAGTAAAACGTTGTATGATACACGTGCGTAAGATGATTTCCGACTCGTGTCGACTTATACACTCGTCGGAAATCACCTACCTTCCGCACTTATAGCATAAATAACTATTTCGATACTATTTAATGTTATATAATATACTCGTACGTATATTCACGATTTCAGTATTTAATAATTTCGTCCCCCTAATTTTCGGAAATTGATCAATGTGCGACGTCAGAAAAGCACAAGTTGTTACAACCCTTGGGTTTTTTATTAACTTAATTAAAAAGTTTTTTTTTAAACAGTACGAAATGGGACTTTCTCCCAATAGTAAGCAAATCGTTTTATTTTATCGTCAAAACTCGATTGTATGCTTCATTAAAATGTGTTTGAAAAGTTTAGTGCTTTGTAAGTCACTGCTTGTAGAACCTACTAAAAACTCAAGTAATGTTAGTGTAGAGCCCCAAAACCATCACACAATACAGAATCTAAGCGAAACTAATTCCCAGCTACCGGGCACTGATCGAACGCTAAACTACGACCCCCGCAGTGCTGATGACAAAACTTATTCCCTAAAATAGGTAGCTACTATTTGTAAGGACTGAATTGACTAAATTACTTAGTTATCATGGGACTTGAACGTAACTGGCGAAATGTGGGTGAACTATAGGTACACCTTTACCTTTATTGCTGTTTCCTTCTTACAATAAATAAATGCCTAGTTACTAAAATACTAAATTGATTTAATCATAATGCTACATGTATTTGAATTTGAATTATCGGCAACTGGTTATTTGTGTGGAACAGCTTGTCTGTCGGCAAAGGCCTCCTCTAAAGATTTCTACGTATTCCTTTCTCTTGCTAAACGGGTCCATACCAGACAAGCTATTTTCTTGACGTCATCTTCCCATCTTTTGATTTATCTGCCTCTATTTCTTTTGCTATCTCTTGGATACCATTCTGTTACTAACGTAGTCAAAACACGTATACTAAAAGCTCAATAATTAAATTATCTTACAAATGGTGCAGGTTTCAGATAAATACGCTTGATAGATTTTGCGTGATACTCAGTTTTTTATCCGCGTTAGACATAGCTTTACAAGATAGTTAATTGATTCAGGCGTGACTTTGCGTCGTCTAGTGTATTTTATGATTTTACAAATTAATTTCACTATGTAATATAAACATAATCTAAAATATGAAAAATGCTCTCATTTAACTTTTTTTTTTCAAATCATTAACACTACTCGTTTAGACGTGATCTTCAGTGTAAAATCATTAAAAGTCGGCTATCGTCGTCTTAAGTATCACACAATACCGGGGCGAGACTAATTCCTAGCTACCGGGCACTGATCGAACGTTTGAACATGGACCCCCGCAGTGCTGATGACAAAACTTACTCCTAATAATAGGCCGCTACTATTTGTAAGGACATGTTTATTATAAGCGTGACTAAATTTAGTGAAGTTTAGTTTTAATTTTAGAATAAGTTCCATTGTCCACGACACTCAAAAGTAGCTACAAATGTAATTTAACGTCTTAGTAAGTCGCGGCCATTGAAGTATTGGCTACTCATTGGTGATTCGAGTTTCTAACACGTTATTTTTGAGTAGGCGATGAGCCTTATTCTAAAATTAAAATAAAATTTCACTAATTTAGTCCCGCTTATAATAAAATATGTTCTTAAAAATAGTAGCAGCCCATTATTACGTTTATTTACGGTTTACGCTTAGTTTTTATTAAATAAGTTCGAGATATTATTTTGTGATTAATAATTCGTTTAGCCTTGGATTCTACGTAAAAAAAAATTAAAAATATATTTACCTACTTATAATACACTATAACTTAATTATTTATGTAACAATTTCTTCTGCCTCACTTTTGAGCACGTAAAGGATAAAAGAGGTTTAAATCTATTCCGTGCTTTAGAGCGTGCTTTAAAACCCCCTTGACATATCTAGACATTCCTAACCCAACAGCCGTACCTAATGGCGGGCGTCGGTTCCGAGGCAATTTTTCACGTCGTATCTCCATCAGGCGCTAAATAATAGAGTTGGCTCCATGAAGTTTATATTCCATTAGTCGCTGCTGAAACGCCATTATTGCGGCCCACTGTACCTAGTTTACAGTTTTATTGCCCGTTTATACAGTGGGCCATGCTGGCTTACTTAACCATAGACGGAACCTAGTTTTTTTTTGTGTATGTTAGGTCATAATAATGATTATGAACATGGTTTAATTTATGTAATAGCACAGGCGCCGGAAGTGGGGTGCAGGAGGGTGCACTTGCACCTCCCTGGCTTCAAGAAAATATATAAGTGTAAAAACATTCACACTAAAGAAATTTCCGAAAACGCCTAGCACAATAATAGAGAAGTTTACCTATTAGAGGCGACCCCCAAAAATTTTTGAGCTCCCTTCGCTCGCTCTTGCGTCCTACTCTATCATAACTCTTAGGGTTCTTTGTATAAATCGACACAGTTAGTCTTTCTGTATGAATGGACAAAATAAAACCTATCCCATTCGAGGCGAGATACAAAAATGATCTAGCTCGCTTCGCTCGCTCTTGCATCCTAAATTCTCTTAATTGTTAAGCTTTTCTGCATAACTCGACAAAGTTACTCCTTGTATGAATGGACAAACGATAACCTAACATATCCGAGGTGAAGTGCAAAAATAATCGAGCTCGCTTCGTGCAGCTGAACATGCACCCCCTGAAAATACCGATAAAAAATGCGTTTGTGGCCGGCCTGGTGGTAGTAGTCTCCGCTACCATGCAAAGTCTAAAACATAAAATACCAGCCCGTCTGTGCTGTCTCTAAATCTCACCGAAAACTGAGATTTAGTCTGTTTGAAGTGAACTGTCAATCGGATAGAATTACAGCTCACTTCATCTTATCTTTAGAGAAGTTATAATTCTGTTTTTCACCATTAATTGTAAAATCTTTCCAAGTTACCTACTCCAATTGTATATATTACTTTATTGCTACCGAGGATCACTGACTCCTAAGTAAAGGACACTTAGTTTAGGAGTCAGAATATTTAAATATTGACCTTTGTATTAAGCCTATTTATGTTTTAGTCATAAGGATATTGTTAAGGGGTTTTTGGTGAAATAAAGAAATTATAAAGAGAAAAAAAATATATCTCGAAAAATTTCCAAATGTAACATTCCGCTCCCAAACAAACTTCCATTTCCTGTTATCCCACTTCTCCCCCAGAATCATACAAATGTTAGCCACATTTTTTAATGAAAATAATATAAAATACTAGCTGGTAATGGTGCGTAAAATAGGAGATGTTTGGTAACCGACATAGCCCGAAGAATTGCCAAACTTAAGTGGCAATGGGTAGGGCACATTGCTCGTAGAACAGATGGCCGATGGGGCCGAAAGGTTCTGGAGTGGCGACCGCGTACCGAAAGACGAAGCGTTGGAAGGCCTCCCACAAGATTGACCGATGACCTTGTGTAAGCCGCAGGAATCCGCTGGATGCGGGAAGCACAGAACCGGTCGAAGTGGCCGTGGTTTGGGGAGGCCTATGTCCAGCAGCAGATGTCTTTCGAAATGATGATGATGATGATGATATTTTGAGTAGTTTTTATAACACCCTGTTTTATATATAGTTTTGTAAATTAGAATACATGTTTTACTAACCCTTGTTTTTGTCCTTGCAGGTACTAACATTTATCTACCACAAAGTACCTAAAAAGTTCGACGGTCTGCCACACTACGCTGCCGTATTAACATGACGCTGGTAGAATAGTTGACACCGGTTCAAAGAAAAGAAAAAAACGAAAAAAAACTGTGTTTAATGTAGCTCTAATTACACACAAAATACCCTTCAAACCGGGATACAGTAATGCTGCTTGACAACAAATCCAGAACTAACTTAAATGTTAGATAAGTTTAAGTTTTACTATCCCATTCTCATCTGAATAACAAAAGAAAAACCTATAAAAAGAACTCGACAATATCTCCATCCGTTCTCCAATAAATAAGAAAACAAGGAATAAAAATAATCAACTAAATGAGCCAAATAGCAATGAATAGTAAGTACGCATACATAGCGACATATAACTGAGTCCGTGTAATAATACGCGAATGATAGGCATCAGTAATATAGCAGCAGTCAGATTGAAATGATAACTGGGCGTAGGCAACATAGATTTGTAGAGGGACCACTATTCTACAGAAAACAATAAGACTTTTTTTTTTGTAGCAAATATTTACCCGTTTTGATTAATTTGGCATTATTACGGTATGGAAATCTGAAATGTGGCTAACTAGTGAACTAAAATATTGATTTTGAAATGCAATCATTAATATCGTAACACCGAATATTTCGTTTTAGATGTACGGCGACACTGAAAGTTTTTAGAACTGGCCACTTATATAACAAAAAAATAAGTTCAAATTTTGAAAATGGAACTCTTTGCCAATATAATTGTGTATGTGTTTTATTCATTTGTCATTTGTTTACGATTTGACGGCAAATTGAAAATTGTCTGTCTGTGTCACGTCAGCATGAATTTAAGGCGAGAAAATTTTCGTACAATAATTTTTTATGACTTTCGATGTCATTTAATTCAACAAGAAAGTTATGATAGACTTCGATTGGCCTTTCACGATGAAGCCCCATATTGTGCCACTTTTTACAACTGGTTTAATGAGTTTAAACGTGGTCGCACTAATCTCACCGATGATCTGCGTGAGGGACGGCCTTCTATGGCGACGACTGAAGATAACATGTATGCATGTAACAGGTATGATAGAGACTGACAAAAGAATGACTTATCAGCAGATTCGGACAAGCTTTGGCATCGGTATGAGTCCAGTACACAAAATCCCCCATGAACATTTAGCGGTCAAGAAGCTTTGTGCCCGGTGCATACCTCATAATTTGACAGAGGCCCAAAAACTCCGTCGTGTTGATCGGTGTCGTGAAATGGTTCAAAGATTTAACGGAGGTGACTCAAATGCTGTGTTCGACATACTTACGGGTGACGAAAGCTAGATTTATTATTATGATCCTGAAACTAAGAGACAGTCTGCTGTCTGGGTGTTTCCTTCCGAGGAGTTGCCAACTAAAGTGAAGAGAGGTCGAAGCGTAGGAAAAAAGATGGGCGCCTCGTTTTTCGGAAGGACAGGTCATTACGCAACAATTGTTTTAGAGGATCGAAAAACAGTTACTGCAGAGTGGTACACTAACAATTGTTTGCCACTTGTCTTGGAAAACGTTCGGGAGAAAAGACCTCACAGAATCCTCCTTCACCACGACAACGCCTCCTAGATTATAGTCGTGATGTTATGTTATGGAACACTAGAATCACAAAAAATATCAAATTTTATTCCATCAACGTCCAAAAGACAACGTCATCCCGACAGAAAATGACTGAAACATAATAAAAATAACTTTACAGTACAAGAGTGCAACATTCCGCTACTGTTTTCATCTAAAATACTACCGGAATGTTGCACTCTTGTACTGTGATCGTTTAGAAAGAAGAATGGATCTTCGGGGATGGGACTCTGTACTCATGCGTCATCGATTTTGGGAAAAGTCCCGCCTGATTCACATCTCCCAGTCACCCTACTCTCCTACTCCTATTCCTCAGTAATACGTACAACATTTATTACTCAGTTATCAGTCCCTAGATGTACGCCCGCCATATTTGTTATCGAACTATTATTGGCGGGAGTTCTTCTCACAATTACGTTATTTTTATACGTTTCTGTCATTTTCTGTCGGGATTATGTTGTTTTTTGGACGTTGATGAAATAAAATTAGATATTTTTCGTGATTCTAGTGTTCCATAACATAACATCACGACTGTTATCTACGAAGAGTTAGGCAGAGGTGTAGCCAGTTATGTTTAAGTCCCATATCCGAGCCTATTGCCATCAAGAGGCTGTGCGACACAGAGTACTTTATGACATACCTAAGATATTTTTTCATCAATGTTGCCACTAACTCAGAAACTATCACGAATTAACAAAATTTAACATGACCTTCAAAATATCGATATTAACTGATTCAAATTCAAGGACAGAACTCAAGGATACTGGACCAAGTATAAGGTGGCGCGCGCCATGTGTAACAAAATGGGAAGCAAGGACAAGTACACATTAGATAAAAATGAATCTAAAGTAATATAAGCGATAAGAAACCTTTATGGAGAAGAAACAAATGAAGAATAGACATTTTTTTAATAAATACGGCACTTTAATATTTTCTTCCCTAAAATACGGCAAACCAGACTGCGACATACGGCAGCTCAGATTTTTACGATAACAAAACTGCTGACCGGGCTGCTACTGAGAAATGTCTGACGGAAAACCCAAAAACATTTTGCCCGACCTGGGTATCAAACTCAGGACCTCATGCACAGCAGTAGCTCTTGCGACCAATTGACTAACGAGGCAGTAGACTTTAATTTCATCTCCTAAGTAAAAACATTTTCCAAGCTCAGACTCCCTCACAGTCTACCTATCTACCTACATACAACATACGCCATACGCATACACAATCAATAATCCTACAACATAACACAATACAACACAGGTATGCCATACATCACTCCCATTAAAGGCTCCGATACGTGCGACCGTTTAATTAACACACACACAAGCACACTACGGAGACGTGTGGTACTCGGTACAGGGACGGTTTTATTGAGGGACAAACTTATCGTTCTTTTGAGGGGCAATTCCCGTAATTTTTAAGCCCGTTCGCATTCGCATCTAATTCGCGATCTGTCAAAAATACAATCAATTCACCTATATTTTTGACACTCATTTAAATAACAATATTTTTAATCTGTTTGTTTCAGTGTACTACTAATACCCGTCAACAAGTTTCGCATTAAACTCAATTACTTATTGGTAATTGAGTCGCACGTATCG
Organism: Agrochola lota; assembly: GCA_947364205.1. Lineage (NCBI taxonomy): Eukaryota > Metazoa > Arthropoda > Insecta > Lepidoptera > Noctuidae > Agrochola > Agrochola lota. Next base: position 9,414,208 of record OX376245.1, on the reverse strand, counting down.
GAGCCTTTAATTTTAGCTTTTATCAGAAAACATTTTTATTTATTTTTTGTTTTCCTCCGCACGTTTTCGCCAAACATTTGACATTGGCAGAATTGTCGACATCGGCACCATTGCCATAAGGAAAAATAGAATAGAATATATTTTTGACAAGTTTGACAGATTACGATTTTGTAACCATAACATGATTTAAAAGAGTGTCCGTGGAGTTTCTTGCCCGTTCTTCTCCATAGGTAACTAGTACGCTTTGGAATGGGCATCTAGCTTCATCTTTCTGACTGACCGACCCCTTGACAATTCAAAAGTGCCTGTAATTGGTTTATTTGAAATAAATGCTTTGAGTTTGAGTTTGAATGTGAACGATTTTTAAGTACGAGAATTGGCCCTCTTTTCTATCGTCACAACCTATGGAAGAAAAATCTGTGGATGCTGTGCTTAGATTATTAGCTAGTCAGTGAGAGCAGTGGTGGCCCAGTGGTAACGGCCGCGACTTACGAGTTGTAGGTCGTAGCTTCGGTTAGGACTTTGTGTAAATTATTTCATCACCACTGCTCTCAAAACGGTGACGGAAAACATCGTGACGAAACCGGCGTGTCCTAGAACCAAAAATTCGAAGACATGTGACATCTACCAACCCGCACTGGGCTCGCGTGGTGGATTACAGCCCACTCCCTCTCGAAGAGAGGAGGCCTGAGTCCCAATAGTGGGAACATTATTGGCTGATTATGCTTATGCAGCGAGGTGTTAGCGGAGCTTACTGCACGGGGTGTGCCGTACGCCAAACTACATTCAATTTTATGTGTGCGTCGCTCTTGACGTTCGTGTTTGATTTTTTGAATGCATACCTGAATAATAATGTGGCGACGTCCTGCTAGTTTATTGCAACGGGTGAGATTCTAACTGGCGACATCTTGCTCTCTCTCGTGGTCGTCCAGTTGATTTTCTTTCATCATAAATCTATTGAGTGTTGCCAGAGTCAGGCTGCAAGCGGAGACGAGAACTTATAATAGCCTTCCAGTAGCTACTCTCACATTGCTTAAAAATTCGAATGCTGTCAAGATGTGATGTGATTCTACGATAATTAAGAGACTAGTTATAACAAGCGCCCGAGGCGCGCGCTCAGTACGCTCTGGCGTTATAGGCGCGCGACGAGGTACAGACTCCGGCCCTGTCGTCTCGTAGTCGTCCCTCTGTCGTCGGTAATGCGCGCCTTATTAAGTAACAGTACGATGGAGCTTATGGGTGGCTCGTTATTGAACAGTATATAAAGTTTACCTGTCTTATAGCGGCGTGGTGGTTGCCTGATACTTGTACTAGAGGTACAGACTCCGGCCCTGTCGTGTCGTGGTTATCCCTCTGTCGTCAGTATAACAGTGTGACGGAGCTGATGGGTGGCTCGTTATTGAACGGTATATAGGGTGGCAGGGACATCGACGCGAAAACTTTTACCGTGGATTCAGTACGTGATTCTGAACATTGGTAGTTGAAATTTTTCGTGGGTTATAAAAAAAAAATCAGCTGTTCCATACATTTTGACCGCGTAGGACATTGCACTTTTCTATGACACAGCCGATTTTTTTTTTTATAACCGACAAAAAAATTCAGCTCATCATTTCAGAATTATGTACTGAATCCACGGTAAAAGTTTTTGCGTCGATGTCCCTGCCACCCTGTATAAAGGTTAGCTGCCATATAGCGGCGCCGCGTGGTGGTTGCCTGGTACTTGTACTACTGCTTGAGGTACAGACTCCGGCCCTGTCGTCTCGTGGTCGTCCCTCTGTCGTCGGTAACGTGGGTCTTATTAAGTAACAGTACGACAGAGCTGATGGGTGGCTCGTTATTGAACGCTATATAAAGACTAGCAGCCATAGGTACGTTGGTGGAGTTTACACAAAGTTTTCTACAAGCATGAAGTCAATAATGGGTTGTGCCAAATTGTTTCCTTTTGGTTTTTCAAATACAATTACTTTGCTATTTATTTAAGTATAGTAGGTTCTCGGTAATCCGGCGCTCACTAATCGGACACGTCCAATAGTCCGGCGTTTTCTAACTTAGGTCTCTTACCATAGATATCCGTCTCCTACTCTGTAATCCGGCAGGTTTACTACAAAAGTGCCGTATTACAGAACGCGCACAATGATTGTTGTCGTTACGCAGTCTGGTTCGATCCTACAAGTAGGCTCATTACGTAAACTAATAAAGATTTTTTACTTTGCAAATCTGTGTTAAAATTATTTCTTACTAGCTATTAGCGGAAATTTCCTATATAAATCCAACGGCTCGCGGGCTACGCAATCGTAGCGCTTGCTACGCCGTAGCACAGCGCGTAGTGCATTGAGTCACGCGGAGCTACGAATTCTGCGTAGCGACTACCTTTCAAATAATTCAGTATCCAGTACGTACTAAGTAATATTAATACCTAATCTGCGTTAGCAATTTATTTGCCATACATGTGCACAAACACGAGTTTTAGGAAAAACAACTGTAATTCAAACATATAAGGTTCAGTTTGCGCTACAAATTTATATTTTTTATGACTTTTGCAACAGTAGGTACTAGTTAGTCTTAAATCAACTATATTTACACTTACATAAAGTTGATGTTTGTTTAAGTTGGAATAACATCAATTGGAAACAAGGATTTCAATATACCTTAGATAATTTGTCAAGGACTTAATTTATCTCTCAGATATGATAGCCAGTATTTTTACAGAGAATCTTGAAAACTGGGGTGCGTAAACCAATCTGAATTTATTTTTGTCAAGTAACCTTGATTGCCTTTCTGATGGATGGCGGATAACAATATTATTATCAATGTATTTATTACCTACTATAGCACCAATGTAATGTATTTATCAGTTTTTTTATCGGCACCCATTCACGCCGAATCAGAGGAATGCTACTTAGCGACAGATACTGGGCTCATATAGACACTACAGTTCATTTTTTTAATCCCAGAGACTAATTTGACAGGTGCAAATGTCAAACTCCAAATTGACAAAAACAAACGACAATCACTTGAAAAGTCAAATTAGTCTCTGGGATTAAAAATCGAACTTTAGTGTCAACTCTGAACCAGTCACTAGTAATTTTAATTAAGATTAGCATGATGAGTTTTTCTTTACTATTGTTTTACTATTTAGCACAAAAAAAGTTTTCTTAAATTATTGTATTTTTAGTTTATATAGCATGGTCTGTAAAGATTATTTTTTATGTGTATTCCGTGGAAAATGTTGTTGGTTGGACATTTGGCCGTATCTTTTTTGTATTACTTCCTAAAAAAAATAATGTGTCACTGTTTGTTTTCCCTAATAAATAAATAAAATAAAACTCTGTAGTCTAGTGCTGACTTCACGCCCTCGTGTCAGTCCAGCACGTTTAGCTTGACCACAATAGAAACGGGTTTTGCCGACGGAAGAATAGACAAAATGACAGATAGTGATTGTTTATCTGTCATTTTGTCTATTCTTCCGTCGGCAAAACCCGATTCTATTAAGACAAAACCTGTAGAAAACCTGTCTCTAAGGTTGTCATGCTACGCGTGCAGTTGACTAACCTACCCGTCTATTTTCGGGCCTAGTAGCTTCCGAGCGATCTCATGTACATGAACCCGTAGACAATGGAATTGTTTATTCTGTAAACAAATTCATTTTATTCCCGGTTTGATGGCAACCGCACACAGTAAGTACTAAACTACACTTTTCAAGACGAACTCATTTAGATCTCCCTCTACATTTATAATAATGGTGCCGATTCTCTTGTCACAAATGCCTCTAAACTAGACAAAAAATCAAAAAAATCTAGTTTATTCCTGTCAAACAATGATTTCCCAGTCTGAAATAGACTAAAGTGACACAACTTAACTATATTTTAGTTTGACAGCACTAAGATAGTAGGTACTGAGTATTTAATTTAGTGATAATGGCAATTTTGCCATTCTCAATTTTGATTTTAAAAACCAAACCAGAGTAAACCTGACAAATTTTAATCCCGATTAAAAAGGTGTGGGATAAAATACGTTGTCATGAACTAAAATTCACACCACTTCACGTGCAAAACAGTACTGTATTTATTTTTTCATTTGCTTATATTTTCGACCCCTTTTTTCAAAATCCATAAACCCCTAAAACTCAACATGTAGTATTAATATTTTTTCATATTTTCCATATAAAAAATGAAAAATTCCATACCCTTTGACCGCCAAGGACGCAATAAAGCGTCATTGAATAACTTGCCTCATACGCCAATGACGCCTTAAAACGTCAATATCTCTCGCATTTTCGACTAACAAAAAACCACGTTTAATGTTGAGTTTTAGCATTGCTTATGGATACAATGGTTAATCTCACTCCCGATCTGTATATTTATGCAAAAAGTAATAAGAGAAACTGTCTAATTATGTACGAAACACACCAAAATATTTTCTTCAATAAACGATCATTTAGAGTTCCTTCCTGAACGCCAGTGACGTATAAAAGCGTCACGTAGTGTTGTGACTACCCACAAAATAATTAAAATTCTACCCAGTAAGTAGGTAGGTTAAAAAAATGTTATGGACCTATGTACGATCATAATTGTTTTTTCGTTAGTCGGTACCTAACGAATGATTGTATTTTTGGTGTGTGTAGGTTATTGTCGCCACTAATTGCATATTTTTTCACTACTTTGATTAAGCAATATGGATACAAACAAAGGTGAGTAAATAATTATTTCCTTTTTCTTCAAATTCATTATAATATGATAAAATAAACAAGGTTTTTTCCATTAAAACTTAACGTAGGTTTACCACTATACTGATCAGATGTATTAATGATCATCTAAATAAAAGTAATGACGACGTTTTGACGAAGAATATTATGTGTATATACTACCACTAAGTAGTTAAAATATAGCGATATTATTTTGAACGAAGCTGACGTTATCGATCTCTAGGCAACGTGGCGGATGGATGACAATTAATTGCCTTATTTATTTTCCAACTTTTAGTACACAGGGCAACCAAAACTAACTAGGGCATGAAGGGAAACTATATTCAATTTTGAATATAGCAAGTTTTACTGTTTGGAACTCTTTTTAAAGAAAAACAGTATTCAACTATGTCTATAACAAAAGCTTTGAAAACTCTTGTCTAACACTATGTGGTTCTTTTTTTTCAGATTTAAAGCGGGGAAGAGAGCAGTCACCTAGCATCTTATCAGGAAATATTCGACAAAAAAAATGTCATGAAAAGATTGAGATAGCAAAACCTCCATGTTCGGAATGTGTTAATCATCAAGACAATGATAAGAGAAACTTGTTTTTTTCTCAACTATTAAATGAAGAGGTGATGTACATAAAACCATGTATACGTACGCGATGTTATATAAAAATGTTAAATTTTTTACAAACGGCCAAAAACTCTCATTTTGATGAAATAGATTTAACGGCGGATACTCAATAAAAATTATACTGTGGATTTATTGTTATTATTACTATAAAAAAGCATGCATGTAAATCCCGATCCCGGCTGATATGAATACTGAATTAACAATCATAAAAATAATATCGATAACGTCCTTCACGGCACTATTCCTCGCAGAATTGTATCTACTGCAATCGCCATTGACGATTTAAAGCGTCCGCTTATGACATCATAGGCGTTTGTGCAGTTATTTGTAGTGTTGGGATGTGTGGGTAGTATAAATTTTTATAGATATACCCTCGAAGAGGAAAATAATATGTCTTCAATAAGTGACTCGTTGATAGTGTCATTAAGTACGTTTTGTGTTAAACTCTACTGCAATATTGTACATTTACTGAAAAATATGGATACTGATGAGCTTCTTCGTATTTTGGAAGGTGTCGATGATGTTGGGATTATCTATGAATCTGCCTCAGATAGAGAAATTGACGAAGAATTAGAGGTGAGTATTTTCCAAGCTCGTTATCTATGGCCTAACCTTACCTAATTATATTCGATATTCTTAGCTTATTTTTTTTTTTTTACGGCGGCGTTACAAACTCCGGAAAATGTTTTTGATGAAACTCAGAATCTTCCAAGTTCAGGCACAAGTTCGACAAATTCTTTACAATGGTCAAGTCAACCATTAACAATTGAGAAACCTACTTTTGATATTTTTTGTAGTGGTCTTTCACCGTCATTGAACATAACATCTTCGACTAGTGAATTGGAGATTTTTGAAAAGCTTGTGGACGAAGAGTTGGTTAAAAAAATTGTGTATTATACTAATCGTTATCATCGTTACTTTATTCTTAACACAGACATAAGGAACCATTCGAGACTGCAGGCTTGGCACGACGTGACCGTGTCAGAAATATACATGTTTTTGGCAATTACAATGTTAATGGCAAGGAACAGCCGCTTAACAATTGAAGAACATTGGTCGACAAACCCATTATTGAACTCGCCAATTTACGGTACTTTAATGAGCAGGAATAGATATACGACGATACTAGGTATGTTGAATTTTTCTGAGTCAAGGCAGAGGCAGGCAAATGATCCAATATTAACAAAAATAAGTACAGTCATAGATGATGCGAGACAAAAATTTCAAAACTCGTTAATACCGTTCCAAAAGTTGTGTATAGACGAAAGTATTGTGCCATTTAAAGGAAGATTAATCTTCAAGCAATATCTACCGAAAAAACGGAATCGATTCGGGATTAAACTGTTTGTTTTATGTGATGTTGAAACCAAAACCATATTAGATTTCATTGTATACACTGGTAATGAAACCGAAATAATACGCAATACGGATTTAGGTGTTACTGGATCTATAGTTCTTACTTTATTACAAAAATATTACTTAACAAATAGAATAATATATATGGATAATTGGTACAGCAGCCCCAAATTATTTAATTTTTTATTGGATCAAAATATTGGCGCATGTGGGTCTGTACGAAAAAACCGAAAAGAAATGCCAAAATTTTGAAAACTTAAGAAGGGAGAAAGGGATGTTAAATTCAGTAACAACATGATGGCTTTAAAATGGCACGATAAAAAAGATGTTTACATGATTAGCACCATCCATAAAGACGAAATGGGCCCTAGTAACAAAATCGACCATTCTACTGGTTTGCCGAAAATGAAACCGGAATGCGTTTTGGATTACAATAAAAATATGGGAATAGTTGACACAAATGACATGATGTTAAGTTCGTTACACACTATAAGAAAAGTAACGAAATGGTACAAGAAACTATTTTTCCACGTGATTGACTTGCATTTACTGAATTCTTACTATTTCTGCAAAGTTTTAAGACATGACGATAGCTCTTGTTTCGCGAAATACCAATTGACGGTAATTTCTCAAATTATTATAAAATACGGCGGGGACAAATGTCTTCCTATTACAGCGCGAGCTCTTGATCAACCAATGCGTCTATTAGGAAATGCTGCTCGCCATATGCCCGCATATTTACCAGCATCAAAAAAACTGCGGTGTAAATTGTGTTGTCGTCTATATAGAAAGAGGCGGGAAACACGATTTTGGTGTGAAGTGTGCAAAGTTCCTCTATGTGTCATATGTTTTCGTACATATCATGAGAAATCTAACATCGGTGGTTGAATCATTTCGCCTGTGTTACTATTCAAGATATGTTAATAGGTGAGCAGCTTTGAAAGCTTAATAAAACAATTATATTTGCATAATACGTATTGTTTTACTATTTTCGCTTACCTACTATATTCTTTTATTACAAACCAAAAAGAAAGAAAGAAAATACGTTTATGTGCGGCAAAAACGACGCAATGAAAAAAAAAAAAGTACACGATAATAACAAGTTAAGGGAAAATATATGCGTCACATCCACGCAAAACGGCCATCGCTCAGCTTAATACCAAACCAACCAAATCGTATTTAATAAGAATATCGATAACAATCTAACATCACTATTTCTTTCATTATTGTATGGCAAAAATTCTCTTTTCCAACGCCATCGACGCTTTAAAGCGTCGGCTAGTGATGGAAAAATATGCATAATAGTGTTATTTGTAGTTGTGACTTTCTTGTTATAAAATCAATATTTATGCGGATATCTTCACTCATATTTTTTTCGTTAATAAGTAAAGTGCTTTATTATATAACTAAAACAGAATTGTGTATGTATAATGTCAATCGAAAATATTATTTTTCATAACATGTCCCATCACTAGTGAATAGAATTACAATTTGGGTGTACAATATGGCGTGGCGTGCCAGTATAAATTTTTGTCCAGACTTGTGGCGGTCAAAGGGTTAAACACGTCGAGGCTATCCCTGCACGCCTCTGGATCTAAAAAAAACACGGGTTAGGGCAAACCACGGGTACCACGTGAATTCGCGATTGTCAAATTCGATTTTAGTTGTGTCAAAATTATTTTTAAATTTAGAGATTTGCTTTTGCAGAATAGCTTTAAAATTCTCATAGCCAAAAGTAAGGAATTTTAGTGATAGTTTAGTTAATTTAGTTCGGTGTACAAGAGAATCGGCACCATTGGTTCTAACCGTGCGTTCTCTAGTTAAGTACCAAAATAAAACAACAAAATAAATGTATATAATAACTTTCTTATTTATTCTTTTCTTTTATATTTTAAAATGTAATTTTTACAATGTCTCATAAAACTAAGATATTTAATTTTATGTAAATGAATTAATTAATTAAACAATTATCTATTTTACTATGAACACTAACACTTAATTCATTAAACATTAATATATTACACAACATTTACAATAAAAGGTTTGATACAGGCTTGCGACCAAAAATCACAGGCTATTTTAAGCTATGTCACTGGGTTCGCTGTTTTGCTGCTTTCCAAAAGAATGATATCGGGAAAAATTTAGATTATTATTTATACACATGCGATTAGTCGCAAGTCTGTGCAAGATCTATTTTTGAAAGTACCGCCATTGCTGAAAATGACATACTCAAATGAAATGACATTATATTTTCGATATTGCACTAATATTTACTACAACTTAACATACTTTGGCTTTATACACGTTTCTACAACAAAACTTTATAATTACAGCTTTCTGTTTAAAAAAAATAAGTCAGATAATTCATAAAATACTGTTTTACAAAAGTATTCCATATTTCAAGATCGAAAATATTTGGAAAATTGTCTAATAATTTAGATTATTCTAAAATAAACCTAACCATAGACAAATCTACTAATTTGGAGCATTTAACATGGAATGAATAATCACCAAACTTATAAATTACTGTACAATACATTTTTACGTCATTTTATTAAAAATTAAATTACAAAATCATTCATTCAAAATCCTTCACTCACGGGTATGACCAGCATTCAATAAATTAACTAATAAAAAATATTTACAATTATTCTTTCTCGTCCAAATGGGTTATAATTTGGTACTTGTTGGGGGCCAAACTCCACTATGTATTATTAACCCCAATACACGATAATTATCGTTCCTTCTCTCCCAGGCATTTGGTACTTTTTTTGGGGTCAAACTCTACTGTGATTTTTGACCACCAATTACACACAATCATTCTTTTTCACCCCCAATAATTGTATAATAATACCAACCCATTTGGCAAACTTCTTTAAACGCAGCACCCCATCGGGAAAATTACGCCCCAAAATTATTTATCAACATTCAAGTTGAAGTTCGAATACGCAGGCCTTAGCGACGTCGCCTCAGCATTTACGGGAGAGGGGGGCGTAGGGGGGATGTAAGGGTAGCGGGGGTACGTAGGGTAGGGGTAGGGGTATCCCGCGGGTAGCAGCTGGGGGTTGTGAAAGGGGGGAATGAGGGCAGGAGAGGGGTATCCGTAAGGTAGGCCTACGGATGAAGCCGCCGCTTGAAGGATTGATGCGGCGAAGGCAGGGTCGCTGTAGACGGCTGCGTATGGCCAGGCGACGGCTATGCGTTGTCTCTTGTCTTTCATTCTTCGGTTTTGGAACCACACCTGTTGATAAAGAGAAAAAGCATTTAGTCGAATGTTGTTTTAGAATAGGAAGGTAGAACTGTTTAAGAAGTAAATAAACTTTGTGGAAAAAAAAAATATAGAGATTGTTACTGGAAGATTATCAAGGTATTCCAAATGTCTTCCTTAGTTTAGATTTTTGTTTCCTCGTCAAAGTGTTAGCGTTTCTATTATCAGCATTATAATATCACCGTTTTTAGCTTTTAGCGCATTATAATTCTCACAAAAATGCATCGCTTTTTAATAAAAAAGAGTGTGAATTTTAAGCCTGTTTACAAAAATTCACAAATTATGTTGCTACAGACTTCATTGGCTAATAAAATAGAAATCTGTGATTCGAACAATGTATACCGAACATCATTATACAAAGTGCTAATAGAGATAATAAAACCCTATTATCGCAATCGCAATAAATGGCGATTTGAAAGCGAGGAATGAGAATGGAACGAATGAATGGTTTGCTAGATTCTTTAATTTATAATACGGTTTGACTGTAATGAAATATACTTATCCGTTACTGTGTTCTTAACATTGTGAATGAACTAAGAAAGGAATTGGTCGTTGTAATTGCTCTTAGTAGGTATTTTAAAAAGGACATCGCCATAGTCTACTTCGTAAAAAGTGTAATTACTTGTGGGACCCGTTAAAAAAAAAATTGGTTTACTTCTGTCATAACTCTAAGCTCGCCGCATCAAGTTTGTCCATAGTAGCACAAAAAATCTATTTGAACCGTTAGTTTTTAGCACTACATCGCTAATTAATTGCATGTTTTCATATATCTAACTGAGTAGTCATAAATAGTTAAGTGCGTATAAAATCATTTCGGCAAAAAAATTACAAGAGTTTAGACAATATTTAAAGAAGGTTGCAGACAGGACTACCTCCTTAAGAATAAGAAAACTATCAAGTAAAATAACAACATGGAAATGGAAACATGATTCCCTCAGCTCTGAATTTATGAAACATTTTAGAATACCCAGCTACTGGAGCAACTAAAAACTTCCATCAAACAGTCAACAAAGCCTTCCTACATAACTCCTCAGTCCGATCCTTCTAAAATCATTAAACACAGCATAATAGTCGCCCTTACAATGTATGTACACAAAGACTTTCCCTCCAAAAGGCGGCCATCTTTGTTCGCAAAGTGTTAATTGGCGGGAACCGCACGAATGTTCGCACAAAACGACTTTCCTTTAGCGCTTCCAAGAAGATTATTGCATTTTATTGTGCAGAAATAATAAAACAAGGGGCTTAACGGCTTGGCTAAAAGTCAACGCTCAAATATAAAGGCGAAGAACAAACTTCGAATGTAAATATAAAACCTCTTTCGTTACAATATCAGAGAAAAAAATTGTGACGTTGACAGATACATTTTGACGGATGTTTTTTTTTATGAGCAATTATAAGCAATTTGTACAGGTCAAAGTCGAACTTCTTAGATCATTATTTCAAACTACATCAATCAAAGCCGCCAGCGACAATCTAAAGCGTTCATTGCGCAACACTAATCTGGAAATTCTAAACCTCTATTCATTTATTGACACGTTACACAGCATTTACGACAGCAATAAAAATTAATCACAATAAACAAACATACGAATAAAAATCCAGTTCTTTATAACTCATCAAATGGTAGCCGAAAGGTATAATTTAATAGTTTTTAATTGGTATTATCGCGTCATAAAACAGATTTCCATAGACAACCGATGAAGTGTTTTCATTCACTCACTCACTAATGATGGCGGGGCTGAGGCTTTGTTGACAGCGGAGAGCGGGCTTTTTTAATCGCTCCATAAAAAAGAAACTTAAAAAAACTTAAAATAACTTAACTTAATCTTTAAACTAACTTTTATTTAAAGACTTGCAGACATTTCAATAGAGTAACAACCATCTATTCTACTCTTGCGATTTGAAGTTTATTTCACAAAAAACTAGTAACAACTAATAAAACTAAACTCCAAAAATAAATAAACCCTAGTGGAATGTGTTCATAATTAGACGAAATCATTAATTTTTCAAGAATATAACTGAGTGAAAATATCAGAAAATTTGTATCTGCAGAAGCTATACAAAGCTACTAAAGCAGGTGTCACAAAACGAAATGGAAATATGAATATTTGGAATTTTATCACACCTTCATCCAAAATTTCTCTACCAGTGGGACCCTGTACTAATATGGTCATTTTATAATCCCAACGTTCCGTTCCCCGCATTAATGTTCATTAGCATCACACAGCTACCGAATAACTCGGTCGGCTTCTTTTAATGCCCATCGACAAATTAGCATGAATGTAAAACTCGAATGAAGCCATAAAAAACATATGTTTTTTTTTTACTTTACGGTTTTTCTTTTTTTTTATTAGAAGTGATAATTGACATTATGACCGAACTGAAGAATTTAAATTTAAATTGGCGTGTAGTTTTTAAAGTGGAATTTTTATAATTGAAACTTCTTGTTGTTGATGACAATTTTTGTTAGTATTTTTTAAAGATTGTTAATGTAATTTGGCAGACAAGTTGGCGTTGAAAGATGCACGTTGTTACCTCGCTTATCTGCTAACATTACAAGCCTTATTAATGCTTCCAACTGTCAAACATTAGGCACTAAATGTAATATATTGTTTAATTTAAAGTTGACCGGGGGAAATTCTGTGAATACTTTGCAATGTTCATCAAAAAGGACTTACAAATATCCCTGTGTTAATTTCTCATAAAAAAAACAAATGAATATAAAAAAAAACCACTCATTATTACAAACTATAATCAAACTATTTCTACACAGCCATAATGCTTATCAATTCTCAATAGAAATCGACCGATTCTTCGCACATTTGTACTCAAATTCTCGCGAATTAGCACGCATGATAGAGCGTTCGTCTATGAAAATCATAGAGGATCTAATTGAAGTTTATTGAGGCATCATACATTGTAGACATGAGTGCTCGTTAACGAATCAGTTGTTTCGACTATTGTTAGCAAATGATTCGGGCTTCGGCATTCAATGAGAATTTTATTAGAAAATACATCGATTCACCATGATATTTCTCTTTTGTTAACTTAATCATCCTACCTATGGGCCCTATCAGAATACCAGCGCTGCGGTATTTATTTTTAAATATCGCCGCATTATGCTGAGATAGTGGCCTTTTTGGCCTCGCACAGGTCGTTACTTTTCTGTTTGTATTTTAATTTTATATTTTTATTTTTTATTATTACTTTACTGTTTGTATTTCCTGTGCGTGTCCCAAATAAAATATTTTTCTTTCTTTCTTTCTACCTTTCTATCATACACTCACATTTCCGGTAACTAATGAACGAATGATAACAGCCTTCACTATGACACATACGAGTAACTTTTTAAGGCAAAGGAAACACAGTTTTTAGCCATACGCAAAAAAAAACACAGCTGTCATCACGATTCATGTGATCTGTTACTCGTTACTAAGTAACGTTCACTTGTCAATTGATAGTGATGTTACGAAAACAGTTGCCACTTATTAAACAGAGGTCGGTTTTATTCGGGACAACTCGTGGGTGGTACGAATGAGATTCTGAAATAATGCCCGTTTTGTATGTGTCACATTGTGGGGGCGGGCTGAAAGCTTAATTTCATTACCTAGTTTTGTTTCGTAAATGTTTCCAAGAGAAATTGTTAGGGTATAATTGGTTGAGTCACATACAAATACCTATCTAAGTATGTCATTGTTTTGTTCGGTTAGGTTATTAACCGCAAGTACGTACTACGTACCAAAAAGATGATTTATTATGAAAGTAAGTAAAAAACACCTCATGTAAATAGCAGTTACAATTATTTATTTATTTATTTAAACTTTTCACACTCAAAAAAGTACAAAGGCGGACTTAATGCCTTAGGCATTCTCTACCAGTCAACCAAGGGTGGTGAAGAGATTAGATGGCAGGTGCTCTATATGAGAGGAACAAAGATAAATTTAAAAAAAGTATTCTAATGCATTATAACTAAAATAGGTACAACAGTACAAACTACATACACATACATACATATTTACTATAATATATACCGATATTATATATATATACATATATACGAATTCAAGGGAGAGAGGTGTTGAGATGACTCTACTCTATTTATTTTGAAAATAACTCCGCAATTTTCAATTTACAATCTCTACATCCCGCTCCTAATACCTAATGTTTGAAGTTTATTAAAATTATGAACAAAGACATGGCCGACAAAATATCGTAGCCTTCGAAATTTAAATTTGAATCGATCCTTACCTTGATAGTGGATTCCGGTAGTTGCAGCTGTGCGGCCAACTCGCATCGTCGTGGTCTTGAAACGTAGTTCTCTTTCATGAATTCTTTCTCTAATCTCGCTAGTTGCTCCCTCGTGAATGCTGTGCGGTATCTCCTAGAGGACAAGAGAATAATTTGTTGTAGAAACTTTCCTTTCAAAAGGCTTACAGCCAGCATGAATTTATGAATTAATGAAATGCACCCATCCCAGCCGACTCGATTACTCAAATGAACCCAAAGATTTATACTAGGCCCTGGAGCTCTACGTGTCATGGGGCTGTTGTTTTTTTTAATCTAAATTCTTGAATAAGACTTAAGCCGTTGAAATTTGAATATACCCATAATTTGTTATTCTTATTGTTTTCAGTCAACTTTATTACTCACTAGCTGTTGCTACTGCTCAGCTTTACTACTCACTAGCCCGCGACTTCGTTCGCGTGGAATTCGATAAAATTCAGCCCACGTTACTCGCTGATAACGTAGCTTTCTATATGTGAAAGAACTTTTAAAACCGGTTATGCATTTTTTGAGTTTATCCATTACAAACAAACATACAAAAAATCAAATCTTTTCTCTTTATAATATTAGTTTAGATTAGGATCATTATTCAAATTGTTCAGACAATTTCTGTTTGCGTACAATAATATGTTGTAAAATGCAAATCCAACAAACCTGATATTTGGGTCTGGCGCTGTTTGGTTGGAGTTTGTCATCTGTTCCGACTGTGGACTAAGTGATTCTGTGAACAAAGAAAAAATATGATAATAAAACTCATCTAACTATGCTTATCTTTTCTCCCAAAGATATTACTATTCTTGGAGCATTGGCTCACATAGCTCATTATTTAATTTATTTTTGTCTGATTACTATGAATGTTGTAGGTACATTCATTATCAGCCTATAATATTTCCACTCCTGGGACTCAGGCTTGCTCTCTATAAGAAAGGAATGGTCCAAACTGCGGGATGACATTAGATATTGTTGGACATAAGTTAGTACTAAAAGACTGAAGCAAACATAAGACGATGTTTTGATTTAAAAAAAAAAACTGTTGCGCCAAAAAACAAAACATAGGGACATGACAGTGGTAGATATACATTGGTATATCATATCGTAAAAAAATATTTGGATTAGTATCATTAACTTGCAAGCGTAGCATGACAACCATAGATACGGGTTTTCTACGGGTTTTGTCGACGGAAGAATAGACAAAATGTCAGATTGTGATTGTTTATCTGTCATTTTATCCATTCTTCCGTCGACAAGACCCGTTTCTATTGGTGGTCATGCTAAGCGTGCAGGGCGAAAACAGAGGAATAGGTAGATACGTAAGTATGAAATGAACGCCAACCACCACATGACCGCGTTTCCTCTTAAATACTAATAAACAATAATAAATAAACCCCGTCACATTAAAAACACCCACCAGTTAAAAATCTCTCAATAGAGATTCAGAGGACCGATTACGAGATATCTTAACATGCTCTAAAGGGTTGTGAGTACCACTCGAGCGCGGCTGGCTTTATAATTATCTTAATTACAGTAACGTCTAGACGCTTAGACATTAGCTACTTGATCAGGCGGTAGGACACTTGGTCCTTCTGTTTTGTAATAGCTACTGGAGATATAACGTTGAGTAGTTATCGGAAGTACCAAGAAAACTGTATATCTATGTCTAAAAACCTCTTTCTAACGCCCAAAATGATTTTAAAAGTATAAATTTGTAAGTCGCAGGTGTTGAGTTTTACGATGAAAAGAAAAGCCATCAATCCTCAATGCTTCTTAAATACTAATTATTCCCTGGATCCGAAATTGACTTGTCGTAAAACAGTAAAAAAGATATAACCGAACGCTTCGGTCGGGAACCAGTAGCCCGTAGGTGCTAATTGCGCGCACCCAGACTTTCAAGAGTAACATTAACAGAACAAACACAAATAAGCTATTGTCTAATTAAATATTTTCCCATGCACAGTTTGTCTGTTTCATACAAACACGCCACAAAGAGGCCGAAAGTCTCAGTCGATCGCCGCTCAATTTAAAAAAATAACTCAACCAACCAAAAAGCCGACTTTACAAATCTGATTAGTCGCTGAAGTGGTTCTAAATTTAAAAGGGCGCGGCAAACGGGAGCGCTATTTGACATGCCCGTTTTGAAAAAAGAACAGCGAACGCTTTTAAAAAGTCACGTATTGTTTTAATGGCGGCGTGATTAAGACGTTCATTCCTATTTCCGTTTTGGAATTACATTAGCGTTGTCGCTTATGTTGAACGCAAATTGAGATGTTAAAAACCTTTTTGGGGTTAGCGACCAATTCACATGCATCGCTCAAATAAAAATGGTCGTTAAATAAAAAAATATGACGAAAACTTTAGCTGTAATAATTTCGCATTAGAGAAAATTTATTGCTTTCATAAGTGCGTCGGACTAAACGATTCATGATTTTTTTTAATCGTCATTCTTGGCGTCTGAGCCACTTGAGTCGTTCCCATGCTGGGTGGCGACAGACCACTCAAAAACCAATTTGCAATAGTCTAGCCGGTGGCTTCCTCAACAATTTGTTGTTGTACAAACTTTTTACGCTATAACCTCTTTAGTGAGATGTCTATGGTCCCCAGCTGCGCTATTATGGCGTGTGTCTTTTCGAAAAAGGAACGAGGAAACGATTGAGATTTAAAAAGTTTCCGTTTTAAAAGCTTCCGTTCTATATTTAAGAGGGAATCATACTTTAATGCGGTGACATGGAAAGTATTTTACGTTTGTTTTTTTACATCAATTTATATGACCGGTGCCACTGTAACACTTCAGTTTGTTCCTGTTTATTAATGATAATAATCGTAAACTAGTAGAACACGAAAATACTATAAAATTTAATTCAATAAGTATTATTTTACCTCGTATTATTTTTGAATGAGAAAATATTTAACACTAATATAATATCACATGAGTGTTCATTGCAAACGCATGAAAAATGACGTCACCAACCAAAGGTGTCGCTTCGTCAATTTATTTCGAAACCGCATCTTTGTTTCAAAATGTCTGCTAATGGGCAAAACACACAATACTTGGAACAGTCATAACGTTTTAAGGCTGAGTTACACTGTACAGGGATAATTATCGTGAGAGACTTTTCTTTCGTGTAAAATGGCTTTAAGATTTTTCAGCCTCATGTAGTGAAAAAGGAAAATTGTCTTATTTTGATAAGAAATAGATGATGCTTTAATTTTTGTTGTAATACCCCCGTCGTTCTATCCCCTTTACTGTTCGCAGTTTTTATTAACTCAATCTCCGAAGAACTTATTTCTTTCTACCATCTTTATGCAGATGATTTAGAAATTTACTCGCGAGCTCCTATTGGTAATCTGTCCGAGGCTATTTTATCTATTAATCGTGATCTGGCCCATATATGCGACTGGAGTAAGAGATATGGACTTATGGTCAACCCCATAAAGACGCAAGTTGTGATGGTAGGGAGTGCTAGGACGGTCTCAAGGATCGACTGGACAACTCTTCCCCAAGTTTCTTTTGACAATTCATTTGGTCCCTTCAGTGAGAAAGTTAAAAACTTGGGGATATTCATTGATAGGAACTTTTCTTGGACTGCCCAGCTACAGGCAGTGAGCCGCAAACTATTTGCATCCGCTGCATCTTTGAAGAGATTACGTAATTTTCTACCGAGTGCCACCAAGATTGCGCTTGCCCAATCGCTTCTTCTACCCATCCTTGATTATGCTGATGCCAGCTATCTTGACCGTACCCAAGACCAATTTGATAAGCTTGAGCGACTTTAAAATGTTTGTATAAGGTTCATATTCGGTTTGCGCAAATATAACCATATTTCCGAATATCATGTGAAGCTCAAGTGGTTACCAATTCGCCTTCGCCGGAATGTTTATATTCTTTATTTTTTTATAATGTGCTTTCTTCCCCTTCCACCCCTCTCTTTCTCAAGGAACGTTTCCAGTTTCTTTGCGACTACCACACGAAATTTTTAAGGTCATCAGGTAACTTGAAGCTTAGAATTCCTATGCATTCCACAACTTTCCTCGACAAATCATTCACTGTCCAGGCTGCTCGTTTATGGAATGCATTGCCAGTTGAAATAAAGCGCGCGCAATCGTTACCTGTGTTTAAGAGACTCGTGAAGGAACATTACTTGTCGTTGTGATCTTGTTCTCATAAATGTAATTATCTAATAGTGTTCATTTATTTTTTCTGCTTATATTTATATTTGTATGTATGTATTTATGTATCTATTATTTAGAATATGTATTTATCTGTGTATCTATTCTAGTATATTGTATACTTATAATTTGCACCAACGACAGCCCCATTTTATGTCCAGGTAAATCACTGTCCATTCTGAGGTTGCCTGGAAGAGATCGCGGAAAGCGATAAGGCCGCCCATTGTATATTTTGTAGTGTTTGATTATTATTTTTTATGTTATGTATTTTTGTGGTGTACAATAAAGTATATATAAATAAATATATAAATAAATAAATAATATGACAAAGAAACTACAGAAGATCATATTAATTACCGAGCTAAATCAAAACTTATGACACAAAACTTCACAGAATCTAGATAGAGATATTGAAATATAAATAAAGCTCAAATATTGGACGTCTTTTAAACATTTGTTAAAAAGTCAGTTCCTTCTTTCATTTTCAAAATAAGAAAACAAAAAACATCTTTCTTCTAGCTCCTAGTTTGAAAAAGAACGGAACAATTACAACTCCAAATTCAAAAAAGACCGTTCATTCCTACATCCGGCGGTGTCGTTACACCTCTATCTAACTAACCTTGGTGTTCCGATAAAACAAAGTATCAACAAAACTTCAAGCCATTATTGAAACGTTATGAAACGTGTCGTGGCCCATCTATTAACATACACACTAAAAACAGTACTCAAATCATTTACCTAATAAATGATACCAAATACGGCACGAGACTTTTTGGTATAATTAGCACTGGCAACACTGTAATCTGATCATAGCCAATTTGTGCTATAAAGTTGCCATAAGTAACCAATATGTAATTTATGGCACTCTCAATTTTACCGCACGTTTAATCTAGCATTTTCAAAAACGGTAAAAGTTACAAGAAAACTCGTTCTTATTGAATAATACAACTTTCATTATACAAAAATATCTAACCTCAAACGTCCTATCCATAAATAAACTATTATAATTTGCTATCCCAAATACATTAACAACAAAATTAACCCATGACACAACATAAAATCAACAAAAGAATAACCCAATAAAACTTCCCATTCACCGACCGACACTAAACGGCTAATTAATCGCGACACCGCTCAATTTGCGAACCAAACTGCCGCAGTAATAGGCGGAAACCGATAGCCCATACATTAACAATTGGATTATCGAGAATTGCCGCCGCCCCGTGCGTAGCACGCTCCAGTAATTGTATTGCCGTGAATGGCTCCCCTTAATACGTTTATTGTCTATGAACACTGGCTGGTTTGATCGTTCTGCTGATTTTGAATTAAAACAATATTATCGTATTATTGGATTTGGAATGATTTTGATTTTATCTCGCTATTCGAACAACAGCGAAATGAATTAATTTACTGTGAATTTATGTGATTAAGTCCTTATTAAGACCAAATACGCACTAGCGGTTAACCGCGCAGCTAACTTCCATATGAAAAAATTTCGGTTTCAGAGACAAAAAAATTAAAGCGGCTGGCCCGCGGTTAGCCGCCACCGCAGTTAACGCTAGTGCGTATGAGGGTTTAGTTTACTCGAATAAGGATAAATGGTAGTTTTTCATGATATTATGCTCTAAAAACATTCTAATCTTCAAGCTAACCAAATAAACGTCACACTATTTTTTTTTAACACTAATCAATTTAAACTCGCAAGTATAATCAAAACTAAGTCCCAAAGGAATTAAAAACAATTTACAACAACGGTCCAGTGGCAGAGACAATTACTACAAATAAAGCCAATTTACACGGTGTCATCCCCTTTTCCGTGCTCCCCTAAGTCCCAAACACAATTTACTTGATAAAATCCGTATCTACTAGTAAGTAATGAAGATTAATATCTCTATAGGGAGGCAATAAAAACGAAATCAGTTTAAGCCCAATTGACAAGAAATATTACATGGTTGACCCTTCGCGAGATCCTTGATTGGTTGTCGTTTTGTTAAAGATTATTGGAAAATTTGGACATATATTATCCAAATTTTCCAATAATCTTTAACAAAGATTTTTAAGTTACTTTTAAGATTAAGCATCCAAAAATCAGTTAGGTACTGATATTTTTTGTGTAACCAACGCATCACATTTTGACAGAATGTTAGTTCGTGACAACTTATAACACTTCAGGTAGTAAGTAAATATTTCCGATAGTTTCGATAGAAAGAAGTTAAAAATTGTTATGATTTACCAAGTCCATATCCAAATTCTATTGTCATTATCCAGATTTATTTTTATTTTTTAGATCATTTCTTTAGACAAATTTGTATAACTGCATTGTAAATCTACCTATTAATTACTGAACACAAGCTAATTACAACGACAGAACAGTGCAAATCCTGATGCCCAATTATCAACACTGTACAGCCATATGCCCATAAAATTAAACTAAATCGGACAACATTATTTCGGTCCACGTACGCTAAATATATTCCGAGATTTATTGACGCCAATTAAAATGGCCGCTAACTGTCATCTGTCAAATAATGGCGCGAACTCCACCCACGCTTTCTTTCCATAGACAAGCTATTTAACTTTTGCGGTGGCAGCTGCGGTAAGTTGTATCGGTTTTATTTGACGTTAATTAGTGTTTATTTAATTTATTATTGTTGGTTTGCGTTAATTGATATGGCGAATGTTTAGTTTAATTGTATCTACCTAATTGTTAACGGTTTTTAGTTTCATACATTGTTTTGTGTTTGAGTAAATATTTATTTTATTAATTTTAATGCATAAAAATATACATATTTGGAAAGAGATTTTCAGCAACAGTCATTTACTTAAATAAAAATTGCAAGTTAAAACTTAATAAAGCAATTAGCACACCAAGTCATAGTGGAAAGTTTTTGCTAAATTCGAAAAAAGTCTAACCTAACGGTACCCCCAGATAACATTATAGACTAATAAAATATTTAACCCAAGACGAACAGAGCTCAAAAATATTTTTCATATTTTATTGACACCAACAAAAGAGTCGGCGATTCTCAAAGACTGTTGTAAAAAGGCAATAATTGCCTTTACAATTTGGCAAACTTGCATTTACCGTTCCGAAAACTTAATAAAAACTTTATTCCATATCAATAAAGCTTATATTTCTGTAGCGAAAGTGCCTGGTTGATTGTAAAATTATGATGGTTTGGGTATTACCTGCCAAAATTTGTGTGTTTATAAAAATGTACCGTCCGTTAGTCGGTGCTTTGTGGATTATTGCGAAGGCTACATCGTTTATTACTCTTATAATAATTATTAATTTAACAACTCATTATGGAGGAAGTGTCGTCGGAAAAAAAATTGCTAAAACATGTCTCCCAATTTCAAACATTATGGCGTAATAAACCAAGCCCGTACTATGAAACCAATATCAACATGTTGCTTTAAAACAGTAATATTAAAGACTAGCTGCACCCCGCGTGTTTACCCGCTTAAGTCTCGATCCCGTAGGAATATCGGGATAAAAAGTATTCTATGTTCTAACCTAGCACATGGTCTACTCATGTGCCAAATTTTATCCAAATCTGTTGAGCCGTTTTAGCGTGAAAGCGTAACAAACAAACATACAAAAAATCGAATATTTTGCTTTATTACATTAGTTTAGAAAAACTGACTTATTAGATCATCTGAATTTCCTAATTGGCACCATATAATAAGTAATCTGCATAAATAGTCAGCATCTCAAATAATAACACCAAAATTTAAGAGCTATCAAAAGAAAGTGATTGGTCCAATGATGTTTAAAAATACTATTAAGTACATCATTGGATTTTCAATACACAGCTCTCAGTAAAATATAGGTATCTTACCAAGGTGCACATTTCTAGATGATCCTATCACATAAACTAAAACACATTACCCTCCTTCTGTCTCTTCAGTCGGGTAAAAATATGGCTGCATAGAATACATTTGCTACCTTAATTAAAACAAGATTAGGTTAACAATCATCATGGCGAAGATGACATAACATCACGCTTAAAATTTATAATTAGGTCAATTAATTATTTAAACACATACCTTTGCTCTTAGGCGACGATGGCGGAGTATTCTGAATGCTCAAATCACTATACACATGACTTTTACCCATCAAATCTACAGTCAACGGCTCCCGAATCGACTTATGGTCAAAAGAATAACTCCTAAAAGCCTCCATCTTAAAAAAAATAACAACCTCGCTTGTTGCCTTTGCCTTCGATCGAAAAAGTGAACTGTCAACTGTCAGTTTGTTTTCGTTGCACGACGCACCGCCTCACTAAAAATCTATAATGCGTTGACCAATAACGTTGCCCGTTTTTATCCCCACCAATCAGGGCGGGGCTTCATAATCGCTTGCCGTCTCTTTCGCTCATGAGCTTTGTTGAAGCTCGGGTAACATTAGGTCGGTGGCACAATGAGGCCTTGTTCTAGATTTTTGTCAATAGATTTGTCGCAATTTTTCTTGTTTTAAGTGAGCGTTGGCGGATAAGAATTGATTTGACATTGTTTATATTTTTTGTCGCGCTTTTTAGTATGATAATTTGATGTAATGTTTACCCATTGCTGCTATGTTAAGTGGTCTTTACCTTATATCAGATACAAAAGTAAGAATAACTATATGGTTTGAAATAATTTTTATGAACAATTGTATTCTTTTTTCGAAACTAACTTAATTAAACACAATAACGCTACACATACCTTGACCATTAACATTTCTACCATAATTTTCCACATGTTATTGTTTTTGGATATACCTTTTTTATATAGTTACTTATTTAATTTACTACCTAGTGTAAATATTTTAGCTGTATAATAGTTCAATATAATATAAAAAGCCTAATATATTGTAAAATAAACAAGTTTTTTCTGTGACCTTTTCAACACGATTTCCACAAAATACCTAGGAAAATTCCAGTCCCACTTTACTCCCGTTACGCCACTACCCTAAACTTTTAATCATGCGCGCTCATCTTCCATAACGGTGAGCACTGAACATCATAGACCCTTATTACTGTGAACCAGGTTATTAATACACGAACAAGCTAGTTTTGTGATGTATGGGTTCTAGTGAGCACTGGATCAGCGCTAGTCTAGTTGGATGGAGTTACTTTATCGGTTAGGTACGGTGAAGATTTGTTGAAAGAGGTTTGCAATGAAGCAGAAATGGTTGGGTTTGTAAAAGGTTTATGGTTTAAAGAGATGAGAATTTTTAGCTTTTAGTTCTGTAATGATTGGGTGAACTTAACACTGATTATAAAAACAATAAACAAACATTACAACAAATATTCTTACATTCATTAAGCTACATCCATATTTAACTTACATAAAAGTATATTATTGTCAGTGATTTGTTAATTTTTTTATCTGCTTTTTCATTCAATACACATGCGTTTGTGTATTGAATGAAAAAGCAGATCAAAATGACGTATTATATAATATTAATATAAACATACAACCTTTTTTTATTCCGTCTTATGCCATATTAAAGTATAATAGTACTGTCTACATTTTGTTTGATTGTGTGGTGACACTACTCTATCTGTTCAATATTTTTTCATGGTTTAAGCAAAATAATATTATCTCAGCTGAGAGGAAAGCAATACACAATTTTAATTTTCTATTATTTAGTAGAAATATTTTACTATAAGTTTAGTGCAGTAGAGTTTCTGATATTCCTTTCGTCAAGCAGTCAGCATATGCACATGTCAGTGGAGGTGAAAATTGAGGGACCAGTTTAAAAAATCGCTATCTTCAAATTGGCACGATGTTTCTGCTCCATTTCTTTTTAACAAAATGTATTGGGACTTTTACTAAAACGTTATGTAGAAAAAGAACGGTCTAATTCATTTAATTCGGTAGTATTCACAAAAATATTTATATTTGTTGTGTGGACTGTGTTCAATATTTTATATATTTTTATCTTTAATGCTTTGTGGTCTGTTATTTAATAAATATATTTACGAATTCTTTACTAAATCACATAAACTTCATTTTCAAGTTAGTTTCTGAGATCTGGCTGATGGTCTGTGAGAACTGAGGGACCACACTTTAAAAGCTGTAGTTTTTAATACATATATTTGTTTACAAAGTCCAATATTCGTTCTACAATTGTTTTAAGTCTACTACTAAATCTTAGGATTTTTATTTTGCCAATCCCAGTGTGGTCCCTCAGTTCACACGCACATAAATCTTTATGCAGTTTTTATTTTTAGGTGTGGTACTATCTGACAAGTGATGAGTGTTGATGCGGTAGAAGACGAAGCATGTCGACCAACCGATGCAACCGAAGCATTAAGCAAGAAGTTACCTATTCAGTGAATTTGTAAATACTTAGTATTATAACCTTCATGATTCCATGGAATCACTAATTGAAACAAAGCGTCTCTGCAAAAACGAAACTAGAGAAAAACTGTAAGATACTGTACCAAATTAGCTGACCATATCGAACAACCTATTCTTAGAACCATTACGTATTCACCAAAAATGTGGAAGCAGTAAAACCAAACGTTAATAGCAATGACAAGGCTTTAGCGACAGTAATAAAAGAGAAATTTTCGACTTTCAGTGCGGTCACAATACACCACTCCATAATTGGGCAAAGACAATACATTATTGTGACAACATTCACAAAAGAGAACGAACTCTTTACAAAATGTCTCGCTGCGTTTTGGCGGCAATTTTGACAGACATCATGCTGTGACAGTGTCATAGACAAAGGCCTATTTTTCTTTGAACAGTAGCTGCTTTTGTTTAAAATGCTACTGGTCTACCGATGAATTGTCATAATTAAAGCATGAAGTTTTCGTTTTGAGCCTAGAAGGTTATATCATTGTGTTTTTCTTGGTAGACGTGTTGTAAATCGTAAAATAACGACCTACATGATATGCCAAAAACAAGAATCGTATCGCTAATTATACATGACTAACCAATTGACGACTAACATAACATCGAAGGTAAAGCTGAAAACCTCGACAAATAATTATGTCATTTTAGTTGACAGCTTATTTTTTTTTTAATCTAAAATATTATCGTTTGCGTGACATTTCTAAATTGGTCCACAATCTTCTCTTCCTGGCCAAAACATAAACGTCTCTGAACAAAATTGGTGGTAATCATATTATGCATAATATTCTGGCAACCAGACAGTATTAGGTAGATAACTTAGTCTAAAATGCAAGATTGCTATCATGTTTAAAAACGAATAAAATAGCAAACTATTTTGATATTTTCCCTTTTACAGAGTTTTTTTCCGTAAAATTCTTAACGCCATCTTAGTACTCGTTATGATTTTTTATGGACATTTTTGATGCCTTTACTCCTTACCGAGGCCCAAACATGTATACCGAAAATATACCTTATGCTGAATTAAAACAAAGATTTACCTAATTTAACAATTAGTTACAACCTATTTGTTTTTATTGATTTATATTTCTGAATGTAAAACTCAATAAAAATCAAATTAAACACTATCGTAACATCCATCTAAATCAAATACAAAATATTATATCAAAACAAAACATCTACACTATCTACAACATTCACCCCCAAAAAAACCCCGGGTGTCAGACCGTCGCGTCGGCGAAGCACAAATGGGACCCTTTTTTTCTCCCCTTTTCTCTAATAGCTTTATTTTGTAAACAATCTGATGCCCAATTGAGTTTTTATTATGTAAATATTAGTTGACAATTCAGATATTTTGAGAGGGACCGATAAATTGTAGGGATTTGAACATCGTTGGTGGATTAGCTCAGATTAATAGGATCATTATTAGTAGGGATGAGTTTAACTTATTGATGCACCTTTGTTTTTTTTTTATTTGTTACGCTTAGCAAAAATCGTAAAAATGAATTTTTCCTTTCATGCTCTAGCTTCTCTTTGTACCTAATTGAAAGTATAATATATTTTTTATTACATTTTTTTTTAAACACGGTCGATTAATGTTTTAATTTAATTTGATTTCCTTCATGATTGCTCCTTCCGTAGCCGACGCGGCGCACGCGCGCCGCGCGCCGGGGAAAAGCTTTTCCTGAATTCGCGACGGAAAAATGCGCGACGGGGAAATAAAACAACGTTTTAGACTACATCTAGGTGGATACAGAATGTTGCTTTTTGTGTAGTGTTACGTGTCGATCGATATATTTCTAAAAGGAAGGTGGTTAGGTAAGCTCTGGGTTGCCTTGAACATGGCTTTTACCAGATACTTTTCGGTTTTCAAGCATTTAGAAAGAAGATATGATTATATCAGTTTTCAAGCTTGCTTTTAAAATTGTTTTTTCTCAGCAAGTTTGGTACCGTTAACTTGTTTTTTATTACTAACCTCATAATAAACAATTCGCTAATAGGTATACCTTTTACAACAAAATACCACGTTTTAGAAAAAAAAACAGTTAACTAAACTAGTCATTTTACAGTTGTATTGTAAAACATCAAAGGAAAGGCGAGCGGTGTCGGGCGGCAAACATAGTCGGTCACTTTGTGTCACAAAATTACCGAATTATCTACCGTCATTAACTATTTACCGCTATACAAAGTTATGATTTTATTAGCGTTTTAAGGCCCGGTAAGTACATGAAAAAAAGCGGTAAAAAAGTAACTTTGAGATCTCTCTGGTAATTTCTAAATAGGTACTGTTTTCGGGATAATAAACCGTTTAGGTAAGCTAAGAATAAATAACTGCTTATATTTATTCTGAATTAGTAATCAAGGGATGTAATTAGTTTTCGATAAAGGAAGCGGAAAAACTTTTTTAACGGAAAACTTGTAAAAAGAGCCTTTTTACAAGTTTTCCGTGGCACAACCGCATTATTTTTTTCAGACAAAAACATTTTCGGTACCTGGGTAAGCCAGTTTTTAAGTATACAATATTTTTTATGAATAAAATTATATCCTATTAATAGCTCAGTGTATCGCAGACCTTTTGAGTAAAACGAACGATTAAGTACGTAGCTTTTCCACAATTATTATAAAATACGAGATGTATATCCTTTACCAATAAAAAAGATGGATCGGTTGTTTTTTTGTATATTATTATTATTACTCAAAAAATCAATAACCAAACTAATATGCGTTGTTAACCGTAAGTAACTAAAATAATTAATTGACGTCATTAATGACAATAATTATACCTAAACTTTTTCAATTGGATTTTTTATTCAAGCACATAATTAGATACCTTTTTCTTTAATAATAGAACCATAACCTACTTCGTAAGGGTACCTAGTTCATAGGGTTTAATTTTCTTCTTCATATGTACTCAAGATTTCCCTAGTCAGAAGCGGAAGTTAGGTAGAAATAGAATTACGTCATCCGTCGGAAAACCGTCCCATCTGCCCGATGAAACGGACTTTTAAGACTTTTCAGGAAAAGAAAATTAATAAAAACTCTTACCATGAGGTCTGTCATCAACTCCATCGCTATCCACCTCACTCCTCACGCTCCCAGGACTTGCCCTCTTCAGTTCCTCCTGCTGCCCTCCCTGTTCACTCTGGAAGCCTCCCATTCTCTTATCATAACTCATGAAAAACGGGAAATTCGGTACTCGATTCTGCTGGAAATAGTAGCTCATTTTCCCATCCCTAACTTTCAGTTCTTCGTCTTCCGAGTGTTCATTGGTACCAGAATAGTCCTGCGAAATGCTGTTCTCGATATCGATTTCGGGTGATCGACGCTCGTTAAGGCCGACAATCGATTCAATCGAGAAGTTCTTCGATGGTAGCTTCGTCTGCATTTTGTTTATTTCCGATTCCATCACTACACTAAACACTGGCCACTGCGCGATTTTCGAATTTTTGTATTTGGAACGTCCGAATGTCAGTTGTGTACTGATGTCAGTGCGGTGCCAGTTCACTGTTGAGGACCACGCCTCTATGAGGGGAGGTTATTCCATTATCCCCCACATTCATTCGAATTCCAACCTTGCTACTATTGTTTTATGGTTCGTTGTATTTTGGCTGGTATCCAAGTCTCCTGAATAGCCGAATTCAGATAAGTAAATATCGTCTTTATTGTGAATTGTATAAGGTGTGATTTAGAGTAACTTAGTCTAAATAAATACGTATTATGATCTGGTATAATGCGACAAAAAATGGCGACCAATAAATAATTTAAATAAATAAGCGCTCGATGATGCGCCGCGTTAACTACTGTTATAAAGGTTTATTTGTTTCAGCAAATATATGGTTTGAAATAATATGGTGTTTTATTTTATGTTTAACAAAGAGAGTTTTATTTGGTCATTTTCTTTGTCATAAGAACGCTTTTTAGGTGAATTAGGTTGCGTACAGACTGACAGATTTGGTATCTAACATCCGGGTGACCCATCCCGTAAAAAAAAACCCTCTAGTGTTTACCTACCTACATTTTTCACAAGATTTTGACATTGATTGTCCCTGATATTCATTCAACAAAAAACACCTATTCTTATAGGTGTTTTTTGTTGGTTAGGTGTTTATTCTGAAAATGGGCAACGTTGCACATAGATGTCAAATATTTCGCTGTTTTGATTAATTTGGCAATATTACTGTATGGAAATAAGAAATGTAGCTAACTAGCGAACTAGAATATTAATAATGAATTGCAATTATAACATTGAATTTGATGTGTAACCGTCATGTAAAAAAGACATTTGGAAAGTTTCCAATTCCAAATATTCGGTGTTACGATATTAATTATTGCATTTCATAATCAATATTTTAGTACTAGTTAGCCACCTTTCATAATTCCATACTGTAATACGCAAATTAATCAAAACGGGTAAATATTTGACAGCTATTTGCGACGTTACCAAGTTTTAGGATGAACTCTCTTAATTTGAAAGTCTGTTCAGACGGTTCATATCATTTTTGACTTAGTAGTTGATTAACTACCCGGTATGATATGTGACCTGAAATTGAAGTTTCTTAAGTATGTTATACGAGAATTGGCCTTTCGGTTTCTGATGGGCTAATCAACAACGTGTCCAAATTAACCTCATGTCGGTACTTATACCTACTTAGGCCTACTTGCGCTGTCATGCGTTAGCTAAAGAACTCGGGAGTTAACAGCTAATTCAGAGTTAATCCAAAGAGAATTAGGCCCATAATAGATTAACCCTGATTTAGCTGTTAACGCGCAAGTGGGCTTTAGTTAGGCACCTTATTTGATTGGCTGATGTTGTTTCAATTCAAAATTCAAAAGTCATTTATTCAAACTAGGCTCTGAATCAGCACTTTTCGAACGTCAAAATTACATAAGACAGTCCCCCAAAACGCCCACCCTTCACTCGGCGTATTACAGCAGTTGGCATGTGTTTGACGGTAGGTTATAGCAAATTTTTGTGTTCATAACATTTCAGGAACCTAGTGTCACTAAAATCAGGCAAATTTTTCGATCTTATGAAGCAATGGATTAGCAATATCCTCCAAAATGATTCATACTATAATTTATCGTTTGTTACGCAATTATAATAATTAATTACTATCTAGCCTATAACACTACTAAGCAATTTAATCTAACAATTTTTTTTACGTGATAATAATTTGTAAAACTTAGGTGTTGATAGTACTTTACACAAGTCCGTTCCACTTTCTTAGAGTCTGATATAATAACACTTTGTTCATGTATTATATGTGTGACATTGTCACTATTATTTCTACATTTCTTACACTACACTAACTCAAAAGCATTTTGTTCGTTTTAGTCTTCGCACTTTAATTATTTGTTTGGTCTAACAGCTGAATTGCCTCGATATTCACAAGTCGGTGGAGTCGGTGTTCATGGGCCTCAGCAAATATTTGGAGTATGTTGATGAGGGGTTCCATTTTTAGGTCACGGTGTTGATCCTCAATTCTTATATAACAGGGCGCATTAACAATACTCCTGAGTACCTTATACTTGTATAATTTTGATGTTGGTCGGTTTGGTACAGCCCCACAGTTGGATGCCATATGTCCATATCAGCATAAGGATATGTGTATAACAAAATTTTGTTATGTATCGTCGAGGCAGGAATCCCGTTCAATCAACCAATACCTACAAGTTTTTCCAACGCATGTCTAATTTCCTGTATTTTTTTCTGACGTGCGCTTTCCAACGCTGTTTTGCGTCAACCGCTATGCCAAGCTATTTGGCTGTATTGCGTATGGCACTTGTAGGCCATTTATGAAGATTGGGTGGTAATCACAATTCCTGTTGTTGAAATTAATGGTGAAGTAACTTTGATTCATTCAATTTGATTCTCAATTTTTGTGCCTAGTCATGAACTTCATTTACAACTTTTACACCGATTTTTACCTTTTTGATTGCTTCCGTATGGCATGACCCTGTAGCCATTATGGCAGTGTCGTCGGCAAAGGTTGCAATAGTATTATTTTCCAGCTCTAGTTAATCATACTTGTACAACAGATAGAGGACAGGACCCAGCACACTACCTTGAGGCACGCCAGCGTTAATAATTTTTAACTCGGAAAAGGCTTCCTCGTGCCTTACTTGAAACATTATATCTTTAATTTATGATTGCAAGATATGGGCAAAATAATTGGACACTAATAGTCTTAGCTTGTATATCAAACAAACCAATAACTTTATCAAAAGCTTGTGCCACATCAAAAAATTCTCTCCATCTCTCAATGATGTTGGTAATTCTGTGTACTTGGTCTATTGTTGAATGTTTATCTCTGAAACCAAACTGATGATCAGGGATCAGGTTTCTCTTGTTATTTTTTTAGGATTATCTTGTTTGGTTTTAGGCATTTTAAAAACAGCTTTGATAGTATAGGCAGCAGGAAAATGAGCCTGTATAATGATGCTTCGTGAGGTGGTTTACCGGGCTTTGCAATCATAATCACTTCAGCAACTTTCCATGGCTCATGCACGTGTGACGTGCTTTACCACGAATACAGCATTGATGAGCCTTTACGCGGGAGATGTTTTAGGATTTCTCCCGTAATAAGGCCATGCCGGGATTTTTTTAGGCTATCGATTTGAATTTCCTTTGCAACTTCCTTCGGGGTCACAAGCTTAATTCTTTGATCTTGCAGAATATTGGCAAACTGTAGGATTTCTACAGATTAGCAAATCTCAGAGCAGAAACTATAGTGATGAACAGAAAAGCACCGAGACAGTACTTAGGTACTTAGGTACCTAGAACTCGGCAAGTCCTAGAGAAAATTTTCAACTGCCTTGAATGGAACCGGTAACTAGTTATATGAATCATGAGTACTTCTCATGTCGTCGTCATCTTTTTAAAAGCTTTTATTTAACTTCACTAGGCTTGTATGTATGTCCTGTAATATTGCAATCAATATTTCACCCACTTCCACTGAAGCTATCGGGCTGAAATTTGGCATTTAAAAAAAATAAAAATTAAGTGCTTTTTACAAACTTATTACTTCTGCCGTTGTAAGAATTAGATACATATCTACTGTTATTATTAAATGTTCTTTGTTCTACAAGTCGAGTTTTTTCAGTAACGTCCCACTGTAATAGTGTAAAGGGAAAACTTAAAAAAACACCGGTAAACAAGAATAAATACTTAATATATAGGTACATTAGTATGTACGTATTAGTATATTTATTTATTATTTTGGGCCCTATCAAAATACCAGCGCTGCGGTATTTATTTATTTTTTTAAATATCGCCGCATTATGCCGAGATAGGAGCCTTTTTGGCCTCGCACTGGTCTTTTATTTTGTTAGTTTTTAAATGCTCCTTTTTTTTTTTTTTTACTTATTTTTGCTGTTTGTATTTCCTGTGTGTCCCAAATAAAATATTTTTCTTTATTTCTTTCCTATATTATAATTATTTTCAAGTTACCTATCCATCTTTCACTAGCTTTGCCCCGCGGTTTCACCCGCATAAGTCTCGATCCCGTGGGAATATCGAGATAAAAGTATCATATTTCCTAACTCAGGTCATGGTCTACCCATGTGCCAAATATCATGCAAAGCAGGTCAGTCGTTTTGGCGTGAAAGCGTAACAAACAAACAAACTTACTTTCGCATATACAGTTAGGATAATTAGGTTTAGGATTTTATCATTATTTTCGAGTTACCTTATCTATCTTTTAAGCTACACTTGCCATGTTTTGTATCTGCATCACCCTAAGGTTGACTGGTAGAAAATGCCTCAGGCATTAAGTACGCCTTTGTACAGTAGATATTAATAAACAATAAGTTTTCACACAAGCAAATCTAACATAAAGAAAAAAATCAAAATTATTTATTTCACATAAACCTACATGGGCACTTATGATAACGTCAGAAGCTAGGTGCACGGTCCCAATTAGTCGTTTCCTATGGAGAAGAGCCGGCAAGTTACTCCACGATTACCTACTCTTTTAAAAATAATTGAGTTTTACAATAGGTATTTTCAGATAACAGTGTTAACTTTCTTAGTACTTAACAAAATAGAAAATGGTCAATAAATCTACAGTCCACTAAGCCTACAGCGTTCTCACATTCACAAAATAGAAAAGAATCTATATAAATGATAAATAAATTCATAAAAATATAAACCTATTCTAAACGAAATGACATATTGCAACTGTAAGAAATCTGATTAATTATCATGTCCACAAAAGCCACTAATAAAGAGTTGAAATTGTAGGTCAAATAATAGGATGATTATATTATGTCAAGGAAGAATGTATAAAAAATAAACATGGATATTAATAAGAACAGTTAATAGACATAAGTTGCCTTTAAAGAGGTACCAGGGAAGCCACATGTGCAGAAGGAATTATTGCCAAACTTCTTTGTCTTCAACGTAGGTACTCTAATTTTTGCGGATAGTGAGCAATGGGCAGCTCGCCGTCCGATAAGGACCAGGCCCGTGTCGACGGCGCGTTGTGTTCCACGCGCGCCTCAAAGAGATGTCAGCACCAACTGACGGGGTCGAAAGACCAATGCCTGCTGGGGTTGCGGGTTTGTCCGAAAGGGATATCGCGGCCCCGGCACACAGGCAACGGAAGGAACACGGGTGGGTTTTAGTCAGTAAAAGTCTGACACACCCTCTCGCTCTGCTCAGACGGGAGAAGTCATTTGATGATATCCTATCCTGAAAAAAGAAAAAAAAAAGGTACTCTAATTTTATATAGTTTGTTTTCTTGTTAAGGACACGTTTGATGTGGGTTTTGAACTTCCCATCGCTAAGTTCTGCAACCGCCTTTGGCAACTTGTTATAAAACGTTTATAAGAAATGATTTGCTTGTTTTAATTAATCTAAACTTGGGTATCACAATTTCATGTCTACTACGCGTATTTAAATTATGATAATCGCTTCTTATTTTGAAAAGTCCTAAGTTTTTGGGAACATACAAAATACTTTCTAAGATATAAAGAGAAGGCAGAAACGATAGGTATATCAATTTCTTTGAATTTGTTTCTAGAAACTCGTGAGGACCCATTTTGTAGATCGCGCGGATTGCCCTCTTTTGTAAAATGAAAATTTAATCTACAACAGCTGCGCATCCCGACAGCAGAACGCCATAAGAAAAACCTAAATAGGCGTAAATTAAATCTTACCATCAATTGCCGGTAACATATATGAACTCAGAAATACGTAGTTAAGGGTGCAAAAACTTCCATTCCATATGTATCGTCGAGACTGCTTCCGGTTGAAAAGGTCACTTCAAAGGAGAGCCGTGGTGAAATACCACGGTATATTTTCCAATTTTATTAAACTTTTTTTAGCGATTGCCGAAAAAATGTAAGTTATCAAGAATTTTAGTTATTATCGCATAAAAGCTATCCTCTTTTCATGACTTTAGTAACGTCGTGTCAAGTTTATTTTCCGCAACGTTGATACTGGTGCTGCCATCTAGTATGGAGTAGCTATTACTGTTGCATAACGCCATCTATCGTTGAGTACCGCAATATGCAAGTACGCTTGATTGCTTAGTAGTGTTAAAGAAATATTAACAGATGTCGCTAGTTGCAATTTATAATGGAAATATTTTCGTTTTACGGTTCATCTGTGGATCTGTTGTCACAAAACCTCACGGGCAGCAGGCGCCTGGGTGTCAGCAGAGTTGATAACTAAATACTATGCAGTGCGGATTAATGCTCATTTAGTACTTTATTAAGTCATACATTAGGCATTGTTGAGTCGTTTTTAGTGTTTCGTACCCGAAGAGTGCGAAACGGAACCCTATTACTAAGCTCCCGCTGTCTGTCCGTCCGCCATTCCGTCTGTCTGTCATCGAGCTCATGGACCGTAATAGGTAGACAATTGAAATTTTCACAGATTGTGTATTTCTATTGCCACTATTTTAAAAAATTGTAAAATAAAGTTAAAAATCAAATCGGGCCTCTTATAAGAAACGTATTTTTCGAGGTTTTTTGCTAAATATTGTACGTTGGTACACAACGGTTCCGCCATTAGTGTGGGAATTTGGCTGGATTTTTTGGGGTACCGTAGTAAACAAGGAACCCTTATAGTTTCGCCATGTCCGTCTGTCTGTCTGTCTGTCTGTCTGTCCGTCTGTCTGTCCGCGGCTTAGCTCAGAGACGGCTAGTACTAGAAAGCTGTAATTTGGCATATGTATACATATTAATCATGCCGACAAAGTGGTAAAATAAAATCAAGAAAAAATATATTTTTTTAGGGTACCTCCCCTACACGTAAAGTGGGGATATTTTTTTTTTCCTCATCTACCCCATGTTGTGGGGTATCGTTAGAAAGGTCTTTCAAAAATATTGTGAGTTTATCTAAAATCGAGTAAATCATTTTTGGATTCAGGGATCTGTTTGCGAAATATTAAGCTTTTAACTGAATTATTTTGTTAGAGTCAAGTGTCCCCCTAAATGGTTGTACTTGGAACTGTGAAAAAATTCACAGCAGTAGTATATATAACGAAATTAAAAGAAAAACTATGAGAGCTAAGTAGGCTGTACAGGTTAAGGAGTAATAATCAACCAAGTTAAATTTGCAGTTTGAAAAACATGTACTCCCACATTACATTCCGTATGGGAGAACACGTTTTTCAACTACAATGTTAAGTTTGCTATTGGGATAAATTCATCCCAACTACGAAACCCTTCATTGTGCGTGGTCCGACACGCACTTGGCCGGTTTTCAAGATTTTAATGTGAGTTGTTGTGACTTTATAACCGACTTCGCGATAGTAAAGATAGGGCTATGTTTTCACATTTAACTATGTATGATTAATAATTATTGTGGAATTCTTTATATCCTCAAAGCATCCTTACGGCTGGATGGATTCTAAAACAAGAGGTTTCTATCGCCTCGTCTAGGTTGCGAAATGGTTACAGGGCTTTCTAGGCTTTGTTTCATAAAATCAAAATGGTGAATTTAAGACGTCAATAAGTAAAGCATTGTTTTTTTATTAAACTTAAACTCAAAGCATTTATTTCAATTAAACCATGTACAGGCACTTTTGAATTGTCAAAGAGTCGGTCAGTTAATCAGAAAGTTGAAGCTAGTTGCCCATTCCAAAACGTAGATCTCTATGGAGAAGAACGGGCAAAAAACTCCAAGGACACTCTATATAGATATTACAAAATCCTGGGTACATTATTCTTGTTGTTTCTTTAAGTGAGAATAAAGGAAAAAAAAGTGGTTCAAA
Organism: Agrochola lota; assembly: GCA_947364205.1. Classification (NCBI taxonomy): domain Eukaryota; kingdom Metazoa; phylum Arthropoda; class Insecta; order Lepidoptera; family Noctuidae; genus Agrochola; species Agrochola lota. Next base: position 9,378,240 of record OX376245.1, on the reverse strand, counting down.
ATATAAGATTACACATAAGCCATGGCAGATAAGAGATGACCAGTCTCAACTGACAGCGCCCGTTCACGAACAAGACGCGTGGATCGGCACCATCCAGCTCAACCATTTTGTAGGGAACCGAATGATCAACACACTACCACCATCAGCGAGACATGCCCTACTCTCAACTACCATGCTCTTTCAAGACATCATACAACATAATAAACGGCTCCATGCACACTCACATTTTTTTAAGTGCTTCTAATTTATACAAAACTATAGTATGCAATGTATTTGAGAGATTAATAGAAATTTACTACCAAAAAGAAAGAAAATCATTAATATCTATCTATCTATTCAATTATTAAAACTTAGTTGCCCTATTAGAAAAAAAAAGCAGAGCAATCTTCCAATATTTTTTTTTTAACTAGTGAGCTCTGGCTGTGGAGCAGGACCAGCATTAAACCAAACATTTTTATCTACGATATAATCATCCAACATAATAATCTATAATATGCTTGTCTACATAGTGTGCGTCTCATGCATCTTCTCATTTAGTTGAAGAATATCGAATGGTATGTTATTATAACATTTTATACAGTACGTAGGTACCTACCCCATACAAGAAGCGTGTACTTTAGACAATCTGAAAGAAACGCGGTTGATCTAATTTGTTCCTATTTCTAGTGTTAAAATTATGCCTGTCAATTATCTTACAATTTTTTTTTTTTTTTTTATCACACATAATGTTTTCATATAAATACTGACAAGGTACCGTCATGATGTTAATATTCTTACATAGTTCCCTTAGAGATTCGCGTCTGCGGTTGTAGATGGCTCTGACAGCCCTCTTTTGCAGAATAAAGATAAAATCAATATCTGCAGCCCGTCCCCACAGCAAAATACCGTAAGACATGATGCTATGAAAGTAACTAAAATAGACCCGTCTCGCGGTATCCACGTTTGTTAGTTGGCGGATTTTATAACAGCCTACTTAGCCGCCCTGCAACTGATGTTAAGTGAGGCCCCACTGTAGTTTTAAGTCAAGCGTGATCCCCAGGAAAACTGTTTTTTCGACGAATTCTACTGTCTCCCTATTCAATACAACGTGACATTCACTACTTCTAACATTTGATAACGCGAATCTTATGCATTTAGTTTTCTTCTCATTTTATACCAAATTTTTACAGTAAACCAATTATGGACCTTAAGCATAGCGTTATTTACGTCGTCAAGCTCCTGTGCATGTCTGTTTACTTTAAAAATCAGTGATGTGTCATCAGTAAATAACACCAGTTGCAGTGGTATTTACTGATGACATCCATCATTTATATTATGTATACTAAAAAGAGGAATGGACTCAATATCGAGCCCTGTAGTACACCCATTTTGACTTTTACACCGTTTATTTGAACTTCCTGCAGTCTATTCCTGCAGTCTATTCCTGCAGTCTATTCCTGCAGTCTATTCATGCAGTCTATTCCTGCAGTCTATTCCTGCAGTCTATTTCTGCAGTCTATTCCTGCAGTTTATATTCGCACACAATGCACATGTGGAATAACTGTTTACCCTAATAAATGCAGTGGAGTAAAGAAGGGAATCGTCAGACAATAGAGTCGGTAAAAGCTTCTTTTTTTTTAAATATGTCTTCGGAAAATACGTTTTACGTTTGTAGTAAGTACTTTTGTTCTAAATTAGTTTAGTGGTTGTAAATAGTTCATACTTTTCATTTTTAATATGTCTGTCTTTAAAACTATAAAAGATAGTTTAAAAGAATTATTATTTTTAAGAGTTATCTGAAACATCAGGAAAAAATTTGTACATCCTAGACAGGCATCCTCCCTTAACTGGTAACTTTATGACGTAACGAAAAAGGGTTAAGGTGCAATTCAATTCCGTAGCCGAACGTTCGTGTCGCAGCGACACGTCGTCGCCTACAGTTGCCGCTTGCGGTCGGCTACGGAATGTCGACACGGTTGGCGCAGTGGCTGAGCGATCGACTGCTGCGCAACGTGTCGCGCAACAAATATTTGTATGATCTGCAAGTAGTTGTTCCGGGTCTGGGTGTTAGTGTATGTGGGTTTCTATGTTTGTAAACGTACCCACGATACAAGAAGAAATTCTTACTGTGGGGCAAAATTTTAAAAAAAAATGGTAGGTACATGCCCGAAAACGTCAGCTTCAAGGTCTCAAGTTTCAAATGTCAAATAGGTTTTGTTTTTAATACATAAACAACATGTAAAAAACCATGTCCGATCCGTGAGCGTGTTGTTAGATATTGTACTAAGAGTATATTTATGTGGAAATTTACAGGAAAAAAACCCACATTCTTTTTCAATAGGGTATTTTATCGGGTTATTACAGATTGGGCGTGGGGCCGTCGTTTAGCGGGTGTCTAAAAGTCATAACTTATCACCCCAGTTGAAAATTTGCAAATTTTTTACGGACTTGGGGTAATTTTGGTACAAAAAATATGAATTTTAAATAGCAATAACTTTTTATTTTCAATAATTATAAAATAAAAAAACTTTTAGGTAGATAATGTTATTGCAGTACCTATATGCTCCTTTCGGATGGGACAGGTTTTTTTTTACGTTCATTGTATACAACGAAAAGAACACCCAAGAGCAACAGAGACAAGAACAACCTCTACACTTTTTTTTTTTGTATGTACCTTAAAAGCGTTTATTCTGAAGGTGGGCAACGTCGCAAATAAATGTCAAATATTTCACTGTTTTGATTAATTTTGCAATATTACAGTGTGGAAATAAAAAATGTGGCTAACTAGCGAACTAGAATATCGATTATGAAATGCAGTAATTAATATCGTAACACCGAATGTTTAGTTTTAGATGTAAAAAAACTATTTAGAAACTTTCCAAATGCGTTTTGTACACCTAAAATGGATACAACATCAAATTCAATGTTATAATTGCAATTCATTATTAATATTCTAGTTCGCTAATTAGCCACATTTTTTATTTCCACACAGTAATATTGCTATACGAATCAAAAGTGGTAAATATTTGACAGTTATAATATGTTATATGTTATAACTATGTGGGTTATCAAATTAATTAATAATAATAATTTTATTGTTCCAAAAACAGTGTTACAGATTATTTTTCCACCAGCTATTGATAAGCAGAAACTATGCAATACAATACAGTACTTAACTTTAGTGGAAAAGATCACATGTATCCAGGACTAGTTAAAAAAAAAACTGTATCACAGGAGACAGGGCCTTCCGTTTACAATTAATCAGCGTATTGACAAATTTATGTAAGCCGATGTTTGTTGAAAAAAAATCAAAAGGCTTGAGGAGAAAATTCAAAAATAAAGTGTAGAAGATAAATTTTGAGGGTTTAATAGAAACACCCCGACTCATTTACAGTAGGTACCTATAGGTATTGCAAATTATCATAAAAAAGGTGCTAAGAATAAAACGTTAACTTCAGTCTCACGACTCTCACACGAGATCGCTAAAAATAATCTTTATACAATCAATCTGCCTACCCTATCCCCAACTATCTTAGGCTCGGCTTCCAGTCTAACCGGATGCAGCTGAATACCGTGTTCTACATGGAGCGACTGCCGATCTGACCTCCACAACCCAGAAACTGGGTAATACTGACGTCACACAAATCCTACATCGCGCAATTAGAGTTTACCGCGCGATGGACATATATACAAGCTCCCGACTTCAACCTCTGGGCAGTTGCCCGCCAGACTGGACACCCGTCTGGTCGGAGGATCCTCCCTTTTCTATGGTGGATGAGGGAACTTTACACCCTGTTCCTCATTGCCTCTAAATTGGTATACCCTATTATTTATATGTATTTCTATGGGTATACCCCTTGGTAAGAAAGTATGACAACTAGTGTCATACTTTCGGGCTTCTGACGACCCGTAACGACTGTCAAAGATCCACGAATGACAGCTGGGACCAACAGCTTAACGTGCTTTCCGAGGCACGGACGAGTCTCGGTATGTTAAGATGGTCACCCATCCACAGACCAACCCCGGCAAGCGTAGCTTAACCTGATGGATTGAACCGTGCGGCTGTTATTACTTAGCCACGAGCTCCTCATACTCAAATAATCTTTATACAATATTTAAAAATACCCCGTCCCATCCGAAAGGGGCACAAAGGTACTACAATAACATTACCTAAAAGTAAAAATAAATCTTATCATTATTGAAAACAAAAAAGTTATTGCTATTTAAAATTCATATTTTTAGTACCAAAATTACCTCTAAAAATTAAAAATTACTAACCCGATAAAAGTCCCCAATTGAAAAAAAATGTAGCAAAATTCGCTACCTTTTTTTTTCAATTGGGGACTTTTATCGGGTTAGTAATTTTCCTTCTTTCCTGAAAATTACCCTATACAATGTCACCCATGGGCATGTGACCGCCCGTATTGTTCTGAATATTCATGAACAATTAATATTAATATCCTTAATATTTTTCATGTTATTCTATTTTTTATGTTTTTACGTAGTAGCGGTTGCCATATCTTCTATGTTATTGGCTCGATTTGTAGTCTGTTTATTATTTCTAATAGCTTAATAGTTATTTTATCGGATTAACTAAAAAAAAATACTAAAATTTGTCGACCATGAAAAAAAAAACGGAGGTGAAGATTTTTTTTTTAAAAAAAAACAGTATTTATTTAAAAAAACACAAGTGTAAATCCATAAAATCATAGCGGGGTACTGAAAAAAAATAAAAGAAAATAAAGATAAACCCCCCCTTTTTAAGTTTATTTTCGATAATTTGTCATGAATATTCAGAAAAATACGGGCGGTCACATGCCCATGGGCGACATTGTATTTAGACTTTTTACATATTGTACTTATAATATAAGTAAAACCGCTTAAAACCAACCTTGTCACACTCTTGGTCATTTGCATGTAGCTGCTAACACTTGGAAGGCCCTAATCATTTTAATGTTATAACTACTTACCACACTCTATCGGAATATTTGTTGAAGTTTATCAAAAGGCAATGGACTTAAAACACGGTTGAGAATCGTGATTTTCAGATCTCTGAACGTGATTTGAGCTCCGGTCACTGAAATGGTCGCCAGGCATAGAAGTTATTTATACTTCTATACTTAGAAGGCTTGATAAATGAAAAACACTCAGACCAAATAAAAACACTACAAAGTGAAATATAACTTTAATTTCAGAAGTCGGTATTTTGTTCTTTGCCACCGACTTCCGCAATGAGAATTATTTTTACATTGTAGTGTTTTTTACTGGAAAGTTTTTATTTTTCACTTTTTAGTTTTAGTACCTAGCCTACCCCACACAAATTCGAACACCACTAACTGCTATGTAAATAACAGTAACAGGAAGTTCTCATAAAATCATCATCAAGACTTACTCGTAGGTAAGTGGGAAAAATACGTATCTGGCTGCTCTGAGATGAAGCACCGGAAAAAACACAGAGGTCACAGTTTATATTAAAATACAGACATGTAACAGGGTCGTAGCCAAACTGTAATCAGGACAAGCTCAGAAAAAATCAGGGTAGCCTGAAAGCTGAAATTATCCACTATTATAATACAGGGTGGCAGGGACATTGACGCGAAAAACTTAACCATGGATTCAGTACGTGATTCTGAAAATCCCTGCGTTGAAATTTTTCGTAGGTTTTTAAAAGACAAAACTGCTTTGCCATACATTTTGACCGCGTAGGTATTGCACTTTTCTATCTTCTTCTTTTCGTGTGGTTAGTGACTAACCTGGTGTGAGAGTTTTAAAGCTGCCCGAGGGCCTCTGACTTGGCTTCACATGCCGTCGAGAAATATCTCTCAGGCATGCCGGTTTCCTCACGATGTTTTCCTTCACCGATTTTGAAGCAAGTGATAATTATACAATACGCACATGAATCCGAAAACTCAGAGGTCTTGGTTTCGAACCCGAGACCTATGACTTGGCTGTCCGACGGTCACACCACTAAGCTATCACTGATGTACTATTCTATGAAATAGCAGTTTTTTTTTTTAATAATCGGCGAAAAATTTCGACACAGGGGTGTTCAAAATCATGTACTGAATCCGTGGTAAAAGTTTTCGCGTCGATGTCCCTGTCACCCTGTTATTCAAACTGTAATTTCTCAGTAGCAGTTCTGTCTCTTCTGGGTTTGTGTAAATCTGTTAAGTACTGTAATCTCTTCTGATGATAGAAGTTTTATACCCAAAGTTTGCAAATAATTTACTATCCCTAAATCATTGTTTTCTTGTTCGGCACTAGAAAGTCCAATTAGGAGCTTATTGTTTTCCACAAATTTAATTTTCATTTCGTTCAAGATTACATCCAGTGTTTCATAAAATAGGTATTGGTTTGAAATGTTCTTCGTTTTGATCCACATCTTCTGATCTTTCACCTTTATTTATTATCATATATTAGATGCAAGCATGGTGTTTGTATTTTGTCTTTCTTTGTCTTTTTCTGGGAATGTCATCTTCGAAGACGTTGTAATGAGGGTTGCCAAGTTTCCGGATTTAGCCAGACATGTCCGGCTTTTTACAATCGCGTCCGGCCACATACACACAAGTCCGGCCTGTCCGGCTATTGGTCAACCCCGCCCCGCCAAAAGATGCCTGATTATTGATTGTTTTAATTACTTTCAACGTGAAGAAGTTACAAATTACCTACTTTATTGGAATAAAATGTGATTTATAATTAAGGGCTCATTCGTGTTTTTTGACTCGTTTCCATATGCAATGTGAACCTGCATCCATCATGACGGATCCCGTGTTAATGCGGCGTAATTCTCAAATGAATAACAGAAATAAGTTTTTTTTGTCTTTTACAAACTAGTGTCAGGCTTTCAGGACAAAATGTCCGGCTAAATATGAGACTGTGTCCGGCTAAATATGAGACTGTGTCCGGCTTGGCAACCCTAGTTGTAATCGATGTTGATTTTGGCATCTATTTCTCTGTAAACGTTTTCATTTCTGTATGAGGTAAGCGAATCCACTACCGAGCTTATGACAACCACAGAGTCTCTTAAACTCGCTTCGTGCGCCTGAAGTACGGTGAATAGTTTCTAAAACTTTTTTCATGAGCAACATGCAAAATAGAAAATCTTTTGTGCGAACAGTTTTTAGCTTAAAGATAAGGGGATTTTCGCGCGCATTTTTTGCGGGAATTAATCGGTTATAACGGCCGCTTTGGCAGAATTATATTATGATTCTGCCAAAGCGGCCGTTTTAATAATAAGATAATATTATGAAGCGCACAAAAACTGACAATTCATAATATTATCTGCGTTCAATTCATAATACGCAATTCATCTGTTTGACAGTTTTCTATTATAATGAAAAACATTTAAACTGTAGAAATAAAAAATTAAAATTTCATTTGATTAATAAAAACTGTAAAGAAAAGTTAGCCGGTAAAATGATGGTCTTTATTTTTTCATGCGGCAATATTTACACCAAATATGATTTTGATATGAATTGAATTGAATATGATCTAGCTAAAATATGTGTCAATATAGGGATTGCTGGGAATTCAGAAAATGAATTGCTTTTTGCCGTTTTAGGCTCCCTGGACTTTCTACAACATAGTTACCATCTACGAGTATATCTCTGCACATTGATATTTTTTCTAGGGCCTGAATAATTTTCCTATAATTATTGGAAACTTGCGAGTAACATCCAAATGACCGCTCCAACGTTATTTTAAAAGACGAAACAGTGCTTGTCCATCATAAAACTTGGAAAGACATCCTTTTTTAAGAAACATGTATTACATAGAGCATTGATCGAAATATTTCATTTATTTTATAAATTTCTCAAGAACTAGATGCAATCGATGATCGCAACAATGCACGTAAGATGCACTGGTGCTCTGTTGTCTGATCCGGCGCTTTTGGAGTAAATCCTTGCACGGGACCTTTTTGTCCTCTCATAAGTGATGCTCCATCATAACACTGACTTAAAACTTTAGAAATATCAAAGCCATAATCTTTAAGCACTGTTAAAAGGTCAAGTCTGTAAATGTTCCAGCATCCAATAATTTGCATGTTTTTATCGCTAAAACTCTTTCACTCGCCCACCTACAACGTATCAAAGTCCATTTGAAATGTTTTCTCAATTATTTTTATCGGGAGTGCCATCCTCCAAAATATGAAAGGGCTGCGCCGCCCATATGTGTAAAGTGTGCAACGCACACAGACGCCAGAGCACTAGGGGCGCCGGAAGCGGTTCTGAGACTTAATTTTTACCCTATTTCATTCATGAATCATCATAGTCGAGTATCGATAAGTGAGTACAAATCTCCAAGACAATATTTACGTCTGTAGTTCGTGGAATATTTAGGTCTCGGGTTTTAGTTTTCATTAATAATGAGATCTGCGTTAAAATCATAAGAACCGCTATGATGCATAAGCTGAGGTCTGTCTGCTATGATAGCTTTTTTTTGCATCATAGTAATGTAGTAAGTAGCTCCAGGAATCAGCCGGATGCGGGTAGCACTTGGGGGAGGCCCATGTTCAGCAGTGGACGTCTTGTGGCTGAAATGATGATGACTAGCTTTTTTTTTTTTTTTTTTTTTCTGGATGGTAAATCATCAAATGACTTCTCCCGCTCTGGGCAGAGCGAGAGGGTGTGTCAGACTTTTACTGACTAAAACCCACCCGTGTTCCTTCCGTTGCCTGTGTGCCGGGGCCGCGATATCCCTTTCAGACAAACCCGCAACCCCAGCAGGCATTGGTCTTTCGACCCCGTCGGTTGGTGCTGACATCTCTTTGAGGCGCGCGTGGAACACAACGCGCCGTCGACACGGGCCTGGTCCTTATCGGACGGCGAGCTGCCCATTGCTCACCATCCGCAGGCCCGCGCCTACGGTGGCCGGAAGTCGGCTCTTGACTCCCGCGCCCGAGGCGTTGACTAGGGCCGCGAGGGCGTGCAGCTTGCATCTCCCTCGCGCGCCCCGCCTCCTCCTTCGCGAGCATAACTGCTTCGCAGAAGGAGGTGACGGCCTCCCATGCACTCTCGCTCCGAACCATGGCCTGAACCAGGGCCGGATGCGAGAGATCGCCGCCGCCGATCGCCTCCGTGAGGACACGGCGGTGCTCCGCCCAAGCCGGGCAGACCTCCACCGTATGCTCCACCGTGTCCTCCGGGCGATCCACACAGTGGTGACACCCGGGCGTTTCCTCCCGCCTTATTCGGAACAGGAACCTCCCGAATCAACCGTGTCCGGTGAGGACCTGCGTCAGGCGGAAGGTGAGGACGCCATGGCGCCTCTCAAGACACTCCTCAAAGAGGGGACTTATCGCCGCAATTGTGGCGTGCCTAGCGCTGGGTTGCGACAATCGCACGCTCCATGCCGCCATGAGATCCCGCCGGAGCTCTGTCCGCTGTGCCGTGATCTCTCGCGGCAGCGGAGTTACACCCCGGCGTTTCGCCTCCTCGCGCAACTCCCATATGTGCGCGAGGACTTTCGCCTCCAGATCCCATGGCGGTAGTCCGGCAAGGAGGCTCGCCGCCTCTCGGGAGACCGTGCGGTATCCCCGGACCAGCCTGATGGCCATGACCCTTTGGGACGCGTTCAACCGTTGGGCCGGTCGCAGCCTCAGTGAACGCGCCCACACCGGTGCCCCGTAAAGGGCCATGGACCGCACGACCCCCGCGTAAAGCCTCCGGCAGGAGGCGTTTGGACCCCCTAGGTTGGGCAGAAGCCGCTTTAAGGCAGCCCCCGCCCTATCCAGTTTGGGAGCCAAACGTCGGAAGTGCTCCACGAAGTTCCACCGGCTGTCGAGGACGAGTCCCAGGTACACACGGCTACACATCAAGCTATACATTTCCAGTTTATGCTGATCTCGCATTGTATAGGATTTCAGTACAATGCGAGGTCAGCTTATACTGGAAATGTATAGCTTGATGTGTAGCCGTGCGTACTTCATCGTCGACTATGATGACTAGCTTCAGCCCGCCACTTCGTTCACGGGTTTAATAACGACACCCATAGCAAAAAATCTCTCTCTCTCTCTCGTTCTCTCTCTCACTCTCTTTCTCTCTATCTCTTTCTCTCTCTCTCACTTTCCCTCTCTTTCTCTCTCCTTCTCTCTCCTTATCTCTTTCTCGTTCTCTATCTCTCTCTATCTCTTGCTCTCTCTTTCTCTTTCTCTCTCTATCTATCTCTCTCTTTCTCTCTCCTTCTTCTTTTCTCGTTCTCTATCTCTCTCTCTATCTATCTCTTTCTTTCTCTTTCTCTTTATCTTTCTCTCTCTTTGTCTTTCTTTCTCTTTCTCTCTTCTTCTCTCTCTTTGTCTTTCTTTCTCTTTCTCTTTATCTCTCTATCTTCTCTTTTAGCGCACAAGCGCTGCCGAGGGTCGGCGGGGCCTCGACCATTTCTGCCATTATGTCAATCAAATTATTTTGTATCTCCAGTTATAAATACGTAGCATTAGCTGGATGCGGTATGTTATTTGCCACATTCAGCAAATTTATTATCTTTGAGCAATGTATATTCAAAAAGAGTCTTAGAAGACTAGTAAATAATAAAATAATTACTTAGTTTAATTATTATTATTAGCTCGAAATTTCAAAATCTTTAGCAAGCTATGGCTAGCGGCTAGGGCAGGCTAGGCCTGCGCTGGCTACGGGCCTGCAGACCTGTTGTCCTGGTTAGAACATGTGAGGACCATGTAGATTAGCGTCTAAGATGTTCTTTTGAGTCCTAATTCGAGCCTTGAAAGTATTATTCTAAAACGAAGGTCATATGCAAGCATGAATCACGGTTCAATTATAAAAATAAAAACCCAGTCAGTTCTCACGATGTCCTTCCGAAGAGGTTACATTCAATACCTAACTTATTTAAATTAAAATAATCTCCAGGAACCCACACCGCCGTCACTATGTACAACGTTTTCAGGGTTCCGTACCCGAAGAGTGCCAAACGGAACCCTATTACTAAGCCTCCGTTGTCCCTCCGTCCGTCTGTTAGCGGGTTGTATCTCATGAACCGTAATAAATATACAATTGAAATTTTCACAGATTTTGTATTTCTATTGCCGGTATAACAACAAATAATAAAAAGGAAATAAAGATAAAAATTAAGAAACATACAAGAAACTTGTTTTTTTCGGCGTTTTTTTGCTAAATGTTGTACAGTGGTACTGAACTCTTCGTTTGCGAGTCCGACTCGCACTTTGCCGATTTTTCACGCCTTACATGAGGGTTCCTGGCTAAAGAACATCGGCTCATTCTGGCCGATCTGTGAGGATATTATTATGCTGCTTTTGTCAAGGTTGATCGTTATCAGAGTGTTATGTAGTGTGCACAGAATAAATAACAGTACGTACTAAACTAGTCTAGGATAGCAATAAAGCTCGAATTCTAAAAGAAAATTATTTGAGTCCGGCCGTCGAGAGAATGCGTTATAACACGTGTCTGTAACATACTAAACGAATATGTGTTTTGCTAATTTGATCCTTATTACTACTAGAAATTATACTACTGACAGGTGTCAAAAACGCATTATCTGAACGGCCAAACAGTAGGTAGTCAGCGGGGTTTTTACTAACCGTTCCGTAGCCGACCGCAGACGGGAACGTCGACACGTCTCATAGAAATACATAAACTACATAGAAACTAGTCGACCTTAGAATTTTGACTTACTAAGTAGCTACCTACGTTATTGGTTTTTAACGTTTGACGTGGATACTGACAGTCGGGCGAGTCCACAAATTCAAGGTCGCTCATGCGCTTTGGAGCGGGTAATGCTCGGATTTTCTTTGAAGGACAAAATCAGAAATTAAATTATTCGGAAAAGAACCGGAGACTTCAGTTTGCTTACTCTGCAAGCTATGTCGTTGCCGACATAGCTTGCAGAGTAAGCAATCTGAAGTGGCAGTGAGCTGGTGATGTTCGTTGAAGGATCGTCCTGGAGCGGAGACCGCGTATCGCAAGCGTAGCGTAAGACGCCCCCCAGCTATATAAACCGACGACCGTAAGTAAATGCCTGGGACAGATGAGGTGGGATGCAGAAGGCGGAGGACAGGATGTTGTGGCATAGACAGGGGGAGGCCTGTGTCCAGCAATGGACTGCGATAGGCTGAGTTGATTGGACGTTTAATGGCAGTTACATATCGCTCTATACAAAACAGTGACATTCAAACCATGCATTCAATGCTGGAAGCCGAACTCACAACTTAGTTTTAGATAACTTGTATGTAATTGATGGCCTAGTAGATGTGCAAGAGAGTAATCACGAAATGTACCTAAAACGGAGGAGACTATTTTAGTCAAAATTAACATACAAGTTACAAGGAAGGACTCTCTTATCAACGGTTAACATTGACCCAGTTACAGTGACATTGCACTATTATAAATGCAATTTTACGTACAAACACACTTTAAATCTATTTAGTATAATCCGAGGAGATGAACATAAAGGAGGTCAGGGCCATCTTCGATACTGACAATTCGCAATTTTTGTAGATAAGGCTCAACTAAAGACATTTAATTTAAATAAAAATCACAAAAATATTCATTCATGGAGGAAGTCTGAAAGTGGCACGGGTGACTGAAAAGTTGTATGGAAATCGGTTGACATGGTATCGGCATGTGATGCGGAGGAGTGAGGCAAATGTCGTGAGGAAAGTTTTGAGTATGAATGTGGATGGCTATAAGAGTAGGGGAAGACCAGAGAAACGATGGATGGACTGTGTGGATGATGATATGGATAGAAAGGGGGTGACTAACGAGATGACGACTAATAGAGAAGTAGGGAAAAGAAAAGACATGTTGCGCTGACTAACGACTTTAAATTGAGATACTTAGGGACATGAGAATGAGGAGATAAATTTCATTCACTGACAGACAAGACAATGCACAGCCTAAACCACGGGTCTAGAAGCAGTTCCTTATACTAGGAAAGTGAGCACTAAGGAAGGATTTTCGAAATTTCACCCCCTAAAAGGTTAAATTGGAGATGAAAGCTGATGGAAACTAATAGCAGAGAATCTGTTGAAAACACACAATCTCAACAAATCATCACAATCACCTCTGTGGTCTAGTGGTTCGACCACCTGTTTCCGACCCAGAGGTCCCGGCTTCAATTCCCAGTGGGGGCAAAATTTTCTGCTCGGTTTCCACCACCATCTTGTCTAAGTCTGTCGCCATAACGAAAATTTTAATAGCATTGTTGTGTTTCGGCAGTTAGAGGTGAGAGGTTGAACATTCTAGGTGAAGCTCGCTTCCACCTTAGGCCTGATCATCTCTTACCATCAGGTGGGATGCAGGCCAAGAGCTTCCGCGTTGTGAATAAAAATAAAATCGTGCTTTTTTTCCCTCGGGGGTTAACAGAAACTGAGCTGAGCGTGGGGTCCTAGTTTGGTTCCCGGTTCGGGCAAAATGTTATTGGGTTTTTCCATTAGGAATTTCTTCGTAACAGCCCGGAGTTTGGAAGTTGCCGGTGTAATACCCCCGTGCATCGGTGCGCACGTTAAGCCGTTGGTCCTGCGCCTGATCTCTTTCTGGTTATGTCGAATTGCCGTCGTAGCGGACTATAAGAGTATGAGGGAAGTGAGAGTGCACCTGTGTCGTGTACTATAATAGGTACCTATCTCCCGCGCCGAAGGCTGTTCTCCGCTGAGATTGGTTGCCATGGTCGATATTTCGGACTATTAGTTCCATCAACGATACAGTTCATACTCAAGTTCACATTCGAACGGATGTGAACATGATTTTTTCGCACAGTGGATTTTCATCGCTCTGCCGAGCCGAGAGTAGAAAATCCAACGTTGTGTTTTTTCTACGCGCTGGGATGCATTCTGTTGAATTCTCAACACTCGGCGTAACACCGAGAGTTGAAAATCCAGTGCGCGATAAACTCCCGCTGCGATATTTTTACGTCCGTGCCAACGTGGGTTAATTCCACGCGTTACATACATACCAACTTACGTAATCCTTTTGTTTCATAGGTAATAGGTACACGTTACAGGTACACTAAACCTAAAATCAATGCTAAGTCCGTACTAGACAAAACGTATACTTAATATATTATCTTATTAACACAATCGTTTATCTTAAAATAAGTATCTTCATATATCTTACTCAAGATTCCATAAAAAAGAGGATATTTAAAAACGCAATGTTTTAAAGACAGATGTGACACATCAAGAATTTAAATAAGACTTAAGGCGGTTACACACAGCGATTTTTTGCAGGGATACCGTCGCAAATAGTGGCAATACAGACGATCGTTATTGTCGCTCGATATGCTGTGTTTTGGCGATCACTAAGATCTAACAGATTTTTTCAGGTAACCCTACTTGAAAAATACGATTATGATCGACAGAGTTTGGCGCAACAGCGTCCATGAAATCACGTAACGTACCTACAGGTATCAGGACATGCACAAAGCACTATATAAAAGTGTCTCATCGTTTGTAGAACAGCACCACATTTACCTCGACCAACCTGCGTTGAAGGCTACATAATAGTACATAATTATACAGTCGCTGAACGTTCTTTCAGAGTTACTTACTTATTTTACTTCTGATTTTGCATCACTGTCAAAATCACAATGATCTTTATTGCTGTTACAATAAGGTTGCTGTTGGGTTGCTGCTGTCATAGGTAAAATAATAATAATTGTGAAAGGACTGTACCTTACTCGCTTCACCGCTAGTGTCGCGATGAAGACGCGCGTCTGTATCGCTACAAAACGTCGGAGTGTGTAAACACTCTTATGTTCAACTTACTTAAAATGCATTACAAGTTTTTTGCAATTAGGAATTAAGTAGGTATAAAATAATGCCTGTCAGATTTAGAATAATTTAAAATACATTAATATTCCATATTGTTACGTCTTTTTAACACTGGATTGATCTATGGTAACAATCTACGTGGTCTTACAGTCTTACCTATAACTTAGCGCGACTGCTAAGCATATGGGGTCCACGGTTCGATTCGCGGATCGGGAAAAGTGTTGTTGTGATTGTTCCTTCTTGAATATCTCAGTAATAGATAATATAAATTAACATAAAGCTGGGAACAAATTATCGGACGCGTCCGTGAGCCGCGACTGACAGTCGCGATCAACAGACGTCCGAACGCTCAAGGGCACGTCCGCGATTTGCGACCGATGGTTTGCACAGTGTAGTGCTAAATGTACTATCCAGATACAAATAAAGGCTTGTGCAGACCAGCGCGACTTGTCGCGCGACGCGACACCGGTTATTGTTATACTGTGAAGTTTTCTTAGAAATTGTATTGTTCGTGTCGCGTCGCGCGACAAGTCGCGCTGGTCTGCACAAGCCTTTATTTGTATCTGGATAGTACATTTAGCAAGCTTAAGCCGCGACTCTCAGCCGCGGCTTACGGACGCGTCCCATATTTTTTTCCCAGCTTTAAAGGTCAATTCTCGTATATAAAACGTTCACATTCAAGTCGCAATCTGTCAAACTTGTCAAAAATGTTGGTTAATTGATTGTATTTTTGACAGATTATGACAAACAGCACTAATTACCAATTAGGCTACAAACACGAATTATTTCTGTAATTTAAACGGATGAGTTTTCCGCGTTGCTTACTTCTTTGTATTTTATATTTATTTTATTAGTCCTCCGTGAAGACTACCATGTATTTTAAATCTAGATGAGAATAATGTAGATAAACAACATGTAAAAAAACCCTGTCCGATCCGTGAGTGTGTTGTTAGGTAAGTATAAAAAAGACGCATTTCTTTTTTTATTGTGAAAATTTACCCATTGCTCCATGGGGCGCGGGCGGCCGACGCGTTTAGCGGATGTCTACAAGTCATATTTTTTTTATGTATTTGGAGTAATTTGGTACTAAAAATGTGAATTTAAAATTTATTTATTTTCTTTATTTAGGCAACCAACAGCGATACATATACATAGTATGTTACAGAGTATGTGTGTTACAGTATTGTATGGCTAATAATAGGTTTCCCTGTATAACTAGGATAAGTATAAAACATGCGAACGGACTACTTAGAAATATATTAATTCAAAAAGTGCAGTTTTAGGTGTATTACTTATAGATAAGTTTAAAATTTTAAATAAAAACAAAAAAGTTTGACGATTAAAAAAAAAAGTTTGAAAATGAAGAGACTAATAGTTCATTTGCCTTCGTTCATGGTTTTTATTATTTGTTTAAATAGCAATAACTTTACTATTTTCAATAATAATTAAAAAAAAAAACTTTTTGGTGATGTTACTGCAGTACCTATGTGCGACTTTCAGATTGGACAGGATTTTTTTTACATATTGTATAGCCTGTTCCAAAAAATCTCATCAAAATGTAAACAAATGGATCAGAAAACTTACTTGTGGATGCCAATTTGTAGTGGCTCTTACAAATTGAATACTTAGATTTGATTAGTTGAATATGCATTAGATTTAAATTACCTAATGTTAGAAGTAGCGAATGTGACATCATATTGAATGGAGAAAAACTGGAATTTATTAATCAAACGGTTTTCCTAGGAATCACGCTAGACGAGAAATTACAATGGGGACCTCATATAACATCTCTTGCGGGGCGGGGCGGCTAAGCTCGGCCGCTTATGCGGTTAGAAAGATAAGACAGTTAACAGACGTTGAAACCGCACGTTTGGTCTATTTTAGTTACTTCCACAGTATTATGTCGTATGGCATTTTACTGTGGGGTCGGGCTGCTGACATTGAATCCATCTTTATCTTACAAATGAGAGCTGTCAGAGCTGTTTATGATTTACATCGTCGCGAATCTCTTAGGGAACTATTTGGAGAGATTAATATTATGACGGTACCTTGCCAATTCATTTATGAAAATATTATGTATGTAAGAAAAAATCTACATATTTTTAATAAAATAAGTGATAGACATAATTTTAATACTAGAAATAAAGATAAAATAGATCAACCATTTTTCAGATTATCTAAAGTACATACATCTTTTATGGGGTACTGTGTTAAATGTTACGTACGTGAAAGTACGTTTTCGTTTGACGTGAAGATGGTCACCCATACATGGACCAACCCAGGCAAGCATAGCTTAACCTGATGGATCAACCCGTGCGGCTATTATTACTTAGCCACGAGCTCCTCCTCCAACACGTAACCTTCGTAGGTCCGCGAGAAAAACTCAACGATCAATATTGAAATTAATTCGTTTTTTGAACACAGAAATATCCTTTTTTGTTTCCCAAATTAAGATTAAATTCATTCAAGCCTGCAATGCTTCAAATATACTGAACATAAAGAAATTGACTATAACTAAACCTTTGTTTTTTTACCATCCCCCAAGCCCAAATGCTTCAATCCGGAACACATCAAAGCTGGTCAGCATAATGCGCCTATAGTGTTCCCACTGCTCCTCTTTGAGAGGAAGCGGGTCGTAATCCACCACACACAGGCCCAGTGCAGGTCGATCCAGCCCTTCCACAATGAGCTCTAATAGAATAAGTACTTCTTACTTAAATTGCATGATGGAAGAGCGACAAATCAACTCAGTTTAAATACGGTCTTGAACTTGAAAACACACACCAAATTACCTCAGCTCATTGACGTAGCAATCTGCATTTAAACAAGTCCACATCAATTCTTTACTTGTTTACCGACAGCCAACACGCGATTCACTCGCCTCATATATAAAAGAGGTTCCCATGAAAACACGCATTTCATTTGGCATTACGGCCTTTTTGACAAGTGCTGTGTGAATCGGTATAAAAAAATAAAAGTGTCATTTAAATCTGACAGTGAAATAAATCAGACAAAAATTATATAAAATGGATTTATTAAATTGGGGGCGAATGTGATGAATTTATACATTTACTTAATTTCTCTAATAATTTGTCTTATGGCATTAGAACTCTTGAGATTAGCAAACAAACCAGTACAAAATTAACAAAAATGCATATTAAATGAAAATTTTGCTGTCAACAGTCACTCTTCCCGCCAAAACTAAAAAATACAGATAATAAATCCTTAAAATTCAGTGAAGGCAGGCGAAATTAATAAGAATGGATTCCAATTGGACGCTGTATCCGCGCATGGGGTTGCGATCCCCAAACCTGACGAATACAACGGTGACCCTACAGGAGAGTTTCGAAATAGATCTGGAAGACACCAACTGGATTCTGACGTCATCGTTCATCATTTTCACCATGCAGACAGGTATATATAAGAGATTTCTCTAATAGCATATGGCAGCGTGGAGTCTGGGTTTGTGCCTAGTTCTTATTGGCATTATGTTCGCCATCGTCCCTCTACATATTAAATCTAGTATTTAATACTTACTTTAATGCGCCCAACAGTTTCACCCGCATTAGTCTCGAATATTGGGATAAAAAGTATCCAATGTCCTAACCCAGGTCATGGTCTACCCATGGTCTAATAAAACAAGGTGTGGTATTCCGAGACCAACACATGTTTACGTCACTATCCAGTTGCCACTCTATTGCAACAAAACACGATTAAGGAAAGATTTTCAGAAAACATAGCTTTAAAATTGTCGTTTCGTGTGTCTAATCTAACGAAACAATTCAATTTAAACATAAACCAACGTAATTGTTAATTAAAACTTCATTGTTTTATCGGATTTGCACAGGTAATAAAGGTGGTTGGGGAGTTATTATTACAAACTTCTGGTAACACAGATGTGATGACGTAGACATGTGTTGCCCAGGTGACCACTGTGTTTCGGAATGCCATACCTGGCGAAGTATATTATTATACCATGGGTCTACCCACGTGCCAAATTTTATCTAAATCCCTTCAGCCGTTTAAGCGTGAAAGCGTAACAAACAAACATAGCTCTACAATAAATCATATCTTTTCTCTTTTTATTAATATTATTATTGTTTAGATAGTTTACATAAAAAACTAAAATAACTGTGCTGATAATATAGCTGACGAAATTTTTATGCACTATGGGTACCGTCCCTACACCTCGTCTACTCCTTACCTTTCGTTATGTTTAAAAAGTTCCCAATATCAAATAATGAATGGTCTATGGTACAGGCCATAGACCACTCATTATTCCAATAGAGGAAGTGGTTTATCAGTCACATATAGCTTGGAAGTGGGACTTTGTTTGATTAATGAAAATCTTACCTCCCCTTTTACAAAGAAACCATCAATTCAGTGTTTTGGAATTTCGGAAGTTTCTTTGAATCTGTATTTTAGTTTTTTGCCACCGACTTCCGAAATTAAAATTATTTTTCACTTTGTAGTGTTTTTTTTTTTTTTGTTAAAAAGAGTTTTGTTTTCACTTTTTAGTTATGGTACGTACCCCACACCAATTCGTAAACCACTACTTGCTCTACAGGGTGGCAGGGACATTGACGCTTCGATTTTTTTAAAATAACCTACGATAAATTTCTACGCAGGGTTCAGAATCATGTACTGACCCATTGCCCATTGCCCATTGTGTCACCCTATGTAAAATGTCTACATTTATATCTGTATTTTTTTTATGGTGTACATAATAAAGAATATTCTATTATATTCTATTCTATTCTATTCTGAATCCATGGTATCAGTTTTCGTGTCGATGTCCCTGCGGCCCTGTATTAAACAGTAGTGACTAATTATAATACTTCCTGTATTGTATTGTATTATATTATATTATAGATATCACAATTTACGATTAAAAATATTTAACTTGTTTTATTAAGTAATAAGTACTTATAACATATAAATAATTAATATAAATCTTTGAAGGATAATTAAGTATTATGCAATCACTTTATCCTTCTAAGTTTTTTTCTCACATGATCTCATAAAAACCCCAACATTTTACCAATTATATGAAACTGATAAAAACCGCAAGTGCACGGTTTTCCCAACGATATAATTATAGGTCATGATGACGGAGCGGTCATTAGGTAACCACTAAATCTATAATAATATTAAAATATACTTAGGTCAATAAAAACAATCGCAACTTTTGACAAAGCCAATTTTATTCAATGCAATGTGCTCTACGGTCTACGCACTGCCACTTAGCTTTGGCAGTTCTTCGGGCTATGTCGGTTACCTCTGTTGTCCTTCTTTGAATCTCTTCATTTCTCATTCGAGTAGGGAACTACAAACATAGCCCTATCCATTGCCCTTTAGATGACTTTCAGCCTACTAGTGAGGCCCATTGTGAAGAAAAGACACTATTCGAAATAGATTAATACCTCCATCAAACTGCCTAGCCTTTTCCCAACTATGTAAGGGTCGGCTTCCAGTCTAACCGGATGCAGCTGAATACCAGTAGTTTACATGGAGCGACTGCCTATCTGACCTCCACAACCCAGTTACTGGGTAATACGATAGCCCTTGGTAAGGCTGGTTGTCAGACTTTCGGACTACTGACGACCCGTAACGACTGTCAAAGATCCACCAATGACTGCCGGGACCAACGGCTTACCGTGCTTTCCGAGGCACGGAGGAGTCACGGTATGTAAAGATGGTCACTCATCCACGGACCAACCCCGGCAATCGTAACTTAATCTGATGGATCGACCCGTGCGGCTATTATTACTTAACCACAATTAAAACCTCCATTATACAAATATCCCCACTGCCAGGTGGGTTGGTTCTGCGCTCTTGTGTTAAGAGCGCAGAGAGAGTATGACATAAGAAAGAAAAAAAAGATAGAAAATACGTTTATTTGCAGTACACATGACGCAAGGTAAGAACAAAACACGAAAATTAACAATTTGGGCGAAAATAATAATAATAATAATAATAATTTATTTGCATCAAGTTTAACATTTTACATTAAATACATGTTTAATACATACAATTTAAGAAAAATTAAACAATAGTGTGGCGACACCAACACCCTTGCTAAGTTGTCAAGACAACTTGTGTTAAAGATGCTGGGCCCGACCCTTTAGTGGATGTTTCTTAAATGTAATTAGTTACATACATGCCATTTTACAAAATATATGACTAGTCCATTATGCAGCAAAAGTAAACGGGCAAATAAACTACATATTTAAAAGAAATAAAATTAAAACAAAAGTAATATATGGTATGAGTTGAGTAGTGTAGTGTGTGAGTGTGTACGTGTGTGTGTGTGTGTGTGTGTGTGTGTGTGTGTGCGTGTGTGTGTGTCTGTTTGTGTTTGTATGTGAGTGTGCATGTGTATGAGCGTAGGATAGTTTAACGGGAACTATATTGAGTCAACAATAAATTTTCTGTATTATTGTAGTTTAGTGTTAGTAGCCAATCACTTAGTTTCTTTTTGAGTGACATTTTAGGTAGTGAGTAGAAGTCTAGTGCTTTGTTAAGGCTATTATAGAGATGAGGACCTTGGAAACAAGGAAATCTTCTTGTAAAAGAGAATTTACAGGGGAAGGGTTGACATACTTTGTCTTTGCGTCTTGTGGTGATTACTTCATAGGAGGTTCTTTGGTGCTGATATAGTACTGTGTGTAAGACAAATAATTGCCTCACTGTAAGGACTTTACAGTTCCTATATAGTTCCTCAGTTGGAAAAAGGATGGACCTAAAGGTGCTAGTTTTTAGCACGGCTCTCTGAGCTCGTTCTAGTTTCAAAAGAATAGTTTTTGGTCCACCACCCCAAGCGCTTATACAGTACGTTAAGAGGCACTGACAAAGAGCAAAATATGTACACCTAATAATTTGGGGTCCTGCGATGTGGCGAAGAGTACTAAAGACAAAGATTAGCTTTCTAATTCTTTTCGTCAGTAACTCTATATGTGGTGCAAAACTCAGGCAAGCGTCGAGATTAACACCGAGATATTTAATGGTTCTACAGCGTTCCAGTTCGGGACATGTACATGTCGCAGTGCCAGGCAGTACACAAGAGTGCGCTACCAAAGCGTACGAATTTGGTGGTTGACTCGAATTTCTTAAACTGTATGTAAGAATTTTAGTTTTGTCGGTGTTGATTGTGAGAATGTGTCTTTTGAGCCATTGTAAAACACTATTTAGTCCTTTTTGTGCGGCATCGAAGGTGTCAACCCAAGTATCACCAGAGAAGGTAAGGACAGTGTCATCAGCGAATGCCACGATTTTTCCACTTCCCAAACTCAGATTACATAGTTGGTTAACGTATATTAGAAATAAGGTTGGACCAATCACACTGCCTTGGGGAACGCCGAATGTCACTGGTAGCTCTCCACTGAGGTAATTTTGTATTTTTACACATTGTGTTCGATTTTGAAGGTAGTCGTTGAAGATGTTAAGTGATTGGTCACGTATCCCCAGTTCCTCAAGCTTTATTATCAAATCAGAAATCGAAACCGTATCGAATGCCTTTTTTAGGTCCAAAAAAATTGACAATACCTTCTTTTTCTTGTCAATATTTTTGGTAACATAGTCAATTAGGTCAATTACAGCGCTACTAGTAGATTTATTGCGTCTAAAGCCGAATTGGTTGGGAGAAAAAAGCTTTTTATCTTCCATGTAAGACACGAGTCTTTTATTAATTAGGCGTTCCAGAATTTTGGAAATGGAAGGTAACACTGCAATAGGACGATAATTATTTACCAATTTTTTGCTTCCAGTTTTATGAATTGGGTGTATGATGGCCTTCTTGAAGTACAAGGGGAAAGTGCCAGTATGGAAACAGAGATTAAAAATAAATGTGAGTATGGGGACTAGTATCAATGAATAGCGTTTTAAAAACTTTGTAGGAATATTGTCCCAGCCTACAGCAGAATCTGTTTTAAGTGACATTAGAAATTCTCCGACCTCCGCTTCATCGGTGTCTAACATGACGAATGATTGTAAAGGTGGAGATGTAGGGGTAGTGTCTGGTGGGACTTTGTGACTACCAAATGGACGTGAAAAGTTATCAGCAAGTTCCTTGCCGATATTGGCAAAAAACTCGTTTACTTTGTCCACCGAGAGCTGAGGTGACGTAGAAGAAGCCAATAATTCGGTGTTGGGTATGTTAGGCTTGACTGTGTTAGTCACTCTTTTTATCACCTTCCAAATCTTTTTATTGTCCTTTGAAGCCTCAGTCAATTCTCTCCTGTCAAAGTCTCTTTTTAATTTTTTCAAAATTTTTGTGCAGTAGTTCCTATACCTTTTATATGTAGTACTTAATATAATATTGTTTGGAGAAAGCTTGAGTTTTTTGTGCATTGCATCTTTATTACGCATACAGCGGAGCATACCAACGGTCATCCACGGTTTGAGTAAACGTTTATTATTTGGAACCTTGATTATAGAAGTGTGGGTATTTATGAGTCTAGCGAGAATGGTGATTAAACAATTTGTCGCTTCATTAGCATCGGTGTATTCATAAATTGCTTGGAAACTTGTAGTCTTCATCTCACTATCAAGGGTTTCGTAATTAGTCTTCAAAAATGTGTGTGACTGTGGATTGACATCTCGTTTAAGATTAAGGCACAGCATTACAGGGTTATGGTCGGTAACAGAGGCGTGTAAAACTATGGTGAGTGCAGTCAAGTGAGTTTTGAGCATGACGTGATCAAGACAGGCATTTTCTCGAGTGGGAAGTGAGTGAGCTGGTAGCAAGCCATGGGAAGCTATGAGATCGAGATAGTCCGAGGTTTGGTTTGAAGATAAAGTACATGCGATGTCAAGGTTAATGTCACCAACTATTGCTATGTTTTTATATGTAGTCAAGTTTGCCAAAAGAGAGTTCAGAGACTGTAGGAAGTTACTTAAGTCTCCAAAAGACGGAGATCTATAAATGCATATTATTGCCTTATCGGTGCCGATTTTTAGCACTAGACAACTGGCATCCGAAAAGTTAGGTTCTTCGACTGTGTAGTTTTCTATATTTTTAACATAAAGAACCACACCATCGTTCTGATTGAGGTGTTTTTTTGTTTGGTAATAAGAGTAGTTATCGATAGTTGGGATTGAATCATCATACCGTTTCAGCCAGCACTCAGTCATTACTAATATATTGCAGTCAAGGTTAATTCTGTTAAGGAGTGTTAAGAAGGAGTCGAGGTTTGCATGAATAGAGCGAATGTTCTGGGTAATTATTTTTAATTTCTTGGAAGGGTTAGTGATATATTTAGTGCATTCTTCGGGGTCACAATTAAGTGCGGTAGAGACTGAGAGCTGATCTATATTGTTTATAATTTCTTTAACGCTGCCCTCTGTTAAATTGTTTTTTTGTGTGTGAACCAAAATGGGGCGTCATTGGGTGTTTGGTACGCAATAATAATGTATAGTAAGTACCATTTAGTTGTATTATTATTTATGAGAGTGAGAAAACATATGACAATGAGTGGATGGATGGATGGATGGATGATTGCTACCCTTTCACAGGAAGACGGTTGGATGAGCGTGAAGAAAGCTTGGCACAGAAATAGTGTATAACCTGGAACAACACATGGACTACCGTTTATCCCAGTACTAGGTGGGCAAAACCGCGGGCATAAGCTAGTGGAGAATATATGAATGTAATGTAAAAAATAGAGTGAGTTTAGTGTAACTATATGTATTAAAAACAGACGTCGTGAATTAAGTGTACTGTGTTTGTAATTAGTAGTTGTGTGAAATGATAGCGTGTATTGTGTAAGTAGAGATAGAATGTACTTTGGTTTTAGTGTGTTGTACAAAAATATAAAAAACAGAAGAAAAAAACTTAAAACTATGTTAACTATAGGAAAGTTTACGAGGCATACAATTTTCAGACGAAGCTCCAATGTTTTAGGCGGGACACGTTGTTGGTTGTTGATAAGTGTTTTTAGTCACTTTTGTTGTTGTTTCAGACCTTCAAAATCAGATTCCTGTGATATTCTCTTTGCCGGCGCGCCCTCTGCCTTTTTTACGTAGACTTTGCCATGTGATGTCCAGTGATACGCATAGGCGTTTAGCTTTGTAAACTCTCTTGCTTGATAGAACAGCTTCCTGGCTTTAGTGGTAAGGCTCTCCGAAATAAAAATAGGACTATTACCCGGCATCTTAACGTGTGAGCTGTTAAGTCGGTTGGTCTTGTGGTCCCGATTGTGCTTTTTAATGTTAGTTAGGAGTTTATCCTTGGTCATGGTTGACGTAAATTCGGCGGTTATAGGCCCATCGGTTTGGGGTTTTCTGTTACTGGTAAGACGATAAACATCTCTGAGCTCACCTGATTGTATTTCGGTGCCTACAGCGGTTCCCAGATTTTTCACAATATCCATTAGGTCATCCTTAGACTCATTAAGTTTCTTCGGTACATTGCGAATTTCTAAGCTTGATGTCTTTGAATTTCGTTCCATGATCTCGACTTTATCCTCCAAATATCCTACATACTCCAATGTGCTTTTCTTTTCCTTTTCTAAAAGGGCTAGTTTAGTCATGAGATCGTCGTATTTCCCACTCAAGAACTCAACCGTATTTTTCAGCTCCGTATTTTGGAGCTTTATTTGGTCTAAATTGGATTGCATCACACAAAATTTTTCTTGTTGCTCCTTTCTCAAGGTATCAAGTGATGACATAATATCTTCCCGGAGAGATTTGATTTCAATTGATTGTTCAGAATCATGTTTACGTTTTTGTCGTAAAGTGACTCTGTCCAATTTTTGTTCCGAAACTGGTGTTGCCAAGTCGGGCTCGGAACTGTGGTGACAAGGTGTTTCACTGCCAGGTTTAGGCATTTTAAAAAGTTAAAAAAATGCACCTTACGTCTGGCTCAGGAGTCTACAAGTGTTGAGGCGCTGACACACGTTGCTCGGCGTAAAGTGTTAGGCGCTTATATCTGCAAGTAGTCAGTGCAGAGCGCGGAATTAGGTGTTTAATGACTCACGCGCAGGTAACAGAGATGGGTAGCGTGGACAACTTGCTTTCTCTCTCGCTCGCCGCAGGACTCGATCTCTTGCAACACTCTGCGCGCCTAGTACTCGGCGAGAATTAAACTTGCCGATTATATTTATTTTTGAATTAAAATTGAAATATTTAAAAACTTAAAAAGAATTTTTGGGTAAAACACGTCCGTGCACAATGGCAGTCCGAAGGGAGGGCAAAAATATGCGTCACATCCACGCAAAACGGCCATCGGTCAGCATAAAGCTGCGACCCTATGCGAGACAGAGCCCCAGCGCTGGTTTTCAGCGACTGCCGGACATGACTTGGCAACCAGGGCCCTCAGCCAACAGAGGCCAACCCAGTCGTTTTACAATATTTATGGCACAAAACATGCTGAATTTTAATCGAATAATTATTGTAAGATTACTTTCCTAATCGATGTGCTTTGCCAACTAGATATATTAATATTCTTTGTCTTCATTGAACTTATAGAGAACATTTAGTAGGTTTCTACTTGGGTATAGTTAGCCATATAACTATACAGCATGTTTCAAAAAGGTGTGATCATATTTAAGGATGTGGTACAGCTAGGGTATCTGTGGCTATCTGTGTAATACAAATTCTTTCAAGCGACAAAACCAAGTATTTATACGAAAAGCCAATGTCTTACGGGCATAATAATATTAGGAAAAACGATTCAACAGACAAATGAAATAAAATTAGAAGAAGGTCAAATAGCTTAAGTAACCTCTTATCCTAAGCGGTCAAATTTAGTGTCGGTTGGCAATTGTGCCAACCGACACTAAATTTGACCGCTACACTTAAATTGCTCTCATTTTGAAGACCATTGGGTCTTCAAAATGAGAGCAATTTAAGTGTAGGGTTCAAGCGCCAAAAAAATGCTCATAAAAATTTGAAACCTAGATTAAAAGACGCGGAATAAATCACTGATTCCAAATATTATATTTATGACTTAATACCGCAAAAAATATCGCTTAGATCAAATAGCCTTTCAACCATCAATGTAATATAGCAACTACTATATTAGAAGCCTAAATACTATATTTCTATAGAAGAAATATAGTAGGTGAAACTACTATATTATTATTTCGGGGTACCTACTGAATCCATGGTATCAGTTTTAGCGTCGATGTCCCTGACACCCTGTACAGTAGATGGCGAAAAAATATAATAGGTATTATTAAAAAATTAATTAATTAAAAAATATAGTAGGAATGTTTCAAAATTATTTTTATTATTTAAATGCATATTTTTTTTACTATGAGTCCAGTCAGTGAGTCAGTGAGTATGACCTTTATTACCAGTTTTGTTTTTTAAATTACTCTTTACACTGAAAATTAAGGTTACAAAATACCATTAATTCAGCTTTTATGACATGATTCTGAACCTGGAAATTTTTCGCCGGTTATTAAAAAAAAATCTGCTGTTTCATAGAAAAGTGCAATTCCTACGCGGTCAAAATGTATGGGACAGCAGATTCTTTTTTCAAAATTTTCAAATTTACAGGGGGGTTCAGAATCATGTACTGAATCCATGGTATCAGTCTTCGCGTCGATGTCCCTACCTACCCTATATATAATATATGTAGTATGTATTATTTATTTGTATGTATGTATGTATAGGATGTATAGCTTTCTGATACATGCTGCTTATACCTAGGTCAGCTCACATTTTGTCTTGTGATTTCCAACTCTTCCTTAGACATGGCTATTTTATCCATACCTACTACCCAAGAAATGTTTATAAAATTTATATATGGGACCACTGCGCATGCGCAACCTTCCTCGAACAAATGAAAAAAAAAAAAAAAACCTACATACGAACATAGAACCTTCTCCTTTGTTGAAGTCGGTTAAAACCTACTTACGTCGAGCTACCTACCATCCAAAAACGTCTCCTTTTTAAGAAATTAGCGCGTATTTACGTTAATCTAAATACGTCTTTTAATCTCAATTTGACCTTCTCAATACCTACCAAACTCACTGGGCCAAGGATCGGCATATAAAGGAAAGACCACATTGTTATATTATTACAATTTTCCCTCTAATAAGTAGAACACATACAAATTGAAGGTGATGGCAGCAAACATCCTGAGTGTATGATAATTTGTAACTCACTTTGAAAGTCAAGGGCAGTGACATGAAGAGGCTGCATGGCATTTTCTATTATCTTTAGAGCCCTGCTATCGGGATATTTCGGAAAACTTCGTTAAATTCCGGAAAATTTCGAGTATGATGAATGTTGTAGAACTGTCAAAATGAAACAGAAAATGTGTTGCGTAATTTGCTAGCTGGAGTTCAGTGGGGTACACATAAAATGACAATTGGTCGCAATGGGTGTCATTTTGACAGGTCACCCACGTTCATTGCGTTATTTACGTTGTACAGATGAATTTTTCGAACCTATGAAGTAATGGATTAGCAATATCCTTCAAAACTCTCGAATTGTGATTGAAAGTGTGTTACGGAATTAGAGTGCTGGTCAGTGCCCGGTAAAGGCCAATAGCCTCTTTGTCATTCGAAACTTACCCATTAAACGATTTAAAATTTGTATTAAAACCAAACTTTGTAAAAAAGGGTACTATAAAATTTCAGATTATTTAGAAGATAAAAAAGCTTGGGATTGAGCTGCTCGCTCTGCTAAACCTTGTGATAAAACCATAAAACTTGACATTAGAATTATTTAGTAAAATCATTAAAATATACCAGTTTTATTTAAACATTAAAACAAAATGACATGATTACTTTGTAAAGTATAATATTATTTTAATTACCTATTGTGAATGTGAGGACTATGTGGATATTTTTTATATTTTTTTTTTCATTACTCCTTTTTTTCCTCTCTCAGTTTTAATGATGGAAAATTTGTATTAAAACCAAACTTTGTAAAAAAGGGTACTATAAAATTTCAGATTATTTAGAAGATAAAAAAGCTTGGGATTGAGCTGCTCGCTCTGCTAAACCTTGTGATAAAACCATAAAACTTGACATTAGAATTATTTAGTAAAATCATTAAAATATACCAGTTTTATTTAAACATTAAAACAAAATGACATGATTACTTTGTAAAGTATAATATTATTTTAATTACCTATTGTGAATGTGAGGACTATGTGGATATTTTTTATATTTTTTTTTTCATTACTCCTTTTTTTCCTCTCTCAGTTTTAATGATGGTCTGGCAGTTTGAGTAGTTTATGCGGCCTACCCAAATGTCCTTTCTTTGGTATTGTTCGTCGAGTTGAGCTCCTTATGTTCTGAGTTGAGCTCCACGATTACTGACAAATGCTTGCACTGACTGTACAGGTCCACTCAAATCTGTGTAGTTCTTTTCTCAAAAGACCATTTCAGACATTAATCTACATGGTCCTCATATGGCTTGACCAAGATTATGTCTGGACTTTAAAAGAGACTGCGACCTCTGAGTTTGTTTCGGCCTTTCTTCTCAGAGTAGTCGGATAGGAAACGCCGAACTCATCTAGCAAAATTTAATATATTTTTAATATGACGTGTAAAAGTGATTCCTATATCCTATTTACAGAATAAACAATTTCATTTCATTTCATTTCATTTGTCTATTAAATGAGACCATAACTGTCAAAAAGTTGGTCTGGCTAACCCTTCTCAGTTGTTATAGGTTTTTAATAAATTCACCAATTTAGTTTTTTTTTTTTTAAGGTTTTGGCATGTTGGAGTCAGGATGTGTTTCCATAAAGAATGAAGCAAATATCATGATGAAGAACTTGGCTGATATTTCTTTGGGTGGTAAGTTTGTTATTATTAGTATTTATTTTATTTAGGGCTGATTTCACCGATGAAACTGAACGCGATCAGCATTTCTAAGACGCGTTCATGAGCTGTCAGTGTCAAAATTGTCATGGAATAATGTTCACTGACAGCTCTTGAACGCGTTCGATTTCATTGGTTAAATCCGCACTAATTAGGTGAAAAACTACCTGATGTTAAGTAACTATTATAGTCAATACCAGAGGCATCGCCAATAATCAAACTATAATATCCCCACTGCTGGGACACAGGCCTCCTCTCTGTGAGAGGGAGTGGGCTGTAATCCACCACGCGGGCCCAGTGCGGGTTGGTGGATGTCTCACGTCTTCGAATTTTTTGGTTCTAGAACATGCCGGTTTACTCACGATGTTTTCCTTCATCGTTTTGAGAGCAGTGCTGATGAAATAAATTACTCAAAGTAAAGCGCCTGCTTGGGTTCGAAATCACGACCTTACAACTCGTAAGTCGGGACAGTCACCACTGGGCCACCACTGCTCTCAGAGGCATCGTCATGATGTACGTTACCATTCCAGATATAAAGCTAAAATATCTCAAATGCACACCAGCCAGCAGCCTTCAACCCAGAATACAGGCATGACTGCTTAGCAGTAAAACAGAGAACCGGCCAAGCGCGAGTCGAACTCGCACACGCAGGGATACGGAATAAGGAATACACGCATTCCGTACAATATTTCGCAAAAAAAACGCCGAAAAAAACACGTTTCTTGTTATAGAGGCAATAGAAATACAGAATCTGTGAAAATTTCAATTGTCTACGTATTACGGTTCATGAGATACAGCGCGCTGACAGACAGGCGAACGGATAGCGGAGGCTTAGTAATAGGGTTCCGTTTGGCCCCCTTCAGGTACGGAACCGAGAAAAATGAAGCAATGACAGATAAATGAATTATGTGATAGATACATGGTGCTCACATAATAGGTCCCCCCCTAATGAAATTAGCGTTTTGTATGGAGAATTTGAAAGAAGTTGCATTTTTCATACTAACATTGTCTTCATTTATATAACAACCATAAACACGAATGTTTTAAAACTTTTATGCACTAATGTTTAAAAACTAAGTTAACGAATAGGCCACTTAGATTAAGCGACAAAAATAAGTTTTGGCTAAGTTAAAACAAATAGTGGTAATTTCTGCTAACAAAGTGAGGAGTCATTTTTAAGGTTTTTTTTTATGTTTATAAAACTTTAAGTAATAAGGTTTTTTTACTATTGGTAGTTGTCTATGATGGTCATTATTCGATATAATACCAAGCAATTGATGAAAATTTTAAATCATAGAAGTGACGAGGTTCTCTATTTGTGAGAAAAAAACGCCAATTTCATAGGTACCATAGGTACCATACCATACCATAGGTTTCATAGGTATTTACAAACATTGTAAAAGTAGACGATTTTCCTGACATTTTATAATTATTTAGTCAGTGGTTATTCACAGGGAGGAGACTGGGAAAATTATACTCTGATTATGCTTAACCTATATTTTCCCAGGTCTAACCTACTGGATCTTCGGCTACGGCATGTCGTTTGGCGAGGGGCCCTACTCCAATCCCTTCATAGGCGTAGGCGACTTCCTACCGGACCCTCCTGTAGGGGACCCTCTGATGGGGCCCGTCTTCGCGTCGTTTTTGTTTCAACTGTCCTTCGCTACCACGGCCACGACTATTGTGAGCGGGGCGATGGCTGAGAGGTAAGATTTTAATAATGTTACCTCCTTAGGTACAAAATCTGTCTTGTCTGGAATACAAAGTCGAATTTTTCTGAATATTCATGAATACAAACTGCTTTGTAGTTTGGCAGAGGTAATATGTGTCTTGTAAAAGAATATTTCTGTGAATAAACACTTTTTCATTTTTTTTTTCATTTCATAATTCTCCAAAATTCTCTTCTTCTCTTCTTTAATACTTTTTATGCTATTATTTTTTTATTATTTTGAGTAGCGTTTGCCATATCTCCTATATTTTAAATATAAAATAATAATAATAACATATAATATACAAGTATGTACAACAATATATGTATAACATATGTTAATATCATGATTATTATAATGCATTTTTTATTTTATTTGGATTCTGCTTATTATTATTATTTTCTTTATTTAACATTTTAACATATAAAATACATTTTTAAATATTTCTTAAAAACTATATAAAAAACATTTAAAAATATAAAAAATAGTGTTCCGCCGGTGTCGGGAGCAGGGTCCAAGCTACCGGTGGTTAGGGCTGCAGAGACAGGAACCTCCTCACAATGCGAGCCGTATCGAGGAGTACTGCCTTCTGAATCAGGCCCTTGATCCAACCGCCTAACGACAGCCTCGAGAGATGTTGGTCGAGGCTTTCGGCCATCAGGCCATTGGCCGTTACGACAATCGGTACAATGATAGCCGAGCTCACATTCCACATGTCAACAACCTCGTGTGCTAAGTCGAGATATTTTATTTGTTTATTATTATTATTATTTTTTTTTTTTTTTTTTGTTTATTCAAAATCTGTATTAACAATACCATACATAAAGTCTGCCAAACTGTATAACAGTTTGTCGGCAGTCGTTCTCGTCTAACAATGAATTACAAATTTTGAATTTTGAAATATTTATGTGCTAAAACTTAATTATGCTAAGTAAACTATAAGATAACATACCTACAGTCGAGATAGGAAATCTCACATTGTACAAAAAGTTGCAAACGCACAAGTTGCACGTACGTTACAGATATAGCTATGGACACAATGATAGGTAATGTAATAATAAACATTCTAAAAGCTTATAAGTTATTTTATCGGATTAACTAACATTTTTCAATAATCTTTAGGTATATAAAAAAGGAATGAATGATATTCTATACCTACTACTATTCTAGTCTTTATTGTGCTAAAGTTTAAAGTACACAAACACAAATTATAAAAACATGCTATAGTATAGTTAGTGTTACTTATCAAATTTGTACCAAACAGGAAAAACTAAGTTCACACTAAATTATGCTATCAGCATTTTAGCAAACATTGACCAGTGGCGGACTAGCCTATTGAAGGCCTGGGGCGGCAACCTAAATGGGGGCCCCTCGCCCAGGTATGCCGTAAACTTTGAAAACTAGAATAACTTAGAATATAAGAGGGAGCGGATCGAGCTCGAAATTTTAGCACACTACCTCGAAAAGGTTAGATTTTCTTTCGACTATTCATACAGAAATAGAAGATACTTTGTCAAATATGGAAATGTTGGAGCATTAAACGAATAGGTACAGGACGCTAGAGCAAGCGAAGCGAGCTCGAAAATTTTTGCACTCTGGATAGTTATAGTAGACGTTTGAATATTAGAAATAAGGATTACTTTGACGATCTGTTCAAAATAGTCTGAGAGAGTGAGATGTAAGAGCGAGCGCAGTGAGCTCGAAAATTTTAGCACCCTACCCCGGATAGGTAAGGTTTTCATTTGACTATTCACACATAAATAGAAGTTACTTTGTCGACATTCACAGAAAAGTCTGACTAAAAGAGAATGTTGGATGCTAGTGAGAGAAGCGAGCTCGAAAATTTCAGTACTCTACATTAATATTTAGCATACGTAGGCCACTAATGGAGACTGCCTTTTACTTACTAAACATATTTTGGCCCTGTTAGGAATTTGATTAAAAAGTATTTCTAAAGATTTGTGGGGAGGGGCCCGGAGCGGACCGCACCTGCCGTCCCCCCTTAGGTCCCCAGTGACATTAACCCTTCACTTCTTTGCCTTTTCCTTATGTATTTAGGTTTTTTATTGCAATTACACGATACGAGTTGCAATCGGCTTCCAAATCACATCTGAATGATTCAACTAATCAAGAGTCTTGCAGCGACCCAGACGAGCGACTCGACCAATCGCACAACTGTGCTTCGTCGCGGAAGGTTTAAACTAGTGTCCGACCGAAAATGCATTTTCAGCCGAAAACGAAAAATATGTTTCGGCTTTAGTTTTATTTTCGGCCGAAAACGAAGCCGAAAATGAAAATGAATTTCCGCTGTACAAAAAAAAAAAACAAACATGATTTCAGTTCAAGTTTTTTTTTTTTACACCTTGGGACAAAAAGGGTAAATACTCGTAATGGCTTTAATACTCGTAGAAATAAAACACGATAATCCATTAGAGGATACAGAATTACGTGTATTGATTGCGACAATTCACGAACTTCTGATTTTCGGCTTGGCCGAACGAAGCTTCTCTTGGTTTATGGCCGAAAACGGAAATATGACCAAATGATTTTTTGGCCAAAAACGGCCGAAAACGAAAACGAAGCTTCAGTCGGTGACTAGTTTAAACTAATTGGATAGATATGGATAAAATCTGGTATAATAGTTTGTAGAAGCTCGTATAAATAAAAATGCTTTTGATACAAATATGACAATTGACACTTATCATGTAAAAATTCAAAGTTTATCATTTTAAATAACATAACATCACGCCTTATTTCCTCGATGGATTGGGCAGAGGTGTACCTATAGTACACCCACATTTCGCCAGCTATGTTTGAGTCCCATGTAATAGGGGGCGAGCCTATTGCCATCAATCGGGCACAATTCCAGACTCCTCCTCGTAAACCTCAACCATATCACCGCTACCCATTCCAGTAACAGTGAAGGAAAACATCGTCAGGAAACTGAATGTACTCGATATCATCCAGTCCATTTAAGTCTGAAAAGCCCCACCCGTCTTGAGCAAGCGAGGTGATCAAAGGACGTACCTTCTCTGTATGAGTTTCCTCTGCCCTGCAGTGGAACAATGGGAACGTGGGCTGATATTATTATTTTAAAAGTCAACTACATCATTTTCTTCTCTCCTCAGATGCAACTTCAAAGCATACTGCCTGTTCTCCCTCCTCAACACGATTGTTTACTGTGTACCTGCTGGCTGGGTGTGGGGCTCTCACGGGTTCCTGAACAAACTAGGGGCTGTGGACATTGCGGGGTCGGGGCCTGTGCATCTTATAGGTAAGAGTTCACTACTTGTATAGAGGTGGTATTTTCTCCTCAACATGATAGTATACTGCGTCCCTCTAGCTGGGTATGGGGTCCCACGGGTTCCTCAACAAACTGGAGCTGGTGGTCATTGCAGGGTCGGGGCATAGTTTAAATATGGTCAGTACAGAAACTACGTAGTAAACGTTCGAAACGGCACACTCACACAGACGCGCTCATAGACGAGATCACGAATTCAGAAGACCCCAAGCTATAGTCGCGGTGTTGTCAGTTACGGGTGCCGTGAGAAATGGAGCGTTAGGTAATTATTTCAACAAATAGGCCTAGTTTCCATACAGTCCATATTTATATATTGTGGTCGGGGCCTGTACATCTTATAAGTAAGAACTTCACAGCTATTACAGAGGTAGACTTCTCTAGCCAGTATAATACATACATACATAATGTCACCTTTCTTCCATTGGCAGAACATCGGACATTTTGCCCTGAAATCCTGACACAGGTTTTTAAAAGAAAAAAATTAAACATTTTTTTGTGTATTTATTAGGGTTGTTCATTTGGGACTTACTCTACTCTTAATAAAGTAGGTAATTTCTTCACATTGAAAGTAACTAAAACAATCAATAAGCAGGCATTTTTTGGCGGGGTGCGGTTGACCAAATGCCTGACAAAAGCCGCACAGGCCGGACTTGTGTATATTTGCGGGACACGACTGTAAAAAGCCGGACACCTGGCAACCCTAGTTATGCTACCCATCCTCTACATGTAATCCCTTGGTTGCGTTTTAAAGAAAAAAATACAAATTGTTTTTTCATTGAAACGAGCATTTAAAAAAGAAAAATTTAGTGTAACTCGAATAACGCCAACACCATCTACAAAGGAGGAAAACCTTGATTTTCTCGAGTAGGTATTAGGTAGGTACTTATTTTATTTTTGTGAAGCGTTATCCTCTTCTTCGACTGACTGCTTAGGAACTGAACACATTACTTTTCCTTACCAGTTAATTCATTTTATACTTTACTAGCTGCACCCCGCGGGTTCACTAACATAACTCTCGATCCCGTGGGAATATCGGGATAAAAAGTATCCTATGTCCTACCTAACTCAGGTCCTGGTCTCCTTATGTGCCAAATTTCATCCAAATCCGTTCAGCCGTTTTAGCGTGAAAGTGAAACAAACAAACTCACTTTCGCATTTATAATAAGAAAGAAAGAAAGAAAGAAAAATAATTTTATTCGTCACAGAAACACGTGCATAAAAAAATAATAAAAACTCGAGTAGGTAACAAAACAATAACAATACGTATACAATAACGAGTACAAAACAGAAATAGTAGGCAGCTGCTGGCACGTCATGACTGTGACAAGAAGGCTTCCACACAGCATGATGCTGTGCTATGCTAGACCCACAGCACAGCGCTGATTTTCAGTGGTCACCCGAAAAAAACGTACGGAAACCAAGTCAGGTTTAAAATTCAGAATTATACATAAATATAAAATAAAACAAATAGTACTTATAATATTATATAATGCAACAACCAACAGTATTAATAAAATTACTAAATAACATATATCAATTATCCGCAGGCATCACCACTGTACCCACCTAAAACACCACTATCAATACAGTGTTTCGTCTCGCTCCCACCATCACCTTCGCGCTCACAGTAATAAAGTACAGTTTGCAATTTGCATTTCCCGATCGCGTCTATGAGCGCGATGACGTACTGTGAGTCATAGCTGGGTGCGCGGCTAGGCTCATGCGCCGTCGCGGCGCGGCGGTGGCGGAACGCGGCCAGACAGCGGCGGCGCACGAGTCCGTTAAGATACTTGGCGCGTCATGCGTGACTATGTACCTACAATGTGTTACTACCGCCAAACGACATACAAACAGTAGGTAACTGGCTTGCGCTTGCGTATAATATTAATTAGGATGTCGCATATGATAAAGAAGGAACTAAGAACTTCTAAGATATACACGATCCTAAAATCTCAACATTCTTACCCCCCTACCAGGTGGAGCATCAGCCTTCGCCTCAGCTCTAATGCTGGGCCCCCGTCTCGGCCGCTACGCGAACGGTATCGCGCCACTCCCCATGGGGAATCCGGTCAATGCGGTGATGGGGACCTTCGTGCTGTGGTGGGGATGGCTGGCTTTCAACTCGGGCAGTACTTATGGGGTAAGGTAGAATATACTTTTTATCACATCTGAATAGATGTGATAAAAAGTCTAAACAACGTAGAATAAACTAGCTCTTTTTGAATAAAAAGAGCTAGTTTATTCTTCGTAAACAGAGACTAAAATAGCTTTTTAATTCCTAGGGACTAAAAGTGATTTGAATTTGGAATGTGGATATTGTTAGCAAAAGTTCCAATCACCAGAGAGATCAATCACGAACATTGTATGAATAAGTAACAGGCTGGCAAGAGCGAGAGAGAAAGTGTGAATTTGGTGAAAATGCCAAGATGGCAGTTTTTTTTTAAATCATACGTGCGAAGGATTCATTGGTTCCTGGGAGCCTACCCCCTAAGCGAAATCCGTTCGCTCGGCCGTCGTTACGGGCGCTTCGTTCTCCGTCTCACTTACGGACATACCGTAAGTTAGACAGAGAGCGAAGCGCCCGTGAAGATGGGAATTGGACCGCACACGTTTTTTTTCTCATAGAGGGTAATAAAAAGTAGAGTGTTCACCTCGGGAGCAACTCTATTTTAAGCTTGAATGACGTACTTTGAATCCCTCGCTGCACTCTGGATTCAAAGAAAAACTCTCGCCTTAAAAATAGTTGTTTGCCCCCTAGGCAAACAATCTACTATTATTGTACACCAACATTGTAACACAACTCATCATTTACAATTGTTATAGAAAGCAGAGGCCCAGTGGTAACGGCCGCAACTCACGAGTTGTTGATTGTAGGTTCAAACCCTGACAAGCGCTTTACTTTGTGTAAATTATTTCATCACCACTGCTCTCAAAACGGTGAAGGAAAACATCGTGAGGAAACCGGCATGTCCTAGAACAAAAATTTCAAAGACATGTGACATCTACCAACCCGCACTGGGCCCGCGTGGTGGATTACAGCCCACTCCCTCTCACAGAGAGGAGGCCTGCGTCCCAGCAGTGGGAATATTAGACTGATTATGCTAATGCTATGTGTGTTCTATGGGTACATGAACACATAACATCACTTCAGTAATCCCTGACGAAGCGTTAGGCAGAATTATACCTAAAGTCCCCAGTTTCGCCAGTTATGTTTAAGTCCCATGTAATGGGGGCGAGCCTATTGCCATCAACAGGGCACACAAATCCAAGCTCCGGGTTGCTACTGACAAATTCATGCTGGAATAATGCTTTAACACTTTGCCCGACCTAGGAATCGAACGCAGGACTTCATGCTCAGCAGTAGCGCTTGCGACAACTAGACCAACGATAGTCTATGGGTACAATGGCCGTCTTATCGCTGATGGTGATGTCTACCAGACAATCTTGTACCAAGTTGTTTATATCACGGCAGTGTTGGCGCAAGGGGTTGTCATTCGTGGATCTTTGACAGTCATTACGGGTCGTCAGAAGCCCAAAAGTCTGACAACCAGTCTTAACAAGGGGTATCGTATTAAGTGGTTGTGGAGGTCAGATATGCAGTCATCATCATCATTTCAGCCAAAAGACGTCCACTGCTGAACATAGGCCTCCCCCAAGCACCGCTACTTCGTCGGATTCTGTGCTTCCCGCATCCAGCGGATTCCTGCGGCCTTCACAAGGTCATCGGTCCATCTTGTGGGAGGCCTTCGTCTTCCGGTACGCGGTCGCCACTCCAGAACCTTTCGGCCCCATCAGTCATCTGTTCTGCGAGCAATGTGCCCTGCCCTTTGCTACGTAAGTTTGGCAATTCTTCGGGCTATGTCGGTTACCTTGGTCCTCCTGCTAATCTCTTCATTTCTGATTCGATCACGCAATGGAAAGGGCTATGCTTGGAGTTTTCCAAGCATAGCCCTCTCCATTGCCCTTTGGTTGACTTTTGGCCTTCTGATAAGGCCCATTGTGAGCGACCACTTTTCTGTGCCGTAAGTCACCACTAGCAACACGCACTGGTCAAAGACTTTCGTCTTGAGACACTGCGGTATGTGATAAAAGATATTGCGTAGATAGGCAGTCGCTCCATGTAAAATACTGGTATTCAGCTGCATCCGGTTCGGTTGGAAGCCGACCCCCAAATAGTTACACATAGTGTACCCTTAGACAGGGTGAATCAGTTTAAGTACCTAGATCATATAGTCACGGCTGACCTCAGGGATCATGCTGACTTGGAACGGGAGCGGAGGGAGTTATCTAAAAAAGCTAATATGCTTGCCCGCAGGTTCGCACGTTGCTCGGATGGCGTGAAAATAACTCTTTTCCGAGCATATTGCACGTCCATGTACAACTGCAGCCTGTGGGCTAATTACACGCAGAAAAGCTACAACTCCCTCCGCATTTAGTTTAACAACGCTTTCAGAGCGACGTTGGGGCTACCTCGCTACTGCAGCGCTTCGGGTATGTTCGCATAGGCGCACACGGACTGTTTTCATGCGACCATGCGGAAGCGCTGCGCGTCTCTTGTGCGCAGAGTGCGGACCAGCTCCAATATCGTTCTGAATATGATAGCAAATAGGTTGGACTGTCCTTATGTGCGACACTGCTGTGACAGACAAGTTACATATAGTGTCGCACGTAAGAGGCTATTGTAATGAATTGATTATGAATTGAATGAATTAATTTGTGTTGAGATTTTTTATTTGTGTGTGATTTCTATTATGGGTTATGTGGTACCTGAAATAAATGAATTTAAAAATTTATAGTTAGCAAAAAGCTAGACACTAGACAGATGATTTGAATTTAATAACACATCGCAATTTACTGAACTCTTTTAAAACATATAGGTATAAGTTACGTGAAGCTCAAGGTCGAGCAGACAAACAACCAATTACTCTAAGTGACAGCTTGAATAACTAAGTGTCGGGTATACGAGACAGGCTCGAGCACGCCACTTCACTTTTTACTTCTGTTTTGTTGGACTCAATAGGAAATGTTATTAACTCCTGTCTCGCCTAATTATGAGTTAAATCATTTTAACTACGACTTTACACGGAGTAAAAAGAATTTGCATAAATATATTTATCATAATAGTCTTAGCATCTAGAATATTCTAGAATAGACATAAATAGTAACGTGTTTAAATGGAACTACTTAGTGACAACAGACAATGCTATGCTTACCTATTCAGCCTTCTAGTTATGTAACTAATGCTAAAGACTTGTCTAAATACACTCTTAAATAAAATAAGAAGCTGTCAAAGAGGAATAGAACGGAGTTACTGAACATCAAATTGACAGATATAGTCAAAAGTTGACTGATAAAGAAAATAACAAAGTCAAGAGATGTGATGAAACAGGTCCTGACACTGAAATGGAAATGGTCAGGTCATACTCAGAAAGCTATGAATGAAAGATGGTCACTAATTCCAATATACAAAAACAGAAGGAAGGGTAAACCTTAAAAGATGGAGTGATGACATTTTACAAATATTCGGAAATTTATGGACCAGACGGGCAAAGGACAGAGCCACCGGAACGGTTTGAATGAGGCTTTCATCGCAAAAGGCGGCCCTTAAATGTAACAATAAGTACTATATTATTTAAGTACCAAAACTAACATTCCTAACAAATAAATAAATATGTATATATTATGGGACAAAATCAATCTGCCTAGCCTTTTCCCAACTATGTCGGAGTCGGCTTCCAGTCTAACCGGATGCAGCTGAATACCAGTATTTTACATGGAGCGACTGCCTATCTGACCTCCACAACCCAGTAACTGGGTAATACGATACCCCTTGGTAAGACTGGTG
This sequence comes from Agrochola lota, assembly GCA_947364205.1. Taxonomy (NCBI): domain Eukaryota; kingdom Metazoa; phylum Arthropoda; class Insecta; order Lepidoptera; family Noctuidae; genus Agrochola; species Agrochola lota. The sequence continues at coordinate 9,337,883 of OX376245.1, read as the reverse complement.
TCAGACTTTCGGGCTTCTGACGACTCGTAACGACTGTCAAAGATCCACGAATGACAGCCGGGACCAACGGCTTAACGTGCTTTCCGAGGCACGGAGGATTCTCGGTATATAAAGATGGTCACCCATCCACTGACCAACCCCGGCAAGCGTAACTTAACCTGATGGATCGACCAGTGTGGCTGTTGTTACTTAGCCACGAGCTCCTCATATTATGGGACGAAACCAAGCTATTAAATAAAAATACAAGGTATTTATTACTTAGAACAAGATAGGTGGAAATATCAGACTCGAACCTTAGTCACTGCACTAGCTATTTAATGCTTCCTTTTTTTTAACTTATGAAATTGGAATGATTTGCTGGAATAGGTTCAAGGTACTGCATTCGCAATTTGGTTTGCAAACTTGAAAACAAAACAACATAAGCTGCTTTATTTATTTTTAAGTCCAGTTTGCGCAACAACTTCAAACATTTTATGACGTTTTAACAGAAATCGACTTCATTTACACTTGCATAAAGTTGATATTCGTTTTAAGTGGAAATAACATCTAATGGAAACAATTATGTATTTCAATAGGCTCTGGATGATCGTCACAACAATGAAATATTTAGTGTCTATTGTGGATTTACGTCTGCTCGACTCATCTACCACCCCACTAACATCATTTAAATCTATTATCTGTACCACATACATGCGAATCACGTTTCCCGCCATTATTCAAGATTACCGGTAAACGCCGCATTACAACAAATTAGACAAATAGCCCGTGATTTGAGTTGCATGTCCACATGTCCAGCTAATTGATCGGGTGGAAACTTTGAATACATTATTATCCTCATTGTGTATGCGATGCGGTACTTAGAAACGTTTTTATGCTGGTAAATTGGTAACTAGTGATGACTACTATTGACTAGCTAATTTATAGGATTTAAAATTATATTAAAGTAGTTTTTGCCAGCGGCTTCGCCTGCGTGCAGGTCGGAAATTACAGGAACGTATGTACTATCCGGATAAAAAGTATCCTATGTCCTATTCCAGCTATCTAATTATGCTACACATTTTCGTAATCTGTTTCATTTTGACGGTTACACAACATTCATTGCGATATTTACGTTGTTGAACAGATTTTTTTTCCCACTTATGAAGTAATGGATTAGCAATCTCTTTCAAAGCGATTCAGATTCTGATTGATCGTGTATTACGCAATTAGGGTCCAGGTCATGGTCTACCTGTGTGACAACTTTCATCCAAATCCGTGCAGCCGTTTTAGCGTGAAAGCGTAACAAACAAACAAATTCACTTTCGCATTTATTAATATTACTTAGGACTAGCAATTCGCCCCTGCTTCGCATAGTTTTTTCGACTTGACAAAAGATTCAGAAGATTTTGAGATTTCTTGATTATTGCTATGTAAGTTTATACTCATAACATAACTGTGGGGTACTATTGGGGTTAGCTTCCAGTCTAATCGGATGAAGCTGAATACCAGCATTTTACATGGAGCGACTGCCTATCTGACCTCCACAACCCAGTTTACTAGGTAACACGATACCCCCTAGGTAAGACTGGTTGCCAGACTTTCGGGTTTCTGACGACCCGTAACAACTGTCAAAGATCTACAAATGACAGAAATCTACAATGTACACTACACACAAAACCTTTCGGAATAAATTCTCTAACTAAATGATGGCGTAGTGTAGAAGAAAAACGCAGTCAAACATTGATACAGACACGACAAGCTCCTTTAATTTATATTATAAAAGAAAGAAGGTTGATTATACAGGCTGGCGGGACATCGAGGCGAAAACTGTTACCATGGGTTTAGTACAGTCGCCGTCAGATATATTGTAGCAGACAAGGTGACCAAATACTTCTGAACAATTTAAAATGCCAATATGTTCCATACACTACAAGTTTCCATTAATATCTGAACATTAATTACTTCATTAATATTTGAGCAGATGCTTGTCAATAATTTCTATACACACAACTAGTCAAAAATATCTGAACACGTATAACGTCAAGTGCATCTACGCAGATGGGGTGGTCTTAAAACTTCCGAAATTTAAGTTATTTATCACTTTGTAGTGTTTTTTTGGAAGTCGGTTGTTTTTTTTTTGTATAAAAGTTTTTATTTCTCGTTTTCTAGTGAGTCAGTTTTTAATGTATCTAAGTTGCAATAGCCTAATGTCAACTGCTCACCACCTTTTACAAAATATTGCTTTTCGCGATGCAGGGATAATCGTTGAGGAGTTTTCCTGGTACTTCGCCATCCGCTCCACTTCTCCGTATGTATTGTGACGACTTGACGAGCATAAATTGCTTAATTAATTGCACGAGTTACTATAAAAAAATAACCAAATCGCTATTGGTGTGCCTATAATATTTGAAGAGTCCCTCGATATCTTCGGAAATCACCTACCTTCCGCACTTATAGCATAAATAACTATTACAATGCATTTGCTCGAAAAGAGCGTTTTCCAAGTAGTCAATTTGTGCGGAAAGTGTCACTTTTTTCACTATAGCTTTTTACTTTTCTGTTTTTTTATTTTTATTTTTGAGGCTGTCGTCAGCCCGTCTCAGAGATGATGACGATAACGATGGCGATGGCGATGGAGATGACGATGGCGATGACAATGGCGATGATTATAACAATGGTCAAATCAAAAAGTCAAAGTCGAAGTCGAAGTCGTAGTCGAAGTAGAAGTCGATGTCGACACATGGAGTTATGAATGTTGTTTTTATAATTTATATACATCGTCATAAAATTATGTTAGATGTTACACATCATAGGCGACTACCGTAAGGCTCGCTCATTTTTTTTTTTCCTCGCTCAATGCATAGTAAAACGTTGTATGATACACGTGCGTAAGATGATTTCCGACTCGTGTCGACTTATACACTCGTCGGAAATCACCTACCTTCCGCACTTATAGCATAAATAACTATATAAACATTCGAATTGATAACCCCTCCTTTTGGAAGTTGGTTAAAAATACAAATATTTTATCTATGTTGTCAATTTTCTTATTACAATAACTTTTTTTTTTATTACAACATCAGGAGCTATTTTCTTTCAATAGTTTGACATTAACATATCAATTGTATCCTAAACAAATGATTTTCTATACAATTTTTATTCCCTCTTCATCGTATTTATACCACAGATGTTAGCGTTTGTTTCTGGTTCGTCTTTTATATCATGCAGTAACGAATTAGGTAAGCTCAGTGTTCGTCTGCGTAGATACAATTGACGTTGTAAGTGTTCAGATATTTTTGGTTAGTTGTTTGTATAGAAATTATTGACAAGCATCTGCTCAGATATTAATAAAGTAATGAATGTTCAGATATTAATGGTAACTTGTAGTGTATGGAACTTATTGAAATTTTAATTTGTTCAGAAATATTTGGTCACCTTGTCTGCTACAATATATCCGACGGCGACTGTACATGAATCTGAACCCCCCTGCGTTGAAATTTATCGTCGGTTATTAAAATAAAAATCAGCTGTTCCCTTTTGACCGTGTAGGTATTGCACTTTCCTATGAAACAGCAGATTTTTTTTGGTTCGGTCGTTGTTCTACCGTGAAGTTTACTTAGAAATTGTTTTATTAGAGTCGCGTCGCGCTTTCGTGTCGCGGCTGTTTGCACGAGGCTTGAAACTAGATGCCTATTCCAAAGCGTATTAGGTACCTATGGAGAAGAACGGGTGAAAACTCCATGGACAGTCTTTTAAATTAAATTGTTACAAGCATTTTTATGCTTCTCTTCTCTGCTGGTTCGGTCTATATTACATAAATCATTATTTATTTTTGTTTCAAGGTCAGCGGTGCTAAATGGCAGTATGCAGCTCGAGCGGCTGTCATGACAATGATGGGCTCTTTCGGAGGCGGCTGCTTCGGTTTACTGTAAGTCAAAGATTTTTGTGAGGTTCCAATCTAATTCTAGATATTAACACTCTTAACGCCACCCCCTATGTGGACTTTCCTTCGATTCTTGACACATTTGTGACAGGCCCGGGCTTTCTTTTCTGTATAAAATTTATATAGAGAGAACTTTTGCTCAAAAGAAACACAGCGCTTTAAACCAAGCAGAAAGATTTGTATACTTTTGGATACATAATATTTCGGACACTGTGATAAAAATATACACTTGGCGCTGAAGTTGTTAAGATGTCATTTTAATTTCAGGTTCACGCTAGTTAAGAACAAAGGCAAGGCAGAAGTAATGGAACTTATCAATAGCGTCCTTGGATCACTCGTGTCAATTACCGGTAATTATAATTTATTCTGGAGGTCTATTTTTCTATAATCTTTGTCAGTCTACTCAATGCTTGTCTGCTTGTGTTTTTTTTTATCTATGATATTTTCTACTATTTTAATTTATGCAAAAAACTTGGCAACATCGGCCACACACATACATCGGCAACGTTTTCAGTCAGTGTTGCCAAGGCGGAAAGTTACCCATAAATATGGGAAAATAGTTTGTTAACAAATTTTCCTCTCTTTCTATGATATAGTAGCATGTTTTTTTTATGGATATCTTAATAAAGTCTAGAAAGGCTTAGGTACTGTAGGTCCTGTACACTTAACCACAAGTTGTGACATATATCTTTTGCTTTACCGAATACAATGTCATATCATCTTTCTTCTACTTTCCTGATAAGTATTCGATTTACATCGAATTTTGCAAGGGTAGCGGCTTTTCCAATATAATTATGATTTTAATTCTTAACAATCACTATAGATATTGTTTATTCCCAGCTGGATGCTTCCTCTACCGCGCATGGGAGTCTTTACTCATCGGTTTCATCGGCGCCGCCATAGCGTCGGGCAGCTCACCGCTGTTCGATATGATGGGCGTGGATGATCCTGTTGGCGCATCGGCGGTGCATGGAGCGTGTGGGCTTTGGGGTAAGATAATCATGTCCATAGTAATAGAAAGTAGGTACAGTTTGACCGAGACCGCTGTACCTCGCCTTAGGTATGTGCGCGGCTCACGGGGGGATAGTGCAGGCCGCTCATTCATCAACGCTCATGGCGTTTCGCCGCTCATTCGGCAACGCTGCCCGCCTTGCGCATTCCTAAAGCGCGGTACTGCGGTGTCGATCATACTATAATCAGCGAATGTAGTAGAAGATGCCTTTAGGCTAGGTGGAGAACCCGCCGATCTTAAAATAACGCTATTGGATGGATAAGAGTGGCTGAGAATCGAGCTCAGTTGTGTGCAATGGGGTTGGCCGATGAAAACTTTAGATAGATGGCACCAGCATAGCTTTCACCTGTCAAGTTTGTGTTGTATTTTGGCTTCGCTTGTTGACTGGGTTTTTTTATAATATTAAAAGAACTGTTGTGAAAAAATGTATTCGACATAGCGGATAAGTGAGTTAAGCTGAACTGAAGACACGAGGTGCATCTTTACCAGGAAGGAAAGACCTTGTCAAATCAAATGTTCCTTATGCAATTCATCTAATTTGGTTAAAGCTATGCTAGCGCCACTTTGACAGTTGCCAACCCAATTAGATTCGGTTAACTTCCTGTACGCGTATTTGTCTCACAATTGCAGCACCCGCTTATGTAGTGGCCACTACGGGTAAAATTCCCTCTTTTTGGAAAAAACAACGCCGCCATTGAAAGGTTTATCGTTTACTTAATTTTTTCTAAACAAAAACTTTTTTTCAACAGGTGTAATAGCAGTGGGACTGTTCGCTGATAATCCAATTCCTATGGAAACTACAAATGGCAGATCCGGATTGTTCAAAGGTTAGATTTTAACTTAATATTAAAACCCATTTTATTAATTGAGTTAGTAACACCTAAACTGTCTCATTGCGATTTTACAAACGTAACTGTAACCAACATTAATCCGTTTGATTATCTAAGAACATGCTGCTTCAACTAAAATAATATCCTAGTTCACTAATATTATAAATGCGAAAATGAGATTATTTGTACTCGTATGTTTACTTGTTTCTCGCTTTTAAGCTAAAACGGCTGAACGGATTTAGGTGAAATTTGGCACATGGGTAGACCATGACTTGTAGGACATAGGCTACTTTTCATCCTGGATCGTAGAGGAAGTCGCGGGCAACGAATTGTTTATTATAAGTACTAGCTCCGCCCCGCCGTTTCACCCGCATAAGATTCGATCCCGTGGGAATTTCGGGATAAAAAGTATTCAATATCCTAATCCAAGTCATGGTCTACCCGTGTGCCAAATTTCATTCAAATCCGTTCAGCGGTTTTAGCATGAAAGCGTAACAAACAAACAAACTCACTTTCGCATTGATAATATTAGTTATGATTATACTTACAAACATACTTATGACTGATTTTCACATTAATAAATGTTAATATAAGTCTGAAATCGCTAGCCCGTCTTAAGCAAGCGTGGTGATCAATGCTCGTATCTTCTCTGTATCAGAAAAGGCCTTACAGTGGGACTTTAGAGATATGAGGACCAGGATGTAAAGTTCACTCATCCTCTATTGAAAAGGGAGGATCCTCCAACCAGACGGGTGTCATGTCTGGCGGGCAACTGCCCGACGATTGATGTCGGATAGTCTTATACAAGTCGTTCGCGTGGTAAACTATAATTGCGCGATGCAGGATTTGTGTGACGTCAGGATTTTGTATGACGTCAGGTCTTTGATGCGTAGTTCGCATGTGGTGATGTAGATGCCGCCACAAGGCAATAATAGGCCACCACTGCTAAAATATGTAAGCTAGTAGACCACTACTAGCTTACATTTAGCAGTGGTCTCCATACAAAAATTTACACCTAATCTTTATTCATAGGTGGTGGCTGGTACCTCCTCGGCGTACAATCCCTGACCGGTGTATGTCTCATGACATGGGGTATCCTCGTGACCATAACGCTACTCTGGTGCATAGACAAGATCATGCCGATACGAATGGACCCCTACACTGAGCTGCTCGGCGCTGATATTACTGAACATAGGATTAGGCATGGACAGGTAAGGAATAATTTCGATTATCCAGTCATCTTGACATCTGGTGATAGCAGCTGAATTACAAAATATATATAATAATTAAATTAATTATTGCTGATAAATGCGAAACACTGAGACCTAAATAACATCGTTAATCGTTAGGAACGTGAAGAGGTCAGTTAAAGGAAATTACAGGTACTGGTTAATAAAATGCACAATCTTAAAAAGACAAAGGTGTCTGAGGTAAGAGGGTCCCTGAGTTACAGATCACCTGGTTCTCTTAGATAGATAGGACATGTTAATTTACAAAACAGATGTATACAGGGTTATTGGTTATATGTCAGCTGACTCAAAATCAAATCAAATGACTCGAAAATTGTTGACATTTGCATTGGAGTCAAAAGGAGTCATTTGGTTGTAAATGACCTCTCCTACATCCCCTTAATGGATTGCTGTCATATAACCAATAACCTTGTATATCATGTATCTGGATAGATTCTTCGTATAAATAAAATAAGTACCTATATGACGAAATCATGTATTGCCTCACGTATATCCTATGCAATGTCAACAATTTTCGAGTCATTTTATATTTTAATTTCATACATTTTAAAATATAAAATGTCAAATTACTCGAAAATGGTTGACATTGGGATAGGGGTCATCAAGGCTTATTTGGTTGCAAATGACCTCTCGTACATCCCCTTAATGGATTACCGACATATAACCAATAACCCTGTATAGACAATAGGTTAAATTGGTCTGAGGCACTCTGAGCAGGGTTGATATCACACTTGCTGTCTAGCAAATCTTTTTACTACGACCGCACTTAGCTCGGAAAACTGTTACTTAACAAGAAAGTGATCATAAAATGGTTCCGTTTTTCCTTTTAATGACGGAATCATTTAAGACGTTGACATATGTACGAAATTTAATATACGAGTAGGTACTAAGTCATTGTGCCTGGTTATGGACCTAACGTAAATCACATAATATGACACAGATTGGAAGAATTCTGAAGAAGTCCTACTGTACACACGAAATAAATAAATAATGTAGTACATACTAAATAATATTCATCGAATCATTTATTACAGAGAATTCACCGTAACTTTTCACCTTCCCAGGTCGGTGTATCCCGCGCTGTCTCGGCCCTCCGTCCATTCCACCGCTCGACCAGCATTGAGCAGATGGCCACCGTCGGCATGAACACGGGCCACGGCTACATTGTCGACAAGTTGCACGAGGCTAGTACTTATTTATGATATGTAGATATCATTAGAAGCTGCTTTTTTCTCGGAATCTATCAATCAATCTTCAATTTTAAGTTTCATATTTCATATTCAGAAAACCAGATCAAGGCTCTGATTAATAAATCTGTTTTAAAAGTCCAATTCGCTTGTGCGATTGGTTAAATAAAATACTAAGAAACAATTTTTATGTTGAAGGATTTATCTACATAATAAAAAAGAAAACATGATACAGGCATTTATGACAAGTCATATTCTATGACCAGCTGAAAAACAAAAAGTGTAATAACAATTGAAGCAAGACGTTCCACTAATCAACTTTTCAGTATGCGTTTGCACTGGCGAAACATGCACAACAAAATATGTTAAAATCTCTAGTTTCTGTCAAACATTGTATGGAAGATTGACAGAAAATAGGGATTTCGTGTAAACGAGTTAGACATATCAACATCCAACTTCAGTAGAAGAGACAAGAAAAGACGCCTCATGCTGTCGTTGTCTTTAAAATATGTTGATTTTAATATATTTTTTACAGGCTAAGAAAAAGAAAGGCGTCTTCCAAATGTTTAACAACAAAGCATTTGTGGGCGACCACGAACCTTCAGCATCCTCATTCACAACAAACCAGGGATTTTTACACAAGCGACCTGGCAACCCCGAGAATAACCCCCACAAAACTCTAGACTCTATGGTCCACGAAATTAATGATGCCACACTAGTAAATAAAGAAATAAGTAATGTTGTTCATGTTATTCCGGAAGAATTGAAAGGGAAACGGTATAAGGATTTGACTCCGAAAGAATTGCAGGATTTAGGGCGAATTAGTGCTAGTCAAGATAGATTTAGATACCGGTTTCATGAAGATGATTATAAAAATGATATTGAAAGGAGTGCTATTAGATGGTTAGATTAATATTTTACAATATATTGATACCTACCAAAAAGAAAGGATAGATAATTTATGTGAATAAATAAATAAACCCGATGAAAAAATAAAGAAATTCAAATTTTCTTTTTTGCAATTTGCAGGTCATTGTGAGGTTGTACCTTGAACAAAATATGATTCGCGACCGTAACAAATATGTATTTATATAATTAGAATCATTAATACATCTTTCTTAGTTAGATTTGTTCCATATGAACAAAATGTCTTATTGTAAAGCTCATAATTTATGGAACAAATCTAAGAAAATTTGAATTTCGCGGGCTACCACCGCGGATTTCGAAGTTTTTAACCGCTCACGTACTATTAGTGTAACCGTGCCGACCCAAACCATACCGTCACACACAGGCACACTAAACGGTTTTTTTGTTTATTAGGTTGCTATCAATATTGTTTCTGGTGTTGCCAGTAACTACAGGCTGTATACTCCATGGGTTTTTCTTTATTTTTGTCTTGCTGACGTCACTTTTGAGCTGAGTAAACTAAGAATAGTAGGTATTCAACCTTCATTCCAAACCACATAAAAAAAAAAAAATATTAAAAAAAAAAAATATTCAAGTATAAGTATAAAGTAAAATTATAATATAGATTAATTTCAACAACACTCAAATCAATCAATAAAAAACAAACAACGCTCAAATCGGCTCAATGGCTCAATTTTTCAACTTTCACTATCGGAGCAACGCTGTAATCTCGAAAAAATATCAGCTGTTCCCTACATTTCGACGAGCTATGCGAACATAAATGTAGGGAACAGCAGATTTTTTTTCGAGATTACAGCGTTGCTCCCATAGTGAAAGTTGTTCATAATGATGAGTAGAATGACCCCTTAAGAGGTTCAGGGTAAACAAAAACTAAGGTTGTATACTTTGAAATTTAATGTAGATTAGACATCAATTTTCTTTGGGTACCAATCTTTCTACGTATTTGTTTTGTTGTTTTATGTAAATATAGTTGTCGACTGATTTTTTTGTTTTACAAAGAACCTAATTTAATTCGTATTAGCATTTGCTACAAACTTATTCCTATTATTTTTTATGTAGTTTACGTTTTGAAGACTCACGAAAGTTAAACTAACATTTTGTTATTGATTTATTTAGCTTCACTAATTTATTTAGAGCTAAGTAACATTTTGTAAGTAATTTGTTATTTTCGAAACATCTAGTAATTGCATTAACCATTTAAATCTTAGTTAATTAGAGTCGTTATTTAGTCGTAGATACGTAAGACACTAACATTAGAATGAGAATAACAAATAAAAGTACAAATTAATATTACATTGGTTTTATTGATTTCATTCGACATACATACATCAGACCACCGTCCTCCCTACCATTTCAAACAAAATGTTGCCAACCAAAAGACACCAGAATCAAAATTCTGTTGTTTTTGCTTCGATTTCCGATTCCTCCGGGCCCTTGCCGGGGCCGCGATATCTCTTTCGGACAAACTCGCAACCCTGGCAGGCATTGGCCCTTTTGGACCCCGTCAGTTGGTGCTGACATCTCTTTGAGGCGCGCGTGGAACACAACGCGCCGTCGACCCGGGCCTGGTCCTTATCGGACGGCGAGCTACCCATTGCTCACCGTCCGCAAGCCCGCGCCTACGGTGGCCGGAAGTCGGCTCGCGACTCCCGACGCCCGGGGCGTCTCCTGCGGCGACTAGGGGCGCGAATCTTGCCTCTCCCTCGCGCGCTCCGCCTTCTCCTTCGCGAGCATTACTGCTTCGCAGAAGGAAGTGAGGCCTCCCATGCACTCTCGCTCCGAACCATGGCCTGATCCAGGGCCGGACGCGAGAGATCGCCGCCGCCGATCGCCTCCGTGAGGGCACGGCGGTGCCCAAGCCGGGCAGACCTCCACCGTATGCTCCACTTATTAGGCCCTGGAAGATTACTAAACGAGTGGGCTGACTAGAGGTGGGCAAAGTGTATAATTTTTGCGATTGGAGCATTTGCATCTGGATCACTGAAATGATCCGAATCATTGATATTTTTCATTTGGATCATTTGAATCATCGACTCAAAGGATATAAAAATGCATTTTAACGACAACGAAAAACTGTGAAAGTATGAGTGATACACATCTCATTTGATATGTCTTTCTGACTTAAAGATTGTAATGTGTCACCTGCTCACTCGCGAGTCAGTTCAGTAGTACTGACTAAAGTAACTCAGCGTTTCAGTCTTTCTCTCTCGCTCACTGCTGCTCAGTCGCTTCGCAAGCGACGGTCGCGCGGAAAGAGCACAGAGGCAAAGTAATGATTCAGATTCAAATGATGCGTTCGAAACGTTGTTACTAAAGAGTTACACACGCCTAGGGCCGACGTTATCGATGGAAAGGGGGCGTCCATTAATAACATTCGGCTTTTGGGGGGGAGAGGGGGGAGCATTATCTATGGTGGTCTCAGCAAATATCACGTAATTTGTTTTACAATGCATTTGCTCGAAAAGAGCGTTTTCCAAGCAGTCAATTTGTGCGGAAAGTGTCACTTTTTTCACTAGTGCTTTTACTTTTCTGCTTTTTTTTAATTTTTGAGGCCGTCGTCAGCCCGTCTCGTCTCAGAGATTTTATTATTTGAGAAAAGTTGTTCACAAATTAGTATTTACAAATCAGATGATGATGATGACGATAACGATGATTATGGCGAAGGTCGAACTCAAAAAGTCGAAGTCAAAGTCAAAGTCGAAGTCGAAGTCGAAGTCGAAATTGAAGTCGAAGTTCAAGGCGAAGCGAAGTCGAAGTCGAAGTCGAAGTCGAAGTAGAAGTCGAAGTAGAAGTAGAAGTCGAAGGCGAAGTCTAAGTCATGAATTTTGTTTTTATCATTTATATACGTCGTCGTATGTTAGATGTTACACATCGCAGGCGACTGCCGTAAGGCTCGCTCGTTTTTTTTTATTATTGCCTCGCACAATGCATAGTAAAACGTTGTATGATACACGTGCGTAAGATGATTTCCGACTCGTGTCGACTTATACACTCGCTCACTTCGCTCGCTCGTGAATAAAACTGCCACTCGTCGGAAATCACCTACCTTCCGCACTTATAGCACAAATAACTATTTCCGAATACGTTACGCGGAATAAAATTAAAATTGCCAGTAAACTGGGTAATTATTATAAAAACAGCTAATTTACTGATTATATATTTTTTGCAAAATACTAGTAATACCTACATAAACTGAGAAGACCGGGGGGGCTCATTTTGTATTGCCGCCCTGGGCCCCCACAGACTTAGTCCGCTACTGATTGTAGGGTGGAGCCTATACGGACTGGACCCCGACTATGTGACCCCCCCCTGACTCGAAACCTGAATCCGCTCTTGAGTATACCGTAGGATACTATATCAAATAGAGGAAGGGTCATTTAGTGAGTAAGGGAGTTGAGCTAGACGAAGCAGATTCAAAAGATTTGATTTACTTAAAGACGAAATTTCGAGAATTTGTTAAGAACGCTACGATACTGACTCAATTGAGGAGGAGAAACGAGAACTTTACGAACGGTTCGGTAGGATACCAGATCAGGAGGCATAAAGAGTAGGTACCTTCAAAAAGTTCATATCTAGCCAGTTTAAAAACAAAATCCCGTGAACACGATGACCACATCTGAAACCGGCCCGGTTCTATAGCCGCAGAGCACTGCCAGGGTTCTATAGCCGCAGAGCGCTGCAAGCAATTCCTTACGGTGGTTAGTTATGAACTTATTTGGTGGTACATTTCGTCCAGTACGGTAGGTTACTGCATCAATCAGAGGAAGGGAGACTAGCGAGGACACTGATTCAATTGAACAGTATTCCTCAAGCAAGATGCAAGAAAAACGTCTCAAAGTCAAAGTCAAATCATTTATTTTTCAAATAGGTACATAAAAGACAGTTTTGAACGTCAAAATTTACAAAAAAATATAGAATTGATTCTAGTCGCCCCTTCCAAGAGGTACATAGGTCTAGTTTATGGATCACCGTCCAATCTGCTGTTGTACATTGTATATTAATAATTTGAATTAATTTTGATATATAATACCGCGTTTCTGACGATACTGACAAACGGAGCTATAGTGGGTGGAAAGCGGCAGGAGAGTTTTCTAAACAATTGAACACTCGCCACCGCTTCAGCTCCGTCCACCATTGTCGCCGTACCCATATAGGGATTTGTGATGTATTGAGTTTAGTGCTTCTCTTTCTCGCCAAAAATAGCCTCTTGCACAGTGTTGTGTCCGCTGTTACAGTGTAGCTGTTGTGCTGAAGAAAATAAAACGGATAGTTTAATTTAAAAACTTATCATTAGGTACCATTGAAGAAGTTCATATCTAACCACCGTAGGGACTATTCTTGCTTGCAGCGCTCGGCGGCTATAGCACCGGCCCGGTAACAGATGTGGTCATCGTGTTCACGGGATTTTGTTTTGAAACTGGTTAGATATTAACTTCTTTGATGGTGGGTTTTTTTTAAGTAACAAAAAATATCTATCTATCTACATACAGTTCGAATTTTGCACATCGATTTTTAGAAAGGACCGACGATCTTGTGAACGCCTTGTCATAGAAATATGCACATTAACTTAATAGGAATAAGGTTAATTTTCGTATGAAACGCTCCTGTGCTTAACTTTAGTAAAGTCAACGTTCGCTCTATAGATGTCAACCTCAATGTACCAAATTAAAGGCCTGCCACCAATTTATATGTTATAAAAGAAACATACATACAGGTAACTTCTCAAACATCACTTACCATCAGGAGAGAGTCAAACGCAAACCTACCAAATTAGTAGAAAACATGCAGTTTTGCTGAATGTTGTACTAAACTACAGAGATAATAAAAAAATAAAACCAAAACCCTACTACAAAAATCTTAACGAAAAGCATGAAACAAGAAAATATTCCCATCTGAAACCTTTTATCGAATGCCATGTTTTTGGAAAATTTATTGTTATACCTTTGTCTTTCAGCAGGGTTTATCTCCCTACCGGGTTTCATTAAATTTGGTTAAGCGGTTTATCCGCCAAACGTAAAAAAAATACTTTTACATGTACTATAGTTTAACCGATACCGCTGTACCTGTACCGTGCCTTAGGAATGTGCGGAGAGGTGGGACGCCGCACTGTGGATCGAAAAAAGGCTCTCGAACATTGGAGCTTAAATTTTTAAGTGTCGGTTTTTTGCTTGAAATGGTTTCTAATAGCCAATATTATGCATAATTTATCATAGGATACAATCTGGTAGGCAAATTGGCAACTTATTACCATATAACGAAATGCAGAGCGGTTTTTTTTTAAATAAAACCTCAAAAAATTGGACAAATCAAGTATGTCATAAATAAATAGTAACATCACCTTGTGCAAGGATATAACGGTTATTCTCTCCGTTCCGGAGATTTAAGCATTAGCTTCATAAAATTTTCCGAAAAAAATATAAGTTGCCAATTTGCCTACCAGATTGTATCCTAAGATCTATTTATGCATCATATTGGCTATTAGAAGCCATTTCAAGCAAAAATACGATACTTTAAAATGTAAGCTCCAATCAATGTCTTAGAGAGCCTTTTTTCGTCCACTGTGCGCCGTGAGCGTTGACGAATGAGCAGCCATGTCTCGACGCGCACACACCTAAGGCGCTGTACCGGTCAAAGTATAGCTAAATATCACCAATAGATGAACAAATAATTTCAACGACAAATCGACAATTTATTCAGGCTATTTTAACAATATTTAAATAATTCGGAGTTAGTAAATTCTTAGACAGTTACTTCCAAATAAATAAAAATTGCTTAAAATTAAAATGATTTTATTACTTATGCAACAAACGAAACATTCATACAACTAAATAAATAAATAAACAACTGATTAATTTCTGTTGGTAACACTTTAAAGACATTTTCAGGGTGACCAGCACACTAGAAATTAAAGGTACCACAAAAAAAAGCACGCCTTTAAAAGAGTTGCCAACAAAAACCAAAACAGTATTGCCAAGAAAAAAGAACATCAAACAACAGAATTATTAAACCAATGATTAATTTCAGTTGGCAATGCTTTGAAATTCTTCAAAGCATCACTTATGTCTTCATTTGGTACAGCTAGGGTGTATAATTTATATTCTTTCTGCACTCTACTGGCTGTGGTATCAGCGCTATTGTATATTGAATCTGTGGTTCGTACCGGCATTATGATTTCTAGCTCTTGAAGATGTTCGAAGGCTTTCAAGATGACTGGTCGAGGTACTGTTTGCGTCGAAGAGTTTGAGTTGGCGAATTTTGTGTATCTGTAAACAAGGATTTTGTTGTTATATTTCGGACTTTAAAAGCTAAAAGCATTAAGAAGTATATTATTATATTTTTCTATTATTATTAGTTTATTGTCTTGCTGCTTGAATTAAATGATTAAATAAATGAATATTAATAACATCGGACCTCTCGCTTTTTCTAGCTGGTTTTAATAATAATCTCGACTTAGCACACGAAGTTGTTGACATGTGGAATGTAAGCTCGGCTATCATTGTGCCGATTGTCGTAACGGCCAATGGCCTGATGGCCGAAAGCCTCGACCAACGTCTCTCGAGGCTCTCGTTAGGCGGTTGGATCAAGGGCCTGATCCAGAAGGCAGTACTCCTCGATACGGCTCGCATTGTGAGGAGGTTCCTGTCTCTGCAGCCCTAACCACCGGTAGTTTGGACCCTGCTCCCGACACCGGCGGACCACTATTTTTTAATATATTTTTATATCTTTTTATTTTAAGAAATATTTAAATATGTAAATGAATAAAAATCGAAACGAATAAACAATAAATTGAATACTAGGAAAGTGCAATCGTATTGCTAATAATCATTTAATTTTAAAACTTTATTTTACATATAACGTGAAGCGGCATTCTAAGGCGGCTGAGGTGTACCCTCAATTCGCCAGTTATGTTAAAAGTCCCAATAAATAGCAGGCTAGCCATATTTTTTTTTTGCATTGTATTAATTTATTTGAGAGTGAATTTAGCATGGTAACAACTATAAATTCGTGAAGAAAAACCGTTATTTAATAAACACTTTTTTACCTATTTTAGAATCACTCAGTCACTCTTACTGAAACTATAAATACTAGAAAAAAAGTATTTTTTAACAAATAAACACTTTTTTATTACACTTACCTATGTAACACCATTTCAAAATTCATGGGCTGTCCATCAAAAATCTCCATGCCATGTTTCATAGCGATAACCAGAGACAACTCGAGTATAGACAATGATTGCAGTAGCTTTACTCTATGTTCCGGAGCAACGGTCTTGTCTATGATTGATGATAGATCTGATACATCTATGAAAGGATTGTCGGCAGATAATCTTGACACTAACTCGAACTGTAAAGAAGAAAATAAAATTTTATAATAAGTAAAATTCAATGGTCGCGGATTCATGGCGTATTGTATAATATTACTTGCTTCAAAAACGGTGATGGAAAACATCGTGAGGAAACCGGCATGCCTTTTTTTTTTTGACTGTGGGAAATTATCAAATAACTTCTCCCGCTCTGGGCGGAGCGGGAGGGTGTGTCAGACTTTTACTGACTAAAACCCACCCGTGTTCCTTCCGTTGCCTGTGTGCCGGGGCCGCGATATCCCCTTCGGACAAACTCGCAACCCTGGCAGGCATTGGACCTTACGGACCCCGTCGGTTGGAGCTGACATCTCTTTGAGGCGCGCCTGAAACACAACGCGCCGTCGACCCGAGCCTGTTCCTAATCGGACGGCGAGCTACCCATTGCTCACCGTCCGCAAGCCCGCGCCTACGGTGGCCGGAAGTCGGCAAACCGGCATGCCTGAGAGATATTTCTCGACGGCATGTGAAGCCAAGTCAGGGGCCCATAGGCGACATAAAAACTCTGACACCATTTACTAACCACACGAAAAGGTAATAAAGAGGTCGCGTGTGCGAAAATTTGTGGAGAAGCAATATGCCACAACAGCACCATATATGCAAACTTTCAATCACAATGTGAATGATCTTGAAGGATATAGCTAATTCATTGCTTCATATGTTCGAAAAATGTTATCTCTGCACAAATGTTATATATCTATGTATAAAATGATTTTATTAATGTTACTTTATATTTGAAATGTCTTAATTAATATAAATTAAATTAAATATGATACAAAGAGATTATATACGTACTAGCTTTACCCGCCCCGACTTCGCACGGGTAGCACTAAACCCTACCTACCCTACCCTACTTACCCTACCTACCCTACCTACCCACCCTACCTACCCAAATTTTCTCACCGTTTAAACCTTCCCTGGACTATGACAAACATTTCAAAACCAAAATCAGCTAAATCGGCCCAGCCGTTCTTGAGTTATAAAATTACAACGAAAAGTGGCATTGACTTTTATAGATTTAGATTACTAGTAATAATAATGAATGTTGTGATATTGATATTTAGTAGGTATGCAATATAATGGTAACTTTCAAATATTTAACCTAGATATAAGTTAAATGTAATAATGTTTGCTGCGCCCTAACAGGGTCATGTAAGTTTTAGGGTAGCCTGTTACTGAATGTAGATTATGCAACAATTAATTAATTAATTCAATTCGGTCACCGCTAAAAAGTTTTTGTTGGACTGTATTTTGCTGGTCCTCTCGGGTCCCTATACGACACCCGTGATAAAAAATAGGGTACTTAGTCATTAAAAATTTCTTAAACCGGGCACATGTTTTGCCGTACACACTACACGAAACATGAGTATGTAGTGTGTAGGTGAAACACCAGCAGCATATCCTACTTTACCAATCAATCTGCCAAGCCTTTTCCCAACTACGTTGGGGTCGGCTTCCAGTCTAACCGGATGCAGCTGAATACCAGTATTTTACATGTCGCGACTGCCTATCTGACCTCCACAAACCAGTAACTGGGTAATACGATACCCCTTGGTAAGACTGGTGTCAGACTTTCGGGCTTCTGACGACTCGTAACTACTGTCAAAGATCCACGAATGTCAGCCGGGACCATCGCCTTAACGTGCTTTCCGAGGCACGGAGGATTCTCGGTATGTAAAGATGGTCACCCATTCACTGACCAACCCCGGCAAGCGTAGCTTAACCTGATGGATCGACCAGTGCGGCTGTTGTTACTTAGCCACGAGCTCCTCCATATGCTGCTTTATAGCTAGTAAAATAAATAAACTGTGAACCACATGACAGACTGCGAGGCGCGGTTTTTTTTAAAATGAATGCATAATATACTTATTGTAATTGTAAAATAAGTCTTAACATGACTAACATAACTTTTATCGACAACAGTACACAAAATCCAGGGGGGGGGGACGCGAGAAAGTCCGAAAGGGGTACCGTGGCCCCTGGCAACGTACAGGCAACTGAAGGAACACGGGCTGGGTTTAGTCAGTAAGAGTCCGCTCCGCCCAGAGCGGGAGAAGTTATTTGATAATATCCCACCCTCAAAAAAAAAAAAAGGAGGGGGGCAGGTGCCCTCCCCGGCCCCCCCATGCACTTAAATATCTTCGTAAAATACTACAAACTCACCAGAACATTCCTAAATATCTGCTCATTAACTGTATAATAGCAGAACTTCTCTAGACAATCAGTCACTTTGGTATCCTGTGCTAAGCTGGCGATGTGTTCATTCCAGTCTATGACAAAGTCCCGGTCTAAAGCTTTGAGATCTATGCGGGATAGTAAGTGTGGTGGTAGAGAGTGGTGGGTGGTAGTGTTGTCCGTTTCCATGTCTTCGGTGGTTGCTGAAAAGTAAGATATTGGTAAGGTATTTATTTAATTTCTAAAAGAACTGTAGTCACCAACATTTATCGCAAACTTAGCAAATTAAAATGGCAGTGTGCCAACCATATTTGCCCTTGGAGCTAACAAATACTTCAATTCTCAATTCTTTATTGCATTCCATAAAGTTGGTAAAAAAACAGTTAGTAGGCTTAAAATTAATGAAACAATTATGTACCCTGTCAGGCACAGCATAGTAGCAGAGAGGAGGAAGAGCGCGAGCGGTTGAGCGTACACCGCAAATCAGAAAAGGTAGCCTGCGTGGGATGCCCTATTTTGCATCTTGATGGACATATCAGAACCGACTAAAGACCAGAAAGTAAGGCAAAAAGGCTTCTTAGCAGATGTAAAATTTACTTTTAGAGATAAATATTACATAACCGACTGTAACGCAGATTTAGTTGTGAGTTAGAAACTTGTAACCCGCCTATCCCTCTATTGATGTGAATATTTTCAATGTCATAAATTAATATCATAATCTGCGTGCGCAATTTATTTCCCAAACATGTAAACAAACACAAGTTTTCCACTTAGACAAATATCAACTTTTTTACAAGTGTAAATAAGTTTGATTTTAGACTGACTAGTATTGTAGAAAAAGTCATAAAAAATATGAACTCTTTACAGTTGTTTTTTCTAAAACTCGTGTTTGGCAAATGAATTGCGATTAGTTATGTTAAAAAATCAGAATACAGAATCGCATATGACCGGCAGACTTCACAACATTTACATAATATAAGGTCCCATTAAAATAGTTGGACAAACTTTTAAGAATCATTCAGACCCCCAAAATAAGGATAATGGAAAAAAAAGAAAAACGTATTAGATACTTACAAGAAAAAAAAATCAGCTAGGTAACGAAAATTCACTAAAAATGTTGGTAACCATTTATTATTTAGGCAAAATAAAATCACTTTAATCTGTTTTTTTTTTTTGCTTGGATATCTTTGGTTAGACGTACTGAACGCTGTGTTCAAATTTGTCCATCTATTTTAATGGGACCTTGTATAAGCATTTCCTTTGTTCAAAATTACCTGTATTCCTCCGTGTCCTCCCCTTCTTTTTTGGCGTAGTAACAGTCTTCTCTTTCCTGGGCATACTCAGCAACTGCACTAATACATCCTTGTATTTATAATGTGGCGCCCTCTGTGACTCGTCTTCATTCGGGAAGATGAAGAGATGGCGATGGGAGAAGCGGGATTTGACTCGTTTCTCTAGGAGCTCCATTACATCTATACGGTTCGTTATACCTGGGGAAAATGTAAGAATATGATAAGTAACAATAAAACATGTTTGAAACTGAACAGAGTGCTTTAAATTATGGTCTGTTCCAAAAGTATTTGACGAAAGTGTATATAAACCATGTTCTGGTACAATGTTTATGAAATCACTGCTAAAGGGGAATTAAGCATAGATATTAGAAAATTTCAACTTTACATAAATCTCACCACTTTTTTTAACAATTATTGTTTGAATTACATTTTGTAACAATTTATTTAAAAGAGTGTCCGTGGAGTTTCTTGCCCGTTATTCTCCATAGGTACCTACTAAGCTTTGGAATGGGCAACTAGCTTCATCTTTCTGACTGACCGATTCCTTGACAATTCAAAAGTGCCTGTAAATGGTTTAATTGAAATAAATGCTTTGAGTTTGAGTTTTACATTTGTATATGAAAATCATCGACGACCGAAAATCAAATCAAACCAATCAATTTGTAAGTGACAACCAAAGTGGCAACCACAGGTACGTTTTCTGATTCATTTATTTACATCTTCATCAGACACTTTTGGAACAGGCCATAGACATGAGATTTAACCACATATAAAATTGAGAGTAAATTTTGACTTCAAGCCTAGCTTAGGCCACAGTATAATGGCACCGCCGCGCGCCGTGTCCTTGTGGAGACGATCGGCGGCAGTGATCTCTTGCGTCCGGCCCTGGTCCAGGCCATGGTACGGGGCGAGAGGGCGTGGCAAGCCGTCACCTCCTTCTGCGAAGCAGTAATGCTTGCGAAGGAGGAGGCGGAAGGCGTGAGGGAGGGGTAAATTTCGCGCCCTCACGCCCCTAGCCGCCGCAGGAGACGGCCACCGTAGACGCGGGCTTGCGGACGGTGAGCAATGAGTAGCTCGCCGTCCGATAAGGACCAGGCCCGTGTCGACGGCGCGTTGTGTTCCACGCGCGCCTCAAAAAGATGTCACCACAACAGAACGGGTCTGCTAGGACCGATGCCTGCCGGGGACGCGGGAAAGTCCGAAAGGGATACCGTGGACCCTGGCAACGTACAAGCAACTGAAGGAACACGGGTGGTTTTAGTCAGTAAGAGTCTGATACGCCCTCCCGCTCCGCCCAGAGCGGGGGAAGTTATTTGATAATTTCCCACCGTAAAAAAAAGGGCACAGTATAATAAAATAACAGTATTACGGGTCGACAGTTACTTTGAAATAATTACCTGCGGCCGATAGATAACCCTTCCGCATCCGTAACTGCCGCGCAATTAAGACGCGTTGCGTGTATATACTGAGATTTCGAAGCGCGTCGTTTCGGCCAGTTTCTATGAAGACTAATAATAGTAATACTGTTACTTATTTATACTGTGCCTAGACTGTTGACAGTTGAATGACTTACCCAAAACACACATGGGAGCCTGCTCGCTGTGCGTGATATCAAACAAGTTGTACAACAACGTCTGAGTGCGTCCGCTGTGACAGAACATGTCAAACTCTTCTAACATAAACAGCATGCTCTTGCAGTGTCGGTCTGCACCACTTTGTAGGCAGCTCAGTAGGAAGGCTAGGTTTTCAGCAAAGGTACCGAAGACTCGGTCACCTACTGCGTTTTCTAGTTGCATCTGAAAAAAAATAGTTAATGGATGTTGAAATAAATAATAATTGATTGGTTAATTCTATGTGATATATTTCATTAATTCATTCATTAATTCTCCTGCCCTTATCCCAATTTGTTTGTGGTCGGCGAATGACGCGCTTCGAAATCTCAGTGTATACGCCCACCATTGTTGATTACACGGCAGTTACGCACGGACGCGGAAGGGTTATCTACCGGCCGCAGGTAATTATTTCAAAGTCACTGTCGAGACGTAATAATGTTACTTTATTATACTGTGGCCTAAGCTAGGCTTGAAGTAAAAATTTGCTCTCAATTTTATATTTGTTCTCAATTTTGTCTTTTTCTTCCATACTTCTCTATTAGTTGTCATCTCGGTAGTCACTCTCTGTATAGCCATGCTTATTTAAGAAAATATATTAACAAGTTTTGAAATTTTTAAAGAATTTATCTTTTACCTCAAAGTAGAGGTAGCAGTAAATAGAAATCTACTTTATGCACAGATTCATACAGATGGGACACTCCACAAAATCATTTAAGTAAAAACCGGCCAAGTGCGTGTCGGACCACGCACAATGAAGGGTTCCGTAGTTGGGATGAATTTATCCCAAGAACAAACTTAACATTGTAGTTTAAAAACATGTTCTCCCATACGGAATGTATGGGAGATCATGTTTTTCAAACTGCAAATTTAAGTTGGTTGATTATTTCTCGTTAACCTGTACAGCTTACTTAGCTCTCATCGTTTTCTTTTTAATTTCGTTATATATACTACCGCTGTGAATTTTTTCACAAGTCCAAGTACAACTATTTAGCTAGAAGGGGGGGGGGGGACACTTGACTCTAACAAAAAAATTCAGTTGCAAGCTTAATATTTCGCAAACGGATCCCTGAATCCAAAAATGGTTTCGACAAACTCACAATATTTTTGAAAGACCTCTCTAACGATACCCCACAACATGGGGTAGATGAGGAAAAAAAAAAAACATCCCCACTTTACATGTAGGGGAGGTATCCTAAAAAAAATTTTTTTTCTTGATTTTATTTTACCTCTTTATTGTCATGATTAATATGTATATAAATGCCAAATTACAGCTTTCTAGTACTAACCGTCTCTGAGCTAAGCCGCGGACAGACAGACGGACAGACAGACAGACAGACGGACAGACAGACAGACGGAGACAGACAGAAAGACGGACATGCCGAAACTATAAGGGTTCCTTGTTTACTACGGAACCCTAAAAAGCGACTCTTGCTACAACCCATTAAATCGCAATTCAGGTTGCACAGCACTAAATACCTACAGTTATATTCACCTACAAGTTTGCTCTCATTCTATCGCGTTACTCATAGATCTTCTGTCTACATTGCACTCGCTGAATTGGCCTATCAAGTCGAGCCCGCTGTGTATGTGTAGCTTCATACCTAAGCTGCGGAGTGTCCCATCTGTATTCGTCTATGCTTTATGCGGGAAGTGTAGGACCAGTTGTTTTAGGGTAACTTAGAAATGCCTATATCTAACGATGAACCTTTCTTCACTGAGATGATATTGATTCTGGAAACTAATACAATAATTTGATAAATTTCTTACCTGTGCAGTAATAGATTTGAGAGCAATTTTATCATCATGATGTATGAGGCCGTTCAGTCTGACAATGATGGCATCATTTGATAGATCCACCTCCTTGCTGATTTGATGCAGCACTGAGTTTATGAGCTGGAACAAAAAGATTTTGTTGTATCACACAACACGCTTGTAATCTAACCTAACCCTTCTTTCCCTTAGGCGAAATGTGGGTGTACTATACACACACATTTCGCCAGTTATGTTTTTCAGTCCCATGTAATAGGGGGCGAGCCTATTGCCATTTTAGTTCTGGTGTTTTTTTTTGGATTATTGTTAAATAAAGACGGTGTATTGGTTCTTGTTCGCTTTTAACATGTACATGTTTTTTAACATCATTGTCACATATATTTATAAATTTAACGTTAATGATGTAACTATTGTAACAGTAATTTAAAAGTGTCCATGGAATTTCGTGCCCGTTCTTCTCCATAGGTACCTACTACACTTTGGAATGGGCAAACTTCATATTTCTGACTAAATACTTGACGATTCAAAAGTGCCTGTAAATGGCTTAATTGAAATAAATGCTTAAATTTTTTGTTTTTGTTAATTGTTACGAAGGATGAATTTACAGTTACAACTATTTCATTAATTATTTTATCTATAACTATCGTGACAATCAATTTATTTGGACAGTGGTCCCCAAACTAGTTTGTTACCTGTATTTTGGGGTAATAATTATTATTTTTTGGCTTCAAAGCCACTTTATCAAAGAGATTGCAAAATGATTATGAACTGAATGCTACAAGTTTGTTAGCCTGTATATTATCTTAAATATAGTGCTTACAGTCGTTTTGCCGCTTCCTCGAGGCCCAATCATCAGCGCAGAATGAGATTCCCCATGTGCAACTGTCCGTTTGAATAAATCATAAACGTGATTCCTTTCTTGATTATGGCCCCGAAACGAAACGTTATCTGCCATTATTTTCAGTTTCAAACACTTTCTTATGAGCTTGATTTGCACCACAAGTGGGTTTTCCGTTTGCAAGCCGCTCATTTTAGAGAAAATCAATAATGTAAACAATAAGCTAAGTTCGCGCCGGTGTAGCGGCAATTAACCGATCGATCAATAACAACATGGAGAACTGACAGTGACAGAGAGTTCTATATGTAGCCTGTGGTGATAACCAGACCAGGCGTTCGTTGAGTGTTGCCAGATTGCCGGTTCGTGTATCCTCGAAATTTTATCCAGAATCCCTTCAAAATTAAGGTCCAGCACGCCTAGCATGAACACCGTAGAAAAGGGTTTTAAAAACTGAATGCTCGCCATAAGTGACAGCACTGTTCACCATCTACAAGCTGCCATGTTTTTATTTATGTTTACTTTTCTGTCGATCACAGTTAAACGAAAACTAGCTACTTAAATATTTATGCAACTTGGAGTATAGCACTTTATAAGACGAACTAAGGAAAAGGGAAGCGTCTACCAGTGGTGAAAAATCTGTTGTAAAAATTTAATAAAATATGAACATTTTATGATTTATCAACAACTATTTATAACTCGAGGATGATCTGTCTGGCTGAAAAACTTCAGAAATCTTAATTCTAGCACTTTTCTAATATGATAGTATAAAGAAAGAGACACACATACTTTACTGCTATAATTTACATAATATCACACCACAAGTGCCTAAAGGTAATGAAAACAGATTGGTTATCTTGGGAGCATCACCAGTATACGATTTTGTCCCATAAAAGTTTTCAGGTTTAAAAAGGATTGCACATAATCTCGACGAAATAAAAATAACTATTATGACTTTCTAATTACAAAGATATAATAGACTGGTGCATAAGCACCAGATATAACTGCTTTTCTATCGAGTTTTTACATTATGAAGTACATTTTATAAATAGGTCAACTATTACTCGTTAACTTGTAGAATCTGCTTAGCTGATAGCGTGATAGTTCTCCTTTTCACTTCGTCTTATGTACTACTATGGTAAATAATTTTCAGTTAACCAAAAATAATGGTTAACTGATAGGAGACACATACCCATGTACCCATATTGTATTGCCAATCCATTGCTTCATTGGTTTGAAAAATTCGTCTACTCAACAACGTAAATAACGCAATGAATGTGGGTAAACTGTCAAAATGAAACCCATTGCGATCAACTGTCATTTTATGTGTGTTACGCAGTTACTACGCTGATCCCTGAATCTAAAAAAATCTTACCACACTCCCAAATAGTTTTGAAAGATCTATGAAACGTTACACTACACAATTGAATAGACGAGTAAACGAAAATCATGTTGTGTGATTTTAATGGTAGCAAAAAGGTCTTGTAACAACTTTGTAGGCGTGATTACTTTGTACAACCATACAAAATTACAGATTTTTTAAGGGTCTCTGAGTTAAACCGCGGACAGACAAACACTACTACGACTTGGCGAAACTATAAATGTTCTTTGTTTTATTACGGAACTCTAAAAGTGGCAAAGATGTAAAAAAAAAATTGAGACACTCCATAGCATTTATTATAAAATTAAGTAAAAATAAGATTAAAACTGAAAGGACCACCGCTGTAAATGTCAAGTTGCTACCAAGGACGTGAGTATTTTTGATTCTTGATTTTTTGATCTTTCAGAATAAAACAATTTTCCCCAATACAATAAAAACCCCTAATTTCGGGGTAATTTACTATAATTTGGCCACACTTCGCCAAATTGTCAAACTGTGACAGGAAATTGAATGATAGAATTTAAAGTTTAGTGTTGTTCCACACAAAAAAAATTAAGCAAATTATCAAGTTTGAATTTAGAAATAGGTTTGATATTTCCCATCGACTAGAAAATAAGTTACTAAAAAAAACAAATATTATTATAAAAAAGTTCTATATTTATTGACCTTAATCATAAAATTAACAAAATCACGTAAAAATTTCATTATTAAACTTTAAAAACTAGAAAAAACAGCGCAATAATGAGTACTCATTTTAATTTCCGTCATCCTCCAAGTCAAAATCAAGAGTTGGCCCGTATCCATCAACATCCTCATTGATAGAGCTGCTTCCCTTAAGGCTATTATAAAATGCGTGACAGTCTTCGGGTATTAGAGTAAACATAGATCTGAGATCTTCGAGCTTTGCTTGAGGAATGGCTTTTCCCTGGGGCCAAAGAACTTCAAAATCTTCTTCTGAAAATTCGATTGTAACCCCTCTGTTTTTTTTCGACAAATCCAGCTTTTGAATATCTCCACTCTCTGACATCATAGTAATTAAGTATGGATCTTCTTTTTTCAATAAAAATTGTTTCGTTTTTAGCTAGTTTACTTTATCTTTATCAATTGTACATATTTTGCGGATAACTATTTTTTCTTCTATTTTTTTTGTACTTAAAAAATCTTGTGTTTTCATCCTAGTAATTTGAAGGGGGTTTTTATTTTTACAGATTTTCATGATATTCATGTATTCTTTTGTGGCGTAAATTCACTCGTGATGCTTAAGCTCACATTCAATCTTACTGAAATCATTGGCATTAGGCAAAAAGGAATGGCCGGTCTCTAAATATTTAAAAGTTTTATTTTTAAGATTTGGGTGACTGTTAACTATAGTTTTTAGCATAAGGATTATGTTGATATTTCTGTTTTGTCCCCCGCAGCAGTCGCTCCAAAAGACTAAATTCTCTACGCCATCCCTCAGATCGTTTTTAATAAAATTAATGAGGCACGAGCCACCTTCTTGAGCTCCTCGTCCGGCTTCCCCTTCAACCCAGATATTGCATCG
This sequence comes from Agrochola lota, assembly GCA_947364205.1. Lineage (NCBI taxonomy): Eukaryota > Metazoa > Arthropoda > Insecta > Lepidoptera > Noctuidae > Agrochola > Agrochola lota. The sequence continues at coordinate 9,310,786 of OX376245.1, read as the reverse complement.
CCCTTGATCGTTAGAGCCAACATGGATCCCAGCGTTATAAACCCATAACTGGCGTTTATAAAATACTATGTCACTACTAACATAGTATTTTATAAACGCCAGAAAGATTTTGAAGTTCTTTGGCCCCAGGGAAAAACCATTCCTCAAGCAAAGCTCGAAGATCTCAGATCTATGTTTACTCTAATACCCAAAGACTGTCACGCATTTTATAATAGCCTTAAGGAAAGCAGCTCTATCAACGAGGATGTGGATGGATACGGGCCAACTCTTGATTTTGACTTGGAGGATGACGGAAATTAAAATGAGTACTCATTATTGCTGTGTTTTTTCTAGTTTTTAAAGTTTAATAATGAAATTTTTACGTGATTTTGTTAATTTCATGATTAAGGTCAATAAATATATAACTTTTTTATAATAATACTTGTTTTTTTTCATAACTTATTTTCTAGTCGATGGGTAGTTTTGAGTTCATTCTGAGAAAGTAAAAAAAATACCTGTCTTTACAAACTTTAGTTTAATTTTTTTTTTTTTTTAAACCTTAACCCCCACTAAGAATTTCTTCTTGTATCGTGGGTGCGTTTACAAACATAGAAATTCACATACACTAACACCCAGACCCGGAACAACTATTTGCAGATTATACAAATATTTGTTCCGTGCGGGGATCGAACCCGCGACACGTTACACAGCAGTCGATCGCTCAGCCACTGCGCCAATCGTGTCGTCAATTGTAAGAACTCAACCCACATTTCACTTAATAACTCGAAATCTATTGCAAAATATATAACTATTTTAATGAACAAATAAAATATAAACTATCTTCTTAATAATAACGGGAAAAAATTAAAAAAAAACTAACTTTTTGTTGGAGAAATTACAACTGAAACTTCAAACGCCCATAACTCAAAAGTGACTTATTGTAGATTGAGTCCTTTCTGCATAACTACGTCCAAATGTGCTGTTCATCAAAAGCTGTTTTTCTGAAATATCTCAATTGTTTTGAGTCGTTTTGATAAACAATAAATATTTTATGTCAGTAAACCTATATCACAGAAACGACCCAAACTGAGTCGTTTCAGATATTTGATAAAATGATATTTCCAATCAAAACTAATTCTTAGAAAGGATCCAAACTGTTTGAGTTTATTCAGGTTTATGGATCTTAAGAACATACTCATAGATTTTACATTACTCAGAAACAATTCAAGCGGACTGAGTTAGTTCAGCAAATATATATTGTGTGCTCTTCATACTGTGGGTTGACTCGGGGTAGCGAGAAAAACTAGTTTCCGTGTACATTTTAAAAATAGAATTTTCACTACATGATAGATTCGACCCTCAGGATCAGGAGTACGATGGCATACTTAACTCAATTTTGGCCAATGTGTGGATTGAGTCCTTTCTGCGTAACTACGTCCAATTACAATGACAATGCCTTTCATTTTGAGAATTTAACACATTCATTACGTCATTTACATTGTAAAATCAAAAATCCTTCGAATTGCGATTGAAACTGTGTTACGCAATTAGGGTGCAGTTCGCAAAAAAAAAAAAACATACTGTTATATTATTTATGATATCATACTATTTATATAAAACAGTAAGTAAGTAGTAGTGTCAGTGTCACTATGTCTTGTACAAACATGACAGATGTTAAATATCACGGGCCAACGTTCCGCGTAGTCTGTGCTTCCGCGCATGTGCTACTATTATGTCTGACCGCGCAACACGGGCGACCGATCGATAAACGAAGTAGTATGTACACAAGAGATCTGCATCTCGAGATATTTCTATAAGACAAAGACAAAAAAAATTGTCGTTGACTAATTTAATAATTCGGCTCACTTATTAATATTATTAGGTGAGCCCACTTGATATTTTATTCAAAATTGCAATACCCTTTCTTTTTGTAAAATTTAATTAGACCTTCTTTACTAATTTCTTAAATTAATCAAATGATCAGGAAATATTATAATTTTTCAGAACTTATTTTGGACTAGCTTCTGCCCGCGACTTCGTTCGCGAGCCTGTTATCTTCCTCAAGAATTGGGTTATCCAATGCAAAAGAATTTTTCAAATCCGACTGGTAGTTCCGGAGATAACCCCTACATACAAACTAACAAACAAATTTTACCTCTTTATAATAATATATATAATATATATATTATTATATATATATATAATAATAATAGTAGATTAAATGGCAGGACTATTTAAAAAAGAAAATATCCGAAGATTTCTAACCCATTTATATTACCTTGATCTTCACTACACCTCTCTTTCTATCATTTCCTAAAATAGGTTTCCTATCCCTTTCCTGACCTTAAACCCTGCAGATTTCATTGTGTCCCACATGAGACACGTTTTATGAGTGGTTTGGAATAAATAATTTATAAATCTCATAAACCATCTTTTTGCACTATCAGTAATAATTCGGCCGATTCTTTGAATGTAGACGCGAAGTGAACAAGTGTTTCTTTATGTAAATTCTATATCGTGTTCCCTCTTTCTTAATGTGTGACACAATTCTCATGTCACCACAGAATTCAGTGTGGCAAAAAAATTGTGAAAATGTTTAATATGAACCACAAATTATATTTTTATTCATATTTATAGTGTTTAACATTAGTGATTGCATAAAAAACTATAACAATGAGTGCTAAACAGTGCATCAGGTTTTAAAATAGTTCAATTATTTATTGCAAATTTTGCACACGACACCAGCCATAATAATCACAATGTAATTTGTATAATATATTTCATACAATTAGCGAACAGCAGTGTGGCACCGCTTTCAGTGTTAACAGTGAAAAGTAATAAGACGCAAAATTGCTTAATGCTTCGAAATTGTAAGTGGTATCGCGTTTCTATGATTGGTTTGCATTTTATTCCAAAAGTTGCTCTAGATTTAGAAAAAAAAAGTTTAACTCGACGTTCTAGCAAAATTACAAAACGCATGAAATATCAATAACGATACCAAGTCCCAAAATTTCCAAACTGACAGAAATATTGATATCGTACGATCATGATATTTATCATACTCCTTTATCAATCCGTTAATGATTGATGATAATATTTACCCATTAACGGATTGATATTACGGATTATTATTTAACCATCCCGCCAAATCAATACTTTGAGTGGTTCGCACATTTTCTAGTTCAAGGTTGGAACCATAAAACTATCGCATAGCCACTCTTATCAACCTTTTACCATAATTGGAGTGATTCGGAAAATGTAGGTACGAGTTAATTAATTATAAAGCTACGTTATTATGAAGATTTTAATGTTACTTTGAAACCTTGAAAGTTGACCATCAGAAATATTTGTTTGATTGTATTTCACATGAAAGTAATTACCGACCAAGTCAAGGTTTTTCACGACTAAATTTTATGTTAAGTTTTGCGCTGTTCTTTGCATGTTTGAGAAACATTAATAGCTTGAGTGATATTTTGTAATGTGGAAATATTTATGAATATTGGCTTTACTTTTATTGTTTGGCTTGTTTACCAAATTAATGTTATTTGTTAATTAGCAATAACTTTTCCTCCTAAATGTTTATTTTTTATCTTCTTCAATCACTTTTATATTTTACTTCATTTTATTTTCTCGGCCTTTACAACAGCCATAGTTTTATTTTTGTTGTAATCGATTTCCTTGATTACATTAGTACATCACTAGTAAAAATTAAAGCAGTTCATTCAGTCATTAGAAATCATTCATTCTCCGAGATAAACCTACAAAATAACATTGTCAGACATGGTAAAGTTTATTTCTATCTCTTTAATCTGTAAGATCCGTTATGGAAATAAGACAAGGACAGAATAATCATCAGCTCAAATTACGGTGATTCAATTTAATCGTGTTACGAATATAAAATTGTATTGTTGCTCGCTGTGGTGGGTGTTTATATTTTTTATTTTGGATGTTTAATATTATAAAACTAGCGAATTGAAATGTTTATTTCCCGAAACGATTAATTAAAATATATTGTAGTGATTTCAAGCTCCTAAAACGTAAGTTTCCATCGTTTATTTATTTGTTTGGTAAAGAAAATTATCAAGAGCGCACAAATATTTTTCGTGAGAGTAAAATTTATTTGTTATCGGCGTTTCGTAAATAGAGCGCTTGTAATAATAAAGTTTGGTTTATCTACAAGTTATCGGGAGTGGTTATTGTTCATAATTTAAGCGTTGGTAGTAATCATTTCTGTTAATTTGGTCTTCCTGTATTTTATTAAAAGTGTGTCTATCGCTCTTTGTGTTCACAGTTGGTTCTCTCATATTGTTTATATGTTTACACAGAAGAATTGTTCACATAACTATGCCTTTTTACTATTGTATCGTAAAATATGGCTATTAAAAGTCAATGCTACGGACTATGTACTATTGTGATTCGAATGTAAATAATCTACTCTGTATGTAAATAACTGGGTGTTTACTATTATTTTGCGTCTGATAAATAATGGCACTCGTGATTTGAGGTACTTATTTCTCTACCCAATGCATTTTTGTTTGATAAAATAAGTGATGTACAATTCTAAGAACTCTGACCAAAATTCCCACTAAATTAATATCTGAAAGGTGGTTTAAAGCATTCTAAATACTTAAAAATGTTGGTTACAAAAATACCCCATCATAAATATTGTGTCTGTTTCTTAAACAACCCATCAAATATTATTGCCCCTAGATTTCTTTAAATTCATATTTATAGATGTTTTTACCCTCAAAAATTCATCTTTTCTCATAAGTACTTCATCTAACACCGACTTTTGTGACATAAATATATTATGTCCTACAATATTTCTTAGTACTGAGCGTTTCATATCCTTAAAGTTTGCAACGTCGCAAATAGCTTTGTAATAATTTTGCAATATTACTGTATGGAAATATGAAATGTGGCTAACTAGAATATTGATTATGAAATGCAATAATTAATACCGTAACACCGAATATTTAGTTTTAGATGTAAAAAAGTAATTTAAAACTTACCAAATGCATTTTTTACACCTATAACAATTTCAACATCAAATTCAGTGTTTTAATTGCAATTCATTATTAATATTTTAGTTCGCTAGTTAGCCACATTTCATATTTCCATACAGTAATATTGCCAAGTTAATCAAAACAGCAAAATATTTGACATCTATTTGTGACTTTGCCACTTTTAGAATAAACACTCTTAAATCTAAATCAGCATTGAATTACCCGTAAAGAAAACAGCAAGCAAACCGTTGCAAATTACCTACATGCATTGAGCGTGCAAATTAATCAATGATTTTCCTCTCTGTGAAAAGAGGCATTAACACTACAGTAGAAAAATTGCATAAACAGAGCAAAAGGATCGTAACGTATGTAAGGATCGTAGCAGATGGCATTTTGTAGTTTCTCCTTACCCCCAGCTGAAGAAGGCATGAGTTTATGTAGGAAAATTACCAACTGATAAACTATTAATACAATCAATATTTGCCAATCATAATGTTCCAATAATTAACAATAGAAATAAATTGTATATTAAGCAATAAAATATGGCAATAGACTGATAACAAGGTAGCAACTTTCTGTTAATTACAACTATTTTACACAATACACTGATAATTATTATATTTATAGACACTACACATTTTTTATTCCCTTGGTAGAGTTGTGAATGTGTAAAAAAAGGAATTAGCAAATTGATTTTCAATCACTTCTTAATACTTGTACTTCCAAAGGGGCGATTATCTTGATAACATTTTTATGCATAAAGTTTATGGCAGTGTCTAACACAGTCTTTTTTTGTGGCTTTGTACATCTTTTTAGTAACTTATAGAATGCTGCTTTATTAACTTAAATTATGCCACATTGGGGACTGCGTACCGGAAGACGTCGCGTTGGAAAACCTCCCACAAGGTGGACCTAGGACCTTGTGAAGGCCGGAGGAATCCGCTGGATACAGGATGCCCAGAACCGGTCGAAGTGCCGGTGTTTGGGGGAAGCCTATGTCCAGTAGTGGATGCCTTTCGGCTTTATGATGATGCCACTTTATTCTCAATTAATTTACTCACAAGCACTGCTGGATATCGGCCTCAAAGAGCCCAATGACCACTGATTATAGGATAGTGATAAATAATATCAAACAATGTAATTCTCACTACTTGCTTCTACAAGTACAGTATAGTATTATCATGAGCCATAATTCACCACAATTTACCCTTACTGAGCCTTTTACCACACTAATTATCTTGACCTATCACAATAAGACGTAGGGGCCTTCCATTAATTACGTGAGGTTTTGTAGCAACATTATAACCCCCACCTGGTGATACGTGGTGAGGTTATAGACTAACCACCCCCTACCCAAAATCACGTGTAATCGTGACCTGGCAACGATTATACAAATCTAACTACTCATCGAAAAAATAAATACACGTGATATCTCACTACACTCCCTCCCCCCTTGTGATATTTCGTGATTTTTTTCCAAACATTTTCCCCCCCCCCCATTCGAGCTTCACTTGATTAATGGACGATCATAAGCCTGTACCAAGTTGCGGCACCATAACTAATCTTCAGCTTCCAATCATAATACCCTCTTACTAAATAAAAATACTCTGTGAAAATTTGCAATTGAAGAGTGTTCTTGTGATTCAATAACAAGTCTTAATCATCATCAACACCTTTCATTTAAAAACTCGTGCTGTGAATGAAGAGCCTTATCAACACTTGCCACCCTCTACCACATCATATCTTTGCTGGGAATCAAGACCTTGCTACAGTCCAGATCTACTATACCCATCCAACATCTATCTCTCTCTAACTCCTCACATCTTGCAGATGCCTCTCGCTCGCTCTAGCGGAGTTGTGACGCGCCTCGCGCACAATGGCGGAGGAGCATGCGTGCCTGGTGCGCGCGCGCTCCGATTCTGAGGGCTCCTCCAAACATAGCTTTGGTACTATGACGTACACTGAAGATAGACTTAGCGGTAAGTTTTTTTTTTTACATTATTACTTATTATTTTATCAGCCCATACTGGCCTCCGTCCAGTCATTATTCACATTTGCTGTTGTGAGTGATCCAATACTTCATGAAGTAGTGTAGTTCGTCTCGCCATCTTCGTAGATCTATAACTTTAAAGGCCATTGCACATTTGGTGCAGTAAAACAGGTTCACTGCCAGTGCCAAACGAATATCAACATTGGTGCCGATTCTCTTGTACACCGAACTAAACTAACTAAACTATCTCTAAAATTCCTTACTTTTGACTATGAGAATCTTAGAGCTATTCTGCAAATAAAATTCTCTAAACTAAAAAATAATGTTGACACAACTAAAATAGAAATTGATAATCGCGAATCCACGTGATACCGGTGGTTTCCGGTTTTTCCGGTGGTGGTGCCCTAACCCGTGATTTTTTTTAGAGCCGGAGGCGCGCAGGGGTCGCCGCCTAGACGTGTTTTATATGGAATTTTTCACTTTTTGTATGGAAAACATGAAAAAATATTACCTACATGTTCAGGTTTAGGGATTTAAAGGTTTTTAAAGGGGGTCGAAATTTTCATTATTTTTGCGACCATTTTCGAGATATAAGCAAAAGAAAAAAAAATACAATACTGTTTTTGCACGTGAAGTCGAGATGTTGGTGTGAATTTTAGTTCATGACAACTTATTTTATCCCACACCTTTTTAATCACGATTAAAAATTTTCAGGTTTAGCCTGGTTTGGTATTTTACAATCAAAATTTTAGGTGAAAAATGTCAAATTCAGAATAGCAAAATTGCCATTTTCACTAAACTAAAAACTCAGTACTATCTTAGTGCTGTCAAACTAAAATATAGTTAAGTTGTGTCACTTTAGTCTATTTCAGAATGGGAAATCGTCGTTTGACAGGAATAAACTAAATTTTAGTGATTTTTAGTCTAGTTTAGAGGCATTTGAGACAAGAGAATCGGCACCATTGCGAAAGTTGGAATTAAGTCGCAAATTAATTATTATATTTTTGTTGCAGACTTGTAGAAGTTTACCTATATGCGACTTTATTTCGATGCGAGCAATGTTGATATTTAAACTTCTTTAAATGTATGTTTAATTTTCGGTAAATAGCGTAACTCTTTAATCTTCGTGCAATCTACCGCGACCCGACACCGGTTATTGTTAAACCGTGAACTTTTCTTAGAAATGGTATTGTTTTAGAGCCTTTTTGCCGAACCATGTTAGCAAACTACTATGTATTCTCTTTTTAACATACTATTCTATAATCCTAGGCACGGAGAGTGGTGGCGGAGAGCCAGGCAACACAAGCCACATGGCAGCTAGCCCGCCAGACCACACCGCAGACGCTAATGAGAGCGGTGAGCTCCTCGACTATAACGATTCCAGTGTATTGGAGCAATTTCACGAGGATGCGCTGCGACAGGTATGCTCTTAGTCTATAATATTTATTTTATTTATAGCCTTTATTCAGAGTTGCAGTTTTATTACAAGAATGTTTTATCTTGGTTCTGAGTCTCTGTGTGCCCTTTCCTCCAACCCCTTCCAATTCCCCCTGTTCCTTGTCTGTCTAGTCCATGTCTTTCCCGCCATCCTCACCAAGTCATCCTGCCACCTTTTCAAAGGTTTCCCTTTCTTTCTCTTGCCCTCTCTAGGGTACCATAGAGTCAGTTTTTTGTTCCATTTCTCTTCTCCCCTGAGAGTGTGGCCGGCCCATCTCCATTTTAATCTTCTCAGTTTCAGTACAACATGTTGTGTTTTAGAGAGAGATGGTGTAAAAAGACCCATCAGTACGCATTCTGTACATCAAACTAGTAATATTGTGCAAAAAAATTTGTTGTTGGGAAACAAGTTTCATTTTTGGGGTGAAAAAGCTCTGTTTATGGCAGCGCGCAATGTATGTTTACGCGCGCCCCCCAACCGCATTTTACGAAAAATGCGGTAGTGGGGGACTCAAAACATTGTGGTTTTGAGTGCATGCAAAGGTAGAAGAGTTGTGAGGGTATTGAAAGTTAAGTTATAACATTAAAAACTTGTTTTTTATGAAAAAGTTGGAACTTTGACCTTTAATATAACCAGACGGTTTCCAGATATTTCCCAAACAAAAAAAATATCACAATGACATGGAGCACAAGTGACGCGGCTTCTTAAGAGGGTTTATTCTAAAAGTTGGCAACGTCGCAAATAACTGTCAAGTATTTACCTGTTTTGATTCTTATAGCAATATTACTGAATAGAAATAAGAAATGTGGCTAACTAGCGAACTAGAATTTTAAAAATGAATTGCAATTATAACATTTAATTTGATGTTGTACCCATTTTAGGTGAAAAAAGGCATTTGGAAAGTTTCCAAATAGTTTTTTTACATCTAAAACTAAATATTCGGTGTTACGATATTAATTATTGCATTTCATAATCAATATTCTAGTTCGCTAGTTAGCCACATTTTTTATTTTCACACATATTGTCAAATTAATCAAAACAGTGAAATATTTGACATCTATTTGCGACGTTGCCCACCTTCAGAATAAACGCTGTTAAAGCGTATTTTTACTACCGTTATAGGCCATGGCTTCGTCCGCGTGGAGGTCGGTAGACAGCATCAATATCACCGTATGCTAATCTATAGTTGTATCTGATAAAGCGTCCGCGTTGGTGTAGAAAAATAACATTAAATGAAGAAATGAAGATTAGTATTGTACTGTGTGTGTCTGGATTTGTGACTGGTTGATGGCAACAAGCTCGCTCCCGGGCACTGCGACATAACCGGTGGAATATGGGTGTACTGTACAGAGTGGAATTTTGAGATGGGGCAGTAAGGACAGCTACCTTCACCGTTGTAGCTATAGGAAAACGGTCTTAGAAGACTGTCCTTAACTTTTTGAGACAGCTTTGAAAAAAAGGTAGCTGTTCTTACTCCCCATCTCAAAAATCCACCCTATATACACCTCTGCCCAAATCTTCTGGCAAAAAAAGCGTGATGTTATTTAATTTTGTGTAATTCTTCTCGCAGGCCGGTTGCGGCTTATCTCAAGCGCGGGTGACGCTGGCTGTATTCCTGGCGATCTCGGGCGCTTCGCTGGAGTTGTCCGCGATACCGTTCATACTGCCTTCTGCCGAGATTGAGCTGTGCATACTGCCACATGAGAAGAATTGGCTTGGTGAGTAAACAACATAGTGAACTGACTAAACGAAAAAACAAAAAAAAAAAAAAAAAAAAAAACCTAAAAAACATGCTTTGATTATTATCCTACTGTTCATTGATTCTTTTGCGAACTTAGTATCAACATTTATAGGACTACATATCAAAATGATATTACTATTAAGGAATAGAGATGATGCCTGGGTAAAATAAAAATAAATTCTATTTAGTCAGTCAGATAATAAAAAAATATTATACACGTATTTTTTTGCTTTATCATATTAATAAAACGCATTCAAGTTGGGAAGTGGGGACTCGCTAGGTCACAACTAAGGATAAAATCTACATAGGCGTGACGTCATGGCACATTTTAATCAATATATCGCCGTAATCTTTTGATTACGTAAAAAAATAAAAAATACGTGTCCAAAATTTTTTAATAATCTACCTGACGGAAAAAATCTAAATTGTCATCATGCAGATGACCCGTTGAGGCAGCATTAAAAAAAGGCAAAATGTATTGTCATGGAAACAGAACGAAGATCCAAATGACGAACACGCATTTCTAAACCGAAAAGTGACCCGCTAAATAAAAAAAATCTTTCTTTCTTTCTATTTAAAGATAAAATATATTGTATATACATTTTTTAAGATACTTTGAACCAAAAAAATACACTAGACTTTGGGTAGGGGGGAGGGGTTAGTCTAAAACCCCACTACGTATTATCACCATGGGGGGGGTTAAAAAGTTGTTAAAAATCATTACGTGATTAATGGACTACGCCTTAGGAGTAGATGAAATTATCTGAAATTAACTTGCAAGAATTCATCCTAACAAATGAAGCTGCATAAAAGTCGGTTTTCAGGTCGGTTCACCCATACATAATACTTACTGGCCCAAGGCCTGTACCATAATAGTCAATTGCAGGGCAGGTTAAATGTCACAGGTCAAGTGGATAAAGTAATAGTGGCACCGCACATGGCTCAAAATCGCTTGACACTACGCTTTTTGTCCAAAAAACCGGTCAAGTGCGAGTTGAACTCGCGTGTAGAGGGTTCCGTACAATGAATATGTTATATATATAAGTATTACTATGTTATACGTATATTACCATGTTTTCCTCTCTACCTTGCCACAACTACACATGCAGATCAGTAAACCCAATAAATACGAGGTCGCGCTCACACTTACAATTTATAAATCAGAACGTACTACACAATTAATTATAAACCTTATCCCATCAAACACAGCGTGCATGTTACCATGCACCGCACAACTCACTCACACGAAAACATCGATCGCTATCGTTGTGCTGTGCAAAAGCCATTTATTTTACATATACGCTAGTGATTGACTAAATTGGAAAGTTATTGATTCTCCCTTTTATTATTGTAAGTATTAAAATTTTTGGGAGTTCCTAAAATATAATTAATAAAAAACAATATACATATATGGCAGAAAAAATATATTACGTAAATCAAAAATTTCAACTAAATGAGAATAGAACAAGATTTTACATCGGTCTTCCAATCAGGCTATAACTGTTAACAAATTGAAGAATAAACTTTAATAGTAATATAAATTCATACAACAATCGACATTGTTGTCGATAGCCTACGTTTGTGGATCTGCACAACCACATCACTAACTCGTCGCAAGACACAGCGGCGGTACTACACGATGCAACCGCTTCAAGAAAGTATCGTTTTGTGATTTTTACATTGCTTGTCCAGTTACTTAGCGACATACTTTGGTAGTGGTAAAGAAGCAATGTATTTACTACAATAATAGTACAGTCGCTGTGATATATGAAAACAAAAATAACGTAGTGAAGAAATATTTTAAGATTTGTTGTTTTTCATGATTTTCAACACAAATATAGTAAAATACTTGTGCTGATATATATTAAGTGGTTCTATGATTTATAAAGTTTCTAGTTTAGCTTCGATTTTTACAAGAAACCACTTAACAGCACTGTATTCTTAACTGTTATCCCGACCGTTTTCGAAAGCGCACTAGTTAGCGGAGACGGCCATTTGCCTGAGGCATGAGCATTGTGAGCATTACGCACGGACACAGACACGCCCCCATGCTACTTTTCCTGTTATTTATATTTCTATGATTTATTTGTATGGGACTCACGAGGACCCATTTTATAGATTGCGCGAACTGCCTTTTTTTTTTGTAAAATGAAATTGAATCTACTTCAGCTGCCGATCCCCACAACAGAACGCCACAAGACATATTACTGTGGAAATAAGCAAAGTATACTAACCTAGCTGTGGCTACATCAGTCAACTGCATTATTTGTCTTACTGCATATGCAGCTGAACTTAATGTAGATAAGTTCAGCTGCATATGCATTATGCGCTGCATATGCATTATGCGCTGCATATGAATTATGCGCTGCATATGCACCCACATTAGAGAACTTTCAGATAGCTGAAAGACGCCCCATTGCAATCTCGAATCCTAAAGTAATTCCTAGTAATACAGTTTCCGTAATAGAATCTAGTTTCTTGCCATCGAGTTTTAAATTTAGACCTAATTGAGGTACATTTTGGTAATAAGAACTTAAGAGATTTAGTTTTGTTCGCATTAAGTAAAAGATTAACTGCAAATGTAAGTTTGTACGCACAATATTGACTGATTTACCATGTTTTTTTTAAGATCATAGACTTCTTATAGGTTTTCCTGTAATCTATAAACATAGAACTATTCTCTGCATTTTTTTCAAATTTGTTGGCTCAGTAGTTCGGAGATAAGGGGGGGGGGGGGGGGGTGGTAAATTTTCATCTACTTTCTTAAATCCACATACACAACACACACACACTTTACATTTTTATTATTACATTTTTTTTTTCTTTTCTTTACAGACACCATATACAGTTAGCCGTATAGATACAATTCATACATACATAGATAAATATTATATTATCATAAAAGTTTAATAAAGTTGACCTTAACAAATAATTATTATGCACCACAATTACACTTATATCTGATCTCAAATAATGTTAAGAATATATTAAAAATTTGTTGATTATTACTTAATTTTATTTTATTTTTCTTTTAATTTAAGTACTTTTAATTTTATTTCTTTCAATTTTTTTTATTAAGAATTTATTTTATACTTTTTGCTGTGCCCGACAGGGTCCGTAATTGTACCTTAGCTCTAAGCCATTATAACACCTGTATACCTACATTATGGAATGCAAATAAAGATATGAATATGAATAAATATCTTTAAAAGTATTTATTTTAAAATTATAAAAAAATGTATTTGAGATCCTCGCAATAAGGCCTTTCATTTCATATGTCACACGGTATAGCCGTGAGCGTTGACGAATGAGCGATCTGCACTGCCCCCCGTCTCGCCGCGCACATACCTAAGGCGCGGAATAGCGATCTCGGTCAAACTTTACTGAAATCTTTTCTTCTTTCACAGTCAGCGACTCGGTCGAAGACGATGTCTCTTGTCGTGTCTAGCAGTTAAAACAGTAGTTTATTTATTTTCGACTTTATTTCAACGCGGGCAATGTTGATATTTAAATGTATTCTGCTACAAGAATGTTTTGGCGCTCAAATAAAGTTGACAGGGGGGCGCTGTTAAACATTTGTGCAATTGTTTTGTGAAAAGTCACTGGAAATGTATTCAAAAAACAAGATGGCGGCATTAGTTCCGATTTCCGCCACGCGCCTTGTTAGGGTTAAAGGGAGGACTCTAACGGAAAAACCATTCTAAGGATTTCAATTATATTTTGTTCTTTATATGTACGAGTATATTGGAAGGTGTGTTTTATTAGTATTACCACAGATGAATACATGCATCCAATATAGATGGGTCACTCCACATTTTAGGTATGAAGCTACAAGTAGGTACGCGGCGGACTCAACTTGTCGGATTCAGTGAGTGTAACGTAGTCAGAAGATATAAGAGTTACGCGATTGAAAGAGAGGCAACTTGTAGGTGCTAGGTGGTGGGTTCTAACTGTAGGTAATTAGCGCCGTGCGACCTGAACTGCACTTTATTGTGTCGTAGCAAGAGTCGCTTTCTATTTAAATGATTTAGCGGAGTGACCCATCTGTGGTAATACACGAGACATGTTATACCGCTGTACTATTCTATTTACTACTCTTGTATACTACTATACTGCCCTGCTAAGCCGAAAGGCGTTATCTCAAACGGAGTAAGTTTTGAGAAAATTGACGTTTTGTCAATTGTAATTTAAGGAAACAAGGATAAAAAACTTCTTAGTGGTTTTTTTAAGTTAGATAGCGTTATTTGGCTTATACCATTAGATGCGAAATTGTTATAGCTATTGAATGGTATAAAAAAAACTAAAAGGCCGTATCTCAGAGATACCGCCTTTCGGCTTAGCACGGCAGTATACAATTTTTGGCAATGACAGATAAATGTATTTTCAAGTGTATTTTTTATTTCCGAAAATAGCATAACCTTTTTAGCCAGAAGTCCAGAAAAATACTCTATTTTTAACATACTCAAGGTCCCTGAAAACTTGTTTTTTTTTTTACAGTAATGATAAGCCTGGTGGGCGGGTCCCTAGGCGCGGTAGGCTGGGGCGCCTTGTCCGAGCGACTCGGTCGAAGACGATGTCTCGTGTCTTGTCTCGCCGTCAACGCCGTGTTCGCTGCTATAGCCGCTTTTATGCCGACTTATGGGACTTTTATGATGGCCAGGTAAGAAGTAGTAGTATTTATTACAGACTAGCTAATGTATTACAATGCCTTTTTCATATTTTTGAAGTGAAAACTTCTTTAGGGGCGCTGACCGATTTTGATAGGGTATAAACTTATGAATTCGCGTCACCGACATGCTCGCGCCGTAGTGCTGTACTATAGAAGCTAGATGGCGCTAATGCCAGTTTTAAGTTCTGTCGGCAGTTCTATTTTTTTTATTCGTAAGGCACCTTTTCCGGCGCGCACACAACAACTTTCGAAAGCTTCATCACAATAGGTCGACCTATTTTCGAGTTTTTGTGAGACTAACGCACGGCAATTGATTTTTATATACAGGATGTCCCTGGAAGTAGGGATCAAACCGAATAGGGGCGTGGGCAAGGTCATTTCCAAACTTTTTGACCCTGAGAATGTCGGTGCAATTTTTTACGGTTCAAAGGTTTTTTTAACCGTAAAAAATTGCATCGATGTTTTTTTTTTCATTCGCTTCGCATAGTGCTCAAAGAAAAAAAAGAAAAAAACTATCAGTGCTGTAATTTTTTTTATTTTCAGTGTCTTGCAGAAGACTGGGTCTTTCCTGTGGTAATATTTGTACACAGCTAGAAAACGTGTGATTGAATTTCAGTCCCTAGGCATTGGTTGCATATCAGAACACTATTGTGATGTGGTTTAGGTTTAAATAAAAAAATCGAATACAACAAAAATTTAATTTTGCTATCTCATGAGTTATTTGCCCTAGCTAGGAATGTGCAGGGGAAGGGAAACAAATGAACCAGTTGGAAGGGGTAGTAAACAATAACAAAATTGTTATTTAAGCTGAAACAAGTGAAAATTTGAAACTACGAAATTTTTTAAAGTACGACCTCCTTGTTAATAAAATTCTTTAACTCTTAAACTTTTAAGAATGTCCCAGTGATTCATACCTCCAAAGAATCTCTATGAATTGGGCAAGTTTTTATAGTACGTGGTAAACTTTCGCTAGTGTAACTTTTTCCCAAGAAAATAGCTCGAAAATTGAGTAAAATTTTTGTCAGACCGAAAACTTTGCTGTGAATATTTTTTCTTATTGTCTAGGTGCGAACACATGTTATCTGGGTGCGTAGAAGTATTACTACATGAAAGGCCCACTCTTCTACAACGTCAATTCAAAAACATTGATAGCTTTTTTTAATGATTTAGTCATTTGAGCACTATGCAATATGATCGAAAAAACAAAAAATGGTGTGGTGGTATATGCATCACTACATGCGAACTACGTATCAAAGACCTGACGTCATACAACATCCTGACGTCACACAAATCCTGCATTGCACAATTAGAGTTTACCGCGCGATGGACATATATACAAGCTCCCGACTTCTACCTCTGGGCAGTAGCCCGCCAGACACGACACCCGTCTGGTCGGAGGATCTACCCTTTTCTATGGTGGATGAGTGAACTTTACACCCTGTTCCTCATACCACTAAATAACTTTGAACCGTAAAAAATTGCACCGACATTCTCAGGGTTAAAAAGTTTAGAAATGACCTTGCCCACGCCCCTATTTGATTCGATCCATACTTCCAGGAACATCCTGTATAGAGATAGGTGAACTGACAGACTCATAGACTCACGCCTTCTTCCAATGGGGATAAGGTGAAACTACAGATCGCCAACTGCTACGATCCTTACTTCAACTATATAATGTCGCATTACTTTTTAAATGACTGCAAAATGGGCTTATGTTTTTTTGTTGTTTATAGCGTGCAAATTAAATAAACAATGAAGGTTATAAATAAGATTTATTCGTATAAAAGTTTCGATAGCTTTTTTCCAACTCAAAAAGAATGAAATCTTTGAGTTCAACTCGAGATTTAAGGATCAATTTGAGTCCGAAACTAATCGTACGAACCACAAATTAGATTTTTTCCTAGTTATAGATAATAAGTTGACAGATATTTTGACAAAATTTTGTAATTTGTGGGAGATCTGAAGTCTAAACTAAGCCTAGGCCTGTATTTTAGACCTCCACATTTGCGAGTGAGTGAGTTGATGGTGTGTCTAAGTGCAAGTCTGTTTGAGTGCGCGTGTACGTGTGCGCGCGCGTGTGTATGTGTGTGTGTGCGCGTGTGTGTACGTGTGTGTGTTTATGCTTACATTTTTTGTACAAACAATGTTTCAAAAATACGAGTATACTTAATTATGTACATGTGCATAGACAACACGTAATTACAGCCGTCAGTTTCAGTCAGTAGACACGAATGTAAAGCTTACTAAAGTTACCTATGGGGTAACAATACGTGTCATCCTTTCGCCGTAGATTCTGCTCGTCAATCGGCTCAGGCGGCATAGTCCCCACCTCGTACACGTACGCGGGCGAGATGTGGTGGCGCGGCCGGCGCGCGCACGGCCTGGCGCTGTTGCCGGCCGCCGCCGCCGCCGGCTCGCTGCTGGCCGGCGGGCTCTCCGCCACCATGCTGCCGCAGACCGGCGCAACTACTCTCATCGAGAACAAGGAGCACTTCAGTGCCTGGCACAGGTATGTAGTCACGGCCTGGCCACCCTGCCGGCTCGCTGCTGGCCGGCGGGCTCTCCGCCACCATGCTGCCGCAGACCGGCGCAACTACTCTCATCGAGAACAAGGAGCACTTCAGTGCCTGGCACAGGTATGTAGTCACGGCCTGGCCACCCTGCCGGCTCGCTGCTGGCCGGCGGGCTCTCCGCCACCATGCTGCCGCAGACCGGCGCAACTACTCTCATCGAGAACAAGGAGCACTTCAGTGCCTGGCACAGGTATGTAGTCACGGCCTGGCCACCCTGCCGGCTCGCTGCTGGCCGGCGGGCTCTCCGCCACCATGCTGCCGCAGACCGGCGCAACTACTCTCATCGAGAACAAGGAGCACTTCAGTGCCTGGCACAGGTATGTAGTCACGGCCTGGCCACCCTGCCGGCTCGCTGCTGGCCGGCGGGCTCTCCGCCACCATGCTGCCGCAGACCGGCGCAACTACTCTCATCGAGAACAAGGAGCACTTCAGTGCCTGGCACAGGTATGTAGTCACGGCCTGGCCACCCTGCCGGCTCGCTGCTGGCCGGCGGGCTCTCCGCCACCATGCTGCCGCAGACCGGCGCAACTACTCTCATCGAGAACAAGGAGCACTTCAGTGCCTGGCACAGGTATGTAGTCACGGCCTGGCCACCCTGCCGGCTCGCTGCTGGCCGGCGGGCTCTCCGCCACCATGCTGCCGCAGACCGGCGCAACTACTCTCATCGAGAACAAGGAGCACTTCAGTGCCTGGCACAGGTATGTAGTCACGGCCTGGCCACCCTGCCGGCTCGCTGCTGGCCGGCGGGCTCTCCGCCACCATGCTGCCGCAGACCGGCGCAACTACTCTCATCGAGAACAAGGAGCACTTCAGTGCCTGGCACAGGTATGTAGTCACGGCCTGGCCACCCTGCCGGCTCGCTGCTGGCCGGCGGGCTCTCCGCCACCATGCTGCCGCAGACCGGCGCAACTACTCTCATCGAGAACAAGGAGCACTTCAGTGCCTGGCACAGGTATGTAGTCACGGCCTGGCCACCCTGCCGGCTCGCTGCTGGCCGGCGGGCTCTCCGCCACCATGCTGCCGCAGACCGGCGCAACTACTCTCATCGAGAACAAGGAGCACTTCAGTGCCTGGCACAGGTATGTAGTCACGGCCTGGCCACCCTGCCGGCTCGCTGCTGGCCGGCGGGCTCTCCGCCACCATGCTGCCGCAGACCGGCGCAACTACTCTCATCGAGAACAAGGAGCACTTCAGTGCCTGGCACAGGTATGTAGTCACGGCCTGGCCACCCTGCCGGCTCGCTGCTGGCCGGCGGGCTCTCCGCCACCATGCTGCCGCAGACCGGCGCAACTACTCTCATCGAGAACAAGGAGCACTTCAGTGCCTGGCACAGGTATGTAGTCACGGCCTGGCCACCCTGCCGGCTCGCTGCTGGCCGGCGGGCTCTCCGCCACCATGCTGCCGCAGACCGGCGCAACTACTCTCATCGAGAACAAGGAGCACTTCAGTGCCTGGCACAGGTATGTAGTCACGGCCTGGCCACCCTGCCGGCTCGCTGCTGGCCGGCGGGCTCTCCGCCACCATGCTGCCGCAGACCGGCGCAACTACTCTCATCGAGAACAAGGAGCACTTCAGTGCCTGGCACAGGTATGTAGTCACGGCCTGGCCACCCTGCCGGCTCGCTGCTGGCCGGCGGGCTCTCCGCCACCATGCTGCCGCAGACCGGCGCAACTACTCTCATCGAGAACAAGGAGCACTTCAGTGCCTGGCACAGGTATGTAGTCACGGCCTGGCCACCCTGCCGGCTCGCTGCTGGCCGGCGGGCTCTCCGCCACCATGCTGCCGCAGACCGGCGCAACTACTCTCATCGAGAACAAGGAGCACTTCAGTGCCTGGCACAGGTATGTAGTCACGGCCTGGCCACCCTGCCGGCTCGCTGCTGGCCGGCGGGCTCTCCGCCACCATGCTGCCGCAGACCGGCGCAACTACTCTCATCGAGAACAAGGAGCACTTCAGTGCCTGGCACAGGTATGTAGTCACGGCCTGGCCACCCTGCCGGCTCGCTGCTGGCCGGCGGGCTCTCCGCCACCATGCTGCCGCAGACCGGCGCAACTACTCTCATCGAGAACAAGGAGCACTTCAGTGCCTGGCACAGGTATGTAGTCACGGCCTGGCCACCCTGCCGGCTCGCTGCTGGCCGGCGGGCTCTCCGCCACCATGCTGCCGCAGACCGGCGCAACTACTCTCATCGAGAACAAGGAGCACTTCAGTGCCTGGCACAGGTATGTAGTCACGGCCTGGCCACCCTGCCGGCTCGCTGCTGGCCGGCGGGCTCTCCGCCACCATGCTGCCGCAGACCGGCGCAACTACTCTCATCGAGAACAAGGAGCACTTCAGTGCCTGGCACAGGTATGTAGTCACGGCCTGGCCACCCTGCCGGCTCGCTGCTGGCCGGCGGGCTCTCCGCCACCATGCTGCCGCAGACCGGCGCAACTACTCTCATCGAGAACAAGGAGCACTTCAGTGCCTGGCACAGGTATGTAGTCACGGCCTGGCCACCCTGCCGGCTCGCTGCTGGCCGGCGGGCTCTCCGCCACCATGCTGCCGCAGACCGGCGCAACTACTCTCATCGAGAACAAGGAGCACTTCAGTGCCTGGCACAGGTATGTAGTCACGGCCTGGCCACCCTGCCGGCTCGCTGCTGGCCGGCGGGCTCTCCGCCACCATGCTGCCGCAGACCGGCGCAACTACTCTCATCGAGAACAAGGAGCACTTCAGTGCCTGGCACAGGTATGTAGTCACGGCCTGGCCACCCTGCCGGCTCGCTGCTGGCCGGCGGGCTCTCCGCCACCATGCTGCCGCAGACCGGCGCAACTACTCTCATCGAGAACAAGGAGCACTTCAGTGCCTGGCACAGGTATGTAGTCACGGCCTGGCCACCCTGCCGGCTCGCTGCTGGCCGGCGGGCTCTCCGCCACCATGCTGCCGCAGACCGGCGCAACTACTCTCATCGAGAACAAGGAGCACTTCAGTGCCTGGCACAGGTATGTAGTCACGGCCTGGCCACCCTGCCGGCTCGCTGCTGGCCGGCGGGCTCTCCGCCACCATGCTGCCGCAGACCGGCGCAACTACTCTCATCGAGAACAAGGAGCACTTCAGTGCCTGGCACAGGTATGTAGTCACGGCCTGGCCACCCTGCCGGCTCGCTGCTGGCCGGCGGGCTCTCCGCCACCATGCTGCCGCAGACCGGCGCAACTACTCTCATCGAGAACAAGGAGCACTTCAGTGCCTGGCACAGGTATGTAGTCACGGCCTGGCACAGGTGAGCACAGCTGTATTCGCAAATAGTAATAGCCGCCATCTTGGATTTCGATTTGAGCCTCGTTTTCAGCATCAGAACCCTTAAAAGTGACACTTATATGTAGGACAATACGTATTGTTTCCGTGGGTGCTATCTTAGATTGTAATATTGACCTTACTTTCAGCATTAACGCCCCAATTTATATGAAAAACAACTTGTATCTTTACAAAGCTGCCATCTTTAATTAGATGTGAAAAAACACTTGTCATTCCTCTGTTTTAATTTCAATTATTTACAAAATCAGAAAGTGTAAGTTCTTAAAAGTATATCCTAAGCTACACGAATACTCTGCAAATCCCACTGTTAGGTTCAAGCTCCTCTCCTGCCGGGGTTGCGAGTTTGTCCGAAAGGGATATCGCGGCCCCGGCACACAGGCAATGGAAGGAACACGGGTGGGTTTTACTCAGTAAAAGTCTGACACGCCCTCCCGCTCCGCCCGGAGCGGGAGAAGTTATTTGATAATTTCCCACCCACAAAAAAAAAAGGTTCAAGTTCTTCTGTGGTTGAGGATTTCGTGTGAAGGGATGATCAGGCCGAAGGTGGAAGCATTTTCGGCCTGATGACTTACCAACAGGTGAATTGAAGGCCAAAAGCTTGCCCGTTGTGGATAAAAAAAAGCTATGCCAGATATAAAACTCTGTATTAGCAGAAGCATTGTCAGCCTCTAATGTTCCCACTGCTGGATCACAGGTCTCCTCTCTAGGAGAGGGTACTTATCCACCACGCGGGCACAGTGCGGGTTGATAAAACCCTGTATACTTATCTCTATTCGTTCTTTTTCATATGGTTAGTGACTAACCAGATGTCAAAGTTTTTATGCCCCGCCTCTGACTTGGCTTCACATGCCGTCGAGAAATATCTCTCAGGCCGGTTTCCTCACGATGTTTTCCTTCACTGTTTTTGAAGCAAGTTATAATTAAACAATACGCACACGATTCCGAAAATATAGCTATATCTCTATTGTTAACATTACTATATTTTCTTATAGGTACCTACTTCTCTGCACCATACCGATCCTAGCCTCATTGGTGAGTCTGATCTGGACCCAAGAGTCACCTCGATACCTACTGGATGTTGGCAGAGAAGTCGATGCTATGGTGGTGTACCAGGTAAAGCAATATGTATATCAAAGAATGTCTTTCTTCTACCACTAGCTTCGGCTCGTGACTTGTCTGCGTGAAATTTTGGCCCCAACCCACCGCGTTACATCCCATCGCCCGCCCGAGATATTACTTTGTTTTCGCTTAGCGTGATGACTTCCTCAAGAATTAGGCTATCTGATGCAAAAATATTTTTTCATATCCGGTTGGTGGTTCCAGAGATTACCCCCTACATACAAACTTGACGACATGGTTGGCGCAGTGGCTTAGCGATCGACTGCTGCGCAACGTGTCGCGCAACAAATATTTGTATGATCTGCAAGTAGTTGTTCCGGGTCTAGGTGTTAGTGTATGTGAGTTTCTATGTTTATAAACGCACCCACGATACAAGAAGAAATTCTTAGAGTGGGGTAACGTTTTAAAAAAAAAAAACTTACAAACAAACAAACAAATTTTACGTCATTATAATATTTATAAGTAAAGATATAGTAGAATAGATAAATGTATTTTTAAAAGGAAAAATTATGCAGTACTAGCTAACCGATAATGATAGCAGAATCACTAATAACAGGTGTAAAATGTCACAAATATCAATACCACAGTATAAATTTTCAAGTCATCGCTATATATTTTTTTCTTCAATATTTCTTAGTTACACAGAATACGAGTATTTTAACAGCCCTGTAACATTACCAAATATGTGAACTTTTAGATATATTTTTTTTGCCATTTTTAATAATCCCTGATCTAATCTAAAACTAGATCTCCACAAAAACAGCTCAGCTTTGTTTTTGTGTGATTTTTCACCCGATTTACTTTTTTTTTAACGAAAATATTGTCAATTCTTCCGCAGAACATCCACAGCAGTAACAAGTTCCGTCTATGCGGGAATGCACACGTAAGCGCAGCCAACGCCGAATACCGGCTGGGAGAGCTCGCGTTACCGGGCAAGAGGCGCCCGCCTGCCCTGCACCACGTCAGACATAGCGTGAAGATGGTTAGTTATAAAAATACTCAGTTCTTCTTACAAGAAGACGCAACACACAGCAACAACAAGTTTCGGCTATAATGGAGAAGATGATTGCCCAAAAAGTCTGATAAGGTGACTCTGATAGAGTGGAAAATAAATAAAAATGCCCCCAAGTAAAATGGGACCAAATAGTCTTCTTCTGCTTGCCATGTTTTCTACAAATAACTAAAAACACTTCCTTCTTTTTCGTGTGGTTAGTGACTTACTTGTATGTCTGTCCTGGTTGTCTTACCAAGGGGTATCGAATCACCCAGTTACTGGATTGTGGAGGTCAGATAGGCAGTCGCTCCATGTAAAATACTGGTATTCAGCTGCATCCGGTTACACTGGAAGCCGACCTCAATATAGTTGGGAAAAGGCTAGATTAGGCAGATTGATTGTCTGAATAATCTGGTATCAAAGTTAGTATGCCGCCCAAGGGCCTAAGACTTGGCTTTACATGCCGCCGAGAAATATCTCTCAGGTCTCACGATGTTTTCATTTACCGTAATAAAAACACTAAAGACTGTCTTTAAAAAGTACCAAAATAATGTGTTATTAGTTTTTACCAAAATCGAGCTCTTCATACACTTTGCTTTACTTCAATTTTTTTTTGTTTCCGTCCAGTAGCCTTGTGTTAAAGCTCACTCTGTATAAGAGTGTTTATTCTGAAAGTGGGCAACGTCGCAAAAAGATGTCAAATATTTCGCTGTTTTGATTAATTTGGCAATATTACTGTATGGAAATAAGAAATGTGGCTAACTAGCGAACTAGAATATTGATTATGAAATACAATAATTCATATCGTAACACCGAATATTTCGTTTTAGATGGAAAAAAGTATTTAGAAACTTTCTAAATGCCGTCTTTACACCTAAAACGGGCACAACATCAAATTCAATGCCATAATTGCAATTCATTATTCTTCTTATTTTCGTGTGGTTAGTGACTAACCTGGTGTCAGAGTTTTAAAGCCGCCCATGGGCCTCTGACTTGGCTTCACATGCCGTTGAGAAATATCTCTCAGGCATGCCGGTTTCCTCACGATGTTTTCCTTCACCGTTTTGTAGCAAGTGATAATTATACAATACGCACATGAATCCGAAAAGTCAGAGGTGCGTGTCTTGGGTTCGAACTCGAGAACCATGACTTGGCAGTCTGACGATCACACCACTAGGCTATCACTGCTGCCAATTCATTATTAATATTCTAGTTCACTAGTTAGCCACATTTCTTATTTCCATACAGTAATATTGCCAAATTAATCAAAACAGGTAAATTTTTGTCAGCCATTAGCGACGTTGCTAACTTTTAGGATAAACGCTCTATACACCTTTCATGTCTCGTCCACAGTTCTGGCAGTCATTTTTCCAGTTGTTCTCGAGTGCATACAGGAGTACTACTCTCTCGCTTGGAGGGACAATGCTGTTCATTATGGCGATACAGGTAGAATACATAGTTTTAACTTTAGTGACAATATGGATACTGACATTAAAAAAAAAATGTCTTTATGTAAGCGGGCACGCCCTTTATACCTGGAGGCTTTTATTCAGGTATTAAGTTCTGTTTATGTTTTGAGTATAGATTTCGATTGTTTTGTTGGTATATTGGCGTGTGCTAGCTGTCATTATGGCTAATAAATGTATTTACTGTTTTGTGTTGAGTAATGTAAATTATTTTGCATACTATTATGTAGCATCAAGTTTGTTTTATTTATTTTATCTCGATGGTCCTAGTTTATCATTTATAACTTCCAGTTACAACTATATGTAAGCGGGCACGCCCTTTATGCCTGGAGGCTTTTATTTCGATATTAAGTTCTGTTTACGTTTAGTTTTTATTTCTGCCTGAGTATAGTTCTTGATGATTTTGTGTGGTATATTGGCGTGTGCTAGCTAACATATGGCTAATAATTTAAATTATGTTTTGTGTTGCGTAATGTAAATTATTTTGAATACTATTATATAGAATCTTTTATTTTTGTTCTTCTAACTGAACAGACAGCTGTGCTGCTGGGGAGTTTGTTGCGCCACTTCTTCTTCCCAGCTAATGCACTAGGAAGTGGTGAAGGGTGGGCGTTTTTGGGGGACTGTCTTATGTGATTTTGACGTTCGAAAAGTGCTGATTCTCAGCCTAGTTTGAATAAATGACTTTTGAATTTGAATTTGAACAAAGCAATAAATGCCGAGGCGTGTTTATTGCATTGCACGCGTCACAAATAGATTTAAGTAGTTCAAATGTTTCTTGAAAAAAATTTTCTCCTTAGTCTGCTTCCTGCCAAAGTGGCATCGAACTTCCTAAGATATTTCTAAGATAAATTAATTACTCCTAACTATAATATATAATATTATAAATGTGAAAGTGAGTTTGTTTGTTTGTTACGCTTTAACCCTAAAACGGCTGAACAGATTTGAATGGAATTTGGCACATGGGTAGACCATGACCTGGGTTAGGACATAGTGTACATATATACTTTTTATCCCGATATTCCCACGGGATCGAGACTTATGCGGGTGAAACCGCGGGGCGCATTTAGTCTTAACATAAAGTACCATTGATTGTAACCGTGTCATTTTCCTGTGCCTCAAATAACAACAAATTGATCTCGGTGCACTCAAACTCTCTTGACGACTCGGTTGGCGCAGTGGCTGAGCGATCGACTGCTGCGCAACGTGTCGCGGGGTCGATCCCCACACGGAACAAATATTTGTATGATCGGCAAGTAGTTGTTCCGGGTCTGGGTGTTAGTGTATGTGAGTTTATATGTTTGTAAACGCACCCACGATACAGGAAGAAATTCTTAGTGTGGGGCAAAGTTTAAAAAAAAAAAAAACTATTTTGTTCATAATCTAATAATAAGGATGATGCCTGGGCAAAAAAAAATCTAATTAGTTCGTCAGTCAGATAATAAAAAAATACTTAGATAAAACGCATTTTAAGTTGGGGAGTGGGGGTCGCTACGTCACAAGTACGTAGAAAATCTACATACTCGTGACGTCATGGCACATTTCAACTCAATGTATTGCCGTAATCTTTAGATGACGTAAAAAAATAAAAAATACGTGTCCAATATTTTTTAATAATCTAAATGACGGACTAAAAAATTTTTGTCATCATCCTATTATCAAACGTATTTCTCTTTACAGTACTACCTCGCCTCTTACATACCAGCAACTGTCGTAAAAATGGAAAGCGATCTCTATGAAGCGTCTAAACGAACCATCGACAACGAGACATATACAGACGTGCAATACAATACGACTATGGAAAATGTCGAATACTACAACGTGACGTTCAACAAGTGCACCATTCGAGATATGTTGATGTCGCACGTCGCGTTCAAGAACTGCTCCTTCACGAACGTGGCGCTGTCCAATATTAAGACCTCGTTCACTACCTTTGAGGGATGTCTGTTTGTTAATAGCACGTGAGTAATACTTTAAAACATGCAAATTAAGATATTTTTTCAATTAGAGTGACACTTTGGCAGTGTCATTTTGACAGTGACTGTTTGAAAATGATACTATGACATGACAGTGAGACTGAATATGACACTATGAGGACGATGCTCGGACAATGACGCTATCGGGATAACAGTATGACCAAAATGCTACAACGTGAAGTCCAACAAGTGCACCATTCGAGATATGTTGATGTCGCACGTCGCGATCAAGAACTGCTCCTTCACGAACGTGGCGCTGTCCAATATTAAGACGTCGTTCACTGCCTTTGAGGGGTGCCTGTCTGTTAATAGCATGTGAGTAGCCCTTAAAAGTATTATTTAAAAAAACATGCCATATGAAACTATGTCACCTCTAAAAACTATGATAATATGATAATGACACTGACACCACGACAATATGGCAAAGACACTACTTGACAAGATGCCGTCATGTGACAATGACTGTGGAAATGAGAACATGACAGTGACAATATAACTGACAAATATATTATTTCGACACTGAAAAATTACGAGTACTACAACATGACGTTCAACAAGTGCACCATTCGAGATGTGTCGCCCGTCGCGATCAAGAACTGCTCCTTCACGAACGTGGCGCTGTCCAATATTAAGACATAGTTCACTAACTTTGAAGGATGTCTGTTTGTTAATAGCACGTGAATAATATAAAAATATATGCAAAATTTTAATATTGTAATTACTACACAATACTACATCAGCGTATAACGTTCCCACTGCTGGTACACAGGCCTCCTCTCTGTGAGAGGGAGTGGGCCGTAATCCACCACGCGGGGCCAGTGCGGTGTTTGATATACTACGCCAGATGACAATGAAACTATGACGATATGACACTACACATTATAATGATCTAGCCTTTGCCCGCGGCTTCCCACGGGAACGTACTTCCGGGATTACATACCTAATAGCCGAGAAAAAGGTCATTGACTCCTACCGCTGCGCCCGCATAGTTGTTACGCGTAATTTTGAGTCTGTGATATCTTTTAAAGTATTCATTTAAATGATATGATGTCAAGGCATATTTTAATCTAAATTAAATGCCTAATTTAAATAACATATTTTATTGGATAAGGATTCATATAGAACCGGTTAAAATAGTTTCGGAAATAACAAATAAATTTTTATCAAATTCTGAATCATACAAATGGTTACTGTAGGTCATCCTTAGAAGATAGACCATAAGCTATTGCGGACTTTTTAAGATCTACAATTCTGTAGAACATAAATTTGAAAGTAAGAAAGTAAAATATTTTATTTGGGACACGCACAGGAAATACAAACAGTAAACAATAAAAAATTATAAAAATGTAATATTAAAAAAACATAAATGAGCATTTAAAAACTAACAGAACAATAACGACCTGTGCGAGGTCAAAAAGGCCAAATTTGATGTATCTCTTACAGCTTACGCGGCGCACGCCAGTTAAACTCCCAGTCGGCATGATTTTTTCCGACATCTTCGACAATAATCGTCATATTTCATCCAATTTACACAAAACCTTAATGAATTATACACAAAATCCTTCCGCATGAATCACTCCGTCCATTGGTTAAAACCGTTTGAAAATCCTTTTAGTAGTTTTTTTAATTTAACGCGTTCAGACAAACAGACGCGGCGGGGACTTTATTTTATAATATGTAAGGATAATAAAACATTGACACCAACCAACACTATATTGTAGCAACCAGCAGGAAAGCACAACAAAATTTCTGTTATACAATAGCATACTGGATAATGATTTTCTTTCTTTTTGGTAGTAACATTCTATTAATCTCTCAAATACATTGCAAATCAGAGAGAAATTAATTTTATAGCATACTTACAAATACTAATAATCACTCTATGATATATGACTATAACATTATGACACTATTGTCAGACATTTTATAAGACGCAATTACAAAATATTATGACTTAGCGACCTTGTTTCTTGCGGGCTTACGACTTGACGAACTTGACGAAACATCGAGATTTCATTATCATAATTAAGTTTCATATGAACGTATTGAACCAACGATCGGCAACAGGCGGACGCAGTCCATGTCCGGACCGCAAACGGTCGGAACTTGGACCGCCAAATATTGTTCAATAACTTACCTACTATTCAATTTAAATAACTGCCAAGTAGAATCTAATTTGATTAGTTAGTTTAGTTTTAGTAGGCAGACACAGCTGCAGTTACTATTCTGTGCTGTGAGTTAACACGATCCTTATTCGTTTTGCGAATATGTTACAGTATAACACACCAAACACACGTCTAGTAACTTGTGGTGCGTGTTTTGATGACTGTTTCGTTTTCTCCACAGAATAATCGACACAGACATGGAAGTGGGCAGAGAACTAGACGAATGGTGCATATTCAACAGCACAATAATACGAGGCATGCGCGGCGGCTGCGCGAGACATGCCGACTTGACGTCGAAACTAGGAGGGATGACGTCAGAGCAGAGCTACGTGTCGCACGCGATGTTCCTCGTCACGTTCATAGCGCTGATGCCACCCTCCTTCAGACCCACCGGTATTTTTAACAAAAACCTTAAATACAGTTAAACCAGAAAGGGTATGGGCTTCGGTAACATTCGTGTTTCCCAATTAGAAGCTCGGTCTTACCCGTGACAGAGGCAAAGCTTCTAACTTTTCCTGCCACGCTTTGTAGTAGTGCACCTATCATTGGAAAAAAGAAAGAAAAGTATGTTGTAAGTTTATTGAGACTCGCACAGTTGATCACAAATTAAACTTATCATAAAACAACTACTGAACTTGACATAAATAAAAAACAAAGTAAAATGAACATAAAAGTCATGTACGAGGCCAAAAGGCTCCTATGTCGCATTGCGCGTTTGTATGAAGTTTTCTCTCAGTCAAGTTACCTACTCCAGTCAGGTTACCTACTCCGGTCGCAGATCGTCATATTATGTCACGCAAAATTAACGAAAGTTTATTAGAATTGCATAGAGTCTATTATCTATAATTTTGTCATCATGGTAATACAAAATTGGCAAGTAATTCCATGGTAGTAAAAGCTCTTTTTTAGATGTCATCATTACGCGTTCGTACTTTTGAAGATAGACGATGATTTCCGAAGCGCATACTTTTCCTAAGAGATTTGTAGGTTGTCTTCTTGTAAATTACAAGTCAATGAAGTGAGAGAAAAAAATTGAAAGGTCCAAAAAAACTACGTAAAAGCGACTATAAACTGACAAAAACGACTTCAGTTTTGAAAGTCGCTGTCTCTGGCTTTTTAACAATAAAAAAAAACCCGCAGAATACAGTCTCCTTCTTTTTCGAAGTGGGTTAAAAAAGACGTTTTATTTTCTGTTCACAGTGGCAATGTGTGGAGCCTGCGTGTTGCTGTCTCCCTTAGTCTACATAGCGCAGAGCGAGACGGCGCTATACGTGGTGGAAGCGGTGTACCGGGTGTTCATCACACTAGTGTTCTTCTCTGTGGGATTGAACGTTGTGGATACATATCCGCATAATTTGAGGTAAATATGAAAATTTATATGAATAGTTTTTTGCTGAAATTAGTAAAAGTATTAGTATGTATTAGTAAACTTTTTAACCCCCTAGTGATACGCGGTGAGGTTTTAGACCAACCTGCCCCGGGTTGGTCTGCCCAATATCACGTGTATTTTTTTGGTACAAAACATCTTAAACGACCTCCTTGTTAATAAAATTCTCTAACTTTAAAACTAATAAGAATATCTCAGTGTTTCATACCTCCAAAGAATCTTTATGAGTTGGGCAAGTTTTTCTAGCAGATGGTAAACTTTCGCCAGTGTAACTTATTGCCATGAAAATCGCTCGAAAATTGAGTAATTTTTTTCCATACCGTCTGCAGTTAATGTTTTTTTCTTTTTGCACACGTTTTTTAGCTGCGTAAAAGTATAAGGCTAAGCGTATTCTGAGACGCAGGTCCACGCAGCGCAGAGCAGATTTTTTAATGCATGAATGTACTGACAGCTGCGGACGCTGCGGCGCAGGCACGTGGGACGCAGACATGTGTGCGTCCTGCTCTGCGTTTCGTTGTAGAGCCGGCACAGATTTCTGCGAGACGCATACAGGTCGTCACTTGTTTTTTACCACTGATTCATAATTCTGTTTCAATGGCAGATTGTTTGTACTAGCTAGGACGCGAATGTGTCTGTGTAGTATGTCTGCCCCGCCTGTACGCCTGCTACGTCACCTGCGTCTTAACATACGCTTAGCCTTACCACAGGAAAGGCCCACTCTTCTACAACGTCCTGTTTTTTTAATAACTTTTTTCTTTGACCACTAGCCGAAGGGAATGAAAAATAACAAAAATTTGTGATAACTATTGAATCGTAATAAATTACACCGACATTCTCAAGGTTAAAAAGTTTCGATTTGATCCATACTTCCAGGGATACCTGTATTTTTGACCGAGCGCGCAGTTCCCGCGCCTTAGGTATGTGCGCGTCTCACGGTGGGCACTGCAGGCCGCTCATTCCTCAACGCTGCAGCTTGTCCGCGCATTCCTAAAGCGCTGAACAGCGGTCGCGGACAAACTATAGTATACAATAACAGTCCTTGTGTCACCATAGGAATACTTGTCATTAGCCTTTCGCTTTCGGGCTCATCATCAGCCTTTTCCCAACTATGTTGGGGTCGGCTTCGAGTCTAACCAGATGGAGCTTTAAGGATATTGTCGGCAATTTTAACCAAATTCCATGATTTAACTCCCACAGATGCACAGCACACGGTCTGATCCTATCCGTTACATATATGGGTGGAGCGATAGTGCGCGGCGCGGGCGACGGCGGAGCGATCGTGAGCGCGATACTGTGCGCTGTGCTGGGAGCTGCGGCGACTGGCTCGGCCTTCGCTGCTAATATACATTAGATACAAGGTACGTACAGATCTAGAAAAAGTATGCGCTTCGGCAATCATCGTTTATCTTCGGAAATACGAACACGTAATGATGAGATCTACTATAGAGCTGTTACTACATGGAATTACTTTCGTTCCCAAAACATGATCATGATAATTATCTAAGATTTAGAATTCAAGTGTCTTGACCCGTGACGCAATTGGCAGCACTGAATTTTGCAGTCATGTGATTGGTAGTACTGTTCTTTCAGTCGCCATTTTGAACTTTATTAGTATTGAAAATAACCGACTGGCGGACGGGACGGCAGAGGATTTTAAATTTATCAATTGAATTTAATACTTATCCAAACGAAATAAGGTATATATTTCAATGCTCGATGATCGACCTTGGAGCATACTGGCGATTGCTCCGGTAAGCTGGCGGACGCTCGCGGTATCGCAGATTTTTCTTGTCAGCGCGTTGGCGGATAGAGGAATCATCCTCGAAGTTCTCCCCTGCCGTCCGCCAGATGGACTGTACTAGTGTAACCTCCAAAAGCAGCTCGTAAGTAATTTTTATTTCCATCTTTTCAGGTATTACGAGTCCTGTGGACTTTAAAATGAGTATTCCGAGGAATCAAAAGTTTATCTATGAAAACGACGACACTTTTGTTTTTGACTATACAACTAATTAATTTGTAATAAATATTGTTATGGTAATAACTTTCAAATGTGACTAAAGTTGGACCTTACATATTTGAATTTTACTCAACATTAATCTATTCAAATGAGGGTTTTCATGAAAATTCACGCCACCAGCTGGCGCCACTTTGACAAGAGATCTTCCATATCGACAATGAAAATAAAATTTAAGATGACGTTCATCATTCAGTCACAACTAAAGAAGATATAGGCGCTTTGACATTTTTGACAGGTGCCCGGACCTGACGTCTCAGTGCTGCCATCTAGTGAACGTCATTTCAGAAAACCCTGATAAAACCAGCAGTATTTGCAAGTCAGCATAAAATAGCTTGTATTATGACATCAAATTCCGTTTTCTTTTATTTTTAACCGACTTAAAAAAATAGGAAGTTTCGAATTAAAATGTAAAACCCACCTTTTATAAGCGAGAAGCAGTCTTGCCATTTCGAGTGATCCACTAAAGTATTTTCGACTGAATTCACTATGTTTTAACATTAACAAGAAATTTGAGAGTATTTTGTGTAACTTTGTGAGTGTTATTGCGACTGCTTGCATTCTTATTAGCGTTGATGACAAGTTATACGGTTCAACCAAATTATTTGATTTGAAAGGCACCGAAATGATTATTGGCAATATTTAACTGATCCCCTAAATACTTATTGACCTCTTTTTAAATCTCTGGTCTCTTCTCACAGTTGGTCACAGTTACTTGGCTAATTAGTATTTTGAAGACCCCACAATAGGAATTATTAGAGGTTCACAAAAAGATGCTCATCTTTTATTTATAATATAAAAGGAGAAACTGACTGACTGACTGACATATCAACGCAGAGCCGAAATTACCGGGAATAGGAACGTGAAATTTTGCACACAGCTTTCTTTTATAATGTAGGGGAGCACTAAGAAGGGGTTTTTGAAAATTCCGCCTTTAAGGGGGCGAAAGACCAATGCCTGCTGGGGTTGCGGGTTTGTCCGAAAGGGATAACGCGGCCCCGGCACACAGGCAACGGAAGGAACACGGGTGGGTTTTAGTCAGTCCCACCCTCAAAAAAAAAAAAAAAAAGGGGGCGAAAAGGGGGGATTTCGCTTTTACGTAAAATCTTATTCCTTGAGTTAATAAACTCGAAACTTCGCCCAAAAAGTACTAGGCTTGCATGAATTCAAGATAGAATTTCAATCATTAGACGTTGTGCACAATTTCTGAGCAGTAACCTAACAAAAAGTACTAGGCTTGCATGAATTCACAACAGTATTCAAATGATTGATATGATACTTCTATCTCGGTAGTACGTTTCAATGGGATACTTGCCGACTTCCACGCGAGCTAAGCCGCGGGAAAAAGCTAGTTCATTATATTAGACTGTTTAATAATATTTTTAGAAAATTATTTGAGGTTCAATTAAATACAAGCCAATGATTGTTATTTTCTCTTTTATTATCAGTTACATGATTCTATTTGTTGACTTACATAGTTTAAATGTACGTTTTTATAACTTCTCGAGGACGTCCATGATAGTATCGATATCGTCACGTCACAAATTATAAAAGCGCACAATGGTAGTTGCGATTCGCAGTTTGCAAAGTTACATGAACACACCCTCTGATTCAGAACACTCAATAAAGAACCGAATCGATTACGACTAACTATCGTAGTAACATACTGGTATTTTTATATAGCAATGACTTTTTTTTTGCTATAATATTGTATTAAAATTATTATAGTTTGTATGTAGGGGGTATTGTTCGGAACTACTGCACGCGTAGCATGACAACCATAGAAACGGGTTTTGTCGACGGAAGAGTAGACAAAATTACAGATTGTGATTGTTTATCTGTCATTTTTTCTATTCTTCCGTCGACAAAACCTGTTTCGATTGTGGTCATGCCACGCATGCAGATCCGATTCCGAAAATTCTTTGACTAATGGAAAACTACAGTATTGCCGAGTGGCATAGGGCATATTTTATGTTAAAACAAGAAATTTCACGCGGGTAGAAGCTAAAATTAAATATCGCAAAAAAATGGCATCTCAGCGAATCGAACATCGAATCATCTTTTTATCGTGGGGGTCTGAATCAGAGAGCTGTTACTCAGTGTAATAACTAACAGATTACCCATGTTTATGTCAATTTTAGTTACATTGGACACCAGCACGCTTAGCATGATAACCTTAGAAAAGAGTTTTTGACTGATTTTGTCGACGGAAGAATAGACAAAATGACAGATCTGATTGTTTATCTGTCATTTTTTCTATTCTTCCGTCGACAAAACCTGTTTCTATTGTGGTCATGCTCAGAGTAATAAGACCGTCTCAAAATATACTTATTTTCTTGTTATTTCTTATCTTTTGGTGACCACTGTGTCTATAGCTGCTGGATACTCTTTCTAACTCATAGGATGTTTCGTAAGGAAATAAGGGGCATACATATTAAACTGTTCACCTGTTTTATCAATCCCTCTCTGTTAGTTATTCCTCTGAGGGCCTCTGACCACACCTTTCTGATACATGCTGTATACAGGAGTAATCGATGATTGTATATGAACATTGCCATATTAACTTCAGCAATAACAAATAATAGCAATGAAAAGACAATTTAGTTTATATTTAAATTAAAATATAAACTCGCGGCTGAGTTTATTGTAATTCATGTGTAAATTAGTGTAAATATATGCTTTGTGCGCGGATTGAGAATCGATTGTTGAATCGATTAATAGTGTTGTGCCATGGTCGATTTTAGTCCAGGACCTTTAGAAAATTAGAGAGGTTATTACATGCATTTTTTTATCAATAGCTTTTGTTCTAAACGAGGTTCATCAATTTCATAATGGTAATAGGTTTGCCCCCAATTATATGGGCCCCTAGATCAACGAAGCAGTAAATATTTCTGCTGTAGTTTGACCTCACCGCTGTACCTCGTCTTTGGTATATGCGCGGGTCACGGTGGGGCAGTGCAGGCCGCTCATTCGTCAACGCTCATGGCATCTCGTCGCTCATTCGTCAACGTCACCCGTCTCGCCGTGCATTCCTAAGGCGCGGTACACCAGTCTTGGGATCAAACTATAATCAAAAGCCACTATTTGTATTCATTGTTTTCCATATATTACAATAAAAACAATACTTTCAAATAAGCTGACTGCCATGTTTAAGCATTTTCTTTACAGTCTCATTTAATTTTAACATTGTTTTTTAAATGATGTCTCCTAAATTTTTCATAGTCCTGGACTAAATATGAGTGTCATACAATTTGATATCCGCGTCACTCTCATGCCATAAATACGCTACTGCACATGTGACTATTACATACAGATCAATGGATTGCACTGAAATGTACTGATTAATCTAAATTATAAATGGGGTACGGTTCTCAAACATGGTCTTTGACCAGCAGAGGTTCACGCTCAAGGATTGCCAGAGATCTATGGAACGGAGTATTCTGGGTATTAAACTTTTGGACCGGTTAAGAATACAGCAATCCGTTCAATTACTCACTCACACAATTTCACGCAACACCCAGATGCGGCCGTAGCATTACGCTAAACCCTAATTTTGCATTTGTCAAACAGATTTCAGTCACATCTCAGTGCAATTCACATTTTTTATAAATTAAAACTACAGTTTATATAATACCTATATAAAACTTACATTATTCCACTATTTCAAATAGATTTTTATACATATACCTTTTATAGTAACTTAATCACGGCTTGTAGAAGACAAAGTAACTTTTGTAAACGACTTTGTGATTGTGGCAGCTATATTTAATAATAATAACAAATAAATTTCCGATTTATGAAATATTATTAAATATTTTTATTGAAAAATAATTAATGTACGAGAAATATGTCAACGTCGCATTTTCTTAACTTTAAATATGAATGATTGGTTTGAATGAAAATGATTTACTCGTACTTATCAATGAAACTCAGACACATCGATAGTCTAGTGTTATGTTATCTTCGAAACTAATTATTTTTGGAACACTTGTTCAAGGACCTTTTGTAGTATTTTTTACCGTTTATTCCCGTTGTCCCCGTACACCGTGTCCCCGTCCTACGGGGACAGCGGTACTTCAATTAAATATGTAAAAATACTTCCCTTTGTCCCCGTGGTTTGGTTTTACATTCAAAAATATGTTTCTGCCACTCGCCGGCCGCTGCCGCGGCACCGCTCGCTACGCTCGCTCGGCTCGTGCGTTGTGTGGTTACAGTTCTAACCTAACCTAACCTAAATGTTTCGATTTAAAAAGTTAGCCGAATGTACGTTATGGGGACAGCGGGAAATAAATTTAATCACGTCCCACTGTCCCCGTGACGGGGATATGGCATACGGGGACTACGGGAATAAACTTTTTTTACATATAGCATATAACCTTAGAGTTATGGGACAGCAAAAGGACACGTTGTATATCACCCTACAAAAAGCTGCAGTTGTAAATACATCTCGAATTGTCAGAAAGTTCAATGCAAATAGATGAAAACGAAATAGATCCTCATCACAACACATCTTTCACTTATCACACTACAGTACCACACCCTGCATTTACTTGGCTTCGGTCCGTAAATGTAGCCCCCAGCCAAAGAGCTGGGAAGTAAAAACACACTAACAAAATAGAACCACACTTCTCGTAAAAAAACTATTTTTTTTAATGGTATAAAAATGTGGCGCTATTTTGTATCGCGTGGGTTGTTAATGATATAAGATTTTCATCGCAAAGTTTTTATAAGGTAGTTAGTACAATACGGCCTTTGAATCATGGCCGTTCTGAACCAAATGGTGACACGAGGCGAGTGTTTCTCATATGTTCGTATGTTCAGACCGGCTTTGATTAATCGGCCGTAATAAAAAAAAAAAAAAAATTAACTTTTCTGATTTGTATCAATACAGAAGAAACAAAATGTTCGTCTATATTAAATTTAAATTTTCTGTACATACAAAATTACGCAAAGTCGTTTATAAAAGCTTAGAAGTCGCATGTGCAGTGAACTTGTCTGTATAGCCATTAGAAAAACATTAAAATCTACCATTTTCTGATTATAATTTTCTATAATAGTCCTAATTATGTTTATTACATTTTTGCTCAGCATTTTCTTTGGATAACTCGATTTATTTAAATGTATTTCGTAATAAATTCTAATGGCTATACAATAAGTGTAGCCATATAAAAATAATCGAAAACGAAATGGTAGAAATTTTCCCCCTAATGTAAAACTATTGGTAGCTTTAAATTTAGTATTTTTCAATTATTATTGTTATAATATAAAACGTATGTAGTGTACATACAAGGCTGAACATATCGATGATGACTATAGAAAAAGGTTGTATCTTTATTTTATTTAACCCTTAATGGAACAAACTGGCTGGCTACACAAAAAAATGAGGTTTTATAGCAGTTTGATAAGAACGGAAAAGAAAAATATTGCCTTGATGATACTAGTTGGCAACACGTTCCAGTAAAGGCAGCTTCATCACGATATAATTTTTGTGTAGCCACCCAAAATTTATGATTTTATGTTAATCAATTATCAATGATTGTTTACTGAAAATTGAGGTGACAGAATAGTCGACAAATTAAAATACCTACCCTCAACAATATAATGTTTTGTTGGTATACTTAAACTATTTCACGAAGTCCTGTTAGTTATTGCAATTTAAACCTGATGACTTACTTCATAACTGCGACAAGACAGGACTTCGCGAAATAGTTTAACTATACCTTGGTACAGTACCTAGTCGGTTGTTAATATGACACATCGATTGTAAGGAAAAGTTCAGCTTTATAGAGAGCATCGTCTCTGACGCTTTGGTTACTTACAAAAGCGGTGAATGGTCACACTATGACGGCTGTTCTTAGTAATGAAAGCGGTGAATGGTCACACTATGACGGCTGTTCAAATACAGAGCGATTTTTGGCACCTTAATGTCAAATACTGATGAAAATTACAGATTTTCACCGTTTCTCCCATCAACCAAATAGTATTGGATAAAAAAAGAAGTTATTTCGCACGTGTTCTCTTAAGGTGGATCCGCAAAGGTAGCCCGCGAAATTCTTTTTTCTTTTTTACATTTTTCGAGATTACAGGATTTGTTCTCAAATGTCAAGATTTTATGAACGTCTTTCCATGAAACAAATCTTTTTTAGAGAGATGTATTAATGATTACAATTCTGCAAATACATATTTGTTATAGTCACGAATCATATTTTAATCAAGATACAACCTGACGGTGACCTTCAAATAGCAAAAAAAACGTAAGAAAATTTGAATTTCGAAGGCTACCTTTGCGGATTTACCTTAACACATCTGACATTGGTAGAATTGTCGATATCAACACCATTGCCATAGAGAAAAAAAATTGTAGCTTTTCTCATAGATGTGTGACTGTGTCCGGTCGATGTGTCATTAACTCCGGGGTACTGTGTAGCAGGAGATAGAAACTAGTTTTGCCCATATTACAATGAAATGATGGCTTCTTAGGATTTATATATATCATGCTTTGATTTTTATTATTATTATCAGCACAATAGCATGACGTGCCGTGACTCTCAGTTATTTTAAAAAGTATTTTTTTTAGTGAGGACGAGACCAAACAATAATTTTACATGGTCAAACTGCACATTTTTATTTGCATGTGAAAAAAAACGTGGGTCTATAGAAGTTTACCCAGCATTTACTCAAAAAAAGTATGGAAACAGTTTCGCAACATTGTTTCGCGCAACATCAAATGTTGAAAAACATTTATTTACCATAAAGAAACATTTGCAACATCACTGCAACATTCCATGTTTCGTTTTAACACAAACATAATAATGTTATTAAGATACGATAAAAAAGTATAACAAATAAGGAATCACCTTTTTAAAATAACTGAGTTATTCTATGAGCGACTATACTATCACCTTGCCATTAATATAACGTTAGTGTTGCCATATCTTGATTTAAGTGATATTATCATAGACTGCTTATTTCCTAGATAAAAAAAAAATTAAAAAGACATTTTTCATATACCCTCATGAATTAGTTTTTAAATTAAGTACTTTAATATCGATTGTATTTGCTCTAATGAGTGACTGAGTTTAATTTTCTTAACAATTTTTTTTTTTTCTTTTTTTTGTTCTATTGATAGAATTTGAATATGTACATTGGCAATAGTAAATGTGTTTTTGGGAGATTTCTAATCGTCGTTCGGTAGATTTATGAAATTGAATTGTATGTTGTGAAATAAATTAATTAATAAATTACTATAAGAACAGAATTTGAAGAACTGTTGTTTGGAATCTGATATTTCCCCGAAAAGGTGTAAATAATATTTTGTTTATGTTAATTCCATTTTTGTAAGCATTGTAATCTTACTTAAATCGATAAATAGTAGACTGGACTGGTATGATTTACAGTTATTCGTATTTTTTTTACTGTAAGGCACCACGTCTAGCTGGTTCACAAAACCAAGAATAGCCAAACGGCTAAAGTTCACAAAATTTCGCCTTTCGGCTATTCTTGGTTGCACACGATCCTATTCAACTAACAGATGGGCATCAAACATACGATCTCTTGCCAGTCTACATACCTTAGCCGTTGAGCTACTCGTCCATCATTCTAATATAACTGTAAATCATATCTGTACTCAGTTTTAAAATATAATAATATTTTTGTTAGAAGTCACTTGCCCAAATCAGCTTATAGTAGCGACAGTATATTTTTAGTAATCACTATTTTTAACACATTTAGCACAGTACCAGATCGTAAATTTGGCACATCGAGTATTACAAAGAGTTCGGCTTTGTATAGCGCCATCTTTGTCACTAATACAGTATTTTTATCTCACGAAGCGACGCGTGCTTTACTTGTGGTAACCAAGTGAACGAACACGCTATGAATGTGTGCGTGAAGACGAGTAATAGCGTCAGCACGTAACACACACTCATACTTCCGCATTCGCCCGTGTTTCGGACGGCACCGAGAGCTCCTGCGCATACAAACACATTCCTAATACTTGGTTACCAGAAGTAAAGCGCGCGTCACTTCGTGAGATAATAATATTGTATCTTTGTGACAGTCTCTAAAACTCGATGTGTCATTAATTTAATTCAAGCTATTTCATTTGTTTATCATTCCCTTAGTTTTCGACTAATCACTACGTTAAGCCATTATCCCTAGTCATTTTCTGTTTATTAATGAAACAACAAAAAACAACCTTTGTATAGTTAGCGTCAAAAATATGTGAACACTTCAAGTAATATTAACGTTTAATGACAAAAGGAGTATGTTAGTATTGTAGCAGGGGGCGTTTTGTAGTTTCTGCCCACCCCCTTGGGGAAAAATGCGTGAGTTTGTGTTTTTTTTTTTTACATGAAAGTGGAACTACTCAAAGAATATATTTCACCATTTAATAATCGAACATCACATAATTAAACTCCATTTGAAATAAGTAAAATGTGTCCGTTTAACCGATTTTGACTTTTATTGCGTTGATAGCATGACAAATGGCAGCTGTAGTAAACAGTTGGTATTGTAACCACTTTTTTGCTTTTAAAGCCATCCTTATGCCTACGGTATAGAAGTCAGAATCGGTCAAAAAAACTGTAAAAAAGGTTTGTTTAAATGTCTAATCTTATTTCAAATGGAGTACAGTTTACTAAACACATTTATCGCGACTTTGTTCTTCGCAAAGTGTCAACATATTTTATGACTCTGACTATACATAACATAATCCTATTATATACAACTCAGCAGAAATATAATATGGACCTATTCACCTACCAATTCCTTCTGAGCCAATCGCTGTGTCCGAATGGCAGCTCCATACATATTTCATAGCCACCACACACACACACAATGCTTTTGCTTTAGTACTGGACCAAATATGGCACATTTGTGATGACTCTGCCATCTTGCATTTCGAAGGGAGACGTCTAAAAGTTCCTTATATGGAACATGAACGATCTGTTTACTGAGAGAATGAAATTGGAAATTAATCTACGTCTCGCTCTAAGTGAATATGTGTGAGCAACAATAGTTCTTATATTTCTAACTCTTTCTGTAATCAGGTGTATACTAGAGCTACAAATTTAAAAAAATATAAATCTGTACATACCCGATAATATTTTTATATACACACACATGTCAAGTTTGTAATAATTTAAATATATTATTAATTAATTAAAAACACGCAATATTTAGTTCGCAATGAACGACTTTAGTTTAAATTTATTGTTAGGTAGAATATATCTTGTTCTGTAAAAGTATTGTTTCGATATAAATGATGATAGTTTGAGTTGTACCGTCTGTCTTGCATATTATTATTGATTCTTGCATATAATATTAATTATGGCATATTATTGTGGGTTCTTGCATTATTATTATAATTTATTCTTTCATATTATTGTGGGTTCTTGCATTTATTATATTGCATTTGCAAAAAAAAAATATAATTGATTTGTTAATTCCTTAAACATTTTTATTTTATTGTAAGCTTAAAATATAATGATTTATATCGTTTCAAAGTAATTGATAACAATACGTTGCGCCATACTGAGGCTAATCCTTTGCGAGAGAGACAACGCAAGAAAAATTACATTTAACAGAATGTCAACAATTAACATTTATACTCGAATCTTGCATTCTTGCATATCTTAGTTAGGTTTATTGTTAATACCGCCATCTGGCGGCCATGTTCGGCAAGTATTGTTACGGTTCGTTTACACAAGGGTCTATAATGGATCATGTTGTATGAAATGAATTAATGGAATATTTAGATTTCTGAGGGCAAAAGTTCTTTAGCTACCCTGGAAGTTAGAATGGTGATCCCTAACTTTTCAGGGCATTTTGCCCGTAGGCAATTGTGTAAAGGTATCTTTATGTTACGTGTGGCTAGTAGACGATATAGACTGAAAATTGTATTTGTCATCTGATGTGTGTAAATAAAGATCAAATATGTTCATATTTACGATTTCTTGTTTTATTTCGACAATATCCAAATACAAACAAAGTTGCCAGCAAGCACCACCTCGTGGCTTAGAAGCCACTTACAATTGTTTTCTAGTTTCAAAAATCAGGCCAGCTGGATTTCGAGCCCCCCCGTCTCTGGATTTCGTATGCCTATGGATTCGACTGTGTTCGATAAAAGTTATGTTAGAGTCACGTTAAGACTTACTTTACCCGGGGTGCGGGAAAGTCCGAAAGGGATACCGTGGCCCCTGGCAGGAAGGCAACTGAAGGAACACGGTTGGGTTTTACTCAGTAAGAGTCTGACACGCCCTCCCGCTCCGCCCAGAGCGGGAGAAGTTATTTGACAAAAAAAAAAGACTTACTTTACAACTACAATATATTATGCACACAGTTCATTTATTTTACTAGCTATAATGCAGGATCTCGTGCGGGTGTTTCGCCTACACACATCACTTTACATCAAATTTTTGTTCTCCTAAATTTGTCACTTCCTTTTGTTTTAATATTATTGCATTTTATCTTTCATCAAATGTGTCTAAGATGTGTATTGAGGTCAAACAAATTATTTTTTAAATGTCGCCTACACAGGGGAAGAGCACTGATGTCTGAAATACAGATATTTTATATCTAGTTCAGACACAGATGTTTCAATATCTGATCATAGAATTAAATGTTTTATAGTGTATCACCATATTATTTATGTCTGTATATTTTTGAACAAATAAAATTAATCTTATACACCTACCTCATGTTTCGTGTAGTGTGTAAGTTAAAACGAAATTTCTGATTTGCTCCCCTTGGGCCAACGTTGGGTACGCCCCATGCATGCCTGCAGTTTTGCTAGCTAATTTATTTTGACACAGTATTTATGATTCTTGATGGCAAAGAAACAGGGTACCATCGTAATGGTAAGTGGTTCCCGCAGCCTATAGACATCTGCAATTACACAGTACTCCAGACCGAATTTCGGCTATGACAGTCAATCTAAACGGAGACTATAGCCATCGACGCGGGAGATATTATAGTGCACAAGTGAGTGTGTGCGCAGACAGGTGCATTCTGTCTTCCCTCATTTAGTCCGATGGGACGGCAATCCGACATGACCGGAGAGAGATCAGGCGCAGGACTTAGTAAGAAATTCCTAATGGAGAAACCCAAAATCACTGCCCGACCAGGAAAACGACTCGCACTAATACGCCACCTACGTACACCATCAATCCATCTGGAATACCAGAGACATCGCAATACGCAGGTGTGAGAAAGCTGAAATGTCTCACCATCTGCCTAGACCTTTCCTATCTATGTTGGGGTCGGCTTCCAGTCTAACCGGATGCAGCTGAATACTGGTATTTTACATGGAGCGAATGCCTATCTGACGTCCACAACCCAGTTACCTACTGTTTAACACGATACCCCTTTGTAAGACTGGTTGTCAGACTTAACTAGGGCTTCTGACTACCCGTAACGACTGTCAAAAATGTATGAATGACAGCAGGGACCGACGGCTTCACATGCCTTCCGAAGCACGGAGGGGTCTTAATCACAGTACCTATACACGGCAAAATGAAATGATGTAATTTAATTTGACACAGTTGTGGCGGCATCTACATCGCCACATGCGAATTACGCATCACACTGACGTTACGCAAAATCCTGCATCTGCGCAAGCAGGGTTTACCGCGCTTCCCGACATCAATCGTCGGGCAGTAACCCATCAGACACAACACCTGTCTGGTCGGAGGATCTTCCCTTTCTATGGAGGATGAGTGAACTTTACAACCTGTTTCTCATACCTCTAAACAGTATTTATAATACTTGATGGCACAGAAGCAAGCGACCATCCAGATGGTAAGTTATTTTCGCCGCCTATGAACATTTGCAATACCAGTGGCAATGCAGGTGCGTTGTCATCCCAGAGACAAAACAGAAATGATTCATGTGACTGTAATCACCAGTGATCGGAGTAGGTAGATTGAACTGGGGTCATTGATCCGAAACGTATATATTACTATGGACATTCCTCCGGAATTGGTGGATTATTAAAAAAAAACCGGAACTTATCTGTCAGACTTCACTGACTAAAATCAACCTGTTCCTTCGTATGCCCTTTACGTTTCAGAGTCGTGGTGCATTCTTAAAACAGTCTCACGACCCCAGCAGGCATTGGCCCTCTATGGGGCCCCGTCATTTATTCTACCCTTAATGTAAATTACCATGACCACTATGAAAATCGATTGTTTTTATTATTCAACAGATAAATATTGAATTAATTTAGTTTTGATACCTTCCTTTAAATTTTGAATTGAGTAGTAATAATATCACTACCAACATTAACAATATTTAATTGAATCCGGAAATACCGGAATTACTTTCCGGAAAAATGGCTTATCCATGTTATTCTTTCTGTGTGCATTTATGATACAAGTACTAAAAATCAATCTACCTACTCCGATCACTGGTAATCACACAGGCAGCCGTACCCTTCTAATCAGAGCACAGCAAATACTGCTTGGCAGCAGACAGGTAATTATGTACCTACATTCCTTTCACACTTGTTTACCTAATTTTGCATCAATGTCAATCTTTATTTTCATAGCGATAAGGCTGCTGTGAGGTTGCTGCTATAAAATACCTACAGTCCGGCCGTCGAGAGAATGCGTTGTTGACACCTGTCAGTGTCATACTTAGTATGTTAACAGTTCCAAGCAAACTAAATCGGTAATTACTCATTGTTTAAGTTGTTAAATTCAATGAA
Organism: Agrochola lota; assembly: GCA_947364205.1. NCBI lineage: Eukaryota > Metazoa > Arthropoda > Insecta > Lepidoptera > Noctuidae > Agrochola > Agrochola lota. Next base: position 9,266,266 of record OX376245.1, on the reverse strand, counting down.
AACCATGCATTTATACACTACAAAGTTAAATAACTTAAACAATGAATAATGACCGATTTATTTTGCTTCGAACTGTCAACTTACTGAATACAATTAAAAGTCCAAGTATAACGAATACTTATGTGTTTTACGAATTTGATTCTTATTATGTAGTACCATAATGTAGAAATTGTCCAACTGACAGGTATCAGGAACCCTTTTTTTTGACGCCAGACTGTATGAAAGCATTGTTCGGTGGGTTGTATGTAGGAACTCAGTATACTGAAATGAAACACAAATTATATTGACAATATAGTGTATATTTCTTAAATAATAAATTAATTACAATTATTTACATACAAGGCCAGTCCTCAGAGCTATATGGACGTGAAATAATGTATACTTCATTGATTAAGGGCCGTCGCAGACCTTACGAGGCGCGGTTGTCTCTGCCAAACAAATATCAACCTTGCGGCAAGTTGAAATAAACTTGAAAATAAATAAACTTATATTATTCAATCGCGCGTCAAGGCGGAAAGAGGAGTACGTCTCTGGTTTTTTTTTTTTTAAATTTTGTTTTAAAGTTAAATTTAAATTAGCAATAAAACTTGCAGAAGTTGACATACTAGTCGCCATAGTCGCGGCAAGTTTTCTAAGTAACAATTGCTTGCAGAAGTCTTTGCAAGTTTTGTTAATCTAATCTAAACTTCGCAAAAGGAACGCAGTGTTGATATTTGTTTGGCAGTGAGAACAGCGTTACGCCAGTCTGCGCCGGCTATAATGGAGGCCGTCTAAGTAAGCGGCCTACAAGCTTATAGCAATAAGAAAAATTACTGCAAGTAATTAGTTACAGTCCGGCCGTTGAGAGAATGCGTTCCTGACCTGACACCTGTCAGTTGGACAATATCTAGTAGTACTTAAGAGCGTTTATTCTGAAAGTAGGCAACGTTGGAAATAGATGTCAAATATTTCGCTGTTTTGATTAATTTGGCAATATTACTGTATGGAAATAAGAAATGTGGCTAACTAGCGAACTAGAATATTGATTATGAAATGCAGTAATGGATATTGTAACACCGAGTTTTAGATGAAAAAAAGTATTTGGAAACTTTCCAAATGACTTTTTTACACCTAAAATGCAACATCAAATTCAGTGTTATAATTGCAATTCATTATTACTATTCTAGTTTGCTAGTTAGCCACATTTTTTATTTCCACACAGTAATATTGCTAAATTAATCAAAACAGTGAAATATTTGACATCTATTTGCGACGCCCACCTTCAGAATAAACGGTCTTAATTAAATTCGCAAAACACATATTCGTTAGTATGAAACTGACAGGTGTCGAGAACGCATTCTCTCAGCGGCCGGACTGTAGTTGTCGCCCTTATGACCACTTGACCAATTAAGCAGTCGAGGTTTCAAATAATTAAGTGATGAAAAATAATCATAAGCCTACATTTGTGTAAATAATAATACCAACCCCGGATCTAGGGGGGGGGGGGGGGGGGGCAAAGCGGCCATGTGCAGGGCAGGGCAAATTCTACCGTAGCAGACAAGTGCACCACACAGCACACCGCAACTTTGCAGTAAATGAGACGCGTAGCACATAACAATCTTTGTATTTTTTTCTTTTTACAAAAGTATTGGCGCTCCTGTTGGATTGGGGTATTATCAATCGATAAAATGTGATTAATATGTTGCTGCCAAAATTTTCATTTCCAGAAAATTTGAAATTCGCAGGCTACCTTAGCACATCCATAAAAAGGATTGGCGGGGGGCGGCAGACGGCACATTTTGCCCCGCTTAAAAAAAAAATTAGTTCCGGGGCTGAATAAAATGCTTGTACACGCCTGTACAGTACTTACCTCTTCATAAGGGGTCCCTGAAACGATCATTTGCATTTAGTAGACGATCAATTTGCTCATCAATGTGTATAAATAACGTAAAAAATTGCAATTGACCGTTTCGGGGGCCATCGAACACGGCCGCCTGTTCATTTGAGCGTAGCGAGTAAGCGGTGAAGAGCGACGTAGAAGTGCGGAGCAGTGTAGCGGATTAACTATCTGTACCTGTCAAGTGAAGAGTGAATTTAGTGGAAATCTATCGGCATTTTTTCCCCTAGATCTCCTCGCTTATCTTTGCTAAAAATGAACAGGCAGTCTTTTAGCAACGTAAAGATTGTCTCTAAAACCTGCCAGGTGAACACCTGTTCTATGAGGTGTTAGGAGCTATCATCGTTGCAAAGCGATAAATAGGTGGAGCTATTCAAGATAAATAGCACCTGTCTTTCGCAACTGAACAATAATGGCTTCGTTAGAACCAGACTTGCGATTCCGCAAATTTCAACCCCGCATTAAGCGCAGCTTATTTGAGCGACAATCGACAGATCGCCACAAACATCTGTATTATAAAATGATGTTTAATCTTAAAACTCGATGTCGAGACAGTTTCAAATTAATCATTAAATCATATCAAAATCACATCAATCACAAATTAGTCATAAAATCTTAATAAGATCGCCCGTTATCTGTAGACTGGCCTTAACTTATAAAATAGGCGTAGCCGGGTTGCAATATATTCTATCCACTTTAGAACTTCTATCTGCGATAGGCTTTTCGCAGACTAAAACAGAAAGAAGCATTTTCTGATTACATCCAATAACAAACTTTATTTTCATTATATCAAAGTGCAAAATTGTACAAACATCGTCGCAGACTGCGTCATCAAACAAGCTCGTTTGCAATTTAGACGTCAGTACTATTATCTGTGTTTTAAGATAGTGACAATAAAGTTTATTATTCAATGACATCAGACAATTACCTATTCTGCGGTCCTTGAACCACAGAATAGTTAGGTACAGAAGGCGCATCTCATACAGTGACCGAAACAGGCGCACACAAACATAGACGCGTATGTACGTACGACAACGATATCAAACGAATGCCAGTCGCGAGTGCACTTGCACTCGCTGTACGTAGACGGTGTATGGGCGAAATTAACAGACATAACACTTTGCTTTGCCAAGTAAAGTAAGCACATTATTCGTATTTTTATAAGGTTCATATTCTTTTGAATCGCTATCTTAGCAAAGAAAAGTTAAAGTGCGGTCTGGGAATTTTGACTTGTGTGCGCGCGTTGTCGCTCATTGATATGAAACCCGCCTTTTGTGCCTTCATATTTTGTGCCAAGGGCAACAGATTGTTTATCATCTATGTATAAGTATGTTTGTAACCAATCGATCTTTACATAAAGTCAGGAAGCAGTAATTGATAAGGAAATTGACTATAGTTTGACCGAGAACGCTATACCGCGTCTTAGGAATGACGCGTGAGTGCGTGGCCTGCACTGCCCCCCCGTCTCGCCGCGCACGTACCTAAGGCGTGTTACAGCGGTCTCGGTCAAACTATACCAACTTGAACTGTACGTGTATTCAAATCACAACTGTCATTCTCTGACAGTTGTATGAAATGTTTATAACACTACAAATCGACGTAGGGTGTCAATTTGACTAACAATAAATTTCACTGACTTCAAATTTCGCACTTATCATAAACATTCCGAAATATAATATATCTAACACAGTTTACTATATACGTACAATAATTTTGAATCTTTAAACCAGTTAAATAGACAGTGAAAGAGAAAACCTAGATTTCTAGAATATGTCCTTGGCATACACTTCCTACCTTCTGAAAGCGTCCATAGATTTTACTTGACTTTCGTGTCGAGCTAAAATCAATCTTAAAGTTCACTAATAAGATCGAGTATGTAATAGCATGACTCTTCATTTTTAACCAAAATAAAAAAATGAGGTTATGCATTCGATATTTTTTTAAGATTCGTACTAAGAAGCTTAGTTAGTCAGATTTTTCTTAATATTTTAAGTACATAATTATTAGGACATTTTTCATGAGAACACCGATCATAGGACCAAAATTAGAGTTAACAAAAGAGATTATTATGCTGGCACCTAATAAACATAATTGCACTACCCAGGCAATATTTATTCATTTAACTTGAGTATTTGTTGTTAACCGTCTGCTTACTAATCTCCGTTGTTAAGATCATTAAAAAAATATCAATAAATTCTTGTTACAAGCTTTTTTGAACTATCTCACACTAACTTCAGTACAATCGAAAGATAGAATAGCATTCATTTTCACATTATGAATAAGCACAATTGAATCATTTGTATATAGTCAAACTCTAAAACTTTACGCTCAAATAAAGTTAAACAAGCAACCCTAACTAAAACTCCAATAATTAAAATTAATAAAACAATTTTAATTATATAAATACCAAATATAAACATATACTATCTATATAATTTAATTATATTATATTAATGCTTTACCAATGTTGACAAAAACTCCCAGTTTGAAACTATTCTTCATTTGAAATCATATTAAACATTTAACTAAACCTATTTTACAGTTCGTTCAACCGATTTTGACTTCTATTGCGATGGTGACATGACAAATGGCAGCTGCGGTAAACAGTTGGTATTGTAACCTCTATTTTGCTTTTAATACCATCCTTATGCCTACGGTATAGAAGTCAGAATCGGTTGAGGTTTGTTTTAATGTCTAATCTTATTTCAAATGGAGTATATACCCGAATCACTTTAGCGTGGCATTAGCGGTCATTGCCCTTTCCCTAATATCTAGGTATCCGTAGGAACCCAAACCATAAAAGATGTATGGTTTTTCGTAATTGGAACACGTTGAAAATCACGATAGATATTGATTCAAAACGTAAACGGAATTTATTTAAGTTTTTTAAATAAAGAATGCTAAGAAATGTAGGTGGGTCACTGACTGCTACTTCCCCGCCAAAGTGATTTGGGTATAAGTGTCGTGACATTGGTCTTAAAGCAAATACAAACCTTGATGTTTTATGACGTGCAAGTGACATTTAACCTTACGGCAGTAAAGCAAATTACGAGTTCGACTATACAATACAGCTAGCGTTATGACAAGTAAAATAGCCTGATAAGTCACAGAGCAAATAACAAATGAAGTGTTAATATGAGGCAAAGTTGCACTCCAAACGTGAGATTATCAAGTTTGCCAAATTGCCAGTCTTCAATTAAGCACAAATTAAAATGTAAATGACAATCTATAGAACGGTAAAATAATTTCTTAGAGGCAAGTTTACACGAGGTGTGTTTCTCGACCGTCCAGAGGCGAGATCAAGCATCGTTTACTTTACACGATTACATTACATCAGTGTGATAAATCTCCTGGCAATTCTCGCCTACGAATCTCGTATGGGCATTCTCGCTTCTTAACGGTCGCCAAACTCTCCTTGTATAAGTAATACTCCATAATCGGAATAAACGCGCCCATAGTTTTATTTTTTATGTATTAGCACTTCATTTGTTATCTACTCCGTGACCCAGACATTATAACGTTACACGTTTATCTCATATATGGAGTTATTTTCTTACCGACACTGTTCCTTATACAATAAAACATTAAATATATTTTAGTCATCCACATAAAATCTATACAATTTTTATCCCGGCTACACCCATGGAGATTTAATTAATTTAATTTAAATATAAATAATTAATTATAATTAATAAATAAATAGAATAGACCCTTTCCTTACGACTGTTGAATATTTTTTATAGAGATAATACACGTATGTAAGATCCACGCAGCACAGGATTTGAATATTAAACTTTATTTTTAGCTCCATAAAGTGCAAACTTGCACGAACATTGACGCAGTCATCAAACCGCTCTCGGGCGTGCTTTGCTTTTTTGTACTAATAATAAAGTAAATTATCCAATGTCACCAGAAATACCTGAACTATTTGCTTTGACCTTTAGGCGCCATTGCAGGCGTTATCATGTCCATAGAAAGAGACAGAAGATAGTATTTTTATTTATATATTAGGCCAGGTACACACGAGCGAGTCGGGCGTTGGATTTTCAACGCTCTGCTTTAGCGCTAAGAGCTAAAAATTCAACAGTGCGTTTTCTTGACGCGCTCTGTTGGATTCTCAATGCTCGGTTTAATATCGAGAGTTGTAAATCCAGTGCACATAAAAACATCACCCGTGCTACCTGGCCTAACCAAAGCGGAGACGAGAAGTGTCTCACAAACAACCAATCGGTTATGCGTTATAGCTAAGGTGTGCTGTACACTTTTTATTCGGCATATTCGATTCGGCAGCATTTGTTCAACAACAAAGCCGACCCGAAGCAATTACTATACATATATTCGATTTTGCCGCCCGGCTCAGCCGATTATTGCACACCCGAATAATTGTGTAACTCGTCTAAGCAAACATATTTCAAAATGACGAAAAGCTATTTGTTATAAACTTATATAACATCTGTAAGCTTCGATTTGGTGGAAATGCTATAGAGTCGAAACAACGTGCCTTTCTTTATGGGCTAATAACCAGAGTCAAATTAAAAAAATATACCATCCAATTTTTTTTTGTTTTACCGTTTCGGAATATCGGTCCGCGGGGTTTCGCTAGCTAATTTAATGTGACCTTGTATAACCGCTTCTCGCTCCTGAAATTGGCTACTTTATTCTTTGTCTCTTTCTATTTACAATATCCCCCACCGCGCCTACACTAAAAATACGCGACACGTAAATGTAATTCCTACACACGCAGTTGGATTTTCAACGCGACTGAGCCCCGAGAGTTGAGAATTCAACAGTGCGCTTATATTAGTCATCCAAGTTCTGCGTAGTGTTAGTAAAAACGGACATATGTGTCTTATCCCTATTTATATTTACACCTTAGATCTAAAATTGTCTATTTAAAGACATGTTTGCCTCATTAGGCTAGCTCTATAGCAGCGAATTGTGTCTAAAATTCAATGCTGACTGCACATTTTTTTGTACCCCGAGTGTAGTATTGTAAGCATAATAAACCCACTACTGGGACGCAGGCCTCCTCTCTTCGAGAGAGAGTGGGCCGAAATTCACCACGCGGGCCCAGTGCGGGTTGGTAGATGTCACACGTCTTTGAATTTTTGGTTCTAGGACATGCCGGTTTCCTCACGATGTTTTCCTTCACCGTTTTGAGAGCAGTGGTGATGAAATTATTTACACAAAAGTAAAGCGCCTGTCAGGGTTCGAACGAAGCCTACAACTCGTAAATCGGGGCCGTTACCACTGGATCACCACTGCTCTCTAAACTTGTAAAAGTGTTACGAACTTGCTTAGATTCTTTATTGTTAAATTCGCCATATCCATTTTCATAAATCACGTGAGGCTCGCAAGGAGGGGAGGGTTCGGGAATAATCACGAAATATCACAAAGGGGACCCCGAGGTGTAGTGTGATATCACGTGTATGTTTTTTTTCGTTTAACGCGCACTTCTAAACTAATAAAGTATTTTTCATAATTTCTTTCTATTTAAAGATAAAATATTCTGTAATTTTTTAATATACTTTGCACCAAAGAAATACACGTGAATTTGGTTAGGGTAGGAATTTTTCGTGAATTTGATTAGGTAGTCTAAAACCTCACCACGTATCACCAGGGGGGAGCGGGGAGGTGTTCAAAAGTTGCTAGAATACATCAGTTGATTCATGGACGACCCCCCATTGCTTATCACTACTGAATTTATATAGTACTGGTGTTAGGGTCTCATTATACAATTCTGTGATAAAAACCAGCATTATTTGTACAGAAATTCAGGATGCCCTTCATTTACTGGGTAGATTTTTGAGATAGAATGAGTTTATGGAATAATCTGAAACTATTATAATAATAATATAAGGTGTTAAAAAAATAACTTTAGAAACTTAAAGAGGTGCTGTAGACCATCGAACTGAATTAGTTTTACTAAAGGACCAACTTTGAAATCGCGCAAAAAAAAACTGCTTTTCTTTCTGTACATAGTAAAGTTTAATATTACTGTTCTAAACTGTATGGGACAGCTGGTTTTTTTGCAATTTCAAAGTTGGTCCTATAGTAAAACTTATTCAGTTCGATGGTCTAAAGCACCTCTTAAAGTTTCTAAACTTATTTTTTTAATACTTATACATAAAAGTGGTCAAAGAGACTAAAACCTTCATTTTGGAAAAAAAAACTTGTCACAGTTCTAGCTCAGGTATCATTTGACCACGTTACTCAACGTTTTTTTATTTTAGGCCCTGAAGGACCATCTCTAAAATTCAACCGTATATAGAAATGTTTATTGATCGTCATGCTATAATTACTTACAAAACTTACACCCAAGGTAGGCTTTAAATTGCGAGCGAGTAACTGGATCATTACAAATAATAAAATGTACAAAATGAATGTACGGAGTAAGGGTAGACGGCAGAAAGTCTCACTTTTAGTCTCCGTTCAGCAGTTTATCATTTTCTTCTACATCAAGATTCTAATGATTAATTAATTTGTTTTGAATTCCGATAAACGTCTGAGTAATCATCTTAAAATCTTTTTCTTTTGCTGAATAGCAAATCCAAATAATCACAAGCATAATCGAATTGTATACGGAGTTTCTGGTCTCTGAAAGTTTATTCAGTTGTCAAATCTTATGTTACTTATACTGCGTTCGCGATTTATTTTCCAAACATATAAACAAATATGTGTTTTTAGGAAAAAACACTTTTATACCCACACATAAAATTCATGAAGTTGATATTCGTTAAAATGGCAATACAAGGTATTTTATTGACTTTAGATGATTCTAATTCAATCATTTAAAGTCTATGGAAATCCATGTTTCTACAAGGTTTCCATAGACGTATGGTATATTGTTTACTGTTCTTATTTTGATGAAACAATAATATGAGTTAACATATAAATTAACAACAGATTAACTAATTAGATTACAGAAACTTGAAATAAAAGAATACAGGGTCACATTAAATTAGCGAGCGAAACTCTGCAGAGGTGATCGATATCGATACCTAAAAATGATAAAACAAAAAATAAATTAATTTGATAAGTGTTTTTTGGGGTCATCAACCGCTTATTAGTGGTCACTTGAAATACCATTTTTTTTTTAAACTTCACAGACATTATGGGTTTCGATATATAAACACGATAAAACGAACGAAAAACTGATTTTCTCAACTCATACTTCAAGTAACTTCACTGCAAGCGGTCATTGACCCCAAAAAAACCGGCCAGGTGCGTGTCGGACCACACATAATGGAGGGTTCCGTAGTTACAAGGGACCACAAACCTACGTATTTGATATTAATTTCATTCCTGAGAAAAAGGGTCTTGACAGACTGACAGACGGACAACAAAGTGATCCTATAAGGGGGGTTTTTCTTTTTGAGGTACCCTAAAAATCATCAATTCTTTTTTATTTTATTTTATCGTGTGTACATATATCGATACACATCAGGTCTGCGGAGTTTTGTTAGCTAATTTAATATGACCCTGTATTTCGAGAATCTATTTGAAATAATCACTATAAGCAGATCATCTTCCTCCTACTTTTATCTTAATTTATTTGCGATCGGCGCAGCAATTTTTTTCTTCCATACATTATTCTATTTGAAACATGTGAAGCAAACATCAAATTATTATTTCTGCCTATTTTCTAAACATTTTTCATATAAATCTTTGTCGGAATCAGACTTGTAACGTTCGACGCGATTGCAATGATCACAACAATCTTGATCAACACTATAAAGCTGTTTAAAAACAGAATTTAATTTAATCTGTTGTTAAATCTCATGTCAAACTTTACATATCAAATAGGCTGTGATGTTTTTAAAACCACGTCGTATTATCTAAGAACACCCCGAGTCCTAACTCAAGCAATCGGCCGTGCGAATATGCGATCGTCGCGTTCATATGTCATTGTTCGGAAAACCAGCAGGCGCCCTCTGTCGGCGCAACGACACGTTCGAGCTCGCCGAACGAAATTAAAGCGAAGGTCGCGTGTTCGCACGACGACGTGGCCTTACACTTCCAAATCGCGCCAACTGTTACAAGTCTGTTCTCAACTTAAACTAACGCCGTAAGGAAAGAGTACACACGATATTTGAGGAAGATACGCCCTGTATGTTCCTTCTTTGTCTATTCAAATAAAAACGCGTCTTGTGTTGGCTACACACGCGCGATAAACTTTAGTACACGATGAGGTTATGATTGTTGATACTTTAATCATTGCTTCGTTTATATTCAAGACATTATGTGCCTATTTCACCACGCCCAAATTGGTACAATCAACCAGATAAATTAAAGAACGGAATAGAAGTTAACTGTAAAGTGTTAGGAGGTTATGAGACAGGCCACTATACTAGAAATAGATGAAAGCCATAATCCATTCAATCTGTAGCACAAATAAATACAGATCAGACACTCCGCAGTTTAGGTATGAAGCTACAAGTACGCGGCGGGCCCGTCTTGTTGGGCCAATTCAGTGAGTGTAACGTAGTCAGAAGATCTAAGTCACGCGATAGAAAGAGAGGCAACTTCTAAGTGAATATAACTGCAGGTGATTAGCGCTGTACGACCTGATTTACACTTTATTGTGTCGTAGCAAGTCACTTTTTATTTAAATGTTTTTGCGAAGTGAGAATTTTCCCATCTGTGTCTGTAATAAATTTGTGTTGGATCATTTAGCTCCCTTCAAAATGGTTGAGCTGAATGGTGCTGATCCATGCGTCATGTTCGTGAACGGGCGCCGTCAGTAGGGACTGGTCATCTCTTAGCTGCCATGGCTTATTTTAATTTTTGAATTGTTTTTATCTTTTCATTACGGACGCTTTTAATATGCACGTCTTTCTACATTGTTCTCACATGTATAATTTAAACATGAATGATGTAACCAATATTTTGTAAGAATACTTTGATTTAAAAGAGGTTCCGTGGATTTCCTTGCCTGTTCTTCTCCATAGGAACCTACTACGCTTTGGAATGGGCAACTAGCTTCATCTTTCTGACTGACCGACCCCTTGACAGTTCAAAAGTGCCTGTAATTGGTTTATTTGAAATATTTTTTTGAGTTTGAGTTTGGTTTTTTGGATTATATTTAGATTTACCAATCAACAGTTGATATACCTACAATTTCCGTACGCAAAATACGTGCTTTGACGTGGAGTTACGGACTCCTGGAGGACTACCACGAGCTCTTATTACTTCAGTGTAGGAAAAAGATGAAGCTCTACAGGACGTATAGCTCCATCTCTTTTCCCCATTGAATGAAGAATAAAATGATACTGCTAAGAGGTGGTTGTAGGCTCCCTGTCCGTATTACCTGCCTACAATTTGACAGCCGCTTTGAATTAAGAAAATTTACCAGAAACCAGGGTTTCCGGATTATATTTAAACATTTCACATTTTAAATTGACAATTTAGTAGGTTAAGTTTTTAGCAAGCGCTGTATGTTGCTACTTGCTTACCTTTCTGTGCAGTGCCTCGAGACCAATATTCATATGGCCTGTACATGAAAAACCGAACAATATTCAAAATAGTCTCGAGACTAAATCGATACAGTTATAGTTTTTATCAAAATCAGCACTAAGACTCATTTGAGTACTCTTCACTATTTCTTATAGTATACAATAGTCGACGTATATTTAGTAACCTAATCCGCTTAACTGTTCTTAAAGAGTCATAAAGAACCCTGTAAGAAATTGCCACGTCAAGCGCCGTGTCTGGGTTCGCAACAAGTCAATCGTCATCCTAAGGATGCCTCGTTGAGAGGTGAACCACGTGTCGAATTAATACTAAATATAGGTCATCTATTGTATTTTATAATGGATTTCCGCAAGTCAATTGACTATTTCTTATAGTTTCAGATTTGACAATCGATGCATTACTTGGAAAATTCACACTGTATTCTTTTTGCGCATGTATGTTTATATTGGCATTCTACACCATTTTTTTATTACCTTCAAACTTACAAACGAAGCAATGAAACGAAATATAACCAGCATAGCCAATTCTGTACCAGAGTTGTTACATAATTTATTTTTTACATAATTTAATTTATTTTAAAATGTTATTAAAACTTTTTACCGCCACGTTACGTCAACACGTCAGGCACCTAAATATAAAATACAAAAAAAAACATTCCGGTTTATTATTATTGTCTGTTTTAAAGAAAATCCTTAAAAAATAATAATATACAAGGTGATGATTAAGTCACCTCCATCCTCTAGAAGGTGATTCTACGGCCGCGACCAATTTGAAAGCGATCGTATGCGTGCAGGTTACTTCTTCGGAAAACCGGAAAGCGCCCTCTGTCGGCGCGACCACGCCTTCAGGTTCACCGAACAAAAAGTTCGAACGAACGTGCGTCGATCGCTTTTTAATTGGACGCGGGGTACCAGTCATACTGAACAACCATTTCTAGGAAACGGAAATCTAAACGTCGCGTCGTGAAAATAAACTGGTAAAATCACCTCCTTACAGACTCCGACCGTTGAGAGAATTTGTTCCTGACACCTGTCAGTTGGACAATTTCTAGTAGTAAAACCTATGAAAAGTAAAATATTACCTCGTTCCGCTGTCATGTAATTGAGGCGACTAAAAGCCGCGTCCTAATCAAATGCGCGAATACGCGTTCAAAGGTTAAATTAGCAAAACACATATTCGTTAGTATGAAACTGAGAGGTGTCAAGAACGCATTCTCTCAACGGCCGGACTGTGGATGGTGAACAAATCACCAACATTTGTGTTTTATCCACATCTTAATGATAACAACTAATTAAAACTTCGAATTGTTAGCGATCTTCTATGTAAAAGTTATTTTCATCACCCGAGTCTTTTCCCAACCATATTAGGTCATGGTCTGGTGGCGGCATCTACATCGCAACATGCGAACTACGAACCACATTGACGTAACGCAAAATCCTGCATCGCGCAAGCAGGGTTTACCACGCGACTAGCATATATACAACGTCCCGATATCAATCGTTGGGCAGTTGCCCACCAGACAGAACACTCGTCTGGTCGGAGGATCCTCCCTTTTCTATGGAGATTGAGTGAACTTTACACCCTGTTCCTCATACCTCTATACGTATAGTCTTCATAGAATTTTAAAATATGTTAATCGTGTAACCATAAGATATCAGTTCTTCCTAATATCTAGCTTGGTAAACTGACTCCAACATAGCTATGAAAAGACTAGGAAGAAGATATAAAATCAGTCTCAGTGACGTCATAAAACGTCATTTTCAAGTGACATTTAAGCGCTGACGTCTATAAACGTCCGTGGCAGTAAAAAGGTTAAAACACGGGGTTTATTACCCGTGCACCTATCACTATGACCCATAGTAGGGCAATGAGAATTACCCGTAAACCCACCACACTACAGCTTGAATTAGAGGGGTGAAAATATCGATAAGAAACGTAGTAAAGGTTAGCACAAGAAGCTATTGTATCGACACTAGCGTTGCGTTGGCGCAGCGTATACGTTCGGCGAACGCTTACGTTAAATACGAATGCTGCGTAAGAATGATCGCAGACCGAGATATGGCAGCGAAGAGTAAAACAGCGTACTTTTAGACAACGCCTCGCGCCGCTTTGTGTTTTTATTACGAAATAAAAATCGTGTCGCCGCCACTCCGTCGTTCTGCGCTCATCCTAAGCCAGCATTCGCATTTAACGTAAGCATTCTCAGCTGCGTCAACGCGACGGTAGTTTCGATACAATAACTTCTACGCCACGGTAACGCAGCGTCTACGTGACGTAAATTGATGTCAGATACGAAGGTACACTTAGGCAGACCGCTAACGCGAACCACCAGATTGACTTTAGCAATAATAATAGATGCAAGAACAACAGCTGAGTGAGCAAAATTGCATCTCATTTTCAATACAATAATTGGAGCCAATATTCTAAGGTGCCAATATTTTAGCTTTGTTTAGTTAGAACAACTATTAATATTGCAATCAGCAAGCAACTAAAATAAATTGCATCGATAGATCAGAGAAACCTCTTCCGTTCATGCCCGTTCTATTCATTGTGCGCCTTTATAATTTCTAACGCAACGATATTATCGTTGATGTCCATGTCAACGTCACGGCATAACGACAACACAGGGAAGTAAAATGTGTGGAAACAGACCACAGACGCTTTTAAATTGCCGCCCACGATGAGACGCGCCCCACTCCCACTCCCCCACTCTCTATTAATTACTAAATGTTTTTACTCAATTGGCGAATTTTTGACCGATAAGAATTTAAATTGATAATATGACATCTCTGTACTCCTGACCTTTACTAAATCATTTATTTTTAATTTAAATGTATTGACCTCGAAATTGACTAATTTATAATCCCATTTTATTAAACTTGACATTTTGTGTTGTTTTGTGCCTACTTCAATTTTCTTTTTTTTTCTTTTTTTCCGGTTTTCATCTTGACATGGTACACTTGTATTGATTTGATTGAATTTGTTAATAATATTTATATTAAGTAAACTGTTTGCATGCCTTAGTTAAGGTAGTTAGTATAAGGATCATTTTAACCTTAACATCTGTAACTTGTACCTACTTTCTGTGCAAAGAAAGAACTATTCTATTCTATTCTACTCCGTTCCGCTCCGTACTACAGTGTACAGTACAGTTACCGCGGAGTGGGGCGCGTCTTCGTGGATGGCACTACATGTCTGTAACGTTATAACGAGCACGTATTTCCATATATTATGGACGTTCACGCAAGAAATGATGAAAACGTATCTTTTTGGAATCTCTGGTCCTTATGACGGCATAAGGACCAGAGATTACAAAAAAAAATGCGCAGGTTTGAATACATATAATATAAGGTAATAATATAATATAATAAGGTAATAATATCGTCACGATAGAAATAATGAAAGCGCAGTTTTTTTTAATTTCTGGTCCTTATGCCATGGAGGTTTTAATATATTCTCTTATCGATACTCTATACTCTAATTCTAACTGCAGGGTAGTCAACACGGTGGGTGTACAATCACAAATCAAAACTGACTAATTTAGACTCGCGCCGACTTTAGAGAAAGTGTATTTTCTAGTATTTGTATATTCTGTATATTTTTCTAAATTAAGTACCTATTAGATACTACTGAAAAATTTATTTGGCGAAATATGGACTGTACATGAAACCGCCAACTTTTACACCTGCACTTTCTGCAAAAAAACGATTTTTATTCTCATTCTTAATCATACTTTTCCCGGGCAGTGTGCACTTTTTAAAACTCGCCCTAGGCAAACTTGGTTGGAGCCGATGACAGCCAGAACCAACTTTCAGCAATTAACTTTGCTCAAATAATTTGGCTTACAGGTATAACACACACACCGACCCGGCGAAGATGAATCTTTAGGCCTTGAAGATCTCACGATTTTTTGTATTTACGTTAAGGAGCAGGAATCGCCCGTAACTTCGGCCAACTACGGATTTCGTGCGCGCGCGATAGACCTACTTCGCACGATTTTTATGATTGACAAAACATCGACATTTCTTTATCATAAACCTTCTGGAATAAGTTCTACTACACATCGAAATTTGTTGTGCAGTTTATAAGAAAAACTCGGTCACACAGACACGGAAAGCGACTTCAATTAGACTTTTTTTTTCTGATTTTTTATGTAAATCAAAACTAATTTTTGAGCTTTAAAATCAGGAATGGGTTCAATAAAATTCTTTAGCTAAACCCCACAGACGTGACGGTATCTTGATTAATCAAGAAAAAAGTATGATCTTGTTATTATTTTTGTATATCGTGATTAATCAAGAAAAAAGTGTGATGTTCTTTTTTTTTCATAGTTGGTGCGAGCCGCGGCCATTGGTCCCAAGCAGCAGAAGTTACTTGAAATTATGAGTTAAAAAAATCACACTTTTTATCATATCACGTTTTAATATCAAACGCAAACTCAACTCGATATTGATATCGATATCAGTAATTTCAGTGAAGTTTCGCTAAAGAATTTTATTTAACCCTGAATCATATACAGTATTTTTTTTATATAATACACTTTTGCTAACTGTCGACACGGGTCTACACTAGCATAAACTTTCCGCAATGAACAAAATAACTTAATTAACCTAAGATAAAATATCGTTAGAACTAATTCTTACGATGTTTTCTTTCCACCGGTCTCTTGTATATCCTGAAAACCAGAAAATAATATTTAATTTAAAAAATCGTATACAAGCGATGGTAGTTGGTAAAAAATACTAAAACTAAGATTTTTTTTTTAATGTGCCGAAAGAGATCGATAAAAAAATGGCCGTCAGCTGGTTTGCCTCCTAATAATTATGAAACCAAACAACATGGCGGTCCATCTGATGGAAATCTGTAATACCAGAGACAAAGCCAAAATGTCTCATGAGAAAGAAAGAAAAAGAAAAGAAAGAAAAAGTATTTATTATGCGTAAACCAAACGCACATTACAAAAAAAACAAAATACATTACCACTTTACAAATTAGCAAAAAGCCTCGTATCCGTTATCAACACAGAAAAGTTTGACACATTTTGTCTATTGCTTGTTGCTTATTGTTATTGAGACTGCATAGTGCGTTTCATCAAATAGTTCCTATGCCGTAATGTTGGCTCCACTGTTAACCTTTAACTATAGACCAATTAGGTAGCGCCGTAGAATATTCTTGATCTTCCTACAACAGTGGCGGGCGCTCAAAATTATAAAATCATACAAAAAGAAAAATATACTCACACTGTATTCCCAGTACAATCTTCATTGATCTCAAACGCGACCTTTTTGAAAATGCAAGCAAACGGACAATGTTCCTGACTGACATACTTGACAGCTTGCTCTATAAACTCGTTGATAGCAACCAGTTCTTCTTCAGCGAACGGCCCCAGGAACTTAAACTGGGAATACTTCTTACTTTCGGCAAATTCAGTGAAAAAATTAACAATTTTCGTCATAATTTCCGACATTTCCGGCAAAACTTCTGGCTCTTCTGCCACTTCTGGAACTTCTTCCTCTTCTTGGCATTCGTAATCAGACTTCTTTAGATTCCTCGTTATGCTTATCAAGAATGGGTTTGTTTCTTCCTCTGGTTCCAATTCTTCTGGAACTTTCGGTTCTTCTGGGATTGGAGGCTCCTCTTCTACTTCTACTTCTAGGATCTCTTCTCCGTTCGTCTCTAAGAAGCGTTGTTTGAATTCGTCGGAGAAGAGGGAGTCTTTGTGGTCTTTCAGTTTGTCTGGTACGATGAGGTACACGTGTGGTGGAGCTATCTTGAAAAGACTCAGTTGACTGGAAGGAGAAGAGAGAAGAATTATAGGACCTGTCTTTTATGTAAAGGCACAAGTAGTAAGTGCTGACTGACGCCGATACGTGATGAGATACTAGAGAGTTCGCAGTTACTTTGCCATCCCAGAAATAAAGCTGGAATATCTTATACTACTTGAATACACAATGGCCGATTTCACACTGCGACGATAACGACACCGACATATCGCCAGCTCGGAGGTTAACGATATCGGGACGATATCGGTATGCGACAAGATGTAACCAATAGCTTATTGATATGCGGTATGCCACAGCAGCCTCGAATCGTCGCGTTGCGCCAGCTAAGCGCCGCGCGATTCCAACATTGTTATAGTGTATTCGACGTAATAATGGCAGCAGTGAACAAGTGCACTGTGTCGTCCGCCAATAGCGGCACGACAGTCAATGTCGGCGACGATCCCGTTACATCGACAATGTGAAAGCGTTGTATGAAACTACCACCCGACGATATTGTGTCGTTATCGTCAACGTTCAATGTGAAAATGGCCATTCTTAGATGACTTACATTCATTGCCACCGTGTTATCAAACTCAACTCAAACCATTTATTTCAAATAAACCAATTACAGGCACTTTTGAATTGTCAAGAGGTCGGTCAGTCAGAAAGATGAAGCTAGTTGCCCATTCCAAAGCGTAGTAGGTTCCTATGGAGAAGAACGGGCAAGAAACTCCACGGGCTCTCTTTTAAATCAAAATATTAGTTACATCATTCATGTTGAAATTATACATGTGAGAACAATGTAGAAAGACGTGCACGTTAAAAGCGTCCGTAATGAAAAGATAAAAACAATTCAAAAATGACGCATGGATCAGCACTATTCAGCTCAACCTAGACTTAGAGTTGCCTTTGTGTGAACATTTGTAATAACAAGGTCCTAAATAAAAATTGGTAGCAATGGAATTTGAACTTTCTCATGTTTGACATTAAGTTTGAATTTTCAAAACCTGATAATTATATAAGATTTCGAATCTTTTGGCAAAGTTAAAATCTGACCCATCTTCCTAGCCCCTTTGGCAGCCATTCATCCCAGTAAAGCCCCACGGGAATAAAAACACAAAAAAAATAACTTACCGTATAGGATAAGTCCCAAAGCTCTGCGTGTGCAAAATATAACAGTTCTTATCGCTGATCTGCAGTATCAAGTCCATTTGAGCAGGATTGTCAAAATCGACTGACGCCAAGTCTTCAGCGCTCAGTTTGAACTGAACCAAATGATGGATCTTCTTGCGTTCATCCTTCTTCAAATTTTTGTCAAAGAGTAATTCCACCTCGGAGTTATTTTTGACAAATTCGTAAATGTTAAGGAGAACGTTCATTTCGTAAAATTGTTTGCAGTCAGCCTTTTTGCTGTGCTTCGGTGAGCGTACGTTGCGTTGGATGTGGTTTTGGCCGAAACCTATCTTTGTTTTTGCCTGTAAGAGATAAAGATTAATTAATTCAAATAAAATAAATAAAATAAAATAAATCCAACAGGCTCGCTCCTTTTAAGTTGGACTTAAATATAACTGCCTCGACAGCCTAGTTGGTCTAGTGATCGCAAGCGCTACTACTGAGTATGAGGTCCTGGGTTCGATTCCCAAGTCGGGCAAAGTGTTATTTTGATTTTTTCATTTGGAATTTCTCAGTGGTAGCTCGGAATCTGGATTTGTGCTCGGTTGATGGCAATAGGCTTGCCCCGGAATGTGGGTATAAACACTACGGCATACCCTTGGGGGGAATAAAGGCGTCATGCTATGTTAGTGCTTATATACACAAGCGGCACGTTGCTAGCGGCAGAGGCAACTAACTGCAGCCGTCCACACTAGTCAGCGTCAGCCGTAGACGCTTCGACGGCTGCCGTCGACAGAGGCAGCTCCAACCGTCGACACTATATTATTCGCGTTTTCGAGGGGGGAATTACACTGACAGAAATCTGATGTTATAAGGAGTAATTTAGGCTACTTTTATTTTAGAAAAACACACATAAAACAACAACGACATAAATTCACGCCTGTTTTCCTCGAAGGTTTAAGCAGAAACCCACATTTAATAAAATAAATAAATTGAGCTTGTTGCGTCTAACTTACATTATTGCCGACATAAACAGCGTTGGGCGCGATCGGTTCCACGATACCGTCCCCACTCCTGCCGAGCGCGCCGCCTTGCCAACCCATCTTTTGCATCATGCTGCAAAAGAAGAAAAAAATTAAGTAAGTAATAAAAGTTTTTTCAATTTCATGATGGCCCAGTCGTCAAACCCTCGCTCTCACGCACGAGGTAGTCATGACATTTTGAATTCATATGTACTTTCTGAGTTTATCTTAGATATTACTTGTCAGCAGAGTCTAATATAAACTCAGAAAGTCGGCGAAGGAAAAACATCGTGAGGAAACCTGGACCTACGTCTTGAGCAAGCGTGGTGATCAATGCTGGTGCCTTCTCTGTATGAGAAGAGGCCTTTGCCCTGCAGTGGGACAGTAACAGGCTGGTATTATTTTTATTTGCATTATGCCCTGAAACTCAAGTGGAATTGGGGCGGACACCTGGCCCGTTATACCGACAAGCGATGGTCTATAAAGGCAACCCGGTGGACAGGACCCAGAGGTAAGAGACGGCAAGGGTGGCCTAGGAAACGCTGGATAGATAACATACTAGCAGCAAAACAATGAACAAAGGAAGCCACAGACAGAGTAAACTGGAAATAGCTGGAGGAGGCCTATACCCGAGAAGCGGTTCCTATCCAAGAGATGCAGATATAATGGAAACATAATATAATTTATAAGAAAAACAAACAAAATATAACACAACTGAAAAACTTTATTCAAATATAACTGTAAATCTAAGTGCTAATTATACTCGTATTAAGAGTGAAATGTAAATATTGCCATTTTTATTCTATTTATTTATTATTATTACTTCCTTTATTTAATTAAAAACATATAAATTCTATTTTTAAACATTAGAATAAAAGAATAAAAAAACGTTTAAAAATATAAAAAATAGTAGCCCACCGGTATCGGGAACAGGGTCCAAGCTACCGGCGGTCAGGGCTCCAGAGAGAGGAACCTCCTGACAATGCGAGCCGTGTCCAAGAGAACCGCTTTGTAAATCAAGCCCTTGATCCAGCTGCCCAGCGAGAGCCTTCTTAGGTGTTGGTCGAGGCTCTATGCATTTTATTATTATAATAAATAAACGCTACCTTCCGCCAGCGGCTTCGCCCGCGTGATTTCTTTATAAATTATAGCTTAGGTTACTCATGGATAAATTGATAATATAGTCGTAGCATACTGATCAAAGAATTTTTTAAATCGGTTCAGTAGTTTTTGAGGTTCCTCAGTACCTACAAACAAAAATACTTTTCTTTCTTTTATCTTTTCTTTTTATAATATTAGTGTAGATAACATAACATCACGCCTGAATTCCAAGAAAGGTTAAGCAGAAGTGTGGTGTTCACCTCATTTCGCCAGTTATGTTTAAGTCACATATACATTAATGTGTAATAGAGGATGAACTTATTGCCATCAAATACTCGTACTTAAATAAATATCAACTTTACATAATCATTCTATTGTTCCCACTGATGGCACACAGGCCTCCTCTCTGTGAGAGGGAGTGGCCCGTAATCCACCACGTGTGCCCAGTTCGGGTTGGTAGATGTCACATGTCTTTGAATTTTAAGTTCTAGGACATGCCGGTTTGCTCACGATATTTTCCTTCACCGTTTTGAGAGCAGTGGTGATGAAATAATTTACACAAAGTAAACTGCCTGCTTGGGATCGCATCCACGACCTAATACAACTCGTAAGTCGCGGCCGTTACCACTGGCCCACCACTGGTCTTCACATGAACTTTACTCATGTGTAAAGTTATGTTAATTTCAAAATAACTAGTATGCCAGCCACCGTAGAACACAAAAATCGCGTTAGGTCGCAAATAATATTGCACTGTACAGATTTTTTGGGATGTTGTTAGGAACGAAGAACGAAGCATGGGCTGGTCCCCCGCGGTTTCACCCGCAGTCTCGATCCCGTGGGAATATCAGGATAAAAAGTATCCTATGTCCTAACTCAGGTCATGGTCTACCCATGTGCCAAATTTCATCCAAATCCGTTCAGCCGTTTTAGCGTGAAAGCGTAACAAGTAAACAAACAAACTCACTTTCGCATTTAGATAGTTAGGACTAGCGACCCGATCCAGCTTGGCACGGTTTTTACGATTTGACAAAGCATCGAGATTTGTTTAATAGTAACTTTATTAACATAAACCGTCCGGAAAAAAATCTCCAACACATGATGGTGACAATGACATTAAAATCCGTTACGTAGTAAACGTTGCAGTCACTAAAAGCGACTTTATTTAATACTATTTACGTGCGGAAAGTTTTGAATATGGATATCGATGGATATAGGACTAAGGGAAGACCAAAGAAACGATGGATGGACTCTGTGAAAGATGATATAGCTAGAAAGAAGGTCACTATAGTCCGCGCGCAACTGGTAGTCACCGCTTGATGTATGTGAGCGGTGAGCCGGGGGAGGGTGTCATTGACAAAATTGGCAGACTGAGTTAGCTTGGCCTTTGTCGACCTCCCCCGTCTCACGGCTCACAAACCTCATGCGGTGACTAGCAGTCGCGTGCTGACTATAACGAGATCACGACAAATAAAGAAGAATCCGATCATATTTAAAAAAATACCTGATTTAATAAAAAATGACACATTTCCACTTTTCAAAAGGAAATTGAGATCAATATTACTATAATTTTTTGTATTTCAACGATATTCTTTATTTTAGATTCGAAGTACTCATAAATTATGTTTAACATTCTAATAGTTTTAGTTAAGTTAGTATATGATTTATCTATTTTTATTAATTAATTATTTAGTTATAAGTTGTCCTGTACCCACTTGTAAATATAAAAATCTATAGGAAGTTAAAGTAACAATATGTTAACCACATAACGGCTTTATTAAATTTTCTAAAACTTAATAGAATCGATCTATTAATTGATTAATGTTATTACTCAATTAGCGATTTTTTTACCGATAAGAATTTAAATTGATAATATGACATCTCTGTACTCCTGACTTGTACTAAATCATTATTTTTTTAATTTAACTGTATTGACCTCGAACTTGACGAATTTATAATACTATTTTATTAAACTTAACATTATGTAGGTATTTTATTGTCTATTTCAAATTATATACTGAATATCATTTTGACATGGTAAACTTGTACCTACTTTTTATGCAAATAAAGAACAATTCTATTATATTCGACAAATAGGAATAAGGGCATGAGAATTTTGATACAGATATAGAAACTCACCTCTCAGCCTTGGTCATCTTCACAGGTTTCGCGAGCATCTTATCAAGCTTCTTCTGGATATTGTTGGGCCCCAGCACTAGCCGCTTCCGTCCCCTGCTGGGGCCTTGGCCGCCATCTGGGCAGACTTCCGAAGCCTTGTGCCAGTACAACTGGGTCCAGTCGAGACTGGGGCTTTTGCTGGTGGGACTGTCCCCACTGAGGATCGAAGTGGGTGTTGGAGTTTCATCTTGAGGGATGTCGTCTGGTCTATGGGAAGGAAATATAAAAAAGAAATATACAACCAAATTACTGACATTGTCCATTACTGCACTACTGCTCGCGGACTGAGTGAGTGCCAGACTAAGCGGCGCGGACGGGGAGAAGGCTCCAAGGTGCCGATAGTTTAGGTACTTACTTTCTTTTTATGGTGAAAATAATGGTAATTATAAAAAAACATAGTATCTGCTTTATATTTAGTTGCACAATTTTGCTAGCTTACTTTATTTGACCCTGTACTTTTGTGTTCCTTTCTTCTTGTCTGTTTAGAAGTATGTACATAAACTTTTAAACATTCAACATATTACAAGACCAGGAATTGGATAGTGGCTCTGCTGTTGGCAGCACACGTAGCATGACAACCATAGAAACAAGTTTTCTGCAGGTTTTGTCGATGGAAGAATAGACAAAATCACAGATTGTGATTGTTTATCTGCCATTTTGTCTATTCTTTCGTGGACGAAACCCGTTTCTATTGTGGTCACGCTCAGCGTGCAGTAGGTTCTAAGTCCACATAATATAAATATTTTGATGTCCTACAAACAGTTGTAGCCAGGGATATGTGTGAGGTGCTGGCCACCACATAGAGCGAAGAGAAGGAAAGGGTAACCGTTGCAAAGATGGCAGGATGACTTGGTGAGGATGGCGGGAAAGACATGGACTAGACACACAAGGAACAGGGGGAATAGGAAGGGGTTGGAGGAAGTCTTTGCCAATGGGCACACATAGACTCAGAACTGAGACAAAACGTTTTTTTTATAATACAACTGTAGCTCTGAATAAAGGCTATAAATAAAAACGGAAATGGGCTGCAGGAATTGCATAGTGGCTGTGTGACTGGTCTTCTTACTTTTAGCTGTGGATTTATCTTATGTGGTTTAAGTCCACATAAGATAAATATTTTGGTGTCAAACAGTTGTATCCAGCAGCCTAATATTGTAACACACTTACAATGGCAATGCATTCAACAATATTAATTAAACATCCATTGCATTAATTAGGTACATTGTCGAGCAGAACTTTATTTCTAAGCAAAGGATTAGGAATTTCCTTCAAAATCCTTTGGATAGTGATTATATGTGTGATACGGGAATGGGGTGCAGGAATTGCATAGTGGCCATGTGACTGGTCTTCTAGGCTTCTATCTGTACGTTTTAAGTTGTCCTGTTTAGGAGTCCTACATGCCGTTGTAGCCAGGGATATGATGATCAGATTTGTAACTCTAAGATACTGCAATACACAAGGTAAATCTCAGAGAAAGCCAAATCCTTCTTCTGCAAATGTTGTTGTTAAGAATTGTTTATATTGTGAATCTGACTATAAAAAGCAAAATTCGATTAACCACTGAATTCCAACTACAGCAACCTGACCCGACCTCTCTGTCACCTGACTTACATTAAACAGTCTCTCATTTTATTATTGAAGAATAAACTCATTAATGTATATTCTTAAGAAACATATAAATATACATTTAACAGTTTTAACACCGTACAACTTATTACTCAGTAATAAATTAATTAAAATAATATATTTTTAGTTAGAATGACTTACTGCTCCATGAAAATTCTTTAGCTCAGCTGCAGCAGTGAATATAATCAGTAGTACATAGACTATGAAATCTTTATTACAGTTGCATTGCCATAAAAATATGATTGCTAAACCTAATAAGCATTAGCCTAGTGGGCAAACAAAATAATTATATAAAAGTTGATTAAATTATGCTGAATATTTTATAGATTTCCTGTCGCTCATCCTTTGCAAGCCAAAACATATCTTAAATTGCGCGTCATTCGACGCAAACATAAACAATAACAAACTTACAGGGGATCCTTGTTGAATGTTTCAGGGTCTTCATACAAGGAGTCTCGATCTACGGTCCTCCGGTTGAACCTGTCTGGCGGCTCCGGGGCCTCCACCACCTCAGCCGGGACAGAAGACCATCGGGAAGCCTTGAACTCCTGGCTAATCTCACTGCCAATAGTGCCATTGCGATTCGCAAAATTTTGCGGAGACAGGTTTTTTATATCATAATACTTCGAATTCCCCCACAAACTATACGTATTCGCGTAAATATTATCATGAATAACCTGCTCATCGCACAAATCACTCATTATTTACTAAGAAAAACACAATATCATAACATTTGTTTATACTTTTGTAAGTGAACGCGGAGCGCGTGTTTTCACATTATTTCAAGTTAGTTTTCACTGTTTACTCAAATATTATGCTAAGGAATTCTGCCAAAGCCAACGGATGCAATGTTTGTCACGTAATTAAGTTGTTTTTACGATTTATTTAGAACAATATTTATTGATTCAATCGATCATGTACATTCAATGACACTCATGCGTTTCAAGATTCCAAGGTTTGTAAAAAGTTCATTCATTTCGAAATCAACAAACATACTTGAAAATCATATGTTAGAGGAAGACAGCAATATAAATTGCTGTTATGTAAGAAAAGATAGGAACGCAAATACTAAACTTAACATCCAATTAGCTGTAACCTGAAACGCTGTAGCTGCCCTACGCGTAAATGTCAAGTATGTCAATTTTGACATCTTCTATTAACGTTCCAATGTACGTAACAGGTTCAATCGGGTTGTGTTCGAAAAGGTTTGCATATTTACAATATTTTGAATAATATGTACCACTTACTTTGATTAAAATACATTTAACGTGACTCCGAGTGATGAGTGGAATTTCTTTATGGAAGGACCTCTACATCGTTGCCATACCCAGAGCCCAATCTTATAAGCGGCTATGCGGGTGTTTCCTCCGTTTCTAAAACATGCTAATTTTTCCTCTAGTCGCATCGCTGCAGTTTCAAACCACCATTACTCATAATTAGCCTATAATGTTCCCACTGCTGGAACATAGGCCTCTCTGTGAGAGGGAGTGGGCCGCAATTCACCAGTGCGGGTTGGTAGATGTCACATGTCTTCAAATTTTAAATTCTAGGACATGCCGGTTTCCTCACGCTGTTTCCCTTCACCATTTTGAAAGCAATGGTGATGAAATAATTTACACAAAGTAAATCGCCTGTCAGGGTTCGAACCTACGAGGTACTACTACTAAGTCACGGCCGTTACCACTGGACCACCACACACACCCATTACTAGGTAACTGCAAATAGTCCAACAAATGGCCAAGTCATTGCGTTATGTGGCCCAGCAGACAAGGCCACAACACGTCATTAAAGACGCAGCTTTTTGAGACTACTAATGCAAATAAGGCTGTTACAAAATATTGTCACTGTGTAAGGCCAAGGAATAATAAAACAAATAGTAAATTTCAACATTTATTACTCTACAAATCGATAATAGCTATTTGATTGAAAAGTAAAACATTAGACAAGTTGACGTATAACATGATTTGTTGATAGGTAACACTGTTAGCTTATAAATTAAATAATTACACTAAAATTGTTAAAAGATGATAAAAAAACTCATCCAATGCCTTACTTCTGAAGACTGCAGCAGTGTGTGAGAAAGATGCGGAATGGAACGTAAACAGACCCATAGAGCATTTAATTTTTTTTGGATCGTAAACAGCTTTTAATTGCGTTTACGTAATAAAATATTATCTATATGCTTCAGCATATTTTGTTACCATTTCTTATTTACATAAAATCACACGCAGAACATAAAATAAATGCAAAATAATTCCTGCCAATTAATTAAACAGACTTCGTCCCATTTCTTTCCCACACACATAACCGCTGTCTTTGCGTCTCGCTCGCACGGCTGGCGCCGTTTACTCGGTCATCCAGTAGAAGCGAGAGCCGAATCTTGCTGGTTTCCTCTCTGCACCCTCCGGTAACGCTGGAGTGGCGTCTGGGTAGACCGCCTTCGGTTCTTCCAAAGGCTTTGGCCTGAAAAAACAAAAATAATATGTCAGTGAAAAATCAATCTTATGCCATTAACCTAAGTCCGAGAATGGCACTTGCTCGAGGGAATAGACTGAAATTCGTGTGATTTGGCATAAACTACAGAAAGCCAATTTAAGTCCCGCCTCATTTACATTTGGCCTGTTGCGATTAGCCCAGACAATCACATCTAGAAATCATCGCGATGAGACACGTATTTCGTGGTGCCGGAATAACTCCTCATGTACCAGGTAGGTACCGACTACAGAGTCCTACATCACCTACCGCTCCCCTCCAACTACATTAGGGTCTGCTTGGCTTCCAGCCTAACCAAATACAACTGAATACCAGTATTTTACATGGAGCGACTGCCTATCTGACCTCCACAACTCAGTAACTGAGTAAAAGGATACCCCTTGGTAATACTGGTGGCAAGCCAAAATACGGTTGTAAATTTTGTTGATGATGGAGCGCGGAGAACGTCTCCTGCGCCCTAGCTACGATACAATCTTGGGTATGTTACTATGTATACTCGCTAGACAGTTCCGTTTTTATACAAATACATATACTTACTAGCTGCACCTCGCGGTTTCACCCGGATAAGTCTTGATCCCGTGGGAATATCGGGATATAAATTACAAAAAATTACTAACCCAGGTCATGGTCTACCCTTGTGCCAAATTTCATCCAAATCTGTTCAGCCGTTTTAGCGTGCAAGCGTATCAAACAAGCAACTGCCCGACGATTGATGTCGGATAGGTGTCGGTATCAAACAAACAAACAAACTCACTTTCGCATTTCAAGGGTCTGTACCCTTTAATAAATTAAAATATAAGTTAAGTATGGCAACACTTTGTTGGTCACTCAGTTCTTGTGTTGCCATACTTAACTTGTTTTTTGTTTTTGTGTTTTTTTGCCCCTGTTCCCTTCATTTATAATAATAGTTAGGAAGTTAGTATTCTATGTCCGGACTCTGGATTTGTGCCTCGTTGATAGCAATAGGTATGGCCCTCTATTACATGGGACTTGAACATAACTGGCGAAATGTGGGTGTACTATAGGTACAGTTCTGCCTAACCCTTCGGGGAATACAGGCGTGATTTTATGTAAGCGTTTAGGAAAGGGCAGGTATGAGATAAGTGTCAAAGTGTCATCATCATCATCATCATTTCAGACTAAAGACGTCCACTGCTGGACATAGGCCTCCCCAAGCACCGCCACTTCGACCGGTTTTGTACTTCTCGCATCCAGCGGATTCCTGCGGCTTTCACAAGGTCATCGGTCCATCTTGTGGGAGGCCTTCCAACGCTACGTCTTTAAATGTCAATATGTATAACTAACTGGACAGACAGCTGTGCTGCTGGGGAGTTAGTTGCACCACTTCTTCTTCTCAGCTAACGCACTAGGAAGTGGTGAAGCGCGGGCGTTTTGGAGGACTATCTTATGTAATTTTGACGTTCATAAAGTGCTGATTCTCAGCCTAATTTGAATATATGACTTTTAATTTCATATCGTCGCTACAGCTGCGACCAATCACAATCTGAATAATTTTGAAAGAGATTGCTAATCCATTGTTTCATAATTTCGAAAAAACGTTCTGCTCAACAATGTAAATAACGTAATGAATGTTGTTGAACTGTCAAAATGAAACAGATTAGTCGTAATCGTTTACCGAAAATGTTTACGCATTTAGATAGCTGGTTAAAAATTTTAAACATTCCGAATCTGTTGGCATTTATAATGGGTTAGGAGCGAGAGTTTCGTTTATATACATTCTTGTTATGGTTTAGGGAGGGCAGACGAGTTGGCAGTCGATTAAAAGGTGACGATAAAACATACCTCGTAGTATCATGCACGCGAGCCTCGCAGAAGTATCCGAACGCCGGACGTTCAATGTTCAACTTCTCAAGCACGCACTTGTCGAACACACCTTGAGTCTTGCGGCATCTGAAACACACGGTAAAGAATCATTATGTGCACTAAAAGTTGGTAAAATGGCCCAGGTGAGACGTTTTACGTGTAAGCGCATAAAGGACGGTTGAAACTGAAGCGAATCCTGCGCAGGACGCGGGACGCGACTGCACGCATCGATTGTTGACCAGAACTTGACATTGCGCACGACGAAGTGGCCCCAATAACAGGACTCGCGCTTTGAAGCGCGATTCTACTGACGCCAATGATATAAATGCATGTCTGTCTGAATCCATATACTTCCACACTTCACTAAATATTATAAAACAAAGCCCCCCCCCGCCGCGCCGCGTCTGTCCGCCTGAACGCGACAAACTCAAAAACTAGCGAACGGATTTTCACACGGTTTTCGCCAATGGACGGAGTGATTCATGAGGAAGGTTTAGGTGTTTAATTCATTAAGGTTTTGTATAAATTGGCTAAAACCGCATTTATAGCCGTAATTTTCAATGCGTCATTTGTGTCGCAGTGTTAGTAAACGGCGACACGCTTGGTTTATATAGGAATTGGGAACTATGGGAACTGTTGACAATGCGGCCTCTGGCAGCGGCCGCCGAGGCGTCTCCCTTGCTCTTTGAGTAACAGAGAGGGAAGAACACTTTTACATTCCCCTAGTTTTAATATATAAAAAATCTGCCTAGCCTTTTCCCAACTTTGTTGGAGTGGGCTTCCAGCTTAACCGGATGCAGCTGAATACCAGTACTTTACAAGGAGCGACTGCCTATCTGACCTCCTCAACCCTGTAACTGGGTAATACGATACCCCTCGGTAAGACTGGTTGTCAGACTTTCGGGCTTCTGACGACCTGTATTGACTGTCAAAGGTCCACGAATGACAGCCAGGACCAAAGGCTTAACGTGCTCTCGGAGGCACGGAGGAGTCTCGGTATGTAAAGATGGTCACCCATCCACGGCCCAACCCCAGCAAGCGTAGCTTAACCTGATAGATCGACCCGTGCGGCTTTTATTATGTAGCCACAAGCTCTTAATAAATAAATGAAATAAATAATAATAGACTTAAATACTTAGCTGAAGAGAGAGTATCATAAAAAAAAACTTACTGTTTCAAGGTATAATCTCCAGAACTCTTGTCAACGCAGTGGCTATACTGATTGAACTCGTCCAGGCAAGATTTCTTCACTTTACGGAAGAAATCCATTGTGCATGCAGTGACTGCTTTGCCTTCATTGAGACATTTCCGAGGATCTTTTTCCTCCAGACGACAGAGCATGAACTCCTGGAAAATGGATGGCAAGGATCTATTAATAAATATATTGAAATATTTCCTTCATAAATGAAGAAATTTTCTGATTCATGATACTTGAAGAAAACATAGTTGTTAAATGGGAAGAATTAAAAACTAATAACATATTAAATTAGTGAGCAGTGGTGGCCCAGGAGTAACTGCCGCGACATAAAAGTTGTAGGTTGTAGGTTCGTACCCCAAGGCACTTTACATTGTGTAAATTATTTTGCCACAACTGCTCTCAAAACAGTGAAGGAAAACATCTTGAGGACACCGGCAGGTCTTAGAACCAAACATTCAAACACATGTGACATCCACCTACCTGCACTAGGCCTACATGATTGATTATGGTCCACCCCCTCTCACAGAGAGGACAAGGAGGCCTGTGTCCCAGGCAGTGGGAACATTATTGGCTGATTATACCAACATATAAAATAAAGAGCATAGATATTACAAGAATCAGCTCCTTTCAATGCAGTTATGGTTTACCTAAAATAAATGAACTTTTACCAGTACATTACAGCATATGTATGTCATATTTTTATAAATGTCTGACAAAAACATAAAACTAAAATGAAATAGTGTTTATATTGTCATGCTATTGGCTGGTTCTGTAATAAATGTATAGTGCCTTGAGCCCTTGGCTGACTAAGTGAACACTTTTCAAGAACAATTTTAGTTTTTTATAAATTATAATTAGCAAGTAACATGGACTGACAAATCGACCATGAATTTCAACTGGTTTATCTAGATTCTACAGTACTGATTCCTATAAGCATAGTCGCTTCGAAAATGAGAATTTATCACCCTAAAAGCTATCATAACATAACCTCAATAAAACTTTGATTATGCAATCAATTTAACTCAAAGATACAACAAATGCAGATCAATAACATAAAAGTAATAACAATCAAAGTTTAATAAATAAAATAACAGTTATACTCACATTATTAGCCTGCTCACAATATTTTCCTAAATGAAAAGAACCAGCGAACAGAGTTGCTGACGACAAATTCAGCTCATCCACAGTCAATTCAGACTCTTCCGGCAGATGAACATCCGTGGTCACCACCATTTTATCTTATTTTAATACACACGAACAATTTAGATGTTATTTTCCAAAATAAATAGTGAATTTTCTCCCACAAAAATCCGTGGAAGAAATTCTAGAGTAATCCAAACTCTTTTAGATGATGGAGTCATTAAGGATGAAAAGAGATATACGATTACATTTTACACATGAGCAATAGAGATAGATGACATGAAATGAAGTTTTTCAACTTTGTAGGGTAATGTAATATCGCTTGACATTGACAGATAACTTGAAAATTACGTTTCTGTCCACGTTAATAACAAATCGTTATTCTATCGAGTTATTCGGTGTTTCGATTGTTATTCAATCGTTATAATAGCTGAAAAAGTTCCATTAGTTAAAATAAAACAAAAAGATTGCATGCATGCGTATTATTCATTTATTTAACTAAAATTAGAATCAACAAAAATCGTAATTATTAAGGATCACAAAATGATTCATATTTTCAAAGGCCTTGGTTTACCGTTTCATGTTTTCATAGTGTTTTGGGTAGTAAGCTTCAATCGGCATGTTATATTCTTGTGTTTCACCTGTTTAAGAAATAAATCAGTCAGTTACATATTTACAAGACAGACAGCCAGAGCATAATAACACGTACGAGACTCCTACTGAAAGGACTGGCCATCAATGGCGCTGAACAGACGTATGTGGAAAAGGGACAGGGAGGCCTTCCTTTGCCCAGCTGTGGGACATTACGGGCTAAATAGATAGTGTAATAATGAATTTTATTCTTCTTTACCTTCGTAACCATCAAAGCTTTCTGAAGGCAGCTGATAGAACTTGGGGATGTCATAGCGGTTTTCCTGTAAAATAATTGCAAGAATTGTAACTCTCACATTGTTTTCAAGTGTTCCTGAATCTTATTCCTTCTAGTTTTCGGTCACCGTTGGGGCGGGGTCCAATTTCAACGGAGACTAGCCAACTACGGAGCAGGAAATACCACTCCCGTCTCGTCCCTCACTCTCTTATTCCGACGGTACCTACGTCAATCCGACACGAATGGAGAAAGATCAGGCACTGGACCGTGCTTTCCGAGACATGAGGATGTCACACCATCAACTTATCCGGGCTACTACTGAGGATTTGTTGACTGAAATACCTAATCAGTCCGGCCCGGGATTCGAACCCGGGATCTCACTATCCGCAGCCGAATAAACTCTCCAACGAGGCAGTGAACGTAAACATAAAGGAATAAAGGTCAAGAACCGGCCCATTCCGTATTAATAAAATGTTGGAAATATGAAGAAACATTAATAACAAAAAAAAACATAGGTTCTCCTTTTATCGAACTCGGTTAAAAATAAGAGAATCCGGTTATAACAAAAAAAATACTTACCGAATCATAGTTCCTTCTGCCCATGCGTGGTATATTCTTATTCGTTTTAATAACATAGCCCATGCTTCCTTGATCATATGGAATTTCTTCATTACTTCTCCCAACCCTTGGCACGTTATTGGGCTTTATAAAAGAGCCCTCAGCCCCACTGAAAAAGTGAATGAGGCAGTATGCCATCAATACCGTTGCCAATTTAGAGTTCATTTTAAAAAGTTTACAATATGGCGGGAGTTTCCAAGAGAGCCGAAAACTGAATGATGTGGAGTTGTAACAATCTGGTTATTTTATACTAAAAGGTTTCGATTGCTCCCGTATTTTGTAAAGATCTGATCAAACTCATTTACGCTTTCAGAATTTTAAGCAGGTGCTAGATTTTATCAGCGTTTCCATCATGCGGGTATGAAGATTATTATCTATTGTAGGTAGAAACAGCGAAATCTCCTTTACAAAATGGCCTAACTTTACCTAAGTTAGGCCCCGCATCTTTTCTGTCATCAAACAGAGGAAAAGCCTATTGTTTCATTTAAGATGAGTAGGTAACTAGGTAGGTATAACTATGTAAAAAATAGAGAACTTTGAGTAGGTCCATAAATGGAGATAAATTTTGAGCATAATGTTTCATGTTCGATTTGGTCTAGTTGTTCACGAAATAAAGTCAATCCCCGGGTTGGTCATTTTATTGGGTGTTTCTATTATGAAATCCTCAGTAGATAACAACAATTTTTTTTTTCCATCATATAGATTATTAAAAAATTATGGACACATTTTTTTTTACGCAATCATAAGATTACGGCAATACAATGAGTTAAAATGTTTTGATATGGCTTCTCGTAGTTGACCTCTGAAGATCGTAACTACTTAAGACTGTCCTGTGGCTGCCTTATGCTACTAACATAAAGCCTCCAGCCAGGGCGTAAAATAACTTTTATGCTAGGCGAACGCTCGTTAAGGGTACCCCCTGTGGGTTACGAACCTCGGCTTAGGGCGTCGCTGGGGGGAGGACAGCAAGATGGGACAGGCTGGATCATAAGTGGATAATTATAATTAATCGATCATTTTAATTAAATATTTTTTTATTAATGTGATAAAGCAAAAAATACGTGTCTAATATTTCTTTTTTATCTGACTGACGGAGTAAATAGGTTTTTTTTTTAGCCAGTCAACATCCTTTTTTTTATACTTGGCCCGCCATATCACATGAACATACCCATATATGTATATTATACGTCTTGAACATACCTAACTGGCGAAATGAGGGTGTACTAAACACCTCTGCCTACTGCCTAGCCCTCTGGGGAATACAAGCGTAATGTTATTGTATTATTCAATTTCATAAAAAAATGCTATCTTCGATAAGAGATAAGTTTTAATAAAAAAATCTTTTTAGCAGTGCTTCATGCTCGAGCTGGGAATCGAACCCATCACATTGTTTTCACACAGCTCACAGGTTAGATACTTACTTGTACATGTTATGTCAATACGTGTGTAATAAGACTATTGATTACATAAAAAAATCTACCAAGCAAAAAAAAAAATGTATTCGGTAATTTTTTAAGATTCTTTGCACCAAAAAAATACACGTGACTTTGGGAAGGGGGGAGGGGTTTGTCTATAACCTCACTTCGTATCACCAGGGTGAGGGATGGGTTAAACGTTTGCTAAATAACATCACGTGGTTAATGGTCGACCCCAAACCATCTTCTTTATCTTTACATCTTCTTCTTTACATAGTATAAAACAAAGTCGCTTCGCGCTGTCTGTCCCTATGTATGCTTAGATCTTTAAAACTACGCAACGGATTTTGATGCGGTTTCAATAGATAGAGTGATTCAAGCGGAAGGTTTTTGTGTAAAATACATTAAGGTTTTATGTAAATTGTCTGAAATATGCCGATTATTGTCGAAGATGTCGGAAAAAATCATGCCAACTGGGAGCTTTACTGGCGTGCGCCGCGTAAGCCGTAAGAGATACATCAAATTTATGTTTTACAGAATTGTATATCTTAAAAGATTCAAAAATAAAGTCCGCGATAGCATATGTCTATCTTCTAAGGATGACCTACAGTAACCATTTTTACCTTTCAGAATTTGATAAAAATTTCATTGTTATTTTGACCGGTATTTTATTTATCCTTATCCAATAAAATATGTTATTTACACATTTAATTTAGATTAAAATATGCCTTGACATCATATCATTAAAATGAATAGGTACTTTAAAAGATATCACAGATTCAAAGTTACGCGTGACAAAATAATTATGGTTGCCTACAACGCGGGCGCAGCGGTAGGAATCAACGACTTTACCTCGGATATTAGGTATGATCTAACTAATCCCGGCAGTACGTACCCGTGGGATATTTTCCGACATCCACGCGGGCGAAGCCGCGGGCAAAAGCTAGTACTATTATGAAATAGGTCTTTTCTCAAAGTAGCAATTTTTATTTCGAAAAAGCGCTTTGTATGTATTTTGCTTAGCTTGATACTTATGGTATGTAAAAAATAAAAACACCACACGTGTCTAAAACTTAATTAAACTTTATTTTTATTACTCTTATTCTATAAGACTGTAGAAATTATTTATTGTCTATTATTCTGCGCCAGTTTTTCCGGTATAAAAACTTTGTACTTCGGTGTGGTACCGCCTTTCTCTATGATGGCGCGAACTAAGGAAAACGGATCCAGCTTCTTTTTCACGACAAGGAATCTGAAATAGATTGAATAGAATTAGTCTAGAGCCAAAAAAAATGTATGGACGGACAACGCGCACTAATTGATCTACAATTTTTTTTTTACAAGAAAAACTGCAAATAGAATTAAAAAAAATATTACAAAAAAAAACAACCGACTTAAAAAAAAAAAAAAACACTAAAATAACTTTTTTTACA
This sequence comes from Agrochola lota, assembly GCA_947364205.1. Lineage (NCBI taxonomy): Eukaryota > Metazoa > Arthropoda > Insecta > Lepidoptera > Noctuidae > Agrochola > Agrochola lota. Next base: position 9,231,128 of record OX376245.1, on the reverse strand, counting down.
AAACATAAAACACCGAATTCCACAAAAATACACTTCTCTCTCTCTCTGCCTAGCCTTTTCCCAACTATGTTGGGGTCGGCTTCCAGTCTAACCGGATGCAGCTGAATACCAGTATTTTACATGGAGCGACTGCCTATCTGACCTCCACAACCCAGTAACTGGGTAATACGATACCCCTTGGAAAAATACACTTAAAAGTGAAAAATAACTTTAATTTCGGAAGTCGGTGGCAAAAACGGAAATACAGAACCATATAGTATTATAGCTCCTACACACTATATACTACACTGCCGCCGGGCAAGCCGCGGCGCGCCCGGCCCTGCCGCACAAAGAATCGCAAAGGAAATGAACGCGCAAAAACCGGGGGTACGTGCCGCGCGCCATGCCGCCGGCATAGTGTGTAGGAGCCATAATACATTAAGATGGTTGAAGCAGTGATATAGTTATATCCTTAGGGATATAAGTATATTTTGGTATATACTTGGTAAAAAAATATTTTGGTTTTTGACACCGACTTCCAATTTGTAGTGTTTTTATTTTGGAAGTTGGTTGTTATTCTTTTATAACCGACTTCTGTAAAAAAAAATCGTAGATCAATTAGTAAAAATACGTATTATTGAAGCTTACTCAAAAACTACTCAAGCAAAGTAAATAAAACCACCTCTGGAGTATGACCTATCAAACAAAAAAAGAATCATCAAAATCAATCCATAATTGGCGGTGTAATCGCGGAACAAACATACAGTCGAATTGAGAACCTCCTCCTTTTTAAGTCGGTTAAAAACAACCCTAAATGCAGGTTTATACGAGTCCAGTAATGTAACAGTACAGTTAAAGTCAGTCGAGCGCTGACTTGGCAACTGGGCTCGTGTAGACACTAGTTTCACCCGAGTCCAGTGCTGACTTCACACCCTCAAGTCATACCAGTTGACCAAATTAGCCGTTTATTTTCGGGCCCAGTAGCTTCCCCCGCCTGACTTACTACCGATCTCGTCTACATGAACCCACTGACTGGGTCCGAATTTCCGAGTCACTGGGTCCACTGTCATCATTTACAGCAGTTATTACTGCAACGACGTGAAAGTGCTATAAATGACAAATTTTATTGTAACCACAAAGTTTAGGTTGACTAGAACAAACATCTAGCAGACTTATAGGTTTAGTTTTCGTTATCGTATCACCTGCCCCGATGGTCTAGTGGTCGCAAGCGCAACTGCAAAGCATTTGGTCCTGGGTTCCATGAACTTCCATGGACATAAGGAATATCATAGTCCCTTGTTACATGGGAGCTAAGTTATCATCCTTTTTAGCATCACAAGGTCAAGGTCAAAAATATCGGACACGATGTACCGCTGAATGAGACATATTGTAAATTTCTACGTTCGAGTATCAGTGGATGGGAATAATAAAAAATCATAAGATCCAATAAAACTTTCATCGTCTTCACCGTAACTCCTCGACTCAAGTCCAGTTTTCTGCGCAACTTTTTAACTTTTTTTTTTTTGGGTTTCCATTATCCACCATAAATGATTTAACTTCGACTTTGATTCCAACTTACTTACAGGAGTCCATAAAAATCTCAAGGTCAACCAACCTGTCAACTCCTTAAAGTTGAAGATCGAAAATGTCGGACGTATTAGAATAATTTTAGATTCCATCTTACAGGTCTACAGTGGATGGGAAAACTATGAAGGAATAATTCTATTAAAAAAAACTCAAGGTAAACCAACCTCTCCTCCCCTTCACCATAACTCCTCGACGCAAGTCCAGCTTTCTGCGACACTTGATGTAGTACCGCGCGTTCTTCTTTAGAGAAGTCGTTTGTAAACACAAGGTCAAGGTCAAAAGTGTCGGAGGCGATGTAGCGCTGCATTAGACCGTGAGCCGCTCGGCGGAGCATACGCACGTCTTGGGCGCTGCCGAGGCCGGCTCGATTTACCTGCGTATCAATAAAAATTAAGATCTATTTACTGTAAACTATTCTACATTAAACAGCTTTTTAGAAACATAATAGAATAAGAAATTACCACCTTGAAATATGCAAATTGAGTGATTTATTATTTGGTGAGATTGAAATGTTTTGCATATATTTAGTACCTATATTATATTCTTTGGGAATGTTGATCAGTTGCATGATTAGATTTAGAGTAGAAAGGACCGACCGTGGAAAATTGGACCATAAATTATACTTTATTAGCTTTTGCCAGCGACTTTTCCCACGTGCAAGTTTGAAATAGAGATGATGCCTGGGTAAAAAAAATGCAATTCTAATTAGTCCGTCAGTCAGATAATAAAAAATATTAGACAAGTATTTATTGCTTTATCATATTAATAAAAAAATACTTAGATAAAACGCATTTTAAGTTGGGGAGTGGGGGTCGCTTCGACACTAGTACGTATAAAATCTACATACTCGTGACGTCATGGTACATTTTACCTCAATGTATCGCCGTAATATTTAGATTACGTAAAAAAGAAAAAATACGTGTCCAATATTTTTTTATGATCTCAAAGACGGATATTTTTTTTTGTCATCATCCCTATTATCCCACGGAAACGTACTACCGAGATAAAAAGTATCATATGTCCTAATCCAGGTCATGGTCTCCCCATGTGCCAAATTTCATGCAAATCCGTTCAGCCGTGTTAGCGTGAAAGCGTAACAAGCAAACAAACTCACTTTCGCATTTATAATATTAATTAGGATTGGTTAGAACTTATAAATCGTTCATTCATCAATCTGCCTAGCCTTTTTACAACTTTGTTGGGGTCAGCTGCCAGTCTAACGGGATGCAGCTGAATACCAGTATTTTACATGGAGCGACTGCCTATCTGACCTCCACAACTCAGTTACTGGGTAACACGATACCCCTTTGTAAGATTAGTTGGTCTTCGTTCAGTCATAACCATGGTAATTTGTTTTATATTTTACTCACCATTTGTAAGTTAGGTTTGATGGGTTCCGATATGCCTTGCGCATCGACACCCAGACCGCCACCTTGCCAACCCATCATCTTCATCATTCTGGAATACACAAAACAATTAAAAATTATCTACTACTATGTATGTTGTTAATTTCATTCGCTATCAAATAGGAAATAACTACATTATTGTGTTTCGTCTGCGATTAAAAACCGGCCAAGTGCGAGTCGGAGTAGCACATAAAGGTTTGCGTACTCTATTAAGAGCATTTATTCTGAAAGTGGGCATCGTCGCAAACAGATGACAAATATTTTACTGTTTTGATCAATTTGGCAATATGAGTTTATGGAAATATAAGAAATGTCGCTAACTAGCAAACTAGAATATTAATAATGAATTTTAACACTGAAGTTGATGTTGTAACCGTTTTAGGTGTAAAAAAGGCATCTGGAAAGATTCCAAATAGTTTTTTACATTTAAAACAAAATATTCGGTGTAACGATATTAATTATTGCATTTCATAATCAATGCCACACTACTAGTTAGTCACATTTCATATTTCCATACAGTAATGCTCCCAAATTAATCAAAACAGGTAAATATTTGACAGCTATTTGCGACGTTGCCAACTTTTAGGATAAACGCTCATGAGGCTGTGCACGAAATCGACTGATTTTGATCAATTTTGTTCATTCGTTGTGAGAAAGGGAAACAGAATTAAAACAAAATTATTTGTGATTTGACAAGTCGAGTTTTTGGTATTGCATATGGCTCAAAGGGATTTTTCAAATTAATTAAGAAAATCACTAATATTTGCAACAAGTTTTCCGAAAAATGACGCGAGACTGATGTTTGATCGTTTGGTTACAAGAAAGTACTTTTGATTTTGAAAATTTTAAAATCTCATCAACATCATTTGGTCTACTTACATAGTGGCTGTACCCCTTTTTTCAATATCCATACAAAGTATAGCAGATTTTTTTTTTAAATAATGTAATTTTCTAAAAACTTCAAGCAAATAAGTATTTTTTTCTAATACTTAGAAACACTTCTAAGAAATTTTAAAAATTTGATATTAATCTTAAGGGCATTTTCACTTTTAAGTGTACCCTGATAAAAATACGAGTATTTTTTTAAAGTTGTGTTTTTAAGATGTTTAAAGGTAGGCTCTGGGCTGTACTAGATAGTCTGAGGGACTGAAAATAGTATTTTATTTTAAATAAATAGCATACTTTCCTTAGTAAAAACGGAAAATAAATGGACATTGTAGTGCAATAGTGGTCAGTTTGGTGACGACATAAAAATCGTCCTGTTTTAATGCTTTAAGTAATATGACTTAATTTTTATTTTCCGTTGCTACTGAATGTTACAATCCATCGAAAAAAAACATATAAAAACCTTGAATTGAGATCTCATTTTTCTAAAATGAGGTTTCAAATTCAGTTTTGTGACAAGTGACGCTACGAAGATCGATTTTTTTATTATATTCCTTTGATAAAGTGGTTAGTTTTTTAAATATATTTTATAGTGTTCAATATTGTAACTGGCTAAAACAATCTTCAAACAGTTATTTAGTAAAACTACAAAACAAAATTTATAAAAAAATATTTTGCCCACATGCAAATTGGGACAGTCACCAAACTGACACATCGAAAAACCTTAAGCTGAGGTTACATGATACACATATTTTTTTCCAAATGTTGTTTTCTTTGATTTTTATATTCCTGAGGGCGTTCTAGTTTAATTTTTTCTCTGTCTGTCTCGTCCTTTCCGCGCCACTTAGTGGCATAGTAAGGTTTATTTAAAAAAAAAACACCTGAAAATTAATTTTGCTAATTGTGTATGTGGTCCCAGCCTTACGTGTCAGTTTAATGACATTTGTAGTCAGTCCTATATGTGACGGAATAAAAATGTCACCAAACTGATGTCACATTCACGGGCAAGATTAAAAAAAAAGTTTTCTAATCACAATTAAATATTTTGTAAGAATAAAGTATGTGAAAATATTTCTAAGTTATATCTGATTCATTTGAAACAGTTGAAGGATATAAAACGTCCTATATTAACAAGGAAACAATATCACTAACCTGACAAAAAAGTGGAAACAGCTGCCGACACAAACAAAAACGTACTTTTATGCGAGACACTGCGTCAAAACTGATGTTTTTAAATGCCAGCCGTGATCTTCTTTACAAACTGTTGCCATTTTAGGTACTATGAGTTTCTTTAGTAATTATTTTGAACAACTGGAACCGTCACTAAATTGACATGTCCGACCGGTTTAAGTTTCGAATTTTTTTTGAAAATTTATTTTCAGCCTGTGTTAAGAGAGTTTAAATTGTACAAATTTAATTAATTTATGTGACGACAAAACTATGGTTGCACCAAAACTTTTAAATGTATTCGTAGTTACTATTTTAGTAATTTCGGCCAATCCAATGTTGGTAAGGGGTGGCACATGCCAGAAACAGTTATTCTGAATATTTAAAATACTCATAAATTAATCAGTTAAACGTAAATTACGAGGATTGCAGATGAATTCATCAATTTAGTTTATATTTTAACCTTTTTATTCCTAAAATTAGACAATATGTCCACTATTTATCTCGCTATAAAATTTTGAATAAGTGGGACCGCCTCAAAATGGCGGGTACACTTAAAAGTGAAAATGCCTTTAAGATAACCATTTAATAGAATCTAAATTTTATTTGATAAATAAACGGAGAAGTAGCAAACGGGCCTTCCCAGCCTTCGGACGTATCATTTTGCGTCACAGGCGCGCACGTGTTATATGTAAACATATTCCAGAAATTGTACGCAGACTACCACATTTTGACCCGCATTTTATTTTAAGTACTTTGCTTGTTTTTGAAGAACATTAAATTAAAATGCCTGGCAATAAATAAAATACTGGTGTGCGTGTGTTCGTAATTCTTCTTATCCTAAACGGCTTGACTGATTTAGATGTTTTTTTTTAAATTCGACTACAGTAACTCGCTATCTATTGGGTTATGGCCGAGACAGATAGAAACTTGCGCCGCTAAGAACGAGATAGAGAAATATTACGTATTCAATTTTATTTTCACTGTTCAATTAAGTTTATTCGATTCGATATATTCCAATAATAATTTTAAATTATTAGTGTGAAGTCGAGTTTATTTCTATAAATTGATAGTCTTTTTGGTTCTGCTACTCGACGACAGATGGTGTTAAATTCAGCAAAGATTTTTATTTCTGCGTAATTTTTTTAATTTTGACGTAATGTATGACTATTTATAGAACTGAACAATTTCTTCCTCGGCTTCCCTCCTACGAAATGTCAAGCCTCTTCACTGGGTGGCAAAACATCGTTGCTACACTTGTGCCCACCCCTTCAGGAATTACAAATGTAATGTTACGTCAATACTAACTTCACAGCCACAGTACTCTCCACCGGAGTGCCGAACACGTCATCTTTCTTCTTCCCGGATACATCGCTGACGCTGATACTTGCGTCTCCTTGCGCTATGAAGTGCTCTTTAATTAATAAAAGCATAAAGTTATGTTAATACTAACTTCATAGCCACAGTATTCTCCACCGGAGTGCCGAACACGTCATCTTTCTTCTTCCTGGATACATCGCTGACGCTGATACTTGCGTCTCCGTGCGCTATGAAGTGCTCTTTAATTAATAAAAGCATAAAGTTATGTTAATACTAACTTCATAGCCACAGTATTCTCCACCGGAGTCCCGAACATGTCATCTTTCTTCTTCCCGGATACATCGTTGACGCTGATCCTTGCGTCGCCTTGCGCTATGAATTGTTCTTTTATTAACACGCTGACTACTTCGCGGCGTAATCTCTGTAAACAAGGACGGTATAATTAATATTATAAAAACTTTATTGAAAAAAGCAAGCGCTACTGCTGAGCATGAGGTCCTGAGGTTCGATTCCCAGGTCGGGGGAAGTGTTATTGGGTTTTTCTATCAGGAATTTCTCAGTAGCAGCCAGTAGTCTGGATTTATGCCCCATTGATGGCAACAGGCTCGCCCCCTATTACATGGGACTTGAACATAACTGGCGAAATGTGGGTGTACTATAGGTACACTTCTGCCTAACCCTTCGGGGATTACTGGCGTGATGTTGTGTGATTAAATATATCTAAAAAGCGGATTCCAGTCTACCCGGATGCAGCTGAATACCAGTATTTTACATGGAGCGACTGCCTATCTGACCTCCACAATCCAGTAACTGGGTAATACGATACCCCTTGGTAAGACTGGTTGTCAGAGTTTCGGGCTTCTAACGACTCATAACGACTGCCGACCGATCGGGGCACGGACAAGTCTCGGTATGTAAAGATGGTCACCCATCGACGGACCAACCCCGGCAAGCGTAGCTTAACCTGATGGATTGATCCGTGCGTCTGTTATTACTTAGCCACGAGCTCCTATCTATAATATATCTAAAAAGATGCATTTTGAAATGTAACAAACCTCCCAAGCTATAATTTCGGTCGCATTCCTCGCTTCTACTTTACTCTCGCCAGTAGCTTGCGCCAGTAGCTTTTGATTGATGCAGAGTGAGTAAACTTTGTTCTCATATCCATTTGTTAAGTTCACACCACAAACTTGACAGCTAGCTGAAAAATACGGAGTAGGATTATCTTGAAAGAGGAAAATGCAGAACAAGTATTTATGCTAAATTGATAATGAACTAAATCACAAGTAAAATAGAGGTCAAATTTGGTTGCAAAAAGATTGTGCGCTTTTATGATTTCTAACATAACGATATTATCGTGGATGTCTACGGCAGGGAAGTAAAATGTATGGAAATACGTGCACGATTTATCGTTATCATGGACGGAAATATAGTCTTCATACATGCAGGGTGCCAGGGTCATCGACACGAAAACTGTTACCATGGATACAGTACGTGATTCTGAACCCACCCTTTTTTTTTATTGAGGATGGGAAATCATCAAATGACTTCTCCCGCTCTGGGCGGAGCGAGAGGGCGTGTCAGACTTTTACTGACTAAAACCCACCCGTGTTCCTTCCATTGCCCGTGTGCCGGGGCCGCGATATCCTTTTCGGACAAACCCGCAACCCCAGCAGGCATTGGTCCTTACGGACCCCGTCAGTTGGTGCTGACAACTCTTTGAGGCGCGCGTGGAACACAACGCGCCGTCGACCCGGGCCTGGTCCTTATCGGACGGCGAGCTACCCATCGCTCACCGTCCGCAAGCCCGCGCCTACGGTGGCCGGAAGTCAGCTCGTGACTCCCGACGCCCGGGGCGTCTCCTGCGGCGACTAGGGGCGCGAGGGCGCGAATCTTGTCTCTCCCTCGCGCGCTCCGCCTCCTCCTTCGCGAGCATAACTGCTTCGCAGAAGGAGGTGACGGCCTCCCATGCACTCTCGCTCCGAACCATGGCCTGAACCAGGGCCGGACGCGAGAGATCGTCGCCGCCGATCGCCTCCGTGAGGACACGGCGGTGCTCCGCCCAAGCCGGGCAGATCTCCACCGTATGCTCCACCGTGTCCTCCGGGCGATCCACACAGTGGTGACACCCGGGAGTTTCCTCCCTCCTTATGCGGCACAGGAACCTCCCGAAACAACCGTGTCCGGTGAGGACCTGAGTCAGGCGGAAGGTGAGGACGCCATGACGTCTCTCAAGCCACTCCTCAAAGAGGGGGACTTATCGCCGCAATTGTGGCGTGCCCAGCGCTGGGTTGCGACAATCGCAGTCTCCATGCCGCCATGAGAATTCTGAACCCCCCTGGGATGAAATTTTTCGTCGGTAATTTTTTTTTAAATCTGCTGTTCCATCCATTTTACCGCGGTATTGCACTTTCTATGAAACAGCAGATTTTTTATATATTTTTTTGTATATTTCGATACATTTTACTTCGCTGTGATAGTGTGATGCTGTGGACGTCTACGATAATATCGCCACGTAAAAAAATATAAAAACCGGCCAAGTGCGTGTCGGACCACGCACAATGAAGGGTTCCGTAGTTGGGATGAGTTTATCCCAAGAACAAACTTAACATTGTAGTTGAAAAACGTGTTCTCCCATACGGAATGTATGGGAGATCATGTTTTTCAAACTGCAAATTTAACTTGGTTGATTATTACTCGTTAACCTGTACAGCCTACTTAGCTCTCATAGTTTTCCTTTTAATTTCGTTATATATACTACTGCTGTGAATTTTTTCACAAGTCCAAGTACAACCATTTAGGCAGAGGAGGGGCGGGACACTTGACTCTAACAAAAAAATTCAGTTAAAAGCTTAATATTTCGCAAACGGATCTCTGAATCCAAAAATGATTTACTCGATTTTAGATAAACTCACAATATTTTTGAAAGACCTTTCTAACGATACCCCACAACATGGGGTAGATGAGGAAAAAAAAAAACATCCCCACTTTACGTGTAGGGGAGGTACCCTAAAAAAAAATATTTTTCTAGATATTATTTTACCATTTTGTCGGCATGATTAATATGTATATATATGCCAAATTACAGCTTTCTAGTACTAACCGACTCTGAGCTAAGCCGCGGACAGACAGACAGACAGACGGACATGGCGAAACTATAAGGGTTCCTTGTTTACTACGGAACCCTAAAAATGGCCATTCCTTGCAGAAAGTGCGATTGCGCATTTTCATGCATATTTTCACCCAAAACTTGACGGCAAGTAGCATCCAAGCAACATTTTTGTTTGCTTGTGATGACTTGTATTTGAGGATGACAAGGTTAGTTTACGCCTGAACTTTGTAAGATAGAAAGTTTTCAGGAGTAAGGCACCTGTCCCACCACAGACATTGAAAACAATCAATCAACTACTATCAATCGACTAACTATCGCGACTAACGATTTCTCGATCATGAAACATACAAAAGATCGTAGGTCCCGTGTAAGGTGGGTATTACACTATCATATCTTTGATCCCACCGGCGATAACTCATTTGTCGCAGCGACAAGAGTTATCAAAGAGAGTACTCGCTGAGACTCGCACTTGGTACATACGCATAGAAGCAAGTAATCGCTTGGCGCCGTCGCGCACTCGCTACTCGCTGCTCGCCAACTCGTTTTTAGTTGCTAGCTGTACTCTTTCTCGTTAATCGTCGGCGGTGGTGGCTTAGGGCTTCCAAAATCTTTTATTTAATTTTAAGAGAGGCAAGATATAGGTATCAAGGTCAGAAATTCTGACTGCAGTATCTAACTTTGTATATTCTTGGTATGATAGAAAGTTTTCAGTTCAGGATTAAAGGCTTTCAATGCTCATGCATGAATGCATGAGCTAAGATAATTTATTAAGATCATAAAATCTAATTATAATAAAAATATCAGTCTCACTTTGTATATTCCACAGTTTTCTGGCCCATGGTCGAATCAACAGCACTATACGGCCAAAAAAAGACTGAAACATATTTTCTCTAAACAGTCTCACATCCAAACATTTTATATTTGACATTTCTTTTATATAATCATCCACATCCATCAGATCTGCATTTTTCTTTTCACTTGTTGACGTATCCTGGTCTACATTTTTTGCGTTAGTATCCATTGCAATATCTTCATCCAATGCCTCATTTTTGTTACCTTCTTCATCAGAAATTTTCTTTTCTTCTGTTTCTTGGTCTGGTATTTGACCTTGGGGTATGAATGCAATGCGGGAAGATTTTGGTTTATCATCAGTAACAATTTCTCCTCCAACACGTCTGATGCCTCGTGCTCTGTCCTCGGCAGCTGTTGATGCAGACACAAATGTTCTTTGCAGTTTCGTTCTTTTTTTGTCTTTATATTTTTGGCCAACCTGGAACATCACAGTAGAGTGTAACTATTGTGGAATATTACATAACATAATATCACGCCTGTATTCCCTGAAGGGTCAGGCAGAGATATAGTACACCCACATTTCGCCAGTTATGTTTAAGTTGGGTGGAAGGGAAATGCGCTCAAGGCAGAGCACTGGCAAGATGGTCAGACGCAACCAAGAAAGCAGTTGGAGGCAGCATTTACCGCACCGAGCGGACCACACTGCAGAAGGCCGCATAACTTGGAGACCTGTTTGCGATCCTCAGAATTGTGGGAACGATGAATAAGAAGAATAGGGGGTGAGCCTATTGCCATTAAACAGGCACAAATCCAGACTGTGGGCTGCTACACATCATATTATGGAAAATTATTGGTGTTAATATAGTAAAAGATGTTCTGTAGTTTCTCCCTATTATGATTATTAATCCTATACTATTAAATGAGCAACATTTGTATTTGTTATCACATTCTCGAAAACGGCTCGTGACGATTTCGATGAACATTGCAATATAGGGGTTTACGGGAGGGGGGCGACAAAATCGATCTAGCTAGATCTCATATCTGGGGAAATACGTTTTCTCTATTTCCACCCGAGCACTAATTGATATGAATTCAAAGCCAAAGCAGTTATTTCAAGTAAACCATTTACAGGCACTTTTGAACTGTCAAGTCGGTTAGTATCTCATCTGTAGCATAAATTTATTGCTTTGAACGAGTACAGTAGTATTTATACTTCGTAATTTCAAGAACATAATATTTCTTTATAATACATATGTCATCACAAAAGCAGCTAATGTTAAAAGGATGAGTAGCAGGGTACAGAGGATACTCGAAAGTAGAAGTATTTTAGAATCAATCACCAGCGAAATGCTACGGAACTGCGGGAAAAACATAGTAAACAATATTTTGAGGTTAGGTTGTTATTCTAAATTGTATTATTGTTTATGGGTTATGTTTACCTCAAAAGATAGTTGAGCTATCTGTTGCATAACCGGCGCAGGATATCTACAACCCATAAACTCGATATTTGTGTAAACTCGGGCCAAACAAATTAATCTTTCTTCGGGGAAATTACTCTTCCATTTTTCCATGAAAGCTTTGCGTAGCTGCCAATGTTCTTCGCATTCGTGTTCATCTCTGTATTTCTCAACATCCCAGTTCACGTCAAAGTCACCTGTTACGTTATTTTTCGCAAAATTACCTACTGTTTTGTTTGTGTTGGACATTTTCGTTTCAGAAAATTCACCTTCAAAAACTTGATTAATGTTGCAAACTTATAGTTCAAGATTTCTGCTATATAAAGTATATAATAAGCAGGGTGCGTCCACAGGTAATAAAAGCTGCTACAAGCATCTGTACAATAAATGTGAGATGTCTGATTGTAAGTGAAATTAAAGAACTTGTCTTGTAAACGATAAATGAAAACAATTGAATACAATATTTTATGCCTTGGTAAACGCAAGGTATTAAACGTTAATCAAAATCATTACGTTTGATTTAACTCCGTCATAGCTCCATTATTTACTGGACTGTGATATTGCCAGCCACAGGTGCAGATTAGCCACCCCTAACATCTGTGGCCGCCCTAGACCCGGGCCTTTTCGGCTTAGATGTGCGTCAAAAAACTGACACACCTTGGAAAACCGTGAAAGTGGTAAAAAATTTGCATATTCATTTGCAAATGTCGTCCTACACGTGCTGGCTCGCGTATTCGTGCGAATGCGCTCGAGTGACTTACGACTTAAGATTATTTTATGTTCTTACTGAAATAGAAGTTATTAATAAACCTTTAGCTGGCAATAAATTTTGTCTATGTCAAAGTCTGACAGCTTTCTGCTTATTGTGCGTTGTGCGTTCCATAGACGAAATTTTGCTATTTCTGACATGCCAAATTTTTGTCTTTAAATTTGTATTATAGAAAAAGCATGTCAAGGTTTTCCTTTCTTGTTCTTGAAAATGCCATAAATCATCATCGAGCAAATTTGAATAATGATTTAAAAAAGAGGGTTGCCGATGACAGGTTTTTGGGATTGAAAACCAAATTTCATGGAATTTCTTTCGATTGACCGTTGAAGGTAGGTGAGTTTTTTGGTGAAAACAGATTCAACAATATTTCGTAATTTTATAGTTAGTATTTTCGTTAAAACTTTCTTAAGACTTATTTATGTATTATAAATATATGTCTGAAGCGGTCTGAAGATTTTAATCATTTGTGTTGATAATATTTTCCTTTCGTGCCATTGAGTATTCTAATCAAAAATTTGAAACAGCCGAAAGCTGTAAAAATATAATTGATATCGCTAGCAAAATGTCTTTTGAAACTACCGAAGTTTCACCAAGGAACAATAACAACAAGGAGAATTCGGAGAATTTTGACGAGTCCATGGTCTGCGATGATGGTAACTGCATTGATAATGATGTTGATGAGAGGAAGGATGAGAATAACCAGTCTATTGCTGTCGAATTACCAGCAGTGGCGGTAACTAAAGAAATCCCGCCAAAATATGACACTATGTCTCCACCAATTAGGTCTCCGAAAAGTAAAAAACGAAAACTTCCAACTCCTAGCTTCGACGAACTACTAGAAAATTTGAATTCTAACATATTGATTATGAATTTCACAAAATTACTACTTTTTTTGCAAAGTAACAACAAGGAATTGTGTTTTCCTTTTATGAAAGATTATGAAGTGTTTTTTGAAATGATAGTGCAGGACATTAACATTTTGAAATCCAAGAGTTTGGATGCCAATTATAGAGCTATTTGTGACAGAATAATAGTATCTGCAACCTGTTATGTGCTTACATGCGTCTATGAATATAGGCAAAACTTCCAAAAGTGAGTTAAAAATTGTAACATAGAGCATAATATTATTTTTATTTAATTGTAATTTTTTTTAATTATGTTTTTATGACTGTGTTTGTGTGTTTTTTTTTGTGTTTGTGTGATACTCCTGTGTGAGCCCCAATATAGTAATGCCTTCAGAATGTTGTTGGGGCTTCCATTTTACTGCTGTGCATCAGGAATGTTTGCCGAAGTGCATACTTATTAGTTCATATTTCAATACTTACCTACCATCTTGTGAAAAAGGATTGCGTCCATGATGCGGAGAGTGAGTGGCACCTTCAATGGCATTGTGAAGGTCATATGTGATGAGCCATATTGCAACATTATGGTGCATAAAATCAAAAAATCATTTGTTACTAACATAGCATAAAAGTAGTGTTAATATTACTAACTTCATACAGTCAAGATGAAAGTATTTTAATTTTATTTATTTTTTTAAATAATTTTTCTTTCTTTCTAGTTAGATTTGTGCAATAAAATGTATGTAAATGAAAAAAATCCATTGTCAGCACTTAGTTGCACACAGATTTAGAAATCATATATTAGCAAAACACTTAAGAACTACATAAATTTTGTTTTCTTTATTTACAGAACAGTAATGGTGATTAAAAAAGAACATAATAATATGATGGATCAGTCTGAAAACGGAACGTCTTCATTTCCTTGGTGAGTAAATACCTATAATACTACATGACGCCTCTATTCCCCAGTGGGTTAGGCAGAGGTGTACCTAGATTACACCCACATTTTGCCAGTTATTTTTAAGTCCCATGCAATAGGGGCCGAGCCTATTGCCACCAACCATGCACAAATACAAACAGACGGGCTACTACTGGGTAATTTCAGGTGGAAAAACCCAATAATGTGTATGTCTTTGTTCAAGGCAATATGATTCTGATTCCTTCATTGGACTCATTGAAGAGCAAGGGCATTGGGCTCATTCAAGTGCTTTGCAGAGAGCATAAAACATGTTAAACCACTGTTATCTCTGTATGATTTTGTAAATACCCTTCCTGAACCCCCTTACTGAACTGCTTAAGGAATCGACTGGATAGATTAAGTATCTCCAAGTTATTTGATACACACGCATCAGCTATTTAGCTGCTAGTGGGTCTAACCAAACAATAATAAATTAATAAAGAACAATTTAACACTTAAAAAAATATATAATTTAAATACAAGTTACATAGTACAGTTAAAAAATGTTTCTTTCAGTTCTACAGAGAGCGTAGTGCCGTCATATCAGACGTCAAGTGGAGTAGACAGCAATGAAGTACTGAGCAGGTCACCTTCTCCTAGCCCTATATCTAGCGGTTTCAAAATACACTGCCTCCGTACAACGCTGGCTTTCGTAAAGAATGACGTCACAAAAACAAAAGAATTTCCTGAATTGAGTTTAGAACAAGCACAATTCATGGAACTGTTACTTGAAAGTGTCATAGCTTTCACGCAATTTGATACTAATTTGGAAATTAAGGAACTTTATAGAGCGTTGTGGGAGGCCGTCAGAATATACAGCTTGAAATACGAATTTAGGGTTAATTGTGTAGGAAGTTGTGGCGGAAAAAAGTAAGTTTACCTAAGGAGTTTAGTTTTGGGATGGGATCAAAATTCACACCTTTTTTTAAAGCTTAAAAGTTGGAAACAGTTAAGTGATATAGCGCTCAAAAAGAAAATGACTAATTTTCTAGCAGATAAAGCTGTATGACCAGCACACTTAGATGACCACAATAGAAATGGGTTTTGTCGACGGAAGAATAGACAAAATTGTCTATTCTTCCGTCGTTTCTATGGTTGTCGTGCTACGCGTGCAGACGTATGAACGTAAATCGAAGCAAAAGGAGTATGTAAGGATAGTAGCAGGTGGCTGTGTTGTACACCTTATTCCCATGGGAATAAGGCGCGAGTTTATGTAAAGCTTATTATAATTTGAATGAGGATTTAGATGAGAGATTTTGATCACGTTACACTCATTTATTATTTTTAATCATCTACTATCATAACATTTAAAAATAATTAGAATCAGAGTGACATTTTACATTATTTTAGTAATATTTGCATGCGATTGTCTAAGGCAAAATGTGATGATCTGTTTTTAACTTTACTTTTAATGTCTCTTGCATTGCATTCTGATAATTTGTGTTGTATGAGCTGTACTCATGTTTGAGCAAATAAATGATATCTTAATAAAACAGAAAAATTATACTTACAATGTTGTTTAATTACAGGAGTTTGGTGTTTGAGAAAGTACCAAAACAGAAACCATCTGCGACTGCTGTCAATTCAAACCAGATAATGTAAGTATTATCGCTTTGTCTAATCCATCAAACGATTTGTTTTTCTGATAAACTAACCCACAATTTTTGCCGTCAGGAATCGAAAGATAGATGTCCCAAAAACAAAGGCGTCCAAGCCAGAGGCTCAAAAACCAGAGGCCTCAAAGAAAGAAGCCCCAAACATAAAGACCCTAAAGCCAGATGCCCCTAAACCAGACACCTCAAAGCCAGAGGCCCCAAAGTCAAAGGCTTCAATGCCAGTGGCCCCAAAGCCAGAGGGCTCAAACACAGAAGCCCCAGAGGCCTCAAAGTCAGGGGCATCAAACCCCGAGGCCTCAAAGCTAGAGGTCTCAAAGTCAAAACCTTGGTTTCCAATACCAGAGATCTCAAAATGTGTACCTAATGTCAATCAAAACCCCATACACGTTACAAAGAAAATGCTAAAAAGGAGACTGAAGATAGAAAATGACAATCTCTTCGTCAAAACACTACCTGCAAAGTTCATTTCTGACACTCTAAATACCATACATGACTTTTTAATAGATGAGGAGAGATTCAAATTGGTATTTGTGCCAAAAACTCATAGTGAACAAGATTTTTATAGGAAATGCCTGGGCTGGTGTCGGACCACTTTAGTTGTGTTTGGTGAAGAATTCCAAGAGATGTATTATCAGATTTCGTGTCTATTATGTTGTGTTAGCTGTAACGTTAATAAGGATAGGATTAATGAAAAAACTGGAATTAAGTAAGTTAACTTTTATATTTATTTTTTAATGAGAATAGCTCATGTGCAAACAAACGTATTTTGAAAAAGTAACTTTAAACTAAAACGTATAAAGTTCAGTTTGCGTTACAACTTCATATATTTTATGACTGACAAAAAAATACTAGTCTTAGTATAACCAACTTAATTTTCACTAGGAAAATGCTGATATTTGTTAAAGTGGAAATGCCATGTTAGAAAGAAGGATTTGAATATGGAATAGAGACATACTCGGGGTGTTTTTCGCACATATCGTATACGGTAAAAAACCGGCCAAGTGCGTGTCGGACCACGCACAATGAAGAGTTCCGTAGTTGGGATGAATTTATCTCAAGAACAAACTTAACATTGGAGTTGAAAAACATGTTCTCCCATACGGAATGTATGGGAGATCATGTTTTTCAAACCGCAAATTTAAGTTGGTTGATTATTACTCGTTAACCTGTACAGCCTACTTAGCTCTGATAGTTTTCCTTTTAATTTCGTTATATATACTACTGCTGTGAATTTTTTCACAAATCCAAGTACAGCCATTTAGCTGGCAGGGGGAGCACTTTACACTTGACCCTAACAAAAAATTTCAGTTTAGAGCTTAATATTTCGCAAATGTATCCCTGAATCTAAAAATGGTTTTCACAAACTCATATTATTTTTAACGACCTTTCTAACGATACCCCACAACACTTCACAAAACATCGCACTTTACGTGTAGGGGAGGTACGCATTTTTTTTTTTTTCTTGATTTTATTTTACCACTTTGTCGGCATGATTATTATGTATACATATGCAAAATTACAGCTTTCTAGTACTAACCGTCTCTGTGTCTCGACAGACAGACGGATAGACAGACTGACACACAGACGCACATGGCGAAACTATAAGGGTTCCTTGTTTACTACGGAACCCAAAAACCGTATTTACGTACATACATACGTAAGTACAAGGAAGGTCTTCCATGATGCTTTGAGTTATGTAAGGATTGATGTCGTCGAACAAAATGGCGTTAATGGCGCCCAAGTGGGACTAATAAAAAGCTGCAAAATGTATGGAGTACTTCTGTTTCTCATTCACATTTTTTTTGGAGTTGTAGACATTGATAAACAAAAAACTAAAGATATAGTCAGTCATTTAGACATGGTATTTTTATAGTAATAATTATCTTATGACTATGTTTGTCATAACGAGGTGATCAATTTCGATTTTATTGCTTTAATGAATATGCAAAAAAAAAACGAATTTTGATTACGAAAAAAAGACTGGTTATTTCTTGCAGTAACAACAATATTAAATTGATATTTTTCACGAATTTATCTGAACATTATTTTTAAATTGTTACAGGGAAATAACTTACATAAAAGCGCGGAAAAATATACCTATCGAGCCCATCCCTGATATAGCACAGAGGTAAGATTAAGTATCTACTAATTTTAATTTAGGTCAGGAATATTTTCACGAACTATCGGCATAAAACATGTTCTTTTGTGTCGTGTTATTTAAAAATGGAATGAACTTTTTACTTCAACACATGGCAACCAAGGAGGTAACTTATCAAAGATTTTATTTAACTTTCGATTTGGCTTGCAAATATGGCTGTTTAAAGTAAAGTTAAAACAATTAAACATATTGGCGCGTGAAAAATTATCTCTATTATCTGATTCTCACCTCGAATCCTTCGCTCGTTCCCTCCCACGGTCAACATGACGCTCCTGGCTTTTCTCACCACGACATGATTTTCCTTTCATATATCCTGAAACCTCCCAAACCTAAACCCAAGGTTCTGTACAGGCGTTGTTTTGCGCGGATGAATGTCGAGAAGCTCAAGGAGGATGCATCTGTGGTCGATTGGGAGCCTATGATGGAAGCCACGTCAGTTGACGACAAGGTTGCCATCTTCAATGATGTTGTAGTAATTCTTTTTAACATCCATGCTCCTGTCAAAAAAGTAAAGTTAAAACGCCCACCTGCACCGTGGATGACAAGAGGAATACAGATGGCAATGCGACGTAGGGACCGTGCTTTCCGTAAGTTTAAAAAGGATCGGACTGATGAGAACTGGACAATATTCAAGACTGCAAGGAATAGATGCAATCAGATGATACGCAACGCTAAACGCCGCCATATTCTTGATACTATCAATACTTCCTCTTCTGCCGATATTTGGAAATTTCTTGGAACTCTCGGTATCGGCAAACCGCGACATTTAGACCTTCCTAATTCAATTGACTTAGATGATCTCAACCGTCACTTCTCCTCTGTTTCTACCATGGATCGTCTAACCAAGCAACAAACTTTGTCTTTAATATCTGGTCTAACGCGTCCTCGTATTAATCCTTTCAGTTTCATTCCAGTTGAGTCGGGTGAGATCAGAAAGATCATTCTCTCTATTAAATCCAAAGCTGTGGGATGTGATAATATCACCCGTGGTATGGTCATAGCTATTTTGGATTATCTCCTACCCGCGATTACCCATATTGTAAATTTTTCCCTGTACACCGGAGTATTCCCTTCCCTGTGGCGCAAAGCCTATGTTCGTCCACTTCCTAAGGTATCTAATCCCTCTCTTCCTACCGACTTCCGTCCAATTTCTATACTTCCCTTCCTATCCAAAGTGCTCGAGGCCTGTGTACACAAACAATTCTCCAATTTTGTTCATCATAACTCTTTAATTAGCCCACTTCAATCTGGGTTCAGGCCTGGGCACAGCACAGTTTCCGCCCTCCTTAAAGTGACTGGCGATATAAGGGCAGGACTAGAAGACACCAAAGTTACTGCTCTAGTGTTGGTTGATTTTTCGAATGCCTTTAATACCGTCAGTCACGACATCCTGTTAGCTATTCTGTCCTATGTTATGGTCTCTCCCGAAGCACTGGAATGGTTTTCCTCTTATCTTCAGGAGCGTCAGCAGTCCATTCATATTGGAGATTCTTCATCATGCTGGTGTGATTTGGAAGCTGGTGTTCCCCAAGGCGGTATTCTTTCTCCTCTTCTGTTCTCTATTTTCATTAATCTTATAACTTCCGAGCTTCAGTGTGCATATCATCTGTATGCAGATGACTTGCAGTTGTACTGTCAAGGGAAGGTTGATGAAATACCTGACGCTATCGACAAGTTAAATAGGGACTTAGCTGCAATAAAAACCTGGGCTGATAAATTTGGTGTTGCAGTAAACCCTACTAAGTGTCAGGCAATTATAATTGGGAGTCCTCGTAGTATTTGTAAGGTATATGAGTCAACCTTGCCACCAGTTCTCTTCAACGGTACGATCGTTCCATTTAGCACTGACGTGAAGAACCTAGGCTTACACATCGATGGGACCCTGAACTGGCGTACTCAAGTCGCTAGGGTCAGCCAGAAGGTTACTGGAACGTTGCGGGCTTTGTACAGACTAAAAAATTTATTACCATCAAGTACCAAGGCAATGCTTGTGCAGTCCTTAATTTTCCCTATCATCGATTATGGTGATGTGTGCTATTATGACCTGAATGCAGATCTCCTCGACAAACTAGACCGTCTTCTCAATAATTGCATTCGATTCGTTTTCAATCTTCGTAAATATGATCACGTCTCTGCGCATCGATCCCTTCTAAAGTGGTTGCCCATACGGCAGCGCAGAGAGCAAAGGGCGCTGACCACCTTGTTTTCATTTCTTGACTCTCCCTCTTCCCCTAGTTATCTAGCCCCCCACTTTCAGTACATTTGCGCAAACCACAACAAAACTCTACGTTCATCACACAATCGTCTTCTTCAATATCCCACTCATCGCACTGACTTCATTCACTCTTCCTTCTTCGTTCAATCTATATCCTTGTGGAATGCGCTCCCCCAGGAAATCAGGATGGCAACCAACCGATTATCCTTTAAAGTTAAAGTTCGCGAGCACATTCGTAAGAAGCTGGCAGTATCATCACAACGGTAATGTTTTCCCATTGTTTGTCTTATTTGTGTTAGTATATTCGTGTATTTATGTGTATTTATCTGTTCTTGTATTTATTTATATTGTATTATATATATAGGTTAATAGGTATATGTATATTAAAATAAATATTTATTCCACAATTTTCGTCATTGCACCTACCACTGTTTATCTCTGCATCACCCAAAGGTTGACTGGTAGAAAATGCCTATGGCATTAAGTCCGCCTATGTACATTTGTGTGTAAAGTGTTAAATAAATAAATAAAATAAAAATTATCGTTGTTCGTCATTAATTCTGCAATTTATAATTAAATTACTTAGTTTGAATTTCCACGCATTATTGAGAAAAGTACTATACAAGCCTTGGTCGTAATCAGGCACTGATGGACACATTTTCACGATCGTCCATGAATACCCTAGTTGCAGGTCGCGACAGTAATGTATTTATTATTTTGTAAATGGGTTAAAAATAATACTTTTACATGTATTTAAAAAAACATTAAACTTGTTTATAGGATGAGATTTAAGTACCTTTTCATGTTAAGGCCATCATAGATTGTGCGTATTTGCAAGCGTCATGTTTTGACACGCTTGTATTATACGCGCGTATGGCTGCGTCCTAACCAAAAGTGATCGTCGCGCAAGTACGGGATCTTCGCGCTCTTTTATAAATGAAAATAACATAGTCGCGCTATCAATTAACACTTTCACTGTCCACAAAGTAGTCACAATAATTAAATAATCAACCTGAACCATGTGGTTCATGGGTAAACGATGGCGTTGATCACGTACTCGCGCGACGAACGCTTCTGGCTAGGACCCGGGGTATAAAACCGTGTTCGCGCGAACTTCCTAATAATATAAAACGCGTTAATTTTTTCGGCGAACCCGATCGCTTCGTCGCGTCGCTCTGCCAGACTCTTCGGTGGTCCGAACAAATGACTGTATTCGCGCGACCGGTCGCTTTGGTTAGGACACGATCACACGAGGTCAGTCAGTAATAAAACGGCGGCTACCGCGCGTATGGGAGCGCGTTTTCACCCTAGCAATATGGTGAACGAGCTTAACGCTTTGGAAATTCGGACTATAATGGCTTTTTAGGTATCCTTCACATATATTGTAAGTTTCATTTGATCAGTATGTACTTGTGTAGGTCGTGTTTTACCTATACTAATATTATAAATAGGTAACATTTCTTAAATTAAACAGCATACATAAGGTACTAAATAAATAAATAAAATTAAAATTAATTAGTGAGTTTGTATGTAGGGGATGATCGTAACTGATCCGATTCTTTCACTACAGTCCATTCGCGTTATGAAAATAGTGAGTCATCGTTGTCGCCCCGCCCCTCGACTAATCGCGTCGCAGAAGACACAAGCGTTTCGTACGAGGATCTGTCATTAATGTCAGCTTTCTAATTTGTTGCCACCCGATTGGTCAAGGGGCGACAACGATGACTCACTATTTTCTTAACGCGAATGGACTTAATGGAAAGCTACAATATTGTAGAGTGTCATAGGATATAATTATATGTTATGTTAAAACAAGAAATTTGACTGTATTTAATTTAATTATGTTTTTTATTTGTTTAGCACACCCAAGAAAAAAAAAGTAAATTTACAAAATGCTTTGGAATTAGCGGGGACAGATAGCATTAAGTTAGCATCAGTTGTTAACTTAAATCAAAGGTATGAAAACACTGCAAACGTCAATAGATGCTTTGAATCAAACAACGAAGTAAAAAAAAAAGTCTTCTACAATTGCTTATGAACTAGGTTTTTTTTAATAAGTATTTTCTTTTTAATGTATTTTTTTTCCATTTAGCTTAAGAAATAAAAAGAAAAATAAAAAATTGAAGAAAGCTAAATTAAAAGCTAATAAAAGTGCAAGCGCAAGGTATGTATGTGCTTTTACAAAGTAAGAAAATTTGAATTTTGCGGCGTCTCCTAATAAATATGCTCTTAATTTGTCCCCTCAGTAAGGAAGCATCTGTCAAACCGACAAATCAAACCAAGACCTGGACTGATGCGTCCAGCAGTACTTGTAGTAGTCGTGGTACCAGCAAAGATAGATCAAAAGTGGCCACCCAAGCTCAACATGTTGCCAAGTAAGTTTTAATAAAATATATACATGATGTGCCAGACCTCCTTACAACTATGTTGGGGTCGGCTTTCAGTTTAACCGGATGCAGCTGAATACCAGTATTTTACATGGAGCGACTGCCTATCCGACCTCCACAACCCAGTTACTGTGTAATACGGTACTCCTTGGTAAGTTTGGTTGTCAGACTTTCGAGCTTCGACTTTAATAAAAATGTGTATGTTTCAGGTTTTTTAAATTGTGACAATGTTTCTTAGTTTCCGGTCCGTTACAGTTATCCTACGACTTTTGTAAATAATTGTTTTTTCCAATTATTCTGCGACATATGGGTACTCTTGAGATACACTACTAGTTCAGAAATTAAATAGCCAAGTACAGTTCTCCTAGAAAAAGTATGCGTGTATCTTCGGAAAAACGAAGTCCTGATGATTAAAACTAAAATACAGCTGTGACAACCATGGAAATACTTACCGATTTTATATTACAATGGTTACGAGATTAAGAAGATTTTTATCATTTAGAAATAGTAATTAAGTGTGCCATCTTTTAAATGACGACATCCCTATTAAAACTAACAAGGCTGTGTGGCTTAAAACATCATTAGTATAATTATCTATTAGTGAAACTATGACATCTTTTTCAGAAGAGCCTTGAACGAAATCAACCAAAGCGTTAAGAACGCTTTCCAGGAGACGGCGCGTAGTCGGCGCGCGGAGGACACGACCATAAAAGAACAACTCAAAGAGGCCTTGTCTGTTCCCGTACAGAGTGATAAAGCTATGAGGTTAGTACCAGTACAGGCTCTTTTTAGGGTTTCGTACTGTTGGGGCCTTATGAGTATCGTGGTTGGAGAAGGAGAGTAAATGAAATTCAGGTGTACAAGATTCAGATGACCATGAATATTTAGCACAATGACGCTTCTTATATTAGTAACACGGTACACAAGTTATTGCCACGGCGCTGGGAAAACGACTGGCCGCTATACTCTATGCGCGGGGAACATTGCGTTTTGCACCGCTAGCATTATTGCTACCTGTCGTCCCTACACGTACCTCAAAAGACAAAAACAGAACCCTTATCGGGATCACTTTTCGGGGGCAAAAAGAAATTAAAAAACAAGGTTTTGCGAAGTGTACCGTGTGACATTTGAAATGAAAGACCTTGGTGTGAGGATCTCATTTTTTTTTTTATCATTTTAAATAAATGCTTATAAAGATGTTTAAGAAAATAGATGTAAATTTTCCATTTCCCACCCTTATCTCCGAAACCACTGAGCCTAAAATACAGGGAATCGTTATTTCCTCATAGATTACAGGAAAACCAATAAGACGTCTATGGTCTTAAAATAACATGGTAAATCTCTCAATATTGTGCGTACAAAATTACATTTGCAGTTAGAATAACAACTACAATGTTAAGTTTTTACTTGGTAAAAAAATTCATCCCAACTACAGAACCCTTCATTGTGCGTGGTCCGACACGCACTTGGCTTGTTTTTTAATTGTTTGGCGAAACTTCACAAGCTTCATAGGTATTTCTATACAAATTGAAATAACTGAAAATATCTTTAACTCATCACTGTGAACAACTTTTACGACGAGTGAAACCCTGAAATCGCGAAAAATAAAAAACTGTTGCTCCATACATTTCATCGAGTTAGGCGAATATAAATGTAACTATGGAGCAGCAGATACTTTTTTTTTAACATAAATAGAACGATCACCTAATATCATAATATGATTTCAATATTTTCGAGGTCAACGCACTCATTTCGTAGAAATGAATTTAAAAAAAAAAAACAAAATTCAAAAGTCATTTATTCAAACTAGGCTGAGAATAAGCACTTTTCGAACGTCAAAATTACATAAGACAGTCCTCCAAAACGCCCACCCTTCACCACTTCCTAGTGCATTAGCTGGGAAGAATAAGTGGCGCAACAAACTCCCCAGCAGCACAGCTGTCTGTTCAGTTGGAAGAACAAAAAAAAAAAAAGATTCTATTTGATAGTATTCAAAATAATTTACATTACGCAACACAAAACATAATTGAAATTATTAGCCATATGTTAGCTAGCACACGCCAATATACCACACAAAATCATCGAGAACTATACTCAGGCAGAAATAAAAACTAAACGTAAACAGAACTTAATATCTAAATAAAAGCCTCCAGGCATAAAGGGCGTGCCCGCTTACATATAGTTGTAACTGGAAGTTATAAATGATAAACTAGGACCATCGAGATAAAATAAATAAAACAAACAGTTAATTAGTCATAACAATAAATAATATGATCAATTGTCGAGGTCACTAGCTAACCACATATTGCAATACAACTCATTAAAAAAAAACATTGTAATGAGTAAATTATGTCAACAATAAATTGAAATAAAATTAAAAATAGCTTGAAAGTCAAATAAAAATAAACAATTATATAAACTCATATAACTTGTCAGTAGGTAATCGGGAGAAAGAACATAAACATTGTCTTGAGTTAATCACAGCGACCAACTATTCTTATCATTTAAGTAGTTGTTTATAGAATAGTATGCCTTTGAACAAAGCTTGGATTTTACTTTCGTTTTAAACGCATTAAAAGGCAAATATAGCAAAGAAGAGGGTAGCTTGTTATAACAGGTTATACCAAGCCCAACAAATGAGTTATGAACCTTATGAAGCCGGTGAAAGGGAGCTCGTAGTTTGTCCTTATTTCTAGTGTTAACATTGTGAAAATCACTGTTTTTAGTGTATAAGTGTATATTTTGCCTAATATACATATAAGATGTTGATGAATTGAGACGCCACCGTGAGGATACCAATATCTTTGAAAAAATCTCTCAGAGAAACTCTTGGCACATAGCTGGTAAATAGCTCGAACAGCTCGTTTTTGAAGGACAAATATATTTTGAATATCAGCAGCTTTGCCCCACAGCAGAAGACCGTAGGACATAACGCTATGAAAATAACTAAAATAGACTAACCGAGCTGTATCGACGTCAGTGTATTGTCTTACTTTCCTGACGGCGTAGGCGGCCGAACTGAGCCTTCCCGCTAGGCTCGATATATGTGGGCCCCACTGAAGTTTGGCATCTACTGTTATGCCCAGAAAAACTGCCGAGCTTACAGACTCAAGCACCTCTTTATTTAAGACGATGTTGGGTCCTAGATTTCTAACATTTGGTAGGGCGAACTTTACACATTTCGTTTTCTTGGCGATGCGTTTAAATATACATTTAAATTTAATTTCAGAATGATGCGCGGCATGGGTTGGAGTGGCGGAGCGTTAGGAGCGAGGGGCAACGGGATAACAGAACCTTTGATGCCACCACTTGATCTAGTAAGTATCCCCCTTTAAGTTTTATACTATGTATAGAACAACTTTTTTTACTGTGACAATATCCATTTAAGTGTAAGTGAATTGTTTTTTTAATAATTCATATTATATTTGAATTTTTATATTAATTTAATCTGTGACATTATTTATTTCTAATGAATTATTCTTTGAATAATTCCTAATTATTGTTTTAAATTTTATTTTTATAATTTCTATTTGTGTAATGGAATGAAATTTGTGTGATTTTATTTATTTGAAATTAATTCATTCTTTCCAATGATTTCTAGAGGTATACTTTGCAAAGACGTATATCACATATTTAAATGTGATATTATATAATGTAATTTTATTACATTTTTTTAATAATAATGCTACTACTCAAATTTTATGAAATTATTGTGCCCGACAGGGTCCATGTGAACTTTATCATTATTATTAAGACCTTGACATGTGATATAAGATTTGAATTTGAATTAGATATAGACGAAACAATATAATATTATTCTCACACCGCGCTCTATTTAAAAGCGCTCCTCGCGCGAATACGCCATCGAAACCGGAAAGAGCCATCTGCCGCCGCGACCACGCGTTCATGTTCTCCGAATAAAAAGTGACATGAACGCGACCATCGCATATTCGCGCAGCGATCGTTTTTAAATATAAATAGGACCATCTTCCTCTTTTCGTGTGGTTAGTGACTAACCTGGTGTCAGAATTGTAAAGCTACCCATAGGCATCTGACTTGGCTTCACATGCCGTCGAGAAATATCTCTCAGGCATGCCAGTTTCCTCACGATGTTTTCCTTCACCGTTTTTGAAGCAAGTGATAATTATACAATACGCACATGGATCCGAAAATTCAGAGGTACGTACCATAGAAACTGTAGACTTCAATTCAGAATTGCAGATGAGTATGGCATGAATCGAACCTCAAATAATTCCCATCCTGCTTTCCTAAAAATATTATTGATCACTCTAATATAATGATTGCGACTCTTTTTGTGAACCTCTAATAATTCTATTTTGGGGTCCTAAAAATACGAAATAGCCAAGTAACTTGGTTGGTCACAGTTCTAACCTAACCCAATATGATCGTGGTGCTCTAGCTTAGTTTCAGCGACCGATTCGGCTCGCGCGTGGTTGGTCACAGTTCCAACCTAACCTAACCTGTTTGGTCGGGGTACCCTAGCTTAGTTACTACGACCAACTGTGCGCAATGACCAGAAAGTTAAAAGAGGCAAAATTATTTAAAAAAATGTCCATCATTAGAAAGTCAATAAGTTTTTAGAGGATCAGTTACTGTATTTCCCGAAAATTATTAAGTTTTTGAACAACCAACTCAATGTCATACACGAAAATATTGACAATAGCAAACGAATTTAGGATCTTTTTAGTATTACTCAAACTCAAAGCATTTATTTCAATTAAACCATTTACAGGCACTTTTGAATTGTCAAGGAATCGGTCAGTCAGAAATATGAAGCTAGTTGCCCATTCCAAAGCGTAATAGGTTCCTATGGAGAAGAACGGGCAAGAAACTCCACGGACACTCTTTTAAATAAATTGTTACAAAATATTGGTTACATCATTCATGTTGAAATTAACCATGTGAGAACAATGTAGAAAGACATGCACGTTAGAAGCGTCCGTAATAAAAAGATAAAACTAGGAACAATTCAAAAATTTTAATCGTCCAAGGCAGCTAAGAGTTTTTTTTATTTTTTTTTTATTTATTAATCAAAACTAGTAGTAGTTGACCAGTCCCAACCGACGGCGCCCGTTCACGAACATGACGCATGGATTAGTACCATTCAGCTCAACCATTTTGAAGGGAGCTAAATGATCCAACACACGCGCCACCATCAGCGAGACATTTGAGTGAGCACGACATACAGCCGCCAGGGCACATTCAAGTCAATAAAAGACGTATTACCCGGTAAATGTTGTATTACCCGGTAAATGTTAGCTCATTAGTACATGTACTCACATCTGTGCTCTGAAATTATATAATACAAAGGAAATTGATTTTGTACAATGCAAAAATGGTCTTAAACTCTTCGGCAGCTCCATCTGTTTTTTCAAATGTTAATCAAATAGTTGTGGTTGTGGAGCAGGACCAGCATTGAGCCAAGCATTTTTATCAGCGATGTAATCCCCCAACTTATAACATGCCTGCCTGCATAGTGTGCGTTTAATACAAGATTTGAATTTCGTCTCATTCAGTTGAAGTATGTGGGGGGGAATTTTGTTGTAACATTTTAAACAGTATCCCATGAAAGATGAGTCCACTTTAGCCAGTCTGAAACCTGGTTGAACTAATAGGTCCCTATTTCTTGTACTTTAATTATATCTATCACCTCTTTTACTAAAAAGATGTACATTTTTCTTACGTACATAATGTTTTCATAGATATATTGACAAGGATGTTAATATCCTTAAACAATTCCCTTAGAGAGTCACGCCTGCGGAGATAATATATGGCTCTGATCGCTCTTTTCTGCAGAATAAAAATAGACTCGATATCTGCAGCCCGTCCCCACAGTAAAATACCCTAAGACATGATACTATGAAAGTAACTTTGAGTGAACTCTAAGCTTTGACCAACAATCCATTCAATTTTAACCTTTATTTACAGGCTAGAGGAGCTGGCTTAGGCCACAGTAAGAAAGATAAAACTGAAAAAATCTCGAAGAAACAAAGAGAATCAAAAACAGCACCTGCCTTCATTTCCGAAAACTCTAACCCGACAGCGGAAACCGATAAAACTGAAAATGATTTCATAGTACAAAGGACGAAACAGTTGCTACTCGAAAACCTTACCTTTGATTCAATAAATAAAGTAATGGAGCACCAAAAACCAAAGGAATCTAATGTTGAGCTTCCACGACAAGCAAAGTCGCTCACAACACAAACAAAATCTACAGTTGAGCTCCCAAAACCTATAAAAGCGAATGTTGAGCCCCCAGAACCAAGAAAATCTAACGCTAAGA
Organism: Agrochola lota; assembly: GCA_947364205.1. NCBI lineage: Eukaryota > Metazoa > Arthropoda > Insecta > Lepidoptera > Noctuidae > Agrochola > Agrochola lota. Next base: position 9,202,174 of record OX376245.1, on the reverse strand, counting down.
AACAACTAAAACCACTGCCAACGCTAACTAAATTTAGTATTGAGCTTCAAAAACCAGGAAATTCGGATTTGAAATTCCCTCTAACATTTCGGCAAGAAATACTGCATAGCATTTTAGAATTATTAAATTCAGAAGCGAAGTCCAAAACATTGAAATATGAAAAGAAAATATGTAAGAAAGCAAGGAATTTCGTGAAAAATGCCACAAAGGCTTTACAAAGTAAAACTAACTATGGCATATTCCAAAAGGAGGAACATGAAATTTGTAGACAAATTCAGGATAAATACCAAAAACTGCCTCAAGTTGTTTTTGAGGCATTCGTTTCTAACGAAGCGAAGTAAGTTGACATTTTGTTACAGTTCGCGTCAAATAACTTTACCGCTCTGAAGTTGGCTACAAATGACTGCGCAGTAGTCAGTCTAACCGGATGCAGCTGAATAGCAGTATTTTACATGGAGCGACTGCCTATCTGTCCTCAACACCCAGTTACTGGATAAAACGAAACTCCTTTGTAGGACTGGTTTTGAGACTTTCGAGCTTAGTACCCTTTTTTTTGAGGGTATTATTAATATTAATTATTTATTAATTATCAAATAACTTCTCCCGCTCTGGTCGGAGCGGGCGGGCGTGTCAGACTTTTACTGACTATAACCCACCCATGTTCCTTCCGTGGCCTGTGTGCCGGGGCCACGATATCCCTTTCGGACCACTCGCAATCCCGGCAGGCATTGGCCCTAAATGACCCCGTCAGTTGGTGCTGACATCTCTTTGAGGCGCGCGTGGAACACAACGCACTGTCGACCCGGGCCTGGTCCTTATCGGACGGCGAGCTACCCATTGCTCACCGTCCGCAAGCCCGCGCCTACGGTGGCCGGAAGTCGGCTCGCGACTCCCGACGCCCGGGGCGTCTCCTGCGGCGACTAGGGGCGCGAGGGCGCGAATGTTCTCTCCCTCACGCTTTCCGCCTCCTGCTTCGCGAGCATTACTGTTTCGCGAAGGAGGTGACGGCCTCCCATGCACTCTCGCTCCGAACCATGGCCTGAACCAGGGCCGGACGCGAGAGATCGCCGCCGCCGATCGCCTCCGTGAGGACACGGCGGTGCTCCGCCCAAGCCGGGCAGATCTCCACCGTATGCTCCACCGTGTCCTCCGGGCGATCCAGACAGTGATGACACCCAGGCATTTCCTCCCACCTTATGCGGAACAGGAACCTCCCGAAACAACCGTGTCCGGTGAGGACCTGCGTCAGGCGGAAGGTGAGGACGCCGTGGCGCCTCTCTAGCCACTCCTCAAAGAAGGGACTTATCGTCACAATTGTGGCGTGCCCAGCGCTGGGTTGCGATAATCGCAGTCTCCATGCCGCCAAGAGATCCCGCTGGAGCTCTGTCCGCTGTGCCGTTATTTCTCGCGGCAGCGGAGTTATGCCCCGGCGTTTCGCCTCCTCGCGCCACTCCCAGATGTGCGCGAGGACACTTGCCTCCAGATCCCATGGCGGCAATCCGGCAAGGAGGCTCGCCGCTTCACCGGAGACCGTGCGGTATCCTCGGACCATTCGGATGGCCATGACCCTTTGGGACGCGTTCAACCGACGGGCTGGCCGCAGCCTTAAAGTACACGACCACACCGGTGCCCCGTAAAGGGCCATAGACCGCAAGACCGTAGAGCCTCCGGTGGGAAGCGTTTGGACCCCCTAGATTGGGCAGGAGCCGCTTCAAGGCAGCCCCGGCCCGCTCCAGTCTGAGTGTTCCACACAATGATACAACGCATGGCCCCCCGACAGCAATAAGAATTTCATTTATCTGTTTAGTCAGCGAGTAAATTAGTGACCTTTCGCTATGTTATATACAGATTAACTAAAGACAACTTGTTTTTTACTTTTTGTTCGTTTTTATTATTTATTCAAAATAGATTATAAGCTTACAGTATTTTAACCAAAACGCTTATTTGTATGTACCATACAACTTTGCTGTTTACTTTGCCTTTTAATAATATAGGCGTTATGTTATCTAATAATCTTAACCTCATCATTTCAGGTCAGTAGAATTCATAAAAAAGGTGCTCACTGAATTTGAGATACCAATACAGCAAGAATTACCGATCAATACTCAATTACAATTCAAAAGAAATACTGAAATTATTTCAGAGGAAAACTTACACTCATACATTATGTCATCAGGCACACATTTTGAGTCACAAAAGGCATATGAAGCACTGAAATTCAAAGTATTATTTCTTTTAAACATACTCAGCTTCGTCAAGTCTTTCAATGAAGAAGCTGAGGTGACTTTTAATAAAGTTTTAAATGTAAAACAAAAGAGTTACATTCAAAATGTCATCGACGAAGTAAATATGAGGATAAAATTTGGATCGTCGCCCGCTGAAGCCAAGTTGTGTGGAGAAATTAAAAATCATGTCAAAAATGCTTTCTTGGGCTCCATGTTTAATCATCTGTACACGTAAGTTGCACTATTTTCTATGTAATTTGTTTTTCAGTACTATGTTACCTATTTCTGTTAAAAATCAACATTACTGTGTTCCGGTTCAGCCGTTTAGTAGTTACGAGGGAACATAGGGACGGACATACATACATGTCAAACACATTACCCTACTTTTTGGTTTTGTAGCGGTCAGATAAATAAATAGAATAGCATCCTGTCTTGGAACGTTAAGCTTTCATTTTGCATTTAGTAAGAGTGCAAGAGCGAGACAGAGCACTAAATAAAAGACAAAGAAAAATACATTACAAGGACATAAAATTTACACTCGAAAACAACAATAGTTTTCTTTCTGGTATGGAGCGAGCGCCTCGTTAGTCTAGCGGTCGCAAGCGCTACTGCTAAGCACGAGGGCCTGGGTTCGATACCAGGGCCAGGCAAAGTGTTATTGGGTTTTTTTGTCAGGGATTTCTCAGCAGCAGGACGGAGTCTGGATTTGTGCCCGGTTGATTACAATAGTCTGGCCTTTATTACATGGGACTTAAACATAACTGGCGAAATGTGGGTGTACTATAGGTACACCTCTAATAATAATAATAATATTTTTTATTTGTTGTACATAGGTAGGTTAGGTACAGATGTTGTTATTATTTAAGAACGCTATGTCTAGCCGTCATCGGCGTACAAATATTATTTTGATACAAACATACTGATTATAATAAATTATCAAACAATTATCACACATTATTAAACAATTCTAATTCAAATTTACGATACAATGAAAAACATTCCAATAAAACATAATAATAATAAATTCTAGTAAAAATTGTCAAATCAATAAATATTAAATCATAATATAAAACAAGGTAATTATAATGTGTCAGTCAGGTATTCGTTCACCGTATATGTTTTCTCATATAATATTTTTAGTAAAGCCTTTTTAAAATCGTTTATGTTGTTTATTTCTTTAATTAGTCTAGGGATCTCCCTCTCTGCCTAACCCTTCTGGGAAGCAAGGCGTGATGTTAATTAAAGTAATAATTAATAATATAACTAATTCTTCGTACGAAAGACGAAATACTAAACTTTTCTTTCTACTTTCAGAGTTGTAACTCTCAACAAATATTTCCGGTTCAAGCGACTCAACAGACCAGACAACGCAGTTAAACGCACATGTCAAACTACAGTTAACCTCGATGATTTCAGCAGCGAGACTTTCAGTGAACCTAAGTTAAATACAAATGAACCAACTGATAAAGAAAATAATAACAAAGATGCTGAAAATAATAAACAAGCAAAAAATAATAGTAAAGTTGCTGAAAATAATAACAACGTGGCTGAAAATAATTGTAAAGTTGCTGAAAATAACAACAAAGTTGCTGAAAATAACAACAAAGTTGCTGAAAATAATCGGAAAGTAGCTGAAAATAATACCAAAGTAGCTGAAAATAATACCAAAGTTGCTGAAAGTAATAGTAAAGTTGCTGAAAATAATAACAATGTTTCTGAAAATAATAGTGCTTATGTCGCTTATGAAAAGAATGCAGCAGATTTACCAGAAGAACCGGAAGGTAACGAATTTTATCCTTATGACAGTCACAACAGTAGTGTCGAAGAATATAATAATTATAACTGTCCTGTACCTAAGCTTCTTCGAGATGAGGATGGCGTTAACATATCTAACTTTCTATATTTATATGATGAAGAAAAGACAAACGCAGACATCAAGAAGAATAGTAATATAAATAACGATTCCGCCTCTAAAAATAATTCTAATGTGACTGAAAATAGAAATAAGAATAATATTGGTAACGGGAACGTGGTAATTGATAATAATGACAATCGCGTTATTGATATGAAAGGAGACGGAGGTAATACAAAAAATACCGAAAAAGAAAAGTACATAGTTGATACAGAGATGGCTGAATATGTCATATATGTTGGTTATAAAGAAGAGGTAGTAAATACTGGAGAAATGACAGTTGATATCAATAAAGAAAAAGAAGTAAATATTACAGGAAATGAAAAAGAGGGTGAAGAATTGGTCAACAAATCAAACGTTCCGATATATTTGTAGCCAATGATGTCGTTGACAAAGAAAACCAACACAAAAAAATTGGTATTTATAACATTAACAAAAAAGACTGATGAAGTTCTTTCTAGTACTTAGGTTACAATTGATCAAAACGTTATAGTTGTAGAAGATTCCGACTCTAATGATTGCACTGAAAATATAGTAAAAGACGAAATAGAAAATGATGACGATTATTCTAAGAATGATAACTATATCAAAGAAGATACAGATATAATAATGATAGATATTGATGATGAAACGATGGAAGTTATCAGTATTACTGAAGAATCTATAGAAGTAATCGATAAAGAAGAATCTGTGAAAGTAATTAAAGAAGGAATTAATCAACCAAGGTGAATCTATGGAAGAAATTAACAAAGAAGAATCAGTAAAAGTATTCGACAAAGATGAATCGATGGAAGAAATTAACAAAGAAGAATCTTCAGAAGATGTAGAAGTTAAAAAAATGGAAGAAGAAAATAGTATTAACCCAAGTAATTACCATATTGTGAAAGGAGATTTAGGAATAAAGACTGATGGTGATATGATTTCAAAAGAAAAGTTAGTTGTAAGTGAAGATATTTGTGATACTCATTCAATAGGACTAAGTCATGTAGTAACAGATGTACCCAATTTCCGTATCAATAAGGATACAAAAATACAAAATATACTTATCGTACATACTAATCATCCAATCGGAAAATTAACTAATGAAGAAGTTAAGGAAATTCAGAGACATACTTCTAATAGCATAGTGCTGACTACACAGTTACCTTTACTCAAGTGTCATGGCGTCCAAAATGGCGCACTATTTTACAGTTGCCATAATAAAAAAACTTACGATTGGTTACAAAATACAATCAGTGTTGCCTGTTATGTAAAAGTGTTGGGTACTGAAGTAACAAAAATGGCTTTAAAATTTTACTGCTTTTGTGATTTAGATACTAACGATATGTTTAGGATGATTGAATTGTATAATCAGGAGTTATCTACCAAAGAGTGGGTTGTCGAAAAGACAGAAAAAGATGGTGATTATGTTATTTTTATTGTTAGGATGGATAAGTTTTCTATTAAGTTTATACAAGATTCGGAGCTTGCGTTATTTGCGGGAGTCGACAAAGTTCACTTCAGTCTCATTTGGGAGTAAATAAACGATTTTGAATCTCAGATTTATTGTTTTATTTTTCCTGTCATGAAATAGGACCCGAAAAAATCGATACAAGTTCAAATTAGCTAGTATAATTTTAGTTATTATGGAACAGAAATGTATTACCTTTTCATTCCTATTCTGTTAACTCTATTATAACATTAAATTGCCACACAATTATTGAAGTGAAAACTTCTTTGGGTGCGTTGAGGAATTTTTGGTAGGAGTTAAACTTGTGGAGTCGCGTCACCGACATGCTCGCGCCGTAGTTCAGACTATAGAAGCTAGATGGCGCTAACACGTTTTAGGTTTTCACGTGTGCGTAGTCGCAGCGCAAAAATGACGGATTTCTTCATTTCAGTTTAGCAGATATTTAGTGTATTGTGTAATTGTGTATGGTAAGTACAAATTTGCGCATCCAACCATTGGGGAGCTATTCAATAAAAGCCAGCGGAACTTTTATTTTCGAACGTAAAAAAAAAATACATTCAATAATTGGTGTGAAACGAGAGGTAAATGTGTATGTTTAAATGAAATTTGTGCGTTCTACCAAGTTATTCAAGTTTCCGCTGCGCTGACCTTTGACTATTTGATTGAAAATCATATAAAACGGTTTAGTGCCGAGTTGAAATTTTTTACGCACGCTTTGAATTTGTGTGTAATGTGTATGAAAACAGAATTTGAAAAAAACATACCGTTCAGAAGATATACACGTAAAAGTAAAATAAGGTTATTAGGTCCAAGTACTTAAAACAGGAAATCTAGAGCCTAACTAATAACGTTTATTTGTATTTCGTAAGGGTCCACAATGTCCAGCCAAGTTTAATTTATGTGCTCTTAGTAAATGGCATAATTTACTACGACTGGACCACTATAGTGTATGACATCCGAGTAGGACTTTTTAATGGAAAAGCAAAATAAAACATTCCGATATTTAGTGTATTAAGGTGTCACTATTCACATGTAAAATTTCAGCTCATTAAACTAAATAATTAAATGAGATATAATAAAAATACCAGAACAACCGCAATATATGGATAAACCGACAAAGTTTGAATGGTTACAAAAAAAGAGGCCGTGCAGTACGAAGAGCTAACGTTTTAAAATTTCCAGTGTTGAACGCTTATTGAATTGGTACAGGGCACACAATTCTTGAACAAGTAACTAATAACATTCGTGGTAAAAATAGTAGCTTACTTGTTTTTTTCAACCGCTTAAGTCCTCCCCCCACGGCGCGTGCGGTATAGTTTGGGTAAGCGCGGGGTATCATACCGGGCCAGATCGGTGAAATTATTACAATAATGATTGCATCTGTATTAACAAATGCATTTATTTGTCAGAATATTACAAAAAGTTGTTACAGTAGGTAATTATTAGGTCCTTAAGAATTAATTGTTTTCTTTGCATCCTCCGGCTTCAGCCTTCGTGATTCGCGCGCATTACTTGTTACAAAGTGTACAAACACGCTGTGAATGTGTGTGTAAGCGCAGGAACTCTCGGCACTGTCCGAGACAATGGTGAATTCGGAAGTGTGTGTGTGTGCTATGTGCTGTCCAGCAAGAGTAGCATTACCATCGTAGTAACGGGTTTTGTCGACGGAAGAATAGACAAAATGACGATAAACAATCACACACAATCTGTCATTTTGTCTATTCTTCCGTCAACAGAACACGTTTCTACGGTGGTAATAGCCTAAGGTGTAGTCCAGGGTTAGATGATGAAGTAGGAATGTGGCCACAGGAACTCTTAACACGTTCAGTGCCGGGAGCCCTCCTGGAGGGTTCACCTAGTTGCATATGGGATGACGGGAGCCCTCCCATATGCGCCTTCATTTTAAATGTAGGTTTTTCTTAGCGAATAGAGCATTATAAACCGTGAAAATAAAATCTGATGTATATTTTAACAAGATTTATTAGTCTAACCGTTGGTTTTAAATCCAAGCACAAAATTGCACAAGACCTCTTTTTTTTTTTTTTGAGGTTGGGAAATCATCAAATGACTTCTCCCGCTCTGGGCAGAGCGAGAGGGTGTGTCAGACTTTTACTGACTAAAACCCACCCATGTTCCATTTTTTTTTTCGAGGGAGAGGTTTTTCGAGGTGGTAGCGGGGCGTTACTGCGCTGGAGCGGTGGTTATAATGGGCGATGAGCTTTATGCCGTTGACCGTCTGCGTTGGTTAACTTTAGCGCAAACGTAATGCCGGCAACCCTCCCGGAGGATTCACTTCCAATATGTATAGCGGCAGGCGTATGAGTTCTATGAAAAGTGGATGGAGTCGAAAGTGTTAACGAGATAGCTCCGGTGTGTGTCGATTATTTGGATTTATCTTAACTAGGACAGTGGCCCAAAGTGTAGGCCAGGGTCAGATGATGGAGTAGGAATGTGGCCACAGGAACTCTTCAACTTAACAAGATAGTTCCATTGTGTTTCGACTATTTTGATTTGTCTTGACAAGTACATTAGCTCAAGGTGCAGTCCAGCGTCTGATGATGGAGCAGGAAGGTGGACACAGGAATTTCTCAACTAAACAAGGTAGCCACGTTTTGTTTGGCTCGTCAAAGTTTTTATTTGTAAAAAATAAGTGGGTGTATAAATAGGTATAGAAAATAAAATAATTATGTAAAGTTCATGGCATTGACGGAGTACAAATATCTAAAATTACACATAAGTAACAAAACAAAATTTTAGTTAACGCTAAATTACTAACACATCCTAAAACAAAGTTAACCGTTTTGCGTACATTTTTAAACATAATTAAATTATTAGAAAAACATAACGTTTCTGATACATACCTAATTAAATGTAATGAAAAATATAATTACCATAAGTACCTAACTCTTCATGCACAAATTGATTCATGTTTTTTATGGGTGTTAGAATAAAAGTTACTTAATTATTTACTAGACTATTCAATCACATAGATCTTGTTGTTAGTGGTGGACATTTAGACCACATTTGCCTATTGTTTTTATGAAGTGTAATTAATTAAACTTGCGGGGTAATTGCGTACAACACACATCCAATGGCAATCGATGGCCATGCTTTTCATTTTGACGGCTCAGACACGTTCATTTCGATATCATGCATAGTGCTTATTGATATCGACATCGTGTTATCCTCATGCATATTTTTATCGTGATGCCTTGCTGATGACCATTGATTTAATTTATGTACATACAAATTATACCACTTTACTCGATTACTTTTAACAATTACCAAAAAAATAGCCAATGCTATTGGATTTATGAAAAGATTTAGTAATTCTAGATATTTGTATAATGTTCCACGATCGCCAAGTGACTTTATTGTATAATTAGGAGACCACTTAAATATAAATTCAAGTACAGCAACATTATCAACCCATTGGCTAGCGAGTATAAATAAAATGTGTGTGTTTCTTTGTTTAGTAAACAGTACAACATAAGTAGACAACAATGCGACGTCGCTCAATATGAATATGATCGTGGCGATGTAAAAGCGACGCCATTTGTTAATTGCAGTAGGTGCACTCGTGTTGGAGCCCCGAAAAAGTGAATATACAATTACAATATAAAGTAGAATGTTCAGTAACAAGGGTAACATTAAAATAACATAAGCTATAGGCCAGTCCTCTGGATCAACATTTAAATTGAATTTAATCATAACAAAACCAACAGAAACTTGTAAAACGATTATCATTAAAGAGGCACCCCAAGCAAAGAGGATACTTTTTAAATACCTTCTTTGAATATGCACATTAAAAACTTTAACAATGTCCACATAAAACATATGACATAGCACGAGTAACCAGTTGTGCTTCACGGCTGCAAAGTAATCAGTTGTTATGGAAATTGCTAAAACCCACACCCAATAACCATCAGTTAGCGGTTTATCTGGAATTAGAGACAGGATAAAAACTGAGTTCCGATAAAAGGTAACGTATAAAAGATTTGCCAAAATTGCGTTAAGGCACACGTAGTTTCTGTAATTGCAGAACTTCTTTAATAACCACCACGATATCGCTCCGTATAACAACGAAGCTATTGTCAGCGCATACATAATGTATGCTATAATTATCTGCTCCGGAGTTTCCTTTAAATGCTCCATGCTGATTGTCACTGGCACAGTTTTGATTGATTCACTTTAATTCAAATGAATTTATTTATTTTCACTTTAAGACTCAAACGTCAGTCTGCATCACAAGAGCCAAACGAAAAAGTTTTTGTGAACAGCTTGCCACTAAGCACTGCCAAGGGGTTGCCTCCAAAACTGTCGGTGGAACAATATTTTAAAATTTGATCCAAACGCTCCAAAACTAATGAAATGACTTCTTTTATTGCACTTTAGTCAAAACTTGTTTGATCTTTCCTGTTTTTCTATATCTTAACTAACAAAAGCGAAAATAAAAGTAAAATAAAATAAATAAGCGAAAAAACGAGAAACTAGCGAGCGAGAATATATAAGCATATAGTAAAGCTGAAGAGTTTGTTTGTTTGTATTTATGTTTGAACGCACTAATCTCTGGAATTGCCAGTCGGATTTGAAATTGTAGATTTATAACTAAGGGATAAAGCAGTGGCTTAAAGTCTCGGGCGATATTTTGAATCCCGAACGCAACTAAGGATTCTATGGCTCCCGAGTGTAACGAGGGACCTGTGAGTTTACTACTGACCGAAGCAAAGGAGTTAAGACTAGAATCCTGAGTGCAGCGAGGGATTCAAGCCCGCACAAGACGAAGACATCTTTATCCGCGAGGAGAGTTGGTACCTACTCTACTTTACGCACATATTGTAAACCAATTTGGTTCTCAGATTAATAGTTCATGAAACTGTTAAATAACCGGGGAATACCTAGTTAGGTCTGTGCAGTTTCATACACAATTTCTATTCTACTCATGCAATTGCATCGAAAATACTATAAATAATACCGTAAATATGACGCCCAAATCTAATATTCTAACACAGGTGCACAGTGCGAAGTTTTTTTAAATCATACATGAGAAGGCACTTCGTTCCTGACGGGGGTCAGATCGCACACGTTTTTTTTTCTCATAGAGGGTGATAAAGAGTAGTGTTCATCTCGGGAGCAACAAAATTTTAAGCTCGAATGACGTACTTTGAACCCCTCGCTGCACTCAGGACTCAGCTTTAGAATCCTTCGCTCCGCTCTGGATTCAAAGAAACACTCTAGCCATAAAAAATGTTGTTTGCAATCTACTATTTTGCATTTGATAGCCCAATTCTTGAGGAAGGAGGGTTGAGGGAGGAGGGTATTTAACATCACGGTATGACCTTAGGAGCCAAGCAATAACAAAAGAAAGAACGCTAAGCGAAAACGAAGTAGTAGCGTTGGCCGGCAATGTGATGCGACGACTAGGAAGTGTCTTATGTAATTTTGACGTTTGAAAAGTGCTGATTGTCAGCCTATTTTGAATAAATGACTTTTGAATTTGAATTTCACGGGGTGGGTCGTGGGAACAAGAAATTTCACGCGTACGAAGTCGCGGGCAGAAGCTAGTATATATGCGTTTTATTATTTAATTTTAGTAAAAACTTGATTAACCTTTCATGTTTTTCATATTAATAAATAAGGTATTCACATCACGTTCAAAAGCACGTCCATACTTACTATAAGACAATGACAGCACCTTTATTGCGTAGGAGTAAAGCCGGTTTTCGTAGTTTCAGTGTGGCGTACGGTCGTCCGTACCAATAAGTTGCTCTAGACCGCGGCCTTGAATAGCGTTTATAAAACTATAACAAAATTTTCCCAAAAGATAATCGGCAATGTGGTCCGAATGTCCACCACAAACGACACCTATGTAACTGAATAGTCTATTAGATTAAGGGTACAGGGGCGAAACAATGAATGTCACTAAAACAAGATTTGTGTAATCAACATTTTAATGTTTCAAACTTTTGCACCTGATTGCTTTCAAAAGTTGTAAATTGAAAGCAATTCTAGTCAAACGAAACCAATTTGACTCAATTGCAAATCGAAAATGTGTTGCGTAATTAGATAGCTGGTTTTGAAATATTGAAGTTATGAAGGACTGTGATTGTTTTTCCGCTTTTTATATAATAATACGCGTGAAAACCTAAATGTTGCCATACTTAATGTACGGTGAAACCATACACTACCGACGACTAAGCATTTTTCCATAACTTAATTAATTAATACCCACTGAGCAATCAGTACTCGATTAGCGGTCATCGCGTGTGCTCCCTCGCTCCTTTATATTTATAACCTTTGGTCCGTTAAATACATTTATTTTACCTTAAAACGCAGCAGTATCATTGACTATCTTCCAACCTTCTACATGGTCCTTCGAGCTATCGGGCGGGACCTCGCGAGTTTTAGTATTCGTTTTTCTTTGGGGAGTTACGTGTATTTAGAATCTAGTGAGTGATCTCGTTCAGAAATCAGCATATTGGATAACAGTGATACGCGTGAACTGTGGACATAGTTTCGCAAACGCAGAACTTTAGCAAAGTATTTGTAGCAAAACCCTATAGCAGCACAAGGCGGAGTTGCAATACTAGTGAACACGAGCAACGTTCCTGAGCATCCCGAGCAACGGAACATCAGCGCTTCAAGCACGAAGCAATCAGCATCCGGAATAGCAAGCAGCGAATCGGTATTTACAGCAGCAGCACTCGGTGTCTACAGCAGCAGGACGACAGTGTCCAGTTATAGCCGAGCATCAGCAATCGAAGTGCGACAACAGCAAACCAGGGGCAGTCAAACGCCACTATTGTTCAAGTAAGATCTTTCCTTTTTAACTTCAAAAACTAACTAGCAGCAACATGGAGGATCTTTACTATCAACAAATTGAACTTAGCGAATTAATCCAGAAAATACCGATAAATATAAAAAAGGATAGCACAGATAGGAAATCTGATGACTATTTCAAAAGGCGATTAGAGATGTTAGAGAAGTATTGGTCAGATTATCAGAATAATCATTTAGCTATCTGTGAATATGGGGTCAAAGATCATTCGTACTTTATAAACTCAGAGCATGAAAAGGTTAGCAAGCATTATACAGCCGCCAAATCTCTAATCAGCGAACAACGCCAGCAGTTATCAAGCAAGCTAACGCCTATGAGAATCGTTAGGAGTACTCAAGCGACACAAGAGGAGCAAAAGGAAGCCGAACAAGAAGCAGGGCCATCGGGTTATGAGCAGACAAGAAAAGTCAACAGTTTACGTACTATGGAGTCAAGAGGCTCAACTAGCAAATTTGATGATATGATACGTAAACAAGCAGCAAATTTTAAAGCGTTCAAGAGATCAGCGGGTTTAATCGACCTAGACTCCATGTCCGAAAAGTGGGAAATGGAGGACGCAATACGAACTCTACAAGCACGCTGGTCACAAATTGACTGTCTTCATTGGGAGATTGATAGCGAGATAGGTGGAGAGGATGATGATTGCGAGGCAGCTTATACACAGCATGAGCGAGCATATATCCATCTAAAGAAAATGATCAACAAAAAGCTTTGGAGTGTATCACATAGAGAGCACTCCACACCGAAAATGGATATCCCTGTATTTTCAGGAAATTATCAGCATTGGACGTCATTCAAGGACCTCTTTACCGAAGCTATTCACAGCAACCCTACCTTGTCGCAAGCGCAAAAAATGCAATTTTTGAAAGGAAAGGTCAAGGGTGAGGCGGAAAGACTCATTCAGCATCTTCCCATAAGTTCCAGTAACTATGATACCTGCTGGGAAATCTTAAACCATCGGTATAACAATAAAAAGCTCATATTTTCATCAATTATAAATACTATGCTAGGTTTATCTACTATGCAGCAGCAAACAGTAGGTCATATTAAAAAACTGCATGACATAACACTAGAAAGCTTACATGCCATACGGAACTTAGGGATTGATATAAGCACCTGGGATCCACTTCTCGTGCATTTATTGTCACAGAAGCTTGATAGCGAAACCTACGGAGATTACATAGACTCGCTTAAAAATTCTAGGGAGCTACCGGTTTTGCAGGATTTTTTGGACTACTTAGAAAGTAAATTTACGAGCCTGGAAACATCCCGCAGAAAGCTAGATCAAGCATCACCGAAATCAAACAATCATACAAATAACGATCTTCCTGAAAATCAAAAAGCAAGACGATACAACTACGCCAATAAATTTAACAAGCCGCATTTAAAAGCCTTACACGTTTCGACCAGCAAATGTCAATTTTGCGGTCATCAACATGCCATGTTCAATTGCGAAAAATTTTTGCAGTTGCCTAATGAAGCGAAATTAAAAACAGCCGCAAAACTAAAATTATGCGAAAATTGTTTATTTGACCATAATGGCAAGCAATGCATTTCCGTTAGGCGATGTCGCAAATGTGACGGAAATCACCACTCCGTTTTACATGACGCCTGCTCAAAAAATATATCGCAATCGAATAGCGTTGTAACGACAACAGCTGACCCAAATTCGCAAGACAATGTCGCAATGACTGCGCATGTGTCACAAAATGAAACAGGAACGAATGAAGTTTTGTTAGCTACAGCCTTGATCAAAGTCGCAGCGATTGATGGATCTTATCATGTCTTAAGGGCTCTCATTGACCCTGGATCACAAGTTTCTCTGATAAGAGAAAGTGCAGCGAAGAAGTTAGGATTACAAAGATCAAAATTCAACGGATTGATATTCGGAGTAGGGGAAGTCGAGAACAACTGCAACGGTGTGGTCACATTATGTTGTTTCTCTACACGTAATGACTTTTCGTTTAATACCGACGTACTTATCATGAGCAACCTACTAAAAGATATCCCGTATAAATCCTTTGACACATCGAAGTGGTCCTACATAGAAAATCTTAAACTAGCTGATCCATATTTAAATCATAGCCGTCCAGTGGACTTATTACTAAGCGCTCAAGTGAATGGCTTGATATTATTAGGAGGATTGATCAAAGGAGAAAGCTTATCGCAACCAGTGTTACAAGAAACACAGCTTGGTTGGATTATATACGGCGGTGGCCAAATGTCATCACTTCAATGCAACGTCGTCATGAATAATATTCACGATATTCAGCAGTTTTGGGAGATCGAAGATATAAGCGAAAATACGAACTTATCATTGGAAGATCAAGAATGTGTTGACTTCTATTCATCTACAACAAAACGTCGTGAAGACGGGCGGTACGAAGTAAGATTGCCACTAAAAGCTGATATAAATGAAAAACTAGGTTCATCGAAAGAGATGGCCATAGCACAGTTCCATAATATGGAACGAAAATTTAGCAAACAACCCATTTTAGCAGAACAATATAAAGCATTTATTAGTGAGTACATTGCCTTAGGACATATGGTACCTTACGCCAGGCACCGCAGCCTCCTTATCCGCCCGCCGGATACGGAAGCCATTGAGGCGGAGCTGTACGCAGGATACAGAGCGGCGAAGACCGCCCTCCAAGCGGGGATCGAGCGGGCCAGAGGACTGGCCCGCGAGGAGTCGCTGGAGACTCTGAACAGAGATCCGTGGGGACGCCCATACAAATGGGTGAGAGATAAGCTCCGCCCATGGGCTCCCCCGCTGACGCAGAGTCTCCGGCCCCAGCTTGTGGAGGACGTGGTGAGCGCTCTGTTCCCCTCGCGAGGGGAACATACTCCCCCGCCCATGGCTCCGCCTCCTGCGGTGCCCGATGCGGACCACACCAGGGACGACGACGACGATACTCCGGAGGTGACCGAGGTAGATCTGAGAGTGGCGGTACGTAGGCTGAGTGCCAAAAATACCGCCCCAGGACCCGACGGCTTACCTGGAAAAGCCTGGGTTCTGGCCTTAGAGGCTCTCGGGCCTCGACTTCGGGGGCTCCTAAGCGCATGCTTGGAGAGGGGCCAGTTCCCACTTCGTTGGAAGACGGGGAAACTGGTCCTCATCAAGAAGCCGGGGCGCCCGGCAGACTCTCCGTCCGCTTACCGGCCCATCGTGCTGCTCGATGAGGTGGGCAAGCTCTTTGAAAGAGTAATTGCAGACCGCCTTGTCGGGCAGCTGGTGCGAGTGGGGCCGGATTTGGCGGAGAGCCAGTATGGTTTCCGCAAGGGGCGCTCTACGGTGGATGCCATCATGCGCGTTCGAGCCCTCACGACGGGGGATGCTGTTGCCCGGGGTGGGGTAGTCTTGGCGGTGTCTCTTGACATCGCCAATGCCTTCAATACCCTGCCCTGGAGTTGCATTAGGGAGGCACTCCGGTATCACCGGATGCCGACCTACCTCTGTCGAGTGGTCGAGGCCTATTTGACGGACAGGGCCGTCATCTACCCCGGTCACCACGGAGAGTGGAACCGGCGAGAGATGTCGTGCGGTGTCCCACAGGGATCGGTCCTGGGGCCGCATCTGTGGGACATCGGCTACGACTGGGTGCTGCGCGCCGACCTCCCTAGCGGCGTCAGCGTGGTTTGCTACGCTGACGACACGCTGGTCCTGGTGCAGGGGAGGTCGCATGAGGCGGCGGCCGAACTAGCGACACGTTGGGTTGCGACAATCGTCGAAAGGATCCGGCAACTGGGACTCGAGGTGGCCTTGCACAAGTCCGAGGCCATGTGTTTCTATGGTCCTCGGAACGCGCCACTGTCGGGTTCCCAGATTACGGCGGGAGGGGTTCACATCGGTGTCGAGTCGACGATGAAGTACCTGGGACTCGTCCTCGACAGCCGGTGGAACTTCGTGGAGCACTTCCGACGTTTGGCTCCCAAACTGGATAGGGCTGGGGCTGCTTTGAAGCGGCTCCTGCCCAACCTGGGGGGTCCAAACGCCTCCTGCCGGAGGCTTTACGCGGGGGTCGTGCGGTCCATGGCCCTTTACGGGGCACCGGTGTGGGCGCGTTCATTGAGGCTGCGACCGGCCCGGCGGTTGAACGCGTCCCAAAGGGTCATGGCCATCAGGCTGGTCCGGGGATACCGCACGGTCTCCCGTGAGGCGGCGAGCCTCCTTGCCGGACTACCGCCATGGGATCTGGAGGCGAAAGTCCTCGCGCACATGTGGGAGTTGCGCGAGGAGGCGAAACGCCGGGGTGTAACTCCGCTGCCGCGAGAAATCACGGCACAGCGGACAGAGCTCCGGCGGGATCTCATGGCGGCATGGAGTGTGCGATTGTCGCAACCCAGCGCTGGGCACGCCACAATTGCGGCGATAAGTCCCCTCTTTGAGGAGTGGCTTGAGAGGCGCCATGGCGTCCTCACCTTCCGCCTGACGCAGGTCCTCACCGGACACGGTTGTTTCGGGAGGTTCCTGTTCCGCGTAAGGCGGGAGGAAACGCCCGGGTGTCACCACTGTGTGGATCGCCCGGAGGACACGGTGGAGCATACGGTGGAGGTCTGCCCGGCTTGGGCGGAGCACCGCCGTGTCCTCACGGAGGCGATCGGCGGCGGCGATCTCTCGCGTCCGGCCCTGGTTCAGGCCATGGTTCGGAGCGAGAGTGCATGGGAGGCCGTCACCTCCTTCTGCGAAGTAGTTATGCTCGCGAAGGAGGAGGCGGAGCGCGCGAGGGAGATGCAAGCTGCACGCCCTCGCGGCCCTAGTCGCCGCAGGAGACGCCCCGGGCGTCGGGAGTCGAGAGCCGACTTCCGGCCACCGTAGGCGCGGGCTTGCGGACGGTGAGCAATGGGCAGCTCGCCGTCCGATAAGGACCAGGCCCGTGTCGACGGCGCGTTGTGTTCCACGCGCGCCTCAAAGAGATGTCAGCACCAACCGACGGGGTCGAAAGACCAATGCCTGCTGGGGTTGCGGGTTTGTCCGAAAGGGATAACGCGGCCCCGGCACACAGGCAACGGAAGGAACACGGGTGGGTTTTAGTCAGTAAAAGTCTGACACACCCTCTCGCTCTGCCCAGAGCGGGAGAAGTCATTTGATGATTTCCCATCCAAAAAAAAAAAAAAAAAAAAAAAAAAAGGACATATGGTACCTAGTAACAGCAAAAATAACAAACAAGCGCTATCATGTTACTTACCGCACCATTCCGTGCAACGAGCAGAATCAGCAACTACGAAGCTACGCGTAGTGTTTAACGCGTCAGCAAGGACGTCAAGCGGATATAGTGTGAATGACCTGATGAATAAAGGCCCAAATTTACAACAGGACCTACAAGAACTAATTTTAAAGTGGCGTCAATATCGTTTCGCTTATACATCGGATATCGAGAAGATGTACAGGCAGATATTGATGAGCAAAGAAGATCAGCAATATCAGCAAATCGTATGGAGGTATGCATCAGATCAACCTTTGCAAACGTATAACCTTACCACCGTCACATACGGAACTAAATCAGCACCATTTCTAGCAATGATGTCTCTAAAACGTCTAGCCGCGGATGAACGAAGAAATTTTCCGGAAGCTGCGAAGATACTAGAAGAGTCATTTTATATGGATGATCTGGTCCATGGATCACACTCCATCGAAACAGGAAAGCAGCTTATTGATGATCTCAACAGATTATTAAAATCAGGAGGTTTTACTCTAAGAAAATGGTCAGCAAATCATTCAGAACTCCTTCAAAATATAGAAAAAAGCAGCGGCAGCAACGGCGATATAATTTTTAACTTTAAATCAGAAAGTACATCAAAAACATTAGGTCTTCGCTGGAATTCTTGTGATGACATGTTTAATTTCAAATACAGCATAGCTAATCCAAACGCAAAAGTAACTAAACGTCTACTTTTATCGGAAATATCAAAGGTATTCGACCCGTTGGGATGGTTGTCACCACTCACAACAAGGCTAAAGCTGATATTCCAAACGCTGTGGTTAAACAAAATGCATTGGGATGAAGAAGTTCCTGTAAACATCAAAACAGAATGGGTAGCGATACAATCAGACATGGAATACTTAAATCAATGCAAAATACCGCGCTGGATAGGGTATCAACCTACTGACGTCATAGAACTGCATGGTTATTGTGACGCATCAACTAAAGCCTACGCAGCAGTAATTTACGCACGATTATGGAAAGCAAATGAGACATCAGTAGTACTGGTTGTTGCTAAGGCTCGATTAGTACCTGTTTCCAAAAGCATATCTTTGCCGAGATTAGAATTGAGCGGTGCGTATTTGTTAGCGAATTTAATGAACAAAGTTATTAGCTGTTACAGTGAGTTAGATATGAGGATTTATGGATGGACTGATTCCATGGTGGTCCTAGGGTGGCTGCAAGGAGAATCCAGCCGATGGAAACCCTTTGTAGCGAATAGGACTAAAATTATAACAACAGTAATGAAACCAAGCTGCTGGCGATATGTTAAGTCTGAGGATAATCCAGCAGATGCAGCCAGTAGAGGCATCTCAGCTTCACAACTAAAGAATCACACGCTGTGGTGGCAAGGACCACAGGTCTTGAAATCGTTTGACGAAAAATTAGAAGCCAAGCAACTCATTTATACCACTGATCAAGAAATCAAAGGAAAAGCAGCAGTAAACAAAGTAAATGCTGTCCAAAATGATAGCAAGGACAGCATCATATTGCAACTGTTACTGAAGTTCAGTTCACTCAACAAAATAACTAAAATATTGGCATGGCTTTTACGAGCAATCAAAACAATACAATTTAGCAAGAATGAAGTCATGTCAAGCAAGCATAGTAGCTTACCGGAATATCTTACCATATATGAATTGAGAAAATCAAAATTACTCATTATAAAATACATACAACGAACTGAATTTGCAGCGGAAATTATGTCATTACGGAAACATAAAAAAAAAAAAAGTTAATTAAGTAGCAGAAGTAATCTATTAAAACTTAATCCTTTTATTGATCACGAGGGGATTCTACGAGTTAAAGGCCGGTTAAGCAAAGCAAACATGAGTATGGACATGAAGCATCCTGCGATATTGCCTCATAACAGCCGGCTTACTGCTCTAGTAATTCAACTAGCTCACCAGCTCACCTTTCATGGTGGACCGCGATTAACTTTATTTAACCTTAGACAGAGATACTGGATTATTGCGGGAAATAAAGCTGTAAGGAAGGAAGTGAGAAACTGTGTTACCTGTGCAAAGCATGAGCCCAAAATACAGCATCAACTGATGGGAGAGTTACCCGTAGCCAGAAGCAACCCGGCCCCACCATTCTATCACACTGGAGTGGATTACACAGGTTATGTAGATGTTAAAAGTAACAAGGGACGTGGAATTAAGACCACTAAAGGATATATTGCGCTGTTTATTTGTCTAGCGACCAAAGCTGTCCATTTAGAGCTTGTATCCGATTTAACCAGTTCTGGGTTCTTAGCAGCATTACGACGAATGGCAGCCAGAAGAGGAGCGCCGCGTCATCTTTACAGCGATAACGGGACGAATTTTGTGGGAGCTAATAGAATGCTACAGGAAAGCTATCACGATTTCGAAAATGTATATGATCATAACTTTTTCGCTGAGCTAGCAGATTTAAATATAGAATGGCACTTCAATGCCCCATCTTGGCCTAGTGCAGGGGGTCTATGGGAGCGAGCCATTAGAAGCTTAAAACATCACCTCAAGCGAGTAATAGGAGAACAAAAGCTAACCTTCGAAGAATTTAGCACTATCTTAGCACAGGTGGAGGCTTGTTTGAACTCTAGGCCTTTATGTGCCTTATCGGAAGATATCGAAGACTTGAATGTCCTGACTCCGGCTCACTTCTTGACCGGAAGGAGCGGAACTGCCATAATTGAAACTGAAACAGATGCTCGAACTAGATGGTATTTATCAGCTAAAATAGTAAACGACATATGGAAGAAATGGAGAGCGGAGTACCTGACTCAGTTATCTGTACGAAGCAAATGGCGAAGCATTGAGCGAAATATTACCATCGATGATTTAGTGACCATCCAGGACGACAATCTGCCACCTGGAAAATGGATGATGGGTAGAGTAATAGAAACTCATCCAGGTCAAGATGGATTAATTCGGGTAGTAACTCTAAAAACAAAAAGCGGAACAATTAAAAGGCCGATTGTGAAACTGTCAATCTTGCCGATACCGCCAGCTTCAAGTAATACGGTAGATAACAATGTTAATCAAGCAAACAACGTCACCTCGAAAGAGCCTGACGTGCGGATTAGAAGCAGCAAAATCAAAACTAACTTCATATCATTAGCAATGTCGTTCATCTTTTTTATTTCATTGATAACATCGTCTCAAGCAGCTTTTAATATATCAAAGTTGCCTAGCAATAATTCGCTGTATTTTGAGTCAGTAGACAACATGCAAGTTATTCGAGACAAATGGAATCTGATTGTTTATTATGATATGAGCCCTTATTGGGAAGGAAATACTGCCGCCACAAAATTCTTGGAATATTTACAAAGACTCTGTGCATCCCTAAACGATAAGAGTCACTGTAATATGATAACACTTCAATTAAATCACGACTTCAAAGAAATACAGCACTATAATCAACTTATGATTAGTCAGCACTTTGATGTGCGCACCAGACAGCGTCGCGGACTCATTAACGGTATCGGTTACGTGGCCAATAGCTTGTTCGGAGTATTAGACGAACGATTCGCCGAACAGTATAAAAAAGATATACAGCTTGTTAAACAAAACGAACAGCATCTTAATAGTTTGTTAAGAAATCAGACCTCTATCATTGAGGCTGAATACAACGTATTAAAAAGAACCGAGCAAACTATCCAGTTAAAACATAAAACAATAAACAAACACTTGAATCAATTGGATAATGCTGCCCTTGCTATAACACAAGAAGTTGAAGGTTTAGCTAAAACGCAAGACTTTGCTCTGTCGGCAGTCACAACTATCAACTTACTTCAAAACCTTAAAAGGATCCAGGATACTCTGTTAGATATCATCACGGATATTTACCACGGGAAATTCAACGCTCATCTGTTAACTCCAGATCAGTTACAGCGTGAGTTACAGTTCATTTCTGGACAACTAACAAAGGGTACTACCCTGCCCGTGGACAATCTACAATCTGACTTAAAACATATTTACAGTATGTTGAAGGTAAAGGCGAGAATGATGGAAGAATACTTCATATTTGAGATTACTTTTCCATTGACCAGTAGAGACAGCTACAAGATTTATAAAATCATACCAGTTCCTCAGCAGGTTCAAAATGATATGATTAGCGTACTACCAGTTGCGGAGTTCGAGGCTATTAGTTTGAAGAAAGATGCTTTCTTCACAATGTCGTTTATGGAGCTCCAATCATGCCTGCATAATGATCAGTCATATTTATGCCAAGCTAACAAACCAATTAATCACTTAAGCATCGATGAAAAATTCTGCAATCTGGATAATAAATTAAAACAATGCGTTGTAATTAAATCCCCTTGCCAAGACAGCTGGCTCGAACTAAATGATCCATCGAGGTACATGTATTTTTGCTGCAATACCTACTCAGTGAGGATTATATGTCAAGATCAAGTTTCCTTTAAACAGGTGACTGGAGTCGGAATTATTGATCTAGGTCCGAAATGCGTAATAAAAAGTAAAGATTTTACCTTGTATTCTCATGCCCTATCAGCAAACACAATTAAATCAAACTCTGATATTCCGATACCTCAGATAGCAGAATTAAACCATATGGTTAATATATCATTATCTCACTACACCGCATACGAGGATCCACTGAACAGCACATTAGTGGACCTGGGCGAACGAATAGAACAACTGAAATCTGCCAATACTATCTTACCAGATTACTCTCTGTCTACAGATGACATTCATCAGTATATTATTTGTTACGGCTTGCTGGGTGTAGCCGTTTTATTGGCGTCATACTTTTTATGGAGAAGGTGCCGTTCAGTTTCTTCAGTGGAACTACTATCACAAAGTGTGGCGAATAGTGTTGTGTTCTCGCGAAAGCAGAGTACGGCTGACCGTCAGCCTAGTGAAGTGAATATAATTAGTGAGGACACTAACCCTAAACGAGACGTAGCAACGTCACCTATGTCTAAAACATGTCGCTTTAGACTAGAAGATGTGTAACTTTTTTGCCCGGGAGCATGTACGGTGAAACCATACACTACCGACGACTAAGCATTTTTCCATAACTTAATTAATTAATACCCACTGAGCAATCAGTACTCGATTAGCGGTCATCGCGTGTGCTCCCTCGCTCCTTTATATTTATAACCTTTGGTCCGTTAAATACATTTATTTTACCTTAAAACGCAGCAGTATCATTGACTATCTTCCAACCTTCTACACTTAACTTATATTTGATTTCTTTATGATATTCCGTGTTTTGCCCCTGTCCCATTCAAATTAGGGGTTAGTACCTAATTTTTATTAGGATACTCATCATTTTCCAGCCCCTACGCCAAATTCTTAGTGGTCGGCGCAACATGTATTTTTCTTCCATACTATTAGTCGTCATTTCGGTAATCACTCCATTTCTAGCTACTTTCACACAGTCCATCCATCGTTTCTTAGGTCATTCTATGAGGTCATGTCAAAGTCAAAGTGAAATTCCTAATTTATTTCAATTAGGCACGTTTATGACACTTTTGAACGTCAAAATTTACAACAAAAAAAAATTGATTCTAGTGTTCCAAAGGGTAGTTTTCGTACGGAGAAGAATGGGAAAGAAACTCCACCGTTACCCATTTAAAATGCTTTACATTATTTTGTACACAATTAATTATATAATTATTGTGTAGACGATGCACCTAGAATATAATTTACTAGGTATACCACAAAAGGTGAAGAGATTTTAAAATCAAGATAACACATAAATAAATTATGTGATGGATACATGATGCTCAAATATAAGTCAGTGTGTGAGTTAAAGTTATCAAAGAATGTAAAATCAATGTCATAAAAATACGATATTATACAAATTTTTTATTTTTTATTTGTAGGTACCCATTAATACATACATACCTACATTAGGAGAAATGTTGTGGAAGGAAATGTTTTGGTTTATACGTATACATATAACTTTTCAAATTCACTTTATATTGTTTATAGGTCTTCTGAAAGTTTATTAAGGAAAACCGATTGCAATAAAAATAAAAGTTATTAAAACTAAAACCTAACTACGACAAAAAAAAGTCAACTAAAAAGGTCAAATAAACAAGACATCACAGCCAGACAAATTAAAAATCCGAGGTCACACGTAATCTATTTGATTTATGCTAACACGTGGGTCTCCGAATGTTTAATTTGTCTGTCTGTGATGCTTACTCAGTTGGCACCGCTGCTCATCAACAACTTGAATTAAGTTTCTTAACACTTTCAACTCCACCCATTGCCATGCCGCCGTACATGTTGGAAGTGAACCCCGGGAGGGTTGCCGGCATTATGTTTGCGCTAAAGATAACCATCGCGGACGGTCAACAGCATTAGGTTAAACGAAGTAAAATAGTGTTTTCAGGGGGTCTTGTCGTTTCCAATCTTTCAAATTTTGAGTGAATATTTATAACAGTGAACAAAAAAAAAAAACATTTGAAATGCTTGGATTTTAAAAACCAACGCATATATGTAGGTACTTCTTAGTAAATATTGTTAAAATATACATCAGATTTTATTTTCACGTTTTATATTGCTGTATTTGGTAAGAAAAACCAACATTTAATATGAACCCTCCGCGAGGGCTCCCGCCATCCCATATGCGACTAGGTGAACCCTCCAATTGGGCTCCCGGCACTGAATTTAGTATTTAAATTATTTATAGTTAATTCGCGTTAATAAAATAGTGTGTCATCGGCCTAGCCCCGCACCTCGACCAATCGGGTCGCAACAAATTAGAAAGCTGACTATTGACGGCAGATCCTCGTACGAAACGCTTGTCTTTTGCGACCCTATTGGTCGAGGGGCAGGTCAGGCCGATGACTCACTATTTTGCTAACGCGAATGGACTAGACATTGAACTGCATGTTTATTATATTTATTATTTACACACATTCTAAAAGCGGGATAGAGGCACGAGCAATGTGAGTGTGTAATACTACGCGTACTTTAAAACCGCTGAGAAAATTTCAAACCTGTTGGATCGCCGACGAACTTATCGTCGGCGATCCAACAGGTTTGAAATTTTGCTCGCCTTTTTGCTTGCCTTGGATCGTAGTTTCGTATGTCTGTCATCGCCGCGAGACACCATTTTGTTTCGAAATTTGTGTAATGTTCGGTTAGATTTGTTCAGAAAATTCGACAACATCGCGATACAGTGTGAGCAAGCTTCACATGTGTCACCGACGGCTAGCCGAGTTAGTTAGCAAACTTAAGAACCGCCTATAAGTTCGCACGTCTATCACCCCATTTAGAAATATAAATATTGTTTAATCGATTAGACCCTAGCGCCTATTTAGTAAGCCGTGCCTAATAAGCAGTGATCGGAGTAGGTAGATTGAACTGGGGTCATTGATCCGAAACGTATATATTACTATGGACATTCCTCCGGAATTGGTGGATTATTAAAAAAAAACCGGAACTTATGTAGGAATTGTATTCTGCCAGAGTGGAAGGAGTCATTTGATGATTTGCCATCCTCAAAAAAAAGGTAGGAATTGTAATAAAATGAACAATTTTATTCTTTATTATTCTTCCTATTTTTTTTTTTTGTCACGATTTGACAAAACCCAACGACCAATCAGAACAAAGGATCATGGGTGGTACAGTAGTAATAATATCACTACCAACATTAACAATATTTAATTGAATCCGGAAATACCGGAATTACTTTCCGGAAAAATGGCTTATCCATGTTATTCTTTCTGTGTGCATTTATGATACAAGTACTAAAAATCAATCTACCTACTCCGATCACTGCTAATAAGTGAGACGGAGAATGAAGCGTCATGAGCTATCCGAATATAATAGTACATTATGATACGAGTGTACTGAGAAAAAATGTAAAGAACTTATTTATGCTGGAATAACGTAACTATCGAGATGATAATTTAGATTTATAAAGTTCAACTGACCTTTGTTGCTAGGTACTGTCAATCAGAGCTTCTTTTAAAAACTGTTGAACGTCGGTTGGTGACAATACTTTAGATTTTCGTATTTTTTATAACAACAAAACAAAAACGATAACAAATATTTACGGAAAATGGCGCGCTGGTTTTTTTTTTCTGCTAGCGATACGCGCGCAGTTGTAAATAAAGGCACAGGCAAAACCGCTGAACAGCCTATATAAAAATATAATAAACACAAAATAATAATTTGAATACGCAAATTAAGATTAATGTGTAGTGAAAAATATATAATTTTATGAAATATTATGTTAACGTATCACATTTTCCCCCCATTTAAACCCCATAACATAAAGAAGGCAAGAAGTCTCTTTGATGAGATTACAATAAGCACAAATCTCTGCTTGGGTTAAAATAGAGAATGCTCATTTAATAGTGTATGATAGTTCATACTAGTTTCATGTATTCAAAATCAATTTCTTTATACAAATTCCATGCTGCAATGATAGTACTTACTAATTCCATACTACCATGTCGCGTTTCAAAATTTGTCAAACAACAATGGCCGTTAGAAATTATCTATTGTTTTAGTGATGTGGTAGTATGATCTTTTCGTTTTGGTACTTTCGATGTTACGATTTTTTTTGTAGGTAGTGTTTCATCAGTATTTTTTATATTGAGTAACTTTCACATAAAAAACAAATCCATTGAAATATGTTCTATATTATATAGTTTATAAGTTAAAACCGTGAAAACGATAGCACGGGTACTTTATGCGGGCAGTTTATGCTAATCTCGCTTTGTATAGGATTTCCGTAAAATGCGAGATCAGCTTATACTGGAAATGTATAGCTTGATGTGTAGCCGTGTGTACGTTTGGTAAGTCAAAGATTTAAAAAAAATACGATCACTTGAAGGGGATATGATTGGAGTTTCAATTTCCAGAAACAGTCTTCCTTTTGACATTCGGTATTGAATGGCGGGCAACCCGTGCTCTTTTTGAAGGTATTCGTTTTGATTCGTAACAAATGCAGTGTTAAAGCAGTATAATATTCTAAAACTTGAGGGGTCCCCATAATACATATAGACCTACGACATTATTTATAAGGAAATAGGACCGCATCTTTAAACGCGGGCTAGCTCCAACAACATCTTGAAAATCCTAGCCGAAAAACACGATTGTTGTCAGTATAATAATTATAAATACATTAAAATAGTTTTTTCAATAAAGGATTAATAAAATACTCCTTGAACAAATAGTCGATATTTATTATGTCAATCAGTTAGTGATTTGAGTTTTCAATGACAAGATAAATTTAGTCCAGTTAAAAAGGATGTCGGTTGCCTATGGTCGGTTGTTTGACTTTTGTAAAAATTCAAAATTTATTCCAGTTTTCGCTTTTATTTATAATTAAAAGATAAGAAACACGCATAGGATGTTAAAGTGGGTGTGATAATACGTGTATCCTAATTAGTGACACGTAGAGATCGCGTTCAATTCCCAGGCAAGTCCAATGTTATTGTTTTTAGCGAGTCGCAACCAAATTCTGATTAGTTATCTGTGGCATTACAGCACTTGTCCGATAATATAAAGTAAAAAGCATGCGTTTTTAATACACTGAATTATGACCCTAAAATCGGTTCAATAAGAGCTACTTTACGAGCAAGCGTGTTGAAAAAAATATTTCTCCTCGTGAAAATTGCTTCCCTGTGTTACAATGTTTATTAGATAGGAACATGGCAGTAGTAGATAATGATTTAAATGTTAAAAAAAACATTTGCTCTAATAGCTAAGGATTACGTTTGTGTGGACAAAACGCCGCTGTATTTCCTCATAAATAATTAATAAAGTCGTGACGTACCTTTGACTCCCTAGATAATAATAAAGACAAACAGGAAAGTTCAAGTAAAATAACAAGCTATGAATACAGTTTTATTAGTTTTGGAGCGTTTGGTTAAAACTTAAACCTATTGTTACATCGACAGCTTTGTAGTCAACAAGTGTATTTACTCATTTCAGTGCTCAGTGACCAGTGCTAAGTGGCGAGCTGTTCATAAACACTTTGCCCAGATCGTGGATATAACGACTGGATACCCAGTAATTTGTGTGTGTGTTGGACTTTTAAATGACACTTACATATCAACAGTGAAGTACCTACCACTGGTTGATCGTTATAAGTCATATGTTTTACGTAGACATTGTTAAAGTGTTTAGGGCGTATCCGAAAGAGATATTTGAAAAGTACCCATTTCGGTTGCGGTGCGTCTATAATAATACCCGCTCTTCAATTTATTAATATTACTGTTATAAATTCTTTTGTAATACAATCTGACACAGTTTACTACTTACCATGTAGTTTTTGTTATTTTACTGTTACTATTGTAACTAAACAGTTTACATTGTAAGTGTATATTTACTTTTTTGTGGCTCCGACGCGAGCGCACCTACTGCTACAAACAAATGGCGTCGCTTGTACATAGCCACGTTTTGCCATTTAATTTAAACAATTTTTTATTTAAGTGTTATTTTAGACCGACTGCATTGATATTTGTACGCCGTCAACGGCAAAACATTTTGATCTGATCTCTGTATCTACATATTTTATATGGAAAACCTATTTTTACACTCAGTTATGTTCTACAAATAAAAACATTGACTTTGTCGAGCCCAAACACAACGGATGAGTTCCTGCGGCCACTTTCCTGCTCCATCATTAAACCCTGGACTACCCCTTGGCCTAATGTACTTGTCAAGACAAATCCAAATTGTCGAAACACACCCCTATTCCGTGAAGTTGAAGAGTTCCTGCGGCCAGGTTCCTGCTCCATCATCAGACCCTGGACTACATCTTGGGTTAATGTACTTGTCAAAATAAATCCAAAAGGTCGAAACACATCGGGGCTACCTTGTTATGTTGAAGAGTTCCTGGGACCACCTTCCTGCTCCATCATCAGACCCAGGACTACACCTTGGGATGGTTGGTTGGTTGACTCCACCTGGACTACACTTGTCAAGACACAACGGGGCTATCTCTATTGTCCCACTGCAGATGCACAGAAGGCACGAGCATTGATCACCACGCTGCTCAAGACGGGTTGGCGATTTCGGACTTATATTAAGTACAACTCCAGGTTTCCTCACGATGTTTTCCTTCACCGATGTCAGTAATCTCCAAGATAAATTAAAAAAATGCATTAGGCGATGTCGCCGCTTTCACTTAGCTTAGTTGATAGTATTGTAACTGAGGATGTCGGACACCGAATATAACGAATGTGGTTTTATAAATATGCTGTTTTCTTTATATAATGTAAGTAAGTATACCAAAACAGAAGCGCACCATGCCATACGCATCGGAATAGGGATGATGCCTGGGTAAAAAAAAAAAAATCTAATTAGTCCGTCAGTCAGATGATAAAAAAATATTAGACACGTATTTTTTGCTTTATCATGTTAATAAAAAATACTTAGATAAAACGCATTTTAAGTTGGAGAGTGGGGGTCGCTACGTCACAAGCAAGTATAAAATCTGCATATTTGTGACGTCATGGCACATTTTAACTCAATGTATGGCCACAATCTTTAGATTGCGTAAAAAAATTAAAAATATATGTCCAATTATTTTTTATTAATCTGCAAGACGGACTAAAAAAAACTTTTTGTCAGTATCCCTATTAGCCTGGTTTCAGAGCGGCAAACTTACTTAGTAAATCAACAATTTTTGTAAATTTTAATTTTATTAATTTCTCAATATTGTTAAAATATACATTAACAAGAAACAATTTAAAAACTAACAGACTTTAAAATAATAATAATATGTTCAAGTATATAAGTAAGGGGTGGGGGGGGGACAATCATAGGGCATTAAAAAATTCGTCCGCATCGCTGTTAACAGGAAAAGTACCCAAAAGGCTGGCAGCATTGCCACGTTGTATGGCAATGCTGATTCGCTGGCCGAAGAATAGGCCAGCCTTCTGGTCACATAAAGAGTCGACCAACCGCTTTGAGATGTCTTGAAAGACTAAGTGGGCACTCGGACCCCATGGCCCTAGTGTTTCAATCCCAAACGGCTCAAACATATAAGTCCCAATAAGATTGGAGAATTTGCGCCGTTTGAGGTTTTCCGCACCTGCAGCAGCAGCCCCAGCACAGCCCACCGTGATAGGAAGATGGGATGGCGCAAGGGTGTCGACACACGTTGCATCCCACACCAAATGCCTACCTACCTTCCAAGGCATTATGGTCATTCCATCTGGTCTCTTCCCATCGTCGCGTGCCAAGCCGTTGGGTTCTAGAATAGCTGGCACCCCGGCGGTGACAAGAGCACGACGGATGATGTCATTAATTTTGGCGTGCCGTGCTCTCCGGCCTGCGCTCTTACTGCAGGATAGACCATGGTGTCCGAGACAGTCGACTGCTTCACCGCATTGGCAGCGATGCTGGGCCACACAAGGAGCTCCAATTTTTGAGAAAGGTCAAGGTCAATTACAGAATCAAACATCACAGGAGGTGTTTCGTCAAGGTGGTGACGAAAATTTCATTATTTTTGACCTAGGACGTCTATTTTGGAGGACGGGGATTCAAGGATAATTATCAACTTTTTGACGTAAGTATCTTACGATTCGCATGGCGAGTTAACGCAACCAATGTCTCGAATTGAACGCGGAAAGGGAAATACGCCTCATAGACCGATTTCACCCAGTCTTCTTTGAAAGATGTAGATAGAGAGGTGCATGCACTATGCCTTCATACGCACGGGCGATTGTTTTATCGCGTACTGGATTTTCAACTCTCAGTGTTGAGCCAAGCATAAAAGAATAAAAAAGAGCGCATCCCAGCGCGTCAAAAACAGTTGGTTTTTAATTCTCGGCGCTAAGCAGTGCATTGAAAACCCATAGCGCGCAAAAACGTCATCGCGTAACGGAAAAAAATTGCTCGTGCGTACAAGAGCTGTCTTCCTAATAAAAATAAAAGAAACACATTTACAGTACAATAAACATTTATTTAAATGTAAAGTTATAGTAAATAGAAGGAATACTTTTTAATCAGTACTAAAGTGAGTGATTAGGCAGCGGCGTCGGGTGTGGGTCGCAGCCCCCTAATACTGAGATCGTACACCACTTCCTCAATCTTCTTGACGTCGTATTTGAGAACGTCGAAGCGTTTGCGCAGGTGATCGTTCTTGAGATTCAGTAACCTGGAAATAGGGAAAATATACATTTATAAAAACACTATTTTCTTTCTGTTTATTTTAAGTTCAGGCCAAACGGAGTCGAACCCAGCGCGGGATTCGGGACGCGGCTGCGCGCTCCGATGGTGATGGAAGTCATGGGACTATTCGCGCAAGTTTGAACACCTCCAGTTAGTTCACACAATCAGTGTGAGCGAATTTTGTCCCGTATCCTGCGCGAGATTCGCCTTAGTTTGGTCAGACCGTTATTATAAAATAATCCGCGGTTCGTTACTTTCTTTTTGGTCATGCGTAGTGCACTGACAGACATAATTATTACGGTGCATTATAACTTGAGCCATGCTGCGATTGGTAGCACTGAATTTTGCAGTCTTAGTTTGAATATTAAAAGAGTTCAAAATGGAGACTGACAGAACAGCACGACAGATGAATAAAGATAGTTTACTCCGCATTTTAGGTACCTATGAAGCTACAAGTTCGCGGCGGGCTTGAATTGTCGGGCAAATTCAGTGAGTGTAACAGAGTCAGAAGATATTTGAGTTACGCGATAGAAAGAAAGACAACTTCCAGCATGCGTAGCATGATCACCATAGAAACGGGGTTTGTCGACGGAAGAATAGACAAAATGACAGATAAACAATCACAATCTGTCATTTTGTCTATTCTTCCGTCGACAAAACCTGTAGAAAACCCGTTTCTATAGGTAATTAGCGCTGTGCGACCTGAATTGCACTTTATTGTGTTGTAGCAAGAATCGCTTTTTATTTAAATCATTTTGAGGAGTGTCCCGTCCCATCTGTATTCATCTGTAACAGTACTACCAATCACATGACTGCAAAATTCAGTGCAACCAATCGCGTCACGGGTCAAGTTATAATGAACACTCTGTACATTCACTAATAAAGAGAAAGAAAAAATAATAAGTTAATTAATTATTTATTAGTTAGTCGATTATTTTGCGACGTTCATGTGTGTAGTGAAATTAGGTTTTCCATTATGAGAGTGACAGAGGCGCGGGAAAGTCCGAAAGCGATACCGTGGCCTCTGGCAACGTACAGGCAACACTGAAGGAACACGGGTGGGTTTTAGTCAGTAAGAGTCTGACACACCCTCTCGCTCCGGCCAGAGCGGGAGAAGTTAAATGATAATTTGCAACCCTCAAAAAAAAAATATAGAGCCGACCGATCTCAGAGATAGCGCCTTTCGGCTTAGCAGCGCAGTATAATTGTCGCGTTTTAGCATGGCTAGCGCCGGCCCTAGCACTTGATCAGGGTAGAGCGTGATTGTCATTCGGCGCCCTTCGATCGACGCTTTCACTTCATGTAAATTATATTTCAGTTTCATGATAAATAAATGATAGTTCCCAAATTTTCGCAAATCATCTTTTATTGCAAATATCAACACTAGCCCTAATTAGTGTTATGTATGAGTGCGCGCATGTTTATGGGTGTGTGCGCGCGCGCCCATCCGATCGCCTACATGTAATAAAGCAGTGTGCTAACAGCAGCCCGTAGTTTCACTTGTGTCCACGCAACATACTTAACAATTAGTATACTCCTTTTTATTTAACATTAAGAAAGCTTTAACTGTTTTATAATTAAATTAGTATTTGGTGTTAATTTCAATCAGTCACTAAATAGCTCCCGCGCTTCTCAAAAGGCACTATCAATATTTTATTGCCACGCTAAACGACGGCTATAGTTAAAGATGGCCACGACATTTTT
This sequence comes from Agrochola lota, assembly GCA_947364205.1. Classification (NCBI taxonomy): domain Eukaryota; kingdom Metazoa; phylum Arthropoda; class Insecta; order Lepidoptera; family Noctuidae; genus Agrochola; species Agrochola lota. The sequence goes on along the minus strand of OX376245.1, from coordinate 9,169,738 downwards.
AAATATGGTTTGACCGAGACAGCTGTACCGCGCCTTAAGAATGCGCGGCGAGGCGGGGGGCAGCGTTGACGAATGAGCGGCGGGACGCCGTGAGCGTTGACGAATGAGCGGCGGAACGCCGTGAGCGTTGACGAATGAGCGGCCTGCAATACCCCCGTGAGGCACGCACATACCTAATGCGCGGTACAGCGGTTTCGGTCAAACTAGAATACAAAATACGCGATAGGCGTCTCGTCCCGACAATTTCATAGAGCCCCCGTATAATAATTTATAACATTAGTCCTTTATCTGTAAAAGTGGATTTACACCCCACGACAAAAACGACACTTTTGGATCAAAAAAAAAATTGGGGACTATAATAGGTTGCCCATCCTTTTTCGAACATACGAATCAATGGATTAACAATATCCTTCAAAATCATTCAGAATGTAATTAAAAATTTCAAAGTCTGTTACGCAATCAGGGTGCGGAAAGGGACATACGCCTCATAGACCAATTTTGCTTAGAGCAATTATGAAAGATGTAGATAGAGGACCCACAGGCGCTTTTTTATCGCGCACTGGATTTTCAACTCTCGGTGTTGAGCCGAACATTGAGAATCCAACAGGGTGGATTCCAGCGCATGCAAAAAAAAAAACACCTCTGAATTTTCAATTCTCGGCCTATAATGTTCCCACGGCTCAGGCCTCCTCTCTTCGATTGGGAGTGGGCTGTAATCTAGATGCGGGCCCAGTGCGGGCTGGTAGATGTCACATGTGTTCGAATTTTTGGTTCTAGGAGATGCCGGTTTCCTCACGATGTGTTCCTTCATCGTTTTGAGAGCACCGCTAAGCAGTGCGTTAAACATCCAGTCCGCCATAATAAATCACCCGTCGGTACAAGAGCCACGGATCATAAACGGTTCCCTATCCACTTGCATAAAATTTTAAGACCTAATATAACTTAGCATAATTTTGTTTGGCATAATTATATTTTCGCATAATATAATTACGCATAACAGCTTACGCATAATTTTTTTAAGCATAATTTCTCTAACCATAATAATGATTAAGCATAATATTCTAAAGCATAAATTTATTAAGCATAAAGTTCTAAAGCATAACTTTTTTAAGCATAATATCCTAAAGCATAAATTTATTTACGCATAATGATATTAAAACATATTTTTATAGGTATAACAATGAAATAATTATTAACACCTAGAATATTAGACACTATACACGTTTTTTTTTTTTTTTTTTACAGTGAGTATACTACCGCGGACACGGTCGTCCGCGCCTTTTTTTATGTGGTTTATTTTGTTTACAGTTTTTTATTTGTTATACATCATACAATTAGCGTACTCCTACGCCGGACAACATTACACTAAGCTTACTTATCTAACTTAAGTCTACGTGAGTCCATTATACACTATACACGTTTATACAATATTGCTCTAATGAAATTTGTAGGCACTTGATATTGTAGGTAGAATAGAAATTATTATTTTTATTTTTCTACTAGCTTTACCCGGCCCGACTTCGCACGGGTAGCACTAAACCCTACCTACCTACCCTACCTACCCTAATTTTCTCACCGTTTAAACCTTCCCTGGACTACGACAAACATTTCAAAACCAAAATCAGCTGAATCGGCCCAGCCGTTCTCGAGTTTTAGCGAGACTAACGAACAGCAATTGATTTTTATATATATATATATAGATAGATAGATGTACATTTAGTGACACAATAGTTTTACGACACCAGACGGTGGTGTCGTAAAACTATTGTGTCACTAAATGTATTATTGCAAAGTTGTAATTTATGTACGTTGTGATTCTTACTTACTTGTTAAATATCGTGAATTGTAGTTACGAATGGAAAATACAGTGCGTACCTTTATAACCAAAAGAGGCGGCATCAAATTAAATGTGGATTGTTTCATCTATGAGAAAAATGTACAAAAGGAAAATAAATATTATTGGGTGTGTGAAATGCGACGTAATAACAAATATAAATGTAACTCTCGACTTATTACGAAATTAAACGACGACCAACAACATGAAATATTATCTAAGCACATGCAAAATCACAATCATGAACCAAATGCACTTAGAGAAAAAGTAAGTTTTTTAAATTTATTCATTCATACATATGTATCAAACATATTGGCGGCTAGGCTGCACCTTAACCTATTGATACACTACGTTAAAAAAGTAATATTTGTTATAGTTCCTTCTTTTCATTTTTCAGATTCAAATAGCTGTCAATAGAAGAAAAGAAGATGCAAAATTAAATCCGAGTATGAAGCCAATTGAAATTATAGCAAATTGTGAAGCTATAACCTCACCTTCCATATCGTGTCATTTACCAGACAATATTAATCTAAAACAAATTATATACAAGCAAAAGAAAAAAATGGATAGTATAAAAGAACCACAAGACATAGATTTTGAACTAAATACGGAATGTTTACTTAAAGAATACGACCAGATCATCACTATTGATAAAAAATACGATACAAACAAGAGAATAATAATATTTACTACAAAAAAACTCATTATTTTATTATGCTTGTCTAAGTATATAATGATGGATGGAACATTCAAAGTTGTTCCTAAGATTTTTTATCAACTTTATACCATACACGGGAATGTTGAGAATGATATCTCACATACATTTCCGTGTATATTAGCATTATGCACCAACAAGAATAAAACGACCTATAATATATTATTTACATCAATGATTGAGTACTGCGATGCAAATAATTTGCATTTATCACCCAGATTTATATTAATGGACTTCGAAAAAACTGCACATATATGTGCTAGACAATTTTTCGAAAATACAACAATAAAAGGATGCAATTTTCATTTAGGACAAATTATATACCGCCACATAAAGAAAAGTGCCATAAAGAAAATGGCCTCCAACGCTTATACGGTAATGATATATCATTTGCCATGGAAATTAAATGTTTATACGACCTAGCTTTTTTGCTCGAAGAGGATATACCAATTTATTTCGACGATTGGAAAAAAGCCATATCTCCTGAATCAGGTAATATATAACATATTAATATAATATAACGTATTGAACAATTTTGTGGGTTTTTTTTTTTCGCTGTAGGAAGCATAAAGCAAGCTAGCATACAGCATGCAAGCAAGCAAGCATGCAGCAGGCAGGGTTTCTGTCACGGCTCCGGCGCTGCGGGCCTCCGGCGGCCCCACGCGCCTACGCGATTTTAAATTACACTCTAGAGGTAGGACAAACAAGACTACGTGGAGTCGGTTTTGTAGCAATTCGGTTCTGTCACTAACTTTTGTTGCACAGCATATTAAATTTTTAACCAACAATATTATTTAATTGTTACAGAAACTATAGCAAATTGGTTTGATCTGAATTATGTATGGGGCACTACAAGTTCACCACCACCATTTCCACCCAAAGTCTGGAGTACGTATCTACTAGAAAAGGAAAATATACCTAGGACACAAAATCATGCAGAGGCATGGCACAATAGATTTGCACTTTTTGTGGGAAAACACCATCATGGATTTTATTTTTTGGCAAAAAAGATTGTTTAAGAAATAAAACATCAAACCATTGAAATAGATAAACTGGATGTCGGAACATCACTTATACCAAAAAAAAGAAAAAATACACGGACAAAACCAAAAGAATTGAAAAAATTATTAGTAAAAAAGATGAGTATACTAAACTAAACAAGCATATTTAGCAATTGCTAAAAATATACACCTAAAATAAATATTTATACATAATTAAGGACCACTGTTTCAATCAGTTAACTTCTATCTGAGGAATAACCGCCATATTTATTTCTCATAATAGAAGTTAACTGATTGACATATTTTTTTATACAAAAACTGTCAAAACATCTAATATATTCTTCAGATAAAAGTTATCTCGCGATTGAAAAATCGTTAAGTTACATAATGTTATGTATAATAAATCATTTGCATGAAAATTGTTTTTGTTATGTATATTAATTGTATGCCTAAATATTATTATGCTAATAGTCATTAGGCCTACTAACGTTATGCTAATAGTCATTAGGCCTACTAACGTTATGCTAATAGTCATTAGGCCTACTAACGTTATGCTAATAGTCATTAGGCCTACTAACGTTATGCTAATAGTCATTAGGCCTACTAACGTTATGCGAATCAAATTTATGCCAAAACAAATTAGTCTTTAAGATGATTATGCCAACATAAAATGTATGCCTAAAAAAATTATGCCGAAGTATTCTTATGCCAAAACAAATTGTGCCAAAATCGTTATGCCGAAGTATATTAGGACAAAGAACATTATGCGAAAAGAAGGGATCCCATCATAAACACATATACAGAGCACACGTATTTACGTCAATAAAACATGATAAAGACAATATTTTACTGCATAACTAAAAAAAAAGGTTTTATGTACCTGAACCCTGCATTTAGCTCCATGACGAACTTGGATATCTGCAGAGGTTTCTCATAGTCGCCCCGCGTCACTGAGTTAACTGCCAAACGAGCCTGAAAACGAAGAAAATAATAATTAAATATGCAGAAAAACTAGCAAGTATAGGATCCAACCAGGGCAGACGATTATCTCATGACATTGAATAACACACTTTATTTTCTGTGTCAAGTGAAAAGTTCTATGAATATCGCAAAATATATTTGGGACTATTGGAAAAATAGGGATGACGACAAAAAATTTTTTTTTAGTCCGTCTTTATGATTATAAAAAAATATTGGACACGTATTTTTTCTTCTTTTCCGTAATCTAAAGATTACGGCGATACATTGAGGTAAAATGTGCCATGACGTCACGAGTATGTAGATTTTATACGTACTAGTCACGTAGCGACCCTCACACCCCAACTTAAAATGCGTTTTATCTAAGTAATTTTTTAATAATATGATAAAGCAAAAAATACGTGTCTAATATTTTTTTATTATCTGACTGACGGACTAATCATAATTTCATTTTTTTTACCCAGGCATCATCCCTATTCTGGAGTGTACTAGTTTATTCTTTAATTCATTCATTTTAAGGATTTATTATATGATGTAATAGAAAAATCCATAGACTCAATCAATCTGCCTAGCCTTTTCCCACCTATGCTGTGCATGCTGGTGGTGCTGTAACAGACTATGTAACTGAATACCAGTATTTTACATAGAGCGACTGCCTATCTGACCTACACAACCCAGTAACTGGGTAATACGATACCCCATGGTAAGACTGGTTGTCAGACTTTCGGGCTTGTGACGACCCCTAACGACTGTCAAAGATCCACGAATGACAGCCGGGACCAACAGTTTAACGTGCTTTCCGCGGCACGGAGGAGTCTCGGTATGTAAAGATGGTCACCCTTCCACGGACCAACTCCGGCGGGCGTAGCTTAACTTGATAGATCGACCCGTGCGTCTGTTATTTACTTAGCCACAATCTCTTACAAAAAAGAAAAATCCATAGACTACTAGATGCACTAAAACCTAGTATAAATTTAATAAAGAGTACAAATTGGATAATCCTGTTTTCTGAGAGAATATTGCCTTTTATAATACATTACTTTATTTGAGAGGGAAAGAAGAGGTGGTGAGATTAACTGGATTCCTATCTAAAGGACACCAGGGAGGGACGGAACTGACGCCTTTGCCCTGCAAATAGGGTTACCATTTCGAAATTTCAAAAGTTCTGTAGTGGTATTTATCCCAGACATGCACACAACCTGCGAACTCAAGTACTTAAGACGTCGCCCGTCTGTGAGTTCAGAGACAGTTCGAATTCAGCAACCAATTACGACACACATGTCACACAAAGGCAATCGCTAACTGCGTCCCGCGTCATTCGCGTCATTTTATATTATCCTACCTACTCTTATTATTGTGTATGAACTGTGTTTAGTTATAGTAACTTCGTCATTAAATTCACTGTGTAATATTGAATGAACATTTACTTCCATCTACTATAGAACCTCTAACACACCCTAACAAAAGTTCTATAGCTCCAACTTTTAATATTTTTAAATTTCAATTCTAACTTTTTTTATTAACTACTAAAACCCCCTTTTAGTTCAAAAATTCGGACAAATCCGGACGAATGGTAACCCTACCTGCAGTGAGAGAAGGCTAAAACATAATAATAAATACGATCTCACCAGTTCTGAGCACAGCTGTAGCAGTCCATTGAGGTAGTCCTCTATATCCAGGTGGAAACCAGATTTCCTCTCAACCACGCTAACTGGAATTCAAGAAATGTTAGTAGAGAAACAAGAATAAATACAATTTTAAAGTACCCACCGAAAACATCCTAACACTGCAATAATGTTCCCACTTTTGGGACACAGGCCTCCTCTCTTCAAGAGAAAGGTGGCCGGCCACCACGCGGGCCCAGTGCGGGTTGGTAGATCACATGTCTTTGAGTTTTTGGTTCTAGGACATGCCGGTTTCCTCACGATGTTTTCCTTCACCGTTTTGAGAGCAGTGGTGATGTAATAAATAACACAAATTAAAGCGCCTGCTGGGGTGCGAACCCACGACCTACAACTCGGTCGTTACCACTGGGCCACCACTGCTCTCGAATCAATAATGTATAGCTAAACAGTAACCTTCTATATTCCTTTTTTTTTTTTTTTTTTTTTTTTTTTAATTTAAATTATAATTATGTCGTATCTGTATGTATTTTACTGTGTGTATATAAATAATAAAATAAATAAATAAATAAACCTTCTGGAATAAATTCTTTGAACTATGGTGAAAACTTCATCAAAATCTGTTGCGTGGTTTAGAAGAACAACGCGGACATACAGACAAACGCGAAAAGCGACTTTGTTGTATAATATGCATAGATAAAGAAGTTTCTTAAACTTTAAACATCAGAAACGTATGGTTAAACTGACGCTAATTATTAGTTAGCTTTAAGCAACATTTATAAATAAGGGGGTTATAGTTTAGTCAAGTCCTTGCTTTCACTAAAACGAATATCAACTTTACAAAGGTATTCATTAAGTTGATTTCATAATGACTCTTAGTACAAGCACTATTGAAAATGTCATAAAAAGGTCTTAAGTGTAGTGCAAACTGTACTTTATATGTGGGAGTGAAAGTCGTTTTTACAAAAACAACTTTAATTTTAATGTTTAACAAACACGTTGGGAACTAAATGTTGCATGCAGTATAGGTCACAAACTGATAAGTTTGATAACCATCTGTTGCACTATTTACGAGCATCTCCTCTTTTAACACAAGCATATTTCAGATAATGGAGGGGTAAATAGAATTATTTTCCTGTAGTGTCTAATAAACTACGGTATGAAATAATGGCTTAATATCTATAACTTACTGCCTAAAACCTGAGCAACGGTTTCATGCGTAGCGAGAATGCCAGCTTCCAGCCATATAGTGAGCGCAATCAGAAAACAGTACCTCTGCGTCATATTGCGCCAATGTTCTTGGTATCTGAAGAAATAAATATAAGATATATATATTTGTACACATAAAATAATATAAACGTACATGCAGCACATACAAATAAAGGTTTAGACATCAATTGTAAAAACCGTTTATTGAAATTAGGCTGAAAATGAAACTAAGAACTTATTTAACATAAAAATTTGATAAGACATCCCCTAAAATACTATATTTGTTTCCGTAAAACACATGTTTTACTTAGATGAGTTCCGTGTTTTCTGACTTCTCTGAGCAGAAAGACAGAAACAAACTCAGAGGTTGCAGTCTCTTTTAAAGTCCAGACATAATCATGGTCAGCCCACATGAGGACCATGCAGATTAATATCTGAGATGGTCTTTTAAGGAAAGTTTCGCACAGATGTGAGTGGACCTGTCCAGTCAGAGCAGTTTAGGGCATGTCTCAAGCTACAATCTCTACAACAATACATCTGTTTGAAATTATAGGTATTGAGGAATAAAATTAGTTTACAAAATCATGCTTGTATATTTATAACTCTTGCATCATACACTCACATCTTTTCTTCATAGTTGTAGGCGGTAACTTACAGACTTCCAAATGTATGGAACATAGATCTACACAAGACAAAAACACAATGGAAGTTGTATTGTGTCTATGACTGCGATATTCAAGATTGATTCTTACATTTACCAACTCATCATTGGTATAATTATCTGACTATCATACCGTCGGCGTGGGTGGAGAACTAATAACTGCGATTTTGGTCAAATTGACTTTTCGCCATTTTCGTAACATCCTAATCATGCATACAAAATCGCAATTTTCTCTAAATAAGATTTTTTTTGTTATTTAGTTCTCCACCTATGCCAAGAATTACGTGCAAAACAGTCTGTTCTAAAAGTATCTGATGAAGGTGTAAACAAACCCTTTTCAAATTGAATTCTAATACAATTACTTACTGAAGGAAATTAGTAATACATTCATCTGTATCAACTTTATATCTCACCACATTTTGCAACAATAATTGTTTGATTAATATTATTATTTTTATTAATATGATAGAAATGTATGGGTACATAACAAGTTATAACTAATTAATTCATAAAAATAACAAAATAACTTAATAAAACCAATTACTTACTAATATTAAATTATAATTGAAAAAACATATTTTAGGTAAGTAATTTGATTTGTTTTTATATTACCTATTAATCAAATAATGAAATTGAAGCACTCAATTTGTATAGTGGCACAACAATCCATTTGTTTACAATTTCGTCAGATACTTTTGGGACAGACCATAGACCCTGGAGTAAGTTATTAAAACAATAATCATACGAACTTGTAGTAGTCATTGGGGGGCAAAGCCTCGATCAGTCTTGCGTATCCTTCCCGTGCTTTCTCGAACAAATCCCTGGCTTTGTTACAAGCTGGCATAACTGTAATAACATGTAATATTTAGTCAAATGGAATACTTGTGATCCTGGTTTTTGTTTAATCATCGTCAATGCTTACTGGCAGCTTCATTGTGGTGAATAACTTGGAGGATTGTGGTCGCTTCTCTCGATATTTGACCAACATCTTTGCAGATATTCCGAATAACCTACATCATAGAGCGTGTTAAAATTAATGAATTCTGGCAGGTATTTTGGTCGGAATAGCGTTAAATAGATATGAAACATTTTGTTATCGAAAGTTGTTACTTATTTTGATAGGTTTCACAACAAAAAGACACAGAAAATACAGAAAGTGTGGCATAAGCCGACAAAAAGGTTTTTGTGCATCAAAAATTTACAACCTACCTCTCGTATTTCTTGATCCTGATCGATATTTCGTTGGAAGTCCGTGAAAATGGTATTTATTGCGTGATTTTCACACATTCTTGCAATTTTTTATTGTATTATTATAAAAACAGCGGTAAGCTAAAAACAATCTTCTTGACAGAAAAGACCACAGACACACACAAACATTGAAAGAAAATAAAGAAATAGAGAAATTATTTCATAGAAATCGTCTACTTTTTTTTTTTTAACACAGACACTCGCCTTTTAAGTCACAAAAATAAACAAACTAGCAAGAGCAATTCTATGATCTTGATCGTCTTGATGCAAAGCGCATACAGAGTGACAAGTATATTTTTGCAATGGCAAACGACTTTAGAAAAATTTATCAAAAATGGATATAGATACGAGCTACGAAAGGAAATTGAAAATGATCATAGATCTTTTGTAATCATTCCAATGAAACCGAGCCTCAAATTAGAGGTGTGACTAATATATTCGTAATAGAATTACAGGTATTATATTATACAAGCCATGTATATTCATAATAGGATATGCGAATAAAGAGTAATAGGTTACCAGGTATAAGTCAAATAATAAGGATGCGGACGCGTAATAGCGAGGCGGCTCGCCGCTCTCGCTATACTATTATTAGGTATATTATTTGCCAACCGCGCCCGCGGTCATCCCACTCACTCGCCGACGTCTCGGCGCCTGACGAGTGAGCGAGATGACTAGACTCGAGGCGGGCGAGTGAGTGAGATGAATATTATGATAGAATATTGTTTTGTATGAATGGAGTGCGTGCGCAATGTGTGTATTGTAAAGACATAGTTATACACGTCAAAGCTGCATGATTTGGTTAAGCAAGCAGGCAATGAAAACAGTTTATTAACATTTGGTCACTTGTTTCGGTCGCATTGTCTAGTATTAGCTAATACGGATATTAGTATAGAATATTTGTAGTGAGAGTGACCAAAGCTCACAGCGACTGGGACGCAGCACAATATTACGCAGGTATCAACATTAGATTGAGTAGCTAATAACGAATCGGTTCACTAATATTTGACTAATACCCAGTAATAGGTATGGTATCCTAATATGCGTTAACTAATATATTCAATAATAGGATTACCTAAAAATGACCCTAATATAACATATCTACCTAAAATACAGTTGTATATATTGAAAATACGAAACTTCAATTCCAACTTGAAATACATACACCAAGGTCCATTCCTACCTAGATTACCAACTCCACCAGAAACTTTTTAGAGCCACTTACTAAATCTGACTATTTTTAATAGTTTTTTTTTTTTTTTTGTTTTTTTTATAAAAACGTTGCCCCACACTAAGAATTTCTTCTTGTATCGTGGGTGCGTTTACAAACATAGAAAATCACATACACTAACACCCAGACCCGGAACAACTACTTGCAGATCATACAAATATTTGTTCCGTGCGGGGATCGAACCCGCGACACGTTACGCAGCAGTCGATCGCTCAGCCACTGCGCCAACCGTGTCGTCATAGTGATTGAAAGGTGTGAAATAAAATTTGTTGTTATGAAGAAAAATTCACACCAATACTTAACACGTCGAGGTTGCCACCCCACGCGGCTCCAACACGTGGAGTTGCAATTGTCAAATTCGATTTTAGTTGTGTCAAAATTATTTTTAACTTAGTTTTTTTTTGCAAAATAGCTTAAAAGACCAGTATCGCTTGAAAAGGTTGCGAGACCGCCCGCGATGACGCGAGCGGCCGCGCGCCACGCACATCTTGTCGGTGGTTCTGCCCGCGGCTGCTAGCGCTCCTCACCCCCGACATAACACTGAGCGCACCATGTAAACTAGTCAAGAGGAGACTAGGCGCATGGGGTCGGGAGGTCGCGCGAGGCCGCCGGGCGCTGCCATTCCAGTGTGTCTCGGCCCTAAGGGCCGAGTCACACCGGAATAGCAGCGACGCGGCAATCACTTTCAGTGTGAAATAATTTTAAACTTTGTCTACATACTTAAAAGACCAGTATCGCTTTAAAAGGTCGCCACGCGCCACGCGCATCTTGTTGGTGGTTCTGCCCGCAGCTGCCAGCGGCGACGCGAGGCCGCTCGCAGCAGCGCAGGCGGCCGCGCGTTTGTAATGTAGAAACTAAACTAGTCTATGTAGTCTGTGCGCGCACCTCGAAGGTTTATGCAGTAGTTAAAAGCCTAAGTGAACTAGCTCTATTTTAGTCTAGCAACATTTGACGGGATATCCCCGCCGGCCAGAGCTGAGGATTCACAGAAGACTTATCTTAGCGGTAGGGATTTGTTTACGTTACTTTCACGATTCTCAACGGCTAGAAAGCCAATCAAAGTATCGCACGCACTGTTGCGCCGTGCGTATGTGCGTAATATTATTGTCTATTTTTGTCAGTATTTGATCTGTGAAATAGTATGGTTCATTATTTGAAAACGATTAAAATTAAATGATAGTGGTGCCCATTCTCTTGTACACCGAACTAAACTATCACTAAAATTACTTACTTTTAGCTATGAGAATCTTAAGTATGTAGGCCAAGTAGACACCGGAATGGCAGCGCCCGGCTGCCTCGCGCGACCTCCCGACCCCACGCGCCTAGTCTCCTCTTGACCAGTTTAAATGGTGCGCTCAGTGTTACGACGGAGGTGGGGAGCGCTTGCAGCCGCGGGCAGAACCACCGACAAGATGCGCGTGGCGCGCGGCCACTCGCGTCGTCACCGCGGCCGGCCTCGCGACCTTTTCAAGCGATACTGGTCTTTTAAGTATGTAGATAAAGTTTAAAATTATTTCACACTGAAAGTGCTCGCCGCGTCGCTGCCATTCCGGTGTGACACGGCCCTAAGTATACAAGCAGGAGGTGCAAACCTGTGTAACATGAAAAAGGTCATTAGCTAAACAGTTTACGATTGAAAAGTTGCTTTTATTATAATCTCCTTGAAACCAATCATTGCATTTAAAATTAAAAGGCATCACAGTGTTAAATGCAAAAAAAAAACACAACCAATGCAAAACAAAAAACTAATTTTATTCATGGAAATTATGAATAATTGTGGTTCCACACTTAGCCAGGAGGCCAGTGCATCTGGCGGCCTCCTAGAATGTGAATATGAAGGTGGTAGACACTCTGTGCTCCATTCTTGCCATCGTTGATGACCAGGCGGAAGCCATGCTTGTCCAAACCTTCTGAGTGGGCAACTTTGCGGGCAGCAATCATCAAATGCCCTGAAAAATATGAATATAGCACTACAATGTAATATGAATGCAACATAGACAGAGAATAGTAGATGATCATGAAATATTGGACACGTTTTTTATTTTTTTACCTAATGAAAAGATTACGGCAACACATTGAGTAGGCAATACGTTAAAATGTGGCATGACGTCACTCTAGATTTTATACTGACTTGTGAAGTAGCGAACCTCCACTCCCCAAATTTTATGTATTTTATATAAAACATTTTTTATTATCTGACTGATGGACTAGTTTTTTTTATCCCCCAGTGAATATCCCTATTTGTGAATTGTTTTAATATTTGAAATAGTCAGTGGAGAAAATGAACTTTTAATGCAAGATACTACTAAGCTTTTTAAGAGAGAGAGCAAGCCACTTGCAACGCTGACTTAATTGTAAGCTTCTGTGTTTAAGAATATGCTTAAACAATGTTGCAACTCTGATAACTAAGGCATATTGCTAATATAATAAGCTTATTTGTTAAAAAAAATTACAATCATAGAGAGCAAAATAAAAACTTTGAAGTTGGGTTAATAAAAAGAGGTTGTATTTCTTTTACCAAGGAGTTGTTCATCATTATCTTCAGCCTTCGACAGCTGGGTTATGGGCTTCCTCGGGATCACCAAGATATGTGTAGGGGCTTGCGGGTTCACATCGTGGAACGCCACACACTAGAGAGAAAAGAATATTTTGAATTTTACATAACCTAACAAAATACTTTTTTTTGGTATATTTTTATATTTTGTCAATTATTGTATAAATTTCGAATGAAAAGTCGTAGAACCTTGCAATTAATAGGCGAATATTTTCAACAGCTGACATTGCAAATGTCAGCCGGCCGGACGGAATTTATCATCGATTTATGAATTTATGCTTACATGTTCGTCTTCGTAGACGAATTTGGCAGGTATTTCCTTCCTCAATATCTTTCCAAATATCGTATCCGTGGCCGGAGCGGCCGTTTGCGCTTTTTCAACCTCACCCCCAGGCATATTTGTGAAAATTATCGCAAAGACGCAGACAGAACTTAGAAATAAAATTTTCCCTGCAAAATACTGCAAGTGCAAAGCAAACGTCAACGTCAAAGTTATTAATAACACTTGTCAACGTCATTCTTTTTTGACATTGACATATCAACGTCGGTAGATCGGTTCTTTTTAAGCAGAATGGAACAATAAAACAACAATATTTTAATCAACTTTTAAAAAAACTTAAAAAAAATATTTCTTACAAACCTAATAATTATAAAATATTGTATAGTTACACCAAAAAATTCAGTTTCATTCTGACGTAGGAGCACCATTTGAACTGGCATATATCCAAGCTTCCATAGTTCACAGCTAGTCCAGCCTACAGTCTACATCCTGGCCCCACAGGCCACAACATATGATGCAACGCCCTTCCGAAGACATGAAAAGACTTGAGAGTTTTAGTTTGATGTTCTTCATCAACCATTACGTGATAACCAGTTCTATCTAGACCCCGCTCTAGGGCAATCTGCTTTGCTACCAACAGCATGTGGCCTGCAACAAATAAAATAAATAAAGAACACACTCTCACACACTCACTCACTCTCTCTCTCTCTCGTCTCACTTCCAATATCTATGTTCTTCACACACTAAGAATCTGCGTTCTTCTAACAATCTTCTCTTACTCTGTCCTTCTCATACTTCTGACTTTGTTCATTCTTCCTTTCATATTCAGTCCATTCTTCTTTGGAATGCGCTTCCTCTTGATATCAGGACGGCCACCAGTCGGTATGCATTAAAGCGGAAATTGCGGAGTTATTTTCAAAATAAATAAAGTAGAGTCATCTCAACACCTCTCTCCCTTGAATTCGTATATATGTATATATATATAATATAGGTATATATTTTTTTTTTTTTTTTTTTTTTTTTTTTTTTTTTTTTTTTTTTTTTTTTTTTTTTTTTTTTTTTTAAAAACGTTGCCCCACACTAAGAATTTCTTCTTGTATCGTGGGTGCGTTTACAAACATAGAAACTCACATACACTAACATCCAGACCCGGAACAACTACTTGCAGATCATACAAATATTTGTTCCGTGCGGGGATCGAACCCGCGACACGTTGCGCAGCAGTCGATCGCTCAGCCACTGCGCCAAACGTGTCGTCAATATTATAGTAAAAATGTACCTATGTATGTGTATGTAGTTTGTACTGTTGTACCTATTTTAGTTATAATGCATTAGAATACTTTTTTAAATTTATCTTTGTTCCTCTCATACAGAGCACCTGCCATCTAATATCTTCACCACCCTTGGTTGACTGGTAGAGAATGCCTAAGGCATTAAGTCCGCCTTTGTACTTTTTGAGTGTGAAAAGTTTAAATAAATAAATAAACAACACTTTCAAGCGCTTAGAGAGAGCGAGAGATTTCAACCCTTTCTTTCTCGAAAGCGGAACTGTTGCCAAAAATAAAAACCCAAAAATAAATTCATAAATGCATGGTTTTTCTCTTAGATTGCTTAGGAGCTTTAAATGCGACTAAAGAACCTCGCGCTCTAGAAAATCACGACCACGACTAGTTAGTGGTCGCAGCGACTAGGCAGTCTATAGAAACCGATACGAATCGCGAACTTGGTCGCAACGGCCAACTAGCCGCAGACCCTATAATACAATACAATTAGAGGCCACGACTGGCCGGAGTTGACGCCGTCTAGTGCGCAAGATCCCTTAGTCACCTAACCATCAGCTAAACTAACGCCGACGAGGGGCCATACTACCTACCTATTCAAGGGTCACAGCATGCAAAAATAAAACAACAAGTGATTTTGAATTTTATTTCCTACGAAAACGGCCACCACATCTGCCTTCCGCCAAGAATTTGAACATAAAATTGTTTTACAGTTTGACAAGAATGAGGACCTTCATTCATTACAACTCTGAATCCGGTTTTGTCTATGCCTTTGTCTTTGGCGATGCGGCGCGCGACGATCAGCAGATGACCTGCGTTAAAAATTTTTAATTAATATTTTTAACAATGCTAATTTTGCAAGGGCACATGCAGGTCAGTCTGGTTAAAATTTGAAAATGTTAAAATTCTTGGCGTTAGTCAGATTATCAGTTAGGCGAAAGATGCAGGAAATAAGTGTTCAAATCTAATATGAGTCGTTATTCCGCAGACCTAAAATAAAGTTTAGCTTGATCTTGATCATGATGATAGGACAGAAAAACTACAAGTAATTGAATGATTCAGATTCAGAAAGTAAAAGTCACTACTACGAGGCAATATTCACACGATCAAGCGTTTGCGACAAATTCTAAAATACTAGCCGAGCAAGTTAATAAATTATCTGATATACGATGACGTCCTGTGTTGTACGCAGTACAAGCGCTACAAGATTCAGGATTCATTTGACGGGAAAATCGGAACTAACACCGCCATTATAGTAGATTAATTAAGTACAAAGCCAAGCCACAGCCATTTTATGTTTTATGCACTGAGTACATTTTTATAGCCACATTTAGGCTATCGTATTTCACCTAGTTCATTGGACTTGGTCAGATTTTTTTTTAAATTAATCGCCATTCATTTTTAGACAAAGTTCAGAATCTGAAAATGATAAGAATATGATTCTCCGAGCGTTATTTCTAATTAAAAAAATATCTTCGCCAAAAATCCAAAATACTTTAGTGACGTCACCTGAAACGTCACATCACGTCGACTGAAACAGATTATCGCGCAACATTGAAACACAAGGCTATGACCGTGCTCAAGACCTCACACAAGGCCAAGGTCAGAACCATGAGGACGACCTCGACCTTGTACGAGTACAAAATGATTCACCTCGACTTTGTACATAAACGAGGCCACAGCGTTACCTTGTGAATTCGCGCGTCCTTTGATAACGGAAATCAACTTTAATATTTTTATCTTTTGAACAAAAAAATACCTACTCATTATGATTATTATTTTTTATGCTCAGATGTTTATTATGATTTCATTGAGCTTATCTTTGCATAAAAATACGAATTTATGACTCAGTTTCTGTTGCTTTTTGCAGAATATTCCGCACTTATAAATAGTTATCGGAAATTGAAGGGGTTTATTTCACTACTTTTATTATCACTGTATTTGTTTGGTTGTTGCATTTCTCTACATATAAATGTAGAGGTATCTGTAATTTTTATGGTGAACATGTTAAAGAGTATTAAATCTTAGTATATTTCAGGAACGCACGGCATTCCTGTCCATGACCATATAAGTAGTCACATGACGCGCGCTTGTGATTTACAACGACTTTTAACTTACTAACTATTTTTACTAGCTGCAGATCCGCCCTAATTGCGTAACACACTTTGATCACAATCCGAGAGTTTTAAAGGATATTGCTAATCCATTGTCCATTGCCATGTGGGTGAACTATCAAAATGAAACCCATTGCGGTCAAATGTCACACATTCACGTGAGTTGCGCAATTACCCCGCTGTTCTGTAGAAATCTCACCGTGAAAACGTAGGTGAAGTGAGCTGAGCACTTGATGCGAGGGATTTAGGGATGGACCACCTTACTTCAAGTTCTAAAGATTTTTATAGAACAGACCGGCTGATCCCGATCGGAGGCGATGCCAATACGATGCTTTTATGTGTGCTTTGCCATTTTCATAGATAGAACGGTGAACGACTCGAGTTGAGGGGGTTTACTAATGTTTGCCGTAATTTAAAATGCAATAATTTTATATACCATACTTGTATTTGCCATAATTTCATTAGAAATAACGCTTCAGTTGCCATAATCATGAAATTACATAAAATCATTGGTCATACAATAATCGATCAAGTGTCATTTTAATCCATAAATTTACTTGCAATATTTTTCATTTTCAATAATGTCGTTTTCCATTACTTAAATTCACCATAATATTCATTTGCGCATACTAGCACAACAATGCTAGTTCAGTTAATTAATACTTATATATTATACGATACAGATTTTTTTATTCACAAAGAAACCTAAAAATAAACTTAATCTACCATGCATGCTCGCTTTGCAAAAGAGGAAATCTAGCACTCGGCGGCCGCTGCCGCGGCACTCTTGTTCTATTTAATTTAACTCTGTGCTACGCTAGGCCAGCTCAAGGTCAAAGTGTTAGGTACCACCGACGTACCACCGACGTGCCGACTGTACTAGCCGGAACAAGGCAATAAACATCTGCCATCTAATTACACAACACATTTTCGTAAATGATTACGACTAATCTGTTTCATTTTGACAGTTCAACTACATTCATTGCGTTATTTACGTTGTTGAGCAGATTTTTTTTTCGAACTGTTGAAGCAATGGATTAGCAATCTGTTTCAAAACGAGTCAGATTCTGATTGATCGTGTATTACGTAATTAGGGTACTGGTTCGTATGCGTTCCCGCGTTCTTTAAACCGTTATCGTAACCGACTTATTTACGACTGACTAGTTGTGTGACTAGGGAGCTCATGGTTAAGTAATATCAGCCGCACGGGTCGATCCACCAGGCTAAGCTACGCTTGACAGTCGTTACAGGTCGTCTGACGACTCGTCTTACCTAAGGTCAGATAAGCAGTCGGTCCATGTAAAATACTGGTATTCAGCTGCATTCGGTTAAAATGGAAGCCAATCCCAACATTATGTAATTGGGAAAAGGCTAGGAAGATTTTAGTCGTGTGACTATGTTGGTTGTCTATATAGTACGCTAGAGTGCTCGCCAAGAAAGAAGGCAGAAGGAAAATTGTGGAACTAAGTACAGTTTTATAAATGATTTCTGATGGCTGATTCGTGAGCTCAGCAGCACTATGGTAGGCTGTTCCATTGACGGAACACTAGTCAATAACATAAGTTACGCCGATGACATGGTGCTGTTGCCCCATCGATCAGCGCCCTCAGGAAACTCATGTCTGTTTGTGAGCGATATGCGGAGGCCCAGGTCCTCAGATATAATGCAAAAAAGAGCGAGTGTCTGATGTTCAAGGCAGGCACTAAAGACTATCGTGAAGTGCCGCCTGTCACACTCGGTGGTACTGCGTTACAGTAAGTAACATCTTTTAAATATCATCTTTCAATGTTTGTGTTGCGGTGACCCAATGGTCACTGCAACACAAACGGATAATGTTGATATGGAGAGGGAGCGTAGGGCGCTGTCAGTCAGGAGCAATATGTTGATCCGTAGGTTTGCAAAGTGCTCGATGGGTGTAAAAAGTACTCTAGTTAGGGCATATTGCCAATCTTTCTACACCTGCAGTCTATGGGTCGACTACACGCAGAGGGCTTACAGCGCCTTACGTATCCAGTACAAAAATGCATACAGGGCGCTTTTGGGGTTTCCACGACACTGTAGTGCATCAGGGATGTTCGCAGAGGCACGTATAGACGACTTTTACGCAATCATGCCAAAGCGTGTTGCCTCCCTGATGCGGCGGGTGCGGGGCAGCGCCAACAGCCTCTTGGTCACTGTGGCTGATAGGATGGAAGGCATAACACTCAGGCACTGGACCAGCACACAGGTATTACCTTCAAATCGTGCCTTGAAGTAACGTTTTTGTTAATTATTGCATATTTGGTTATTGTCTTATTAGTGATTTTGACATTATTGATGGTGATTTTGACATTATTATTGATGATAATTTTGACATTATTATTAATGGTGATTTTGACGTTATGGTTGTGATTTTGACATTATTGTGAATGGTTTTGACATTGCTAGTAATTTTAGTGTGACCTAAATTTGCCAAATATTATTATGTACTAACACTAGTGTTTAAGATGTGTATGTAACTAACAAATTGGATTGTATGATCTGTAAATAAAATAATTTGATTGATTGATTGATAAATGCAATGGACACTAGCGCGTCGCATCAAATGGACTTCAGTGGTGGCGTGGACTCTACAAGTATTTTGTGGCGCTTGAATGACACTGCCAAGGGGGCGTTGTTAGTGAACATCAGTGGTAAACATTTTTGAAATTGTATTGGAAAAGCAAGATGGCGGCGTTAGTTCCGATTTTTGCCACGCGAGGATGGATTCTACTGACCTAATAATAATTCGTCTGGCACCGACGTTTCTATTAGAGAGGGAATAGTTTTCTTGGGTACTACTAGAAAATGTACCGGCGCCTGTTTATTTCTTGTTTCATCGAATACAACGCACTGAAACAAAACAAAGGAAATAGGTATACTTACTTGAAAAAAAAATTTTGATGAGAGATTAGTGTAGACTTAGAACAAATATAACGAATGCCGAACGCTAGACAAATGTAAGTAGAATACCAGTTCTGAATAAGGAAAAACTGCTTATCAAATTAATAACACAAGTATGTAAAAAACGAATGCTTTTAATGTTTGCTGCATAAATTATTGACAAAGCAATCTTACAACAACAGTTGAATTTTATATGTACTATCATCACAACCTAATTTACTTCCTATTATAAAATATAATAAAATACCTGCTCATCTTCAAATATAAACTGTTGTGGTTCCTCCCCGCCGTTAAAATCAGTAAAACTTGGTCTCTTTTGTGCCGTCGAGGATGCCATTTTAATTTATAAATAATAAATACGTTTCACAACTGTTATATTGTTTTATATCAATTATTAACATACGATTAGTGAACTTCTTCGATCTTGTTTGTTTATAGATACGTCGAAAAGATAAAACTGTAAATTATTAGATTGGATTAAAGGCTGTATCAAAATAATTTGCTATCTGTTTCTAGCACATGCATAATTTGCTGTAATAGAATGAGATAGAAATAACAAGGACAGTCATTGGACGATGCAAACAAATGACGAAATGATTCGAAATTAGAAGGAAATGATAAAATGTGTTCATTTACGTTCTATTTCACGAAAACAGTATCTTCGACTTTTCTTAATAAGTAGTAAGGGTAAATAAAAATAAAAACGCAGAATAAACAAAACCATTTAATATATTAAGTTATAAATACATAACTTGGGCTATATACATGCACAATAATATAATACAATGCAGATCACAGTCTTATATGGTATTCAGTATTTTTACATGTTGGTTGATGAGAAACACATGGCGAACTGGATACAAAATCATTTAAAATTATGTCAAAATGGCCAAAATGTGGATGATTAGGCCCAGTTCACACGGCGATGACCAGTACGATATTTTACGCTAAAAGTTAAAGTTGCAACTTTAACCTTTTTGCGCAGTGGGCTGTTGCCACATCTCAAAATTATATGTTAATTTAGTAAACTTTCGTACTGTACTGATCATCGGCGTTTATGGGGCCTTAACATACAATCATTCATTTCATTATTATTATTATATGGAATGGAAAATATTAAAATGGTGAAGATTTATTGCATTTTTTTTTTTACATTTCATCAATTAAACATTTTTCTAGTAAAAATCTGATCATATTTGATATCGGTAGTCGTCTGCCAGAAGGTCTATCAAGCCTTAAAAAATATGAAATAAATAGTATACACTGTTCATTTTACGGTATTTGATATGACACTCACTCATCATCTCCCAGCCTTTTCCAAACTATGTTGGAGTCGCCTTCCATGGAAATGGAATACCAGTATTTTACATGGAGCAACTGCCATCTGGCCTCCACAACCCAGTCACTGGGTAATACGAAACCCTTTGGCAATACTGGTTGCCAGACTTTCGCTCTCCTGACCTCCATAATCCAGTAATGTAGTAACTCTAAAATAAGTTCCAAGCATGTGTCATATTAGTCATTGTAAAATGATACTGGGCGTGTACAGTCCACCGTCCGCTGGGGGTAACTCTTTGAGCTGGCCTAGCGCATGGGCGCCGGGAGAACGGTGCACTTGCACCTGCCTCGCTTCATAATAAAATATAAGTGTAAAAACATTCAGAATGAACCTAACACAATAATAAAGAACTTAACATATTCGAGGCGAGATCCTAAAATTTACGAGCTCGCTTCGCTCGTTCGCATTATACAATGCTCTGAATTCAGCTTCTGTGTTCCGAACTACTATTTTCGAAAATCGAATCGGCCCTAGGCGGAGTAGTAACATTATCGAGATTGCATCGCTCGCTCTTGCATCCTACTTTGTATAAGTCGACACAGCTAGTCCTGTTTCTTTATGAATGGACAAAAAAAAACCTATCCCATTCGAGGCGAGATGGAAAAATCTTATTTTTTAAGCTTTCGTCCTATACAATTTCAATGGAATTACAGGTCAGCTAAACAACATCCTAATTGCGTAACAAACTATCAATCACAATCCGAATGATTTTAAAGGAAATTGATAATCCATTGCTCCGTATGTTTGAAAAATTCGTCAGCTGAACGACGTAAATATCTCAATGAATGTAGTTGAGCTGTCAAAATGAAACAGATTGTGATTGATCGTTTTTACCGCTTATGCAGCACTTGCGTAACACAATTTCAATCACAATCCGAATTAACAATTTTGGAGGAAATTGCCAATCCATTGCTCACAACGTAAATAACGCGTCGAATGATGTTGAGCTGTCAAAATGAAAGGCTTTGTAAGTGTTTCTTAATAACCACGCTGTTTTTATTACCACTGAAGTGCGGCGTACCGTACACTTAACGTATTCGTCTGACCAGACGATTACTTTTTAAGATAAATAAAAGTTATTCGAGTTTATGACAAACTCAGACCAAATAAAAAACCACGACATAGCGCTGCGAACAATACAGTGAACCATGCTAAAACTACACCTGCGCTGTGTGCATACACGCTCACACGCACACATTTACAATCAAACTACACCTCACTAAGTGCACAGATGTTCACGAAACGCCTCACGTCACTGTTGACAGCGCTATGGTTTGGTTTTTTATTTGGTCTGAGGTGACTAAATGATCATTATTAATTTAAATAAAAAGACATTTATATTGCACAATGGCGCGTCAAAAAATAAAAGATGAGCGAGAAACCTCTTTCGCACTAGAAATAATAGACTAAATTGCGACGTAAAATACAATAACTATGGTAGTTTAATGTTAAAGAAATGTGAACATATTCCACAGAATGCATCGTCAACTTCGTATGCTTTATTTATTTAATAGCGACCCATACCCTAATTGCGTAATACACGATCAATCAGAATCTGAATCGTTTTGAGACAGATTGCTAATCCATTGCTTCATAAGTTCGAAAAAAAATCTGCTCAACAACGTAAATATCGCAATAAATGTTGTAGAACTGTCAAAATGAAACAGATTAGTCGTAATCGTTTATGAAAATATGTTACGTAAACCAGTTAGATAGCCGTTTTACGTCACGACTTGACAAATCATCGAGTTTTTATTAATATGTATAGCTTGTCCACTTGAAATGACGCGCCCCACTACAGCCTTACCGTGTGCGTAAAATGCGGTACTTAGTGGTGCGCGTCAGTTCAGAGTGGACAAGCTATAGTGTCAACTATACCTTAGGGCGGGAAAAAAGGATTCTTAAGGATAAATCTATCCTGCCAGGGTTGCGAGTTCGTCCGAAAGGGATATCGCGGCCCCGGCACACAGGCAACGGAAGGAACACGGGTGGGTTTTAGTCAGTAAAAGTCTCACACGCCCTCCCGCTCCGGCCAGAGCGGGAGAAGTTATTTGATAATACCATTGATAATACACTAAAAAAAAAAAAAAATCGTATCTGTCTGTGTGACCGCAGCTTTCTCCTTAACTAAGCAACGGATTTTGATGCGGTTTTCTCCATAATTTAGAGAATTTATTCCGGAAGGTTTATGTGTCATCACAATTAGCCTAAACAGTTCCCACGGCTGGGACACCAGGCCTCCTCACTTCGAGAGGGAGTGGGCTGTAATCTACCACGCGAGCCCAGTGCGGGTTGTTAGATGTCACGTGGCTCCAAATTTTTGGTTCTCGAACATGCCGGTTTCCTCACGATGTTTTCCTTCACCGTTTTGAGAACAGTGGTCATGAAATTATTTACACAAAGTAAAGAGCTTGCCTGGGTTCAAACCACGACCTGCAACTAGTAAGTCGGGCCGTTACAACTGGACCATCACTGCTCCTTTTATGTGTTCCTGTTAATGTATATAAAATATTAATCAGTCTCGATGTTTTGTCAAGTTGTAAAAACCGCACGAAGCAGGAGCGGGTCGCTAGTTATGAATATACGAATGAAGGATCACATTCCTTAAACATAACCACAGATTAGTAGATGGGTCACTCCGCAAAATCATTTAAATAAAAATCGACTCTTGCTACGACGCAATAAAGTGCAATTCAGGTCGCACAGCGCTAATTACCTACAGTTATATTCACCTAGAAGTTGCCTCTCTTTCTATCGCGTAACTCTTATATCTTCTGACTACGTTACGCCCACTGGATTACACAAGTCGAGTCCGCCGCGTACCTACTTGTAGCTTTTTACCAAACATGCGGAGTGACCCATCTGTATTCACCTGTGACATAACTACTTAAAACATAAATAATATTAAATTAATGGAAGATCTTTCGTTCAATTGAAAAGGAACTTAGCCTATGTTCATGACGTCATATGTCAGTAAATATTAAATATACTTTCTTTGGTAATGCACTATAATATATGAGACATAGCAGCAAAATGCTCGAGTAGTTTTTAGTAAATTTAGGTTTACCAAATAAATATAATTTATTATTTTTCATATTAAAATTTAAAATATAGTGCATCACCTAGAATCTTATAAATAAATTATGTAATAATTATTTACAAAATAACCTAGAATCACTTGAATTAGTAACTGTTACGACCCCGCCGCCGCCAGGTGGCGCACGGCGGAACTTACTGTGTCCACGCCGCTGCGCCAGCCAGGACTCGTCGCGCCATCAGGGACGCCGCGAGTTTTGAAAACGAAGACTTATGTTCAGACATCGCATGGCGGACATCTTTTCATATTCTTTCAGAAAATAAAATAGATTTAATACCAAGCCATCATTTTCGAAGCCTATTCACAGCGGCAACAGCCGGAACAGTGACTGTCATAGTTTAGTTACTAAAATAACTTACTAAATACCTTAGTTTAGTCGACTCGACTTATATTAATGTTGGCATTATCTTATTATTTTAATAGCATTCTCTGAAGCCGCCATTTTGAAAGAAAAATGAATAAATATTGTAATTATGAAAATGACTAAGCTGAATTTTTCAGAGCACCTTTAGTTTGATGATAATTTTTAGTGGCTGAATTCGAGTAATTATTTCGCAAAAAAAAAAAATTGTCTATATGACTCAAATATAATTCAGCGTTTAGATGTCATTTCAGTCAATGGGGTACAATATAACCCGACTACCATTATAGCCATGTTGAAGCGTCTCTATACCCATCAACAATGATGTTATCTTCCTATACGTATTTAAACAAAAAATGTGGCTTCAATGAAATGCTATTTAGTATGAGCAGAAAGTTTAATTTCATTCTACGAGCTAGATTTTTTAAACCCATTCAGTTAAATTCTAACAGTTAGTGTAAATTTCACCAATGAAACTGAACGCTATTATGGCGGCACCTACATCGCCACATGCATACGCATCACACTGGCGTCACGCAAAATCATGCATCGCGCAAGCAGAGTTTACTGCGCGACTGGCATATATACAACGTCCCGATAATAATCGTCGGGCAGTAGCCCACCTGACGCGACATCCGTCTGGTCGGAGGATCCTCCCTTTCTATAGAGGATGAGTAAACGCGCGCTACACCCTGTTCCTCATAACTCTATACTGGTGACCCCTAAGTGATAATTTCGTAACAAATCTAAACCGAGTTCAAGAGCTGTCAGTGTCATTCAGTCATGTCATCAGTGGAGTATTGACACTGACAGCTCATGAAGTCGGTTTAAATGTGCTGATGTCGTTTCATTGATAAAATTTGCCTTTAGTCAATTTTGCAATAACAAACGGCTCGTACAATGAAACTAAAGCTTTTAGAACTGAACTATATAACTTCTAGCAAAGTCCGCTCGTCAATTAAATCTAGTATAGTGTAAATATTCGAAAAGACTCGAGAGAATAAACTCGAATTTATTTACAATGAACATTTAACCTAGCACTATAGTGACAAGACAGCCATTCAAACCATGTTTTAATTTAAATAATTTCGACTCTCGACCTCTGAAAGCCCTTTCAATTGTTCTTATCTCTTATTGGCACGACATATATTATGGGAATAGCTCATACCGTGGTAGATACAGAGTAAATAATAATGAAACTATAATGTTCCCACTGCTGAGACACAGGCCTCGTCTGTGAGAGGGAGTGGTCTGTAACCCACCACGCGGGCTCAGTGCGGGTTGGTAGATGTCACATGTCTTTGAATTTTTCGTTCTAGGACATGCCGGTTTCCTCACGATGTTTTCCTTCACCGTTATGAGAGCAGTGGTGATGACATAATTTACACAAAAGGTGCTTGAGTTCGAACAAACTCGTAATTCGCGGCCTATACAACTGCTCAATACAGAGTCTGAGGGTGTAAATGTATGGAACAGCAGATTTTTTTTCAAAAGCAGCGTAAAATGTCAGCTGTTAAGTCTAGAATTGTTATTTCGGTAAACAATTTAAACCACTTTCTGACCCTCACTCCCCCCTACATAAGAAAAAAAAATTGCATGGATCCCATGCACATTTTAGATGTTTACACTATGCGGGTCTGACTCTATATGAGTCACAACTACACTGCTTTAAGGATCTTTTGGCGCTCGAGTGACGTTGACAGGGGGGCGCTGTTGGTAAAGATTTGTGCAATTATTTTGGTAAATGTCACTTGAAATATATTCAAAAAACAAGATGGCAGTGTTAGTTCCAATTTTGACCACGCGCCACATGAACCTTGTAGCGCTATTGAAGTGTTATTAGTATCACTTCTATGTGCGTTTAGCATGTTAACAGCTATTATGAGATTTGTCAGCAGATTTACTGATAAAACTTGATCAGGCTTTCAGAAACCGAAGTTTTTCATTAATTCGTTACAGAGAATTTTGTTTTTTTTTTGTCAACTAGATAATGTCCAGGGTCAAAATAACTGACAAAGTCGGTTTAATAATAAACTTCCATCAGTGGGGCTTGTATAGTGACTAAATTCTAGAATTTTCTAGCGTGAGGTACTGCTAGATCCCACGCGGGGTATTAAAACTAGAACACGCTAGAACTTGGGTTTGATTCGCTTGATAAATGCGGTTATGTTCTTGACTGGATATTTGAACTTGAATACTAATACTTGTAGTGTGGGGTACTGCAAAACCCCAAGGTAGGTCATTACGGTACCCCAGTAATCACAAATCGAAAGATTTTGAAGGACATTGCGAATCCCTTTCTTCATATATTTGGAAAAGTTTTCTCAACAACGTAAATATCGCAATGTATGTTGTTGAACTGTCAAAATGAAAGGCATTGATGCCGTCTTCAATAGAGTTCGATGGGGTCCTACCGTACCCCAAGTGTCACTATAGATACTCAGTTGGCTACCAATCAGGACTTCAATATAAAATGCTAGTACTCATGCGGTGGGGTTCTGTATCACCCCAGAGGAGATCCGACAGTACCCCAAATGTCACTATAGTTAGTCTGTTGGCTACATATTTGGACTGGTGTACAAAAGGCGGCTACTTCGCTAGCCCCACGTGGGATAGTACTTGGTCCACTTGAACTCGGGCGCGAGGTACACTCTGCGGCCGCGCAAGTAGCAGGTCACTATGCCGCGGTATGCTGTGCGGGGTACGCCGCTCTGAGGAACGAGAAACATTAAAATTAGATTGAATTCATCGCGATGCTTTACTGTATTTTCTCATTAGGAATGATGAATGATTGATGGCAAAAAAAAAAACATTGTAAAAGTTTCGTGTGAAGAACACCCCGCTCTCATCGAGTTTAGAAGCGTATTATTACCAGTGATCGGAGTAGGTAGATTGATTTTTAGTACTTGTATCATAAATGCACACAGAAAGAATAACATGGATAAGCCATTTTTCCTCATTTTTGCTCATTTTATTACAATTCCTACCTTTTTTTTGAGGATGGCAAATCATCAAATGACTCCTTCCACTCTGGCAGAATACAATTCCTACATAAGTTCCGGTTTTTTTTTTAATAATCCACCAATTCCGGAGGAATGTCCATAGTAATATATACGTTTCGGATCAATGACCCCAGTTCAATCTACCTACTCCGATCACTGATTATTACCCTACAATTTCAGAGCGTAGAATACTATCAGCCAGTCAGTATTACAATACTGACTGGCTGATAGTATTCTACGCTCTGGCACGTTCAATTTTGACGGGTGCTATCCTAATATTATAAATGCGAAAGTGAGTTTGTTTGTTTATTTATTTGTTACGCTTTCACCCTAAAACGGCTTGGGATGAAATTTGGCACATGGGTAGACCATGGCCTGGAGAAGGACATAGGACACCTTTTATACTGATATTCCCACGAGATCGAGGATTATGCAGGTGAAACCGCGGGGCGCAGATGATAGTTATTTTATAAACGGCCAATTTAAATTTTATACGAAGCATAATACATTACACTGTATGCCCGAGTCAAAGGTGCAGATGCATCGTGATGTTACACTGTGCGGGAATCGATCTCGCAACTATATTACTTTTTGTCGTATTCATTTAACAAAATAAGTTGTGTGTCTTTTAGTCTGTGGTAAATACACGTATTTTATCTATTTCATTACTCAAACTAATACCTTACCAATCAACCTTTCGAAATAAGTAAACTTGTGAAATAGCAAGAAAAAGTTAAGATTTTATTAAACAATGTTTTTAATTATGGTATCTACCCGACTCTTACCCTAAAGTCGTCAATGACTTCTAGTTTCTTGGCAGCGCGCTGGTAACTCTTGGCGTTATCGTAAATTACGCAGACGGCTGTCTTGCTGCCAACACTTCTTAGGGTAACTACCCGCCACTTGCCCTAAAGTCGTTCATGAGTCCTAGTTTCTCGGCACCCCGCTGGTAACTCTTGGCGTTGCTGAACATGACGCGGACAGCTGTCTTGCTGCCAACACTACTTAGGGTAACTACCCGCCACTTACCCTAAAGTCATCCATGAGTCCTAGTTTCTTGGCAGCGCGCTGGTAACTCTTGGCGTTGCTGTACATGACGCGGACGGCAGTCTTGTCTTCACTACTTAAGACCTGTTCCGCTGTCATCTCTGGAAGGCTTTCTACTGTTTCAATAAGGTGTTCGTCGTAATTATCCTAGAAGGGAGAAAGATTGGCAACGTTAGAGTATGAAATTTGCTTTTAATTAATGAATAATGCACTCCCGGACTCCTAAATCGAGCCACCGTCCAATTTTATGCGTATAAGCCTAAAACTTCAAAATAAGAAGTCAGAGGAAAAGTATTGATGAAAAGGTGAGTTATGGCAGCGGGTCAAGGACAATCTCGAGGTTGTGACGGAACCACGGTTGCCACCACTAAATAGCGACCGATACATTCGTCTATGCATAGAGTCTCATGTGATGCCATATGCTGAATTTGTGGGCCAGGATTTCATAAGTATGCATGATAATGCAAGGGTGCACTATGCAGAGCTTGCCGTCGGTGAGCAATGGTTAGCTCGCCATCTTATAAGGACCAGGCCCGGGTCGACGGCGCGTTGTGTTCCACGCGCGCCTCAAAGAGATGTGAGCACCAACTGACGGGGTCCCCTAGGATCGATGCCTGCCGGGGTCGCGGTAAAGTCCGAAAAGGATATCGTGGCCCCTGGAAACGTAAAGGCAACTGAAGGAACACGGGTGGGATTTAGTCAGTAAGAGTTTGACACGCCCTCTCGCTCCGCCCAGAACCTGAGAAGTTAGTTGATAATTTCCCATCCAAAAAAAAAGAGCACTTATAGGATGACCTGAAGAAGCGTGTTCGACCTAAACAACCAGCTCCAGAAACTTAGCAGGAGCTGAAAACGGCCATCTTGGAAGCTTGTGAGAACATTCCACAGCACGTCATGGTGGCATTAATTAATTCCATGCCGAACCGCATGACGCCGTCGTTTTTTTTTCTGTACTTGTAACTTCCTGCGCGAGTCCCAATACTATTTCCTTCTTTCTAATTTTAATAAAACAACTGGCCCAGGCGCACTCCGCACAGAAAGAGAGGCAACTTGTAGGTGAATATAACTGTACATAATTAACGCTGTGCGACCTGAATTGCACTTTATTGTGTCATAGCAAGAGTCGCTATTTATTTAAATGATTTTGCGGAGTGAATTTTCTGTACTTGTACTATTATGTATTCTAAGATGTAACTCACGCAAAACATTGTGCTTATGGGTGCATGCAATGGTACATCCGTACCGGGATCGTGGACGTATGTAAAAACAAGTTTTAAAACGTAAAATGTCCAAAAAAGTTTGAAGAAACCTTATCTCCGTAACCAGAAGGTTCCAGATAGAGCGGTTTCAGTACGAAAAAATGCCGGAAAGAAGAAGTGACTCTCAGCTTCGTTCAGAGGGTGTGGCGGCATCTACATCGCCACATGCGCATACGCATCAAAGACCTGACGTCACTCAAATCATGCATCGCGCAATTAAAGTTTGGCGCGCGAACGACATCAATCGTTGGGTAGTTGGGTACCAGACGCGACACCCGTGTGGTCGGAGGATCCTCCCTTTTAGAGGATAAGTGAACTTTACACCCTGTTCCTAATACCTCTAAATTGCTGACCCTGACGTGATTTACACCCGTAATAGACCTCTTACCTTGAGTAAATATGTGAGGTTCTGTTTGGTAAACTCCACAAATTCCAAATTGAGTTGTATGTTGCGCAGATGCATATCGAAGAACAGCCCTTTACTGACGCCTATCTGTTGAAGGAAATAATTATGGGATATTTATTATTGATATAGCACAGACAGAAGAAATAATCACCTATTATTGAAATAATAGATGACTATTTCTTCAGTGTGTTACAAATGAAGTTAAAAAAAAAAACGGCCCAGTGCGTGTCGGACCACGCCACAATGAAGGCTTCCGTAGTTGGGATGATTTATCCCAAAAACAAACATAACTTTGTAGTTGAGAAACATGTTCTCCCATACATCGATATACGTCACGGTCAATTCTCCTACTGCAAATATAAGTTTGTAATCGCAAAAGAAAAAAAAATATGACGATATTTGGACTATAAACGATTTTCGGACTTTTTTCGTTACATGAGCTGTGAGACCTCGCTTCCTGCCAAATTTCATGATTCTAGGTCAACGACAAGTACCCTGTAGGTTTTGATTTATTTGCGAGTATTAAATAATGTCACATAAATGGCCGTATTTTTTTATTGCGTTGACTTAGTTGCTTGAATTTTTCTGAACTCCAAGGGACTGTAGACGTCGCGTATATTAATTTCAATTTGATAACTCCACGCGTTCTTGAGAAAAAGGGTCTTGACAGACTGACGGACAAGGAAGTGATCCTATAAGGGTTCCGTTTTTTCTTTTTGAGGTACGGGGAACCCTAATTACCAACTCGATAGTCTATGGTTGCCACCACGTCTGCTAACCATGGGGTTCCTTGGTCTGAGTCCTCCTGGGTTTTAGTCTAGTAGATAGCATAATGGCAGGTTTTTCAGAAATCCACCCACCAACAGCGTTTATGCAATGGCTCAAAAACTAAATACATAATAAGTTACCAGGACAAGTTATCTCAAGTATTAACATTCACGAATTTAAAAGAAATCTGTTCAAATAGTTAAATAACAAGGTGTATTATTCTGTTGACGAATATTTAAATGACAACTTTTAATTATAATACCTGAAGCTGTTCTTATGTTATGACATTCTAAATAATTTGTTAATTTTAATTATGTATGAATTAGTGACATTATATTTTTTTTATTTTGTATTTTTTTTACTTTATTTAATTTCGTCGTGTCGTGTTGGCCCGGTGGTTAAGGCCTCGCCTCTCATGCACGAGGTTGTGGGTTCAAATCCGGGCAAGTATCAATGTGACTTTTTCAATTCATATGTACTTTCTGAGTTTATCTTGGACATTACTGACATCGGTGAAGGAAAACACCGTGAGGAAACCTGGACTTTATAGTTAATATAAGTCTGAAATCACCAACCCGTCTTGAGCAAGCGTGGTGATCAATGCTCGTGCCTTCTCTGTATGAGAAGAGGCCTTTGCCCTGCAGTGGGACAGTAACAGGCTGGTATATATATATTATTTAATTTGACATTTTTAATGATTGCACCGACTTTTGATTTTATAAAATGTATTTGTTTTAAAAATAACCTTTGATATTTTGTACGCCTTTTGGCGGGACACAGCTCGGATCTTTTGTATGTACTCTGTGTTCACGAAATAAATGAATTTGAAAATCAATAGTTAATTTATTTGGGCTACTATCCTTATCTTTACATATTACAAAACAAAGTCCTTCGCTGCGTCTTTTTGAACGGATTTTCAAACGGTTTTTACCAATGGACGGAGTGATTCATGAGGAAGGTTTAAGTGTATAATTAATTAGGGTTTGGTGTAAATTGGCTGGAATATAACAATTATTGTTGAAGATGTCGGTAAAAATCATACCGACTGGGAGCTTTATTGGCGTGCGCCGCGTAAACCGTGTGAGATTAATATAATTTATGTTCTACAGGATTGTTCAAGATGAACAATCCTGTAGAACATAAATTATATTCATAAAAAGTTCAACAAAAAAGTCCGCGATGGCATATATTTATATTCTAAGGACGACTGCTCCGAAGCTACTTTGCCCGGTATTATATTAATCCTTATACAATAAAATATGTTATTTAAATTGGGCATTTAATTCTAATCACTTGAATATATCATTTAAATTAATAGTTTAAAAGATGTCACAGATTAAGTCAAAATTACACGTAACAAAGTAATTATGGTTGACGGCATTGCGGGCGCAGCGGTAGGAGTCAATGACCTTTTCCTCAGCCTTCTTATATCTATAAAAGTCAATGCCACTTTTCGTTGTAATTTTATAACTCAAGAACGGCTGGGTCGATTTAGCTGATTTTGGTTTTGAAATGTTTGTCATAGTCCAGGGAAGGTTTAAACGGTGAGAAAATTAGGGTAGGTAAGGTGGGTAGGTAGGGTAGGTAGGGTAAGTAGGGTAGGGTAAGTAGGGTTTAGTGCTACCCGTGCGAAGTCGGGGCGGGTAAAGCTAGTTAGGTATATAATCCCGGTAGTACGTTCCCGTGGGATATTTTGCGATATCCACGCGGGCGAAGCCGCGGGGAAAAGCAAGTCTTTTATATTTTTTTATGTTCCTTATAAAAAAAAAGTAAATAATATGTATTGAAAATGAAATTAATAAAGGAATGATATTCCTTTTCATTTTAAGTTCAATTACCTTTCCAAATGAGTATGTCCTAGATATCTCAGGCCGTATACACGCCCTGCCGTCAATATTAACTGGGTTCCGAAGCCAGTCGTCAAAGAATCTGTAAAAGAGGATGACGTTCATAAGTTACAGGGAGCAAATGACGCAAGTACAGACTACATTTGCCCTAGCACTAATGCGCAAAGTAAACATTGTTTACATACATTACATTTATTTTACTTTATTAAGGACTTCAGTCATTGGTGATACTAGGTTTGTCCGATTTTGAAAACTAAAATGCTGTAGGATAGTTGTATTTTCTCTTGACTACACTTCGGCACTTGTAGTGTACTTGGTACACTTGGGCGCCAGTTAGGTCCAGGTGTCTTTCCTCAACACCCAGCCTAGCCCTGAGAAGAACCCAGTGCGATGTAGCAACTCATCGCGACATGTAAAATACCGTGAAATATGCCAACATTGCCCCCAAGGGAAACTTTGCCCGAAGAACCGTTTATAAGCATATCTTTGATGTGCAAATATCTAAATATTATGGCAACATTGATTGACTCACGTGGAAAATAGGTTACACGTGGTTGTAGGTGCGTGTTTTTGCGGGCAAATTATAGTGCAAGGTAAGGGTAACATTGCCCAACCATTTTAGTAAAAATCTTTCAATGTCGTATTCATTCCTAAACTAAACGCCATCTATACCAACATTCTTGCACTGGTTTTTATGTCACCTGCATAAAGACCATATTTGCGTAAAAAAAACAATGTAGGCAAAGTTGGCTAAAACTTCACATAACTTTGTCCGTCCACTAAATCGAACAAATATTGAATTCAAAATCAAAGTCAAACAATTTATTCCAATCAGGCACATAAAAGGCACTTTTGAACGTCAATTCAATGTTGAATAATAGTATAATTTAGCGATACACGCACATGATCTTACAGTTGTAGCTGATGAAGGAAAATACTTACTTCTCCATAGAAATTCATACTAAAATTGTAATTATTCGAAAAAAGTGGGCAAATTGGCATGTTTCACGGCACTGGTATTTAGCTGCATCCGGCTAAACTGCAAGCCGACTCCGATATAGTTGGGAAAAGGCTAAGCAGATCGCGCTTGGTACTCACGCGACTGGCCACTTGGGCGCCAGCTTGGTTCAGGTGTCCTTCCTCAACACCCCGCCTAGCCCTGAGAAGAACTCAGTGCAATGAAGCAACCCATCGCGACATGTAGAATACTGGTATTCAGCTGCATCCGGTTAGACTGGAAGCCGGCCCAACAACGTTGCGCAAAAGCTTGGCAAAAGATGGTTGATACTCACGCGACTGGCCACTTGGGCGCCAGCTTGGTCCAAGTGTCCTTCCTCAGAGCCCAGCCTAGTCCTGGGAAGAAGTCAGTGCGATGTAGCAACTCAGGTCGCGACATGTCTATGACCCCCACCTTGCCGTTGTCATTCCAGGCTGATATGCACCTGAAGAAGTTGCAAGGAAAAAGTATTTAGTTCAATATCTGTTCTAGTATATTGTATACTTCTTATTTGCACCAACGATAGCCCCATTTTATGTCCAGGCAAATCACGGTCCATTCCAAGGTTGCCTGGAAGAGATCGCGGAAAGCGATAAGGCCAGTCATTCACCGATGTCACTTTCAGAACTCGTTTTATGCACGGTGGCATCGACGCGAAAACTGACATGGATTCAGTACATGATTCTGAATCCCCTGCGCTGAAATTTTGAGTCGGTTATTTCAAAAAATATCTGCTGTTTCATAGAAAAGTGT
This sequence comes from Agrochola lota, assembly GCA_947364205.1. NCBI lineage: Eukaryota > Metazoa > Arthropoda > Insecta > Lepidoptera > Noctuidae > Agrochola > Agrochola lota. Next base: position 9,135,213 of record OX376245.1, on the reverse strand, counting down.
AAGGTCAAAATGTACGGAAGTGTAGTTTTTTTAAAATAACCGACGAAAAATTTCAACCCAGTGAGGTTCAGAATCATGTACTGAATCCAAGGTAACAGTTTTCGCGTTGATGTCCCTGCCACCCTGTATATTGAAATAAGGGCATGAGAATGATGGTGATTAAATAGGGCCCAAGACTATCTCTTTCTTGCAAAGTTGTACAATTAAGGCTGTTACAAAAAGTGTTGTAAAATCTTTTAAAACTTACCACAGCGTCCTATCCTTGAGTAGCAACGGATATGTGCCGAGGAAGTACTCGAAGAAATCCGGGGATATGTCGAGGTCATCTGGAATTAATATAGTTTTTTTTTTAATACTTATTATTTTATTATTATTCAGTACCCTGTAGGTTTTGATTTATTTGCGAGTATCAAAATATGTCACATAAATGGCCGTATTGTTTTATTGCGTTGACTCGAAGCTTGATTTTTTTAGAGCTCGAAGGGACCATAGACCTATATATTTGATATTAATTTTAACTTGATACCTCCACACGTTCCTGAGAAAAATAGTCTTGGCTGACAGACAGACGGACAACAAAGTAATCCTGTAAGGGTTCCGTTTTTTCCTTTTGAGGTACCGGAACCCTAAAAACTAGCGAAATATAGGTCGTACATAATCAGTGTTAGCACTCGAGATGAACAGTACTATAGATGTTATGCGCTCTTCAACAGTTGCTGATAACATCATATTATGTTTAGTTTTAGCGTTCCATTGGACTGTGCAAATATTGCTATTGATTCTGTAATTCAACCTTTCGGTACAATTAACTAAAACGTTACGGTCAAATTGACTTGCATAAAATTCATTTCAAATTATGGAAAGCATATTTACATGTACAGTCAGCTGCAGAGAAATTGCACCCCCTAGCAATATATAAATACCGTGCTAGGGGGTGAGTTTTCTCTGCAGCTGAGTCAACCTACTTTGTAAGTTTATTTAAGTATTTTGTCTAATGTCGTTGCGCTATTTCTTCCCAGCTTTATTTTATTTTTAGCCTATGTTGTCCCACTGCTGGACAAAGGCTTCCCTTTCTCCTTTCCACTCCTCTCTTTGTGAGCTAGTGTGGACCGTTCGTGTCCGCAGACATCAAGCTCGTCCCGTGATAGTTATGGGGCGGTTCATTAATTACATGTGGCGATTTTTCGACCCCCTCCCCCCTTGGTGAGATGTCGTGGGATTTGACTCGACCCCTGTTAACCCCCAACATTACTGTCACGTGACTCAAAATGCGTATTTTTTGTGTAAATAAGGTAATCTGTGCTTGATTGTATTGGATTTATTTATAAAATTATAATTTGATATAAGACTAGTATTTAATTACTAAGAATTACTAAGAACGTAGTCTAGAATCAATGTAGTGAGAAAATCGAACACTAAAATTTGTAGGATTTACCCATATTTTAGTGGAGAAACATGTTTTACTTAATTTAACCCAGTTATCTCGTTATCTTAAACTGTTTCTTGCGGAAAAAATCCAAGAAAAAATCAAGATCCCCTTCTCCTCCACGTGAGATTTGGCTCGACCCTCCCCCTACATGCCTCACGTAAATCATGAACGACTCCTAAACTCCTGCCGGGGTCGCGGGAAAGTTCGAAAGGGATACCGCGGCCCCTGACAACGTACAGGCAACTGAAGGAACACGGGTGGGTTTTAGTCAGTTAGAGTCTGACACGCCCTCCCGCTCCGTCCAGTGCGGGAGAAGTTATTTCATAATTTCCCACGCAAAAAATAATAAAAAACCCCTAAACTCTATAGTTCGCGCGCGACTGCTAGTCACTGCCTGAGGTATGTGAGCGGTGAGACGGGGGAGGTAGACGAAGGCCAAGGTAACGCAGTCCGCCAATTTAGTCAAGTGCGCCCCCCTCCATCTCACCGCTCACATACCTGAAGCAGTGACTAGCAGTCACGCGCGGACTATAAATTTTTTTTTTTGTCTTCGAGTAGCGATCTGTGTGCGCGTCATCGAGACCTAACATTATGCCAAAATTCAAACTCTTAAGGCGGGTCCACACCTGCGCATGCGCAACTGTCAGGATGCTGGGCTAAGTAAGCATGGTGGTCCATGTTCGTCCCTTTTCTATATGAGAAAAGATCTTTGCCCTGCAGTGGGGCGATACAATTACAAGCTTGTACTATTTTCCTTAAACTAGTAGGTATCAGCAATGAGCCACTTCGAGTAGGTATGCATGTAACCGATAAACTATTTACATTCAACAAGCAACAAATTGTTCCTTATCGATTTACTGTTACTTCAAGTAATTAGGCAATGCATGTTGTTACATGATACTATAATCGAACCCTTTATGAAACAGTTGTAGGTATTTATGTCACCGTAAGATTGTGAAAAACGTTAGTTTATAATAAAAATCGGTATTTTTTGCGTTAGATTATAAACTGTCGAAAAATAGTGAACTGAGTGAAATGGTGACCCATTTCACCCAGTTCGATTAGGTTAGAACTGCGACAACCGCGCGCGAGCGAAGCGAGTGTTGCCGCGCCAGCGGCTGGCGAGCGGTAATTCTCGCGCGAACAACTTGGAAGTAAAGGCACCCAGGCACAAACAGGCGCGACGCGACACCGGTGATTATTCTACCATTAAATTTTCTTAGAATTGTTTTATTAGAGACGCGTCGCGCGTGTTTGCACTGCCTTTACTTCCAAGTTGCTCGCAGCTAGGCTGGCTATTTAGTATAAGCGCTAGGTTTGTTACGTCGCAAGCAACTTTGATACCAGTTCACAATTTTTCGCTTTCCCATGGATAGATTATATATAAATGTACAGACAGTAAGAAAACGATCCTGTTTCTTATAAGGATCAAAAAACTCTTTTACTCAATTGAGGTTGATCTAGAGGTCGTAAGTGTTACTGCTAAGCATGAGCTTCTGGGCTCGCGTCCTAGGTCGGGCAAAGTGTTATTGGGTTTTTCCGTTAGCAATTTCTCAGTACTAGCCCGGAGACTGGATTTGAGTCCAGTTGATGGCAATAGGCTCGCCCCCTATTACATGGGACTTAAACATAACTGGCGAAATGTGGGTGTACCTGCTATGGGTACCTCTCCCTAACCCTTCGGGGAAACTAGTCGTGATGTTATGTAAAAAATAATTCTCAAAATTACTGACCTTGGTGTCAGTTGTTACATAAAGTTAATTATTTTTTTTCCTTAATTGACAAGCATTTTGAAAAGCTGTCTATCAGTCAAAATCAAAATATTATGACACACTTCCATCCGGTGTCTCAAAATTCAAAAGTCATTTATTCAAACTAGGCTGAGAAACAGCACTTTTCGAACGTCAAAATTACATAAGACAGTCCCCTAAAACGCCCAACCTTCACCACAGCTGGGACGAAGAAGTGTGTCTTGAATTGTGAATTTAAAGTTGAGAAATTGTGAAATTCTACTTTAATTAGCATTACTAAGGTGATTCCTTTAAAGTAGACCGCGGAATTCAAAATTTCTTACATCTTATGCAAATAAATTTTGAATTTCACCTGATGTAATGCTAAACTAAGTAGAATTGACACGTTCTTAACTCTAAATTCTCAAAACCGGGTGTAAGAGTATTTCAATTTTATTTTATGTCTCTGAGTACAGGGATTAACTTTTAGAAAGATTTCGGCCATACTTCGGTTCATTCTGTTGTGCGCTAACAATGCTTCATGATTGGTCAACGAGGTCGTTTTGAACTATACAGCCGAGATCACCATTGTGTGTCGACATTCAAACGAATCCATTGAAATGGACTAGATTCTATTTGGTAATATTGTTAGTTAGAAAAAGGATTATTACAGTACATAGTACAATAGGGTGCACCTTATTGGTAACTGACGGACAACGAAGTGATCCTATAAGGGTTCCGTATTTTCCTTTAGAGGTGCGGAACCCTAAAAAGGGGATTTATTTATTAAAGAGGATTAAAATATATAAACTTCTTCTTCCTGCCTTGGCCAGCTGTGCTGGCACTGCTGCTGTGGCTGCGGAAACCTCAAGCGACGAAAGTATATATATAAATCTGCCCGACTATTTTGGGGTCGGCTTCCAGTGTAACCGGATGCATCTGAATACCAATATTTGACAAGGAGGGCCTGCGTATCTGCCCTCCACTACCCAGTTACTGGGTAATACGATACCCCTTGGTAAGACTGGCTGTCAGACTTTCGGGCTTCTGACGACGCGTAACGACTGTCAAAGATCCACGAAGACTTTCCGAGGCACGGAGGAGTCTCAATATGTCAAGATGGTCACCCATCCACGGACCCACCCCGGTTAGCGTAGCTTAACCTGATGGATCGACCCGTGCGGCGACAGTAGAATCTTATCGGTAATTATATTTTCGAGCAGTTTGGGGTTGAAACCCTCGTGCTGTGAGGACCGATTGCTTATGGTTTGTTCAACGAAATCTCCAACCAGCTGATAGACACTTCCCCTGACCCAAGGGCTGTATTTTACTATGGCCAGAGACTAAGCATTGCCATACAACGTGGCAATGCCGCCAGTCTTTTGGGTACATTACTAGACGACAGTATTTTCGACGACATATTTTAGTTTCTCAATAGTTTTAGTTAGGTTAGGTTATTAGATTTTTATTTAAATAATTTGCTGAACTCGATTACCTCGACGAAGATAAGAAGAGGTAACACGTTCCTGCTAATCAACGTAAACGTTGGTAAAATTGTTATGTAAATACGTTCGCTTCGCTATTCGTTTCGGTCTACTTGTTTATCAGAGTATGTAATTCAAGAAAAATGTTTTCGGGTTTTTTACTTTTAAGCGTCTAAATTACCGATAAACCACGCTAAAGTATGTGCCAGAGTATTTGCAGAGAACTCGGCAATAAAACGCGAGATGAATCTAACTGTTATCTCGAATATGGTAATGGCACGGCATTGATTCGTCAAGCTGTTTATTGAATGCAGTCGGTCTATTCTTTAAAAATATCACCTTAAAAGCTCAACGCACACACAAGGCGTGTCGGGAGCGAGACTCGCTCTTTAGATGCTCGCCGTACTGCCGCATGCCGTCCCGACCGACGACCGACACGCACCCGCCTTGTGTGCGTGTTGAGCTTAAACGTAGGTGACGTGAGCTGTCACTGTCATTTCACATTGACACTATTGACAGCTCACTTCACCGTAAGATTTTTACATTATAAATAAAAAAAAACCCTTTTATTTACTCAAATCAACACAACAACCTTGCACAATTCACTAAGTTACAAATAAGCAGTAAAGGTAGGTAACATTTTTGTTTGGTATGTACTTACAGCCCGATTCAAACTTAATGGCGGCTCGGAACATGAGGCGAGTCGCTGCGCAGTAACGAATTCATGTGTCAGCGGGGGGTGTGCAGTGCGGTACTGCGCAGCGAGTGGCTAACTTCCGAGCCGCCATTAACTTTGAATCGAACTATATCTGATTCACTCTGCTCCCCGTACTAGTTTAAACTGTATTACGGTGGAACAGTTTTCCTTGTTCTCTGTAAATGTACTTATAGTAGCAGACCTTTGACAATTTTTTTTATTTTAATTGCAAAAGATCCACAGAAGTTACTAGTAGACCTGCTGAGGTCGTATTAGATAACAATGTCCATGTCATTTATGTCAGCAGGAGAATATAGTCCTCGGCTTTTTACGGTATCCCTAGTTTTATTTTTTTATTCTTCATGTCCCTGTGTCTCGAACACATGGTTGAACGCGAACTTGTAGTGCCTAGCGATCTTGTAGTACCCTCTTCTCACACATCATTACAACGATCTTGACCTTGAAATTATACTGACCTTTAACAAAAATGACGGTTTCATGTCCCAGTGTTTCGAACACATTGTTGAGCGCGAGATCGTAGTGCCTTCTGAACTTGACACATAATTACTGACGTTGACAATGCAACTAACCTTCAACAATAATGACGGCTTCATGCCCCAGTCTCAAACACATGGTTGAGCGCGAATTTGTAGTGTCTAGCGATCTTGTAGTACCCTCTTCTGACACATTATTACAATGACCTTGACCTTGAAAATTAAACTGACCTTCAACAATTATGACGGCTTCATGTCCCAGAGTCTCAAACACATGGTTGAGCGCGAACTTGTAGTGCCTGGCGATCTTGTAATACCCTCTGAACTTGACCTTGACCCTGGGCAGCACTATTTCAGACACGTCTGGTTGTCGGACAACGGATATGGTGGGGTCCGAAACCGTGTACGATCTAATGACTTCATATGTGGCGTTGTGGCCGCAATCCTGGTGGGAAAGATGACAATTATAAGAAATAAATTATTTCCAAATGATAATTTACAAATTTTATGCCTCTAGGGAGTGGTCCATTAAGAGTCCTCAAAGAGTGACGATATTTATAAGTACGTTCGATGCACCCTGGGCAGTTGCCTGTACGCCGTCATAAGTACCAACTGCAATAACTAATCTACTACCAACTTTACTTACTGGTTACTGGTTAGTCTATTATGACGGTGAGCAGAAACGTAAAGATGGAAGACATTTTGTCCTCTTTTCAACATCAAGTTTGTGAATTTTGATATCAAAATACGATTTCAAAGTTGACACTTAAATCAACTGTCCCGCATTGAAGGAAAACATAGTAACACTAACAAGACCTAATGGTTTTAGAGGTATGAGGAACAGGGTGTAAAGTTCACTCATCCTTCATAGAGAAGGGAGGATCCTCCGTCGTCGGGCGAGATGCTGTATATTTGCGCGATGCAGGATTTTTCGTGACGTCAGTTTGTTGCGTAGTTCGAATTTTGCGATGTAGATACTGTCACAGTTTCAAATTCCCTCGAACACATATAGTGAAGAATTGTTGTGATTTCTTATGAGCAATACTCGTACAGGCTTTAGCAGGACTATTAGCAAAAATGTACCTATGTCTTTAATTAAATTGATTAATGAATTCTAATGTCACTGTGTCATGCAGATGATCTATTTTACAAAAGCTTTTGCCCGCAGCTTCGCCCGCGTGGATGTCGGGAACGTACTACCGGGATTAACAGTAAATTACCCTATATGTCATTCTAGGTAAACAATGTATTCCGTAACACATTGTTTTCATATAACTCTTTTGGTTTACGCGGCACACTCCAGGAAAGCTTGATTTTTTTTTCTATCTTCAACAATCATCGTCATATTTCAACCAATTTACACAAAGCTTAATGAATTATACACCTAAATCTTCCTTATGAATCACTCCGTCCATTGATGAAAACCGTATGAAAATCCGTTCGGTAGTTTTTGAGCTTTTCGCGTTCAGACAGCCAGACGCTGCTTTGTTTTGTAATATCTAGTGATAGTGAACTGTTTTAGTAAGACCTACTTTCGAGTATCAACTCGAAAGTAGGTCTTACTAAAACAGTCAATATTCATTAATACTGCTAATACAACCAGTTTGCTGTATCACGCAAACTATTCCAATGTCATCAATAATGCAGACGGTTGTGAATTATTGAATATCTCTAATGGCGACCATGACGGATTCGATGAAATAAAACATACAACTTTCTCTGAGAATACGAAGAAATTATTATATTGATTCTACTCACTGATTTAGCCTTTATAATGGGAGTTAGGTTACCTACCCAACATTCGATATTCAAATAAATCTTGCTTTTGGCTATGCCAGTAGGTTTTTTACAATCAACATTTAGGTGAAAAACGTCAAATTCAGAATAGCAAAATTGCCATTTTCACTAAATTAAAAACTCAGTACTATCTTAGAGCTGTTAAACTACAATACAGTGAAGTTGTGTGACTTTAGTCTATTTCAGAATGGGAAATCGTCGTTTGACAGGAATAAACTAAATTTTACTGATTTTTTGTCTAGTTTAGAGGCATTTGTGACAAGAGAATCGGCACCAATGTCACTCTAAGGAGACACGTCGAAGTGAGACGGCAAGTCGCAAATATAGGGAGCGAAAGAGACAAGACAATATGTAACTTGACTAAGAAGCCAACTTTTGATGTGGCACTTGAGATGCCTACAGAAAATCGCAGGCAGGACCACTCGCACAGACCAGGAGAACATGGCAGAAAAGGGAGGAGGCATATACTCAGCAGTGGGTGGAATAAGGCTGCCAATGATCACAGTATAAATATGGACAGTACAGAAACTACGGAGTAAATGTTCGCACACTCACACAGGCGCGCTAATTGACGGGCAAGCGAGTGTCGCGGTGCTGTCCAGTGTTGCCAACCCGTACGATAATAAGATAAGATAAGATAAGATAAGATATTCTTTATTTGTCTAAACATGGTATACATACAAGAGCATGCAAGATTAAAATCAATTGTTTAAGTCCAGTCATGTTTAGCCGTAAGTATCGGCGTACAAATATTTCTATAATATTGAAAACTATTGTTCTTTTTATTGACAACAAAAAAATTATAAAATTTCACAAAAAGAAAGAAAGTTATGAGTTATATTATTATAAAATTTCACAAAAAGAAAGAAAGGTACCCAGAATTTCAAATACAAAATTTTTAACTTAGAGACCTGTTAATTCGAAATTATTATTATATCATCATGTCAACATTCAGATTGAAAAAATAAATCACAAATACAAGAACAATGTCAAAGTTTAAAAATGTATGTCAAATTTGAAAGATACATGTCAAAATTACAACCCAAGTCCAAATTAACAGATTTATGTCGATTTTACAATGTTGATTGCTAAATTACAATGTGAACGTCTAGTTCATGTCAAATTACAAGACGAATGTCAAAATTACAGGAAAAAAGAAAAAAAAAAAAAGAAAACTAAAAAACTTTTTCGGCTAGAAATTCGGAGACACTGTAATATGCTTTATGCAAAAGGAACAGTTTTAATTGACGCTTGAATGCATTCCTATTTAACTCTTTCCATCGTTTAGGCAGGATATTAAATATAGTGGGAGCCATGCAGACGATACTCTTGCGCATGAGTGCTGTTTTTGCTGGATAGATGCGAAGAATAGTCGCATCTCTTCTGTTACGCGGTACGGCGTCCTCTAGACGTGGGAACAGTTTGGGGTTAGTTTTAACAAACATTGCGGTTTCGAGAATATACATACAGGGAAGTGTTAATATTTTGTACTTTTTAAAATATGGTTTACATGTATCAACCGTTTTTAACCCAAACATTGTTGTAATTTATATCAAAGTGTAACTACTACCGACATCTATGTTATAGAATGTATGTATTTGAATGTGAACCTTTTTCGTGTCATGGAATGTTCTACATGTGAAGGTTGATTTATAATAAAATTAGTCTGCACTGAATAACCGACGCGTTTACTTTAGGTTATGGGCCATCCCAGATTTTCCAAGTTTCTCAAGTTAGTTTAGATACGGTCGTGTTGTGCAAGATGTCAATGAACTATTTAGCCAGTGTGCCTAAGTTAAAAGGCAGGGAAAACTATGATGAGTGGACATTTGCAGTTGAAAATTTACTCGTGTTGGAAGGCACATTACATTGTGCGAAGCCAGTGGTAGGAAAAGAAATCAAACCCGAAGATGATGCGAAGACGCGGGCCAAATTATCCCTAACCATTGATCCAGCTTTGTATGTGCATATCAAAAAGACGACGACCTCGAAAGAGTTGTGGGATAAACTTAAATCATTGTTTGATGACTCAGGATTTTCGAGAAAGATATCGTTGTTGCGTCACTTGATTTCAATAAGACGAGAAAATTGTGAGAATATGACCACCTACGTGACTCAAATTGTGGAAATATCGCAAAGATTGAGTGGAACCGGTTTTGAAATAACTGATCAGTGGATTGGATCATTGATGTTGGCAGGATTACCAGACAGATTTTCACCGATGATAATGGCCATCGAACATTCTGGAATTTCAATCACAGCTGACGTCATCAAGACAAAGTTGATGGATTCCGAACCGTTAGAGATAGCAGCAATGACATCGAACGAAACGCAGAATTCTGAATCGGCGTTTGCTTCAAAATGGGCGAAACAAAAACCCAGACAAAACACCAATCAGGGCGGAGCGTCAATGTCAAATGTCAAAGTGACAGGAGGAAATAAAAATATAACCTGTTACAAATGCAAAACACCGGGTCATTATCGAAATCAATGTCCAATGGTTGAAAAGTCAAGCAAAAATAAACCCTCAAATGCATTTAGTGCTGTTTTCCTGAGTGCTAAATACGGTAAAGACGAGTGGTACGTGGATTCGGGAGCCAGCTCACACATGACGGCTATTGGAAGTTGGTTGCAAAATGTATCGAGTCCACAGATATTACCCGAGATTATGATAGCCAATCAAGAAAAACTTCAAGTCTCGTGCAAAGGCAATGTTAGTATATCGACACAGCAAGGTTATGATATAATAATCAAGGATGTTTTATGCGTTCCAAGCCTGACGACAAACTTATTGTCAGTGAGTCAGCTAATCAAGAATAACAACAGTGTTACTTTCTCAGAGAGTCAATGTTGCATATACAATGCGAAGAAAGAACTGGTAGCTGTTGCTAACTTGACTGACGGTGTGTACAAGTTAGACATATGTGCTATACCAGTGACAAAATGTTTACTTGCCAGAGATAATGCTTTGCTGTGGCATAGGAGGTTAGGACACATAAACACTAACGACTTGAATAAAATGAAGAATGGCGCCGTGGAAGGTATTAGCTATGAAGGCAGTTATCAGGTGACAAAATCAAACTGTGTGGTTTGTTGTGAGGGCAAGCAGTCACGTCTGCCGTTCTCCACAGGCACAAGAGCAACAAAAATGCTTGAAATTGTGCATGCTGATGTTTGTGGGCCAATGGAAACCAAATCTATAGGATTGGCAAGGTACTTCCTACTCTTTGTAGATGACTATAGCCGTATGTCATTTGTGTATTTTATGAAAGAAAAGAGTGAGGTGTTCAAACATTTCAGAGATTTCAAATCAATGGTGGAGAAACAAAAGAATGCCAATATGAAGGTCTTGCGGACTGATAATGGGGGAGAATTTTGTTCGAAAGTGATGGAAGATATTTTGAAAGAATCAGGCATTCTACACCAAAAGACAAACCCCTACACACCAGAACAAAATGGTATGTCCGAGCGAAACAATAGAACAATTGTTGAAAGAGCAAGATGTTTGTTGTTCGATGCTAAGTTAGAAAAAGGATTTTGGGCAGAGGCAGTATCCACAGCTGTCTACTTGAAAAATCGATCTATAGCATCAGGTCTGAATGACAAAACGCCATATGAGATGTGGCATGGCAAGAAACCCAAAATGAGCCATTTACGAATTTATGGTAGTCCAGTAATGGTGCATGTCCCTAAAGAGAAGAGGACGAAGTGGGACAAGAAAGCTCAACAGCACATTCTTGTTGGTTACTCGGAGAATGTAAAGGGCTATAGAGTTTATGATCCAGTCAGAAACCAGGTCACTACTAGTCGAGATGTAGTGGTGATGGAAGAAGGATCATCCGCAGCCAATGATGCGACATGGTGTATGGAAGAAGCGATTCCTGTTCCTGAAGAAGATGATCGTTCAGTGGGGGAACGTAGCATTGATGAACGATCAGGATCAGATGCTCAAGACAGTGAATCATCGCAGCAGACATTCTTTGAGGCAGAGGCAGATGAGACCTATGTTCCCAAAACTCCATCGCCAAGCAGCAGTCCAATCAGAACGCCAGAACCAGACTCTGCGATCTTCAACAGACCAAAGAGGGAGCGGCGGAAGCCTGACAGATACAGTCCGACTGGCTTGTTGGTCACTGTAGATCCAGAACTGACGGTGACGGAGGCATTGAGCAGTTCTGAGAGCATGCAATGGAGAAAGGCAATGGATGAAGAGTTGGAGTCATTCCGAAAGAATGAAGTGTTTGAGATTGTTGATGTCCCAAAAGGAGCTACTATAGTGAAGTGTCGGTGGGTACTAAAGAAAAAAATAAAAAGTGATAATGAAGTACAATATCGTGCGCGATTAGTTGCAAAAGGTTTTACGCAAAAACGCGGAGTGGACTATGATGAGACCTTTTCACCAGTTGTGCGGCACTCAACACTCAGATTATTGTTTGCGCTAAGTGTAAAACTAGGACTGGACATTAGTCAGTTAGATGTTAAAACTGCTTATCTAAATGGTTACTTGAAAGAGGATATTTACATGTGTGTACCTGAAGGTTTTGCATCCAAAATGGGCAAGAAAGTTCTTAAACTCAAAAAGGCAGTGTATGGATTAAAACAATCCGCCTTAGCTTGGTATGAGAGAGTTAGGGATGTACTTTGTAAAAATAATTTTAAAAACTGCACACAAGAGCCGTGTTTATTTACAAAGATGAGTAGAGATGTAAAAATCATAATAGCATTGTATGTAGATGATTTTTTAATTTTTTCTAACAATGAGAATGAAACTGAGAAGGTAAAATGTATTTTAAATTCTAATTTTGAAATTAAAGATTTAGGTCAGGTTAGGCAATATCTAGGAATGAATATTAATGTACACAAAGACTGTAATAACTATGAGATTACTGTTGACCAACAACAGTATATAGAAGAATTATTGCAGATATTTGATATGACTGATTGTAAAACAGCTGATACACCTATAGAGAAGAATTTGAGTGTAGCTAAGGCAGAAAAATGTATGTCAGGAATTAGCTATCAAAAACTCATAGGTTGTCTTATGTATCTTGCAGTCATGACAAGACCAGATATAGCCTATTCTGTAAGTTATTTAAGTCAGTTTAATACTAGCTACAGTGTTGAACATTGGAACTATGCTAAAAGGGTTCGGAAATACTTAAAGAAAACTAAGATGTATTGCTTAAAGTTTAGTAGTCAAGGAGAGAAATTGCAAGGCTTTGTAGATGCTGACTGGGCCAGTGATATTTTGGACAGAAAATCATACACTGGGTTTTGTTTTGTAATGGCAGGCTCAGTTATTTCATGGCAGAGCAGAAAGCAGAGAGTTACAGCTCTCTCGAGCACCGAGGCTGAATATGTTGCGCTCTCTGAAGCTTGTAGGGAAGCAATATATCTAAGAGAACTATTGTATGAGCTGACTGGATCCTTGGTAACAATTAGTTTGAATTGTGACAATCAAAGTGCATTGAAGATGGCCACTAATCATCAATGCCATAATAGGTCAAAGCACATTGATGTTAAACATCATTTTGTACGAGAGATTATCAAAAGTGGAAAGGTAGAGATAAGTTATTTGCCTACAAATATAATGCCAGCAGATTTATTGACCAAGGGTCTAGGTACTATTAAACACTACAAATTTATGGAGAACTTAGGTATTGTTAAATTGTAATGTAACTTTTTAAGTTAATTTTGTTGTATGGTGGTTAGTTTATTTTGATAAGTGGGAGTGTTGTAATTTATATCAAAGTGTAACTACTACCGACATCTATGTTATAGAATGTATGTATTTGAATGTGAACCTTTTTCGTGTCATGGAATGTTCTACATGTGAAGGTTGATTTATAATAAAATTAGTCTGCACTGAATAACCGACGCGTTTACTTTAAACATAGATCTAATACATCTCTTTTGAGCCTTGAATGCCGTGTTAACGTCGGTAGAATTTCCCCAGAATATAATAAATAATATAATGCCGTATCTTAGGTGAGACGCAGCTAAGCCATGGTAAGCTGCAATCAAGGTGTCTACATTCACAACTGCAGCTAGAGAGTGCAATGCAAATGCAGAACTACAAATTTTTTTGCAAAGGTTCTCTATATGCGATTTCCAGTCAAGCCTTTTATCAATCATTAGTCCAAGGAATTTCGTACCATTTACGCTTTCAATTGTTTTATTCGTTATATTTATGTCCATGTTTTCTACAGTCGAACGTTGACTAAAATGTATGATTTTAGTTTTATCTAGATTAATTTTTAAATTATTATTATTTAACCACTTTATTATTGATGTCAGAGTATTGTGAATGTCAAGTTTATATTGGATCATGTCACTGTTATTATTAGAAATTGTCACCGTGCTATCATCCGCAAACAAAGTCATAGGATGTGAAATTGATGTAGGTAAGTCATTAATATATAGTGTAAAAAGCGGAGGTCCCAAAACACTTCCTTGTGGAACACCAAAGGTAGTGAGACGTTCCTCTGATAAGTAAATCTCTTCCTTTTTGGTATTAGTATTAATTCTAGTGATTTCGGTCATTTGCTTTCTATTGCTTAAATAAGATTCAAATAAATTAAGTACATTACCTCTAATACCATACGCGTCAAGTTTTCTAATTAAAATGTCATGTTTTACATAGTCAAATGCTTGAGTCATATCGCAGAAGATAGCACATACATGTGTTTTTTTATGTGCTATCTTCTGCGATATGACTCAAGCATTTGACTATGTAAAACTTTATTTATTCTAAACTTTATTTATTATTATTAACTTTATTATTTTTTTAACTAATGTTAATTATGGGGGCGTACGATAATTTGGCCAATGGTACGATGTACGATAATGAATGTCTAACGTACGATAATTTTGAGATTTGCTGAAAAAATATTTTAAGTTCTAATAAGGAAACGTATTTGTCAAATAAAAATTAAACGCAGAAAAAATACAAAACCATGTCAATGTTATTTGTCAAGTATTTCAACAGCAACAAGTAAGTATCTCTCTCTAGTTTTTTATTTAATTCTAAAGCGATATCACAAAAATATCAACTAAAATCTATGACAAAAGTCGTTTACGGTTTGTGCTGTTAGCACCACTACTGGTGAAACTTGGCATATACTTCCCCTTTGACTCTAGTATAAAATTATTGATTGTTTTTTGAGACAAATTTGAATTGCTATTTAAATTGAATTTAGGGTTATTTTTTGTTTTTTTTTTGCTTTTGTACGATAATTTTGCCCAAAAAACGATAATGTCGACGTGGGAACTCGATAATTTGAACTTTTGGAGTTGGGAACACTGGTGCTGTCAGTTGCGGATGTCGTGTCGAGACGAGTGGTCGGCAGCGATCTTTTAAAAAAACCGGCCAAGTGCATGTCAGACCACGCACATGAAGGGTTCCGTAGATGCGATGAATTTATCCTAAGAAAAACTTAACAGTGTAGTTGAAAAACATGTTTTCCCATACGGAATGTATGGGAGAACATGTTTTTTTAACTGCAAACGTAAGTTGGTTGATTATTACTCGTTATCTTATAAAGCCTACTTAGCTGTGATAGTTTTATACTACTGCTGTGAATTTTCCCACATATCCAGAACCAACCATTTAGCTGGCTGGGGGGGGACGACGACGACGACACTGAACTCTAACAAAAAATTGCACTTTAAAACTTAATATTTCACAAACGGATCCCTGAATCTGAAAATTATTTTCACAAACTCACAATATTTTTGAACGACCTTTCCTACAACACCCCGCACCATGGGGTACAAGAGGAAAAAAAAAATCCCCACATTACGTGTAGGGCATGTACTCGCAAACGAAAATATTTTTCATGATTGTATTTGACCACTTTTTCAGCGTGATTAATATGTATACCCATGCCAAATTACAACTTTCTAGTACAGTCTCTGAGCTAAGCCGCGGACAGACAGACAGACGGACATGGCGAAACTATAAGGGTACCTTGTTGACTACGGAACCCAAAAAAAGGAGCGTTAGGTAATTATTTCAACAAATAGGTCTAGTTTCCATACTGTCCTTAATTATATTGTGCAATGATGATGATTACTTGCGGACCGCGTCTAACCTTTCTAACTTTTTACCTAAGTATAATATTATTATACTCTTTAAAAACCTGTAGAACAGCAATAAAATGACTAATTACAAAAACTGCATTTACTCCTTATCATCGGGTTGATACAAACCGTATACAATAAGTACCGAATAATAATTTCATCAGATTATAAATTGTAATTACCTTTGCAAGCAATTTTCATGTACATGTCGTAGATGAAAATATGAACAGAAATTCATATTTTCAACTATTTTAGATAGTCGCTCCATGTAAAATACTGGTATTCAGCTGCATCCGGTTAAACTGAAAGCCGACCCTAAAGCCCGGGTGACACGAGGCTAGTATTTTGAAGCTAGGTAGTAAGCTAGTAAGGGGTCACTAGCTTGGTTTCTAGCTTACCTACTAGCCTGGATTGTAACCAAGCTAGTGCTGTCTACACGAAGCTAGGAAATTTCAAGCTAGTCAAGTCAGTAGTGAGTTGTGCTTAACCTGATAACACGTATACGTAAAAATGAACAGTGTGCGTAAGAGAAAAGCAATTCTACTAAGAAAGTTAATTCGGAAGTTGTGTCAACATGCGCTAGATGAAATATTAGCTCTGCTAGAAGAAAAGCGTACTTGGACAAGACCCTGGATCTTAAGAAGACATAGTCATGGAGCATCTGCATTACTTTTAAAAGAACTGCGATCTGAGGATTCCGGCGAATTCAAGAGTATTTTGCGAATGACACCTAATATTTTTGACAATTTACTGAATCTAGTGGGACCACAAATACAAAAATTAAATACTAATATGAGAGAAGCCATACCGGCTAAAATAAAATTGGAAATAACTCTAGATTTTCTATCATCTGGTGTCAATTACAGGAAGTTAAGTCACATGTATCGTGTTTCAAGATCTACTATATCTAGATTCATACCAGAAGTTTGCAGTGAAATTTATAAGGCATTAAAGAAAGATATACAGGTATGTAGAATTTTATTTATTTCAAATTAAAGTAGGTACTTTTACGCTTACATAAATGGCGAGATTAAATTCTAAATTACAAAATGAGAAATCATAAATGACGACAAAATGTACGTTTACGCTACATAAATGGCGAGAAATGTATCAAGCATTTTGAAATGCTTGATAGATGGGATCTTCATCTTGCTCCAACTCTTGCTGTGGTGGCGGATGGATGATGGGTTCATCACGTTGCTCAGTCTGTTGTAGTTGTGATGGTGGATTAGTGTAGAGTGGACTTGCTGCAGAACTATTGTAAGAAAATGTGGTTGACATATTGGAGTCTGAAGAATTGATAGGTGACTGGTACGAAAATGTAGTATTTCCGAAGTTTAAATCATACATCCGACAGCGGGATAGTGTTGCGTTGATCTGATCCCTAGCTAAAATGGCCTGTCCGGGTGAAAGCTTTTTCAACTGACTTGCTACATATTTTGCAAATATCTCATGTTCATCCAGCTCTGGTTCCTGAAATTCTCGTGAACTGTTTAAATCCTCCTTAATCACCTTAATTTCATTTATCAATGAACTCACTTGCGAAACCTTCCGTTTCTTAAATTGCGGAATGTTACTTCCGGGGGAAATAAATTTAGAAGTTTTATCTTGAATAGACGACATTTCGCTTGCAGGTTGAGACATTTCAACTGTCTTTTCTGACAGATTTTCTGCTACGGGTGGTTCTAATGACTGACTGTTGCTTGCACTGTTGTCATCTTTATTATTGTTTGGAGAATCTTGATTGTTCTGAAAATAAAAAATTTGTTAAAAATATTGTTACAGATTCCAACTACAACTGAAGAATGGGCAGCTATAGAAAATGGTTTCAGAGTGAAATGGAACTTTCCAGCGTGTTATGGCGCCGTCGACGGGAAGCATGTTCAAATCATAGCTCCTGGCAACAGTGGAAGTTTGTTTTTTAATTACAAAAAAACATTCAGTATTGTTCTTATGGCTATTGTTGATTACGATTATAATTTCATTTATATTGACGTCGGCGCCTGTGGAATGGCATCTGATGGAAGTGTTTTTAGGAATTGCTCCATATATAATCAACTAGAAAATAACCTTATACCACAAGGCGGAGTAATTTTGGCGGATGCTGCATTCCCATTAAAATCGTATATTATGAAACCGTACCCAGGTGACAATTTAACACATGAAGAAAAAGTATACAACTACCGGCTAAGTAGAGCCAGAAGAACTGATTTTCTACAGTTCTTCTGGCTCTACTTGCCTCTACTATGCCTTTGGCATATTGGCAAGCCGATTTCGTGTTTATCAAAGACCAATCGCAGTTGACGTAAAAACAGTAGACAAAATTGTACTAGCATCATGTGCTCTGCATAATTGGTTACGAAAAGAGCAAAAAAGCACTTATTGCATTAGTAGTGATGTCGACCAAGAAGACATTGAAGCGGGAAACATTATTCCCGGTTCATGGAGAATGGAAAATTTATGTTTACCCAGTATCAGTCGACAGGGAAGTAACCATTCTTCTCTGTCAGCTATCGAAAAAAGGGAGAAATTTAAGAGATATTTCAACAATGATGGAGCAGTACCATGGCAAGCAAGAATGATTCGTTAATTCAGACAAAACTACAAGAAAAATTAAAAATGCCGACGATTATTAATATTTCAATAAGTACTTTTAAGGTAAATAATTGTAAAGAGTAAATAATATTAAAATAACTTACCGAAGTTTTTCTCTTCATTGGCACCTTTTTTATGAAATTATGCATTTCCTCAAACCAAATAATTTTTGGCTTATAGACTTCTGCAGTTCCTGCTCCAGACCTCTCAGATTTTTCTATCTTTGTTAATTCTTGACAATATGTAGCTCTTAGATTTTTAATTTTATTTTTAATCTCTTTTATCGACATTTCTATTCCATCTTTATTTAGTATGTCGCGTATTTTTTCTAGTGACGAGTCTCGCATTTGCTTGTCCTTGTAAGATGGAATACTTGCATTCCACAAACATTCCTCTTCTCTGTACAATTGAACGAATTTTAAATTAATTTCGTCCGCTAATTTCGGCATTTTAACAAATTGCACGCACTCTCACCACGCTCTCCGACTGCACACTAGCTTAGGTTCGCTAGCTTCGCGGTTGACACGAAGCTAGTAACGAAGCCAGGATAGTAAAACGGGTGGTGGGGGGCGCCTACTAGCTTGAAAAATAGAACCCCAAGCTATAAAACTATCCTGGCTTGAGGCACTAGCTTGCTAGCTTCCACACTAGCTTACTAGCTTGTAAACGAAGCTAGTTCCGTCTACACAAAGCTAGTGTCACTAGCTTACTAGCTTGGCAGCACTAGCTTGGCTCACTAGCTTGATTTACTAGCCTCGTGTCACCCGGGCTTAACATAGTTGGGAAATGGCTAGGCAGATTGCTTGGGCAAGCGCCCCTGGGGGAAGATAGCGGTGACCACTTTCCATTAGGGGATCTCTCCAATGTGTTTTTGAAAAATAAACATATAAGCATAATATAACATCATCACGGCTGTAATCCCCGAAGGGCTAGGCAGATATGCGCCTATAATACACCCATATTTCGCCAGTTATTCATTTATTTATTTATTTCCAACTTACATCTACCATTACAGGGTAACCTATTGCGAAAGCGTACTTATCTAACTCTTATCCTAACTTATTATTAACTTAGATTTTTTTTTAAAGATATTACAAATAATGCATTCTTTGTGAACTCACTCAGAGAATAAGAATAGGTCCGAGTCATTAGCTATGAGGTTTTGAGTGCGGAGTGCACGCGTCAGTGGCGCCTCACTTAACAGATTGGTCCGAGCACGCGACTCCGCCAGCAACCGTGGCTGCCGAAGTCGCCACAGGTACTTGTCCGGAAAACACAAACCTATGTGCCCTAAAATGTCCGCATTATATACCTTTCCTCTAAGTACTTTGAATATACGAGATGTAGATGTTGTTGTTTAAGCCCCATGTAATAGGGGGCGATCCTATTGCCAACAACCGGTCATAAATCCAGACTCCGGGCTGCGAAATTCCAGATGGTAAAACCCAATAACACTTTGGCCAGGAATCGGACCCAGGACCTCATGCTTAGCAGTAGCACTTACCAACGAGACAGAAACAAAATCTGTCAAATAATCACTATGGTATGGAGACCATTGCAATTGCAACTTTTTTAAATTAGTAGATTTCGACCACAGGTTTACTCTCACCGCTACCTATGGATTTCTGCAGACGGCATCGCAGGTGCTTTGCCATCCAACAGACAGACAAAATTGACATTGACATGTCTCATATGGCCGTAAACAAATGACACTGCACCTATCCTTCAATCCGGAACACAGTAACGTAGCTTGGCGGATAATATTCATACGAGTAATACCAACTATAAAAACTTTTTTTCCAAAAAAAAACAACCGACTTCCAAAAAACACTACAAAGTGAGAAATGACTTAAATTTCGAAAGTCGTTAGCAAATAACGAAATACAAAACCAAAGTTGTTGTTTTCGTAAAAAAGTTTTGATTTTTCGCTTTTTAGTGGGTCAGTTTGTAATTTACCTAAGTTACAATAGCCTAATGTCAACTACTCATCACCTTTTACAAAATATTGTTTTTCCCGATGCAGGGACGTTAATCGTCGAGGAGTTCTCCTGGTACTTCATCATCAGCTCCACTTCTCCATATGCATTGTGGCAAGAATGAATTGCTTGGCAACCATATTAAAGTAATCGAATCGCAACCCGTGAAATACTTATTATTGAATAGTTCCGGTGGCCATCTGTGGTCTTCATCATCAGTTCCACTTCACCAAATGTTGCTTTCGGAGAGCAAGTGCACGAGTTACTATAAAAATACCCAAATCGCTATAGGTGTGCCTATAGTATTTGAAGAGTTCCCTCGATTTCTCCAGGATCCCATCATCGGATCCTGACCTGAGTTAAGGCCCTTACATACACAAAAAAATAAAAAAATATAAACATCCGAATTGATTAGCTCCTCCTTTTGGAAGTCAGTTAAAAACAATACAATTATATGGAAGTCTTATGAAAGCAGTGATAATCCTCACTAATAAGATATAACTAAGAAGTAGGTATTCATTATTGTAAATACGAAACTGATTTTGGCTGTAAGTAGTGTTTTCACGGCAACTGGTGAAGCCATTTCGGTGAGAGGTAACTGTTCCTATTAAAGGACATGCCATGATGTACTTTTCTTTTTAGAAATAATAATTTTGGACATGAACAGAAAATTCGCGACTCCTTGATACGACTAACATAGAATCGGAATGGATGCTATGCTAAAGAGAAGGAATGATTCTTCTTCTTGTACGCTCGAATCCTCACGAACTATGTATGCTTCTGTGAAATACAATAGACGACGTATATTTAGTAACCTAATCCGCTTAACTGTTCTTAAAGCCATAAAGAACCCTGTAAGAAATCGACACGTGTTTCAACCTCTCAACGAGGCATCCTCAGGATGACGATTGCCTTGTTGCGGACCCTGACACGACGTGTTGCCACGTCAAGCGCAGGACGCAGTGTACACTGCGTTCGGCGCTCTCGCGGCGCCTCGTTGAGTTCTCACAGGGTTTTTTATGACTCTTTTTTACGTCGTCTATATTATTTTATAATGGATTTCCGCAAAATCACGCCTAAGTCAATTAACAATTTTAATGCTTCTGTGGTAAAAATATTAGCCAGTCAAGTCAGCAAGGTTGTAGCAGGACAGACTGCCTAGAGTACGCCAGACTAGTGGAGCAGCTGAGGTGGCAATGGGCCGGCCATATTAGCCGTAGAACCGATGACCGCTGGGGTAGACGTGTTCTTGAGTGGAGACCGCGAATCGGTAAACCTAAGGTAGGACGCCCTCAGGCTAGGTGGAGCGATGATCCTCGCAGCGTGTCTGGTAGCAGCTGGATGAGAGTTGCCGAGAATCGGAGGCGCTTATACTATGATAATGACTGCAGACGGGTTGAGTTTACAGTACATACAGCCCGATATCCTTCAAAAATCTGTTTGTTCTTCTTTCACGCAGCTATAGAGCAACGGATCGACGTGATTTTAAGAGAGATATATGTATTATGAGTTGTATACATGCTACTTTGTACACCGGAAAAATGCACGGTTCCTCCATCAAACCGCGGGGCTTATAAGAAGCCTGCGTGGTATATTTCGCAGCGCACTCTTACAGAGAAGAGTCCCAGCAGTGAGGTGAGAACATTATAGCCTGTTTACATTGTGGCGGCATCTACATCGCCACATACAAACTACGCATCAAAGACCTGACGTCACACAAATCCTGCATCGTGCAATTAGAGTTTACCGCGCGATCGACATAATTATATACAAGATCCCGACTTCAATCGTCGGGCAGTTGCCTGCCAGACACGACACCCGTCTGGTCGGAGGATCCTGCCTTTTCTATAGAGGATGAGTGAACTTTACACCCTGTTCCTCATGCTACAAAAATATCTATTACGTAAATAGTATAAACGCTTTTTGTGTCTCTCTGTCTGACCACGTAGTTCTACTAAACTACGCAATGGATTTTGATGCCGTGTTCACCATCATTTAGAGCATTTATTCCGGAAGGTTCATGTAACTAATAAATGAATATTGAACTTAGATTTAGCACAGAAATCTCGATGTTTTGACATGTTTGATGAACGGTCGGGTTGCTAGTCCATACCACCTATACTAATAATATAAATGCGAAAACTCTGTCTGTCCGTCTGTCTGTTAGCTTTTTACACCTTAACGACTGAAGAGAGTTCGATGAAACTTGGTACCATGGCCTAAGTTAGGACAAAGATTACTTTTTATTCCGGCAGTTCCTGTGGGGCTAATTCCAACCTCCGCGCGGGCCAAAGCTAGGATTTATTTTATATTATAAAAGTAAGACACTTACCTGACTAACTATAATAGGGAAGATCTCCTTGCTAGGTCTAAACTTGACTAAGTTGTCCAGACATCGCTTGACGGTGACCCTGTCGCATGCAATCACCAATACAGGCAGGATCGTTTGAGCGTTATCTGCAATAAAAAAAAAAAAATGTTTCATTAATAATATTTTACATTTGGTCTACTGCTGAGCAGGAGGTCCTGGGCTCGATTCCCAGGTCGGGCAAAGTATTATTGGTTTTTTGATGAATTTCTCAGAAGCAGTCCGGACTGGCTTTTGCCCGGTTGATGGCAATAGGCTCGCCCCCTATTACATGGGACTTAAACATAGCTAGCGAAATGTGGGTGTACTATAGGTTCATCTCTGTCCAACCCTCGGGAAAACAACCATGATGTTATGCTATGTTTATATTTCGGCCACCTGCATAGCTTTTCACAACCATTCGACAACCTTTCGAATGGTTAATTACCTGATTTGCCTTGCACATAGCCGTCGAAAGAATATTTTTAGGTTTTGGACTTATGAGCAGCGTTTAGAGAGGAATCCTTCGATAACAATGATTGAATTCTATTCAATACGGAAGCGTATCGAATCTGTAAACAGCTGTTTAAATCTTTGTTAAACAGCTATACTGTACTATGCTGGGCTGTGCTGTGCTGTACAGTAACCGTGCATCAATCATATGGCACATCCATTTATAGAAAAAGACCATGAGGAGGCCAGGCGCACCCCCCATTTTAGGTATGAAGCTAAAAGAACATGAATAAAAACCGAGCTAAAAGTACGCGGCTGGCTCGACATGTCGGGCCAATTCAGTGAGCGTAACGTAGTCAGAAGTTATAAGAGTTACGCGATAGAAAGAGAGGCAATTTCTAGGTGAATATTGTAGGTGATTAACGCTGAATTGCACTTTATTGTGTGGTAGCTATTTATTTTAATGATTTTGCGGAGTCTTCTGTATTTGTACTATTATGTATTCTGTGTACGAGTATCACATAGGCATGAGTGACGGAGAGGACGATCTATAAATGACTAACTTTTCTACGTAACTTTAACAACCGCGTACTGTACTTATGGCGGACGTGTTCTTTAACGAAGTTCGCGAATCTGAAAACAGTGTAGGATAACTCTCACTTCTCAGGCTAGAATGGAACAACGATCTTCGCGGAGTGGCACGTCTGTGGTCAAGCTGGCTCTGAGTAGCCGAGTATTGAGCTCAGTGGCATGTGTTTGAATAGGCCTATGAACAGCAGTGGACTGCATTGTATGAAATGTAGAGGGAGGTGGAAGGGGGGAGACGAAGAGGGAAAGTTATCGCACCTACCAGTTTAAAGTAGATCAATTTTCAAGGTCAAAGTCAAACGTCTCCAAGGTCAAGGTCAAATTAAATAAAAAGATAGTTATATGGTAAATATTTTTTTTTAAACTAAGGCATGCATAGTCGACGGCTGATTGTAACGTACCAATTTATTTATTTATTTATTTAAACTTCTCGCACACAATAAGGTACAAAGGCGGACTTAATGCCTTAGGCATTCTCTACCAGTCAACCAAGGGTGGTGAAGAGATAAGATGGCAGGTGCTCCGATTTAGAGGAGATAATAATTTAAAAAAATATTAAAATGTCAACAATAAATTATAAATAAAATATGTATACAAGTACATATATAGTTTATAAACTTATGATACACGTACATACATATTTACTATAATAAACAAACTACATTATATATATATATTATAAATAAGGATACAAATTCAAAGGAAATGAGGTAATTGAGATGACTCTACACTATTTGTTTTGAAAATAACTCTGCAATTTCCGCTTAAATGCATAACGACTAGTGGCCGTCCTGATATCAAGAGGAAGCGCATTCCAGAGTAGAATGGACTGAATATGAAAGGAAGAATGAACAAAGTCAGAAGTATGAGAAGGACAGAGTAGAAGAAGGTTGTTGGAAGAACGCAGATTCTTAGCGTGTGAAGAACATAGATATTGGAAGTGAGACAAGAGATAAGAAATTTCACTGACACTTTCGAAAATCCGTACTGAGCGTGGTGATTCATGCTTGTTCGATAAAATATCCTTATGAGAAAAGGCCTTTGCCCTGGAGTGGCATAGTTACAGGCCGATATTGAAGTCCTAAACGTTATTACGAACGACCATTGTAAGTACCTAAAACATTGAATTTCCTGTTACGAATCTGTGATAAATCAAATAAGCCGGTAAGTACAATGTATAGAAGCTAAAAGCTGTTGTATTTTTGGCCTTCTGAGTCTGAAATTTACCCCTATATTGAGGCAAAAAATGAGACAAATATGTTGTACAAATAAGGAAAATTGATAGCACATCAAGGATGACGACAAAAAAATTATAAAAAAAAAAAAAACAAATTGACCACGATTTTTTTCTTTTTTTACTTAATCTAATACATTACACTATACATTGAGGCGATACATTGAGTTATAATGTACCATGACTTCACGAGTATGTAGATTTTATACTTGTGACGCGTGACGTAGCGACCCCCACTCCCCAACTTAAAATGCGTTTTATCTAAGTAGTTTTTTATTAACATGATAAAGCAAAAAATACGTGTCTAATATTTTTTTAATATCTGACTGACGGACTAATTAGAATTTCTTTTTTTAACCAGGCATCTTCCTTAATACCGGTGTCGCGTCGCGCGACATGTCGCGCTAGTCTGCACTAGCCTTCACATGTGTACGATAATACAAATTGAAGGAAAATTGAAATTGTACTGACATTAAGTGATTCGTACGACTGTAGCGTCACAAATCGAGAATACTGTCCAACAATTTCAAAACAATTGTCTTTTCAAGGACTGCTGTATTTCACAGATTCCATTTTGTAGAGAAGATAGTGTTGGAGCCATTTGTGAAGGAGGTCATCCAGATAATGATCATAATGATTTAATCTATGCTAACAATAAAGCTGAGGAGTTTCGTTTGTTTGAAGGCGCTAATCTCTGGAACTGCCAGTCGGATTTGAAAAAATATTTTTGCATTTCATTATTCTTATGGAAGGTTTTAAGCTACATTACTAGTATAAACACTAAGCTACCAAACTCAGGAGCCGAAAAAAAGTCAGAAAGAACGGTAAGCCAAAACAAAGTTAATAGCGCAGCTCGCAGGCGGGCGATGGGATGCGATGCGGTGGGTCGGGGTCGGGGGTAGAGTTGTCATCTTTTTTAATATCAAATATAATATTTTAGAAGCCATTGCTGGTAAAAATATAGTACCTATATGGTGGAAAAATAAAACATTATAGTAGGTAAACATGTTTCAAAACAAAAATTCGTTTTTAAATGCATTTTTTTTTCCACTTATTTACGGCATTAACGGTTTTTTTTAAATATAAATGTGTTTTGTTTTACATAACTGATGATGCGAGATGTGTAATAATTATTAGACATCTCGCTATTTCGTATTGAAATGAAAATATAGAAGTTCCGGATACAATTTTTTTTTTTTCAAATATATTATTTAGGCCTCTAATATAGCAGGATACTATATTATATTGTATAGTAGGGTTGGCAACCCTAGTCCGGGGGTCCGAGGCCCTTTCATGCGAAAGAAGTCGCGGGCTGAAGCTCGTGATATAATATTTATGTTCAAGCTGAATTCAGTCAACACTTAAAAATATGCAGTTACAACGAAATATGACATCTACATATTATGATAGTAGGTAGTATCAACTAATTGTCATAATTAAAAACTCTATTCAAAAATTTAACTCTAATCCATCCACTTAAGGTTGAAACTCCGCTACCCAACGATTACACTATAAGTCAACAAAAGGCAGGTCACACTAGAATAATGATAAAACCGTAATACTGAGATAAAAACTTCATCCGTCCACATCTGGCAGGCATATGGAAATTCGTGTTAATACTTTTACTGATAAGATAGTTGGAAGTGTATTTTTTTTTACAGAAATCTTCTTTAGCCGCATTGGGCGATTTTTTGTAGGGGGTATCTTATGGGTTCGTGTCACAGACATTCTTAACGGCTTAACTTGCTTCCCATGCGGCAACTGCCGCCCCCCTCCCCCCCTAAGTCCGCCAGTCGCCGCATGGGTCGCTTGCAGGTTAAGCTACGCTTGCCGAGGTCGGTCCATGGATGTGTGACCATTCATAACATATCGAAACCACCCTCCATGCCTCAGAAAGCAAGTTAAGCCGTTGATCCCTGCTGTTATTTGTAGATCTTTGAGTCGTAAGGAGTAGTCAGAAGTTTGAAAGTCTGACAACCATTCTTACCAAGTGGTATTGTGTTACCCAGTTGCTGGGTTGTGGAGGTCAGATAGGCAGTTGCTTCATGTAAAACACTGGTCTGGTGGCATCTGGTTAGAATGGAAGCCAACCTAACACAGTTGGGAAAAGGCTAGGCAGATTGACTTGACAACATTTCAATTAATACATCCCTTATACTAAAATAGAAACTTTGCAAAACCCAGTAAAACAAAAGTTATTATAACTGTAATTTCACAGTTAAAAACAGTAACAATGACATAATACTACATGTTGAGACAAACACCTGCATCAACAAAGATGCATTTGACACTATATTTGCTATCCATTTAGCATGCTTTAAGCGCATCACAGACATAAAATGAATCATAGCTAGGCATATTACAATTTATTTTCAATACTATCTTTGAGAGACCGCACACGCAGCTATAATATATATTTCTATGACATCACCAACCTATTTTGTAATTAATATTAATTTATATTATGGTTTATTATCAAATGTGTGCATTGCTTTTATTTGTGTTTCAGAGTTCAACTTAGTTTAGGACAGAACAGTTTTAGAGACAATCTATTTAGTTAGTTTTTTTTCCCAATGCTCAATTTTTTTTTTTTATGTAGGGAGATGAAGTTTTATTTTGTTTTCCTTATGTAGTAGTGTACTTCTCAAGTCTAATTCTGGTAGTGTCTTCTGTTCCAGTTTCTGGACTATTATTTCAAAGTAGATATACGTAGTGCTCAAGTGTTGAGTGAGGTTCTGTAATATGGGTCATAAGACTTCTGGCTTGACCTGATGGTAAGTGATTATCAGGCCGAAGGTCAAAGCGAGCTTCACACAGAATCCTCAACAACAGAGGAACTGGCTATTTTACCTCTGAAACACAACAATGCTGTTAACATTGTTGTTATGACACCGGATTTAGATAATATGGTGGTAGCTAGCCAGGCAGATTTAGAACAAGCCCTACAACCAACCAAAACCAAGCATAAATTTTGCTCGCTCTGGGATCCGAACCTGGGACCTCTGGGTCTGAGACAGGTCTAATCACTAAACCACAGAGACAGTTACTATAACTTAACTTACTAAATATAACGCTTTCATTATAGTAAGTAAGTTTAAGTTATAGTAACCGCCTCTGTACTAACATAAGGCTTTAAAAGGTACTGAAGATGAGCATTCTATTTTATTCTTTCATGAAGGAGTTCTTGATTGTATTCTAATCCTAACTAATATAATATTATAAACGCGAAAGTGAGTTTGTTCGATTGTTACGCTTTCACGCTAAAACGGCAGAACAGATTTCAATGAAATTTGGCACATGGGTAGACCATGACATAGATTAGGACATAGGATACTTTTTATTCTGACATTCCCACGGGATCGAGACTTATGCGGGTAAACCCGCGGGGCGCAGCTAATTTTAAATAAATGTTTTACCTCAAAACATTTTGTCAGAGGAATGTGTTATGTACATTCTCTTTAATTTGCTACATTTAAAAGAAAAGTATGAAACTTACTCTGCAAGACCTCCAAGTCTTTAGCGCTTTCTTCTTCTTCTCCCTCAATTACTACTGTCTTCTTCAATTGCTTCTTAATCCCCTCTAGAAGTTTATTGCTATCAGCAATCTGCTGATCCATCTGTTTTTGGAGTCTTGTTATCCTATTTTCTATTTCTACGGCGGCATTTCTCGTGCTAACAGACCTTGGCACTTCTATTACAGACCCGTAAGTAATCATAAGCCATAAAACCAACACGACACCGACCACAAAAGTTACTTTTTTAACATTGAAACGCATTTTTGATCACAATATTTTACGAACGTTTAAGTGAGAGATTCGAGTGTCAAGAACCATTCATCAAATTCATAGTCCCGTAATGTATGCTCCCGCTATCCGGTGGACACAAAAGTAAACAAGAAACATCACTAATAATAATCCGATCAGAAATATTTGAGTTCAAAATAGTTGTACTACGTTCACACGGCCAATCACGTCTTAAACATCGTTATCATAAAATAAACTTTATTATACCCGTTAATTAACACATCTACGGTAGATAAAGCGTATGAATTGCAATTTGATAATTGAAAAATTACGTTTTTTTCCTTCTAAAAACCACAACAAACACCGTTCGAAGTCGAACGTGTATACACGTCAAAAAATAAATGACGGATTGACGGCTGACAGCACGGTGTGACCAGTACTCGAAAGATTTTCGTACCACAACAAAAAATAATAGACACGGTAGAAACAAATCAATCTAGTCTTTGAGTAACAAGCTACAAAATATACACACTTTTATTGAGCGTTGATACATTCGATTATATACTTTTGAATATAGAAGAAAAAGTTCTGTTTTTAATCAAGACGCTCCGTTGCCGCCCCACTGTGGATCGAAAAAAGGCTCCCGAAGACATTGGAGCTTAAATTTTAAAGTGTCGATTTTTTGTTTGAAATGGTTTCATTTTTTCTCACGGTAAGGTCATGTAGAAAGTGCTCGCGCTAAATAATGACTTTTTAGTGTAAAAACTGGCTGAATGTGAGAACTTTTTGTGTGACTGGCTGGACAAATTAAGTGGCTGGCGAACTGCGGCAATATTAGTTGCATCGTTGGTGCTGTGATTTATGGGATAAAAGGCCCAAATAAATTCACCCAGTGAATGGAATTTACCCAAAATTATTGCGATTACCCTCAATTATTCGAACAAACATTCTAAAACGCCTGAAGCAGTTATGTGGGCAAATTGTAGTGGCCTGTATTGCTTTGAATATCTGTCAGGCGTCGCTGCAACTTATTGCTATAACATTTTTTAAAGGAATCTTAGCATGTCAACCAATTCAGTCAAACACACTCTGTACTTGCAATTAATTGCGCATTCAGTCAATAAATCTCTATCTGAATCAAACATCTCCGCTAGTATGGATACTCAACATATTCCACCCAACCTTGCCTCATACATAACAGTCAAAACGGGCACGACAGTCTGACTACGATTTAGACTTCCGCAACTTTAAAGAGGAAGTCAAAACTCTTATATCTTCGTTTATTGCAACCTAGAGCGTGGAAATAAAAAAAACCGGCAAAGTCCGTTTCGGACTACGCACAATGAAGGGTTCCGTAGTTGGGATGAGTTTATCCCAAAAACAAACTGAACATTGTAGTTGAAAAACATGTTCTCCCATACATCGATATACGTCACGGTCAATTCTTCAACTGCAAATATAAGTTTGTAATAGCATTTTTTTTTTGTGGTGAACTACGATTTTTTTCCTTTACATGTGCTGTGAGACCTTGCTTCCTGCCAAATTTCAAGATTCTAGGTTTAACGGAAGTACCCTGTAGGTTTTGATTTATTTGCGAGCATCAAAATATCATAAATAAAAATATCATCTCATAAATGGTCGTATTTTTTTTTTGCGTTGACTTATTAGCTTGATTTATTTTAGAGCTCCAAGGGAACATAGACCTACGTATTTCATATTAATTTCAACTTCAAAGGGTCTTCACCATAGAATATTTCTCTTGACAGACAGACGGACGGACAACGAAGTGATCCTATATAGGTTCCGTTTTTTCCTTTTGAGGTACGGAACTCTAAAAATAGACAAAAGAAACTTAGTGTGTTATAAATGTCTGCTACACCAGTTAGATTTAACTACCTACATCTTATGCCGAGAATTTGAGATGTTAGCATAGCCGAAGCTCGTTTGGAAATACAACGAAACGCTTCGAGAAGAGGTAGGTAGTGCCCGCATACTTTTTTTTTGGTTCAAGTCAGAGCAGGGGTTCCCAACTTTTTAACATACGCCCCCCCTAACTGTTTTTTAAAATCACTACGCCTCTGAGTTACTTTGTCTACGTATGCGGAAGAGCTTAAGAATGTATAGCGAGCGAAAGTCAGGTCGAAAATTCCACCCCCTTGGATAAGGTTAGATTTTCTTTTGATCATTCAAACAGAAATAGAAGTTAGTTTGTCAAGTTTTGCAGAAAAACTCAAGAATGATGAGAATGCATATTGTAAGAGCGACTAAAGCGACCTCGAAATATGTTGTACAAATTCGGATTCGTTACATTTTTCTTTTGACAATTCATTCATTCAGAAAAAGGAGTTATTTTGTCGACTTATGCAGAAAAGTTGAAGAATCAAGACAATATATAAATAGAATGGAAGAGCGAACGAAGCGAGCTCGAAAATTTGTAGCGGCATCTACATCGCTACATGCAAACTACGCATCAAAGACCTGACGTCACACAACATCCTGACGTCACACAAATCCTGCATCGCGCAATTAGAGTTTACCGCGCGATAAACATATATAAAAGCTTCCCGACTTCAACCTCTGGGCAGTTGCCCGCCAGACACGACACCCCTCTGGTCGGAGGATCCTCCCTTTTCTATGGGGGACGAGTGAACTTTACACCCTGTTCCTCATTCCCCTAAAAATTGTATAAAGCCGCCTCGGATAGGTTCGGTTCTCATTAGTCCATTCATACAGAAATAGAAAAACTTAGTTTGTAGACTTCATTTTACATGACCTAAGTAAGTATTATGAAACGTTTGGATTTTGGAAGCTTCAAGTTGACTGATACGGTGTACCTATAAGCTGGAATTTTGCTCAGAGAACTTAAGGGGAAGAGATACAATGTACTCTGTGGGCAGGAATTTGCTCAGCAGTGGGACACAAAATAGGCTAACAAAAAAATGTTAATCTATGTACTTATTAAATATTTAGAAGATCAACTTATCCATAGGTACTTACGAATTATAATAATATTTTCTGCAGCTTTAGGAGTTTCAAAGGTCAGCACTCCAATATCAATAAAATCATTTTTATCTTTTTTCTTTCTCCCATGTGAATCTATTAGTAGTAAGTACAATGAAAATATACATAAAATTACACATGATACTCGAAGGGAGAAGAAGCCACTGGTCCATCGTCTGCAAGGACTATACCACCTCATTGGTTTTATTGAAGTCAAAACTTGTTTATGCGGACTTTTCTCTCTTTCTGAACCTCTTTGAGTAAGTTTACAAGTTCTGTGTTCTGAACAGTGAACCTGACTGTCACGCTCGGGTCGGTAGGTACTCGGCGCTGAGTCGCGTATACTCGGCGTTGAATCGCGTATACTCGGCGCTGAATCGCGTATATTCGGCGGTGACTAGCGTATCCTCGGATTCGGTCGTAAGGTATATTAGAATGTGCTCTGTGGTCGTAAGTTTTGACTTCTGTCGCACACCCTGTTTTTTAAGACACAAGTTTATTTAAACACGGAGTTCTTGCGGTATTTTTTTACTCACTGTAAGTACCACTAGAATGTTACATAAAAATCTAATGTGTAAGCATTACTTAGGTATGTACTAGAATTCGATTTAGAAAACACAAATTGAATAACAGTTTTTTCATTTGGAACGATAATGCTAAAGGTCGTCCATTAATCACGTAATGTTTTTTAGCAACTTTTTAAACTGTCTACTAAGTGAATACTTTGTGGGACACTAAATGCCCTCAGACGTGATAACATGATTCATGTCATGAAAACATCTATTGTTTCTCGTTCAGTGTCCTTCAAATTCAATTTTCTTTCAACGTAAAATGAACTAGTTTAATTTTCAACTCGGTTAACTTCTACACGGACTCGAAGTACTAAGAAGAAAAACGAGTGCCAACAAGTGTGCTGACACTAGACCGTTCCAGTCCACTGTAGTAGGTATGTGATTTATCTGTGTAATACAGCTCAGTAGCGGTTGTTATCACGATTTATGCAATAAACAAAGCAATCGAAATGTACTACACTTTGTTACATTCTTATCGTGAACGTTTTGAAACGTTAACATTGATATTAGGTAGGTAAATTCAACAAGAAAATTCAAAATATTTTATTTCACACTAGGTACCTGGGAGCGATGCTGCCTATAATATTATAAGTTATAATTTTCGCACAAGTGCAGGCAATAAATTAACAAAATTTTATCGCAATCGGATTAATGGTATGGCAGCGCATAAACAAACAAACATTGATTTTTATATACCTATAGCTTTATAGCTTATTTTTTATAGCTTTTGGCCGCGGCTTCATCCGCGTGGATGTCATAAATTAATCCTACGGGAACGTACCGAGATTACATACCTAATAGCCGAGGAAATGTCATTGACTCCTACCGCTGCGCCCTCGTAGCCGTCAACCATAATTATTTTGTTACGCGTAATTTTGAATCTGCGATATCTTTTAACCGGGTACCCTACATGAAATCGAATGACGTAAGATCGAATAATACTTGCTCGAAAACGTTAACTCGATAGTACCTACATGAAATCGATAAGCTATGAGCGCGACAGTTCACTACTTCGATGCATCAAAATCTCGAATTAGCTCGAATGATCGGCAGCGCAAAGCCCATTCATTATCTTGAAACATCATTTCTCGAACGACCATCTAATCGATTTACAGAATAGTTTTAAGGATTTTTATTTGAGTACAATTTATTGAAACAGTATAAGCGTAGAAATATAAATGAACTATAATCATGAAAAATAATGGTCGTAATAAAATAACGTTACAAATACCTAGTAATTTTACCAAATAGGTAGGAAGTTAACTTGTCTTGTACGAAATATGGATTATGAATTATGAGCCATAAGTATTTTTTTTAAAATATCTGAAGTATGTTTAATGGACGGAACGGACATGAACTGTTACGTCATTCGATTTCAAGAAGGGAACCCCTCTGCAGGATTCCCTACTTGAAATCGAATGACGTAAGATCGAATAATACTTGCTCGAACACAGGGTATGGTACAACTTTGACGCTACTTCTACAATTACTCTTCCTTCATTGTTCTGTAGCTTTTGATTTTAAATCTTATTCATGTGCTCTTAATGCTTCTTTTCCTCTGATAATAATCCAAAATACCAATCAATCGTTTTGTTGTTTTTGTCTAATTATAACGTTTCAATATTGACGATTTTTTTAATAATCAAGTTGTGAAGACTAGTTTTATACAAAATTTGTAGAAAACTTGCCAAAAATGTGACCAAAACGTATTTGTTTCAATGCCAATACGCAAATATCTTGTGTGTGATCATGATCATGATCATGTATTACAAAATAAAATAAATAAATTACAACTTAAAAAAAAAACCCTCCAATAGTGCAACGTTTTATTTAGAAAAAAACAACAAAACAAGTGACAGGTCGCTGCCCTAGTTCAATAGTAAGACATCTTAAAAAAAGTCAAAATTGAGATAAGTTTTGTTTCATGTAAAAAGTTTGCTCTACTTTCTGATTCAAAAATCGGTTATAGGGAAAACGTAACGTAAGTTTAAATGTCTCACTGAGACATTTTTGCATATTTTTACCGAAAACTAGTTCAAGATTCTGACATCTTATGTTATCTAGAGAGTCAGGAAGATTTTTACTTTTCTTTTATTTCTACACAGAGACTTCTTTAAATGTCATAATATGGAAATAATAAAAACATTTCTATGTTGAGGACATCTTAAATTGACCCTGTGTTTCACTGAAATATCGTTAAATTCTAAGTCTTTTTTAGGACATTTTAAAATTATGTGACATCATCCTGACGTGAAAAGAGAGCCAAGAAGATGGGAATGAGCTGTGGTGAAAAATGTAAATTGCAATGTAGCTTAAAGTTTAATGAAGAGCAGAGGCAAACTATATTTGATAATTTTTTTACTATAGGTAATCGTTGTCGTCAGCGTGATTTTATAAGCAAATTTATGCAAATAACACCACCGCGAAAATACAGGCGCGAAGAGGCTACTAGAAAATTAAATTACGCGTACTTTTTGTATCTCGATAATACTAAAAAGCGTGTTTGCAAACTTTAAAAAAAAAATACTCTTGCCATCACTAACAGCGCAATAACTACTGTTCAAAATATAACAAATACTGAAGGGTTCATTGATAAAGAGCGCAGAGGTACGCATTCTCAACATCATTCTCTTCCGGATACTGTCGAACAATCTGTCCGAGATCATATAAATAGTTTCCCTCGAATCGAGTCTCATTATTGCAGCACGCTTAGCAGGATCACGATAGAAACGGGTTTTGTCGACGGAAGAATAGACAAAATGACAGATAAACAATCACAATCTGTCATTTTGTCTATTCTTCCGTCGACAACACCCGTAGAAAATTTGTTTCTATGTTTGGCATGCTACGCGTGCAGAGCCAACACTAAACGAGATTATTTGGAAGGAGATCTTACAATTTTAACAATGTACAGACTGTATGTGCAGTATGGTGAAGAAAATGGTTTACAAGCAGTGAAGATTCTATGTATGCACACATTTTTAATACCGAATTTAACATAGCTTTTGTCAAACCTAAAAAAGATCAGTGTTCTAAATGTGAAGCGTACAAGAATGCTTCACCCGAGACTAAACTTGATCTTCAAGATGGTTATGAAATGCATATAACTGAGAAAAAACTATCCAGAGATATGAAAAAAAAAAGTTGTGTGTCACACAACATCACATAAAATATTTTATTCATATTGAAATATAAATGACTCCCAAACGCACTATACTAAGCTATAATTTTAATAAATCAACCACATTTCAAATAGCAACAAGTGAATTAGTGACAGTAAAATCATAAAAGTGCGATTATCTCAAAACATACTTTTTCAAGATAACATACTATTGAACTAGGGCAGCGAGGTATCTATTGCTCGACTCATATTAAGAAGCATTAGAGAATGCTTTGCGATCTACGAATAATAAAAGTATTTGCGATCGAAAAATTAGTTTTGCCTCGTTTCTGCAAATATTTTTATTGTTACACTCTTGCTAGTACACAGAACCTACTTAATTTATATACCTTTGAATGGATCATTTAATGGACATGAATTCTGTACTTTTCTTCAAAATGCAAAGTTTCATCTATTTTTATGTTCTTTGAGTATCAAGGCGTAACGCTTATGTGTTTTTCAATGGAGTTTTCTTTATAACATTAAAAGTAATCGTATCAAGGTTTTAGAAAAGCAGTTTCAGTTTTAATGATACTTTTTATTTATAAAAGCCGGCAATTTGATTTGGCACATGGGCATTTTCATTTTTAAGTGTACCCGCCATTTTGAGGCTGTCCCACTTGTTCAAAATTTTATAGCGAGATAAATAGTGGACACATTGTCTAATTTTAGGAATGAAAAAGGTTAAAATATAAATTAAATTGATGAGTTCATCTGCAATCCTCGTAATTTACGTTTAAATGATTAATTTATGAGTATTTTAAATATTCAGAATAACTGTTTCTGGCATGTGCCACCCCTTACCAACATTGGATTGGCCGAAATTACTAAAATAGTACAACGAATGCATTTAAAACTTTTGGTGCAACCATAGTGTATGTTTTTGTCGTCACATAAATTAATTAAATTTGTAAAATTTAAACTCTTTTAACACAGGCTGAAAATACATTTTCAAAAAATGTTCGAAACTTAAACCGGTCGGACATGTCAATTTAGTGACGGTTCCAGTTGTTCAAAATAATTACTAAAGAAACTCATAGTACCTAAAATGGCAACATTTTGTAAAGAAGATCACGGCTGGCATTTAAAAACATCAGTTTTGACGCAGTGTCTCGAATAAAAGTACGTTTTTGTTTGTGTCGGCAGCTGTTTCCACTTTTTTGTCATGTTAGTATTAGATATTATTTCCTTGTTACTATAGGACGTTTTATATCCTTCAACTGTTTCAAATGAATCAGATATAACTTAGAAATATTTTCACATACTTACTTTATTCTTACAAAATATTTAATTGTGATTAGAAAACTTTTTTCTTTTAATCTTGCCCGTGAATGTGACATCAGTTTGGTGAGTTTTTATTCCGTCACTTATAGGACTGACTACAAATGTCACTAAACTGACACGCAAGGCTGGGACCAGATACACAATTAGCAAAATTTAGTTTGAGGTAGTTTTTTTTTTAAATAAACCTGACTATGCCACTAAGTGGCGCGGAAAGGAAGAGACAGACAGCGAAAAATTTAAACTAGAACGCCCTCAGGAATATGAAAATCAAAGAAAACAACATTTGGAAAAAATTATGTACATGTATCATGTAACTTCAGCTTAAGGTTTTTCGATGTGTCAGTTTGGTGACTGTCCCAATTTGCATGTGGGCAAAATATTTTTTTATAAATTTTGTTTTGTAGTTTTACTAAATAACTGTTTGAATATTGTTTTAGCCAGTTACAATATTGAACACTATAAAATATATTTAAAAAACTAACCACTTTATCAAAGGAATATAATAAAAAATCGATCTTCGTAGCGTCACTTGTCACAAAACTGAATTTGAAACCTCATTTTAGAAAAATAAGATCTCAATTCAAGGTTTTTATATCTTTTTTTCGATGGATTGTAACATTCAGTAGCAATGGAAAATAAAAATTAAGTCATATTACTTAAAACATTAAAACAGGACGATTTTTATATCGTCACCAAACTGACCACTATTTCACTACAATGTCCATTTATTTTCCGTTTTTACTTAGGAAAATATGCTATTTATTAAAATAAAATACCATTTTCAGTCCCTAAAGACTATCTAGTACAGCCTAGGACCTTTAAACTTCTTAAAACAACAACTTTAAAAAAATACTCGTATTTTTATCAGGGTACACTTAAAAGTGAAAATGGCCCACATGCGTTGTTTTGTTTCGAGCGCACACACATTATCTCTATCTTTTGCGTATCAAAAGTAATGTTATCACTCTCGTTCATTCATAAATCAGTCCATAGATCAGTCGCCCGTATAACTTATTAATCTGTGGTCGCCCGGTGGGGCTCCTCAACGATGAATCTGCGTATTTTTTTTGCAAGTCGGTGCGATGAAATTTACGTGATTTAAATAATTATATTTACAGAAAAGGTTAATAGTTTAGCAAGTTAAAGTAATTATTTAATAAAATTAGTGTTGAATGGGTATTTAGACTGTGTGTGTGTGTGTGTGTATTCTCGTGACTGCGAACGATATGAACGATGTTCTGTTATTATTTTGTAGCGACATTTAAATTATTAAAAATATAAAGGAAGAAATAAAAAACCGGCCAAGTGCGAGTTGGACTCGCACACGAAGGGTTCCGTACCACCGTACAATATTTTGCAAATATGACGTATTAAAAAAAACTACTTACTAGATCTCGTTCAAATCAATTTTCGGTGGAAGTTTACATGGTAATATACATCATATATTTTTTTTAGTTTTATCATTCTCTTATTTTAGAAGTTACAGGGACACACATTTTACCACTTTGGAAGTGTCTCTCGCGCGAACTATTCAGTTTAGAAAAAAATTATATTAGAAACCTCAATATCATTTTTGAAGACCTATCCATAGATACCCCACACGTATAGATTTGATGTTTTTTTTTTAATTTTTTTTTATTACGTTGCCCCACACTAAGAATTTCTTCCTGTATCGTGGGTGCTTTTACAAACATAGAAAGTCACATACACTAACACCCAGACCGGAACAACTACTTGCAGATCATACAAATATTTGTTCCGTGCGGGGATCGAACCCGCGACACGTTGCGCAGCAGTCGATCGCTCAGCCACTGCGCCAACCGTGTCGTCATTTTGTCGAAGTTTCAGTTCTAAGTATGGGGAAACCCCAAAATTTATTGTTTTTTTCTATTTTTGTGTGAAAATCTTAATGCGGTTCACAGAATACATCTACTTGCCAAGTTTCAACAGTATAGTTCTTATAGTTTCGGAAAAAAGTGTGTGTCTGTGACACACGGACGGACAGACAGACATGACGAATCTATAAGGGTTCCGTTTTTTGCCATTTGGCTACGGAACCCTAAAAACCAAAATTGAACAGTACCTGCAACGTCAGATAAGTATATAATCCTATCTAGTCTTTATCTAGTATCCAGTCTTACCTGCATTGTTATGGGGATAATGATGTATAAGCTTGTTTGATGGGAATTCTTGAACAAAAGGAGTTCATGGGGTGATGGCGCTATCGCACAGTGTTCCAAAAGCCTCAAAAAATTTCCCACTTGGGTTTATTGCATTTATAAGTCAAGGATCGTATTTTTAAAGCACGAGTAGAACTCCCACGTATTTATCTCTTTTAGTTTTTTTTATATAAATTCATGTAAAAGACGTGACCTTTCCATGAAAAAAATGAATATCAGTTCTCAAAAAGTAGTTGTTCAAGATAATAATTTGAAACTAATATTATTAATAGAGCTCATTTGAGAGTATATTTACACGTTTTTTTTTTTTAATCTCTTTTAGTTTCTGAGTAAAAAAATATTTTCTTATTTTTGTTTTTATTTTTTTTCTCCGCAAAGACGCAAAAGTGCGACTTGAGACTAGAACTGAGATATTGTTCTCAATAAGGTCTATTACTCATAAAAAAATCAAGTCGCACTATTGCGGCGTTTAGGAGAAATAGAATTTTGAAAATTAATGCTAGGGCTGTCACTTTGTTTGACCTTTTATATATAGCTTTAGTAGAACTTTTATTGAGAGTATTTTCAATGAAGGGTTGCACGTAGCATGGGAAGGGGTCCACCCTCGTGAGGCATAGGCTAAAACCCCATGCTATACTTGCAACCTGGAGAAACGGGGGTGAGGCACCATGGAGCCGTTACAGACCCATGGCGCCACTTTGCCTCAGCAGGGGCTTACCCAACCTGCTGGGGGATGTCCTTCCGAGCCCCGATCGGAGGACTTATTGCAAGGGGGGCATGAGGGCGCCAACCCTCATGTTGGTACACGAGTGGCAAGTGATGCTGTGAATTGCGCCACAGCCGGTACTTCTCAAACTCCGGAAGTATCCGCAAATACACGAGGAGGTTGTACACGTTTAAAGATTTTCGAATCTTTTTATGCGGAGAGCAAAAAATATAAGAAAAATGGTTCACCAGAAGATCTCACATCCTCAGACTTGATGATCATAGTTTACAGAGAAGTAGGTGAACACCTTAAAGATCTTACATTCAGCGAAAAGGACAGACTTGTGAATGAAATCGTTAAACCCTTTCTCCAAAAAGCTACTAATTATTACAAAGGATGTAAAAGAAATAAAAAGAGGTTTACAGACAAACATGGCATTTTTTAAAATAAATTGTTCATCGACGATGTACCAGAAGACCTCAAGAAGTCCACTGGGGCCGATACGACTCTTGGCGCGCCGTGCAGTACATTGATGGATAATTCTTCTAATGTAAGCTATAAACAAGACCTTAAAGTTAGGAAACGCATTATGGAGTCGTTAGAGAGAACCTCAAAAAAAAGTAATAAAGGCTTTTACTTCTATAGCTTCTTCTGATAAAGGATCTAAAATAACACCCAAAGCTTCTAAAGATTTAGAAGAAATCATAAATACATGTTTAGTATCACCAAAACGAGCTTCAACTGTAAGGCAAAGAATTTCTGTGGTGCAAGAACCTTACACACCAGATGAAGCCTTAGGTGTTATTATTGACAGAAAGTTGAGTGTGGAAACATACAGGGGACTACGTAAGGACTTAAACAACCGAGGATTCCCTGCATATCCCGCTTACAATAAAGTCCTTATTGCTAGAAAAGCATGCTATCCAACAGAGGAAATAAAAGTGTCTGAAATGGAAGCATCAGTGTCACTACAAGGTTTACTCACTCACACAATTCAAAGAATTGTCCTAAGCTGCGAGGCTGCTTTTATTGCATATTGCCATAGAAAAGGTAGTCAGGAGGTTAAGTGTGAATTTCAGGGGTCCTGGGGATTTGATGGTTGCACTGGGCATTCATTTTATAAGCAGAGCTTCCAACAAGAAACCGAAGAAACGCTTATAAATGAAAACAGTCTTTTTGCCACAACCCTTATTCCCATACGCATAGTAATGGATAACGATTTTACTGCCTGGTTAAATCCTACACCCCAATCGTACAGATTTTGTCGCCCACTGCACATCCAGTTCAAAAAAGAAACAAGAAACCTTATTCTTTACGAAAAAAACTGGGTTGAAGAACAAATTAAAAGTTTGTTACCAATAAATATACAAACTTCAGAAGGTCACAACTTAACGTTTTCTTATAATTTAACATTGAGCGTAATAGATGGCAAAGTCCTAAATATAATTACCGGAACTACTTCACAGTTAAGATGCCCGTTTTGTAAAGTTACAGCTACCCAATTCAATAATTTGGAAATGTCTTATACAAAACAAACTATAAAAGAAAATATGCGATATGGTATCAATCCCCTTCATGCGTGGATACGTATTTTTGAGTTTTTATTGCACCTTAGCTATAAAAATGATCCATTTGTACAAAAATGGCGAATCATTAAAGGCAGCAACGAAAGCCATATTGTAGAAGCAAGAAAAAAAAGAATCCAGGCAGAGATTAGGGAGAAGATTGGATTATTAGTAGACGTAGTGAAGCCGAATGCGGGCACTACGAATGATGGAAACTCGGCTAGGACTGCACTTTCAGACAAGTACCGTGGCATATTTGGTGAGATTTTAGGTCTACCTTCATGGTTACTTGATGGATTTCATACTATTCTAGTGACAATATCTAGCGAGTATTCTATTGACGCCAAAAAATTCGGGCATTTTTGCCGGTCTCTCGCAGAGCGGTACGTTCAATCATATAATTGGCACCCAATGACGGTGACAGTTCATAAAATACTTGTACACGGTGAAGAGATTATTGATTCCTGTTCACTGCCTGTTGGGATGCTTTCAGAACAAGCAGCTGAGTCACGAAACAAATTCTGGCGCTCAGATAGAGAACATCACTGTCGTAAAATGAACAGGATTAGTACAATGACCGACCTTTTTCATCGTGCACTAGAATCGTCTGATCCACTAATTTCTATGGCTCATCTCAGTGATCGTCGAAGATTCTCAAAACGGCCTCCTTTGCCGTCTGCTGTTTGTGAACTTTTAAAAGCAATTGATGTGGAGACATTACAGTCCGCAGAGGAGGACGACGAAAATCCTTCGAATGATGTTGATGATTTAAATGATCTAACATTAACACTAACTAATGAGTGCGATTTATATGAGTAATGTTTCTTTTTTGTTGTTTTACTAGCTGACCCGGCGAACTTTGTTCCGCCTTAGAGGCAATAAATAAGCAGATTTTTTTATTTTATTAAATTTATTTGAATGAGGATTAATACGGTATTGTTAAAAATAGGTTCGTAAACAACCGATCATTTTACTGTTTTAAGTAAACGCAAAAAATGGTTACTGCGGGTTTTCCTTATAAGATAGACATATACCATATACCACCACGGACTTTTTTGTAGATCTATTAAAGAGGTACAATCCTACCATACATTGTTTTGTTATAACTCAAAAGGTCGTTAGTTTGTATAAAACTTAAACTTACTATACACAAAAACCTTCCACAAGAATTGCTCTATCTATTGTTGAAAACCGTATGAAAATCTGTGCAGTACTTTCCGAGTTTATCGCGAACAGACAGACAGACAGACAGAGGCGGCGAGAGACTTTGTTTTATAATATGTAGTGATACTGGGAAATTTACATATATATTTATAATACAGGTTTTTAAAACGGGTCTATATAGTAATCGTTACACAACGTGGAAAGCCTTTCGACACGGTCAAACTATTAACCACCGCAGCACGGTAGGTAGTACTCGTATAGTCTGTCTATCTGTTCTAATCTGTTTTGTATGGAAAAATATTTTCATTAGATTTGACTAACTTCCGTTGTCCTGATTTTTTTCTTCCGATACAATCATCAAAACATTTTTTCATCAAAATTACTCAATGGCCAACTCGCGGTTGAGCAAAAATTTTTTTATGCCATTTTTTTCCAAATCAAAAATAAATGTTTCCTAAGGCAGTCTCTCTGTATCTCATATGGTTATGAATTTCCTTATGTCCCAAATAAAAAAAAACACTATATATATATAATTATTATATGCTCTGTAAATCTATAGTTTGAGCGAGACGTCCATGCAATACACATTTCATAATAAAATATGTATTTATTTATTTGACCTCAGAGTGACAACCCTGGAGTGTATTATTTGACCTTAAGATTTAAACACCTGTTTCTCCTAAACGCCGCAATAGTGCGACTTGATTTTTTTATGAGTAATAGACCTTATTGTGGACAATATCTCAGTTCTAGTCCCAAGTCGCACTTTTGCGTCTTTGCGGAGAAAAAAAATAAAAACAAAAATAAGAAAATATTTTTTTACTCCGAAACTAAAAGAGATAAAAAAAAAAAAAAACGTGTAAATATGCTCTCAAATGAGCTCTATTAATAATATTAATTTCAAATTATTATCTTGAACAACTACTTTTTGAGAACTGATATTCATTTTTTTCATAGAAAAGTCACGTCTTTTTCGTGAATTTATATTAAAAAAACTAAAAGAGATAAATACGTGGGAGTTCTACTCGTGCTTTTTAAATACGTTTCTTGACTTATAAATGCAATAAACCCA
The DNA here is from genome assembly GCA_947364205.1 of Agrochola lota. Taxonomy (NCBI): domain Eukaryota; kingdom Metazoa; phylum Arthropoda; class Insecta; order Lepidoptera; family Noctuidae; genus Agrochola; species Agrochola lota. The sequence goes on along the minus strand of OX376245.1, from coordinate 9,091,861 downwards.
AGTGGGAAATTTTTTGAGGCTTTTGGAACACTGTGCATCGCTATGATCATTTGTACGTTACAGTTTCGTTTTGTTTATAGAGCACACTTTAATCATCGATTGGACGGTTAAACTTTCCACATTTTTTAGGTAGACTTGTATTTCTTCATTATTGGTTTCTCCAAGGTCTGAATCGTGTCCCTATTGTACGAGGGCGACACTGAAAGTTTTTAGAACTGGCCACTTGTAAACGATATAATAAAAAAATAAGTTGAAATTTTGAAAATGGAACTCTGTGCCAATATTATTGCGTATGTATTTTATTCATTTGTCATTTGTTTAAGATTTGGCGGCAAATTGAAAATTGTCTGTGTCACGGCAGCATGAATAAATTTTAGTAAAATTATTTTTTATGACTTTCGATGTCATTTAAGTCAACAAGAAAGTTAAGATAGACTTCGATTGGCCTTTCACGATGAAGCCCCATCTCGTGCCACTGTTTACAACTGGTTCCGGTCTGCCCCCACTATATCCGCATGGACATTTAATCGCATAGAGTGAAACTGCCCACAGACCATATTAGCCCCTATTTTACAGTAAAAATAGAGATGTAAGCCGCGTGTACATGCGATATCCATATGGCATAAACGCACGAGTTTTATCATTTACCTATTTTAATGGTGTATTCCGAGAAGCTACAAATCCGCCACTAAGACGACCCGCTGACCGAGGCTACGGTTAGGTATGTATATTATGGTACATTATCAGGGTCAATTCTATGTTTTTGCAGATCGCAAAAATTATGAACCAAAAGAAGTAGTTATTGAACTAGGTACCTAGGTACCAGCCTACTAATATTCTATCCGTGGAAGTGCTGCAAGCATTATGGGATTTGATGCATTAATAAGCATTTATAAGAGCAATAAACAACTACTTAGCTTGTATTTGGAATACCATTTTGAAGAAGAGACTCACCATTTTAGCTGATGCATTATCAATGTTAATCAACAACAACAATAATGATAGAGATCGCTCAGCTCAGTGATACTGGAAGGATGATAACAGACTTACAGAGATGATCACCTTTATGGTAACAAAACTCTATTTTGCCTTTATGGTAACAACCTATCTAAAAAGATAACAGATTGTTACAGGCAAACAGTTCAATTTATAAAACTAAAAAGCCAACTACTTTTACCACTACCCGTCAGGGAAACTTGAGTGGTTCACTTCATTACACCCAACAGAGGATAAATTTGAAGCCGGGAAACAAGAAACCACTGACCTCATATCAAGCAAGGAAATATCAAACAACAATACAACCAGTACCAGCCATAGTACACTGTGAGAAAGCGCAAAGCCCAACCACCACAGGACAAGACTCGTGCTCAATACTAGAGGTTAGTCATGCTAGAAGATTAAATATTTTTTTATCTTATTGGCAAAGCACCTGTGATAATATTTCAATATTGAAACATGTCACATGGATTCTCAATACCTTTTACTGATCAGGTGTATCAGTTGATCATTATTATACGAAGGGCTTCGTTCGAAGATATAAGGAACCCTCCCTACCCCAGACAAATTGAGATTCTCTTCTTACTCTAAATAATGACAATTGACGTATAGAGCGGAATAGCTACTTGTGCGTTTAGTTTTTGATTTCAGCTCTAAATATGCGTTTGGTTGTCGACTGGCGTGACGAAGCTGCATGGTAAATGTTATATCTTCGAACGAAGCCCTTCGTATAATAATGATCGAACTTCACAACAGGTAAGTTCGTTTGATCACTTGTTATTTAGCCAAGACCCCAACAGCCGATCTATTCTGAAAAAAAATCTCACCGTGCATACTTTGGTGAAGTTAGCTTGGAGTGACCCTATCGATAGTGTCAATTCCTAGCTGGTGAAAATGACAACTCACTTCACTTAAGGCGACACTGATTTTATATGTACTTACTGAGAATCACGTCTTAACGAGTAGTGTTAATGATTTGGAAAAAATATATGTTAAATTAGATCACTTTCATAATAACTTAATCTGTGAATACTTTAGATTATATTTTATTACATAGTGTAATTAATTTGTTAAGTTATTATGTCTAACGCGGATACAAAACTGAGAATGACGCAAAAATTATCAAGTTATTTTTCTGAAACCTGCACTATTACAAAGATAATTTAATTATTACGGTAAGAATTTTACAGAATAGAGGTATCGATCAGCCATGAATTTCTTCTGTCACTTTCCCTGCTTATCTATTGATCCCCAAGTCATAAAAATAGCAATCAGGCAGTAATACTAAATTTAAAATAACTGCGCTAAATATTTCTTGCTCCGGTTTGTTGCCAAACGTTTATTGATCAATGAAGATCGATTACGCGTGCCAATGCGATTGTCGCAATGCCGCGTGTTGACAAAACACGCCAAATTGCGTGGTCGTAACAGATCGTCGACAGATTTATGTGATTAATTTAAATATTTCGAGTTTTGTAGCTGTAGTACTGACTACTGTGGGAGCCGTGGTGGCGCAGTGGCAACGGCCGTGACCAGCCGCGTCCTCAGGAAATATTTTGGCTTGGTATGTATGGCCTTGTGATGAGGAGGGTGGAAACGCATGTGACTAAAAGAGTGATGAATATAATGTTGATTGATGGACAGGGCCGGATTTAATGGTGTGGAGGCCCTGGGCAACCAAGAAGTGGAGGCACCGGTTTTACTTTTTGGACCAGACGAAAAAAAAAAAACCGTAGTTTTCAATAATTTATACATAATGGGTACTAAAAATATACAAAAGAAAAAAAGATAAATGTTAGGCAAATGGAACTTTGCGAGCTTTTTTCGTCGAAAAATCACTGATAATTTCGGTGAAATCCAGTTCTCGGAGTAAATCACTTTCAATACTAAGTAGGGATTACTTTCATAGGCGGTTCTGTGTCATTGTAGTCCGAAGTAAATTTTTTATAATTTCATCTTCGAAAATCAGCATTCTCCAGTGCAGTTCGACCCTATCAACACCAAGTACATTCTAAACGTAATTTCAACATTTGTAAATGTAGCTCTGAATTTTCGAGTATTTGCTAATACAAGATTTCCATATATTGGTAATCGTTTTTATGCAAAACGGTAAATTTCATTCATTTCGTTATTCGACCAAGAAAACTTTTTTTTTAATCACAAAAAATCAAATCGAGACCACAATTTTTTAGGGGCCCGGGGCCATGTCCCCTGTTGCCCTGCCTTAAATCCGGCCCTGTTGATGGATGAAGAGGGAGAGGAAGACCAAAAAAAAGATGGATGGATTGTGTGAGGAATGAAATGAAAGTGGACGAAGAAAACGGTGGTGCGCCGACCCCAAGTACCATGGAATATGGACAAGAAAATGATGTACCTTTTGCCTGTAGTAGGTACTTGGGACTCCTCGACTGCCTCATTGGTCTGGTGGTCGTAAGCGCTACTCCCATGACGTCCTAAACAACATTGTTTTTACTTTTTATTTTATTTATTGATTGAATACAAGGCCTTTGGGTACTTTTATATGTGTGTATTTTATGTCTATTTGGCTTTATATGTGCGTTTTGTTCGTGCAGAATAAACAATTTTTCTTTCTTTCTTTCCTGGGTTCGATTCCCGCATTAGGCAAAGTGTTATTGGGCTTTTTCTTTCAGTTCAGATTTGTGCCCGGTTGATGGCAATAGGCTTACCCCATATTTATGTATTTATTATAAGGACAACCAACAAAGCATACACCAAATATACATATTAAAATACCCATTTTATTTTTACATTTTGTAGTGTAGCCTTAATTATAGGCTGCCACGGCATGCATTGAACATAGGAGTAGGAAATGCAGTTACAAAACAGTTACAAAAAAAAAGAAAAAAGTTATAAAACAAAACATATTTTTTTACTAATTTATATAGATTTAAGTAAATGAAAAAGCCAATAATAGAAAATACAATATATTACATGGGTTACTGTGTACTGTGGATGTACACCTCTGCCTAAACCTTTGGGGATTCCAGCGTGATGTTATGTAGTACTTAGGCCTCCTTTCGAAAGGGTTCTGAATATCGTATTTGAGTGGTCATCTATTTAAACGGCCGTCGCGTCGACACAGCGGTGTCTGTCAGAATCAATAGACAATTATACTCTTTTATATAGTTTTATTCAATATTTTGCTCTGAATTAATTTTTCTTCCTCCACAACGCTTAGAAATATGCTACAAGTATTTTACGAAGCATACATTCCATAGTGTGAAGTCGTTTGTCTTTTCGTGTTAAATATTTTGTGTGCCGTTAAGAGATTCCATAAATTCTTCGTTTCAAACAAAAACTGTCTTTATAGGTTCCGCACAGTTCCGCGTCATAAATATTTGACAGTTAAGTTTTTTCTGGAGGAAGTTAATTGCTGTTGCCATAAACAAAAATTCGGATGATTTAAGCAGAAGTATGCCACGCTTTTTATCGGTACAGGATGTAAGCAGCATAAATTCAAAAAGGCCTCTATCCTTAGAACTTTAGGAGTAGCGGTGTCAATGGAATTATTCAAATGACACCACCTCACTTCCATTTGTTTTTCCTTAAGTTACGTTTTTGTCCAGTTTTGATTGTGAGTTGAATGTGTAGCCTGTGTAGAGCATGTTCGTGTGGTTTTTTAAACCTGTGAACAATATTATGTGTCGCAGCCAACTAACTTATTCAGTCCAAATGGCGCCTGGCGCCTGGCGGTGTAAATTATATTCATTATAGGTTAGGTTGGAAATGTGAACCAGCCACGAGCGAGCCGTTTTGGTCGCAGTAACTAAGCCGGGGCACCCTGGGACCAACGACTAGGTACTTCGAAAAGCTAGACTGTTAACTAAAATGCTAATTACGCTAGTTAGCTGCGACATAAGCATTTGAATTCAGATTTTGGCAAACGCTAGGGTCAAAGGTCGCACAGATTTTCCCTACATCATAAGGAAACGCAAACAGAAAATACAATAGATGAAAGAGAGAAGATTAGAACAGGCAATGCTTAAAACTTTGAAATTGAGGCTGTTAGAAGGCTATCTCGGTGATGATATGATGGCCAAACCATTTCGTATGTCTACCTCGAGATATATAATGCTATGTTAGCCATGTAGGATTATTTCATTTCTCAAAAATTTTCCATGTAGATATTTGGCCGAAAACTAATTTAATTTTTTACATATGGCGCAAAACATTATTGTCAAGGCAACTCGTTGAAAATTTCTTTATGTATTTAGGGGCATGAGGAACAGGGTGTAAAGTTCACTCATCCACCATAGAAAAGGGAGGATCCTCCGACCAGACGGGTGTCGTGTCTGGCGGGCAACTGCCCAGAGGTTGAAGTCGGGAAGCTTGTATATATGTTTATCGCGCGGTAAACTCTAATTGCGCGATGCAGGATTTGTGTGACGTCATGTCTTTGATGCGTAGTTTGCATGTAACGATGTAGATGCCGCTACATGTATGTAATTACAATTACAAAATAAATACTTACTTATATTTTTGTTTATTAATATCCAAATTTATTACAGAATATATTCTATCTATAATACAAGTGGCAAAAGAAATTCTCCTAACCACCGTTAAACTGTGACCAAATCCAGATCAATTAAAAACTATACCCTTACCAATTACTCTAAACATTTTAGAAATAAACTAATTAAGCGGTAACCACGCTCATCCATACACGTGTTTATTGATGGACGACGTCGGCTCCCGCGCATCGTCGGAAAAATACGATTCAGAAGTCAAACTCTGTCGGATTTAAATCGAATAATCGATTAAAATCTTAAGGCGCTACATAAATGATACTGTCAATTAAATGACGTATTTGACTAGCGTAACGATCAAAGGTATACAAAGTCAAATTAAATTAGCTAGCCAAACTCCGCAGACATGAAGGGTATCGATATCTAAGTACGATAACACAAAAAAACTAAACTCATACTTCAAGCAATATACTAACAGCGGCCGTTGACCCCACAAAATATCATTATAATTGTTTTGTTTTATCGTGTTTAGATGTCGATTAATAAAATTTTATTTGACCCTGTATATTAATATACTGTTGATCTCCAGGCTTGTCAAAAATGTTGAAGATTTCAGTAAAATAATGTAGAGAGCTGGGACTGGGATACTGCCAAAGATATTTATATTTCTATGGATACCTACTGCTCACAACCTTTCCACACAATTATTTACGTTACCAAAAAAACAGACTACTTTCCTTTATTTGGCCACATTTAAACAACGAATGAAACTTCTGTCACTTTTTATTGTGTGTCAGCTATCCTGCGCGAGCGCATACTGTTGCAATTTAGATCATTTAGATGTAGGGATCGCATACCGCAGTCAAATATGCGGAAACGCAGCAGTGTGGAGTTGTTGAAAATTAATTCACGGTTTAGAGTGCTGTAAGGGGGATAGCAAAACCGACCCGGCATAATAATGGAATATTTTGCTATTGTTATTCGAATAGGAAAACAATTTAAATGTACTATTCTGTACCCGGCCGCAGGCGGCATCTGCAGGCGACGTGTCGCCGCGATACGACTAGTTTCTATGAGTTTCTATGAAATACCTTCCGTAGCTAGCGACACGTCGTTGGCAGCTACGGGCGACCGACAGGCGACACGTGTTGCCCGACCGCGGACCAGTAGCGCCGCGAATGGTCGAGCGATAACTCGTTTTGATATCTTCCATCTACCGACTGGCATACGGGCTGCTGCCGCCTGCGGTCGGGTTCGGAATCATGATTGCAGCGACATAAAGCCGCGACATGACGCCGTGACTCGTCGCCTGCAGTTGCCGCCTGCGGTCGGGTACGGAATGATACCTTTTCAGGAAATTTTAAAACACTCAGCAGTTATTCTATGACTACAACTAGATTGAAAAACACAGATAATCTGTCATAAACGGACAAACGAAGATAAAGTACCTACCTACCTGAAAAAAATTGCACCTTTTTATGCCATTATAATAAAAATTTACCAACGAACAAAGTGAAATAAACTAATACCTACTGAATATCTACGGAACCCTCCAACGGGACGCTATAATTTTAAGCGGTAACACCATACATTCATCATTTGGTAGAAAAAATTAAGAAAAAATGCGAAGCGCCACCGAGATCCCCATTCAACCTAATTATGACAATATACGTCGGAGGTTTGAAAAGACGACACGAACGATATTTTTTCTTATTTATTGCTTTTATTAGTTTTTGCATTTGTTTAACGAATTGTTTTTTTTTCTTTGGAAGTTTCGAACGAATAGAACTTTGAGAGTAACCAAAATGTTTAATAGTCCGATCGAGTCCAACTTTTAACTTACTAAGATTGCGGTTTGCGCTTTTAGTTTTAGAAAAAAATGTATTGAATTAGTATATTTATGTAACCTTGAAAAAATGTCAAATGCCACATTTATTATTCAGTTGGGTATAAGTTATCTGAAGATCGATAAATCGGTCTTAAGGCCTGCTCACTGCCTACGAAAGCGGTTCCGTCATAATAAAAAGTTCTAAATTAAAAATTCTGGAAAGAGTGACGGCCGTCATGAAAATCTGTCATTTTCACCAGTATCAACCCGGGACCTAGGGGGGGGGGGGGACAAACCGGGGCATGTGCCTCGGGCGCCAAATTCAAAATTCAAGCGTAGCAGACAAGTGCAACACCCAGCACACCGCAACTTTGCAATAAATGAGACGCGAAGCACATATAATCTTTCTATTTCTTTCTTTTTACAAAAGTTTTGGCGCCCCTGTTGGATTAGGGCATTATCGATCGATAAAATGTGATTAATATGTTTCTGCCAATATTTTCATTTCAAGAAAACTTGAATTTCGCGGGCTAGCACATCCCCATAAAGATTGGCGGGGGGCGGCAGACGGCAGTTTCTGCCCCGCTACGAAAAAAATCTACAATTAATTAATTAATTATTTATTACAATTTATTATTCATTTTTTTATATTAGGTAGATAATTCAATCACCCATAAGTAATATTGATAATCAAGTTAATGCTAGGTTTTACTGTAGGTATTGTATTAGGGTAAGTTTAAAATTTTATAATAGCAGGTACCTATATTAATTATTTTTTTATGTACTTATTCTTAATTTATTTGGTATTCAGAGCATGTGTAGGTACTCGATAATGTGTAAGCTGCGGTTCGCTGTACTTAATTGAATGTGCATTACAGGATAAGGTATATTATATAAGTTTTTAATATTGTAAAAGATAATTGTAATGTATCTCGTTGGTAACCTGTATTTGACATTGAGGATTCAAAAAACGCTTTTTAATTGGGCAGCCGTTGTGTGGCCGTTGTCCGTCAAAGCTTTACGCCCAGTTTCTGGAACGAAAAGCAACACAAAAATTTGCTAACACATTGTCAAGCACGCATTATAAACGTGAATTGTTGAAAGAATTATCAACTGCCAATAGCATCACTTGAGTTGCGTTTCATTTTTACGTGTCGATAATTTTCGTTCCAGAAACCGGGAGTAAAGTGTTCATGTTAACAGTATAGTTAGTTAATAGTTTAACTTAAGTGTTAATGAGGAGACTTAGGTGAGTCTCCTCATTAACACTTAAGTTAAGAATATGTCCGAAGTCTTTACGCAGTATACACATCCTTAATATCTGGACAGGAAGCAAAGCACCAGGAACTCTTACGGCCCGACCTGGGATTAGAACCTGAGACCTCATAATCCGCAGCATTGGGTATAAGCTAGCCAATAGTCAGACCTACGAGGCAGTTATAGCCGTTACCTACCAAGGGTTTGATATTTCTCTTCGAGTGTCGTTCCAGCGACGGTCGTGACCTCGAGAGTTTTCTACTTCGAAGGCATGCATAATCTATCACCATCATCATGAACACTTTTGCTGAAAAACTTTCACTGCTGGACATAGGCCTCCCCAAGCACCGTCACTTCTACCGGTTCTGTGCTCGACGCAACCAGCGGACTCCTGCGGCCTTCACAAGGTCATCGGTTCAACTTGTAGGGAGGCCTTCCCACGCTTCGTCTTCCGGTACGCGGTCGCCACTCCAGAACCTTTCAGCCCCCAGATGGCCGATCTGTTCTGCGAGCAACGCGCCCTGCCCACTGCCACTTAAGACGCCGATATATGCCAGCCTTGAGTGGTTAGCTTGCGTGTTCTGTGCTGAGCTCACGCAACGCGTCGTACGTCTAGCCAGTAATAGGACTCGCCCATCAAGGAGCGCTGTCCCAAATTAGACGCATTATTAATTTATTATATATAAAACAAAGGTATTTTAATAGAACACGTATACTAAAAGATTAATATTAATAATTGCCAAGAGCCTCGACCAACACCTAAGGAGGCTCTCGTTGGGCAGCTGGATCAAGGACTTGATTAAGAAAGCGGTACTCCTGGGCACGGCTCGCATTGTCCGGAGGTTCCTGTGTCTGGAGCCCTGACAGCTTGGACCCTGTTCCCGATACCGGTGGGCTAAAATATTTAAAAATGTTAACTACATATAGGTACATCTACAAAATAAACATTAAAATAATTATAATTTTTTTATTTTTTATTATTTATTAATAATTAAATTATCTTTAAAATTATGAAGGTTTTAGAAAAATACGCTTAATTTTTTTGCGTGATTATCAGTTTTTGAACAGCGTTAGACATAACTTCACAAACTAATTACGCTATGTAATAAAAGCATATTCAAAAATATTCACGCTCTAGTTTAACATAAGTATATTTTTCCCAAATCATTAACACTACTCGTTTAGACGTGATCTTCAATATAAAATCATTAAAAGTCGGTTATCGTCGCCATAAGTTTGTCAATTCTTCGGGCTATGTCGGTTACCTTGGTTCTCCTGCCTATCTCTTAATTTCTGATTCGATCTCGTAGGGAAACTCCAAGCATAGCCCTCTCCATTATCCTTTGCGGAGTTTAATCTATGACTTGTTTAAATTAAAGCTAAGTCACCTGTCCCATAGCCGACAATTAGCGAGAACCGAGTAGAACTAGCAACTAGAAAAAAGTTGGCGAGCAACGAGCAGCGAGTGAGTGCGTTACGGCGACGAGCGAATACTCGCTGCGCGTTCAAGTACCAAGTGTTAGTCTACCAGCGAATGTTCTGGTCGCTGAGCGAGTACCTATAGTCTTTAGCTTTTGTGGGTGCGACAAACGAGTACTCGCTGGCTGTGTGAACAGTCAGCAATCATACCTATCAATATATGCATCTCTTTTACTGACACGGGACCTACTTATATCTATTGTACGTTCCTTGAGAGAGAAAATAGTTAATAGCTTGCGGCAACTCGCAATGAACAAACATCAAGATTTTCTTAAATAAATAAATAAATTAAATTATAATTATAAATAAATTCCTATTCTATTTTGCATTTTATAATACAACTATTTACAAGACTAATTAACTAACTTTACAAATAAATACAAAAACAAAACGTTGAAGTAGGTATTCCTCCGCAACGCTGTCATCCCTTTTCTGTATGAGGAGATTTTTTTCCCGAATTTCCTAAGATTACCTACCTACTTACTAGAGAGCTCCCACCCCCACCAAACAATATTATCAAATTCACATTTAAAGGCAAATTAACCAAAACATTAATTTACCAATTCCAAAACTCAAAAACAATTAACGAAAAAATTAAGAAGTTATAATCAAAACCGAGTCGACAGCCATAACGGAGGCAAAGACAATAAATCAATTGAGCCTCCACTTCGTTCTATAAGCGACCATCTGACTACTCCAATTAAATGAACTAACTAAATAATTATCAAAATTAATGACTCCTCACATATATCAGCAGACTCCTTAAATAAATCTCCCGTTTGATGTACAAGGAGTGCGCGTGAGCACGCTTGAGACGCCAGCCACGCCCCTCCACAGTGATTGGTCCAACTCTAATTATAACTTTGTGGATCTTCATGAGCTATTTGCATCGTTTAAGTATCTACAACTAAATATATACTCTGTTTGAGCCAGATACAGTTGAGATTTGAATGTGTTTCGATAAGGAATACTGTCATCCAGAAAGACGCCCATTAGTAAAGACTCTCAATCTTCATTCGGATCAGTCGCACCACTGCCAGATATAACTAATTTGATAATTAAACAATTTTCAACCTTAGGGCTCTTAAAATAAGGGGGGTAGACGCCAAAATTTGTTGAGATACGATTATGTTTTTGAGAAGAGGTAGTTAACATTCCGTCCCCAGACGTTTCAGCGGACGAATCGACAAAAACGCATCGTTTATTAGTTTAAATTATGGCCCTGTGTGAGATACTACACTTTGAATAGTTCAGTGCTTAAATTGTGATACAAAATGTCCCTCAAGCTGCGACAGTGCACACGTTGATTAAATAATCAAATAAATTAAGCGAATACAAAATGGATCCCTCAGAATCCACAATGGAGGTTGAAGAAATAAAAACAGAAAAAAATGAAACAAAACTTCCGTTTTCCATAGAGAATTTATTGGCTGATAAATTCGAAAAACAAAGTTCTAATGATTTTATAAATGATGCGAACGCGTCTACTAGTGGTGTGACTTGTGATTTGAAAACTAATTTTGCTAGTGATGTGACTGATACTATCGATTCAGACGATGATGATAGAGCCAGTAGTAACAGTTCGGAAAATGTCGACGTTGAGAGTTCGACCGTCGGCGATGCGCAAGAGTTCCTTGATTTAAAATCTACTGATTATGGACAATCAGGTAATTTTAAAATATATTTTGTACCAGATGATGAAATAATATTAAAAATCTAAGCTCAGGAAGAAACGAAACATTCCCATTTTTTTTTAAATTACCGTACTATTCTTATAAGATTTTCTTTCGATAGAGAGAGACCTATAAGTATTGCTGCTCTTTTTATTTCTATTTCGCCTCTTCTCCAATTGTATTAAATTATATAGTAGGTGAGGTTTAATTAAAATAAAATGGCTACCATTACCTAAATCTACTGAATAACCTAACCCTCTCTTCATTAGATTAGTTTAATTATTTTTGAGATACCTAGCATATCATTAGCCAATTCGGAGAAAATTTGATACCTACTGCACTTTGTAAATAAATATTAGCGACCGACGGTTTATCATAGTAGCACAATATGAGCGTTTATTCTGAAAGTGAGCAACGTCGCAAATAGATGTCAAATATTTCACTGTTTTGATTAATATGGCAATATTACTGTATGGAAATAAGAAATGTGGCTAACTACCGAACTAGAATATTTATTATGAAATGCAATAATTAATATCGTAATACCGAATTTTAGTTTAAGTTTTTTTTTTATTATTTGGAAACTTCCCAAATGCGTTTTATACACCTAAAACGGGTATGTTGACAACATCAAATTCAATGTTATAATTGCAATTCATTATTAATATTCTAGTTCACTAGTTAGCCACATTTCTAGCTCGATAGTGAACAAAGAAGAGAGTTCTACATACGTTCTCTCCTTCGTGATAATGAATAAAATCAAAATCATTCAATATCAAAAGTCATTTATTCAAACCAAGCTGAGAATCAGCACTTATCGAACCTCAAACTACGTAAGAGAATCCCCCACAGCGCCCGCCCTTTACAACTTCCTAGTGCTTTTAACTGGAAAGAAGAGGCGCAACAAACTCCCAGCAGCACAGCTGACGAATATGGGAGTCAAAATGCTTTCCATGACTAAGCTGGCGCATCTTGTGGGTTCATAGCTATATAAACACATAAATAAACAAATTAACAAAATAATCAAGAAACTGCAAATTAATGATAGGGCAACTAAGGCTGGTGTTCAACTCTTTTCTCTCTTAGGAGCCCAGCAAAAGACAAAAGTCAAAAATTGCGCAGGCGAAGCGAAGGAACAAGAAATTTCACGCGGACAAAGTCACGGGCAAAAGCTAGTATTTTATAACTTTGTCATCTTATCTCAAAGAAACACGGACACTCTTCCACACGTCTATTTTATTTAACACTGTAGTTTTTCTTGAACATAACCTATTCATTTTTTTCCAAAAAGGAGAAGGTTTTATGTTCGTAGCGTATGGACCGATTTTGAAAATTCTTTTTTTGTTTGAAAGGGTATGCTCTCGATGTGGTCCCGTATAAATTTTATAAATTTTGTTTAAATCATTTTTGAGTTAGCTTCATTAATACGTATTTTTCCCAGTTTGTCTATATGGATGATATAATAACATCCTGTCACTGTTATTTTTCATAGGAGGTAGTGGTATTCGAATTTGTGTGGGGTAGGTACCACAACAAAAATCTGAATAAAAAATACTTACAAAAAATACAATAGACTTAAAAAAAACCACTACAAAGTGAAAAATAACTTTCAATTTCGGAAGTCGGTGTCTTTGGTTTTGAATTTTCGTTTTTTGCCACCGACTTCCGAAATTAAAGCTATATTTCACTTTTTAGTGATATTTTTTTGGAAGTCATTTTTTTTTTTTAAATCAATTCCATATTCACTTGTCACTTGAATGATCGAATACAAACAGAGTTATTTTTCTATCAGCCTGTACGACATAAGGCCGCCTTTTGCATGTAACCTTTACGATACTAATTAATCTCTACATCAAAAATTATAATCGTAAATTATTTTGAATAAGTACTACAATATTGTATAGGTGGACAGTTTGTTGCGCCACTTCTTCCCAGCTAAAGCATTAGGAAGTGGTGAAGGGCGCGCGGGACTGTCTTATATACTGTTGACGTTCGAAAAGTGCTGATTCTCAGCCTTGTTTGAATAAATGTCTTTTGAATTTTGAATAAAATCCTCTGAAGTATGACCTACCAAACAAAAAAAAGAATTATCGAAATCAATTCATAATTGACGGAGTAATCGCGGAACAAACACACAAAGGAGGTTCTCAATTCAACTGTATGTTTTTACATACAGTTGAATTGAGAAGAATTGGTTAAGAAGAGAGAGAATTGGTGGTATTGATACAAATATAACTGATCAACGAACTGACAATACGAATGTTTATAATCTGCCTAAATATACACTCCTCATTAGAAAAATCGAAACACCTTGCAAGTTTATGTTTCGAAAAAAAAAATATTATCAGAAAAATGTGTAGGTATATTTAGGAATATATAATTATGTTAAATGTCGTTTAATAGTGAATTTTATGAGGTTTTCAAATCCTAATGTTAATGTTCTAAATTCAAATTAAATTTTCATAGGATTCGTATTTTGTTTAACAAGTCATTTTTACCCTGTATGGAGTATGAAGGAAATTGATAAAACAGCAAACGTAAATGAAAAAAAAGGTAAGAAACGTTTATTTAAGAACTTGTATTCCCTCCCCGAGCTCTTATTACTGCTTCCATACGGTTCTTCATCGATCGGATGAGAGTCACGATCAAATGTTGTGGCATTCCATTCCATTTCTCTTGGATTGCATTTTGCAGCTGGCTAAGTGTTTCTGGGGCAGGATCTCTTGCACGAATTCATCTCTTTAATTCATCCCACAGATGTTCAATCGGATTCATGTCCGGGCTTCTTGCTGGCCATTCCATAATGGAGATACCGACTTCGGTAACATAATCTCGTACGACGCTCGCGGTGTGAGCCCTAGCATTGTCGTGCAAACCGTTGCCAATAAAATGTGCATAGGGCATCACGTAAGGTCAAGACACTGTTCGATGTACCGATGACTGTTTAGTGCAGGCAGACGTGGCCCAGACACAAAGACAAGCTCTGTGTTACCGTCGGCGCCGATTCCTCCCCAAACCATCCACGAACCACCACCATAGCTGATCTTTTCTTCAATGGAGCATTGTGCAAAGCGTTCTCCATCTCTTCTGTAGACCTTGTTCCTTCCGTCGTTACCATACAGCATAATTTTACACTCATCAGAAAAGAGGACTTTGTTCCACTGGAGGTATGACCAATTAAGGTGCTCACGTGCAAAATTAAGGCGCGCTCTTCGATGGTCTGCAGTTAATTTCGGCCCATTTGCTGGCTTGTGCGGTACCAGTCCACGTTCCTTCAACCTTCTTCTAATTGTAGAGTCACTTACAACCACCCTACGTACAACATGAAGCTGCTGCTGCAGTTGAAAAGCATTAAAGCGTCGATTTCATAAAGAAGTTGTTACAATAAATCGATCATCTCGCTCAGAAGTGACCCGATTCCTGCCAGATCCCGAACGCCGCGTGAACTAACCAGTCTCCCGATAGCGTTTGTAGGCTCTATGAACAGACGACAGGCTTAGATGCAATATTTCAGCCACAACACGCTGACTAAGTCCAGAATCCAGCAATGCCACCACTTGGGCGGCTTCTGCGGGCGAAGTATCCATATGTTTTAGAAAAAAAACTTTTTCAGACGTCCCAAACTCACAGTACACACACAGTATACAGAACACAGAACAAAAAGATTTAAGGTAATTTTTAGTTTTCAAAGGTGAAATGTACTCCAACTCTAAAGACACATTTGTCTCAAAACAGTGAATCATTTCATTTATAGGATGATATTCTAATTTTGAATTTAGAATGTTCGCTTATCACTGTAATGGCCAAACATGTGATTTTTTTTCATGGAATGAAAAGTCCTTACAAGTGTTAAATTAGCACAGAAACCATAAAAACGGAAGTATTTAGATTTTTCTGATGAGAAGTTTAGTTACGTTTTTCTTGCCTGAAGCAAAGTCGGGCAATCGCAAATTACAACTACTAGATTTATTTTAAAAGGCAGTATTTACAGGCTTTTTGTCATTGAAACGATTCCAGCAACCGGACAGCACCCGGTTGTATCTATCAGGTAAGCTTGCAGCAGTTGTGGTGGTTGTCAGAGAGCATTGAGCGCCACGAGCACTGAGCAGCCTCTACGAGGTGTATACCTACCTATGTCAGTTGTTCGACTGACAATCTCTGGCAGTTCGTTTAGTTTATAACGACGGCGCATTGGATGTATCTTGATTGTGTGTGATGGAACTCTAGAACTGCGATTTAAGTAGGCCTACCGTCAGTTAGAGCGTTTACGCAATATAACTGATCCGAAATGACGGTCTGAAGTAGGACCCGTAGTACTATTTGTATGAGGGGTTGTGCATTACATCCGTCATTCCTTGCATCCGAACTCGGATGATCGGATCTTGCAATTCAGATTCGGATTAGGCGCAGTGCACAAACGCTTTTACGATGTCACTGCTCCTCAGTCCTCAATCATCATTATGACGTTGGAGTATTTGAACAAGACGCCCCAAGTTCAGGTTATGAGCTCGGTCGAAGATGAATTTTTGTGAAGTGAAATGTTGTTTAGGCGCACTTTGTGCTCTTTCTGAAGAGTGAATTAAACTGAACTGTGTGTGTGTGTGTGTGAGGCTGAATCGGATAGACTCGGCTCCAGTCGGTGACGCTGATCCCGTGTACTTGGCGCTGAATCGCGTATACTCGGCTCATATAATTTTTCCCTTCTATCGTGTCACGTGTGCTAAACTAATCTCAAAGCCTTTTTTTACTGAACATATTTATATATCATTCTGTACGCAGGTTCTTCTGTCAATGGTATCTTACATTTGAACAGAGGTTCTTTTCGTTAACTATATACTGTATCCCATCTTTCTTACCATTAGACATCCGTCAGATAAATCAAAATGTATCTAAAATCACATTTTAGTCACAAATCGTATCGTATCGATAATCCGAACTAGACAAACCGATTTCACAAAACCACGGCAAGAGTAGATTTGCGTAAGCTTCAAAATTATCCAAGCAAATAAATACTTACTTACTAAGTATTTGTTTGCTTGGATAATTTTGATCGATGCACTTAGATACAATCGAATAATATTACTAGAGACGATCGAAACTGCGAGCCGGTGCCGTTAAAACGAACTTTGAAAACGATTTCAAAATCAGAAATCGGATATTAAACCGTTTGCGTAAAAATCCAAAAACGCCCATGTCTACATTGTCTACTACCGTCCTTGTCCAACTGTAAAAATATTGGAAGCAAAACGTATCCATCCTCTATGTTTGAGGTTAATATGCATTGCATATCGAAACCATTGTTCCAAGAACCACCTTCCCAGGTATGCCGTCGGCTTATGCTTCTCCCCCTCGCCTTCTCGCCGGTCAACTTAGGAGGTTGTGGGGTGCTTAACCAGGCTATCCTGTGAATGCCTTAATAAATTAAGGCCTCCAAGCAGGGCATCAAACTTATAAACTTAGCGACACACACACGAGGGCACCCCTTGTGGGGTGCGGACCTCGGCTTAGGGCGTCGCTGGGGGAGGGCAGTAAGGGGCATGCAGGCTGGATCGTCATTAGAATTTGTATTTTGTTTTTATTTATGATCAAAAAGTTCGAACCCAAAAATAAGTCCCTGCAACTGTATGTGTGTATTATCAACTGTGTATTAGTTGGGGCTCGGCTCAGAAAAAAATAAAAAGCTCGGCAAACATCAGATCAGAACATCAAGTCCAGTAATTTTTAAGAACGTTCGCTTTCGCATCTCATTCGCAATCTGCCAAAAATACAAATTTTTGACAATTTTGACAGATTACGACTAGAATGAACGTTAGAATGTGAACGTTTTTTAAGTACGAGAATTGGCCCTCAGGACTTCAACTTGAAAGAATAATGGGCTAAACTACTTTTCGGTATGGTATCTGGTACACCGTTCCTTTCCCGTTCCTATTGTTCCATCGCAAAAAGTTATTATTTAAAAAAAGTTATTAAAAAAAACTATAAAACCTAACTGTAAAAATACATACCTGAAAAGAGAAAAACAAGCATTATAATCTATAGAATTTTGGTATTGCAGGCGGGACAAACAAAAGTTACAACATATATTTTCAGGTTATTGTCTGCAATACCAAAATTCTATAGATTATAATGCTTTTTTTTTTCGTTTTTCGATTTTGGTGGTCGCCAGTCACATATGTAGCAAAATTTAATAATGCCGTCGGTCTATCAGTCGGACAAAGATAGCCATAAAGTGAAACATAATAATGCATTGAATGTGCCCTTTTAAAATTTCTAACGTGACTTATATTATATATTATACTATTTATTTATTTATTTATCGTGAACGGAAATTTAAAAGCGTCTGTATTACAATATCCATACATTTTACTTCCCTGTGTTATTGTGAATCGTGATGCCATGGACGTCCACGATAATATCGTCACGTTTGAAATTATTAAGCGCACATCGCATTCAATATTAACTAGGTAGGTATCGACCTACTTATTGCTTAAGAACTTTGAACCTTAGAGATAAAAAATCGTGACCGTTTAGGCAAAGCTTACAAAAAATGTCTCAAATCCAAAACTTCAACACAAATAATTACTCCTTCCGGCGACAAAATAAATCAAAAATATACAATTTCAAAATGGATACTTATTTGAAACAAACAAATAAATCACAGAAACGCGAGCTTGTAATTTGAAACAACATAATTAATGAAAAAAGATAAAAAGTAAAGCAATTGACGCCTTCCCGCGCCATTTGACTTCACGCAACGCTCTCGCGCTTCGTGTATTTTTGGCGCCAATTAATCTGTTGGTTCGTTCGGATATCTTATCTTCACTTTTTTAACGACACCACTGAAATAGAGAGGACATGAAATGAATCACTCGAAATATTAATTGATTGAGTAAACGCTAAACGTGGGCACGGAAAGTTTCCGAAATGTAAATTTTTAATTACATCGGCATCGACCGCCAAAAACCTGAGTGTAAAATTGAACATGACTATGTTTTAATTATGTGAATGACATAAAATTGAAAATTTTAGACAAGATTTTAAATTTTCTGTTTTAATATAAAATTTTAATTTTAAATAGACACTATCATTTGAGATAGTTCAAAGCTTTTGAATTTGAGTTGAACAAAAATTATTTCCGCATATAAAGTTATTTTTCTTGAACTCGACAATGCACAAATGACAACTAATAAAAGAATAGCACATTATAAAAAAAACTAGGATGAAAAGTCTAAATGTATTGCTATTTTCTTTTGTTGTCAATATATTACTGTAGACCATCTCGTTTCTTTCATTAAACTGTTACAAACGCGAGAAGACAGCTGACACCATCCGTTTTTCATCGATTCTGAACTCACAGAAATGTTTGATTAATGATTTTCTTGTTTACAAATACTTTCTTCCCGTGTGGTCCAGTCCATGGCCACCAATTTTTTCCAGTATTCTTTGTAACACTTTATTTTTTCAACAGAAAGCTCGTGTAATTTCGGGCATTGATGAATAAGCCCTTGTAGTCAGCAAAAATCTAACTCTTTTCTTTAATCAACAGTCTATCCTTTAACCGAACCGTTTTTTCTATCTTATGTCTCTGGATAACTGTCTATCCATCCATATTATTAGTCTTAGCATAACTGCTTGTTATCAATCAATCTGCCTAACCTTTTCCCAACTATGTTGGGGTCGGCTTCCAGTCTAACCGGATGCAGCTGAATATCAGTATTTCACATGGAGCGACTGCCTATCTGACCTCCGTAACCGTTACTGGGTAACACGATACCCCTTGACTTATCGACTGTATGTCAGAGTCTTTGGGCTTCCTGTAACGACTGATTCAAAACTGCTTTATATATTTGATAAAATTTAGTTCCTAAAGTTTTATTTTTACTAACATCTCTAAATTGATCCTCTTGGGAAAAGCATTTACGGTTTTCCATTGAGTTAATCACGAGCCACTCATGTTCAGTTGCCCGCCGTCAGTTTAATTTCGACTCATCTTCCCAGCTCCTGTAGATTTGGCTGTCCACTTTTTTATGCACCGTATCTTGGGTCAGTCTCTCACGATCTAACAACATGATATTGGTTCATCGTGAGAGTACTTAGGTAAATTAAATGGTTCATGGCCAATAGTTTGGGACAAAAAATCTATATTGCTCGCAGTCGCTTTCTGTGCAGGAGTTAGGGCAATTTAGGTCTATTTCATTTAGGACATCTTATCGGGCCGAACCATGAACGCTCACTAAAGAGACTGCGTACAAAGTCCAACTTGAACAAAGGATTCCAGCCATGTTAGGTCTATTCCTGACGGTAGAAGACCTACAGAAGATCGCGGGGAAGACCTGGATGATACTCGCACAGACCAGGGAAGCATGGCACAAAAGGGAGGAGTTCTATACTCGGCAGTGGGTGGAACAAGGCTGCCAATGATGATGATGATGCCGGGACTCCAGATGCAACAGATTTTTAGGCCGATAATCATATTACCATTTTGCCGGATTATTCCTTAGGTACATAGGTGGAAATCCACCTAAATCCTATTCTGTATCGGACGACACTTCAGTCCAGCCTAATTATCCGGCTGAAGTTATAAAATTGTACTGTACCACGGTGAAAACTGTACCATATCCATGGAATTTGCTCTTGTTTTGAATTATGATCTTATACGAGTAATTCGTTTTTGCCTGAACGCTGAGCGACAGTGTAGGGCATGTGTCTGCGCACGGGTACAGTCGCATCTTAAAGTACTAGGTTATAGTTCTAGAATATAAGTGTAATTGTTTTATTGTAGAATTATAATAGGTACTTTATTAGCTATTTACTATGGAATAGGCTGGAATCGATAAATCGCTCAGTGCGCAGGTGTACGGCCACCGGCCAGCGTTCTTTTTACGTGACGGGACCAATTACATTAATTAACAGAGAAGTTTAGTGCGTGCTTTAATAGTTGAATGTTGATTTCCTTGAAAAAATATTCTTTCTTCTAGTGTATTTATTAAATAAAAATATCCATATCACACATTATATCGGGCAATAACGTACAAAAACATAAATCGTACTTTATAGTAAAACATAATAAAAAAATATATCACAGGTTTTTTTTCAGTGACAATTGCCAATAACTCGTTGTAACGAGTTTTACGCGAAAAAAACTTCATAAAACGCTAATTTATTTACGATCTGCCAACTATAAAGCGCCTCCGGACATTTTTGTTCGAGCAATTGCGGCTCGAATTAGCCGTTTGAATTGGTTTCCCGCGTTCCACTCACACTTGCAAATGGAACGATTTAAATTTACCCACACATGCTCCAATAGGGACGACTCTCTCGTATTTGTCGGATAAAATAGAAATATTCGCGCGTTTCGCATAATTTATAAATTAGCTGCCATGTCATCGGCTTTTCTTATGTACTACGAAAATTGATGACAGTATTATTGCCTCTTCAATAGCGGATTTAAAGTTTTCAACATGATTGTCATCTACATTTTTTCTCGATCTTTTAATGTTTTCAAAGTATTTTACATAATCCCAATTTGAAATAATATTCTTTCAACCCTCAGTTAAGTGTAGAGTTTTTGAATGATATATCACAAAACAAATTAACTCCAAGCCAGCTAGTTTATCACGGAATTCATAAAATGTCAAATATTTTCACAAAACTGACAGCCCTACACTTATACACCCGTTAACCGCGCAGTGATGTCTCATTTTCTAAATTTGTTACGAAAAGATAAATCTCCGCGCGTCCCGGCTCTCGTTAGCTAAATCTTTCTCCCCCGTAATTATTCACCCGTTAGAAAAAAAAGGAAATAAACATGAAAAGAAACGTCTCACAACTGAAATTTAGTAAGTGGCCTGAGCTCATTAAAAAGCTGTAAAATTCTATTACCAGACAACGGATGGGTGTGTATCCGAACGAGCCAAACGTCATAGGGGACCAACAACTTTGTTTTTATCGTTTGACAGCTGAACGTCATTTGAAAAGAGTCTTTATGTCGACGGTTTAGGAGTGTCCATTAAATCATTTGTCGGTAAATAAAATAGTGTGGGGTTCACAATGGCGGGAAACAAAGACGTGAAGCGTTGACAAGCGAGGATAAATTGACATTAATTGCCTTACCACTGTCGGAGTGGTTTGCAAGCGTGTTACTGGTCGTTTTTGACGGCAATAGGATTATTTTAGGCGCTAATTAATTTACTTTCTACATTATTGCGGGCGATTTGATCTATTGCGTCTGGAAGCCTGTTTGGTGTTGGAAATGTTTGATGTTCGACGTTTAGATGCGTTCGGATACGTTTATTTTGTAAACAAAGGATTTAACAACACATTTATTCTGATCAAGCTTAAATGTACTTGAGATTCTTCTTATTAGTCTACCGTTACATTACAGCGTATATTTTAGGCTACTATTACCTACACTGGTGCCGATTCTCTTGTACACCAAACTAAATTATCACTAAAATTCCTTACTTTTTGGTTATGAGAATCTTAGTTATTCTGCAAATAAAATTCTCTAAACAAAAAAATAATTTTGATACAACTAAAATAGAATTTGACAATCGCGAATCCACGTGGTACCCGTGGTTTACCCTAACCCGTAATTTTTTTTAGAGCCGGAGGCGCACAGGGGTTGCCGTTTCGACGTGTTTTTTTATGGAATTTTTCACTTTTTGTATTGAAAACATGAAAAAATATTACCTACATGTTCTGGTTTAGGGGTTATGGGCTTTAGAAAGGGGGTCGAAATTTTCATTATTTTTGCGATAGAAAAGAAAAAATAAATACATTACTGTTTTTGCACGTGAATTCGAGATATTGGTGTGTAACTTATTTTATCCCACACCTTTTTAATCGCGATTAAAAATTGTCAGGTTTAGCCTGGTTTGGTATTTTACGATCAAAATTTTAGGTGAAAAATGTCAAATTCAGAATAGCAAAATTGCCATTTTCACTAAAATAAAAACTCAGTACTATCTTAGTGCTGTCAAACTAAAATATAGTTAAGTTGTGTCACTTCAGTCTATTTCAGAATGGGAAATCGTCGTTTGACAGGAATAAACTAAATTTTAGTGATATTTAGTCTAGTTTAGAGGCATTTGTGACAAGAGAATCGGCACCAATGTCATTCATTTCACCGAGCAGTCTCTACGAGGCGCGTTTGCTGTACCTACGTCAGTCGTTCGACTGACAACGCAATCTCTGGTATTTCATCATTCTCCAGGCCGTATCCCTATTTTATTACGGTCGGCGCAACATATCTTTTTCTTCCACACTTCTCTATTAGTCGTCATCTCCGTAGTCACCCCCTTTCTACCCATAAAATCTTTCACGCAGTCCATCCATCGTTTCTTTGGTCTTCCCATAGCCATCCATATTCGTACTGAAAACTTGCCTCACGACATTTTTCTCACTCCTCCATACCATGACAACTGATTTCCACACAACTTTTCAGTCACCGGTGCTAGTAACACACATTATTGTCTATTAATTCACAAGGCGACGTAAGACTGTCGGGAGTATCGCAACTCTTGTCTCAGTAAGTTGTTGACGCTTGTTAAACAAGTATGTACACAACGAGGATCACTTGCTCGATTGGCTCAGTAGCTGAGAGGTTGGCATCTGCCGATCTATAGCTATACTTACTGTAAAAATCTCACCGTAAAAACTTTGGTGAAGTGTGCTCAATAATGTAAATCCCTAGCATAAACTGGAATGACAGCTCTCTTCACCGTCACGGTGAGATTTTTACAGAAGAGGTCAGTTGACTTTAAGGTTGCGAGAACGATTCCACTGCACACGTTATAAACATTCTAGGTATAGTTAATGACGATACGGTAATTGGATAGACATCTTGTTACGTAATTAATTGTAACATGCGAAGAACGTTGAAAAATTGTTGATGAAGATCATGTAAGTTTGATTTAAAAAATTTAATGTTCCAAATATTTCAGGAAGAATATTTTTATACATGATATCATTTGAAAGATCACGACGCCACTTATCAAATCGTTCTGGAGATTTATTTTATCATCACTGATCATATCCGACTCGTTATTTCTGCGATAAAATTGAATTATATTTTATTTCTGTAAATTGGTTGATGATGTTGGCACCAAGAACAAGTTATTGGATTCTATGAAGTCATCTACTTACGTTATGCACTCCACTAGGATTTTAAAAACCAACGTGAAAACTTAGGTGAAGTAAACTGTCAATAATGAGCTGTCAATAGTGTCAATCCCTACCATCAGATGGAAAGACAACTCACTTCAAATTCGTTTTCACAGACATTTTTTTATAACCCTGCTTGACCTATATTATTATTTATTTATTTAGTAGTTTAGGCACACAAATGTACAGAGGTTGACGTAATACCATAAGTATTTTCTACCACTCAACCTTTGGGAAAAGCAAAGACAAACAGGCAGTGGTAGATGCAATAACGAAAATTGTGTAATAAATTACCATTAATATTACGTATCAATCCTAAAATAGAGTACTGAAACCAAACTTTTTGAACTTAAATATTATTCAAAACTGTAGTCTGTTTGGGATTTTCTAACGACTGCCCCAAATTTATCTATACATATAAAATGCTTTGTCCTGAATGACTGACTGACGGATCAACGCACAGCCTAAACCGCTGATCGTAGGGACCTGAAACTTGGAGGGTGTGTTCTTTGTATGTCGTAGGCATCCGATAAGAAACGATTTTCTGAAATTCTACCCTTATGGGGGTGAAAAGGGGGGGCAAAGTTTATATGGGACAACGTGATTCCTTGGTCCAATCTACTTCAAATTTTGCATAAACATTCTTTAGCAGAATTGATGGGAGACGTGTTTCGTATTTTATTGAAATTCATCCCTTAACGGTGTTAAATAGGGGTAGAAAGTTATTTTGGGAGAGATTTGCTTCGAAGTTGATACCAATACTCCTTAGTGCTTTTGATTTAAATTACATTTTATTTTGACACATGTTTGAAAACTCAATCCAATTTTATTCAAAAAAGGTTGAACTCACATAAAAGCTTGGTGCAATGCAAATACTCTTTAAAATTGGAATGTCTCGAAAGTCACCGTACTATATTAGTACCGCATTTGAAGGTTTCTAAGCTTTACAGAGGTTTGTATTTATTCCTAGGATTCCCTTAACACCATCAAATTACCCCTTCGAATTCAAGAGAGTGCAGTTTCCCATCGAAGTCTGCTTCGCAATGACCATACAAAAAGCTCAAGGTCAAACTCTTAAGCGATATTTGTGGTAGCGGGAGTAGACTTGAGGGAAAGCTGCTTCTCCTACGGCCAGTTGTATGTGGCATGCTCCAGAGTAAGCGCACAGAGTAGCCTGGTGATTCTAGCACCCGAAGGAAAAACAAAATACATTTTTTACAAAGAAATGCTGCGGCTGCGGTAGGTGTAGTATTTCGATTTCGTTGTAAAAAGATAATACCCCGTGTAACTTTCACCAGATCGAAGGCCGAGCTTCGTGTTCATAAAATATATTTACTTAACAAAATTTTATTTTATTTTCATGTTTATTTAACCTTTAAATTCCTACCCTAAGTATAATAAAGATTGTTATTTTTTATAAGTATTCAAATATTTTAACATAATATATTATATGTTATAACAAAATTAATAACGTAAAAAACCAATAAAAAATCCTGTTAAAACCATTTTCGACTTCTACGCGGACGAAGTTGCGGGCAAAAGCTAGTGTTTTAATAAGGACTTATCTTATTTATTTATAACATAACCAATTAATTGGCTGCACCGTTTATGAAGTCACATCTCCCAAATAAAAATTGAAAAACAAGAGACATTTATTTTGGCGCGCTAATTACCGCGTTCGGATAGTCAGTGTGGCGCTCACAGTCAGTTCCAAGATGGCGACCCGACTGGCTTGACATGTTGATAAATTACCACTAATTACTCAAAGCGGGGAGGTGTTTATTGAAAATAGCTGTAAGGTGACGACGAGTCGTGTTTGCTACGATTTCTATGTCCGTTCAGAATGACTTCCGTAATAAATTAAGGTACCATCGTTTTACGAAACTAATTATAAAATTAATGAAGTATACTGATAATGACAGTCATTATTGACGATGGACGCTAGATTTTAAATGGCGAAATTAGTCTACTGGGCCCACAGAAGTTGTAAAACATAATGTCTTGCCAAAAGAGCGAATATTTGGCTTGTAACAGCAATCGTAATCGATCAACGCTTAAAGATAACAATCCGCAAGTGTCAGACTTCTTTCATTACGACTACCGACATATTTAGATCGTTACTAGTCTGATGAGTGACAAGCCATTCACGAGAGAGCTAGTTCATTGAAGAGCTGAAAAGCTGTTGATTTCTTTGATCAACTTTTGCCAACCTCGTACTCATCATCTTGTTTGCGTTAGACATGCAGGAGTTAGACCATAGAATATCTATGAGTTTGACTAACAAATAGAGTTGTTCGCTTAGGTTGATTTACAAATTAAAATATTATTACCTACCCTACGAAGCTGTTTTGGCCGTAATTGTGAGCTCACGCAAACGCCTCTCTTACCTCGCAAGATCAGAATTGGTCCAATTTAAATCAATAATTTTGGGGGGATTGGTCGAAGAAGGCAACAAAGAACAATGGAAAGCTGTGGAAGTAATGGGAGACCCTTTGCCCAGTATAATCAACTTTTAATATCCCCACTGGCACCAGCCAGAAACAGAGTGTACCAACACTGGGCTCCTCTGGGTGAGAGAGAGGGCCGTAATCCACCACGCGGGCCCAGTGCGATGTCACACGTGTTAGAATTTTTGGTTTCCTCACAGTGTTTAACTTCACCGTTTTGAGCGCATTGGTGATGAAATAATTTACAAAAAGTAAAGTGCCTGTCTAGGTTCAAACCTACGACCTACAACTCGTAAGTCGCGGCCGTTACCACTGGGCCACCACTACCGCAGCAGTGAGACAATATAGGATGAATAAAAAATAATAAAAAAACTAAACTATCCAGAGTGGATACTGAAGAATCCATGCAAATCATATTCTCAGTCTAAATCAAACAACTTTCTTCACAGGATCGTGCTCATCTCGGGGGAAGCGAGCTCGCACCGCGTTCAGCGCGCAACAGATCAAGAGCTTAGAGGCTGAGTTTGAAAAGAACCGCTACTTGTCAGTTGCGGCACGAGGCAGACTCGCCAGGCAACTTAGACTTACTGAGACACAGGTTTGTTGATAGTCAACAGTTTAAAGAAGTATTTCATTTGGTATAGACGCAATAAAAGGTACTATAAAAGAACCAAACCACAAACGACAGAGCTAAGCGTTCGCCCGACGCATCCTAGCAAGTCAATCGAGCTGCCAACCTGACTGAGCAAATATTTTTATGCAAACATGAGCGAAAATGAGATGGAATGGATGGATGGAATCTATCGCCAAATCTACAATGATTTTCCTTATTCACCAAAACAAACAACTAATGCGACGCAGTACCTACTTTGAAAATAAACTTAAGTGCTTAATTTATTTTGTTTTTTCAGATAAAGATATGGTTCCAAAATCGTCGAACGAAATGGAAACGAAAATACACAAACGACATCGAACTTCTGGCACAGCAGTATTATAGCAGCCTTGGCATAGTCAGTCCTCGGCCAATGTTCGTCGGAGACCGCCTATGGATCTTCAACTACCCCAACAGAGTCCCACCCACGCAACAACAGCAATGGATGAAGTCCCTAAACTCAATGAACGCACAAAACCAAATTATAGACAGAACAAACATGTTTCGAAACCTACCAAAACCTGACGTTCCGTTTTTGAACCCTACTGTGTATCCGAGCGAAAGAGTTTTCATGGACCGCGGTTTAAACATGGCGGGTAACGTCAATGTCAAAATTCCCGCCCAAAATCGCATTTTGCCAAGAGAAGTATACAACAATATGGCGCAAAGGAGTATGGATGTATTTAAAAATAATATTTTAAGCCACAGTAGCCCACCGCAGGATTCTAATGTTGATCATTTGAGGAGATTGGAGGAGAATTTCAGTATTTAAGACGTTTGTATAAAGTCATTATGTTAATATTATTTGTAAATAAAGTTTTGGTCATGATTATTTTTGTATAAGTATTATTTGTGGCCCTTTCACGTCATCGGCCATAGGTACACTATGCTTTTTTAGGGTTCCGTAGTAAACAAGGAACCCTTATAGTTTCGCCATGTCCGTCCGTCTGTCTGTCTGTCTATCTGTCTGTCCGCGGGTTAGCTCAGAGACGGTAAGCACTAGAAAGCTCTAATTTGGCATATGTATACATATTAATCATGCCGACATAGTGGTAAAAATAAATAAAAAAAGGGTTTTTTTATGGTACCTCCCCTACACGTAAAGTGGGGATGTTTGTTTTTTTCCTCATCTATCCCATGTTGTGGGGTATCATTAGAATGGTCTTTCAAAAATATTGCGAGTTTGTCGAAACCATTTTTGGATTCAGGGATCTTCTAGCTAAATGGTTGTACTTGGACTTGTGAAAAAAATCACAGCAGTAGTATATATAACGAAATTAAAAGGAAAACTATGAGAGCTAAATAGGCTGACCAGGTTAACGAGAAATAATCAACCAATTTAAATTTGCAGTTTGAAAAACATGATCTCCCATTCATTCCGTATGGGAGAACACGTTTTTCAACTACAGTGTTAAGTTTGTTCTTGGGATAAATTCATCCCAACTACGGAACCCTTCATTGTGCGTGGTGCGACACGCACTTGGCCGGTTTTTTTTTTTTGTTTTGGGTGGGAAATAATCAAATATTAGCTTCTCCCGCTCTGGGCGGAGCGGGAGGGCGTGTCACTCTTACTGACTAAAACCCAACCGTGTTCTTTCAGTTGCTTGTACGTTGCCAGGGGCCACGGTATATATCCCTTTCGGACTTTCCCGCGACCCCGGCAGCACGCGTAGCACGACGCTTTCTATTTCTACGAAGAATAGACATGGCTCTTTCTATACAAACTGACATTTCGTTTCTCCATTTTTGACATCGCACCGTAGAAATCTTTCTACAATCTGTCATTTTGTCTTACGTTTCTAACAATCTTTGTCTAGGTCCTTTTGTATGTAGACTATTTCAGAAGAAAGTTTTCTAACCCAAACTGTCAAAATCACACTAACAACTGACTGTTGTCTAAGGTAGTAAAGACAATTTGATTTTGTAATCGCCATGCTAAAGACAGTAGAAAACTTTCTACTTGACGGCCACAAAGTATATACGGTTATCTACAAAATCATGATTTTACAGAAGAACGTTTTGAATGCAAAATTGTGATAATTAATAGAAGAACAAAGCTATCTTCTATTTTACATCATTTAGTTAAAAGGGTATTGTCAAGGAAATGGTTAAGGCCGATATTACTGTAATATTTTATCGTCCAAAACACAGTACCTACTTCGTCATTTTAAGAATAAATGTTGTAGTTGTCTTTAAATACGTGACTTAATATCAGTAAAAATAGAGAATCAAACAGAAAAAAGTCCTATGACAAACCAAAGAATTCTGAGTTGAATTATGTCAAAGAGTGAATTTCGAAAAAAGTGCAGTTGACTCTTTCTACTTTGGTGCCGTCGTACTGTCTACACGGAACGTCATTTTTGTCTACTCTTCCGTCGACAAAAAGTTGCTCATGCTACGCGTGCACGCATCGGTCCTAGCGGACCCCGTCAGTTGTGCTGACATGTCTTTGAGGCGCGCGTGGAACACAACGCGCCGTCGACCCGGGCCTGATCCTTATCGGACGGCGAGCTACCTTACGGGCTACCCATTGCTCACCGTCCGCAAGCCGGCGGCTGGGACCGTGAGGGCGGTACTTACTTCGCTTTGGAATATAGCTTCATCTTACCGACCGACTCTTGACAATTCAAGTGTCTGTAAATGGTTTTATTGCAATAAATGCTCTAAGTTTGAGTTGCGCAAGTGTTGCCGAAACAGGCCTCGAGAAAACGCTGATGAGACGATAAGGCAGTGAAAAGTTTGAAGGGAAGCCATCTAAAATAGTGATAACCATGGTAAAACAAAAAGCTTTATTTAAAAGCCAAAGAGCACAGTGTATAATGGAGTTATCTTTACTTACCCACAAAAAGTTATAGGTTCGATGCCCAGGGTCAGAGATTACTTTGTATTGAATATTCAAATATTCCTGTGTGAAATAGTAGTTTATGAAACTGTTGCATAAAGAGGGGTATTAAAATACGAGTCTGCGTTAGTATCACACGAGTATTTTAATACCTAGTTATGTGCGGTTTCATACACTACTTTATCTACTCTCATACATTGGGATTGAACCTACTAAATACAGGATCAAAGTTAAAGATCAAGATTTAAAAAATCGCACGAAATTCAGTACAAGTTCACGTATGCATGGCGCCTGCACCAGCACATCACCGCGCATGCGCTACAGCGGTGCCGCTGTCCCCCGCTAACGTTCCATTACAAAAGTTGATGGAAACTCCTTGGTGATATTAACTTCTTGGATTTGCATTATACCGTAATAGAAAAAAAATGTTTTATAACATTACTTTGTTAGAGAAAAAGTTTTATACTATGATTCTATTTTTAAATTTCGGTACTTATTGTGTTTATAAAGTATGTCAATATAAACTCTTTTTGAAGTTTATAATTCGAATAATACGATATGAGAGTAGATAAAAATCTTTAGTGCATGCCGACATCGCCATCGATAGCAAGTGCACATGCAAAAGCGTAACTCGGTAGTCGGTCAACGACAGTTCACACGACAGTAAAATAGTTATAACATTTGCATGCATAAATCTCATCTTGAACTACGAAAATCTAAATCGAACTTACAAGTTATCACTTCGTACACCCCGATCGGAACATGAGGCGAGTCGCTGCGCAGTAACGAATTCATGGGTCAGCGGGGGTGAGGGGTGGGGCACTGCGCATCGAGTAGCGCTCTTCCGAGCCGCCATTAAGTTTGAATGGAACTGTAATAAAAGCGCTACCAAACTGAAATGGGACGTGGATTTTACTGTACTACATGAAACAAGTCCAATGCGTGGAAAGGTGTTGAAAAATTGGGTACTCACCATCACCACGTAGCAAATATTCCAGCCTACTCAACTATTTTGGATTTGGGGGGGGTTGCAGCAGGTAAGTATCCAGTTGCTGATAGAGGCTGGCACAGGAGCGGACCGCGGCACTGGCACAAGCAAAGATGTCCAGGCGTCAGTACCTACAGTAGGAGTGAGTGAAGTCGACCTGGATGATGTTCTATGATTTCTGAAGAGAAATGGATAACGAAAACATGTCATTTACAATACTTCGATATAAAAATAAAAATCGTTTTGTGCGCACCTACTTTAGCTAGAGTTAAGCCCTAAAGTAAACGCTTTTGAGGTGCATAAAAAAACCTCACATCTAGTATAATTACCAAGTCCAAACCTCAGAATAATAACTAAAGTTACTACTCTGAGGTCCAAACATACCCAAAATCGTCAAAAAATGTGGAACGCTTCACGATTTTGCGTGTCATCCTTGCGCAGGGGCCATGCTAATCTTCTCTGTATCGTTCCAATTTTAGTATATGTACTGCCGAAGCAAGTACACTAGCTACGCACGAAATGTTGTATATTAGCTGAAGAGAATCGAAAATGTTGATAGCGCAGTCTAAGACTCGTTGATATAATTTCTAAAACATTAACAATATTCGGCCGAAAGTAACTTTTATTCATAACACTTATTATTCTAAATATTTCGATGATAAAAAATATAAAAATAAGCAACTCTATTATTCATTATTTTGCAAAAATCCATCTTTTTGCCTGATTTAGCTACGTTAGCGTCATCTATGTTTCAAACGGAACTACAACATGCGACACGTCACCACTTGTACTACGCTTCTATTGAGTGAATATAGATAGCGCTGATAACGACGTTTTGTTTTTAAATTTGACTACAGATGTCTCTACTCAACCTTCACGCTTGAGCCGTATATGGTGGGCAGAAATATGAATGACTTGTATTTTTTATACTCGTATTACTGGATGCGACTATATGCCCCGACTATTTAGCTAGTATTACGCGTAAGATCTGGAGGACAGTATGTATTTGACATTGTGCCCCGAGAATCTGGAGGTTTTTTTTTTACCAAGATAGTGTACTACACACTATTTGTATGTGCTACTTTTACTACAGATCTATCAGTTATTTTACCTCTGATTTTGCAACACAGTTAAAATCGGTGAACTTTATTTTAGTTGAATTAAGGTTGCAAGTCTATCAAAATCAGTGGTCTTTATTTTCGTTACTGTAAGGTTGCTATTGGGGTGCTGCTATCAGAGATAAAAAACTTATGAAAGGACTGTACTAGATCTACGCTCGATTGCTGTCAATTTACTGCTTCCAACCTCGGATTAAACCTGAACAGACGCTCATGCAAATTACGCCAGACTGCTGTATCTGTCTTGAGAAAAATGTATCATTTCTCTACCAAAAACGTCCTTTGTGAAGAGCTGCGATGATGCCAATATCTCCAGCTGCCATTGCCAGATCCATCTGATTACTAAATAAAAAAGGAACACGACACGAGAAAAACTTCCAAACATTTTCCTAAGAGAGTGTTTTTGGATACTGTCACAAGTAATCAGTTTGTGTGTATGAAAATATACAAAGATTAGCCTTAGAAATACTGTTATGCTTATGCTAGAGATCGGATATTCGGATATATATCATATTTATTTATTTAATTACCTAAAGTAGAGGTGTTGGCTATTACGAATGCACTTTTGTATCGAAAAATTCCCGGATTTCCGGAATCGATAAATTTAGTACTTTTTCACTATAGAAATGCTAGCCAATGTTGTAAAGTAGGTTGCCAAATTGGCATAACACAGCGACAAACAACTCGATGCCTAGAGTTTCATAAAAAAAATGCTTACAGTAGATATACAATACGTATACATTTTTATGTAAAAGTATCCTTCATAAGAGGGCTGATAAGTCGTTTCCATACCATATATCC
The DNA here is from genome assembly GCA_947364205.1 of Agrochola lota. Classification (NCBI taxonomy): domain Eukaryota; kingdom Metazoa; phylum Arthropoda; class Insecta; order Lepidoptera; family Noctuidae; genus Agrochola; species Agrochola lota. The sequence goes on along the minus strand of OX376245.1, from coordinate 9,059,128 downwards.
AATTAGTTGTGCATTCCCGGATTTTATGGAATTTCGGGATTTATCTTAAGAAAAAAATATATTAAGAAGCCACTCACTATAATTTCTTAGCCAAAAATTTACTTTATATACAACGTGTCCCAAAATTCAACGATAAGCGGGCACCAGACGGTGGACCTGCTCATCACTACCCGAGGAAAAATAATGAAAAAAAAAACTAAACTATTTATAAAAAAGATTACCTGCCTTGCCTGTAGATTTTTGTGTAAAAACTACAGGCATTCTGGGATTTTTAAGGGTTTTGTAATTTCCAAAACAAAAAAAAAAAAAATTTCATTATTTTTTCTCGGGTAGTGATGAGCAGGTCCACCGTCTGGTGCCCGCTTAGCGTTGAATTTTGGGACACGTTGTATGTATCCGAATAGGCGATCTCTACTTATAACACGACACATAAATAAAATAAACGTTAGTTTTAAATACATAATTTATTTCTATGGTACAGATATTTCCAATGATTTGCCGTTACAGAATTTATAATTGCAATATCAAAACAAAATGTACAATGTTGTTAACCGGAGCGCTTTGCTTTGTTTTACCCAATGTTTCTCAATTTTTATAACAATTTCGTTTAAATATAAAAATCTATACTCCACGCTTGGTTTATTGATTATTAACACTTTTAAATCATCGGTTCTGTATATAAATAATTCCACCAATTTTTTTTCCCTAAATGTCCATTTCCACGCATACGAGACACATTTTTTTAATATTTATTTATCAATATAAACATAAAAAATAACAAGTCGCACATTCATTTCTTGCTTTTACACTTTTTTTAAGACAGTTGCCATGATGTTTTGTAAAAAGTATTACTAAAATGAGTGTTTCTTACATTAGTTATGTTCCGAAAACACTTTAGGCATTAATTTATTGTCTACAATTCATACGAAACGGATGTCGTCGAAACGAATCGATTACGGGCAAATCGATTAAAATTACTGGCTTAACAAATAACAGCACTGAAGAAAAAAAAAAAAGAAATTCAAACTTGGAACAGTGTTGGAGTAGCAACTGTCTCGCCACCATAGTGTGGATCTGTTATGGGGCTACATATGAAATGCATGTTGTTCTTTCTGTTTGAGAGTGTTGTATAGGTAATATATTGTATATGCTATGCGCCAGGCTTCGCTTACAAGTCCATATTGACACTTCACTTTACTGCAGCGTATCACGTTGTGGGTTTGTGTTACCTGGAAACAAAATATTCATTGTGAGATGTATAATAATTCAATTATTCCAATAATAAAATGCGATCCCATACTACACTTGAAATAAGATGAGAAATTTAACTAAACCTTTTTTACAGGCCGTTCAACCGATTTTGACTTCTATTGCGTTGGTGGCACGACAAATGGCAGCTGTAGTAAACAGTTGGTATTGTAATCACTTTTTTGCTTTTAATGCCATCCTTATACCTACCGTATAGAAGTCAGAATCAGTTGAACGGACTGTAGAAAAGTTTGTTTAAATGTATAATCTTATTTCAAATGGAGTAATGGAGTATAGTAGTATCACAGGTGAATACAGATGGGTCACTCCGCATTTTAGGTATGAAGCTACAAGTTGGTACGCGGCGGGCTCGACTTGTCGGATTCAGTGGGCGTGACGTAGTCAGAAGATATAAGAGCTACGCGATAGAAAGAGAGGCAACTTCTAGGTGAATATAACTGTAGGTAATTAGCGCTGCGCGACCTGAATTGCACTTTATTGTGTCGTAGCAAGAGTCGGTTTTTATTTAAATGATGTGGTAATAGTAGTAGACCGAGCGTTGAAATAATGAGTTTATAAAAACACTAGTGTCTGCCCGCGACTTCATTCGCGTGGAAGAAGATAAAATACAGCCCATGTTACTCGCTGATAACGTAGCTTTCTATAGGTGAAAGAATATTTAAAATCAGTTAAGTATTTTTTGAGTTTATCCATTACAAACAAACAGACAAAAAAATTAAATCTTTTCTCTTTATAATATTAGTTTAGATTATGTTTTTATAATGATGGAGAAATTTCACGGAAGAGAATCGATTTGCATTTGTGAAGTTTCACCTACAAATAAGAATTAAAGTGGTACAAAAATGTCCAAAATCGTGTGTGGCAGTTAGTGGAGCGCCAAGTAAAATTGCCTAAATATAATTGCTGGAAAAAACTTTTCATTTTGGAGTGAAAAATCGTTGTTTACGGTGTAAGGCACGCAAAATGCATTGTGCTTATGGATGCACGCATCAGTACAGGGGTCGTGAGAGTATTTTAAGTTTATTTAAAACTTGTTTTCGTAAAAAAAACATCAGGAAAAGCTGTAACTTTGACTTCAATATCTTCATAACTAGAAGGTTCCCAAGTAAGGTCAAGTACAAAAAAAATCACATAACGGAAAGAACAAGTTAGTCTTGGCTTCGTTAGGCGTCTTTTTACACCCGTTATTTGTTTACATGTTTGGAAACAAAATTGTAAACGCAGTATACCTGGCTAGCTGTCGTCCTGCAGCGAGGTGAAGCGGTTCCCGAGCGCGAGCGGCTGGCGCGGCGCGGAGGGCTCGCGCGCGGCGCCTGCGCCCGCAGTGCTCCAGCCACCGCCGCCGCGCTTGGCGCTCGCGCCCAGCACCGGGAAGTAATCGTCGTTGTGGATGTCGGGCGCGTGTTTCTGCAAATAAGAAAAAGATCTTGGTCAAAATTTTCCCCTGAACTGCAGTACTTACTAGCAAATCTCAGGATGCCACTAAACCGTGGTCATACGACGACATTATAGTTATGAGGTGACATATTTTGAGGCGATAGCACAGATTAATATAGATGGGACGATCCGCAGTTTGGGTATGAAGCTACAAGTACGCGGCGGGCCCGTCTTGCTGGGCCAATTTAGTGAGTAAGAGTCACGCGATAGAAAGAGAGGCGACTTCTAGGTTAATATAACTGTAGGTAATTAGCGCTGTGCGACCTGAATTGCACTTTATTGTGTCGTGGCAAGAGTTGCTTTTTATTTTAATGATTTTGCGGAGTGTCGCATCTGTATTAATTTGTGGCGGTAGTCGAAATCGATCGACAATGGTCTGGTAGCATCTCAAACGTAAGCAAGAGTAGTAGTCCAAACTCAATCACTTATTGGATTCCACAATGCGTACTTAATATTTAATGAGATAATTATTGACCTTGTTGGGCATAGCAAAATAGTAGGAGAGGGGAAGCTTCAAAAACTTCACATGTCAGTCTTCTTTAACTAAATAATAGTAGAAGTTAGTAGTTTAGTATTATTATTCTATGACTCCAAATGTGTAACTCATAGAAACAAAAAGTTACGAAGAAAAAACACTGAGGATTAGGACAAAATGTCAGTCACGGAATGAGGAATTTATCGTTTTTACAGAAAATACAATCGACTTCCAAAAAAAGGAAACACTACAAAGTGCAAAATAACTTTCGTTTCGGAAGTCGGTGTCTTTATTTTTGTTTTATTTCTTGCCAGTTGCCACCGACTTTTTAGGCGGTAAGGTCGAAAAGGGTGGTACCATTTTATGGTTTTTCATGGTGTTCAAGGGTAGAGTAATGGTGGCGCAGTGGTAACGCCTAATGAGTTGTAGGGTTCGAACCCTGACAGGCGCTTTACTTTGTGTAAATTATTTCATCACCACTTCTCTCAAAACGGTGAAGGAAAACATCGTGGGGAAACCGGCCTGTCCTAGAACCAAAAATTCGAAGACATGTGACATCTAGCAACCCGCACTGGGCCCGCGTGGTGGATTACGGTCCTCTTCCTCTCACAGAGAGGAGGCCTGTGGCCCAACAGTGGGGATATTATAGACTGATTATGCTATTATGCCAGTTCTTTTTACCGTTGCGTTAAACTTTTCAATTTGGTAACAAAAGGTCGCTCTGCAAGGCCTTTTGCCTAACACTGAGACATAACAAAGCGGATAGAAAGAATTCTTATAACACCGCATCACTTACCGTACTCCTGCGCACATTCTCAACAGGCCGCTGACGCGACGATGGCGGCACGTACGTCGCCGGCTTGCTTTCGCGCGGTTTTGGCTCTTCGACCGGTGGCGGCGCTGGAGTTTCCGCTTCAGATTGATGCTGCAATCAAAAATGGTAACGTTTAAATCGTTAATTTATTTAAAATATAAATATATAGGGGACATACAAAAACTGAGGACAAAAAATAATTTATATGCCAGTTGATTCTTTGACATGGTCTCATTAATACCCTAGAGTTATGGGAGGAACACCGTGTATACAATAGATGTATAGTTTTTTTTGTTAAAAATAGGTTAAAAAATATCAAGGTCTCTGTTATTATTATTTTTATTTTGGGATAAAACCCCACAGTTCACTACTATTCCCAAACACGCACTACACTATTTCCAACAAATGCAACTGTCGTAAGCCACCACAACCAGCAATAACAACCAATAGCAACAACAAGTAAAACACTGAGACAATGAAGCACAGCAGGGCTTTTTCTCTATATTACGCAGCCTACAATTAGTCACAAAACCATAAACCCTTTGTGGCATTTCTTATCTAAGCGGCACAACAGGGCAGGTGATAAAGGGTAAGCACGAGCCACCGGCCACAACCACCGGTGCCTGTCGCCTCTTGCTGCGGTGTTTAGTACTGATGTAGCGGGTGGCCGCCGCCGGCCACCAAGACTCGGAAAATTTATTTTAAATAACGTTTCTAACAGTTCTCGTTCTTCTTTGTACAACATTTTGTTCGGAACGAAAACCAAATGAGAATATTTTATAAAACTGGTTTGTTCAGTAGGGTGCGTGCGCCGACTAGCATAAACTTGTTTAGTTAAATTGGACCTTAAAATCATTTCATTACATCATTGATTCCAATGCGCTTGCTGCTTACGTATTGATTAGGATTGTATTGCGAGTTTCCTATCGATCAACCCAAAAATGGTTAAAAACGTTTTATTAACAGAGAACGCTTTAAATATTAGTCTTCCTTAAAAACGTTTTAATAAGGTTCCGTTTTTAAGACGAAAACGTTTCGAAAAATATACCGATGGAATTATCCGAGCCCTGCCGGCCACACGTGTGCGACGAATCCATACAAAACGTATTAAAAACCTAAGAACTGCTTGTCGCTGGACTACCGGTGGGTATGGACGGTGGCACATTTGCGTTTAGCCAAGGATCTCTCCACTTTTAATTTCAGAACCCCTCCACACTTTTCCCAGCCACTGCAGCTCTTGTAGGCCAGAATGTACATTGGCAAATAACCAGAAAAGGTGATGCCTTTTCTGCTTATCTCAAACTCACAGGCTTATTCCAGGGTCCCTTGACCTTCCCGCCCTCAGGACCCGCAGTATCCTCGGAAGCGGAGTCGCGGCCCGAGTCCGACTGTTGGTTGCCTCCTTGCAGCACCTGGATCTTGAGGCCAGTGTAGTCCTTCACCGGCTCCTCATACTCTTTCCACTCTTCTTCTTCCTGGAAAGATTAAAGATGATTTGTTCAGTAACATGAGTTGTGTAAAGGAGACATTCAGGGAATATGTTTTTATCGTATCTGAATAGTTAGATTATGATTTCAGTATGGAAACGAAGGGTCCTGTACCGTATTCAGATCGAACAAAAAAATACCGCCGAAATAAACACGTTTCTTGTACGACCCCCTTTAATTATTAACTTTATTAAAAAAAAAAAAATTTGTTATTATAGCGACAATTGAAATACATAATCTGGGAAAATTTCAACTGTCTACCTATTGCGGTTCATGAGATACATTACGCTGGCAAACAGACGGACGGAGGGTTAGTAGTAGGGTTGGCATCCTTCGGGTACGGAACCCTAAAAATTGCTATTATCAACCAACTTGGAAGACAGATGAATGATTGCAGTTTCTCATGATACCTAATACTCTTATTCTGGCAGACCACGATTGTAGATGGTAATCTACTTATCGTATAGGCGGTCAACAAAAGCGACAGAGAGATGACTTCAAGGTTTGCACCATTGACCTATTTGCCAGAAGCTTTCAGTATACATGGATGGAGAGTCAGCTTTTTAAGGCCTTGCCTCTTGACGGTATTCCATCTTTTAAAGACAAACAATTGAGGGGGCGATCGTCTTTTCGTAGTTGCAAACCATCAAGCAGAAAACAACGATACTCTCAAAATAGCGCTAAAGAAAATAACATACAACTACCGACACTTCATTTAAAACAGTTCGTCTAGCGTTACATAACGAATTGTTTCATTCAACAAAACAAACACACAAAATTCAAATGAAGCCATGTTCTCAGTAACCTAAATCTAATATGGACAGTTAAATGGTTCTGTCAAGTCGAGGGATTCCCCGAACCGATCCGATGATTTGATTAAGGGGAATTACTCACTGGTATCGTCAATAAAATGATTACTTAACTAGTCAAAGAAATATATTATGATATTTTATGCTGAAAATGCTATGCTGGAATTTCTCATTGGCAGATTTTTGTCCAGTCTCTGGAACGAAAATTATCGACGCGTCAAAATTCCCGTCAAATGATGCGATTGATTGTTGATAATTCAGTCAACCAACGTACTTAGCTAATTGTTTAGTTGATGTTCGAGAAACCGGTCATTGGAATCTGGATTTGTGTCCGTTTGAAGGCAATGGGCTCGCCCCTATTACATGGGACTCGAACATAAAGCTGACGTAATGTGGGCGTACTGTTTACCACTTCTTGCCGAAGCGGCAAACAGTACGCCGACATTTCGCCGAGGAGCTATGTTATGCTATTATCCGTTTGAGTACGTAACTAGTCGGACATTCCCGAAACAATAATAAACACGTAAAAATTGTTTAATTTCTAATGATTGCAACCAAATAACTATGAACAAGTTTAGTTATCTTGTTTATCAGTACTGTTTGGATTTAGATACTATTGCACTATCTTATACGAGGGGTGTTCAATAAATAGTGAGAATGAGTAAGACGCAATTATCTGTTATTATATGTTATTTTATTTTTCGACGTAGTCACCTTTCAGGTTTATACACTTTGTATATCTTTTCTCTAATCCTAAAATTCCCTTTCTAAAAAAATCTTCTTCCTGATCCCTTAAAAATTCATTTACGGCGGCGACTACTCCGTCATCATCTTCGAATTTCTGGCCCCTGAGATGCTCCTTTAAGCGCGGAAATAGGTAGAAATCACTAAGAGCAAGGTCCGGTGAATATGGAGGATGTTTCATCAATTCGAAGCCAGCTTCTTGAATGGCAGCCATCGCAACTCTGGACTTGTGCGCAGGGGCGTTATCTTGGTGAAACAAAACAACTTTAGCGAGTTTGCCACGCCGTTTCTTGCGTATTTCCTCACGCAACTTTGTTACTTGTCCTGCGTACATAGTCCCCGTAATAATGGCTCCATGATTAGGATATTCGATCTTATATTTATTACCACCCCTTGGCTGTCCCAGAAAAGAGAGCCCATGATCTTTCCGGCGGATGGAATCGCCTTAAATTTCTTTGGAGTTGGAGATGACGGTCGCTTCCAAGTCATGGACTGTTGTTTCGTTTCCGGGTCATAATGGTGAAGCCATGTTTCGTCCATACTTATGAATCGGGCCAAAAATCGGTCAGGATCTTGACGTAACAAATCCAAACAGCTTTGTGAAATTCTCAGTCGAGTTTGTTTCTGCGCGTCAGAAAGCATTCTGGGCACCCAGCGCGCTGACACTTTTTCATACCCAAATGGTCGTTTATAATATTATGGACACTTCCTATCGAAATCTTTACTTCTTCAGCTATAAAACGAACAGTAACACGACGATTCGCCAAGACAATATTTTCAACTTTTTTAATCATTTGTTCAGTCACTGCCGATATGGGGCGTCCCGTTCGTGGGTCGTCGTTAGTGGAAGTTCTTCCTCGCTTGAACTCAGCACACCAACGCGCAACCGTACAATATGGAGGAGCATGAACCCCTAATGTTGCTCTCAAGTCTAGATTTACCTGCTCCGTAGTAAAATATTTCAAGCAGAGATATTTTATTACCGCGCGATCTTCAATTTTATCCATTTTTAAGAACACGTTCCGAAACGACGCAAACAATAGACTTCTACTTTTAAAAAACAAAAGAGAATTAATTGCTTTTTTTATTATCATCTTAACTAATGTCTGGGCTATGCCTGCCAGTATTTATTTTTTTTCTTTCCAAGGAGAATGTATCGCATTCTCACTATTTATTGAACACCCCTCGTATAATAAAACCATTATTCTAACTTAATTAGAAATTTAGGCATTTAGCTAAATATAGATTTATCTGGGTTTTTTAAATGATCATGTCATTTAATATCAGTAGCTTAATTCTATTTAAATTATTGTTTAATTATGTCACTAATAGGGGCAGTACAAGTACATAAACTGCCAACAATCATCTGACAAATATTTGTTTGTTTCATTATCACTGAATATTTTTGTCTTCATTCATCTTGGTAAATATTTTCTCCTTACTGTGCAAAATTTTGCTGCAAGGTTTTATCAGCAGAATAACAACCTAATGATGAAACTAGAGTACACATGTTTTCACAAACAGCTCAAAACGAACTAACAAATTAGTCAAATTAAACCTCTCAAACTCTCTCCTACGATAGCCCAACAGTGTCCATAATGATCATGTCCTTGTAAAACCTATCTCCTAAGTTCACATTATGAAATGCAATAAATATATTTATTTATTAATAATAAAACTTTATGCACAAGTAAAAAAATACTGCACAAAGCCAGACACTTAATGCCTGAGGCATTTTCTACCAGTAAACCTTAGGGTGATGCAGAGACAAAACATGGCAGGCAGTATTGAAAACAAGATATTTAGTTTCACTACATCATAAAAGATCTTGGATTGTGGTTTCCACGGAGTGCCTTAGTCATTAAGGGCCAAAAGGCTTCTAAAATTACTGTTTCTTTATCTGATGGCTCACCCTTATGGCATTACTAATGACATCTGCAATATCATATAGTTTTTTTTTTTTTTTTTTTTTTTTTATGTATCGTATCTCATAGTTGACCATTGAAGTTGTGACTACTTAACCGGGCTGTCGTGTGGCTACATTAAGCTATTAACTTAAGGCCTCTAGCCAGGGTGTAAAAACTTACAAACTAAGCAACTGCTCACTAAGGGCCCCCTCTGTTGGGTATGAACCTCGGCTTAGGGCGCCACTAGGGGAGTACAGCAAGATGGGGCAGGCTGGATCATAACTGGGCAATTATTATTAGATGTAGATTATCAATGCATTGCCATGGTAAATAGTTTCATCCATGAAAGCCATTGACAATAAGTTAGAAACATAAAATTTAAAATGGTGATTTCAGTCAGATTGTGTCAGTCATTCATGGTAAGAAACCTGCTTGACCAGAGCCTCTTTCTGGTCAGGCAGGTTTCTTACCCACTAACAGCTCGTGACAATAGTGTTAATTGAATAGTTAATGGATTCTGTAAAAGATGAAATGGCTAAGAAGTGAATTTTGAGATGATGGGTAATGTTTATCTTTGGAAGAAAAACATGTGTTATAAAATCGTGGTTAGAAGCCTGCCATCATGTTTTGTTGATAAAAATTTGCATGAAATATTAAAGCTGTCTGTAACCAGAATGGCCACACACATAGTGTTCTATGATAAAACCTAAATAAAATTAGTCAAAATTATTCTGTGCCTACAATAATGGGAACCAGGCGTGTATATTATGTTTAACACTTAAGATTTTTTTAATAATATTACTGTGTTAAGAAGTAAACCTAACAATATAAAATGTACTAATTGACACAAAAGTTTAAACTTAGCTTTTTTGTTGTATATAATCCATTACAGCATATAAGTTATAAAATACAAAATAAGAATATTCAAGTCCAAGTAACATGTTATTATCAGACATTATTGTTTTCCTTGAACACTACATAAATAAGTCTGTTGGAATTGTTACTTGATTGTCAATGTACATACATAAATTATAATTGTTTAAGTTGTTTACATGTACTTGTTTATTATTGTACCATGTGAAGTTAAGATTATGAGAATTTATCAAAACAATGTATGAAGGTTCAATAACGTATTTGGCTGTATTCAGTTTACTCTGACATTATCAGAAATTTATGTATTAAAAATTTATGGTAGTTGTCTATGGATTGCCCATGAATAATTTGAAGAGGATTGTCTTAGTTGAGTTACATTTTTTTTTTTGAAGAATGCGGGCTGTGTACTGGGTACAACAATATTTCAAATATAGAACATTTTGATTTGAAATAAATTACAATGATTTGGCACAAATCTTCAGTAAAACACAACTTTCTTTTATGAAATGTTAAACATAACCTATCATGTTTCTTACCATGAATGACACTGCATTACAAGTATCATCTGTGGAGACACGTCTGCCACTACAGATACGTAGTACATGGAAAGTACCCTTGAAAATTATGTTGATTGCTTGAAATTAGGCTAAAAGCTTGACGACCTACTAAAAAAAAATTGCTAGTTTTTCATACGAAATCAGGTCAAACGATACACAGCCGCGAGAAGTGATCATTAGTCACCGTGAAATAAAACCGGGCTTCACAAATCGTCAAGAATGAGCACGAATCGCCCCGACACAATGATTGTCATGATGTTGTGTTAAAATTTTAATGTTTAGTATCAGAACTCACCCCTGCTCGACCTCCTTCCTCTCCTTCCTGAACCGGCCGCTCCTTCTTCGGCCTTACATCTGATTTCTGTTTTGGGTCGTCCAATTTTTTGGTCAACTCATCGGCTGTAGCGAACTTTTTCACTGCCTTCGACTTTTTGCGATCTTTTTTCGCGAAGAAATCGTCCAAGTCGGCCATATCTAATTTTGAATTACGATTTAAAGTTTTGCTCTGGTAATGAAGTAATTACAGCAATATTGGAACTAAACGTAAAGGGGGAAAATAGGCCCCCGAAAAGTGAAATGATTTCTGTAGCAAGCGTGGCCGACTGTTTCTTTTTTTTAAAATGGCAGATCCTATGTTGCCATTTTCCAACGCAAAAACGTCATTCGCAAATTGCCATTACATTAAATGTAAAACCTACCATTTTCTCGACTTGTGTTCTCGTTTGATGAGGAAAACTCTTCATAATAATTAGGATATGATTTGAATAATTAGGAGGACCTTTGATTATTTGGAAATATAGCAAAATATTAAAAATGTAAGTGCTTAAAAAATATCCTATGATTTTTTTTTATGAACATATTTTCGGCGAAGATCATATGGGCCTTAGTCAAACTTATAAAGTAACGATAACGAAACTCAAGGAAAAGTAACAAAAAAATAAGTCTCCGTTAATTAATACAACTATACGCATATTTCATAAAGTTTATCCTTCCTTAAATGAGCAACAGGCTATGTTGTAGAACATACTTAAAAAAGAGTTTTTGATAAAAAGCTGACAAGAAAACAAAACATTAAAATAAAATCTCAAAAACTAAATAACAACAACTTTGCTTGTCGACAAAATATTCTTAGCAAAACAACCACCTTTCATTTCGAGGAGATAGGTTTCATTCTCTAGAAAATGAAGGAACAATAATAGATTTATTGTCTCAGAAACACGGTGCTGATTATGAGTGCTGAACTCACCATTCCGCAAATTTCACCAAATTCAATAAAAAAGCCGGGTTCTCGATATTTTTTGTACCTAGAGCTGCAATATTGCTGCTGCTAGAATATGGGAAAAGAGGACTACTGCCTGTTTTCACCGACAACTATGTGACACTTAACTCAGCGCTGAGCCTAGCGTTGAAAATCCAACGGCGCACTTTTATTTAAGGATTCATTTAAGTGTCACTTAGTGAAGGTGAAAACGGGCATTCATGTTCTACCTATTCGGGTCCCGAAACCGGAGAGAGTGATCGCAATACGTCATGCTGACACTGGGTCCTCTTAGCTGCTATCTTCGGAAGTAATTTTAAAGTTATACGTACCTACTTACACTACTTCTAATTTCTGCCTCGCATTTAAAATCTTTCTCTCATACATAAAATCAGCAAAAGACAATCATTTCATAATTTGCCAGATTTCCTCAACACCTACAACATTACAACCCAATCACTTTTAAAAGGTTCTCATCCACATTCGAATGCTATTACACACACTACCAATATCATATGGACGGGTTATACCAACGTATTCGTTTGCTTAAAACACTTCAGTTCAAGCTTATCAGCCCATCGTCCGGTCAGTATCCACCGATAACCAATACGATTATCTTATCTACCTTTATACCTGGCCATTTTGTAAAGTAAAGAAAAAGCAAAAGTCAAAATGTTGGGTCCGCTAGCCAGGATTTCAAGCCACTCTGGAAGAAATGTGATGAGAAGTTTCTTCAGGAACGGATCAAATGGAGGAGTCCCTGGAGAGGTAGGTCCAGACTTGTAGTTTGTTTATTACGTAATTAGGTACATATTTTTTCGAATCACAACACGTTTTTTGCCCTTTTAAAGGCACACCTAGTTCTTAAATGCATTGTTAAAGCGGGATTACTCATTAAGCCTAGAATATTGGTCCTTGTTTGCGAATATAAGTAGTATTTGACTAGATAAACCGCGTTGCATGGATATTGTCTTTGCATAAAGGTACTCATTCATGAGCTCATAACTTGAACCAAGTTGGTTCAGTTGGGAGAAAAGTCGTTTTTTTCCTTTCGTTGTTCCACAATCTCCAGAATCCCCAGTTTATCCTTTGCTCTTGGCAGTTTCTTTCTACTATGTCTTGATGTGAAAACATAACAGGGAACTGCATTCTAATGAAGAATCGTGTCCTTTTTAAAATGGATTACATCACGCCTGTAACCTGTAATTCCCGAAAGATTAGGCAAAGGTGTACCTACTTTCCTTAACCACATTATGCCAGCTTTTTATTCGCTTATAATAAAAGTTAACTAGTCCAGATTACTCTAACCACCTTGTAGTTGGGCAGAAGAGAAAGCAGGGACCATTACTAATAGAACTATTAGCTTAACCAATGAACAGGACGAACGAATGCAAATGCTGCTTCTTCTTTTCGTGTTGTTAGTGACTAACCTGGTGTCAGAGTTTTAAAGCCGCCCATGGGCCTCTGACTTGGCTTCACATGCCGTCGAGAAATATCTCTCAGGCATGCCGGTTTCCTCACGATGTTTTCCTTCACCGTTTTTGAAGCAAGTATCTAATCATACAATACGCACATGAATCCGAAAAGTCCGAGGTGCGTGCGTGCGTGCGTGAAATGCTGCTGTCTTCTTTATATCATTGTCAGTATTTTTTTGCTATTCAACTCATCATAAGAAAAACGGGCCAGTAAAGCTCCTTTATGCACTATATCCATCCATACTTACTAAAATGTGAAAGTAACCCTATGTGTATGTCTGTTACTTTTCAACGACTAAACGGCTTAACAGATTTCGATATCATATGGCATACAGGTGGCCATGACCTCGGGTAGGATATAGAATACTTTTATACCGGTAGTGGTTCCCGTGGGATAATTTCCGACACCCACGCAGGCGATGCCGCGAGCAAAAGCTAGCGCCATGTGCACTATGAGTATCTTAATATTTTTAAATCCTAAATTGCTCTGTAATACGTCCCCCAAGAAGCTGCAGTAAGAAGATATAAGATATAGGTACCTACTCTTGCATTTTATGTGATGAGCACAACCGGTCTTTATGTCCACATAAATCATAACACCGCGCTGACTGAATGCATGTTTACAAAAGCCACGATTGTTTGTAAAACCACACGTACTCGCGAAATATCTACTACAAGCGACCCCTGCTTCGCACGTTTTGTACGACTTGAAAAAATATCAAGATTTCTTTATTTATTATACTTACGTAAGTTTAATATTAATGTATTCCGGAAAAAAAATGATGGTGAAAATCGCATCAAAATCTGTTACAAAATTTTACAAGCTACTGTAATTTATAATATGTACTAGCTGCTGCCCGCAGCTTCGCCCGCGTCGAACCTAATTTTTTTCTAAAATAAAAGTCACCTAAGTTACTCCAAATAACAGCTATCGGTCAGGGAAAATCCCGTCAAAATCGGTCCAGCCGTTCCGTAGATTAGCCGGAACAAACCAACAGACAGACAAAAAAATTAAAAATTGATTTTTGTTATATTTATTTACATACCATATATACTTCCATACGCGTTTAGTAAAAAGCTGTTATTTTGTCATTAAAAACAGTCGCTTCAGTTTTATTTATTTGTATCTATCTATACCTGCTACATAAATTAAAAACTACTTACACACAATACGGCTTCAATTACTTTGCGAAATGCGCATATATCTTGTTTTAATACTCGTAAAAATCTAATCCACTTACGAGGTCTTCGAATAACATTGGTTTTCACTTAGTCGGGATAAGGAAAATACACCTATTTATTTCGATCTCACCAATAAAACCTGCGAAACAAGTTTATTAAATGCCAAATTGTGAAACAGTGTTTTTGAATGCAAAAATCACATTAATTTGTATGTGTAGGTAACCTAATGTTTCCGTTTTGGACACATCCTTAGAGTGCGAACTTTTAAACAATGTTTAACTGTGCCCTACATAATTTTTTAACCATGACGGACACTTGGATTAGGCAGCCGTGTCTAGCTAAAATAGTCATAATAAATCCTTAAAAAGTTAGAGATGACAGTATGATGCTATATTTATTGAATAAGCTCATTTTAATCCAATCCAAACTTTTTACCTGTACTTGATGATTTTATATTTTCTCTTTTATGTGCATGTATACATGTGTAGGAGATATCTATACGTATACCCACACTGTGTCTATAATTTTTGTATTTGGTTTTAAACCGCCTTGATAAAAATAAAAAAAACATTTATTTATTTAGGTCTCTACTTTTCTCTCTTATCGGCGCGAAGATGAGAATAGCTCGAGCTTTGTTTAAAATATTAGCTCATTCAGTTATGTGGTGAGCGGCTCGTGGCTAAGTACCTAATAACAGCCGCACGGGTCGATCGATTAGGTTAAGCTTCGCTTGCCGCGGTCTGTGGATAGTTGATCTTTTCATACCAATACCGGCTTTAACGTGATGTCCCTCAGAAAGCAAGATAATCCGTTGGTCCCAGCTGTCAAATGTAGATCTTTGACAGTTGTTACGGGTCGTCAGAAACCCGAAAGACGGACAACCAGTCTTACCAAGGGGTATCGTGTTACCCAGTAACTGGGTTGTCGAGGTCAGATAGGCAGTCGTTCCATGTAAAATACTAGTCCCAAATTAGTTGGGAAAACGCTGGGCAGATGATAAGGAGTTAGGTGGTATCACCTTGCCGAGGTTAACTGCCTAGGGTCCGCACATTTAAGTATCAACACTCATAAAAATTCGCGAGAAGCACCGGTCGCTGTGGACGTCTTTCGGCTGAAATAATGATAATTGTGATAACTCCTATAAACGTTTTTAATGCACCCCCCATACCTACAAATATAGTAATTTAAAAAAATGTCTTCTAATTCCAGAACCTTCCGTTTAACATCCACAACCGCACGCGTGTGACCCTCACCATTTTCTGGTTCGTCGGCACCGGCATCGCGGCGCCCTTCGTCGTGCTGTGGCACCAGATGAACAAGAACTAAACTTGGTAAGTTTTGTGAGCTACTGTTCCCGACCCTTATTATGATTTTAATAGGTTACCCTGTGGAAGTATAGTCTCCTCTAAGGAGTTGTAATGTCCAAAAATCGGGACGAATAGCTATATTTAAATCGAATCCTAACAAGTCCTATGTTAGGACATTGTCGGATTTAAGTTTGAAGTACAGACGCTGTCCTATATCGCAGTGGCGGATTTGCCCTAAGGCCCAGTAGGCCCGGGCCTAGGGCGGCCAGATATTAGGGGCGGCCAATCGTGATAAAAAATTCACTGATGATAACAATAAATAACTCAAAGTACATATATATTCTAAACATTCGCGCACGTTATGGCGGGTTGCACTGCACCGCATCGTATAGCAATAATAACATAAAACCATTTAAAAATATATCCAAACGACTAATTGAAATGCGTCATAGAATTGCGCGGCGCCAACCCGACTCATAGTTAACTAAATTTCTGAACCCATTTCGACGAAAGTTGGCAATAAAGTAAATTCATTATATAGTCTTTATGATGGGTGCTGAGAAAGGGGCGGCTGATACCTACTACATGGCCTGGGGCCTAGTGCGGCCAAGACTGCAAATCCGCCACTGCTATATCGTAAGGTTTCTATCGGAATAAGACCCACAGTGAGGCGCCGGTACCACTACGGGGTGAAGTTAGTCGGTACACCAGCAGTAGACGCAGGTAAATTGATGGAATTTGGATTAAAATTACAAACAAAACGCACAATAATTGTTTTCTAAAATACCGACATCATCAACTCTAAGTCCTCCTGTTTCTATTACAAGTTACCTACAACGACACGATTGGCGCAGTGGCTGAGCGATCGACTGCTGCGCAACGTGTCGCGGGTTCGATCCCCGCACGGAACAAATATTTGTATGATCTGCAAGTAGTTGTTCCGGGTCTGGGTGTTAGTGTATGTGAGTTTCTATGTTTGTAAACGCACCCACGATACAAGAAGAAATTCTTAGTGTGGGGCAACGTTTTAAAAAAAAAAAAAAAAAAAAAAAAATAACTTCAAGGGCGTCGCCGGGGGGGGGGGGGGGGCACCTTCCCCCTTCTGGAGATTAAAAAGAATTAGTCAATTACAAAGCATTTTAAAGAAACTACATATCTATAAAGCCAACTTTATTTATTTTGACGACTCGTATTTGGATTTGTAAAGTTCCATACCTCCTAAACAGGGTCTAATCCAGAATCCGGTGACATAATTCATATCTATGTATTGGTGGTATGCCCAGTCGTAATACCTATTAGGGTTCAGCTCTACAGTTCTAAATAGTTTTGGGAAAAACGACCCGAAAGGTCCGTTTCCAATCCATACATTGAAAATGGAAATTATTATTTTTCTCAGTTTCTATCGGGACTACCGAATTGAAACTGATTTGTCAAAAATCAAATGTCCACCAGCGTCGATTTTGGCCCCATTGTGCGCCGTAGAGCAAAAAAGCAAAGTAAAGCTTCATGTGCTCTTGACCCTTGACTGTACCTACAAATCATACTTTTTCTATCCTCCCTATATCAACTTGCCCCCCCCCCTGGGCTATCGGCTGGCGACGCCCTTACATAACTTCATACATACACTCACGCTTACTTCCCACAGGGGTAGGCAGAAACTACAGAACGCCACCTGCTGCTATCCTTGCATACTCATTTCGCTTCGTTTACGTTCTACGCCGTTTACAAGTAGGCTCTAAGTACGCAACTGACCTTTCTGAAGAATGTAGCGGCATCTATATCGCTACATGCGAACTACGCATCATAGACCTGACGTCACACAACATCCTGACGCCACACAAATCCTGCAGCGCGCAATTAGAGTTGAGCTGCCCAACTTCAACCTCTGGGCAGTTGCCCGCCAGACATGACACCGTCTGGTCGGAGGTTCCTCCCTTTTCTATGGGGGATGAGTGAACTTTACACCCTGTTTCTCATACCCCTAAAAGAACATCACCAATAAGGTCACTTTTCATTTTTCCTTCTAAGGCGTCCCCTCCCAGATTTCCACTCACATCTGCATTCTTTCTATTCGTTTTCTGTTATTGATAATTCGAATAGGCAAATTGCACGACGACCTACTTTAATTAATTAGTACTAAGCCTAATTAAAGTGTCATTCCGTCGTTCTATTAACAGAAATACAATGTTATTTAAGCACTTAAGTTTTAATTAATTAGTGCTAATTGATTGATACTATGAGGTGTCGTGAAACTCGTGTTAAAATAATGAATTAGAACCAGTCCCGGATCTAAGGGGGGGACAAACTTCAGGGGCGACAAATTCAACTGTAGCAGAGAAGTGCACCCAGCACACCGCAACTTTGCAATAAATGAGACGCGTAGGACTTATAATCTTTATTTTTTACAACGGTTTTGGCGCCCCTATTGGATTGACGGATTATCGATCGATAAAATTAATTAAGATTAATTTTGTAGCTGCCAAAATCATTTCGAAAACATTTGAATTTCGCGTGCTACCTTAGGGCATCCCTCATAAAAGAGGAGGCGGTAGATGGCAGCATTTGCCCACTTCAAAAAAAAACTAGATGCGGCGCTGACTTAACAGTATATAACACCTCTAAGGGCGCTGATTAGAACTATTTATATTTATTTATACATACTTTATTGTACACCAGAAAATACATAATAAATAATAAATTTAACACTACAAAACATACAATGGGCGGCCTTATCGCTTTCTGCGATCTCTTCCAGGCAACCTTGAACTATCTCAGCAACCAGCTGCAAATGAATCGTCGGTCTTCAAAAGACGTAAAACTCCTCATGCTGATGAAACAAGTTTGTTAGCGAAATTGGTTTGATTTGCTCCTGTAAAGTATACCTATCTATTGGGGTTGTTTAGTATACTTACACACTTAGGTTTCAAGGACTCTTCAATGTCTCGGGAATCTTTATTTTTATTTTTTTATGTGTAGGTGTTAAACTTTGTAAATAACATCATGCCATTCGTTAACTGGGGTGGGTAGGAACTACTCATCTTAGTGTCATCTCAGATATTGTATAGACTTCATGTTCTTGCACTATGTGTGCTTGTGCGTGTATTTGTTTATCTAATTTACACATCTATTCACTGGTGTAAATACCTCCTCAAGTTTTATTGGCATAACGAGTTCAATAAATATCTGATAGGTACGTCGCATATTCTTGAGACAGACTACCTTTTAAACTTGACTCCATATTGCTCATTAATACTGACCTAACCACAACCACAATAATAATCTATATAGGTAGATCTTCTATGTAAGTTGATATAACTTATTGCTCATTGTCCTGACAACGTTGACTGGTTGACAGTATTGTGTCTTTGCTAAACTTTGTCGTGGATTTAATATGGTACCCAACCCGTAACCTACGCCCCCTCAAAAGGGGTATTTACCAGCCCCATATTATAATTATAACCGGTATCCGCCCTGTTCTGCTATTTCAATTAATATTCGTACTCGGTAACCAAAGTGTGCCTACCATAGAAATACTATCGGTCATGATAATTATAATATTATAATTCTCTTTATTTCAGGTACATTCCAGCAGATGAAAGTCGAACTTAATTATTTATGAAATAATTTTGTTACTAACTATGTAGATAAATCTCAAATATAACTCATAGAAAATACAAGATGCAGTTTCATTTTTCTAAATTATTTTCCAATGTTACAGATGCGTTCATTTCAGAAACTACCATGAATTAAAAACAATTGGAACGCAGTGGTAGTTTTCGCTAAAACTTCACTCCTTTTCGTGAAGGAAATCGAATTTTCTGTTTTTCGCGAGATAAGTCAAGGAAAACTTGAAATAACAAAATGTTTGCTCCTCTAGCTCGTGTTTCTAACAAACTGGGTAGGAATGTGATGACCACCATGGTGAGGAACCACTCACATGGAGGTGTCCCTGGCGAGGTGAGTTCTTCATTCAAATTTTACGTCATTACATAATCTAATGCGTCAGTCAATTGTTTTTATTACACTAAAATTAACATTTAATTAATCTTGCTCCCGTTTTTTCAGTTCTATTACCTATAGTGAAACCTGGTAAAGGTTTACCAAACATAAAATTTTGCCTTCCCAAAACGTCATAGGTTAAGTTCTATCTGAGTCTAGAACGACTGATTTGTTTTTTTTTTTTGAGATAAAAGCAGCACTAAAATGACTGAAAAAGTCTCAGTGTAAGCATGATTTGTCATAATGCGCATTTCATTCAAAGTAAAAGGAACAATATAGTACAATTTTCATATTTCATGTAGCCTCAATATTTCTACAGCATTCTAATCAAACTGTTTCAGAACCTCCCCTTCGGCATCAACAACCGCTACAAACTTACTATCTACTTCATCGGATACTTCGGCTCCGGTTTGGCTGCCCCCTACCTGATCTGCCGTCATCAACTCCTCAAGAAGTAAATTTTGTTTTATATACTCTATGGTTTGTCAAAGGAGGTTATGCAGATATTCACCTTATTAGAGAACTCTTGTGTCTATTTGTCTTAAATCTGCCTAATAAGTACTCTAGTCCAGTCCCTAAACTTGTCCCTTACCTGTTACACAAGTGAAAATTCGATTTTTAGATCATTTCTAAGATAATCTATTGACTAGCTGAGAATATCACATTGTATAAGCCCACCTTGTGTGATTATATAGGCATTACAATACTGTCATAATTTCAGATATAATTAATATAAGTAAAATCCTTCAGTGCAGTAATAATGCAGCATAACATAATAATGTCTTAGCAAAGATCTAACTAATAAACTGTAAAAGTGACATGTGACCTGTGATAACTGTAAATAATAGAATTGTAATTAAAAAACAAGAGTCATTTATTTAAACTAGGCTGAAAATCAGCACTTTTTGGACATCAATATTACATAAGAAAGTCCCTCCTAAGTCATAGAAGTCATCACTTTACCTTGATGAAGTGTAAATGAATAACACAAGAATTATCTGTGCCAATCCCTATGAAGGTGTGGATCTAAGTTTTTGCTCAAGGAGGGGCAAATGTTTCTCGCTGGGGAAGGGAATGAATGTTTCTTGCAACTCTAGCCAAGAAAGCAAAAAAAAAAACCCTCTGCACCTATTTTCTGTTAACTCGGGAATGTGTTCCCCTTTTCAAGGATGACTATGACTTAGCTATGTCTTAATAATAAACAAAACACAAAGTGAAAATACAGGTTATAAAACTGTTTAATTTAGAGTTCACTCAGATTGGTTGTAGCCCAGGCAGGGCAACTGCACCAGTTGCCCCCCCTGCAGCCACGACTATCCTTAAACCCTTCAACAGTCAGCTGTCAAACGCATAAAAAAAAAAGTCTGATCGCAAGAATTATAGAGATAGGGTGCTTAGTTTCATAAATAATGGCAATAAAGTTGAACTATAATCGACCCTCTGTAGTACAGCAAGTGTCAGTTGACTATGACTTGTCACCTACTGTAGTACGGCAGGTTGTCATTGGAAAAGTTATGGAGTAAGCCTTCAGATTAACACATTGAATGTCCATAGGCTTAGTCTGTCAGTGTGAGGATTATTGAACATTTTAGACTTAGGTACCAGAGGCACCAAACATGAGTAGGTTGCACAGAAAACATTGACAACCTACTGTGTATAAAAAAACACTTTCACTTAAACCTATAATCTATACCCCAGCCATCATCATTATCAGTCTCCTGCCCTTATCACAATTTATTTGGCGTCGGCACAACATGTATTATTCTTCCATACTTCAGACCTACACTACCCAGTCATTGAAAGGAAAAGAATTCAACCAAAATAATTATATTCTTAGAAAAATACTAGTATTCAGCTGCATCCTAAACTCAGGGACTGAATTACCCAAAAGTTAAGGTACCTTTAAATTTAGGTAGGTATGACGTCATACCGTTAAATAAGGATTACCGAAATATTTCGATACCGTAATTTTTTTCAGTAGTTAGCGGAATTTTGAGGTTGGAAATGCATACCGGTATATTTCGGTAGAAGTATTAAAATACACAAGTCAAGTTCTAACGTGTTCGACCACCCCGCGCACCAGCGCCGCGCCATCTTTGTTTTTCGGTACCGAAATCGTGTAAAGGTTAAATAGCTCAACCCTTATTTTAAACCGATACTGGTATATTTTTGAGGTATCTTAACCTTTTACCGTAACCGCTTTCAGTCCCTGCCTAAACTATTAGACTGGAAGCCGACCTAATACAGTTGGGAAAAGGCTCGGCAGATTGTTTTTTCTGTACTTAGTGGATCCCAAATAAATTAAGAGCGTTTATTCTGAAGGTGGGCAATGTCGCAAATAGATGTCAAATGTTTCACTGTTTTGATTAATTTAGCAATATTACTGTGTGGAAATAAAAAATGTGGCTAACTAGCAAACTAGAATATTGATTATGAAATGCAATAATTCATATCGTAACACCGGATGTTTAAATTTAGATGTAAAAAAAATTGGTTGCCTGTAAAGTCGGTATACGGGCGAAAGTTTTACGTGACAACGACTTTGAGTGGTAAAATAATTTTAATGTGAATATTCATTCGTATAGTAGGAACAAATGAAGGGACGCGTGCCTTTCACTTTTTATGTCTGTCTCTCTCGCTCTTAGGCGGGCTAACCATGCCCGAGTGGAAGGGACGCGTGCCTCTCACTCGCTCTCATTGTGAGCGCATAACGTGAGCGGAGCGTAACGCAGTTTCTTGAAGTGTCACCCGGCAAACCAATTTATAAGACGTTGTCACGTCAAAAACGCGATTCGTTTTTTACACCTAAAATGGGTACATCAAATTCAATGTTATAATTATTTGCACCATTGCCAACTTTTAGGATAAACCCTTTTAAGGTTGTTGTTTAATCCTGTTTTAAATTTTTAAACCTTTTGTTACAGGTAAGCTTCAAGCATCTGTGTTACCGCATCAAAATAATTTAAGTTTAAGCTAGCAAAGTGTACATTTTATCATAAATTATGATTTAATAAATTCCGATTATAGTTATCTGTTTTTTTGTTTAATATTCCCATAAATTATTGTATTTTTGCTGTGAACTTGTGTAACTTGCTGCACATTAACTTAGAGAGATGTATTAATGATTTTAATTCTGTAAATAGTCGTGAATCATATTTTGATCAAGATACAACCTGACACTGACCTGCAAAAAACGTAAGAACATTTTAATTTAGCGGGCTACAACTGAATTTAGCGCGCTACAACTGCGGATCCACCTTAAGATAAAGTTAGGTAAGTTTCGAAGGTCAAATCACTTTTATCGAAACTAATCCTAGATATACACGCAGCGACTTTAGTCGCTGGCGACTCGGTGAGTCGGTGGCGATTCAAAATCTCACGCCCACAGATTTTGACATTTCCCGTTAGTGATTTCAAAATCTGTGTGTGGACGTGAGATTTTGAAAAAGCTGGCGACTAAAATGACTGCGTGTGTACTGTACCTAGCAATGGTCTACACCAAAAATGCTAGAATATTTACCCATTTTTTGTCAAACCCGAGTCAAAAGTATGTAAGACCCTGTGCACACAATGCTTTGCGACGCCGCAACGCAAAGATTTCACCGTATTAGCGGACATACGGGCTCTGCGACGCCGTAACGTTGTTACCTACGCCGCGCCGCAAAGCGCGTAAATTGTCATTTGTCAAACAACTGTGTTTTTGACAACGCACAAACAACTGAGTTGTAGTCTTCTTCGTGGGTAGTGGTGAAGGATACAAGTGCTTTTGTTTGTGTTACGAATTTTCTCGATTTTTGGTAATTTTACAAGTGTGAACTTCAATCGAGACTATTCTTTGTGTTTGTAGTTTAGCCTAAGGTTTGTTTTAACTATAATTTTATATATTTTTTAAAGATTTTATCCAATATCCATAATGGATAACAAAAAACCCCCTGATCCTCCTGGTCCCTTTGAATACACTCCGGTGTTAACGGTTTCTCTCCCCAATAACAATGTGCTAGAAAATGCAATGCACTCCGAATCGACAAGTAGAAAAAGATTAGCTACTTCTCCCCCGACTACTATAATAAACCCTCCTAAGTTAATCAAAAAAGAATTTGGAAGACAATCTTACACGTTAAGGGATAACCCACCCTATATTGTTCACGTTTCTTTGAACGATGGCCAAACCCCAGGTACTGTACTGCACCCGGTTAAATTTGGAATGTTTTTAATTAAAAATAACTACAGCAACATTCTCCTAGGTAGTGTAAAACGCCTTGGAAGGAACCGGGTGTCAGTCGAGTTTAAGTCACACCAGGATGCAAATAGCTTCTTGTTAAGTAAAACATTAGTACAAAATAATTTTGTGGCTTCGATTCCTCAGTTTAATATAACTCGTTTGGGTCTAGTTAGAGACATACCAAATGAATGGACAGAAGATGAGGTCATTGAGAATATCAAGGTTCCTGTTGGATGCGGCCCGGTTATAAAGGCAAGGAGAATGAACCGAAAGGTGACCTCTCTGGGTGTTACAGAGTGGAAACCCACTCAAACTGTAGTTCTCACTTTCGATGGGCAAATCTTACCTATGCGGGTTTATTGTTTTTATTCTGCTCTTTCGGTTGAGACATATATGTACCCGACTATTCAATGTTTTAACTGTTGTCGTTTCGGTCACACGCGTACAGTATGTCGCTCGCAACCCCGCTGTTTCAAATGTGGTGAAGACCACCCAGGTGATGGATGCCAAGTTTCTGCTGACTGTGCCATTTGCGAATCCTGTTCTGGCAATCATTACGCTAATGATAAGGCTTGTCCTGAATTGGGTCGGCAGAAGGGCATAAAAGCTCTCATGGCCGAGAAATCTGTCTCATATGCGGAAGCAAGTCAAATTTTTCCTCCAGTCTCACGATCATATGCCGAAGTGTCAATAGTTTCACCGAAATTCAAACCAACAACCACTTCGCCTCAATTCAGTCCAGCTCTCCAAACATCAAAATCATACCGTAAAACGGTCTTTCTCAAACCTAAATCCCATGCCCCTTTTTCACCTAGCTACGATAGGCAGGCTCATCAAGCCCTTACTCAGGATTACTCCTTCTCTCCTTCCCAAAACGGTTGTGCCTTCCCTAGAGAAGGTGCAAGTACTCCTGATAAACCCGAACATATACTAAATATTATAGCCAATATGCTGATAACTGTATTAGCTAACCCTGCACAATCTTTACCTGACCACGTTGCCAATAAACTGTCTTCAATAGTCCAATACATAAATAATGATCCATCCCCTGACATTCCTGCAATGGAACGTGAGTAGTATTTCTCCCAGGAAGCCTGACCTACTCTTTTTAATTAATTAATTTAAACCATCAGTCTGCGGCATCGCTGAGACGTGGCTTCGTTCTGAAAGCAATTTCAGGATCCCGTGTTTCAGATGGATATGGAGGATGTGCTTTGTTAATCAATAACAAAGTATCATTCTCCCAGATCCCTCTACCCTCCGTTGGCGACAACATAAATGTTGTTGCCGTTAAGGTTGAGGGTATAAATATTTTTTCTTTTTATATTGCACACCCACGTTTTGAAGATCTTGTTTTAATTAAAAATTTACAAAGTAATGTAAACGGCCTATTACTTGTTATGGGAGATTTTAATTGTCATCACTACCGGTGGGGATCGGATTCTTGCGATAGTATTGGTGTAGGTTTAATGGATATGTTGGATGATCTTGACCCATTATTAATAATGGCAGTGCCACACGTAGGTCCGGACTAGGGCAATGTAATAGTTGTGTCGATCTGACATTTTGCTCATCCAGCATGGCTAGCCTTTTTATTTGGAATCGTTTGTATATGATCTATGGGAGTGATCACACTGATCACTATCCCATCACAGTCGAAATTCCGTCTAAATCAGTCCCTGATAAAACTTCCCCTCCTTTACTAAAGTACCAGCTTAACTCTGTGGATTGGGATCTTTATTCGAAAATTTTAGACCTACGTATCTCCTCCCTCCCATCCATCAATGCTGAGAATGCTCAAGAATGTTTTACGTGTTTTTCCAACACCATATCTGCAACAGCTGATGATTGCTTCCCTCCTAAAAAATCACCAACAGGAAAAATCCCTTCCCCGCCTTGGTGGGATAGGGAATGCAGTACCATGATCAGGGCCAGGAATGAGGCGGAAGAGACTTTTAACCTTGAAATGAACCTGGATCACCTTCTCGCCTTTAATAAAATATTGGCTAAGTCCAGGAAAATAAATAGAAAAAAGAAGAGAGCAGGCTGGGTATCGTTTTGTAGTTCCCTAAGTCCATCCACCCCAGCGTCGGTGGTGTGGCAGAGAGTGAAAAGTTTTAAAAACAGTTTAAAACCGTCTCCCACGAACATCTTATCTGAAGATTTGGGGTACCAGTTTTTCACTAAAGTCGCCCCAGTCTATGTTCCTGGTCTAGACGAAATAAACTTTGCAGGCTCTGTAACTTCAAATGATCCTCTTGATAAACCATTTTTCCTTGACGAACTTAAAACGGTTCTTAATTATGTTAAGGATTCTGCACCTGGCGTGGATGGATTCCCTTACTCTTTCATTGCAAAAGCAGGTGTAAAATGCCACCAATATTACCTGGACTTGGTCAATTTTTGTTTCATCTCTGGGTATATTCCTCCAGCCTGGAAGGTTCAAGTGGTTATTCCTCTATTAAAACCCGGCAAGGATCCTAGTGATCATTGTTCTTATCGACCAATTGCTTTATCGTCTATTCTTATTAAACTTCTTGAACATCAAATTAAAAACCGTCTAGAATGGTTAGTTGAACATAGAAAACTGCTCCCAACGACTCAATCCGGCTTTAGGAAAAGTCTGGGTACAACTGATAGTGTGGGTATCCTCACGTCAGAGATCCGACTGGCCTTTAGTAGAGATGAGTCTGTGGTAGCCGTTTTTCTAGATATATCAGCTGCTTATGATTCTGTCCTCCTCCCCGTTCTCAGGCAAAAGCTGCATGAGCTGAGAATACCGGCTAGGATTATTCAGATCATCTGCACCATTCTTTCAAGCCGCACTCTTCAGCTGAGGATTCCAGGGGAAAACTCTGAGCAGAGGGTGACCTGACGAGGCTTACCTCAGGGATCCGTAATTAGTCCCATACTATATAATATCTACACTTCAGATCTCCCTTCATGCTTAAATTATAATTGTAAAGTCCTTCAATATGCTGACGATATTGCATTATTGGTCTCTGGCAGTTCCATAGAGGATGCCGCTCTATTTTTTAATGTCTCTTTATCTTCATTAAACCAATGGCTACTCCATCACGGGTTGTCTTTGAGTGCTCCTAAGAGTACAGCAGTTATTTTTACTCGCAGACGTCTTATCCCCCTGGTACATATTAACATAGATGGTCAAGCTATTCCGATCAAGGAAAAGGCCAGGTTTCTGGGAGTTACCCTGGATTCCAAAATGTCGGGTATCGATCACATCAATAATGTTATTAAAAAGTGTGAACGCTCAGTCTCAGTCCTAAAGGCTTTATCTGGAGTCTGGTGGGGAGCCCACCCATACACTCCAAAATTAGTGTACGATGCTCTGGTCAGAAGTGTGATGGACTATTGTTCTAAATCGTCACCTATTAATGCCCTCCAGGTAGAATGTGCAGAACCTCCCCTTAACCTTCGAAGACAATACATAGCAGATCGCTTCCTATCAAAAGTTTTCGCCCTTTCTTCCCATCCCTTACTTCCCATTTTAGAAAAAATCCACCTATCTTTAGAAGTATCACCTTATTGGAAACATAAGTCGTTTCCCCCGCTGATGAATAGGTACAGGGAACTTAAAAACCTCTCTTCACCTGTTTGTCAGTATCCCACTCTACCAGTATTTTATTCCGCATACGAGGTGGTCCACTTTAGGCCGAAAGTCGTTTTGGAGCTTGGTATTTCAAAGAGCTCCGAGGACGTAAAGGGTGACTTTGATCGAGTCATTGAGAAGTACTGGAGGGGTTGGAATTTATTATTCACAGATGCGTCTAAATAAACCCCAACAGGATGCACAGGAATTGCAACATACTTCCAGAATTCCAGAATTGCCCTTCTCTTTCAGTGCCCTCCAGAATTTTCGGTACTCACAGGGGAATGTATTGGAATTTTAGAGGCAATTAATTACATTAAAACCCATAATATTAAAAATTCGGTCATTTTTTCAGATTCTCGCACTAGCATTCAGGCATTAAGTCAAAATCAATTAAAATCAAAAATTCATGGTAAAATAATTATAGACATTAAAAATTTGGTCTTCACTTGCTCTAACAACGGTTTGAACATTGAAATAGCTTGGGTTCCCAGTCAATCGGGAATAGATGGCAACGAGTGCGCCGACTCGCTGGCAAAATTTGCAACATCCAACCCTGTTGACCAAAAACATTATGTCGTTCATAGTTACGACTTACGGACTGACACCAAACTTAAAATGCATAACACGTGCTCAGCAGGGCGGCAGATAAGTTCAAAGATGAAGGGGGCGTACTACCCCAGTATCCATTCTGACATCCAACGGAAACCTTGGTTTTTTAAATGCACAAAATTATCTAAAAAAACTGTTTTATCCTTGTGTAGGCTGAGACTCGGTCACTGACAGTTCCTTGTGCGAATGCGGACTTGATGAGGGTACTCTAGACCATATCTTTTTTTCATGTCCTTCAAATTCACAATCTTTTTATTTGTACCATAAGCTTCCCAAAATTAAAATTACCCTTCCTACTAACTCCCATTCCCTCTTGACTAACTTTTCCCCTAAACTGATCCAAGTCCTAGCAATTTTTTTAAATGAAAATGATATAAAAATGTAGTCTGGTGTGTAATATTATTAATATATAATAATTATAAATTTGTAAATATCTGTGTCGTTTTGTAGTAGAGTAATGATTATCAAAAAAATAAACTATTTAATAACAACTAACAAAACTTGTCTCGTCCTTTCAGCTAATAACACTAACTACTAACAACTACCTCGAAGTCACGAAGTGCAAAGTTCGACGGCTAATCTTGCTGTGTTGCCGTCTCTACATGACACTGGCAATGGCAGAATAGTCGACATCGGCTCAGTTGCCAAAAGGAAAAAAAAAAAACTGAGTTGTTCAATAGCCACCGACGATCTCTACTTTATCCAAGTCCAGTGATTGACAACCTTCTGTGAACTTCGTGGAAGTTGCGGGCAGATGGTACTGGTTGCCTCACAGACTAGTTAGCTTCAGACAGGGCACTCTCATAGAGTAAAAATCGACTCGGCTAAGGTTCACATATCATGGATGACAGCTTTTTTTTTTTTAATGTAGTGTTGCTTCCGGCGCGGAATTGTAGGCAAAGGCGTGGTAAGGCGTCATCCTAAACGGTTTTTCTTGCTACGAATTGTTAATTTTAATTTCACTTTTAACATATTGCAATAATTGCAATGTTTTTGCAATTATTGCAATATGTTCTACGAATAAGTTAGAAAGGGAATGGTGGGTAAAATAAAACTTTTCTTATTACTTACTTTCATTTCTTTTTATTTTTTAATTTTGTTTTATATTCAATGGTTTTAATTACACATGAGACAACAAAGGTTTACTTTTCAGTCGGAAGACATCTGTGCCTTTTAATATTTTAAAATTACATTACATTTACATTTTTCTGTTTAACATTACACCAATTAAATACTGCTAATCTTAAATTAAATGCGAGAAAGCATTCAGAAACAGCATCCTTATGCAATCCACAATTTATGAAGTCAAACACTATGATTTTTAATACTTTTTATAATAGGACTCTGTTCAGAATGATTTTCAAAGTATTTGTTTGCTTCTTCTTGCACGTGAATGGACATTTCGTCTTCCATGCCTTGCTGAGCTTTGAATGCTTTCGCTTCGACACAGTTCGATAGCTCAAAGACTCAGGGGAACAAAGTAACTCAGAATCCGCAAGAGAAAGTTGTTTTAATGTAAAAAATCTTACCTATTTTTTCACAGCTTCAAATATTTGAGGATTGATACCTGATTCTATATTTAATTCAGAAATAATTTTGTTAAGTGTGTATTTGGATGGCAAAATAAATATTTTTAAATAAATAGTTTTCATTATTGCCATTGCTATCAATTTTTCTTCATCCGAGAATCGCCGACCCCTGGCTTTTTAGAAAACTGTTTAATTTGCATCCTCAAAAAAGCTTTTGCCATTGGATTAAATTTTTCAGTGAGCTTTACAAAAGTCTTTTCTGTTAAAAATTTGAATGCCTTTTTTGCTCGTAAATTGATATTAGCTGCCTTCTTGACTTAGTGTATTCCTTGTAAAGCCTAGAACAATGCGGCGACAGCTTATTTTTCGTATGTATGATACGCCGTCTTCTCTTTGCAAATGGAGTACAATGAACAACTTCTGAAAAATAAATAATTTAATTGATTACCATATCAAATGGTTTCCCCTATATACTCTGACCATTTAGGTAATTTAGTATACTATTACTATTTATTTACAAACAACCGAAAATCTACAATCTTACAAATGAATATAAATATAACTTAAAATTCACTAAATGTTCATTTATGTAAGGTTGCTAATCTTAGCTGACAGAATATAAATGATTTTCAGTTGTAGCAAAAATAGTTATGAATGGGTACTTACTTCCCATAACTAATATTTAAACAATTTGTATTTCTTACCTACTATTGGTATGGTCCTTTAATGACTTTATGTCCACATCCAGATGTAGACGGCAAAGTCTGTAATGAAGAAATTACATCTGCTTCCATTTCTGAAATGTAAATGTATACTCATATTAATTATCATTATTAAAAACTAAACATTGAAGGAGCTTGCAAGAACAATAATATTTAAATTACAGTCCGTTGCACCCTGCACAATTAGTGCTGCCACCAAGATACTGACAACATGATTACGTGACCTATTTCCTTAATATAAGGCTCATCGATATGACAGACAAATGAGTGTGAACACCTATAGATGTAATAATAATCAAACATAAATTGTGTCTCGTCCACTGTCTTTGAATGTTTTAAATACTTAAAATCATTAAATATTACTGCTTAAACTGAGGGCATGCTTCTTGTTGAGAACAAAGTGTCTACACTAATAAACTGTACAAGTTAGCATGTAGTGCAGTAGTAAAACATGTACAGATCATAAATGAAATATAAATTGACTAAGTCATAATATTCAAATAGGTACGTACCAGAGTTGTTGGTTATTAATGCATCAGTTTGAGGGAGACCACTGGATATCTCGCGAGCAGTACACAACGTTGGATAGCCGTCGCCGTCGGGGCAGACGAATTATATCGCGCGTTGTTGAAACTTCTTTTCGAAATGATTTCGACATACAAACTGTTTGCGAAGTTTTTGGAAGCTCAAGCTTCGCAGTCTTTCACAGTGTAACCATTTTTTGAGTCCTATCTCACTTTTAGGAAACATAATGAAAACTGTCGTCCTTTCGTCTACTAGCACAAATCATAACACAGCACTTGCATGTTTGCATGTTACACGATAATATTACAGCTGCAGAAATCGAGAGGAAAAGTTACGGAAATAAATCAACGTAGAATTTCACACGATCAAGGATCAACTTCAAAAACAAACTTCAAATTCAAAAGTTTGTGACAGATCAACAAACATAGCGTCATTCAGGCAGAAGTACGGAATTCGGGAGGGGAGGGAACTGTCAAATGAGATATGTGAACCATAGACGATACCATAGACATAAGGTTAGGATATTTTACTTGAAGATTACCCGACCTGGGTTGCCTGTTAGGAAACGCAGCTCTGGCAGTTTTTCGACCCACTCCGTCTCAAAAATGAAAATGAAGGCTGCCAAACAAAAGTGCGTAGCCATGCGCTGGGCCTTTCTTTGACAGTTGATAAGAAATGTTTGGATTGAGTTATAAACATGCAATTTTTACTATTGGGTAGCTAATAAGATGAAGATTAATGTAAAGTAACAAAAAAGATAGATAATGGGGGCGTCTTATTGAGAAATTTTACGATTTTTGTAAAAATTGATGAAAAAAAACGATTTTTCCAAAAAAAAAAAGCATGTTTATTTTCAATTGAGGGCAGTTTTTTTCCACAATTTTCGCTTTATGAGGACGCCTAATTACTTCCAATCAATATGGAGTTTGTTTCATCGTGATAAATCATTTAGTTTTAAAGTTACACCGTTTTGTTTACACTGGGGTCACGATAGAGATTTAAAAAAAATTGAATTTTTACATATTTTTCCCGTCGATAAAATAAGCATAGATTCCCTCGAAACGCACTTTATTGTCCCACGACATGAACAAAATATTTGGCACTTCCCCTTTATACAATATTTATTGCCAGTGTATAATTCACCAGACTGTAAGATTGAGTATTCAAGTCTAAAGATTTAAAAATCCAGTAAAACGTCAAATTGACATTTGTTTTGTTTTGAAGCGTATCTTTTGATGTCGAGTTTTTCATTACAAAAATTATTGGGAAGAAATAATCGTGTAAATTGAATGCAGTTACAAAAATGAGTGCAAAAAAGTATTTCTCAATGTAACAGCACTTCTGCGATAGGCACTTTCCACCGGTAACCTTAACCTGAACAACAAATATGAGTGAAACATCATGTTATATCCTGGACAATGGGGGATATTCAGCCAAAGTTGGCTTCTCCAACATGGAACCGAAAGTGGTCCCCAACTGCATCATGAAAGCGAAGTCAGAAAGACGACGTGCATTCATCGGCTCACAGATCGATGATTGTCGAGACGCGTCGGGACTTTTCTACATCCTACCTTTCCAAAGAGGTTTTCTTATAAACTGGGATACACAAAAAACTGTTTGGGACTACATGTTCAGTAAGGAATGCTGCCCTGTCAACTTTAGTGACACCCCTCTGATTATAACCGAGCCATTATTTAATTTTGCATCCATCCAAGAAGCAATAACAGAAATTTTCTTTGAAGAATACGAATGTACTTCTTTACTACGTATAAATGCTACAGATTTAGCTGAATACAAGTACCGTAAAGACCATAAAAATAAATGTACTCTTGTGGTAGACACTGGTTACAGTTTTACTAACATAGTTCCGTATATTAATGGTAAGAAGTACCGGGATGCCATAGGGAGGATAGACGTGGGTGGTAAAGTGCTGACTAATCATTTGAAGGAGGTTTTGTCGTACAGACAGCTGAATGTTATGGATGAGACGTATGTTATCAATCAGGCGAAGGAGGATTCATGTTTTGTGTCACAAAACTTCTTGGGGGATATGGAGATTACTAGGAAGAAAGGTGAGATTTATGCCTGTTTTCACCAGCACTAACTGACACTTAAAGGAATCCCTAAATAACAGTGCACTGTTGGATTTTCAACGCTAGGCTTAGAGTTGAGAGTTGAAAATCCAACAGTGCACTTTTATTTATATTAATATTTTTAATTAGGTTGTTGTTTAATTCATAAATGATTAAGTATGAATGTTCTTATGAAGCAAAACACCTATTATTCCTGGATCCACACAGGAAACCTCTTCTACTTGTAAACAGTCTTATAAACTATTGAAGTGCTCATGCAGAGAATTGGTGAACAGCTCAGAGTAATATGCAATCCATATGATCATTAATCTGCTTACCAAGTCTTGTTATCATGAATATACTATATATACTACTACAAAAACAGCCCATTAAAAAAAAACCAGAAGCACGAGAAACAAAGCTCTAGTTATGAATTATGCAAAACATCTTTTCCAAAGCTTGGTACATCTTCTAGATGAAAAGCAGATCTTAGCCCACCAATAATGGAAACATTGTGTTCTCTACTTTATCATGATTTGTTATGGTGTAAGAATGATTAATCTTCCATTGAGTAGGCATTTTCCAGCTACACTTTCAGTTATGCCAGAACGTCCCAAAAGGGATGATTTTTGTCCGTTTAGACATCTTTACGTCCCTTCGATGTCTGTTCATATATTAAGTTCCTTATCCGTCTACATTAATTTACTTTCTTATTGCAAAAATGCGTTTAAAATTCAAATAACAAAACACAGTTTTAAAAATTTCAAAAATGCGTAAACCTTGTAAAAACAAACTGCTGGCGAATCGCCAGCCATCCTTTTCCGACGCGCAGTGATCCCGTATCGCTTGCCTTGCATTCCACGCACACAATAATTCGGATAATCAACTGAATTCATTACTAAGGGGGGTATTACACTATCAAATCATTGATCAAAGATATACTGTAATTGTAAAATAGACATATTATGGGTATATCCCCCTCAGGGTGATGTTACACTATCATTAATATATCATATACCTATCTACAAAGCTGACAATATTTCATTATAACTTTGATCAAAGATTTGATAGTGTAATACCCACCTTAGGATCCTTGATGGCAACGAGTTCGGGAATCAAGGCAAGGATGTCGAGGAGTTTGAGCCGACCTAAGACATGCAAAAAACAAAATTAAAATATTGAACATCTCAATATATTTTTTTTTCAGTTTTTATTTGTTTGCCCTAAAAATATAACAGTACTCACGCCTTTTTAGGTATACTTTTTTCTCATTCAATCGTAACACATTAATATTTCTCCAGCCGTCCTTTTTGTCCAAAAATCGTCCCATTTCAGGTAGTGAATCGTCCGAAAGTCGACATAGGTACTGGCAACACTGTACACTTTAGTAATGATTAATTGTAAAGCAAATGCTACACAGTCTTTCAGTCAGATTTTTCAAACAGTATTAAAAATCGATATCGATCATAATTTATATTAAGTTAAGATGCCTTCTTTGTCGGCCCCACATAATACTGTTATAATAACAAATGATGCATAGTCCGACATCTGCACAGGGGATCCAACATATGCATCGATGTAAACTACCGCGTAGAAAAGTACTTTCGGAATTCGGGAGTAGCCCGGACTTTTACGTTTAAATTGCAAGTTACTTGTACCGAGTACAAGCACTTTTACCGGCGCCGATCAGCGGCTCACGCACTGTACTCTCATTTCAGAGATGCAATCTATAATAGGCGTAAATCGCGACTCCTCTCGTACTGCATGTGACAGTGTTGCTAAATGCACGGTCAAATAATCAAGTTCAATAAATGGTATGGCCGGCCGGCTTCTATCATCAAGCAACAAAACCAATGTGTTCCTTCATTTCAAATTACTTTTTTATCCAAAGATGTAACATCTATACTTCTAATCTGGGTCTTCGCGCTGTCCGTGGTCCGGTAACATTCGTACGTTATTGTTTTTACGCTCGACGATAAAAATAGCGACGTTGTGCCTTGTGCATACAAAAAGGTTTTAGGTATATCTTGCTAAAGTCCGGTTGCGAAGCAGAAAGAATTTCGTACAATGACCCCTCATTACTTATCTCTATCGCTCGCGCACAAACGTATTGCCGTCGCGCTCGCGCATTAGAAGGACCTTCAAATGCGCGAGCGCGATCTCTAAAAAACCGAATTCATTCTCGTTTAATATTATTACTTCATTACAGGTTCAGAAAACACGATAGTAAAAGACTACGTTTTACCAGACTACACGTCAATTCGTCGCGGATATCTTCGAGACATCGTGAAACCCGACGAAGACTTAGAACAACAAACTCTCCGACTGAACAACGAAAGGTTCGCCATTCCAGAACTACTATTCCATCCATCAGACGTAGGAATACCACAGATGGGTATACCAGAAGCCATAATGCATTCTATCAGCTGTTGTCCTGAAGAAAATATGGAAAATTTGTTAGAAAATATAGTTTTGTACGGCGGAAATGCCATGTTCCCTGGTTTTCGGGACCGATTATATGACGAAGTTCGTTCTCTGGCTCTGGATCACTTCGATGTCAACGTAACTAAACCAGACAAACCACTAACATACGCTTGGGAAGGCGGGAAGCAAATCTTCAGGGATCCGGATTTTTATTCCTTCTGTGTTACGAAAGAAGAATATGAAGAAGAAGGGAAGTCTTTAGCGTTCGAAAGATTCGATATTTAACGGCGAAAACGAGCGCGGAAGTCTTCAGAATAAGCCTCCTCGCTCGGTAAAAGTTACGCATTGATCGGGACAGTGTGGACAATATGGGTAGTGAAATTGTGAAGGATAGCACATATAAGTTCCATGTAGGTATTATGAATAATGAATGATGTATTAATAATTAATACTACAATATAATCATATATTTGTGTAGCTATATTGCAGTTTTTATTTAGCTTTGCAAACTGTCCGATACGTTACGATACGGTATCATAGGGGGGGGTCTCATATAAACAATAACCAGCCCACACACTCTACTCAAAAGTTTGACATACCGTATTTTTTTTATTTTTTTTTTCCTTTTGGCAACTGAGCCGATGTCGACTATTCTGCCAGTGTCATGTAGAGACGGCAACACAGCAAGATTAGCCGTCGAACTTTGCACTTCGTGACTTCGAGGTAGTTGTTAGTAGTTAGTGTTATTAGCTGAAAGGACGAGACAAGTTTTGTTAGTTGTTATTAAATAGTTTATTTTTTTTACTAATCATTACTCTACTACAAAACGACACAGATATTTACAAAGTTATAATTATTATATATTACACACCAGACTACATTTTTATATCATTTTCATTTAAAAAAATTGCTAGGACTTGGATCAGTTTAGGGGAAAAGTTAGTCAAGAGGGAATGGAAGTTAGTAGGAAGGGTGATTTTAATTCTGGGAAGCTTATGGTACAAATCAAAAGATTGTGAATTTGAAGGACATGAAAAAAAGATATGGTCCAGAGTACCCTCATCAAGTCCGCATTCGCACAAGGAACTGTCACGAACACGAATCTTATGAAGAAATACTGGACTGCAGCAGTGACCGAGTCTCAGCCTACACAAGGATGAAACAGTTTTTTTAGATAATTTTGTGCATTTAAAAAACCAAGGTTTCCGTTGGATGTCGGGTTGGATACTGGCGTAGTACGCCCCCTTCATCTTTGAACTTATCTGCCACCCTGCTGACCACGAGTTATGCATTTTAAGTTTGGTGTCAGTCCGTAAGTCGTAACTATGAACGACATAATGTTTTTGGTCAACAGGGTTGGATGTTGCAAATTTTGCCAGCGAGTCGGCGCACTCGTTGCCACCTATTCCCGAGTGACTGGGAACCCAAGCTATTTCAATGTTCAAACCGTTGTTAGAGCAAGTGAAGAGCAAATTTTTTATGTCTATAATTATTTTACTATGAATTTTTGATTTTAATTGATTTTGACTTAATGCCTGAATGCTACTGCGAGAATGTGAAAAAATGACCGAATTTTTAATATTATGGGTTTTAATGTAATTAATTGCTTCTAAAATTCCAATACTTTTCCCTGTAAAAACCGAAACTTCTGGAGGGCACTGAAACAGAAGGGCAATTCTGGAATTCTGGAAGTATGTTGCAATTCCTGTGCATCCTGTTGGCGTTAATTTAGACGCATCTGTGAAGAATAAATTCCAACCCCTCCAGTACTTCTCAATGACTCGATCAAAGTCACCCTTTACGTCCTCGGAGCTCTTTGAAATACCAAGTTCCAAAACGACTTTCGGCCTAAAGTGGACCACCTCGTATGCGGAAGAAAATACTGGTAGAGTGGGATACTGACAAACAGGTGAAGAGAGGCTTTTAAGTTCCCTGTACCTATTCATCAGCGGGGGAAACGACTTATGTTTCCAATAAGGTGATACTTCTAAAGATAGGTGGATTTTTTCTAAAATGGGAAGTAAGGGATGGGAAGAAAGGGCGAAAACTTTTGATAGGAAGCGATCTGCTATGTATTGTCTTCGAAGGTTAAGGGGAGGTTCTGCACATTCTACCTGGAGGGCATTAATAGGTGACGATTTCATTGCTCCTACAACAATCCTAAGGCATTTGGCTTGAATGGCGTCTAGTTTACGAAGCGCCTCTTTATTACAGGGCTCAAGTAAGAAGCAACAATAGTCCATCACACTTCTGACCAGAGCATTGTACACTAATTTTAGAGTGTATGGGTGGGCTCCCCACCAGACTCCAGATAAAGCCTTTAGGACTGAGACCGAGCGTTCACACTTTTTGATAACATTATTGATGTGATCGACACCCGACATTTTGGAATCCAGGGTAACTCCCAGAAACCTGGCCTTTTCCTTGATCGGAATAGTTTGACCATCTATGTTAATATGTACCAGGGGGATAAGACGTCTGCGAGTAAAAATAACTGCTGTACTCTTAGGAGCACTCAAAGACAACCCGTGATGGAGTAGCCATTGGTTTAATGAAGATAAAGAGACATTCAAAGATAGAGCGGCATCCTCTATGGAACTGCCAGAGACCAATAATGCAATATCGTCAGCATATTGAAGGATTTTACAATTATAATTTAAGCATGAAGGGAGATCTGAAGTGTAGATATTATATAGTATGGGACTAATTACGGATCCCTGAGGTAAGCCTCGCCAGGTCACCCTCTGCTCAGAGTTTTCCCCTGGAATCCTCAGCTGAAGAGTGCGGCTTGAAAGAATGGTGCAGATGATCTGAATAATCCTAGCCGGTATTCTCAGCTCATGCAGTTTTTGCCTGAGAACGGGGAGGAGGACAGAATCATAAGCAGCTGATATATCTAGAAAAACGGCTACCACAGACTCATCTCTACTAAGGGCCGGTCGGATCTCTGACGTGAGGATACCCACACTATCAGTTGTACCCAGACTTTTTCTAAAGCCGAATTGAGTCGTTGGGAGCAGTTTTCTATGTTCAACTAACCATTCTAGACGGTTTTTAATTTGATGTTCAAGAAGTTTAATAAGAATAGACGATAAAGCAATTGGTCGATAAGAACAATGATCACTAGGATCCTTGCCGGGTTTTAATAGAGGAATAACCACTTGAACCTTCCAGGCTGGAGGAATATACCCAGAGATGAAACAAAAATTGACCAAGTCCAGGTAATATTGGTGGCATTTTACACCTGCTTTTGCAATGAAAGAGTAAGGGAATCCATCCACGCCAGGTGCAGAATCCTTAACATAATTAAGAACCGTTTTAAGTTCGTCAAGGAAAAATGGTTTATCAAGAGGATCATTTGAAGTTACAGAGCCTGCAAAGTTTATTTCGTCTACACCAGGAACATAGACTGGGGCGACTTTAGTGAAAAACTGGTACCCCAAATCTTCAGATAAGATGTTCGTGGGAGACGGTTTTAAACTGTTTCTAAAACTTTTCACTATTTGCCACACCACCGACGCTGGGGTGGATGGACTTAGGGAACTACAAAACGATACCCAGCCTGCTCTCTTCTTTTTTCTATTTAGTTTCCTGGACTTAGCCAATATTTTATTGAAGGCGAGAAGGTTATCCAGGTTCATTTCAAGGTTAAAAGTCTCTTCCGCCTCATTCCTGGCCCTGATCATGGTACTGCATTCCCTATCCCACCAAGGTGTAGAAGGGATTTTTCCTGTTGGTGATTTTTTAGGAGGGAAGCAATCATCAGCTGTTGCAGATATGGTGTTGGAAAAACACGTAAAACATTCTTGAGCATTCTCAGCATTGATGGATGGGAGGGAGGAGATACGTAGGTCTAAAATCGAATAAAGATCCCAATCCACAGAGTTAAGTTGGTACTTTAGTAAGGGAGGGGAAGTTTTATCAGGGAGAGATTTAGAGGGAATTTCGACTGTGATGGGATAGTGATCACTCCCATAGGTCATATTCAAACGATTCCAAATAAAAAGGCTAGCCATGCTGGATGAGCAAAATGTCAGATCGACACAACTATTACATTGCCCTAGTCCGGACCTACGTGTGGCACTGCCATTATTAATAATACACAGGTCAAGATCATCCAACATATCCACTAAACCTACACCAACACTATCGCAAGAATCCGATCCCCACCGGTAGTGATGACAATTAAAATCTCCCATAACAAGTAATGGGCCGTTTACATTACTTAGTAAATTTTTAATTAAAACAAGATCTTCAAAATGTGGGTGTGCAATATAAAAAGAAAAAAGATTTATACCCTCAACCTTAACGGCAACAACATTTATGTTGTCGCCAACGGAGGGTAGAGGGATCTGGGAGAATGAAACTTTGTTATTGATGAACAAAGCACATCCTCCATATCCATCTGATCTATCATGGCGAACACCACTGAAACACGGGATCCTGAAATTGCTTTCAGAACGAAGCCATGTCTCAGCGATGCCGCAGACTGATGGTTTAAATTTATTAATTAAAAAGAGTAGGTCAGGCTTCCTGGGAGAAATACTCCTCACGTTCCATTGCAGGAATGTCAGGGGATGGAACATTATTTATGTATTGGATTATTGAAGACAGTTTATTGGCAACGTGGTCAGGTAAAGATTGTGCAGGGTTGGCTAATACCGTTATCAGCATATTGGCTATAATATTTAGTATGTGTTCGGGCTTATCAGGACTACTTGCACCTTCTCTAGGGAAGGCACAACCGTTTTGGGAAGGAGAGAAGGAGTAATCCTGAGTAAGGGCTTGATGAGCCTGCCTATCATAGCTAGGTGAAAGAGGGGCATGGGATTTAGGTTTGAGAAAGACCGTTTTACGGTATGATTTTGGTATTTGGGGAGCTGGACTGGATTGAGGCGAAGTGGTTGTTGGTTTGAATTTAGGTGAAACTCTTGACACTTCGGCATATGCTCGTGAGACTGGAGGAAAAATTTGACTAGCTTCCGCATACGAGACAGATTTCTCGGCCATGAGAGCTTTTATGCCCTTCTGCCGACCCAATTCAGGACAAGCCTTATCATTAGCGTAATGATTGCCAGAACAGGATACGCAAATGGCACAGTCAGTAGGAACTTGGCATCCATCACCTGGGTGGTCTTGACCACATTTGAAACAGCGGGGTTGCGAGCGACATACTCTACGTGTGTGACTGAAACGACAACAGTTAAAACATTGAATAGTCGGGTACATATATGTCTCAACCGAAAGAGCAGAATAAAAACAATAAACCCGCATAGGTAAGATTTGCCCATCGTAAGTGAGAACTACAGTTTGAGTGGGTTTCCACTCAGTAACACCCAGAGAGGTCACCTTTCGGTTCATTCTCCTTGTCTTTATAACGGGGCCGCATCCAACAGGAACCTTGATATTCTCAATGACCTCATCTTCTGTCCATTCATTTGGTATGTCTCTAACTAGACCCAAACGAGTTATATTAAACTGAGGAATCGAAGCCACAGAATTATTTTGTACTAATGTTTTACTTAACAAGAAGCTATTTGCATCCTGGTGTGACTTGAACTCGACTGACACCCGGTTCCTTCCAAGGCGTTTTACACTACCTAGGAGAATGTTGGTGTAGTTATTTTTAGTTAAAAACATTCCAAATTTAACCGGGTGCAGTACAGTACCTGGGGTTTGGCCATCCTTCAAAGAAACGTGAACAATATAGGGTGGGTTATCCCTTAACGTGTAAGATTGTCTTCCAAATTCTTTGTTGATTAACTTAGGAGGGTTTATTATAGTAGTCGGGGGAGAAGTAGCTAATCTTTTTCTACTTGTTGGTTCGGAGTCCATTGCATTTTCTAGCACATTGTCATTGGGGAGAGAAACCGTTAACACCGGAGTGTATTCAAAGGGATCAGGAGGATCAGGGGGTTTTTTGTTATCCATTATGGATATTGGATAAATACTTTAAAAAAAATATAAAATTATAGTTAAAACAAATCTTAGGCTAAACTACAAACACAAAGAATAGTCTCGATTGAAGTTCACACTTGTAAAATTACCAAAAATCGAGAAAATTCGTAACACAAATAAAAGCACTTGTATCCTTCACCACTACCCACGAAGAAAAAAAAACCTAGAACTCGACATACCGTTGTTTACCTTAAAACGAACATTGACATATCTGTCATGTGCATGGTAATGCACCTATAAACAGTTACAGTTTACAGTGCTTCATTGGCGGCAGATATTACGTATGGTATGAGGGTAGTAGATGCAAATAATCTTGTTTTACCGCCCCGGGCCCCCAACAGTCGTAGTCCACCACTGTCCTCCGTGGTTCGGAAGTAATCAGAGGACCGAAAGTTTGACAACTAGTCTTGCCATGGGGTATCGTGTTTCCCAGTAACTGGTTTGTGGAGATCAAATAGGCAGTCGCTCCATGTCTAATACTGGTAGTCAGCTGCATCTGGTTAGCACAGACTAAGGTAGTAGTCTGGTTAGATTGGAAAACATTTGAGAAAACGTAGATGACTCGACTAAACCAATAAGGCTAATACTTACATGAAACATGAGGCCAGTTTTAATAAAATAAAATAAAACACAACAGGCCACTCAGAAAATAAAGGGTTCCAAAAAAACCAACCGTCAAATAATCAAATGTCTATCAAAGTCATTCGATTCAACAAACTAATTCCGAACGGATCAAACGATTACTATGCTACTCAGAATTATTGCAAAATATCTACGACGGGGCCGAGCCATTTCTACAACGCCGGCTTTGTTTCAACAGAGAAGCTTGATCAAATTGAAGAAATTACAATGTGATTTTCAATGCGCAGATGGGCGTCCCGTGTTTCTGAAAGGAGGAATTTGTGATAGAATTTTGTATGTTATTACTCTTGCAATGTGCGTGGTTGGTGTATTATTAGCTCTTGCTACTATCTATGAAAATGCTAAGCCACCTTCATGGAGAACAGTTTGTCACTAAATATTCAGCACTTAAAATTATGCTGTTATTTAAAAATAAATTATTATAAATAAATATTTTGTTTCAATTAATATATCAAGAAGTACGTATACTACATGCATAGCCTTACGCCGAACTACTAGTCTGTCAGTCAGTTTCTTACTAAGATTTATCGATTATGAGACTGACTGATCAATTTAAATCTTTGGGTTAAATTGTTAGGAGTAATAGTGTTCTGTGGTCTAAGGTCTCAAATGGTTAGTCTACAATCTTTTTCTGTCAGGCTGCCACAGCGGTGTGATCCCATCGGGGGCCATGGAATGAAAAGCGATGGCTTCTGACTTTGATGAGGGCAAGGAGCTTGAAACTTACTCGTTCCATGTTTGGGGGCCACTTTCAGACTCGGGTACAGTTCGAATTTTGCCGCTCTGAGGTTAGGTTGCGCATACGCGCTACTGTTTTTTATGGAAGATTGACTACTGCGCAGTCATTTGTAGTGATTAGTATTTGTAGTCATTTGTAGAAAGTTATTTGACGCGAACTCTACCCCCGCCATTTGCAACCTGTTAGATAGCAACCGTCTTCCAGCAGCTGGCAGCTGCTGGAAGACTGGTGACTAGTCGAGACCACAGGGGCATGGGTAACCCTCGGACCAAATACTGAATAAGAGAAGAAGTTATTGAGATAGATTTAACAAGCTTGTGTGATATTGTTGGTAAAAGATTTTTTATTAAACACGTTTACAAAGTTTGATTAGATTTCTACGTGAAACAAAATATTCCGCAATAGTCAGTCTGTGGCATAGAACCCTGACAGGGTCTATGGCTTTAAATAATGTACTCTGTGGTCTGTGGTTACGGGCTTACGGGGTGAATTGTCAAATTCATTTTATAGAACTGTCATTTGGTTTTTGTTTCGGTTTTGGTGGAATCTATGAAACTAAATCTGCTTTCATCTTGAGTTTGTGAAGTGATAATATTGTAAAAAATGGCTCTGTTCCCCGGAGCGGTAGCCTTCGACGAGTATGGTCGTCCATTTATCATTTTGAGGGATCAAGATAGGCAGAAACGACTTACCGGTCTCGATGCCTTGA
Source organism: Agrochola lota (assembly GCA_947364205.1). Lineage (NCBI taxonomy): Eukaryota > Metazoa > Arthropoda > Insecta > Lepidoptera > Noctuidae > Agrochola > Agrochola lota. Next base: position 9,015,771 of record OX376245.1, on the reverse strand, counting down.
AGGTAATTTATTTAGTTTTTTCTTCTTTTCCTGATACAATAACAACTAACAAGTCAATTTTAGGGCCTCGCTGACTTCTCCTAGCAGTCTCACAGCAACAGCTATAGAAATTACTCCAGAATGAATGACTTTTATACGTATAACCTAAACTTGTCAACACAATTTTCGAATAATCGAGAATTATTTTATAAAAACGCGATTTTATTAATAAAACTGGCATTAAAACTGTAATTTATCCCTGCCTAAACCAGATTAGACTCATAAGTTTAACATTTAGTGCAATTTTATAAAATTACATGCATTCTTAGAATCAGGTGTTGTCAATCACATGATCGAAATTAGGCAACCTGTACGATTTTTATCAAGATATTATCTCCCTATCATCTCAAAACACCTCTAAGTCCCAATACAAATCTCTATTACATTTAAAACCAGAAGTTTTAAGTTAAATTCCCTTCGAATTGTGACTTATTTAGATTATTTCATTGTTATAATAAGTTAACCTATCACTTCTTTGTTTCAAGTAATTTGTTCATCTTCTATCTAAGTTAATGGAGTTTTATAGAACTCTAAACCTCATCATTGTTGATTTTTGATGGCATAACATATCTTTGGGTGCGTACCGAGTTACGCTGTAATCGATTTGAGCGTGCTAACATCCGTACCGAATTAGCATGAACGCGTTAACGCTGTCCCATGAATCGTCATAGATGACGTCATGACATGCGCCATCTTGCGATAACGCCGACCATGCCTTTTACTAATATCACCGTGAGCGCTGTCAAAGATGACAGTTGTGCTGTTTTGTTTTGAGTCGCATCATAACTTTAGACAAACGTGGCATCTTCGAAATTGTGCTTCTGGCTACCGTGGCCACCTAACCAACGAAGAAGAAGAAATGTGTAGTATAAACACAAAGAAATATGATAAGCAAGTTTTGACGTTGAGCAAGCACCGTGAGAACGTTCACGGGCGTTCCGAATTGATGACAGCCCTCAGCTGTCATAATCGTGATATCTAACTCGGAACGTCAAATATTGATGTCAGCGCTGTGAGCGATTACGTTCTTATTCGGAAAGCGGTCTTTGAAGTATTGTATAAGTGATAATTTATACAAATCATAGTCTATGCCATTATGTATAAATATGGAATAATTATAATCGCAATTTGTTTATTTCTCTGTGATTACCCTGATGACCCTCTGACAAACCTTATAAACTAAAGAATCCAAAGTAGTTTTATAATGAAATACAATACAATTTTATTTTTTTTGTTTACCATACTCAGCATTATGTTCACACTGCTGTAGCACATGCCTCCTCTCTGTATAAGGAATTTGGTACTACTTTAGTTTATCATCCCACGACTTAAGGGATGGGAGTGGAGGGGGGGAGGTGTAGAACCACCCCTATGAAGGAAAAGTTGCCCCCCCCCCCCTTTTGAGATATGTTTTTTTTAATATTCTAACCTAAGTTTCGAATTTTCGTAAGAACTATTATAAAAGGGTACATATATATACATATATTTGTGGAGGGGGGAAGGAGACCCCCCCCGTCATGGGGGAAGTTTAGAAAACGCATAGTATTTTAAAAATAAATATTTACCTTTTTACTACGACGAGATGTATCGGGACTTGGGGCACCCCGACTCCGACAGGTTAGGTTCGAAGGGGATGGCGGGGTCTTGAAACCCCACCATCCCCTTCGTGGTTATTTTTTTTTAAACCACCCAGAAATAGGAGCCCCGCTAAGCGGGGCTCCGTCGACTACGCCTGGCTAAAAAAAATTATTTATGTCCCCTATAAAATAGCAATAAAGAATAGTGCTTCCTCAAAAAAAACACCAAAACATAACCTTAAAATAAGATCGTAAAATATTTATTTTAAAAAAACTATGCGTTTTCTAAACTTCCCCCATGACGGGGGGGGGGTCTCCTTCCCCCCTCCACAAATATATGTATATATATGTACCCTTTTATAATAGTTCTTACGAAAATTCGAAACTTAGGTTAGAATATTAAAAAAATCATATCTCAAAAAGGGGGGGCCTCGCAACTTTTCCTTCACAGGTGGGGTTCTACACCAACCACCGCCCCTCCCACCCCTTAAATCGTGGGATGATAAACTAAAGCTTAGCCAGGAATTTAAATAAATAAATAAATGCTTGTATAAAATTGGAATTACAACAATGAAAACTACATCTTGAAATTCATCAAGCTGAAATAATGCATGATCTAAACATTATCAATCTGAAATTGATTATCATCAGTACTATAAAAACTGAACTTTAATAAAAAGAGACACCTCTGCTACACCAAGCTAAAACTTGCAATAGTGCATTTTTCTTCCTTATGCAGAGGCTATTAACTCATTAATTAAGAGAAATAAACTACATCTAGTCAAATTGATTGAAGGGACTGTAAAAAAGGTTTAAATAAATGTCTAATCTTATTTCAAATGAAGAATAAAAGCACATTATTAATGTTCCTGTATCGGTGTATGCCCTATCACCACATTGGATGTTCTTATTTGTTTTTATCTAAACTAATATTATAGAAAAGATTTGATTTTTTTGTATGTTTGTTTGTAATGAATAAACTCAAAAACTACTTTCACCTGTTGAATGCCATATTATCGAAGCTAGTGTCTTATAAAAATACATTTAAAATGTAGTAAAAAAAGTGACTTTCTATTAATTTGAGGATTACAGTAATGGATAGATAATTTATTTTTTTGAATAATTCATGTTTAATTTTATTTAAAAAGTTCACTTCTCTATTAAAATAATTCCAAAAATTGAGTGAATTCGTGTGTAGATATCGCATATCGCCATCACGTCTGCGGAGTTTTGCTAGTTAATTTCATTTAACCGTGTATAAAATGACTAGCTTTTGCCAGTGGGTTCGCCTGCATGCATGTCGGAAATTATCCCACGGGAACGTACTACTGGGATAAAAAGTACCCTATGTCCTAATCCAGGTCATGGTCTCCCCATGTGCCAAATTTCATGCAAATCCGCTCAGCTTTTTTAGCGTGAAAGCATAACAGACAAACAAACTCACTTTCGCATTTATAATATTAGATAGGATTAGGATTTTTTTTCACTAAATAAAAGTCACATGGTATCAATATATTGCTGATCAGAAAACGGCAATATTTCATCAACTTCCATAATTTTCATCAAACATTCTTATCTTTTCACAGTCGCATATCTCAGCGGCCCGCCAAATCGCAGGGATCCTCCGCACCTCACTCGGGCCCCGTGGGCTGGACAAGCTCATGGTCTCCCCTGACGGAGACGTGACCGTCACCAACGATGGAGCCACCATCCTGAAGCTGATGGACGTGGATCATGAGATCGGCAAGCTGTTGGTGCAGTTGGCACAGAGTCAGGATGATGAGATTGGTGATGGAACTACTGGAGTTGTGGTGTTGGCTGGTGAGTTGAAATGCTGATATTTATTTATTTTAAAACAAATATTTTGTTTTAAAAGTGTCCATGGAGTTTCTTGTTTGCTGACCAACTCCTTTTACAATTCAAAAGTGTCTGTAAATGGTTAAATTAAATTAAATTGAAATACGTGGTTTGAGTTTGAAACTTGTTTTCAAGAAGAAAAAATTTATGCAATGTTTTTGCTAATTTTAACAGTATTTAGTAAAGAATGACTGCTGTTTCTGAGAAACGTTTTTAGACATCTCTTTCCTGTCTGTGGTAGTTTCAAAACTTATCCAACCAACCAAGGGATTGTGTCATGAAGATTGGAAGTAGTTTATGTACTTTTCAATTGTGTTTTTAACCATCTTCAAAAAAAGGACGAGGTTCTCAACCAAGATGTTTTTTATTTTTTTATGTATGTTATGGCATGACTCCGTCATCATTATAGACAGATTTAGCTAAATTCTTTTTTTTACTTTTATGGTTTGCTCTCGAAGTGGTCCCATATAATATATCCCAGTTTTTAGCCATCGACTAAAGAACTACCGAAACAAAGTTACTTTTCACTTTGTTGTGTTTTTTTGAGTCTTGTTTTTTTTTTTTTTTGTAAATAAGTTTTTATTTGTGCCGTAAATGACGATTTGAGGAAAGAAATGCTTTCCTCAAATCGTCATTTAATCGGCATCACACTGTAATCATCAATCCTATCCAACTACAACATGGTTATGATGGCAATTTCCATTTATCCAGTCATTGTAACCACATTCAGCAGTGGAACTTACAAGCTAAAACAACAAATCTTCAAAATACTTAATTACTATGTTTTTGTTCACCACAGGTGCCCTCTTGGAACAAGCCTCCATCCTGCTCGACAAGGGTATCCACCCCATCCGTGTGGCCGACGGGTTCGAGATGGCCTCCGCCACTGCACTCACTCACTTGGACAGCATCAGTGAAGCGTTCCCAGTGAACATAAACACTAGGGAGCACCTGATCAAGGTTGCCATGACAACGCTGGGCAGCAAGGTGGTTGTGAAGTGCCATCGGTTGATGGCTGAGATCGCTGTTGACGTAAGTTTTAGTTACGTTTTTAAAACTTATCCTAACATTTATTATCCATTGAATGGATTTTGCTATTCTAAACATCAACTCTTAGATCTAAGTGTGTTTAAGAATTATTGCTATTTTATAATTGTGTTGAATTGTAGATGTTCTATTTTTTTGTTCTAAATAATAATATACAATCTTAAATATAATATACATTTAACACTAAAATATATAAATTATGTACAAGTATTTAGTTTATGAATTGATTTTACTCTTTCGTTTTCTTTTCGTCTCCAAGCCTCAAAGAAAGAGGCATGTTCTAGGCACACATACTGCGTGACATGTCTAACACAATTCCAAAAAAAAAAATGTCTTCAAGAAATTAAATATTCTCAATTTCTCACCTACAGTCCGGCCGGCGAGAGAATGGGCTCCTGACACCTGTCAGTTCTAGTAGTAATAAGGATCAAATTCGCAAAACATTCGTTTTAATATGAAACTGACAGGTGTCAAAAACGCATTCTCTCCATGGAAGGACGGTGTAGGATTTTTAACACAAATCAAGCAGCAGAACACTTTAACAATACAGTTCTATTTTTTTATAATCTATTGAAAATTGCATATGTATATGCACATGGTAAAGCCATAACTAAATATGTTTTGTTAATCCCCCAGGCCATCCTCTCAGTAGCAGACCTAGAGAAACGCGACGTGAACTTTGAGCTGATCAAAGTAGATGGCAAGGTGGGAGGCCGCATGGAAGACTCCATGCTCGTGAAGGGAGTGGTCATCGACAAAACCATGAGTCACCCGCAGATGCCCAAGACGCTGAGGGTGAGTTATAGAAAAACTGAAGAAATACTTATAAGATTGATCTCAAAGGAGACATAAAATCACAAAGGATAGTTATTTTGCTATAGAAATCTTATGTTTTGAAACAACATGTCATGTCTTCGTTAACAGTGCCTGTAAACAATAATGCAAATAAAATTAATACTTTTTCTCATAATACAAAAGTCTAGTAAAAACTTGCACTGAGCTTTAAGCAACTCCATTCTTTCTCAAAATGTATGATGGTAACGTTTGAAGACAAGTCTGCCTAGCCTTTAACAGGCCTGGCAGTTTATTGAAATCTTCAAAGTCAGACTTCGAACAGTAATAGCACTAGATTTTAGTGCCTTTTCACACGTCCCGGTTACGTGCCAGCGTAAGATAACGTACATAAGCCGCCGGGTACCCGGCAACCGGGACGTGTGAAAAGGCACTTAGGATTGCTCAAGTGGCTGCGATTGCATAACTACTCTAATGTGCGGCCTTATCGCAAAGTTATTTTTTCACTTTATAGTGTTTTGTTTTTGGTAGTAGGTTGTTTTTTTTTTTTTGCAAAATGTTTTTATTTTTCACTTTTTAGTTATGGTACCAACCCCACACAAATTCGCATACCACTACCTGCTATGTAAATAACAGTGACAGGAAGTTATCATCATATCATCCACATAATACTAAGTGGGAAAAATACGTATTATTGAATCTTACTCAAAAACTAACCAAACAAAGTTAATAAAATTTATATGGGACCAACTTGGGAGCATACCCTTTCATACAAAAAAAAAAAATTTCGAAACAGGTCCACAATTGATGGAGAAATCGGTGGACATACATACATATAACCTCCTCCTTTATGGAAGTCGGTTAAAAATATCCTTTCTTGGCAGTCAACTGATAAAATTACCCCACATATACAGACTGATTGTGGCTAGATTGATTGTTCCACATGGTAATTTAACAAAACCCCTAATTTTTATATAATAAAATACTTATCTCACTTTTGTTATACAGAATGTGAAACTCGCCATCCTCACCTGCCCGTTCGAGCCCCCAAAGCCCAAGACCAAGCATAAGCTTAACGTTGGCTCAGCCGACGAGTACCGCGAGCTGCGCGCCTACGAACACGACAAGTTCTTGGAGATGGTGCGCAGAGTCAAGGTGAGAAAAAAAAACATATGTGCAATTCACATGTGGTAGAAGTGAAACCTTCAAAAATTTAGACCCAAGCAAACTCCCACTATGCCTTGGTAAACACGAGTGGAGAGGGAACGAAGCAGAGCACAAAGAGAACCACGAATATAAGAAACACTGTATAATGCTTCCTATCTCATTTTCTCCCACGTTAAATCTTATGAATTTATGTGTCTTGTCTCTTTTTACTGTCGCTTTTTCGTTTCGTCGACTTTCAAATCACAACGATGCTAAAGAAGTTTTCACTTCAAAAACATAATCGTCAATCTACTGCAGTGTACTGCAGGTACTGCTGGACATAGGATTCGCACGACTTTTATGCTGATCCTTGGTTACTTTTAATCTAGCCACCGGCCACCCTGCGATGATCTTCGTTCCACTTAGCGCGAGGGCGGCCTACACTTAGTTAATCACTCACGACTTGATGCTCATATGTACCAATGATTGGTCCTATGGCTAGTATGGCCTGGCCATATTTCCTGGTTGCTTACGAATAAATTAATAAAATAAAAAATCAATTTCCTTAAGTTATGAAAATGTATCATAGCATAGCCATTATCTTTGTTTATTTGTTGTATACACGACGATATTTATTAAGCGATACATTTCCAGTTTATGCTGATCTCACATAGGCTTTCCTTAAAATAAGGGATCTGATTATCCTGAAAATGTTGCTTTAATAAGCACCATTTCAAGCTAATGCTTGAAATGGCCTTCGTCGTGCGTACATCATATCTCAAATACACTGAAATAACATTAATTTCCGTATCGCAGGACGCCGGTGCAACCCTAGCCATCTGCCAATGGGGCTTCGACGACGAGGCGAACCACCTTCTCCTCTCCCAGGGTCTCCCAGCCGTCCGGTGGGTGGGAGGTCCTGAGATGGAACTGATCGCCATCGCTACTGGAGGCCGCATCGTGCCCCGGTTTGAGGAGCTCACTCCGGACAAGTTGGGGTCTTGTGGACTTGTGAGGGAACTTAGTAAGCTGAGTTTTAATATGTTTTTGTGCATCCCATTTTGTTGGTAAGGTGTTTGAAAATCACATGAAGGTTCCGAAGTGAATATTTGGTGAGATATTATGAGCTCCTCAAAGTGGTTAATAATACCCCCCAACTTTCTCTTTCTTTCCAACTTTGTTATAAAAACCAAGCATGTAGCAACTAAGACAGTTTCAATGAAAATCTTTTACATATCCGCTATTTTCAACTCGCCAACAATTTCAACAAGCCCAATTTTGATTTTTTATCCGACGCACAAAGAGGAGTGTTATAAGTTTGACCGCTATGCGTGTATATCTGTCTGTGGCACCATAGCTCTTAAACGGGTGAACCGATTTGAATGTTCTTACAAACTGGAATTGTAAAATTAAAATTGTAAACTACTTAAGTTGCACCATAAATAACTAAATGCATTTAGCATTAAACAAATTTCAAAACGTTATCTCCCTATTTTCTTGAAACGATTGACAACAATAGAACAATGTTATTTAATGCTCTACGTAATTACTGGTTTGTGATGCAAGTGAGACTTACACGCTGACAGCGCGTAGTCCGACAGGCACTAGTCTAGTATTTCAACATCACCATGCACCACGCTTAGCATAACCACTAGAACGAAGAATAGACAAAATGACAGATTGTGATTGTTTATCTGTCATTTTGTCTATTCTTCCGTAGACAAACCCCGTTTCTATGGTTGGCATGCTACACGTGCAGATCGACTAAAACTAACATGTTCTAATCTATCTACCCTCCAGCGTTCGGCACATCCAAAGATGAGATGCTAGTGATCGAGGAGTGCTCCAACAGCCGCGCGGTGACCGTGCTCATGCGCGGCGGGAACCGCATGATCGTGGAAGAGGCCAAGCGCTCCATGCACGACGCGCTGTGCATCGTGCGCAGTCTCGTGCAGGTATACATACTTCTCTCTACAGCATTCGGCACATCTTTACGAAGTAGGGTTCCCATTTGACGTCACTCAAATCCTATATCGCGCAAGCAAATCTTACTGCGAAATTAGTACGAGGCATTACCGCACAAACTGTTACCATGAATTCAGCACATAATTCTAGACCAAATGAGTAAATTTTAGTTGGTTATTTAAATAAAATGTTAGCTGCTCTCATAAAACACCAACATGTCCTAGAACCAAAAATTCAGACATGTGACGTCTACCAACCCACACTGGGCCTGCGTGGTGGATTACAGCCCACTACCTCTTGAAGAGAGGAGGCCTGAGTCCCAACAGTGGGAAAACATTATAGGATGATCATGCAGATGTTTCATACAAAATATAAAATACCTACACGGGCAAAATGTATGGAATATCTGCATCAAGATGTTGACATTTTCCAAAACCGTGTCCGAAAAATCGGCTAAACATCACTGTTTTCTTTCAGTATATACGACTTTTTTGAAATATTGGACCCTTTTCCCCTGTCCCAGGACTCCCGCGTAGTGTATGGCGGCGGAGCGGCTGAGATCTCGTGCTCCGTGGCCGTGGCGCTCGCGGCCGACAAGCTGTCGTCGATGGACCAGTACGCCTACCGCGCCTTCGCAGACGCGCTCGAGGCCATCCCCCTGGCGCTGTCGGAGAACAGGTGAATATCTCACGTTACAAGAATTATGTCTAAGTCCCATATTAAGCCTCGTGTAGACTAGTGCGACGCGACTCGAACAATACAATTTCTTCACGAAGATAACTTCACGGTATAACAATCGGTGTCGCGCTAGTCTGCACGAAGCTTTATAGGTGGCGAGCCTGTTGCCATCAACCGGGCAAAAATCCAGACTCGAGGCTGCTGCTGCGAAATTCCTAATGGAAAAACAGTTGTAAAGCAGTCGATCAGTTATCGATATCAAATCGTTACAAAAAAAAATATTTGCAATTTCAAGTAACTTAATCTGATCGCGGGGTCGACGCCCGCGAGACTCATGAACTGCGATGAGTATGTACGTTTACATTCGTGAAGCCATCATGTCTGAAGTTTCGCCAACCAATTATGTAATTAGTTATTCTAGAGCGCGAGATCCCTAAGACTGGCCTTCTCACTAGTTTTGGTAATAATAAATGGTTTTCTAGTACATATATTAACATTATTTGTTTTATTTCCACAGCGGTCTGTCCCCCATCGACACTCTGTCTGAGGTGAAGTCGCGGCAGGTGGCCGAGAACAACTACAACCTGGGCATTGACTGCATGGGCAATGGTAATTATATGTTTCATAATAGGGCCCGCTTGCATCACAATTCACTAAATGCGTTTAGCGCTAAAGTATTTAAAGTAATGTTTCTGTTAATCCTATGAAAATGACAGACTCATTTTAAATATGTTTAGAACTATCGAGCACGACGAACAGGGTGTAAAGTTCACTCATACTCAATAGAAAAGGAAGGATCCTCCGACCAGACTGGTGTCGTGTCTGGTGGGCAACTGCCCAACGATTGATGTCGTGACATAGTATATCTCTTCCGTGCCTCGGAAAGCACGTTAAGCCGTTGGCACAGGCTGTCATTTGTGGATCTTTGACAGTCGTTACGGGTCTTCACAAGCCCGAAAGTCTGACAACCAGTCTTACCAAGGGGTATTGTATAACCCAGTTACTGAGTGGAGGATTTCAGATAGGCAGTCGCTACATGTAAAATACTGGTATTCAGCTGCATTCGGTTAATGCAAGGCGGCCAAATAGTAAAACTTTAGTGACTGGAAGCCGACCCCACCATAGTTGGGAAAAGGCTAGGCAGATTGTTAGAGAAGACCCGGTACCAAAGCCACCTTTCACCGAACGAGAGGCTGAACCTCTACAATTTTAACACCATTGTCCCCATTCCCAGGTTCAAATGACATGAAGACAATGAACGTCATCGAATCCCTTCACTCCAAGAAGCAGCAGATATCGCTCGCCACACAACTCGTGAAGATGATACTCAAGATTGATGACGTTCGCTCACCAGCCGACTCTATCGAGTAAAAGTATTAATTAACTCTTATGTACTGTTATACCTATGATCTTTTATAATAAAACACGCCTAATCTTACATCCTTTTATATGTGCATAACGAAAATCTCTACTATAGTACAGTACGACCGATGCATCATGGCCGGTCCGAACTTCGCGCAGAAGGCTGCGCAATAACATTTTTTAGGAACCAAATGGTGACATGAGGCGAGTGCGAGTGAGAGAACATGCGCGGCAGTTCGTAGTGCCTATGTTCAGACCAGTCATGATTCATCGGCCGTACTGTATAAGCCAATATTTATGTCAAACGCGAGAGCGAGATGACATGAGACTGACCTACTCACACTGTTTAAGGCGGCGATTAGTCACGAGTCTTGGTTTCTAACATAGTTGAGGAGTAGATTTGCAAATACTTGTGCATATTTTGGCAATGGGTGCAAATCTTTGTGCATATGTGTGGGGCTAGTAAAAAAGATACTATTAAAATGTGGTGATAGTATTGCTGGGTTCTAAAAATAAAATCCGGACACTATCTGATACAAACTTATCGAAATAAAATCACAATTGTACATATTTTATAATATGTATTACAGTACCACATTATTAGAATTTACTTATTTTATTATTTTAACCTTGCTAGACGGATTCGCTAGATATCCTGAGAAGAGCTTACTTTAAAATCTGTCTCAAAAAATCAACTCATTTTATGTAAATGACGCGAATATGCATTTTGACGTGTATGAACGTTGTATGGGTTAGATTTAAACTTTGAATGTTATTATCGGTATTTTTCAAATAACACATCTACCCGCACTGGGCCCGCGTGGTGGATTACGGCCCACTCCCTCTCACAGAGAGGAGGCATGTGTCAGCAGTGGGAACATATAGCTGTAGGCTGCTTATGCAAGCCCCCCCGGGAGTCTTGCAACAATAGTTTATAACAGTTGTCATGGATAGTTAAAACCACATCATGTTACCTAGTTACTGGGTTGTGGAGGTCAGATAGGCAGTCGTTCCATGTAAAATACTGGTATCCAGCTCCTTTAAGTTAGACTGGAAGCTGACCCCAAAATAGTTGGGAAAAGTCTAGGCAAATGATTTATCTTTTACAAAAGAAATACCATTATTAACGTTCAAATTATAAATATTTATATTTTGTCTCACACTTAGCTGCGCTAGGCCTCTCGGACTTGGCAGTAATAATAATAATGTTATTATTTTAATTACATATTAAGTCATTGCATTTCACTGTATGCGAGCGGTTATACCAAACGTAATGGATGCCTTATTGCACTAATAAAATAATAAGCTAATTTACTTGTTGGACTTTTATTTATTTTTCATTCACCTTAGGCGTCATCTACACGTACGAGAGTATCGCGGCGTTAGTCGCGTCACGTCTTGGCATCAAATTCAATACAATCCTTCACACGGCAAGGCATATTAGGGCGGGCTGGAACGCAACGCACTGCAAAAATCTTCCATCGCCACTTTCGTACATTGTCTATGAACCAACGCACACTACAGGCGGACGTATGCGTTAATATTGCTCCGCCAAGTGATCCAAACAGAAAAAACTTCGCCAAAAAATGTCGGAATTTGTCAAAATCGAAAGGAACAAACCAAAAATTTGTCAAATTACAAATAAAGAAGTTATAAGTTTAAAGTTGGCCACGCGGACATAACGTGGATGATTGCGGGGCCATGGACATCTCATCAACTACATTTTTTTTTGGATGGGAAATCATCAAATGACTTCTCCCGCTCTGGGCAGAGCGAGAGGGTGTGTCAGACTTTTACTGACTAAAACCCACCCGTGTTCCTTCCGTTGCCTGTGTGCCGGGGCCGCGTTATCCCTTTCAGACAAACCCGCAACCCCAGCAGGATCTCATCAACTACTTGGGTTAGAGATCTAATTCTACCACACCGCACTTTTTTGTATGAAAATGCGTTGCGCTGTACCCGTTGGGGTTGTAATGTGCGCGGTGGACTCGTGTCATTGACTCTGGTAGGGCCATCATTAAGGATTTTAATTTTGATTACACTAGAAATTAGTCGAAGTTTGTCACCAAATATCAGAATTTGTCGATCACTGGTTCAAAAGATATAAGGGTTTATAGGTGGCCGATCTGAAGTCTCCCCAGCAGGGCCACATTTATATCTCAAAAACTAGGACACCTAGCGAAGATGTGTTTTTCCCATATTTTGTCGCCAATTAATCGCAATTTGTACAGACTGCGGCAGTCAATCTGCCTATCCTTTTCCCCATCTATGTTGGGGTCGGCTTCCAGTCTAACCGGACCCAGCTAAATGCCAGTATTTTACATGGAGTGACTGCCTATCGACCTCCACCCAGACTGGTTGTCAGATTTTCGGGCTTCTGACGACCCGTAACGACTGTAAAAGATCCACGAATGACAGCCGGGACCAACGGTTTAACGTGGCACCCATCCACGGATCAACCCCGGCAAGCGTAGCTTAACCTGATGGATAGACCAGTGTGGCTGTTATTACTTAGCCACGAGCTCCTCGACCAGACCGCGACAGTAGTGTACTATAAATCAAAAAAAATATTAGAATAATATTTATTTACTTTCAAGAGCTTTTGCGACAGCCATGGTATTCAACTCTTTCTGAAGTTTTCAGAACAAATAAAAGACAGAAAATAGTATTATCATAATTTTATTGTAGTGAAGTAAGCCTATATACATTCCCGTACCGTACAAAACAAATTATCGTCAACCTCGACCTTTGGATTCTTCAGTTTGTGAGTGTGCGAGCGAAAGGCGACTATATCTATCTCACTCCCGCTCGCGTGGAGAGTTTTATCGGAGACTTAAAGCTAGGAACAGTTAACATACTCTTGATTACGCTCAGGAACTTTACATAGTCAGCTCCTGCAAAAGAGAGAAATAAAGAATTAGTAGATTTAAAACATTACCACCATTTTGGGCTTCGCCGCAGTCGGGTAAGAAGATGAAAAGGAGCGGTTTTTTAGTATCGGCACAGATGGGTAACTCCGCAAAATCATTTATATGAAAAGAGACTCTTGCTACAGCACAATAAAGTGCAATTCAGGTCGCACAGCGCTAAATACCTAGTTACATTCAGCTAGAAGTTGCCTCTCTTAGATCTTCTGAGTACGTTACACTCACTAAATTGGCCCAGCAAGACGGGCCCGCCGCGTATGAAACTACTCATACCTAAACTGCGGAGTGTTCCATCTGTATGCTTCTGTGGCATCGGATACAGTAACGGATAACGCACCACGCCACGCAACGTCAGTGTAGCGAGCTCATTGATCACATCATGTTGTGAAGTCATGTTTCGTCACTCAATACGCGTGGGTTCTTATGTATGCTGCGGCCTTAATAATAATAATACCAGCCTAATAATTTTCCACTGCAAGGCAAAGGCCTCTTCTCATACAGAGCAGGCACGAGCATTGATCACCATGCTTGCTCAAGACGGGTTGGTGATTTCTGACTTATTTTAACAAACCAGTCCAGGTTTCCTCACAATGATTTTCATTCACCAATGTCAGTAATGTCCAAGATATAACGTGCCTGATCGCGTCTTAAATGATAGATATAAAGTGTACATACCATGATAGCATTGACGATATCTGATTGGTTGTTTCGGAGCGCGCGCACAGCCCGCGCTCGCGATACGTTGGCTTGGGACATGACTATCTCCACGTCTTTCTCGTCCACTCCGGTCTCGTCGACTCCTTCCTCATCTTCCTCCTCCGCTATGGGGGCTACCGTCTGAAAGGTATAGAGCAAATTGGGTTAACAATCAGCTGATAAAGGTTTTTTAATGTTATTTGTGTTTAAATGAGATCTTTTTTCTGATATTTTGGACACTTCAGACACAGCCAAGGTAGATTTCATAATAAATCAAAAGTATTGTTTTTGTATCATCATTAGTGTACCATGATAGGAAAATATCTTACAAAATTTAACTTGTTGCAATAATTAACAAAGCAATCTTACTAAAAATAAATAATGCGCCTTTTTTTTGGGGTTTATATATAGTTTTCTGTCACAGGGCTGATCTTTTTAACCATAATAGGAAGCTGGTTGACATTTTAACAGAATATGTGTGAATAGAGGATCTATAATGGCAAGTAATTAAAAGATCACGGTAACATTACCTATAACAGTTTTGGTCATATTGAACCACTGGGACACAGGCCTCCTCTCTGTGAGAGAGTAGGCCGTAATTTTTGGTTCTAGGACATGCCAGTTTCCTCACAATGTATTCCTTCACCGTTTTAAGAGCATTGGTGATAAGATAAATTACACAAAGTAACCATTAGTACAGTTTACTTTTGTGTAGGCCAACCCTCAAGTACTACCATATCTATCTCAGTAATGACATTTAAAAATACATAGAACATACCGTGCCCGCAGCAGCAGCATCATTGCCAGCGGCAGCGCTCTCAGGTGCCTTGAACCTCTCAGCAGCAGCCATGGTAGCCTGTTGGGACAGGTCCTCGATCTTAGCCTCTCCGAACACGATGTAAGTGTCTGAGTGAGGGTTCTTGTATACGTCTGGGGAGTTGATCACAAAGAGGATGTTCTTGGATTTCCTGATTGTGACTCTGTTTACACCTTGGACCTGGAATAGTTATTAGAAAATATAAGTAGCACGTTTTATGAAAACAAATTTAAAATCACCTGTTTTCATGGGATTTTTTATAAAGCCTTGAATCAAGGCTAATGTTTTGTTTAGCAGTGGATATTTAGGATCTAAATTATAATTGACAGTACTAGTACATTTTTATCAGATGTTGCTAACAGTTCGTAGTTGTGGTCATATAATGTGGGATTGATGTAGATATGAAACCACAAAATGTACCACTAACAAAACATACTGATAGAATATTGACTGTTTCTCTTGAAGACTGGTGTATGCTTTTATACACCAGTCTTCAAGCGAAACAGGCGATGAAATAGGAATAGTCAATACAATTTTTTTTTCACCGAACAAGAAATCTACATTTGTATTGTAGGTCTCATTTCTCTTACCTTTAGAAGCTACAAAATAGCAATTTTCATTTAGTAAGGCAATACTTACAGGTTTAAGTCCAAGTTTGCTCATGATCTTGCGCGCTTTCTTCTCACCACGCGACTGTTTCGCCTTCGACACGATGTCGATGCCTGCAATAGGGTTGGAGATGCCTCCAGTGCCTGGTGCACCTGTTAAAAAAACAATTTTAAAAAATATTACCAGAAATTAATTCATTACATTATTTTTACTTGATTTTGATGACAAATTTTTAGTTGCCAATACCTCAAACCAATTGGTAATTTTTGCTTATGTTATGCTTAAAAATAACATTTTTTATTACTAGATGGTGATGTGTACAATGTTTCATGCTATATCACATTGTACACAGCACCATTTGTCTAAATAAAACTATTCTCATCTAAAAACAACACTACAGAAATAATTTTTGTAATTAAAAATATCTCCAAAAAAAGAAATGGTGATGCTTTTTTCAGTGCATTAACTGGGAAAAAGTACTCAGTACCACAAACTCTCCAGCAACAACAAACTATTCATACCAGCATCTTCCAATTCTGGGATAGTGTCATCGGAGTCGCTGTCCGAGGAGGCAGTCTCCTCCTTGCGCTTCTCAGTCATGGAGGCGGTGGCCTTGTCCAGCTCAGTCAGTTCTGGCATCTTGGTGTTTGTGCTGGATGTTATCTTGCCTTACAGAAGAATTCCTTTTGGAGAAGACAGAAATACACGATTTAGATAAATTTCAATATTATTCTTGTTACACCTTGTGTTAGATAGGCAACTTTATGTAAAATACTGGAATTCAGCTGCATCCAGTTAGACTGGAAGGCAATCCCAACATAGTTGGGAAAAGGCATGGCAGATGATGATTCTTGTGATAAGCGTTGTGCAGACCGGCACAACGCGACTCTAAACTTCACAGTAGAACAATTACCGGTGTCGTGTCGCACGACAAGCCTGACTAATCTGCACAGGCCTTTACACCTAAGTTTCTAGTTATTAGTAATTTGGTCAACCACAAGCTTCTATGGAAGACTTTGATCAGCAGTGGACCTCTTTGAGATAAAACGAGTATGAATCAAGCTAGCAGTCATAATATTTGACTTGACTATGTTCTCAGAAAATCAGAAGAAAACTGAAATTAAACCTTTTATTTTATAAATATTTGTCATATTGCTTCCTGTTCAGTTTATATGACCATATATTGCCACTCTAGGGTCTCAAAAAATACAGATAACCAAATATTGTATTCTACATATTCTAAAAGTAAGCCAGCAGAATATCAGATTACTCACTGATGTACTTTGAGAAACAAAAGATTACCTTGCAAAACTTTTAGTCACTTTTTCTTATTAGCAAAGTTCAAATAGATGAGACTAAGGTTTCAAGTTACACATTCCGGAATAGTTGTCTATGCACTAGAAAATCAATAACTGCATTGAGCAAAACAATAAGATATGACTGTAAATATAGACTAGTGCTACATTCTAAACTTTCAGTTTCTTTGTAAGCTTTCGATTTAGTATTATAGCACCATTGTAGCATAAAAATTAAAGCTAAAAGATTTATTTCCAAGTACATAAATGATAAAATGTCGAAGGTAAAGGTCTCCAGTGCGCAAATGCATAACTTTATCTACTATCTGTGCACTATTGCACTTCCAATCATCAATATTGATGGTAAATTGACCTTAATAGAGCACAGCAGTGATCGAACTACTCTTCAAGCTATAATAGCGAAGATTTAGGCAATCGCCGGACTACATAACCAAGAAAATGGACTAAAATGGTATGAATACATGACCATGAGCTGCATTAGTAAAATTACTTAGCAAGGAGCTCCGATTTACAGCGTTCACACTATATTGTACTGTGATGTTTAACACAAGTCGTTTAAACACGTAATATCACTAGAAACAATGAATATTTGAACACTTGTGCGAATATAATATGGGCGCGGGTTTCGTTAATACACCGAACAAAAATATTGAAATAACAACGCAAATATGTCGCGATTACACCTCAGTACACTATAACCTTTTAATGGTACACTTAAACACTAAGATTTCTTTAAAAACTATGGATTTATTACCTTTATTTAGGAATAATCGGTATCAAAGGAATCAACGGAGATTCGCTTCAATTTGACAAGAGCGGAAAGAAAATTTTGCTGACAGATAAAATATATTGAAAATATTATGGAAATTCTCGTCAATTTCTGTGTGTATCCGATCACTATTTTAGGCCACAAATCTATTGTACAAAAGGGATAGAGACATGAGAATGCTAGGATTATATAGAATGTGTGCAGTTACGCGAATGGATAGAATAAGAAATGAGTACCTAGGTATGTAAGAGGAAGTTTGAAAGTGGGACCGGTGACTGAAAAGTTGTGTACAGTGCAGTACAGTTGTGTGGAAATCAGTTATCATCTCATGGGCATGTGATGCGGAGCAATCAGGAAAATCTTGTGAGGAAAGTTTTGAGTATGAATGTGGAGGGCTTTAAGAGTAGGGGATCCAAAGAAACGATGGATGGACTGTGTAAAAGATGATATGTGGCTAGAAAGGGAGAACCGAGATGACGACTAATAGAAAGGTATGAAAGAAAAAGACATGTTGCGCCGACTCCAAATAAATTGCGATAACTTGTCTATGTAGACGAGAAACATTCGACTTGTAGATGTTTCGAATCATAAGACACGAAACATACTTACATAATTTGTTTTGTTGAATTTGCGTTTATACTGCACGAAACCTATGTAAGTTTTAAGGGCAATCTCCAGATTTGTTTTGAGACATGTTTTGTTTTGTTTTGTGTAGAGTTTTGTCATGTTTGTGTTCGTTGCACTGTAGCACTGTTGTTTGTTTGTGTCTCGAAACTTGTTTATAGCTTATATGCGCAAGGTTATTTTTTTTCCAAATAAGATAGTAAACATTGAAACATGTAGCGGAAACATTTTGTTATGAAACATAACATCACGCCTGTAATCCCCGAAGGATTAGGCAGAGGTGTACTTATAGTACACCCACATTTCGCCAGTTTTGTTATGAAATTGGTTTGTAAAACATGTCCAGAGATATGAATCGTCAAACAAGTTTCCGATCAACAAGTTATGTGACAATACAAACACGAATCGATACGTTGACGGAAAAAAGGAGTCCACGCCTCACCATGTTTTTATTTGAATGATTCGCCAGTGCAAACGCAGTGCGCTAAGGCGGTCACATACGTTTTGAAATATCTATTCGGAATTTCGAAGGCAGAAAATCCATACAAAATCAAGGATGTATCACACACGTTCAATAGTTCTCCGTTCGAAATTTACTCCGATTCAAATTTCCGAAATGGAATTCCGTCAGTATGTGGCTGACCTTTTGTAAGGAAAGGAAGGAGAATGACGTTGATTCTGTGTGTATCCGAATGTTTTCATCCTTTAATAAATTTTACTTTGGGCAACATGTGATGAATACGTCAACCATCACTAGTGATGCCATAATAAAATTGTATCGATATCGATAAATTACCATCACACTAACTAACAGATCAAAGAATGACATTTTTGTGTATAGCAAAGAATGGTTAACGTTTGACTTTTCAGTTGCGCCTTAAAAGTTTCCAAATCCGTATTCACATTATCCAACTCAACGCAATGTATATTGTTGAACAGCGTCTGCCAAAATGAAACTATTGTCTTGACTGAACTAATAGTAATGTGTTAAGCTGCAATTCAGCAGAAGTTGAAATGTGTAACTGAGTAAGTTTTCTTGGCATTACTTTGAGTTGATAAATTTTCCATAAAATTTACCGATATTGATGGTTATTCCCGTAGTATTCAAACAGCCTTATTCATAAATGTCAATATTGTCAAATCACTCGCGAGTCGCGTTCATTTCATTCCGCTCGAAGGCGGTGCTATTCATTCAGCACAGTTTTAGTTCGTTTTAATTTTCATCGCTTTTCATCAAAAATACTTTTACTGTGAATACGTCACGAAGTGCCGATTACAAATAAATATTCATTGAGAGTGATTGTGTTGAAAACATGTCGTTATTCGTGCAGTGATTTGGTGTTTTTATTCAGTCAACAATTATCAGGTCCAAAGTGCGTGTTGTTTTAAATTAATATTTTGTGTTTGTGCTGATAATTGATACGTGCCAAAGCCCAAATATGTCTTTGGAAGATAAATTCAATGCTGCGGTAAATGTGATCCGGAGTTTGCCGAAGAGCGGTGAGTTGTTGTTTTTTTTATTTTTATTTATCGATTGCTCCGTTACGTCTGCACTAAGTTATTACATAAAATTTATTGCGGTTAATCTTTTTCTAATGATACCAGAAACGAGATGTGTTGCAAACGGCTATTATGATGCGCGTCGCACATTGTATGGTAATGTAAACATGGTTGGCTAACTGGTTGCTATGGACATAGTCATACATAATTATTACGGTCTGACACCTGACACCAGATATGGGGGCTTGTGGCTAATAACAGCCGTACGGGTCGATTGACCAGGTTAAACTAACCTTACCGCGGTTGGTCTGTGGATGGGTGACCATCTTTATATGACCAAGATCCCTCCTTGCCTCGCAAAGTACGTAAAGCCGTTGGCCTCGGTTGTCGTTTGTAGATCTTTGACAGGTGCTACAGGTTGTCAGAAGTCCAAAAGTCTGACAACCAGTCTTACCAAGGAGTATTGTGTTACTCAGTAACTGGGTTGTGGAGGGCAGATAGGCAGTCGCTCCATGTAAAATACTGGTATTCAGCTGCATCTGGACAGATTCTGGATTGAAAACATTTTTCAGGTATTCTTCTTCTTGCTTTTCTTAATACATATACCTACCATATATTTCTCAGTTCTGTGTAACAGCTGTTGCCTTTTTGTTTGTTTTCTTCAATATCTTTTTTGAAACTGTGGCTTATCAACAAAACTTATTTCTTATCTGTCTTCTGATAAGAAATTCCGATAGATAATAAAATAGCATTAAGTATTTAAACTGATTAACAAACTTACTTAATTATTATTTGTATATATTCTGTATTTACGATTAAGTACTGTTTGTTTAATAAAACATATTTTGAAGTGGCACAATAAATCTGACATTCACACATTTCACACATACAGTTCGCGTCAAATAACTTTGCCGCACTGAATTAGGCTACAAATGACTGCGCAGTAGTCGATGCTCCTATAAAACAGTAGGGCGCATGCGCAACCTAACTTCAGAGTGGCAAAGTTATTTGACGCGAATTGTACTAGCATTCTTGGGATTTTGTTCAATTTATAGACCTATTAAATATTTGCTTTATGGCCAAACAAACGCTTAACTTACATTTGCTTGCAAAATCTAAGTACCTAGTAACTTGACAACCAGTTTTACCAAGGAAGGGGTATTGTATTACCCAGTTACTGGGTTGTGGCGGTCAGATAGGCATTCGCTCCATATATAAAATACTGGTATTCAGCTGCATCTGGTTCGATCGGAAGGCGACTCCATCATAGTTGGGAAAAGGCTAGGTAGATGATGGCACTATAATACACTTTATTCAATGATCAGATATTGAATATCGGTATATAATATAAACTTTTTAGGGTTCCGTAGTAAACAAGGAACCCTTATGGTTTCGCCATGTCCGTCTGTCTGTCTGTCTATCTGTCTGTCCGTGGCTTAGCTCAGATACGGTTAGTACTAGAAAGCTGTAATTTGGCATATGTATACATATTAATCATGCCGACAAAGTGGTAAAATAACATCGAGGTAAAAAAAAATTTTTTTAGGGTACCTCCCCTACACGTAAAGTGGGGATGTTTTTTTTTTTCCTCATCCACCCCATGTTGTGGTGTATCGTTAGAAAGGTCTTTCAAAAATATTCTGAGTTTGTTGAAACCATTTTTGGATTCAGGGATCCGTTTGCGAAATATTAAGCTTTTAACTGATTTTTTTTGTTAGAGTCAAGTGTTCCCCCCCTCTTCTAGCTAAATGGTTGTACTTGAACTTGTGAAAAAATTCACAGCAGTAGTATTTATAACGAAATTAAAAGGAAAACTATGAGAGCTAAGTAAGCTGTACAGGTTAACGAGAAATAATCAACCAACTTAAATTTGCTGTTTGAAAAACATGATCGCCCATACATTCCGTATGGGAGAATACGTTTTTCAACTACAATGTTAAGTTTGTTCTTGGGATAAATTCATCCCAACTACGGATTCCTTCATTGTGCGTGGTCCGACACGCACTTGGCCAATTTTAATTTTAATTTTATATTTTGTATTATTACTTACTGTTTGTATTTCCTGTGCGTGTCCCAAATAAAATATTTTTCTTTCTTTCTTTCTAACCCATCGTACAATCGTTTCAAGCATTTCCTGTGCTCGCGCAATGACTGGCTGACTTCAATAGCCATGATGCCTGGGTAAACAAAAACAAAAAACTAATTAGTCCGTCAGTCAGGTAATAAAAAAAATATTAGACACGTATTTTTGCTTTATCATATTAATAAAAAAATACTTATATAAAACGCATTTTAAGTTGGGCAGTGGGGGTCGCTACGTCACAAGTAAGTATAAAATCTATCGTGACACATTTTAAATCAATGTATCGCCGTAATCTTTAGATTACGTAAAAAAAGAAAAAATAGGTACATGTTCAATATTTTTTAACAATATCCATGATGAACTAAAAAAAAAAAAATGTCGTCATCCCTATTACGACACTAAAGAAATGTGTGTTTAATCTCGTCGTGCGACGAAATCGCATCGTCTGCTCGTACGATCCTTAGCCTATTAGTACGACGCCTTATGCCTTCTTTGTATATAAATATACCTCTGACATTTAGTGTGGCAACTACAGGCTAGGATTCAATTAGTGCCATATCTAAACATCTTTACATATTGCTGTAATGAGTATGACACAGTATCATTTTGTAATATTAATATTCTAAACAATAATATAATTTATATAATAATAATTAAATAATTATGTTTGCATTTGATACCCCAATTCTTGAGGAAGGTTGGTTAGGGTTAGTTTTGGCTATTTTAACATCACGCTACCACGCTAGGAGCGAAGCAAAAAGGAAAAAAAAATTACCGACTTCCAAAAAAAACACAACAAAGTGAAAAATAACAACTAGGTTACATGCAAAACGCGGCCTTATGTCGAACAGGCTGATAGAAAAATAACTGTTTGTATTCGATCATTCAAGTGACAAGTGAATATGGAATTGATTTAAAAAAAAAAACACATCAAAGTGAAAAATAACTTTAATTTCGGAAGTCGGTGTCTTTGGTTTTGAATTTTCGTTTTTTGCCACCGACTTCCGAAATTAAAGTTATTTTTCACTTTGTAGTGTTTTTTTTTTAGTTGGTTGTTTTTTTTTTGTAAAGTTTTAATTTTTCACTTAAACGCGAAAAATAAAAACTTGTGAGGTATCACACAAATTCGAATACCACTACCTGCTATGTAAATAACAGTGATAGGAAGTTATCGCCATATCATCCACATGTACAAAGTGGGAAAAATACGTATTATTGAAGCTTACTCAAATAATATCCAAGCAAAGTTAATACAATTTATATGGGAGCATACCCTTTCATAAAAAAAAAAAGAATTTTCTAAATCGGTCCACAATTGACGGAGAAATCGGCGGACACAGAGAAAAAAAAACACACGCGCGTCGAACATATAACCTCCTCCTTTTCATTTTCATAGTCTATTATGGTGCTTTCGTTTATGCTTACAAAATTATGAAACCAAAGAGTTCTGACTAGAGTAGTCAAATCTATACTAATTTATATGACTGTAGGGGAATACGGACCTGCTGATACGATCCTGAAAAAAAACTAGATGGCTTATTATATTGTTACAAATTCTGTTCCATTTTTCAATTAATTTTTAGGGTTCCGTACCTTTAAAGGAAAAAAACGAAACCCTTTTATAGGATCACTCGTGTGTCTGTCTAGCTGGCTGTCCGTCTGTCATAGCCAATTTGCTCCGAATCTACTTGACCAATTTAGTTGAAATTTTGTACACATGAATTTCTGTGACCCAATCACGAACGTGTAACGTAAATAAATGAATTTTTAATTATGGGGGCATCACTTTTCGGGGGCAGATTAGAAAATTAAAAAAAAAAGTTTTGCGCACTGTATACTGTGTGACGTACCTATCAAATGAGAGGGTGAGGTTTGTGAGATCACATTTTTTTATAAATTTATGTAAATACTGTAAAATATATTTAAGAAAATAAATGAAAATTTACCACCCTTATCTCCGAAAATACTGAGCCCAAAATTTTGAAAAAAATACTGTGAATGGTTCTATACTCTTAGATTACAGGAAAAAGCTATAAAATAACATGGTAAATCTCTCAATATCGTGCGTACGAACTTACATTTGCAGTTGGAATGTATGGGAGAACATGGTTTTCAACTAGAATGTTAACTTAACATAAGTTTGTTCTTGGGATAAATTCACCCCAACTACGGAAGCCTTCATTTTGCGTGGTCCGACACCCACTTGACTGATTTTTTAGTTATTTAAAGAGATCACTATGCTTGCTCAACTCATGGCCAGGCACAGGCCTCCACTTTTGCCTTCAAAACCTGTCCATCGCGCAAATTAATCCAGATCACCACACAATCTTCTCCACCGTTGACTTCGACGGCAATGTCCATTCGTAGACAATATAAAGGAAAAAAGTCTTGCCATAAAAATTGAAACAGACTATTTAGAACTCCTTCATATGGATTATTTCAAGATTATCAACACCTAACGATCATTTTAAACCTTGAAGACAAATGTCTGTTTCACAATACTTCATGGTTATGTAGTGTTGTGAATGAATGATAAAAGAAACTATAGTCAATGCAAACTCATTAGTCAATAGAGCCAAATATCAATATTACACCTAAGATTTCTCATGAGAGCCAATCCTTTCTGTGTGTCCAAATTGTCTCATTACACTTTTCTTAATCCTTTAAACTCCCATCCTCTTTCACTCCACAACGCTTCCTGAAATTAGCTTGCTAAGAAGTAGGATGCCTTCATCATCACCATCATATCGGATGATAATAATTATGATGAAGGAATCTTACTTATTAACAAGTTAACCTTGGAAAACTTTGAATTGTAATTGATTAATTTTCGATGTCCTGTTAATTATGGTGAAAATACTTCAGAAATATAGTTTGAATTTTGAATAAAACTTGATATCTTGCTTTTTTAACTAGCTCTGCTAACAGCTAGCTATTCTGTATTGTAATCTGTGGATAACGTATTGAGTAGTGTATTTGTTACTTTTATTGCAAGTTTTATATTGTATGCCTACTGTGTAATATACTGCTGTTTGTTATTCCTATCAAATAAATAAATAAATAAATAAATAAATAATTGATGACTGAAACCCGACCCCCGCGCGTATCTACGTTCGCACGCCTATAGAGTGCGGCTCTGTACAAATGTCGATACATTTGTATAGAGCCGCACTCTATAGGCCAAAGAGCCGCAGAGCCGCGGGTTGACCGACTACTGCTATAGGTACTTGTGGAGATATTCCTACCCAGTCCTCGTACTCCTCTGATCTATGATGGCGGCCAACC
Source organism: Agrochola lota (assembly GCA_947364205.1). Taxonomy (NCBI): domain Eukaryota; kingdom Metazoa; phylum Arthropoda; class Insecta; order Lepidoptera; family Noctuidae; genus Agrochola; species Agrochola lota. The sequence goes on along the minus strand of OX376245.1, from coordinate 8,990,682 downwards.
GAAACAAATAAAAATATCTAAAGTCGTTAAAAACACCGCTAAAACCCTAACACACAGATACAGTCATCATTCTTTTACCATAGAATTTCTCCAGAAAACAACGCATCAAAAACAATTAATTCTAAGTATCCGGCGGTGCGTAAAAGCAAGTTAATAATTAGCTCCACGGCGCGTCGTCCATTATACAAGAAAGGAAAGTGTTCATGTAAGAACTCTTCCCTATATTAATGACCATACAAAATGTATGGGTTTAACGAGTATGGAAAATGTCAGAGCGTTTTGTTTAGTTGAAAGAAACGGTAGTGCTTTACGCGCATAGAGAAAGTATAGAATTCTGGCGGAGAATTGGTAATTTCTTTTGCTTTTGGTTTCGCTAAAGGCGGTGGTGTCAAAGACATAGGCAAGCCCGCCACTCAATTCCCAGCCACTGCAATTCTTTCAAGCTGGAATCTACGGTGGCAATTCGGCGCATTGAATAAAAAAGGCTAGATTGAATCTTTGGACTAAGCAAAAAAGTACAGATGAGGGAAGAGAAACAGGTCTCCCATAGAAAATGGTGGAGCAGGGAATGTTAAATGGGTAACAGGGTCCTCTCTGGCTGCATTTCAATATTATTTTGGGATTTCCAATCCATTTTGGTTCGATAAGTCTTCAATGAAGCGGTTTTTGGCCGAAATCTATGATGATTAATGGTCGTTTAGTCTGTTCAAAACTCGAATATTATGGTACCAGTAAAGTAAATTGGAGGGGTAGGAAAGCAGCAGCAGCTTCATCTTGTCTCCTAATATTAATTGGGATTAAAAATGTATAAATGTACGTCCAATGATAGTTGATTGCAGCTGTCACTAGGACGTTCATCTTCAGCGGTGGTTTGTTTGTCGCAATCTTACTATATTTTCTTTAGTTTTTGGCAAATCAAATCAAAACATTTATTCGCATAATACTTATACGTAGGTGGATAGGTGGTACCATGAATGTATGTAACATACACTATTAATTTGTAATAGTGTTTTATTATGTACTAACAACCTGTTTTTTTTATTGAATACGGTCATAGATCATAAAGGCTTGTGCAGACCAGCGCGACCTGTCGCGCGACGCGACACCGGTTATTGTTATACTGTGAAGTTTTCTTAGAAATTGTACCTATTTTTCGTGTCGCGCTGGTCTGCACAAGCCTTAAGTGAGTTGTCCGATGGAGGGTAAAGCTGGGAACAAATTATCGGAAGCGTCCGTAAGCCGCGGCTGAGAGTCTTGGCTTATTTGTATCTGAATAGTACATTTAGCACTACATTGTGCAAACAATCGGCCGTAAGTCGCGGACGTGACCTTGAGCGTTCGGACGTCTGTTGGTCGTGACTGTCAGCCGCGGCTTACGGACGCGTCCGTTAATTTGTTCCTAGCTTAAGCCTGGTGATCTGTAATACAGGTTTTACTTACAACAGACACCAGTATCTAATAAGGTGTTACTTTGATTTTGTACTGTGTTTTTGATTACGAGAGAACAATAAATTATTTTATTCTATAACATTAATGCTGGTTTCACAGCTCTTCGGGAAACCCGTACGGGCTCCCGGAACGGAGACACACGTGCGGCGCTATAACATTGTTTCACAGCGACGCGGATTGGTCCGTACGCGATCCGCTCCGGGTAGAGTCCGTACAATGTATCGTACTACTCCCTCGTTTCAGGGGGCCTACTGCCTTAGCGAAAGCGAAATCCGTAGTTGCGGGCGTCGTTACAGGTGCTTCGTTCTCCGTCTCACTTACAGACATACCGTAAGTGAGGAGTGCGAAGCGCCCGTAACGTCGGCCGAAACTACGGATTAAGCTTAGGGAGCAGGCCCCCAGAGAACTGCGGGCGCTACCCGTACAGGTCTCCTGTGTACGGACGGCCCGTAGGGGTCTCCCGGACAACTGTGAAACCAGCCCTCATATTAACCATTTCTGGTATGCCTTCATCAAAAGAATTACTGAGTATTTCAGTCTGTAATTCGTTCCATCTCTAAGCATCTTAAACCCATCTAATGTAAAGATGACAATCAGATGAACAGAACATACCAGATTATGCATCCAAGTATGAAAACTCACAAGAGCATTCGAGTTAAAGACTGTAATTGTGAACAAATAATAAAAGATTACACTTAAGCGGCTAACGATGGAGATAATGACTTATCTTAGAAAGATACCACGTTGATATCTTTTAATACTGGACACTTGTTATGTGGATCGAGTGTGTGCGACTTATTGTGGATTTGAAGGTAGTCTTAATAGGTCGTTCACCTGTATTCGGTTATCAACCATGAGACACCAGTGAAGAGTAGTCTACACGTAGAATCTATTAATTATCTAAAATTTCATTGTTATTTCCGAAGCTATTTTGACCGGTATTATATTTATCCTTATCCAATAAAATATGTTATTTAAATTGGGCATTTAATTTAGATTAAAATATGCCATGACATCATATAATTAAAATTAAAACTTTAAAAGATATCACAGATTCAAAATTACGCGTAACAAAATAATTATGGTTGACGACAACGCGGGCGCAGCGGTAGGAGTCAATGACTTTTCCTCGGCTATTTGGCATTTAATTCCGGGAGTACGTAGCCGTGGGATATTTTCCGATATCCACGCGGGCGAAGCCGCGGGCAAAAGCTAGTAAATCATAAACAAAGCGCTTTCGTTCGGACCAGGTTCTTGAAAACCAAAGTCAAGGCTCTAATCAAATTACCTTACAAGGAGAAGTAAGGAAAAAAAAACGAGCGAGCGTTACAGTAGTCGCATTTGACGTGTAACATCTGACATCTTAGCTGACTGTACCAACCTCTCGGAAAAAGGGGTTGGTACCATCTGACGGCAAACTCTAGCACCGCGCGCGCTCATTGGTCAAATCAAACAGCGCGCTTCCCCGGCTTCCTGTTACACACTTCCGTCCCTTGTCACGAAATCATTCCCATAGATTGCAGGAAAGCGAGAGGGAAGATGTTACCCATCGAAAAGTTGAGCGGATCAAAAGTGCTGAATGTTCAACTTCATTAATTAATTCAATAGTTTCCTTCTGCAACTATACCAAACAAATCGATAGCATTAGCACTAAGAAATACGGTCGCGATAATCAGTCTCATAGAAACATAAATAACAGACTTCTTTCTTATATCTAGATCAGTCTTCAAATTCCCGTCCAAAGGGTTTCATATAAATATACCTTTTACCCCACTCTGATACGTGATAGCCAGATTATTAGCAAGCGGCGTTACGGTCGCGAAACATATTTTAATAACCATACAACCTGACACTGACCTGCAAATTGCAAAAAGCTTATCAAAAATTGAATTTCGCGGGCTACTTTTTATCAAGTTCGACTTACCATCTTAGATATTCCATAGGTAGTTAAATAAAGGTGAACAAATCGTAAAAAGGGTTTTTATAGAAGAAACTTTCTTGTTAAAAGATACGATAAAACCGAATTACATTTATTTTAGATTTTTACAATAGTTTCCTCTTTTATGAATGTATGTTAAACTTTATCATTTATTCTTAAACTACTCTTCGTAGATGTAACTGCTAGAGCACCTTTTTTATTATTTATAATATTAATATAATATTTTGTATCTGTCTATTGCAAATAGCCCAAACTATAAACGTCAACGAATTATAACGTTGCTAATTTGAAGAGTACAACTGTGACGTAGGATGACAACTCAAGTGACAGGTATTACGTTTAGTCGGTTACTTGACAGCTGTCTCGTCAGGTTGTTTTTTTTGTTTATCCTTATTAAGGACCTAAACCTATCGAGTATAGCTAGCTGGTAGGATCATTTTCTCTGACATCCGACGCAATGGGAACTAGAACTAAGTATCTAGAGCTTCATCTTCAACACTACGGAACAGCTCATCCACGTTTGCAAATCATTCTCATTGTGTGGGGCGTGGGATAATACCACAATGGAGTTATGTAAAGAATTGTCGGGGAAGCGTTGTGAAAGAAAAGACTCGCTGGTATGAAATGCTATGATTTTGACATTGACTGGGTCATATTTTGTAATCAACTTCGCTTGTGGAATCCCTTGTATTCTGTTTTGATTGGAAAGAATCTCAATGTCTTCTGATCCAATGCTTGCTTTCTGCTTACATCACGAACGACGATAAGATCACGCCTGTTTTTCCTGAAGGGTTAGGCAGAAGTGTATCTTATTTTTTTTTTTTTTTTTTTGAGGGTGTGAAATTATCAAATAACTTCTTCCGCTCTGGGCGGAGCGGGAGGGCGTGTCAGACTTTTACTGAGTAAAACCCACCCGTGTTCCTTCCGTTGTCTGTGTGCCGGGGCCGCGATATCCCTTTCGGACAAACTCGCAATCCTGGCAGAAGCAGAAGTGTACCTACATAGTACACCCATATTTCGCCAGTGATGTGTAAGTCCTGTGTAATGGAAGGCGAGTCTATTGCCATCAACCGGGCACAAATCCAGACTCCGCGCTGCTACCACGAAATTCCTGATGGAAAAACCCAGTAACACTGCCCGACTTGGGAATAGAACCCGGGACTTCATGCTAAGCAGTTGCGCTTGCAAATACTAGACCAACTGCCTAATTCTGTCCAAATCGGTTCAGAATTCCTGGAACTCTTCTTCTGTTGCCGCTCCAATTAGATACAGGAGGATGGCCTTTTTAGCTCTGAATATCTATTTTTTTGCGTCAATAGTCTAGTTTTTTTTGCCTGTAGACTATGATCTAACATCATCTATTCGTCGTCTGCTTGCTATATCCTTAGTCACTGCTAACTGGACCTGGTAAAAATGCTTCTGTATTGTAAAATTCTTTGACTTTCAACTGTTCAGTCTTCTGTTCCTGACTTCTGATTCACCTTAATCCTTGTAGAAAACGCATTGATAACAATGTTTTTAGTGGTATTGTGGCAGCATCTACAACGCCGCATGCGAATTACGCATCAAAGACCTGACGTCACACAACTCCTGCATCGCGCAAGCAGCGTTTAACATGTATAATTTTCCGACATCAATCGTCGGGCAGTTGCCCGTCAGACAAGACAGTCGTCTGGTCGGAGCATCCTTCCTTTTCTATACAGGATGAGTGAACTTTACATCCTGTTCCTCAAATCTCTAAAGTATTTTAGTCGGACCAGTACATTCCAATCAAGTATTTCGTGCGTTATCTCATAAACTGAGCAGCCCCGCTCTGCAATTTAGAATTATGTAATTTATTGCAACGGATCCTCGTTTTTTTGTTCGGTTTATAATATTGCGTGTTTGCATAATACATACAGCTACTTAATTTGTTTCGACGTTGAACGAGTAACGGTTTTTAGGGTTCCGTACCTGGGGGCCTACTCCCTAAGCGAAATCCTTAGTTTTGGACGTCGTTACGGGCGCTTCGTTTTCCGTTTCACTCACAGACATATCGTAAGTGAGAAGGAGAGCGAAGCACCCGTAACCATGGCCGAAAGTATGGATTTCGCTTAAGGAGTAGGTAGGCTTACCAGGGGTTTAAATCGAAAAGCCGGTTGCAAGTGTTAAAAAACCCTGTTTTCTGTAAAAAAATCGGAGCATTTATTGTAATATTATTTTTACAGTTAGTACTTATATTTCTGTCCACTAGCAACAGCTTTCAAAAAAACTTTTTTTGTGGAAATTTCAGTGTAAAATTCTTCACATGTCAGGTGTTTGAAATTATATTGTATGAGTAGTATTGCTCTTATTGAATCAACAGACAATCTGTTCCTCTCCTTCGTTCACTGTGGGGCGGGGAATTCACGGCGCGCCAGCCCTACAGCCCCCGCATGCACAGTTCGCGCGGTCGTCGCCTATTATTTAAGGACATGACAAAAAATCCGGTCTCGAATGAAATCCGGGCGGAGTCCGGTCTATATCCTTTAAATCTATCGGATTTATCCGGTCAGTAGTAACCCTAGGAGTAGGCGCCCTGAAGGGTGTCAAACGGAACCCTATTGCCAAGCTTCCGCTGTCTGTCCGGCCGTCTGTCTGTCAACAGGCTGTATATCATGAATATGTAGAAAGTTGAAACTTTCACAGATTGTGTATTTCTGTTGATCATAAAAATAAAATAAACTTAAAAACCAAAGGGAGTCCATACAAGAAACGTGTTTTTTCGGCCTTTATTGCTAAATATTACACGGTTGTACGGAATCCTACGTGTGCGATTACGACTCGCACTTGGCGGGTCCTTTATTTTTTATTACGCTACTCGTATATCTAGACCATAAAAGTAGTACTTATTGCTCTTTTAGATTACATTTGAATGTAGTTTTTTTGTGCTTTTTGACTTTTTGTGTTATAAAATGGCCGCAGTTCTTTTGTACGTTTTGTGTTACAAAAATAATTTTAGAGAGTAAAATTGTACTTATGTGAAGTGTGCAATTGTAATGTAATTTACGAATGAAGAATGAAAGGGTACTGTTAAATACTTTCAACTCGTCGAATTATAACGTGAGAGCTTCCACGTGTACCACAGTGAACGGAGACGCTACGGCAGCCAACGTTAAGAGCTTCGTGCAGACTAACGCAACGCGACACCGGTTATTGTCATACCGCGAAGTTTTCTTAGAAATTTTATTGTTCAAGTCGCGTCGCGGTGGTCTGCATGAGCCTTTAGAGACGGTACTGTCAACACTTTTCATAAAATACTTTTACAAAAAAAACGACCGGTGTCCAAAAAAAAAGCACAACAAGTGAAAAATTACTTTAATTTCGGAAGTTGGTGTCTTTGGTTTTGAATTTTCGTTTTTTGCTACCGACTTCCGAAATTAAAGTTATTTTACCTTTTAAAAAACACAAGTTTAAGTCATCCTATTCAAAAAAATACATAAGAATAAATAAAATAATTACAGATTGACTTTTTTAAGTAAATTTTCGATAATTTGTCATGAATATTCAGAAAAAAATATTGGCGTGCACATGCCCTTGGGCGACATTGTATAGTAATGTGAGAAAAATACGTTTTATTGAAGCTATGAACTATTATGAACTATCCAAGCAAAGTTAATCAAATTTATACGGGACCAAAGCATATCCTGCTTTCGAGGTGGTCCCAGTGGTTCAATCAAAAAAAGAATTTTCAAAATCGGTCCACCATTGACGGAGAAATCGGTTGACATACATAAAAAAACATACGCTACAAACATAGAACCTCCTCCTTTTTGGAAGTCGGCTAAAAACCAAGCGTGTCAGTGAACGTCACCGTTTTCTCAAAGAAACTGACGGCCCATGACAATTCCAGCAATTGCCTGTTACAGCTAGCTTGCGCTCAGTTGCGCCAAATTCGGACACGAATATTATTCGTGAAGGTGTCTCTAGTCGTTGGTCTGTGACTTGTACGAAGCAACGAGATCCCACTAAACTTGCAAGAATCGTTTGGCGCGTGGCCTAAATCGGAACTAACGCTGCCATCTTTTTTTTTTTTTTTCAGGATGGGTAATCTTCAAATGACTTCTCCCGCTCTGGGCAGAGCGAGAGGGTGTGTCAGACTTTTACTGACTAAAACCCACCCGTGTTCCTTCCGTTGCCTGTGTGCCGGGGCCGCGATATCCCTTTCGGACAAACCCGCAACCCCAACAGGCATTGGTCTTTCGACTCCGTCGGTTGGTGCTGACATCTCTTTGAGGCGTGCGTAGAACACAACGCGCCGTCGACACGGGCCTGGTCCTTATCGGACGGCGAGCTGCCCATTGCTCACCGTCCGCAGGCCCGCGCCAACGGTGGCCGGAAGTCGGCTCTCGACTCACGACGCCCGGGGCGTCTCCTGCGGCGACTAGGGCCGCGAGGGCGTGCAGCTTGCATCTCCCTCGCGCGCCCCGCCTCCTCCTTCGCGAACATAACTGCTTCGCAGAAGGAGGTGACGGCCTCCCATGCACTCTCGCTCCGAACCATGGCCTGAACCAGGGCCGGACGCGAACGCTGCCATCTTGTTCTTTCAATACAATTTGCACAAATGTTTACCAGCAGCGCCCCCCTGTCAACGTCACTCGAGCGCTAAAAGAACTTTCAACAAATGGTCCACAGACAGGAAGGAAGAAAGAATAGCGTCTATTTAGACACAGTGAAACACAAATTACAAATAATAGCTTCATGGGCGAGTCCTATTACTGGCTGGACGTACGACGCGTTGCGTGAGCTCAGTACAGAACATGCATGCTAACCACTCAAGAGCGTCTTAACAACAATAGTGTGTGCCTCACGGCTGCTCCAAAAGGGTTCATTTCAGCATCAATGCCAGCCAGATGCTGTCTGACGCTGGTTTTCTAATGAATCTTAGGCACAAGTGACGGGAAGTACAAACAGTTTCAACATGTACCTAATACATCTTTTTTATACATTTAACTAGTAATCAAATATAATTACAAAAACAACAAGAACTGTCTCAGCAAAACCTGTTCTTAACGATTAGCTAGATTGATCCGTACCCGGTGCACATACAATGCGCTACCGTCAGAATGAAAATGATACATCCCGAAGAAGAAATAATTATGTGTCCATATCTGGCAAGAAATATAAAAAAAATATTTATCAAGTTTTAATAGAGGCCAAGGCAAGCATGAAGCTAACTTAATATGATGACTGAATCCAAGGTAAACCCAGCAACGTTAATTAAGTGCAGAATGTTTTTGCAGAATATTTTATTAATAAAGGTCATTGGACACCATAGTATGGAAACTATACCCACGCTGTACAGAAATAAAATAGGGTGGAATAGACAGATTAATGTCTCTAGTATACGATAGTATGGGTTGCATTAGTGTGGGTATTGTCTGTCATGACAAAAAATGAAAGTGTATTTTTCCATGTTTGTGGTAAGTGCACTCAACCAAAAGATAAAAAAAAAATATTACCTGGTTGCTATGTGACAGGTCGGTTATATTCTTTAACACTTTTGAAGATGCGCTCAGGCCACATGTAACGCGCAAAATGTCTGAAAACAAACTTTATCGTAATAAAATAGCGAAACCTATGTACATTATCAATATTAGGCGTACTGTGATAAAATCGACTGCCAATTTTTTTTGACATAGCAGAAATCGGCCCCCATATAACTGTGACATTTCTGATCGGTAATGCCCACGGAGTCGAGTTCAGAATCATCTAAAATTCTAAAGTAACGATTTTATTCGGTTTTAGCCGTAAAACGATGTGAAATGGTTGTGGTCGTGGGCTCTCATACTATTGATAAAGGGCTTCAAACAGCATATCTAATTAATGACGTCACAACAAAGTAGTTCGATGCTACTAAGAGTGGAATTTTACTCGTTAATGTCGATAACCTCTAAAACAAGTTCGTGTATCTAGGTGAATGCTTCGCGCCTTCATTTTGTATCATTTAATTTTGATGCACCTACTTATTTTTGGTTGTAAGAGTAGGGGCGATTACGGCCCTTTGTACACGGCACGGCTTATAAACCATGGCGTAGAAAGAACGCGTCCGTCAACAAGCTTCCATAGTGATCCATACAACACTGACGACCGTGCCTACACACGGCATATTAACCGAGCCGTAGAAATAACGTGTCTGTCAACAAGCTTCCATAGTGATCCATACAACACTGACGACCGTGCCTACACACGGCATATTAACCGAGCCGTAGAAAAAACATGTCTGTCAACAAGCTTGCACAGTGGTCCATACAACACTGACGACCGTGCCTACACACGGCATATAAACCGAGCCGTAGAAAAAACATGTCTGTCAACAAGCTTGCACAGTGGTCCATACAACACTGACGACCGTGCCTACACACGGCATATAAACCGAGCCGTAGAAAAAACATGTCTGTCAACAAGCTTGCACAGTGGTCCATACAACACTGACGACCGTGCCTACACACGGCATATAAACCGAGCCGTAGAAAAAACATGTCTGTCAACAAGCTTGCACAGTGGTCCATACAACACTGACGACCGTGCCTACACACGGCATATAAACCGAGCCGTAGAAAAAACATGTCTGTCAACAAGCTTGCACAGTGGTCCATACAACACTGACGACCGTGCCTACACACGGCATATAAACCGAGCCGTAGAAAAAACATGTCTGTCAACAAGCTTGCACAGTGGTCCATACAACACTGACGACCGTGCCTACACACGGCATATAAACCGAGCCGTAGAAAAAACATGTCTGTCAACAAGCTTGCACAGTGGTCCATACAACACTGACGACCGTGCCTACACACGGCATATAAACCGAGCCGTAGAAAAAACATGTCTGTCAACAAGCTTGCATAGTGGTCCATACAACACTGACGACCGGTCGGCATATAAACCGAGCCGTAGAAAAAACGTGTCCGTCAACAAGCTTCCATAGTGATCCATACAACACTGACGACCGTGCCTACACAAGGCGTATAAACCGTAGTTTTCCACGACAAGATAAACGTGTGTGTACAAAGAGCCTAAGAGAGTGATTGAATGATGACCAAAGAAAAGATGGTTTGGATGACGATGATTTTAATGAAAAGGAGTTCCTTTTCATTAAAATCATCGTCATCCGTTCAGTCGAGTTCAGTCGAGTATCGTTCAGTTGAACGATACTGTGACAAAAAGTTGAGAATGTAAGATTTTGTGCCGACGCCGATCCCAAGTAACATTCATTATGATAGGGTGGCAGAAGAAAAGTTGGGATCAACCAAAGAAACGATTGATGGATTGTGGTAAAGAGGATATGGTTAGAAAGGAGATCAATACTGAGATGATGACTGATCTAGAGATGTGCTATTAGAGTAGAGGAAGACCAAAGAAACGATGGATGGATGTGTGAAAGATGATAGGACTAAAGAAGAGGTAAATACTGAGATGACGACTGATAGAGATGTGCTATAAGAGTAGTGGAAGACCAAAGAAACGATAGATGGACTGTGTGAAAGATGATATGGCTAGAGAGGAGATCAATATTGAAATGACGACTGATAGAGATGTGCTTTAAGAGTAGTGGAAGACCAAAGAAACCATGGATGGATTGTGGTAAAGATGTGGATGAGTGATGGAGATGGGATGTATGGAAGAAAACATGCTGCTCCCACCTCAAATACAATGAAATGACAGTAGGGAGATAATAACATTTGACATGTATTAAAAGTTTTTCTCTACGAAAAAATTGCTGAAAAGGCCCGGCCGCGATTTGATAGAAGCTTTAAAACTATAGTATCTTTTTTGCCATCATTCAATTCGTCCGACGTCAAGTAAAACCACTCGTGAAAGCTAGTTAGTTAGTCATGTAAATCATCGAAAAAATCTCATTACAAATTCGTGAGTGAAATAAAAATAGTGAAAACTTCAACCGCTGACCTCTGAACCACTTCCAATAGAACATTAGTCATTAATACATACATACAATTAAGTATACAGCATGTATTTGAAAGGTATGGTCATGTTAAAGGGTGTGCTACAGACCAGAAAGCTTGGGATTGAGCTGCTCGCTCTGCTAAACCTTGTGATAAAACCATAGAAATATAAATAATTCTTTCTTATATCTATGGATAAAACCATAAAACTTGACATTAGAATTATTTAGTAAAATCATTAAAATATAGGTACCAGTTTTATTAGAACATTAAAACAAAATGACATGATTACTTTGTAAAGTATAATATTATTTTAATTACCTATTGTGAATGTGAGGACTATGTGGATATTTTTTTATTTTTTATTACTCTTTTTTTTATTCCTTTCTCAGTTAGTTTTAATGAAGGTCTGGCAGTTTGAGTAGTTTATGCGGCATATCCAAATGTCCTTTCTTTGGAATTGTTTATTTAGTTGAGCTCCTTAAGTTGTGAGTTGAGCTCCACGATTGCTTGCACTGACTGGACAGGTCCACTCAAATCTGTGTGGTTCTTTTCTCAAAAGACCATTTCAGACACAAATCTACATGGTCCTCATATGGCTTGACCAAGATTATGTCTGGACTTTAAAAGAGACTGTGACCTCTGAGTTTGTTTCGACCTTTCTTCTCAGAGTAGTCGTATAGGAAACACCGAACTCATCTAGCAAAATTTAATATATTTTTTATATGACGTGTAAAAGTGATTCCTATATCCTATTTACAGAATAAACAATTTCATTTCATTTCATCACACTGAACAACTTTCTGCATGGGACCAACATCCAAATCGGGAAAAAATCATTAACTGTCCCATAAAAAACTTCAAGACCTACTCGACTCAAATGCATAGCATATTCAGCCTATAATATTTACACCCAGCGGGCCCGGTGCAGTGGTTGGTAGATGTCACATGTCTTGGTTCTAGGACATGCCGGTTTCCTTCGCCGTTTTGAGAGCATTGGTGATGAAATTAAATACACAAAGTAAAGCGCCTGCCTGGGTTCGAAATCAGCATCTACTCGTAATTCAGGGTCACCTCTGCTCTCGATGTTTCTTGTTCCATCATAAAATATACTCCAGGCTCCTAAATCGAGCCACCTTGCATTTTTGTTTGTAGACCTAATATCATTGATGAATTATGTCTATGATGTTGGTCCCATAGAGAAAGTGGTTCAGTTTGATGGTATGTACCACATGACCCTTAATTTTGATCACACTTTGTTTATACATGCTGTATGTATTTAATTATATGCTAAGACTACAAGTCAGTGTACTGTATTGCATACAATACTTTGAAACTAGTAATTAGATTAACTGGTTGTTGTAACCTTGCTACTTTTTCATATAATTTTATGGTAAAGGTTGTGTATCCAGAGGCCAACGTCCTGCTGTACTCTAGTAGATAGACTCAATAGTATTTAGTAAATAGTCATATTTATATAGGTCATAGCTAGGATAACGAAGTGATGTTGAAGGAGTGTTAAGATCCTGCTGGGGTTGCGGGTTTGTCCGAAAGGGATATCGCGGCCCCGGCACACAGGCAACGGAAGGAACACGGGTGGGTTTTAGTCAGTAAAAGTCTGACACACCCTCTCGGTCTGCCCAGAGCGGGAGAAGTCATTTGATGATTTCCCATCCTCAAAAAAAAAAAAAAAAAGTGTTAAGATCTCGTCCGGTGAATATTACTTGTCATATCTTAGCTGCCACGTCATATTTTAATTTTTCGTTTTTTTTCCTTGTCGTTCTCATATAATAATTTCATCATGAATGATGTAACCAATATTTTTATAACAATATTTTAATTTAAAAGAGTGTCTGTGTAGTTTCGTGCCCGTTTTTCTACTTAGGTGCCTACTTCGCTTTGGAATGGGCAACTAGCTTCATCTTTCTGACTGACCGACTCCTTAACAATTCAAAAGTGCCTGTACATGGTTTAATTGAAATAAATGCTTTGAGTTTGGTCGCCAAGCAGCATTGCTGTGTTTCAAGGGTGTAATGCTGAAAGTCAACCAAAGGGCTATGGAGAGGGCTAGGCTTGGAGTTTCCCTACGTGATCCAATCAGAACTGAAGAGTTCCTCAGGAGAACCAAGGTAACCGACACAGCCCGAAGAATTGTCAAACTTAAGTGGCAGTGGGCAGGGCTCATTGCTCGCAGATGGCCGATGGGGCCGAAAGGTTCTGGAGTGGCGATCGTGTACCGGAAGACGTAGCGTTAGAAGGCCTCCCACAAGATGGACCGATGACCTGGTGAAGGCCGCAGGAATCCGCTGGATGCGGGAAGTTCAGAACCGGTTGAAGTAGCGGTGCTTGGGGAGGCCTATGTCCAGCAGTGGACAACTTTCGGCTGAAAGGGTGCAGGGTCTGGTGTTGACTGGTGAATTAAAAAATACGTGAGGTTTTTTGACCTTGCCTTTATTTGACAGGCGATGCCATAATGCAAACGAAAAGTCTTAGACGGAAATACTACTACTGCCTAGCCTTTTCCCAACTATATTGGGGTCAGCTTCAAGTCTAACCGGATGCAGCTGAATACCAGTATAAGTAAGTATTAGTAAGTCTTAGACGGAAAAGATCTACGAAATAGTCCGCAATTTCAGGAATAAATATGCAAAAGTAAAGAACAATATTTGGACTAGACTTTTGAAAGAGTCTGTGCTATAGCAATATCTGCGTCTGTCCATAAAGGCCATTCATTTGCCAGTATTAGTCCTTAAAATACTCGGAATTAAATTTATTTTATTGCACTAATGGTAACTATTTTTGTGATTTATAACATTCTGACTAGATCAAGTGCCCGTTACATAAAATAACTTGGAGGCCGCACAAACTGTGCGTCTTGTCGTTGCGCCTAGACGCTGCAACTACTACCTTTATCAACGCTCGTCAGCAAAGTTGACGCTGACCTGTCGCGTGTGACTGTCGTCAGATGTGCGCGTGCACCTTGCGTCTAGTGGCTGCGACAAGTACCGAGAGCGTGCGACTCCCCTAGTCTGTCGTTGCGACTCTCCAAATCGATTCCAAGTGTGTGGAGCTTTGAACAAAATCAATGAATTGTCAGCCGCAGCTTGTCGTTGCGTCTAGTTGTGGAACTGTCCTAGTCGCATGTCGCATAGTGTGTGAGAAAGCTTAGTTCTTAAAATAAACCTACACAGATTAAAGCCTCGTGCAGACTGGCGTGACGCGACACGAACAAAACAATTTCTAAGAAAACTTCACGGTAGAACAATTACCGGTGTCGCGTCGCGTCTGGACGAGGCTCACATGATAGCCTCGAGACAAACATTGCACAAATACGTTCAGTTACAAACTACCTAACAATGCCGCAATCAACGCATTCAGTGCCACATAATAAATATTCAGCAAGATGTACGAGTACGTGTATTGTGTAAGTATGCTACGCTAGGTCTTGTTTATTTATCGTGCCTACGTCTTAACACCACTTGTGATAAGGACAGGTCCATTTAAATCTGTGTGGTTCTTTTCTCAAAAGACCATCGCAGACACAAATTTACCTGGTCCTCACATGACCAAGATTATGAAGAGACTGGCTTCTGAATTTTTTTTCCGTCTTTGAAAATATTCGAGTTTAGTTTCAATTCAGAGGCCAGGCGCCTCTGAATTTTTTTCGATATTCTTTTTTAGAGTAGTTGGTTAGGAAACATCGAATAAATCTTGTTTTAAAACAAAAGTTATTTTTGATGTGTAGTTTATGAAACTGTTGCATAAAGAGGGGAATTAAAATATGAGTGTGTTTTAATACCTACTTATGTGCAGTTTCATACACTACTTTATCTACTCTCATACTTTGGGATTGAACCTACTAAATAAAAGATAAAAGTTAAAGATTAAGAATAAAAAACCCACGAAATTCAGTTCAACAAAACGTATGAATGACGCCTGCACTAGCACATCACCGCGCATGCGCTAGAGCGGTGCTACTGTCCCCTTTTAACGTTCCATTGGAAACTCCTTGGTGATACTAACTTCTTGGATTTGCCCTGTATCGTAATAGAAAAAAAAATGTTTTATGGCATTATTTTGTTAGAGAAAAAAAAGTGTTATAATACTCGTATGATTATATTCTTAAATTTCGGTATTGCGTTTATAAAGTATGTCGATATAAACTCGTTTTGAAGTTTATAATTCGATTATTACGATATGAGAGTAGATATAAGTTTTTTTTAAAACAATTTACAAAAATAAATATCAAGCATAAACTCATAATCATAACTTAAAGCATGATTATCAGCCTTTAATGTTCCCAACGCTGAAACACACATAGTCTCCTTTCTGTGGATGGGAGTGGGTCGTAATCAGTCTGGCGGGCATACTGCGGATTAGTAGATGTCACATGTCAACGAATTTTTGGTTCTAGGACATGCCGGTTTCTTCACGATGTTTTCCTTCACCGTTTTGAGAGCAGTGGTGATGAAATAATTTACAGAAAGTAAAGCGCCTAGGTCAAGGTACGAACCTACGACCTATCACCACTGCTCTAAATATGTTTTAGGAACCAGCAAGGACGTACTGATAGCGGGGTTGTCCAGGGTGCGTAGGACGTACAGTCTACCGACAGTTAACAGATGTAGAAACCGCGCGTTTGGTCTATTTTAGCTACTTCCACAGTATTATGTCGTATGACATTTTACTGTGGGGTCGGGCTGCTGACATTGAATCCATCTTTATTTTACAAAAGAGAGCTGTAAGAGCCATTTATAATCTACATCGTCGCGAATCTCTCAGGGAACTATTTAAAAAGATTAATAATATGACGGTACCTTGCCAATTAATTCATTTATGAAAATATTATGTATGTAAAAAAAAAATCTACATATCTTTAATAAAATAAGTGATAGACATAATTTTAATACTAGAAATAAAGATAAAATAGATCAACCATTTTTCAGATTATCAAAAGTACATACATCTTTTATGGGGTACTGTGTTAAATGTTACAATAAAATACCTTGTGATATATTACAGTTAAATGAAAGAAAATTTAAAACTCATATTAAAAGTACACTCTGTAAACAAGCATATAATAAATTAGAGGATTATATCCAAGATAAGAATGCTTGGAAACATGCTGGTCCTGCTCCATAGGACAATTTAGAGTCTAGACAAAATCAAACTGGTTGCTTATTTAACTATGTATTTGTTATTTTTTATAACACTGATTTTACATTCTGTGATTTCTTGAACTCACACACTGACTTATTAGTATTACTTGTTAAAATGTTAGGAATATCGTATAATTTTACAATGTTTGTAAATATGTGAGCACCATGTATCTATCACATATTTCATTTATCTGTAATTGCTTTATATTTCATTCATTTTTACCTATCGCGGTATAGTAATCTTATTCTAGATGCTTATATGTATGTGAAGACGATCTTCACATATAATTATATTATTAATGTATACAAAATATTGTAAAAAACATTTTAAAAGAGTAACGGTGGAGTTTCTTGCCCATTCTTCCCCATACGAAAACTACCTTTTGGAAGTGGCGACTAGAATCAATTCTATTTTTTGTAAACTTGACGTTCATAAGTGCCTTTTATGTGCCTAATTGAAATAAATTGTTTGACTCAAACTCAAATTCAAAGCATTTATTTCAAATAAACCAATTACAGGTACTTTTGAATTGTCAAGGGGTCGGTCAGTCAGAAATATGAAGCTAGTTGCCCATTCCAACGCGTAGTAGGTTCCTATGGAGAAGAACGGGCAAGAAACTCCACGGACACTCTTTTCAATCAGAATATTTTTACAAAATATTGGTTACATCATCCATTTTGTAATTATACATGTGAGAACAATGTAAAAAGACGTGCACGTTAAAAGCGTCAGTAATAAAAATAAAATCAAAAACAATTAAAAAATTAAAATAAATTCAAATAAGCCGTGGCAGCTAAGAGATGACCAGTCCCCACTGACGGCGCCCGTTCACGAACATGACGCATGCATCAGCACCATTTAGCTCAACCATTTTGAAGGGAACTTAACGATCCAACACTTTTACTTTTGACTTTTACCGCAGATCGGTGGTACCAATTTGATATTCGGTAAGGGTGACTTTCTTAGTTCAAGTGTTACCACGGATGTCCAGTTGACGTACTTATAACTAACGCCACTTCTGGAGACTATATTTGCATGTCAGACTGTAGATGGGTGACCAATCCTTGCATATGTTTCGGTAATCCCGTCAAAGGGTCAGTTCCAGATGATATACCTACGGTAGTTAATTCGGTTGTTCAATGAGTTGGAAATCTAATCGAGGCTTGGGATATCGGTATTTCCAAGTCATTGGGTTGCAGAATCTAAATGGTTTTCCAGGAAATGACGGTACGAACTAATGCCGGAGTTACACGAGGCCAGTTTTTTAAGTTAGGATAGCAAACATGTAATATCCTGGTTTAGCACAAGCTAGACTTGTTTGAAATTTTGATACTACCTTTGCCGGTCACACGAGGCTAGTACAAAAGCCAGTATAGTAAAATCAGTGGTGAGGGCGCTACTACCTCAAAAATAGAACCCAATTCTATTAAACTGTCTCACTAGCTTACTATCTTTCTCACTAGCTTACCAGCCGGAATTTTGAATCTAGTGTATTCTACTATTATGCTCACTGCATTGTGGTAGTATAGTAGTGTACACTAGGTTCATAATCCAAAAGTCATTTATTCAAACTAGGCTGAGAATCAGCACTTTGCGATCGTCAAAGACAGTCCTCCAAAACGACCACCCTTCACCACTTTTAGGCCGGAGTAGCTTGCCAGCTTACTAGCACAATCTTGATATTCTAGCTTAAAAAACTAGCCTCGTGTAATCCGGGCATAAGCGTAAGTAACTACAGCCTGCAGTAACAGCAGATACAGACGTAAAAACTTGTATGCATGCATTGTAATGGGGTTTAGTTTGCTTTGCTTAAAGTGCATTTGTAAATACGAGCTCGACCCATTGCTTGAAGCTATACGGGCTTTGGCAATACGCCAGTAAATATTAAGAAAATTTATGTCAAACTATTAACCAGTAAACTGGATTGCGACAATATGTTACTAGTCAACAAATTTATTTGAAAATAAAATTCAAAATCTCTTCTGATGTCTTCACCTCTGCCTTAGATTTTGTATATCTAATTATCATTTTTACGTATTATAATATTAAGCGCCCGTATTGTCCCACTGCAGGGCCTCTACTGTCTTCCCATGTTTCTCGATGGAAGATGGAACCAGTCTTTGTTAAAGGAGTCTAGCTCATCCCGTCATCTCCGACTGACCTTGCCACGATGTTGCTTACCATTAAGAGAGACCCATTTTGATATATTAATGTTAGAATATCTGAAACCAATACTATTGGAAATTAACTCCATAAATGGTCATTGGCTCGCTCCCAGGTAATTTCTCTATCGAACTATGCTTAATGAAATAATTACATCTCCCAATTACGGCCCTTCGGCTATCTTCGGCAGGTTTCGGTGGCTCTCGGAAATCACATATAAGTTGCTTATTTCATTATAAAGTACAGCACGAACATCTGATTCGGTCCAAGTTAAAGATAATGTAAAATCGAAAGTGAGCGCAACCAGTTTGGGTATATTTCGTTCAGGTCAGATTGGTCCGGTTTAAGAAGCAAGATTTGTATTAAAATTTAATTTGGGGTAATGGGGTTTAATTTTTGTTTATATTGTTGGACAAATTGCAATGCTCACGATTCATTCCAAGACTGTCGTTCAATTAGTAAAGGAAATTGACGTCATAATATGACGTAACTCCTATGTTACTAGTTTTTGCCATGGTAAAATATGAGTATTTTACTATGATCGAAATTGTTATCAAACAGTTCTGAATCTTCGAGCTGCTTTTTGATTTGTACTGTGCCTTAGAAAATGTACATCTTGATTGCAAAAATGCACGATGAGTGAATAAGGGCTTCACCTTCGCAAGATATACCTTTAAACTTTAAAATAACCTTTCTTGTGGAATTCTTGATGGTCTTGACATTAAGCAACTGATAATATGTTTTCATGAAAGAAAAAGGTGCCGTTATTAAGTTTTTTTGCTAAGCTAAGGTCTTTATATCCATAGTAGTCATGCTTGGTCGGTGATTTGATGAAATCCAGAACCTATGTCTAGATATTTGGATGATTTACTCTTTCTTTTCCCCTAGTATGTAATCATGTGGCATTCGAAAGTCGGTACCTGTCTTGTGAAAAAGATGTGAGGTTATCTTATGATGTTTAGTTGCTTCCAAGTAAAAGCTTCAATTACTTAGTCGGTAGTTTGGATGACTAAGATAAAATTTTATAATACAGGTTTGATGAGCCTTGTGTATGTAGTGTATATTATTAGAATACTGTTTTTTATTCGAAAGCTAAAGTTAACCGTTAAGTGTATGATGGAACGAATGACCAATTGTTTTTATGTAGCTTATATTATATGTTCTTTTATTTATTTCTCTTTTTTCGCTAATGAAATTTCAAATTATTGCCTGAGCTTTCTAAATGCATTATCTCATCAACTTGTCTGTTTCGTTCCTTTTTGCTTGGATACCCATTAGACTCTTGAATTATTATTGAGCACAACCAGTCGTGTCTATATTATGCCATCATTTTAAGGTTCATATACTATATCATTTCGGACGAAGAGCTTTATTCCTACGATTCCAAACCTTTCTCTCGTATAAAAACTAGGGCTTAGCAAATTATATGTCTGAATATAGTTCATGTCGTAATAAAAATATTAGTTAGTCAACAAAATGGTAGTGGTTCTTAATGTCCTTAGTGCTCCGGGAGTCTGGACGTACATTTAAATATCACCATTCGTCTTAATACATTCCAAAGCAAATCATCATCATTCTTTTGCCTTCATCCCAATTTATTTTGGGGTCGGCGCAAATTTATTTATTTAAACTTTTTACACACAAAAAAGGTACAAAGGCGGACTTAATGAGGCATTCTCTACCAGTCAACCAAGGGTGGTGAAGAGATTAGATGGCAGGTGCTCTGTTTCAAATTCAATTGCAAATGTCTTTTCAATGCACCCCAAAGCTATGATGTTTCAAAATTTAACCCAATTTACATCCCCACAGCCTATAGCTATCAGCTACGCCCTATAGAAGTATAAGATATTGTAAAACAAGTAAAATAGATTATGAACCAACAGTATGCAAAGGGTATCCCATCCACTTAGATGCCTGTCATTGGGAGTAAACTATAATCTACTGCGGTTTCTACAGCCGAAATGATTGTAATTTGTGGTTTTGAGAGCACTACCCTGTAAACAATATAATTGCAGTCATGCTTTGGACTTCTCAACATATAATTTTGGTTTTAGAACTGATTTTCTTGCTAAAAGGGCTTGATAATAATGTATAATTTAAATTCAACATTTTATGTGTTGAGTTTACATACCATAAAATAACAGCCACATTTTTATAAAACTTACCTCTATACTTCGTTTGTGGTTTTGGTCTCAGCAGCCCTTGGCCCTCTACCCACCGCGTCGCATCGTGTCGCCCGCCTGCGCTATAACTTCGTTTTCGCTTAGCGTTCATTCTGCTCGGCTCCTAGGGGTCTTAGCGTTATGTAAAAATTAACCTACATATCTATAACCTTCCTCAAAAAACCGGCCAAGTGCGTGTCGAACCACGCACAATGAAGGGTTCCGTAGTTGGGATTAATTTATCCCAAGAACAAACTTAACATTGTAGTTGAAAAACATGTTCTCCCATATGGAATGTATGGGAGATCATGTTTTTCAAACCGCAAATTTAAGTTGGTTGATTATTACTCGTTAACCTGTACAGCCTACTTAGCTCTAATAGTTTTCCATTTAATTTCGTTATATATACTACTGCTGTGAATTTTTTCACAAGTCCAAGTACAACCATTTAGCTAGAAGAGGGGGGGGGGGGACACTTGGCTCTAACAAAAAAATTCAGTTAAAAGCTTAATATTTCGCAAACGGATCCCTGAATCTAAAAATGGTTTTCACAAACTCACAATATTTTTGAACGAACTTTCTAACGATACCCCACAACATGGGGTAGACGAGAAAAAAAAAACATCCCCACTTAACGTGTAGGGGAGGTACCCTAAAAAAATATATTTTTCTTAATTTTATTTTACCAATTTGTCGGCATGATTAATATGTATACATATGCCAAATTACAGCTTTCTAGTACGAACCGTCTCTGAGCTAACCTGCGGACAGACAGACAGACAGACGAACATGGTGAAACTATAAGGTTTCCTTGTTTACTACGGAACCCTAAAAATGGGCTATCAATTGCAAAAATGGTACTGGACTGGTACATAGTTCCAGAGATTAGCGCGTTCAAACAAACAAACTCTTCAGCTTTATCATATTACTAGCTGCGCCCCGTGTTTTTATCCGCATAACTCTCGATCCCGTGGTAATATCGGAATAAGAAGTATCCTAAGTCCTATTCCACGTAATGGTCTACCATTTTGCCAAAATTCATCCAAATCTCTCCAGCCGGTTTAGCGTGAAAGCGTAACAAACAAAGAAACTCACTTTCGCATTTATAATATTAGTTAGGATTACCTACTACCTGCCCGCGGCTTATTACTTATTTTTACTTATAACATCAGCTATCTGTCAGTGAAAGTCCCGTCAAAATCGTTCCAGCCGTTTCGGAGATTACTCGGAGAAACAGACAAAAATGTTTTTTTTTTTTTTTTGCGAGTACCGTATATACTTTTATAATATGCATTTAGTAAAACGCTTTTATTTTGACATAACAGATTCTTAAATTTTATTTATATGTATAGAACTATAGATTATGCTAAGTAAATGTTAATAAATGTACCTACAGTCAGTAGAGATAGATTGTATATCATATTTTACAGAAAGGTAAAAATGGCGAAAATGTCGCCAACGTGAGGTTTCTTACAAACATGATGATTAATGTTTGCTTTGAAAATCATTGGATTATAAAAAAATGATATTAAACGAAAGAAAATTAACGTGCTTTCCGAGGCACGGAGGAGTCTCGATATGTAATGGATGGACACCCTTCTACGAACCAACCGCGGCAAGCGTAGTTTAACCTTCGATCGACTCGAGGGTTATCATTAAGCCACTTGCTAGCTCCTCTATGTCTTTTCAAAGTTATCAACGAAATTCAATTTTCAAGTGAATGTAGTAGTTTTAAATAATATTTTCATTTTATTTAATGTATTCAAGGTGTGAATGTTGCAAGTGTATCCGCATTGTATGTAAATATTCTGGCACGTCTTCAGTTGCGTAAAGACTAGAGTTTAAAGTTGAGGAAAACCTCTTTAAATGACGTTTGCACTGGAGTAACACTAACTATAATTATGTTTAAGTATAATATGTTAGTTCATCGGTGTCATCATCTATGCAGGAAATACTTGAAACAAAAATGAAACAATATACCACGATGAGTACCTTCTACTGCAACTGTATCTTTTTATTGTTTTTGGTCCGAGACTATGTGAGTCAAGAGTGATGATATAAATGTTGATGGATGAAGAGGGAGAGGAAGGTCAAAGAAAAGATGGATGGATTGTGTGATGAATGATATGAAAGAGAAGAGAGTGAATGATAACGTGACCGTTGACAGGGGAGAGTGGAAGAAGAAAACGTGGTGCGCCGACCCCTCGTACCATAGCACAAGGGCAGGAAGATGATGATGACTGCGAATTGATGTACTTATGCCAAGCTTGTTAAAACTTATCTTAAGACCAACATAGGTAGCTGACAGAATTTAGCTATGTTACTGCCTTGTATTTATGAGAATTTATGCCTGTTCTCCGCATAATGTTGCTCACGTTATTGTCTTTGACTTCTCTGTTTTTCAAATGGCCCAAAGGTTCAGGTAATTTATTTTGGTTAACGAAAATAAACTGTTTATTGTGGAATAGTCTCAGGAGCTATCTTAAGATTTGCTGCCTTATATTCCTTTGTATTCCAAGTAAACCCTTCAAAAACTCTTAACTTATAATAAACGTGCTACGTCTTAGTCGCTAAACTAAATCGGTCCTCCATTACTTCCGACAAACCGAGGGAACAGGTACTGTAAGCGTGAAAGTTACGTAAGAAAGCAATCTTAAGATAATTTACGTAATCGTTTCTCGGTCACGGGTGCAGCGAGTCGTTGCGAGTGATTGTATCCACGCTTTGTTTTATTTTTTGTAGAAGAATTTTGGTTGGTTTAGTTGGAAAGATCTTATTGCGATACGCGATTTTCGTTTTTAATAAATTAGTTTTGATGTTTAGGTTATATTTAATAGGTTTGTGACTAGATCTATTACTGCTTTAGATGAGTTTGGCTTTTAAGATAAATGGTGGGATTCTTTCACCATTATCATCATTATTTTTCATCAAACAAAGTCGAGGCAAAATTAGTTCGAAAAACGAACTAACTTACACTCGACCTAGTTCAGGGTTTTTATCAGATGCAAATAGCTGCGTTCTTTGCCTGTTTTCCTTTCAAATAAACTTCCTTGTAATGTCTAAAATAAATCTAATTGAATGTTTAATTTAACTAACAAGAAATTCTTGTCCAAAACATGCCAACATTTCTTCTATACCCAGGTACGTCCTGGCACATCACATCGTCCAAAGATGTTCATTACCCATCCAATTTAATTTTACGTTCATTTTAATAACAGTCGTATAGCATGATGACATGAATGTCGTCTTACAAATCGATCCGTGCCCTATTTGTGCTAATGGGTCCGGGACGTAATGAAATGCTATCAACAATTGTACTTTCGTACGTTACTTGGTACGCATTTGGGACTGCTATCATCATAAATTGAGTACCTTTGTGATTACTTTTTGGGCCAAATATGGTTTCAATTAGTGCTTTGTGGTTCGAAGCACGTTTCAGCATGTCGTGTAAGTAAGTTAGTATAGTCGTGTTGATTATAATAGTTGCCTAATACTTTGCCAAGTCGCTGACTGACTTTTATAAGATTCTTTTTCGAATTATCCAGCTGTCCGAAAGGCAAGTAATGTAGAAGCCTTGCACGGAAAGAAAAATGGGGTTAATTATGATACCAGCCAGTAAGCATTCACTTAAAATTACTTTATTCATACATCACTACAATATCATCGAGAACGATAGTTATTTATAATCACTTTGCTTGACACACAAAACATTTGGTTGGAATGTGGATTGTCGATCGTAATATTGTTGTCAGCGTCACTTGTTGTTGATAAATATACTTATTTTTTTTGGATCTAAGTAGTCTTGCCGGATTTTTCTATAGCAACTATTGCGTGTTGGTCCATCCAGGTTTGCGTTTACATTTACGATATTTTCCTTCATCGTAAGAGTTTTTAATATTTTTTCTTTATCTTTCCTTGCTGTTACCGTAATGGGTGTGCAAGTTCTCATTACTAAAGACCTATTTAAAATTCATTACGTATTCTTTGATCACTTATTAACCACTCGTGGTAAGCATGACAATGGGCAATACAAGGTCTTCATCGATCCGTCGATAAGTACGGTAGGTACTGCTGATTTCTATTTCTGGTACTTTATATCGATCAGCCTTTAAGTTGAAAGTTTTATTGTGTTTCGATTAAAACTTAAGGTCTCTGCGTTATCAGTTTGTTGTGAATTTTCTGTATCCTTTTTAAGGTCTTTGATCTTTCTCTTATATCTTTATTGCGGACTTAGCAAGGGTGAGCACCCTAATTGCGTAACACACAATCAGATAATCTGAATGATTTTTTGAAGGATATTGCTAATCCATTGCTTCATATGTTCGAAAAATTTGTCTGCTCAACAACGTTAATAACGCAATGAATGTTGTTGAACTGTCAAAATGAAACAGATTGTGATTGATCATGTGTTATGCAATTAGGATGCTGTGGGGTTTAAAACCATGGTCTAGCTATTGGGGTGCCAAATGCCGAAAGATGTGAATCGGCTTCCGTATTTCTCCAACAGATGATTAAGTAGAAGCGGTATTCTACAAAGTCTTATTTCGACGAAGCTTTGTATCGAGCAATTAATAAGGTCGTGGAATGCACGATTGCTGAAAGGGTGTGATAATTATGCAAACGATATATTCGTGGAAGCCAACATCTATGAAAACTTTACTATTTCGCAGAAGCGATGATCTATTGTGAAGGCGTTTTCATCATCATCATCATCATCGACAGCCTTGTTCTACCCATTGCTGAGTATTGGCGTCCTCCCTTTTGTGCCATGCTTCCCTGGTCTGTGCGAGTATCATTCAGAAGGCATCTTTAATTAATCACATTGTTGCAGGCTCAATATCGTCTAGTTAAAAAATCTCAATATTAACTAACGTATCATTTTAGTTACTGGTAACTCCAAACGCAGTTAGTTAATCAATAATGAACGGATAGTTCAAGGTCCATTACACATAAGTGCAAGACCGGTGTTGTTGGAGAACTTGTTTCCGTCATTAAATTATGTATACGGAATTAATGGTTCTATAATGACTATGTTAGTGACTGTTGAATGTAGTAAATTCAAAATACTCACAAAATAGGAGTAAATGAAGGAACAGACTCTTTGTCAAGGGATTTTGAAGTCGAAAAGAATGTGATAACCGCAAACAAAAACCGTAAAGTTCGTGGAATGATGAAAAACAATATGGTTGCTAATATACATCTTATCTAATATTATTAATGCGATAGTCACTTTGTTTATTTGTTGCGGCGCTTTCAAGCTTTAACGGCTGAACGGATTTGGATGAAATTTAGCACATGGGTAGACCATGATCTGGGTTAAGACATAGGATACTTTTTATCCCAATATTCCCACGGGATCGAGACTTATGCGTGGCGCATTTATTAGTACTTTAAGTGCAAGATTGTATCTCTCTCTTTGATGCGGTTTCAAGGCCTAACTTTGGAACCAATTTAACTGAGCAATATGGTGGATATAAGTGAGTGGTAAATCTTTTAGCCAGTTTGCAAAATGGTTTATCGGGGCTGATTGCTGCGCCGGACGTTCATTAATCATTATGTATCCCCAGTCGCCACACGTGGATGCTATTTTAAATGTAGGATAGTGGAAAATTTTAAGCATTCTACGGACTAATAAAGTTTGTTTACCAACTATTAAGAAAGTAAGTTCGCGTCTATCAAACGTCTACGATGTATCACGAACTTTCTCTTTGCGGCGGACGCTGTCCAAATTATGGAATGCTATTGTTGTTATTATTATTAGTATGTTCACGTGGTGGTCACATGACGCATCCATAGGTCTCGTAAACCAGTCTAAAATAAATAAAAATTGTTTTATTTTGGAATTGGTCTCTCCTGCATTATGCTGAGATAGCCTTTTTGGCCTCGCACTGGTCGTTATAATTTTTTTAATTTTTCATATGTTAATTTTGTTAGTTTTAAATGATAATTTTGCTGATATTTTTCGTTCTTTCTTTCTATCCTTATTTTTTATCTCGATTTTATTTATTTATAATATTGTTATCACTGCCTGTATTTTCCGATGCTTTGTCATGTATGCCAACAATTGATCTCTCATCTGATCTACCTGTGATTTCAGCTGCATCCTATACCCTTCAGATCAGTTCAGTTTGGCGGCAGAAATTATCATTGCATGGAGACTCTTTGTAAAGAGATCTACCTTTTATCTATCACTACCAAGTGCCACAGCAAGTACCAACAACTTGCTGTTGTGTTCAGTGTTTTTTAACCAAATGTCAGAGGTTCTTTTTATTAAATGTTTTTGTTTGACTAACCTACTGGTTACCGCCTACCGGCCTCGTGTTGTATCGTATCATTGTATCGATGAACTTGACATTCACAGTATATTTTTGAAAATCAGCTTCTACGAAATTTTATTTTCCACCTAATGTCGGATCATTATTGACAGACAACAGACACAAGCTTGTTGTCTTCCAACCTAACGTTTTGAACAGATTTGAAACCATTTTAGTAGATCTAAATCCAAACATTTTTTTGTTGTTTGTGGCGGGAAGCCCTTTCTCCTTCCAAACCTCTTGTCTTTTTACAATATTCTAGTTGGTTGGTAACTTACAAAAAACACTGACATGAATAATTTACTTTCTCTTCTCTATGGTCGTTACCGAAAACGCTATTAAAGTAGCGTTAGTTTTGGCGTTCCGTAGATTAAATTGAAAAAACGGAAGCCCCTATGAAAACAGTTTCACTAAGTACTTTCAATGAATTTTATAGAGTTATTCAATGATCGCCGCTACTGAATGAACAGTTATTGTATCATCTCGTAAACTCAATTGTCTTTTAATGATTATACTTACCACTGTTTTAATGACAAGTACTGCTGCTTGGCAGGAAGTCCTTTTGTGCTCACACGTTTTTCTTGCCGTGAAAAACTACGGTTTATTCGCCGTTTTTAGGCGAGGTCGTCAGTGTTGTATGGAACACTATGGAAGCTTGTTGACGGACACGTATTTTCAGGGGTCTGGGGACGCGTCCCGATTTGCATCTGATCGGGACAATAAATGTCCCGATAAATCAATAAATTTATTGAAAACCATATATTTGCAAACGAATCGTTTTCTTACCAATGCACTTGGTTGGTGGAAGCAAGAAAAACCACTATGGTTCGCGTAGAATAAGCTAGCTGGACAAAACTATTTGTTTAGATTTTTGTTCCTAAATGAGGTTATTAAGCATAGATATGAGAGTTTTAATACTTTTTTGAGGACCATTGGTCGTTTGAGCAGGTATAGTCAAATAAAAACATAATATTTTTTTAAACAATTTTATCTATAAATGTAACTATAAAATCTAATAACAGATACATTAAATACTTAATAACTAAATCTATCACTCATTATCATCAGATGAATCATCCATTGAATAGTCATGATCATGAGTGGCAGAACTATGGAAACTAGAAACTATATTAACATTTTGTTCCTTACAGCTAGGTTGAAGTATTAAATCTAGGACTTCGGTAGAGAACGAACCTGATTTCTTCCGGGGAACTTCTCTTAAACCATTTATTACAGGGTCAGATGTTATCAATAACATATTAAGTAAATCTCTATTCATAGCAATTCGCGATCGTTTCGTGTGTTGTGTTCACGAAATCTTCTGCAGTCCTTATTCCGAGCTTCCTGTGCTTCTTCGGAAAGCTGGCCGATAGGCAGAAGTGATGATTTAATTACATCACCACTGTGCAAATTTATTTTGTGAACAAAAAATTTCGCGGGCATATAATACCATGGATAGAGGTTTACGTAAAGTTTTCTGGTTTCTTGAGCTAAGGTTTCAAATTTTTCAATATTTATATCATATTCTGATGATAAAGCACGAAGCAGTATGCCAAATTTTTGTATAAGTGAAACATCTAACCCTGTAATATCGACACTTGCCTTGGGATTTTCAAAAAATCCTCGCGCGGTATTTCCGTCATTAGTGTTACCGAACCCTGGTTTTGGTTTGTCTACAATCAAGCCCATCTCGCTTTTAAAACGTCTTTTAATGTTCTTTGTCTTTTAATCTTCTCTAGGAACCGCTCTCGATTTCTTCCACAGCTGCTCCACTTTTCAGCTAATTTTGACGAATATTTTGAGATGGTGACCTTGACATCTCTCAGGGACTGCTCTGTAACACCATCAAAATCATGTCTCAAAGATATAAACCGAAACAGCGCCTCATACCGCGTTTCCTTTGGGTGTTTTAGCCATTCTTCGAAAAAATCCATTGTTGAGACGATGAAAACTGTTTAACGAAAAAATGAAAAAAAATTGTTGTGCAAATAATTCTCAATATTTTTTTTTTACTAATTACTACTAGATACTTGTGAGAATCATATAAAATAGATTCTATAGAGTGGACATGAGTGGAAATGTAATTTTTTGACCATTGAATTCAAAAATATAGGTAAAAAAGTCCACCTTTATTTAAAAAAATAATTTAATAAAATTATAGAATGAAGTTCCTGTGATAAAAATGAATTAAAACAAAACTTCTTACCCTTATGCACACAATCCATCACAAAAATACTATCATAAATTTATTTAGTTACTTAAATAATGGTATCAATGATGGTGTAACAATTCAAATGAATGCAGTTTGAATTATCAATTCTTTAAATACTTGCCTTAATGACGGTCCTAGTGAGGGTAATTACGAAAATTAATAGGTGTATTCCTTAATGTAAAGGGCTTATGAGTTCTAATTAGTAATTAACTACTAGGAATTGAAGAGTTGTTTTTGTCCAGCTAGTTTGTTCTACACGAACCAGAGTGCAATGGTAACATTTTTTATTGCGAAACCGGGCCTATACAGAAATTCGGCAGCTAATTTTACTTGTGATAGCTATTTCCATACGGGAGGGTCTACTATGTAAAGCTATGAGGTATTTGCTTCATTATTGGTAAAGATACAAGTGTCTTAATTTTAACCAATAACGGTCCGTAAATTATAGGAATCGGCCATTATTAGAAAACAACAAAATAACTATTATTCGACTCGCTCTTGACGATATTTAGCTAAATCAAGACTTTTGGAAAGGCGCGGGCGCATAGAGCTATTATCTGCTGCCTAGAGCCGGGCAGCTCTTATGTTTTTATATGTATGTATTGTTATGGGATTATTATTATATAATGATATTCTGCTACATAATCTGGCAATTACAATCTAAAATGCATTATTTCCGCTTGAGATAAGTTTAATAGAGTAGTAGATAAGTCTGATGAAACACTGAATTCATCTAGTTAAAATATCATTTATTTTTGACGCGTAAAAGTGTTTGTAAAAATCTGCTTACATAATTAAAATCATTTATCATTTAATAATGTTTTCCTACGTTATCATCTTTTTTTCTTTCCTATAATATTATAACTAAGAATCAGCCATTTTTTGCGAACACGACACGTGCTTTTTCACGAAAATGGCCTGTCGTGCAAATTGCGTATCGTGCAAATGGTGTGGCGTGCAAATGGCCTGTCGTGTCATACAAATGGCCAATGTCTTTTACTCAAGTTTTCCGGATCCCATAACAATTCCTTTATCCTTTAGTAGGTAGCCTACCCGTCAAATTACTAGCTTTCCAGAGACTTGTCAATTTGAATTTATTAAAATGGACAACTGCACTTCCCTACGTGTTTATTAGTCGAGCGAGCACGCGTGGGCTGAAATCAGCGTCAGGTGGTATTATAATTTGTGCCGTCATGTAACATTATGCTGAGCTGAGGGCCTTCGAGCATTATATCCATTGTGTTGTTACTGTTTTCAAAAAATTCAAAATTCAAAAGTCATTTATTCAAACTAGGCTGAGAATCAGCACTTTTCGAACGTCAACATTACGTAAGACAGTCCTCCAAAAACGCCCGCCCTTCACCACTTCCTAGTGCTTTAGCTGGGAAGAAGAGGCGCAAAAAACTCCCCAGCATATAGTATAAAGGTGTTATTGTTCTAATGCCAATAAACGTATTTTTCTTTCTTTCTTTACTTATAACATAACAATGTTTCCCCAATGAGTTGAGCAGAGGTATACCTAAATTACACCCAAATTCCGTCAGTTATATTGTTAAGTTCCAAGTAGTAGGGGGCGAGCCTATTGCCATCAACCGGGCACAAATCCAGACTCCGGGCTGCTACTGAGAAATTCCAGACAGAAAGAGTCAGGAACACTGCCTGACCTGAGCCAGTTCCTCACATAAAATAAGAACCATAATGTAGGCATTACAAATTGCTATCATTTCCGATTTGTTAATGAATAATTCCGGGGCTTTACCTACAGTCAAATAGTTGACTATATTTGCAAAGTACACATATTTACTCAGTATCTAGTAGTGATGTTGCGAATACTACTTTTACGAATACCGATTGTACCTACTATTCGCCGAATACGAATAGTAAGTAATACCTGATACTACTATAACTACACGAAATTATTAGTCAAAGAAGGTGAAAGGAAATAAAACATGCTAAGCAATATAAATATTTACATGTAATTTATACATTAAAATTAACTATAGGTATATTTTTATTTAAAAAACATAATAGTTGCAAGTTTTTTGGCGACAAACGATTCCTATTTTCTTTCGGTGTATTTTAGTACCAAGTCGATAAAACACAGTTAACACACAGACAATTTATTTGTAACTGTTCCTTTTTAACTAAATACGTGCCCACTCGGGGCTTAGCTACAAAAAAAACTAAAAGGTCGCCACATTTGCTGACCATCTGTGGATGAAAGCAAAAGATATGATAGTTTTATGATTTTATAAATGAATCTTTGTGTCTGTCAACTCGGTCGCCATAACAGTATTCGGCGAATACGAATATTAGTATTCGTTGCATCACTAGTAATTAGATATTGCTTCATAAGTTGCCATTTCCCTGAACTGTCTTTGGCAATGTGTTTATGACGAGTCTCTGTTAATTTATAAAACAATGAATGTGTGATCAAGATCAAATGAGTTTCTCAAATACTCTCAAGTACTCTCGTCTCGTACATACGAGTTCGCCTGTATGTGTTAGCGACTAGCTCCTACATCGCACGGATGTTACGACATGACAAAACATCCAGATTTTATTATTATTTTTTAGTTAAATATAAATGTATTATACACCTAAGCCTTCCGGAATAAATTATCTAAATGATGGTAAAAATTGCATAAAATCCATTGTGTTAGAAGGACTAAACGGTCACACAGACACGAAAATCGTAATTTTTTCACGATATCTAAATATCGTGAAAAAATGACGATTTTCGTGTGATTGTGATTATGAATGCGTCATATTCGATGATTCTATCCATTCCTTTCACTATGCGGCTCAATCAAAGTGAAATTTATGAATAATAGCCTTCCATACCACATAACTGACATAACCCAAGTTAGTTTTAAATCAATAACATATGCGTTCGTTTTATCTTCTACTACTTACAATTTACTTGCCTTGTTGCTCTAGTGATCGCAAGCTACTGCTGAGCATGAGGGTTCGATTCCCGAGTCGGGCAAAGTGTTATTGGGTTTTTCCATCTGAAGTTCCTCAGTAGCAGCCCGGAGTCTGAATTTGCGCTTCGTTGGTTGGCAATAGGCTCGCCCCCCTATTAAATGGGACTTAAACATAACTGGCGAAATGTGGGTGTACACCGTTTGTGATTTTATGTTATGTTATTTACAATTGACTTTTCAAAATAAACATGGCAACATCTGTATTATGATTTTGTGTAAATAAAGCTAGAAACAATATAATTTGTCCTATCATATCGACATGTACATTAAATCAAATTGTAGACGTATACAGTACTGGTCGGGTCAAGAGTTCAACTTTGTTGTAACAAAGAATACCAACTACAAAGTACAATATACTTTATCATCTTGAACATAAGGTTGATTTTATAACTGTTGGTTTTATCTATGTGGTTGGTTTTTATCATATTCTCAAAGTATAATAAAATTGCATCGCGTTTGTTATAGATCGAAAACGCCGAATTATCGTAATTTTCTTGCCCTAGTACAAAGCATGATGAATTTTGTTTCATGTTTTGCTTCATCAATTTTTTTTTATTAAACTGCTTGCCTACTATGTTTCACAAATAAATATTATAAGGGTCTAGCGTAGTAGTACTTCGTCCCTTTTGGTTCGTTTTGACTGTACAGCGAAAGAGTGTGACTGTAATTTCTTCTTCTTCAATCGGTCCCTCTGACTCGATCTCATTACTGAGGATCGTGGTCACTGGACCCCTTTAAGGCTTGTGCAGACCAGCACGACTTGTCGCGCGACGCGACACGAACAATACAATTTCTAAGAAAACTTCACAGTATAACAAACTGTAGACAATCAGCGGACTGTAATTTAAGTACGTAGTTTTAATTATTTTTAGGATAAAAAATTACCTAAGTATATTAAAAATGACAGAAATCGATTCAGTAAACGATTCTGAACAAACTACTTTCATAATGTGCATTAATTCATTGTATGATTTAGTAGTACTGAGTAATGAAGTAAATTTAAAAAAATATCTTTTACGAGCCGTATGCCCGATATGATTGGCCATCGTCAAAAATGACGAAGTTCCATAAAAAATTTCACCCCCTTGGGGGATGCATTTTCAAAAACTCTTCCTTAGTGTTCAACGCGAAACCGTAGCAGCGAAATCGATCTTTTCAAAAGTTCCTATAGCGAAGGTGAGCACTAAGGAAGAGTTTTTGAAAATGCACATTTTCAAAAACTCTTCCTTAGTTAGTTCCTTAGTTTCGCGGCGGAGATGTGCTACTGGTGTTAACCGGTGTCGCGTCGTCGGTCTGCACGAGGCTTTATTCAGTAGATTTTAAAAATTTCAATGCAATAAGGTCACCTTGACACACGAATCTAGTTTCAGTAAACCGGATAATTATTTATGTATTTTAAACGTAAATACTGTAATGTATGATCTGACCTTGTACATATTGAAGACGTTAATAAGTGCAAAACTCGATTAAAATGTACATTGATTACTATTAACAACAGCGTTGGTCAGCTGTTTGTTCATTATTTTGTTGAGTGTTGTCACAGCGTGGAATGTGTGTATAAAAATAATAAAATTAAAATAAAAGTTATAAAAACTAAAACCGAACTACGACAAAAAGTCAACTAAAAGGGTATAAACAAGACATCACAGACAGACTAATTAAAAATCTAGAGTCACAAGTAATCTGTTCGATTTATGCCCTAGGACGTGTGACTCCGGATTCTTATTAGTTCATGACTTTAAGTCCTATAGAGGGCGCCATATTTAATGTGACGTCATATAGCCTCGGACAATCAAGACGCTTCCAACTAGTTTTCTTCCGCGACTTTTCATAGTTCGGTTCAAACCTTCACACCGCGTACTATCCTCGCTGCCTCATTGTCGTTGGTCTAGTGGTCAAAAGCGCTACTGCTGCCCATGAGGTCCTGGGTTCGATTCCCGGGTCGGTCAAAGTGTTATTGGGTTTTTCAATCTGGAATTTCTCAGTAGCAGCCCGGAGTCTGGATTTGTGCACGGTTGATGGCAATAGGCTCGCCCCCTATTACATGAGACTTAAACATAACTGGCGAAATGTGGGTGTACTATAGGTACACCTCTGCCTGGCCCTTCGAATTACAGGCGTGATGTTATGTTTATGGGAAGGTAGTGAAACAGACCATTTATCGTTTAATTCGTTTTAAAACATGTGATTTCACAACCCAAAACGTCGAAGCAATAAGATTTGTAATCGTAACGAAAACGAAACTAACCACATTTTTGTCCTTGACTTGCAAACTGTTGACGTGTACGTGTTGTTGATTCGACTCAGCTGTTGTAACACGTGATTATGAACCCTTTAAGCAAAAATATCGCGGCGATTTTTTTTCGTGTAATGGATTTTCAATGCTCTGATTAGCGCCGAGAGTTGAAAATTCAACCATATGTTTTTTCAATGCGCTGGTACGAGAGTGCGTCCCAGCGCGTTGGATTCTCAACGCTCGGCTCAACACCGAGAGTTGAAAATCCATTGCACGATAAAATCCCGCCGCGATATTTTTGCGTCCGTGCGGACGTGGGCTAAGTGTCGACCCGTAAGGACTGTCAAAGAGTGTGCTTTCCGAGGCACGGAGGAGTCTTGGTATGTAAAGATGGTCACCCATCTACGGACCAACCCCGGCAAGCGTAGATTCACCTGATGGATCGACCCGTGCGGCTGTTTTAGTTATTAATACTAACTGTATACAAAAATTTATAAATTCTTTCTTCCTCAGGATCATACCAACCGAGCAATGAGTTGATGCTACGTTTCTACAGTTACTTCAAGCAAGCGTCAGAGGGCCCCTGCGATAAGCCAAAGCCTGGATTCTGGGATGTAGTTAACAGGTGAGATATTTTGTATAGGTTAGCAATAGCAAAAGCACGCGAATTGCGTAAATCTCCTGCTAACAGGCACTTTTTAGATGAACACACTTAACCCTTGAAAGATAATCATATTGAGATGTACGTACAGTCACTAGCATAAATATATTACTATGGACAGCTCGGCAATAATATCTGACATCATGATTCATCCATTAATATCTGTCGTCAAGATGACGGATGTGATCATTTTGTGGAAGGCATATACAAGTGTCAGCACAAATATGTGACATCGAAGGAACACCAAAAGTATCTAACGAGACTGCGACGCCAAAATGCCTGCCGTACTCTATTTAATTCAGAAGAATGTGATACCTCGTTGTGACCACTCCTTTTTTGGAAATTGGTAAAAAAGTACAGAGTCGTCACCAAAAAATAAATGGTTACTTGCTCACGTTTAAATACTTCTCTTATCTAATTTCAGAGCAAAATGGGAATCCTGGAACAAATTGGGCAACATGACAAAG
Organism: Agrochola lota; assembly: GCA_947364205.1. Classification (NCBI taxonomy): domain Eukaryota; kingdom Metazoa; phylum Arthropoda; class Insecta; order Lepidoptera; family Noctuidae; genus Agrochola; species Agrochola lota. The sequence continues at coordinate 8,955,007 of OX376245.1, read as the reverse complement.
GATGAAGCAATGCAGGCGTACGTCGCTGAATTACACAAGGTAAACTAAACGATGAACTCCCCCGTATGAACTATTTTCGAGAACGCCTTTGATGGGTTCCTCTGGAATTGGCGAGACAAAACAAAACATCGAGAGAAAGGAATAAACGGAATGAAGAAAGAATGTACCTGTACATTCCTTGTCCTAGACAAAGGCCTCCCTTTGTCTAGGACAAGCAATGTACAGGTTATATAATTAAAAAAAACACAATACAATACACAACTAAATACTATAGGAACCATTGAAAAAAAAAACAAATAAAATCAGTGGATTAGATCATAGGATTAGATTTAGATCATGCATACAAGTATTATTTATTTGCATTTATAAGAACACCATCTTAACTAATATTATAAATGCGAAAGTGAGATTGTTTGTCATGCTGCGGCCGCATCTGTGTCTACCGTGACGAAGCAATGCGTGCCGAAGCTTCGTATGTTTTGCTCGCTAAAAAGTTCTCGCGCTAATGCGGTGGTCACATTAGTGGCTTTGCGCTAAAACCCTTTGATGTACTCGGGCGATAAGTGCTGCGCAGTCCGACTATCCCGACGATAGCCGATAATGGTTGGTCACATCTGCGTGTATCGTATCACTGTGCGAAGCTTCGTCAGGATAGACGCAAATTCTCAGCATTACACTTTCACGCTAAGACGGCTGAACAGATTTGGATGAAATTTGGCACATGTGTAGACCATGACCTGGGTTAGGATATATGTTACTTTTTATCCCGATATTCCCACGGGATCGACACCTACGCGGGCGAAACCACGGGGCGCAGCCAGTAAATTTATATATTTTTTTGTTTTCTGTAAGTATAGTTTTTAAATGGTTAAAGGTTTATTTACCTTTAACTTGATGAGTAACAAAAATAATGGCTATAATTCACATGTGTCTCATAAACGTACAAAACTCACAAACACAACCAATTCACAGGGCCACACAACTTCAATTAGAGTTATTAGCACTTTTGAACGAAGTAGGTTAGTTGTCCTAGGTTGCTAACTTGATAAGTGTTGTGGTAAATACCATGGTGTCATTATGTCATATATTTTAAAATGCTTGTGACTTTTTGACATTCTAATACCAAAAACAATGTCCCAAGATCACCCGTGCGAACCTGGACTAAGAGGACACAGTTTCCATAGAATAGAACAGCATAATTACTTAATGTAGTAACAAAACCGTAGGTACTTAAAATATCAAATAAAAATAAGGATATTACTGAGATTATGATTCGAGTGTGAATACCTGTGCGTAGTGTGTCTGTATGTGAGAGTGTATGCGAGTGTGTTACATTTCAGAGTGTATCTGCTACGTTATGTGCTCCAAAAGTGCTTCCGTTTCATCATATGTTAGTGTCTTTATCCAATTAGTTATTGTTTTGCGTATATGTAAATCTTTTTGTATATTTTGTTGTATAGCTGAGCAGACCGTTTATTAAATTGCCTACAAGCAAACATGGTTTTAGTGTGTGGAAGTTGTGTAACAATGAAAGTCTCCCTTTTCCGTAATAAATCTGTATCATATGACAGGAATGTTTGGATAATGTACATTTTACTTACGGAAAGTAAATCACTAATTTTGTATAAGGTCTCAGTAGGATATCTTTTATTATTAAAGTACTTTATCTTGATTAGAGCTCGTTGGGCTTGGTCCACTGCAATAAAATGGGTTTTTGCTGCACCTCCCCAAATAGGGATGCAATATAACAAGACCGACTGCACCAAAGCCATGTAGATCTCATTAAGATCATTTCTTGAGGGTGTCTCGTTTACTGGTCATATGTCCAAGTATTTTAAACATCCGGCTTAATTTTCTAATCCTATTTGAGAGCTCTTCAATGTGGATACCAGGATAACCGCTGATCGACTATCCCACCTAAATATTTAGTCTGTGCTTGTTTAATGCATGAACAAATATAGTATCTGTTATTATTTCGTATCCCCACATGGGTGGATTCTTAGATTGAGATCTTTCCTTGGTTGATTACTTTTGTTAATACTAAAGCATACTTAACTGGTTTTTGATGAATTTAACGTGACTGGGTTATTATTTAGCCAATTGGCTGTTGTCCCATACCCATCTAAGCTTTGAGGTTTACATGTTGCCAGGAGTTCCCAGAGAAAACAACAGCAGTTACATCAGCGTAAGAAAAAACTTTCATTATTCATATGCATGTTGCAGAGATCATTTAAATATATCAGGAATAGTTTAGGGCCCGGTACGCTGCCCTGGGGAATGCCGCCGTATATGACTTCAGCGTTACTACTAGTCAGTTCACCCACTTTAGATTTTTGTTTCCTACTCGTGAGATAGTCTTTAAATAACTTCAGCGGGGTTTCTCTTATTCCAGCTTTCTCCAGTTTACTTACAAGGACAGGGACAGTGACGGCGTCAAAAGCTTTTTTAAGGTCCAGGAAAACAGTAAGGCATTTATTGCCAGTGTCAAGTTGTACAGTTACTAGAGAAATTAGTGTTGTAACTGCATCCTCAGTGGATAAGCCTTGTCGAAAGCCAAATTCAGAGAGGGATAGTAAATTAAATTTAGTAATATATTTTATTAGTTTATCATTCATATTTTTTTCCAGTATTTTAGAAATGGATGGCAAAACAGATATAGGCCTGTAGTTAGTTAGTAGGTTGTTGACATCATATCTGTTCCCCCCTTATATACGGGAGTAATAATGAATTGTTTCAGTAGGTCAGGGAAGGTGCCGCTTTGGAAGCTGAGGTCTGCAAGGTGAGTTCTTACTGGTACGAACTTCCTTTCGTATGTGTTTTAGGAATTTTCTCGAGATACTATCCCCAACCAGGGGCACTATCAGACTTAAGGTCCATCAAGATTCGATAAACTTCATCGGGGTCAGTATCCAGGAGGACAAAACTGTTACACTGTACAGGTAGTTTGGCATGTTGATTTATAGGGTAATTATTACTAGGAAAAATTTGCTGAGGCAACTGTTTACCAACGTTGGCAAAAATTATATTTATAAGTTCCATGCTTCCACTTACTATTTCTATTAATAATACCAGCCTGTTACTGTCCCACTGCACGGCATAGGCTACTTTTCATCCAGTTGGCGATTTCAGACTTATTTTAATTATAGATCCAGGTTTCCTCACGATTTTCTCCTTCACCGATGTATGTAGGTACTATTTCTAGGAACCGACCATAAATATAGACTAGGGTCTACTAATGACAAAACCCAATAACACTATCCGACTCTGGATCGAAAGACCACAACCAGGGCTTGAAATTCCGGTATTTTTGGGAACCGGTACCATTGGCCTTGGTGTGTTACCGATACCAGACGTAGTACCTGTTCAATCAGTATCGGTACCAAACAAATATCTCCGTAAGTTTGTGTGAGAAAACAGATATAGTAAGTAATAAAACCGGCCAAGTGCGTGTCGGACCACGCACAATGAAGGGTTCCGTAGTTGGAATGAATTCATCCCAAGAACAAACTTAACATTGTAGTTGAAAACATGTTCTCCCATACGGAATGTATGGGAAAACATGTTTTTCAAACTGCAAATTTAAGTTTTCGACTATTACTCGTTAACCTGTAAAGCCTACTTAGCCGTAATATTTTTCCTTTTAATTTCATTATATATACTACTGCTGTGAATTTTGTCATAAATCCAAGTACAACCATTTAGCTGGCAGAGAAACACTCTATACTCTAACAAAAAATAGCACTTTAAAGCTTAATATTTCGCAAACGGATCCCTGAATTGAAAAACGGCTTTCATACCCCCACAATATTTTTGAACGACCTTTCCAACGACACTCCACAGCAAAGGACAGACGAGAAAAAAAAAAACTTCCCCACGTGTAGGGAGGAAGCCAAAAAAAATTTTTTTTGTTTTATTTTACCACCTTGTTGGCGTTATTAATATGTATACCCATGCCAAATTACAGCTTTCTAATACTAACAACCTCTGAGCTAAGCCGCAGACAGAGAGACAGACGGACATGGCGAAACTATAAGGGTTCCTGGTTTACTACGGAACCCTAAAAAGGATAGTTAATAGGCATCAGAAAAATAACTTCAAGTGGCCAACCGTATCGGTTCCTTGTACAAATATGGGATTTCGTACCGGTATTTGTTAGATGGAGTACCGGTACTCGTCTGGAACCGGTTCCAAGCCCCAACCTCTGCACTTCTTCATTTTTTTTTGCCCAAAATAATACTATTCTATTTGTCAACAGATAGTAGAAACGATGTCATACAACCAAGATGTAGCGTCATTCCTGTCAGTAGACGAGGACGATCAAGGTTTCCCGAACAACGACCTGGAGCTGGTCGCAGGCGACGTGCTGCGGAGAGTCAGGTCCGGACAGAACAGTCCTGTGTGTGAGTACGATTATAGCTGATTATGTTGCATTCAAATAATTTTGTTCATAGATTATAATGTCACTAATGTTATTGCAAAAATAATCTCACATCACAAATCCTCTTGTGGTTTTGGTATTCTGCCTATATTTGTGACTTAATGGTGAGGGCAACTGAATGCAACCCAGTGTCGCAAATGAGCTCTTGCGACTATTTTATCGAACGTAATTTCCTTCATAATTTGAGTGGCGTTTATTATGCTCATTTGGATCTACCATTAGGGATGGTATCCATGAAAGAAAGAATAAATAAAGCTATAAGAGGAGGGGAGATGTCTGCGGTGATAAGTAGTAGGACCGATCTTTATGAAAAAGCTTGGCTGTAGTCCGCGCGCGACTGGTAGTCACCGCCTGAAGTATGTGAGCGGTGAGACGGGAAAGGCGCCATTGAGACATAGAAAATTGGCAGACTGAGTTAGCTTGGCCTTTGTTTGCCTCCTCCTTCTCAACGCTCACATACCTCAGGCGGTGACTACCAGTCGCGCGCGGACTAAAAGAGGAGTATTATCACTGTACCAATTTCTGCTGCCAAGCACCGTGGGTTTGAAAGATATGGGTGCTGGAAAATTTTATGGACACAGTAATATCACTTGTAAATCTCTGGTATTGTAGATATCCAAAGACCGGAGTGATCACTTACCAGGTGTACCACGAGCCATGTTAAGACCGTTTATCCTAAAAGTTGGCACCGTCGGAAATAGCTGTCAAAAATTTACATGTCTTGACAAATTTGGCAATATTACTGTATGGAAATTAGGAATGTGGCTAACTAGCGAACTTAGAATATTAATAATGAATTGCAATTATAACATTGAATTTGATGTTGTACACGTTTTAGGTGTAAAAAAGGCATTTGGAAAGTTTCCAAATACTTTTTACATCTAAAACTAAATATTCGGTGTTACGATATTAATATTCATTATTATTAAATTCATAATCAATATTCTAGTTCGCTAATTAGCCACATTTCTTATTTCCATACAGTAATATTGCCAAATTAATCAAAACAGCGAAATACTTGACATCTATTTGTGACGTAGACCACTTTCAGAAAACGCTCTTAACATGAACAACTTAGTAAATATTTGTTGTTTGTTTATTAGACATTTCTCTTCTTAACTTTTATGGATACCAGTCTGTGTGGAGAAGTTCCTATCTCGAAGATAAGATCACCTTCACCCCAAAAGCCCTAACTCTACGTTCATCCTAGATTCGCGCTCAGTGTCCGGCGCGTCCTCCCCGGTGCGAGGTCAGTCGCCGCCGCCGCCGCGACAGCGACACGACTCCGAGGACGAGTACATAGACACTGTCGATGTTAGTGTAGTACGTATGTCTTGACTAATACCTTGGTTTTGGGTACTAACTTGTTTTTTTGTGTGTGTATTTATTAAGAGACAAATGACATCGAAAAATCTTTATATTTGGACTTTTAATCGTAACTTGATAGTTGAAGGGATACCAGTTTCTGACAACAAAGGTAGTGACGGGAAAAAAAAGACCGAAATTCAATGAACCTATAATGTACTCATAGTTTTAATTGAACTAGTGGTCGCCCAGAGGTCGAAATTCGACCATAATTAATTAAAATTTTAAGTTGTATAGTACATACTAATTCCATGCTGCCATGTCATGATTCTAAGGTTGTTTTTTTTTATTAATTTTATTTATTTCTAATGTTTATTATATAAAATATTAGCATTCTGCACTCCTTCTCCATATAAAATGTAACTGAGCCTAATTTCATACTCCTCCGTCCGCGTAATTTTCGGAAAAAGGGGTACTTACAAAGATTTTGCTTCACGTATTAATATAATAATTTCATAATAAAACTCATTATATTAAATTATTAATACAAATTATATTTGTATATAATTTATAACATAAACAATTTGTAATGCTAATGACCGACTTCACGTCTTTGAAAAGTCAATGAACTGAAAATTACTCTTGAATATGTAAAGTAAAAAAATATATCTTTATTTTTTCGTATTCTAAGGTTAAATTACGGGCAAAATAATTGTTCTCAATTTTCCTCAAAAAACGTGTTTTACAATTTTTTTGAGATTTTTTAAAATTTTGCTAGTTTTGCCATTCATTGTTACCGTTGGGGTAATAATGAATGGGGAAAATAGTAAAATATGTTAAATAAATAAATAACGAATACTATTTGTTAAAAACAAGTTGTAGCATGGTAACATTATTTAGCTTTGAATTGTCAAGTTTCTGAATACGATTAAAAGTCGAAATAAAAAGACACTTTTGGCGGGGCATATTTTGTCTCCAAGTGGCGTTATGAAGACGTCTGGCGTTTTTGGAAATGTATTTTTTCAAATTTTTACTTTGGTCTCCAACGCTGCGGGACTAATTTGGCGATTTGTAAAAATACCTTAGGCCCTACAAATATTTTTTTCTCAAACATGCTTGGAAATTCGAGCATTATTTTGACAACCTTCTTCGAGATAAATCGAAAATGTTGTACAGTGCATTTCATCAACTTCATCAACAGCATTGGCTCCACTGCTAAACTTTAACAACGGACCTACTAGGTAGCGCCGTAGCGTATTCGTGACAAAAGTAGAGCCAACATTACGGTATAAGAGCCAACATTACGGTATAAGAGCCAACATTACGGTATAAGAGCCAACATTATGGTATAAGAGCCAACATTACGGTATAAGGGCCAACATTACGATATAAGGGCCAACATTACGGTCTAAGAGCCAAAATTACGGTATAAGGGCCAAAATTACGGTATGAGCCAAAATTACGGTATAAGAACCAACATTACGGCATAGGAACTATTTGATGAAACGCACTGTACTAGTCAAATACGTACAGCCAGTAGCCGGCCGGCAGTTTTTATTACTATGAAAACTCATATCTTTCGTGTTATTTAAAAATGGAACTAACTTCAACACATGGAAACCATGAAGGCAACTTATCAAATATTTTATTTAAATTTCGATTTGGTTTGCAAATAGAGCTGTTTAAAGTAAAGAAGAAACAAATGAACATATTGGCGCGTGAAAAATTTTCGTTGTTCGTCATTGATTCTGGAAAATTTTAATTCCCGCGCATTATTTGAGAAAATTATTATAGAAGCCTCGGCCGCAACCAGACTCACGTATGTGTGCCTCGGCTTCCCCTCGGCCCACATTTTCACTGTTGTAGGCCGCGACAGTAATGTACTATTCCGGCGGGGATTGAATGCATCAAACGTAGCATATCGATTTAATTACTGTATTTGACCAGAGCAAAGGCCACTCTAACCCCTTCATAAACGTATCAGTCTTTACACCAGCTTATTTCAATACTTACAGAGCGAGCCAGAGGTAGCTCCACAGCGCAGGGACTCAGCGCAACAGAGGCAGACCGGACAGAGGCTTAGCAATGGACACGCGCATCAAATAACCTCACAGCTTACACGTAAGTTATTCGTGATTTTTTATATCGTGTGGCAACACTCAGGCCGAGATCTATAAACGAGATACTTAAGAACGTTTATTCTGAAAGTGTGCAACGTCGCAAATAGATGTCAGATATTTCGCTGTTTTTATTAATTTGGCAATATTACTGTATGGAAATATGAAATTTGGCTAACTAACGACCTAGAATATTAATAAAGAATTGCAATTATACAACGATAATAGTGATTTTGATGTTGTAACCGTTTTAGGTGTAAAAAAGGCATTTGGAAAGTTTCCAAATACTTTTTTTACATGTAAACCTAAATATTCGGTGTTACGATATTAATAATTGCATTTCATAATCAATATTATAGTTCACTAGTTAGCCACATTTCATATTTCCATACAAAAATATTGCCAAATGAATCAAAACAGGTAAATATTTGACAGCTATTTGCGACGTTGCCAACTTTTAGGATAAACGCTCTTAAAACGTACTTTGACGAAACGTTATTCCTGTCACTGTCACACAACTGTCTAATTCCAAATGCATTATATATAGAGACGGTAATATGTGTAACTCAAAACCCGAGCTTGAATTAGCATAATCAGCCTACTGCTGGGCCACGCCTCCTCTCTATGAGAGGGAGTGGGCCGTAATCCACCACGCGGGCCCAGTGCGGGTTAGTAGATATCACAAGTCTTCGAATTCTCGGTTCTAGGACATGCCAATTTTCTCAAGATGTTTTCCTTTACCGTTTTGAGAGCAGTGGTGATGAGATAACTTTTTCAAAGTAAAGTGACTGCTTGGGGTTCGGACCCATGACCTACAACTCCCACTCGGCCACCACTGCTCTTAAGCAAGAGCTAAGTAACGTTTATATCTAGATCTCGGCATCAGTCTCTCGAAAAGAGAAGAATGCTTATTGAATCTACGAGCAGAAGCAGAAATGCTGCACCTTAGGCAGATTTTGAGAAATTAAACTTTGATTCAATGTATGTGACTTAAGAACTACTAATAAATTGCTTATTATGAATGTCAACTACGTTCAGTATCATTTCGTATATTTGACAAACCAAAACTGTTATCTAAAATCAGTAATTGGTAAAAAAAGCACTGCCGAGAATGCTATCACATGAAATAGCCGAAGAGTCCAGGGTTTGTGTGCTTTGAAATGAAATAGCCGAAGAGTCCAGGGTTTGTGTGCTTTGAAATGAAATAGCCGAAGAGTCCAGGGTTTGTGTGCTTTCATTTGAAATAGCCGAAGAGTCCATGATTTGTGTGCTTTCATTTGAAATAGCCGAAGAGTCCAAGATTTGTGTGCTTTCACATGAAATAGCCGAAGAGTCCAGGGTTTGTGTGCCTGCCTACACAATACAGGGAACTGACGGATCATCAGTGTGCTCCATTTGTTATTGACTTACAATATTCAAGTATTTATGTTGACGTTCCAGATCTGAAGGTGTTGGAACAGCTGCCCGGTACTCTCGCGCGGCTGGAGGCAGACGTGGCCGCTCTCAGGAAAGCTGTGGAGGGAGACCGCAGGATACTCGATGTGAGTACTTACATGGCCATGTTGAATTTGTCTATAATCTTAAGACCTTTATTTTGGGCCCTATTACTAAAAGTTTTAAATTTTACTTCACTTGTTAGTGATTAGTGGTTAACTTCTCTGTTTTGTAAGTGTAGGACCCTGGAATGTGAACTACTTGTATTATTTTTATCAGATCTGATACAAGCATAATGCTTTGATCACACGTACCAAGTAAAAGGGCGAGACAGCAAAATTAGGGATGTAACGGAGGTAGTTTTATCGGAACCGAAATCGGAATCGGAGTTTTCAAATTTGATTTATCGGAATCGGAATCGAAATCGGAATCGAAATCGGAGGCAGGGTCAGTTTGTTTAAGGACAAATAAAACATGATTTATAGTCAATTCTTTTCATTTTTATTTTTTATTATAAAATAAAAAACAACTGTGAAAAAAAATTGTCATAATTCCAAATAAACAAAAGATAAAATTAATGAATTTAAAGTTTAATTAAAATTAAAACTTAAAACCCAAAGTAGCGTGTTACATTTACAATAAATGAACAAAAGCTAAAAAAAATTAAATAAAAATGGACTCCAAAAGTAATGTATTGTACTTTATGAACAAAAGCTTTGATGCTTTGTCCCCATCCAATCTATTTCTTAAAGAGTCGTAAATTAGGCCAGCACCACTAAAAAGTTGTTCGCTAGCTACCGAGCCCGGTGGACATGACAAATATTGCCGGGCAATTGATTGTAGGGGCTGGAATTTTGTATTTCCATTTACTTTCCACCACAATAACGGATCATCACTAATACTTATACGTTTTTCTTTATTGTACTCATTTAGCATACTTTTCATTACAACAAATTTGTCAAAAACTGCATATCTTCCAGATGTTGTATCATCATCGTCTTCATCACTACTTAACAAAGGGACCTAACCTAGAGTGCACGTAGTGGGGGTCGGGGGATTCCCCGCGCGACATGTATGAACCTGTTCGGCACAGGCCGTCGCGCGCCGCCCGCTTTGTTTCGTTCGACCTCCGATTAACATCCGATACAAAAGTATCGGAACCGAAGTCAGAACCGAAAGTGTAATAATAATCGGAAGTTCCGACTTAACGGAACCGGAATCGAAGCTCCGTTACATCTCTGAGCAAAATGATACTAGGCCGAGAGAGTTCGGTGGAAGAGTAGGTGTTTACATGTATTTTTAAACTTGGAATCGAATCATTTAGTCGTTTTCCAAAAATCGCAGGAAACGGTAGCGTGCTGAGAGTGACTTGAGTGTGCCGAGTGGCGAGTAGGCACGACAGAACATATATACCCTACCAGGCAGGCTCCGAGTGCATGTTTATACCTGCAGAGTGGGCTAGCGAGTCGGTGCGGGGAAGCGAGGGGATGGGCACTCGGTTTAGTAAATAGAACAGGGTCCGATTGACTGTCTCGCCCTTTAACTCGGCCGAGCAGTCGGTGATGTTTTTACACGTGCCGAGCACTCGGCCGAGAGCACTGTCTCGCTCATCCACTCGGTACGTGTGATAAAGGCATTAGTTCCTGTTTCTTAATATCCGGATAGGCAGTTTTTACCGGATCATAACGGGTGTAAAAAGACGCTTATCGAAGCAGAACGTCACTTGGTCTTTCCGTCATTGTGATCTTTTTTAAATTGAAGATCTAAGTTCCAAACTCTTTAAACTTATTTTTTCTTGAAAACCTGTACTTACCGTTGCAAGAACACATTTAATAAGCACACTATTTTGCGTGTGTCACATTGCGTTCCGCCGCCGTATACAATGATTTTTCACACTAAAAATTAAAATCCCATGGCAAGACTAGTTGTCAGACTTTTGGGCTTCTGTTCAGTAACTACAGAATCACTGTCAAAGATCGAATGACAGCCGGGACCAACTGCTTAACGTGCTTTCCTACGCACGGAGGGGTCTCGGTATGTTATGGACGATCACCCATCCTCGGACCGACCTCAGCAAGCATTGAACCCTGAAGATCGACCTATGCGGCTGTTATTATTTAGCCACTAGCCCCTCTCATTCACATCATTATGGAGCTGGTTTCGTTAAAACTGTTTTTAAACTGATTCCTTTGCATTCCAGCAAGTGTCCCGCGGCTGGCGATGGCCGTGGCAGGAGCTGAGCGCGCCGACGCTGGCGCTGCTCATCATCTGGCCCTTCGTCGCCTACAGGATCGCCGCGCGCTCGCAGCGCAGACATACGTAATGTGAGTATTGAACATGTACACACATGAACACATGAATTTTTGGTGGATATTCTTATTTTAAGGAGTCGGTGAGGTCCGCGCACCTTGAGCGTTGACGAATGAGCGGCGGGACACCGCGTGCCGTGAGCGTTGACGAATGAACCGCAGGACGCCGCGCGCCGTGAGCGTTGATGAATGAGAAGCCTGCCAATACCCAATTAGGGTTTTCATGAAAATTCACGCCAGCTATTGGCGCCTGTTTGACAAGAGGTCTTCCATTTCGATAATGAATATGAAATATTCACATGTGCAATGACATTCGTTCAACATTCAGGCACGACTAAAGAAAATAAAGGCGCTTTGACACTTCGGACAGGACCTGACGTCTCAGTGCTGCAACCTAGTGAACGACATATCAGAAAACCCTCATTAATGCGAGCGTTGTACCATAAAATATGAAATTTTAAACTATAGTTTTTCTTGGAGTAGAGAAAGATCCTAGGTTGGATGGATTGTGTGAATAATTTATAGGAAAGGGGTGTGACTACTGAGAATATTGAGATGACGGCTAACGATTACAAGATGGATGATGTGTCTTTTCTTAGCTTGGTGATTAATAAATTCATGGTGAAAAAGATATAGTAGTATAGTTTGACCGAGACCGCTGTTCCGTGCCTTAGGAGCGCGCGGGCAGCGTTGACGAATGAGCGGCGGGCGGGACGCCACGCGCCGTGAGCGTTGACGAATGAGCTGCCCCTCATCTAGCCTCGCACATATCTAAGGCGCGGAACAGGGGTCTCGGTCAAACTATAGTGAATAATGGCGTTCGGGGTTCGATCCCCTGACCGTGGGAAATCAGAACTATGATATAACTGGTAAAATAGTGGAGCAGTGGTGGCCCAGTGGTAAAGGCCTCGACTAACGAGTCAGGTCGTGGTTCGAACTCAGACAGGCTTTACTTTATGTCATCACCACTGCTCTCAAAACGGTGAAGGAAAACATCGTGAGGAAACCGGCATGTCCTAGAACCAAAAATTCGAAGACATGTGACATCTACCAACTCGCACTGGGCCCGCGTGGTGGATTATGGCCCACTCCCTCTCACAGAGAGAAAGCCTGTGTCCAGCAGTGGAGCATAAAAGCGTAATGTTATAACCTAATTTCTGTGTTACAGGTAGCAAAGCTGTAAACGTAGCTGATAAGGGATCGCTCGATGTCAACACCGACCGCTAACGACCCGGTCATTGTCGACAATAACCGCGCTCGTGGCTAAAGTAGATAATTTGGTGTATTTTGTAATTTTACTACTGTAATAGTGTATTTTATTGTGAAAATTATTCTCTAAACTTTGTATAGTTGACCTTGTTATTGCTAAAATACAATAGACGACGTATATTTAGTAACCTTATCCGCTTAACTGTTCAGAGTCGTAAAGAACCCTGTAAGAAATCGACACGTGTTTCACGTCTCAACGAGGCATCCTCAGGATGACGATTGACTTATTGCGAACCCGGACGTGTTGCTACGTCAAGCGTCGAGCGCAGTATGAGCCATACCGCCCGACAACCCCAATTATATGGGATTACTGCTCGGTCCACCTCGAACAAAAAAACACCACTACAACCATTGATGTAAATCAAAGATACGCCTTACAGCATCAAAAAATGACCGCATTTGTGCTTAAGTTGTCATCTGTCACACAATGACGTAGAGAATTGTCGCTGTACCGACAGCATACTCGTTTTAAAAAGGGTACTTAATTTTAAAACGAGGTTGTTTTGAAATAATAAAATGTTTGTCTTTATCAATTATATTATAATTGAATTGAATTTGAAAGCAGAAGCGGTAGAGTTTATTAACAGGCTGATAAAAAAAATCAATAAAAATATTTAATGGATCTTTGCCACACCCTCGCGACATAGGAAAATGGTACGATAACAGTTCGGGTCGTCTTGGCTTTAATAAGGAAGCGATAGAGGTTTTAGAAAAAAAAAAAAAAAATTGTGATCCGCGAATATTCTGCACGTTAATTGCTGACGAGATGACTCTTCGCCACCAAACTACGTGGACTGGAAAGAAGACTGCAGGCGTCGTAAATTTCGGTGCTGGCTCGGCAAAATCGTGCGAAATAGCGACTCAGGCGTATGTATCAATATTAGTATGCATGAACGAAAGCTGGAAAATCCCAGTGGCATATTTTTAGGTAACGGACTATCAGCTGAAACTCGGGCAAATTTATTGAAAACATGTTTGAGTGAATGCTACTATGTGGGGGTTGATATTGTTGCCATAACTTTTGATGGCTGTGCGGCTAACATAACTGCAGCCAATTTACTAGGTTGTGATCTAAAACAACCATCACATCTAAAAACAACATTCAAAAATCCTGTATGTCATTTAGAAGTAGCTATCATAATGCTTGTCACATGATTAAACTGGTTCAGAATTCCTTCGAATCCAAAAGGCTTATTTATGATGGGTTTAGAAGGGAGATTCGTTGGCAGTTGTTGAAAAATTTAGTGAAACTACAAAAAAATGGGTATCCCCTATAATAATATTAATAATTATAATGATTATTACGAATCAAATATAGAGTCATTATCAGAAATATAAACATTCTCAAGTGGTGAACCCATCATTTCATATGTGGGTTCTACAAATGATATCTGTAATTAATAAAATAGTATGTAGGGAACTTTCTGAGGCAGTCAGTTTTAAAAACTTAAAGATCGATCTAGATTGATCTTACTACACGGACAGATGTTGGCAATTAGCTAAATCATACATTCATACCTTAAAAGATGGTACAACATTTTTTTTAAATTTTCTCCGACCAGCTTGTGTCAAGTAGAACATATCATCATTAAAATGTGCTGAACAAATGCGACTGTATTTGGTTGGCAACCATTCATCGTCTCTTTGTTCTTCTTGGATTATTTTAATCCATTTTTCTTTAACACCCGGTTCTTGTGGGAACCTAACAGTTAAATACAAATAGTGATTAAAGTACATTTATTAAATATTTTAAATCTGTCTGTCTTTTACCTTTTCACGCGTTAAGGCTGAACAATGAAATTTTGCACTGCGCCTTTATTCGCGCTTCTTCCCCTGGATTCCCTCGACATGCTTGAGCAGGTGAGGAATCTCCATATCCTCACTCTCATAGTCTGGCGGGATGGCAACCCACCACGAGCGGAGAGAAATCAGGCAAAAGACCCCACGCTTTATGTGCTTCCGAAGCTCATCGCGTTTTATTAAATTGTTTATGTACTTACCTATAATTTTGTATTCGAAAACATAGTTGCAAAGAAAAGATAATCTAAAAAACAAATACATTAAAAAAATCCGGCTTTTAAAATATTTTAAAATTATAATGTAACCTCCATACTTCCTAAATTCTTTTAAACTTTTTTTGTCAACGCTACACTACCTATCGTTCGTTGTCATGGGAACGAAATTTTTGTTACATGTCATCATCCGTCATAATATTTATTTTTGAAATCGAAATAAATTTGAAAAAAAATTACTTACGCATGAAAAGTAATACCTTTAGCTTTGTTTGTATTTTTGGAGTTGTTGGTACATTTCCTGTAGGCACAACAAGGCATCTTTGTACAGCTGTGTGTATTAAAAACGAGAAAGTTACTCCGATGTGTCACGAACTATGACGAATGAGGAAATGATGTTCGAAATGAGCGAATTCGCTCATTTCAGAAGTGACACTTTTCGCGCGACGTAAGTATGGTGAGGGCGTATCCATGATTTACATCAATGACTACAACACGTTCTTTAAGAACTTAGTGGGTTAGGTTACAAATATACGTCGTCTATTGTATTTTATAATGGATTTCCGCTAAGTCACGCCTGAGTCAATTAACTATCTTGTTATTGCTATTTTGGTGAACAATAAATAACGCATGGTGGTGTACAGTACAACTATTTTCTTAATATCACTCGGCAAACTTCGCGTTTCGTCATTCGTCGGACTTCTATCAGTTGCTCTTTGCACTTGGTAATTATGGTTGACGGCGGGCGCAGCGGTAGGGCTCAATACGTACAAGCACCAAGTGCAATGGGCAACTGATAGAAATCCGACGACTGACGAAACACGAAGTTTGCCGAGGGACATTAAGTAAATAGTTGTACTGTTCTTTCTGCCTATCCCCATAGGAAAAAGGCGTGAGCTTATACACAAACAAACATACGCAGAAACTGCAGACGCTATCTGCTACGCTTCTTACATATTCCTATTGCCTCGTGTACGTCCATACATCTGGTCATACACGCACGCCGGTTGCAAGTACTACGCACCTGACCTTTCTGAAGAACATCACCAATAAGGTCAGTATATGTTCTTCTACGGCGTCCCTCCCGGCGTTTCCACTCACATCTGCCTTGTAAATACCTTTTGTTAGTCGCCTTACATTCATCTTCTCAACATGACCAAACCATCTCAACATACTCTTTTAGTTTATTTATGTAAATAAAGCTTAATCTATCTATTTAACTAGAGTGTTATAAAGATCTTGTGGCGCCTGAATGACATTGACAGGGGGGCGCTGTTGGTAAACCTTTGTGAAGTTGACACAGAAAATGTATTGAAAAACAAGATTTTGGCGTTAGTTTCGATTTTGGCCGCGCGCCAAAAGAACCTTTTAGCTTTGTGTCTAAAGTTAAATGTGACTTGCACTTCATAAAACAACATGGTGCATTGTGATAGTTAGTGAAGTTAATTTTTTTTTTCATCATTTCTAAACATCTACTATTTTTTTTTTTTAATCTTTCAATATTTATACTTAGTTTTCTTGTTAAAATTGGTAAAGTAATTACGAGGTCGTCTATACAATTATTACCCGACTGCGGTGAAGCCCAAAAAAGGGTAATGCTTTTTCTCTATAATTTCTGTGAATATTTTTCTTTTATTTTTATCTCACTCAGAATTTGCTTATTTTTACTATAATTTCGCAATAAAATACACTAGTATTTATATTCTATATTATGTATGTATGGGTTGGTCCATTTATATCAAAGTCCAAGATTTATTTTAAATTTTATTGTGCAATTAATGTTCTCAAAGCGTACTCTCGTTCGTAACGCTGTTTCGAACTCGAAAACTTTCGGTCCGAAAGTAAACAGGAGCTGTCCAGATCTATAGCTGTAAACTTGTTTTCGGGCAAGAAACAGTAGATTTGCAAAATGAGAAGTATTGTTATTTACATGTTACGGCCGTCGAGAGAATGCGTTTTTGACTAATGTCAAATTTAAACTAACGAATAAATGTGTTTTGCGAATTTGATCCATAAACTTACTAGAAATTGTCCAACTGACAGGTGTCAGGAACGTATTGTCTCGACGAGACTGTAGAATTATTATTATTAAAATGAATTTTAAAAAATATCACAAATATTGCATTTTGAATATTCTAAGCGAGAGGCTGAGCGGTTTTATATGGTATGGGGAATATGGTCTAGGTATTTTTAAGTTATGATTTTTTTTTTAATTTCCACATGTTTTATAAAAAAATGAATGTAAAACGTTATGCCTCAACCAAAGTTG
Organism: Agrochola lota; assembly: GCA_947364205.1. NCBI lineage: Eukaryota > Metazoa > Arthropoda > Insecta > Lepidoptera > Noctuidae > Agrochola > Agrochola lota. The sequence continues at coordinate 8,937,854 of OX376245.1, read as the reverse complement.
AGACCTTGAGACCTCGCATATCTTTGACAAACTTGTAAAAGACAAATAATTATTAATTGTTGTATATATTTTAAAGTCATGAGGTGTTACGCCTCTATTACCCAAAACGAGGCATTCAAGAATGTGTCAAACGAATGTTGTGGGTGTATAATATTATGTATAACTTTTAATATTCTTATCTTATATCTTTAAGAGTATGAATAAGACAAGCTGAAATGAATTTACGTCAATTTACGGCTCACGTCAACTTATTACTAAAATCGAGGCATAGTATTGGTTTTGTGCCTCGAAGACTACGGTACGGCGCGGCGCACCCTGAATAGTCAGTCCTGCTCCTTGCTGTCTGGCTAATGTTTTTACGCATGCGCTATTCTCACATAGTTCGTACCAATACACAGCTTGTCTTATTAATCCTCTCAATTTTATACCACATTAATAGAAACGTGATATTGAACACAATGTTAGTCTGTCGGGTTCGCCCCGAAATATGTTAGTGTTTTTACCACTTATAACGTTTAGGGGAGGTTTAGCTTTACTTAGGATTGATGAAGTAGAAATGGGGTTGCCAGAGTAAAAATGACTATAATGTTCCCACGGCGGGGATACAAGACTCCTCTCTGTGAGAGGGAGCGGCCCGTAATCCACCACGCGGGCCCAGTGCGGGTAGTTTTACGCTGACAGTCTTTAATGTGAAGAACTAAGCGAGTTTTATTTTTATTTTCACAAAAATAAAATATTTATAAGTATTGGATTAGCTTCAATGAAATAAATGATTTACATAAAAAAATTGTTTTTGAAGAGGCATTCATTTAAAATTGTTTCAGAAAAGAATTTTTAAGTATTTATTTATTTTGCTCAAATAAAATTCTCGATAAAAACTTAAGCAGGACTTTTAGATAACTCAAAACTACCTTCAAAGAGTCGTTCAAAAAACAAGAGTTGCTTTTTTCGAGGCACACATGACCAACTCGCTTTTATTCAAAGAATTTAAACACATGTTACCTATATTTTTAGTTTATTCAAATAAAAGTTTTTAATTTCATATTTTAATATATAATTTGTTTTAAGTTAAGTTTATATCTAAGTGGTAATTTAGTTCTGTTGGTAATTTTTATGTGATATGTAGATTAGGGTAATATGCGTAGACAGCATTGTATAATGTATGAGTATAAGTTTTTTCTTTTCTCTCATTTAGGATATTTTATTCACATAATATTATTATTTTTATTAAAATAGAGGTCATAGGCAAAGAAGCCGGCGTACACGATAAAAAAAAAAAACATTAAATAAAATATTGTAGTGTTGAATTGAAAACTAACTCCTTTTGGCTTTTGTAAGTCGGTTAAAAATGTATTTAGTTCTCCAAACTATTAATCTCTTGTAAACATTACGTTATGTTTTAAATGTACTAATTATTATTATTTAAGTACATTACATTGCTGACTGCGCATATATTAATAAAATAATAATTAATTTCTTATTAACAGATATTCCACCTTACGGGCTAAGTCAGATTCATAATTACGGTTAGATTTATTAAATCGATGTTTTAACTCCATTCAGGAATAACCTCAGTTTTTAAAAGCCAAATCAATGTCGGATTTCAACTTAAGCTAAGCGCACATGATTCTCTCTCGCATAGGTTCGCAGCATCATGCTGAGCGATGGCCGTTTTGCATGGACGCGGCATTAATTTCCCGCAAAAAAAAAAATGTGTGTGGGGAAAATATGTGTGTTTGTTTGCGTCATGTGTACTGCAAATAATCTTATTTTCTTTCTTTCCTTTTTACGACAGCCGCGTCGGGCCCTAGCGTATCAAAATTCAATACAAAACATTTTGATTCATAGACTTCTTTACAAATAAACACATGTTCAGATGTACCTGATATAGAGGTGTAGCTGTAGTGTGCGATGGTTCATACAAAATGTATGATGTAATTTTTGCAATGCGGTGCGGCCTACCCAAGTCGCCAGGCTTTATATGAGATTTACTGATTACAAGTTCCCGTATCGAGAAGCTATAAATTTTGTAAATAAAGAAGTTCTACTTAGTTACGTAGCAACATTTCAATCAACAACAAATAATCCCAAATTCAATCAACTGAAAGTAACATACGTGTAATACAAAAGTAACGAGCAATATCACTTGGCCGGGTTATATTTTAGCGATATAAAGCGCTGTCGTCTAATGTTTTGTGGGACTTACCGAAAAATTGCTCTTTGTATCGTATTACAAGTAGGTATGCTACTTTGAGTTGATTGAATTTGGGATTATTTGTTGTTGATTGAATTGTCGCTACGTAACTTAGTACAAGTTTTTTGTTTTCAAAATGTATAGTTTCTCGAGATCCTCTTAGAGACTTGATCATGCTTTTAGAAACTGGGGCTCATTATCACATTGTAGGGATGATATCGCTCCGGCTTATCACAAAAAATAAGTGGCTGTACTGATAACTACCCAACAAAATGTAATACCTACTTGTACTGGGTGTAAAAAGACTCTTCACGAAGCCGTCATCTACAGATTACTTACAATCGCGGACACAGGCGGAGAACCACTGTTCCAACCTTATTACTAAGGGCATAAGAGTGAAAATGGTTCACCGCAAATGTCCGCGGTTGGAGATCAAACAATTTATTATTATTTTTGGTGTGAAAATTTACTGTTAAAATTCATTGCAGCGCGCAATGTAACGCACGCAAAACAAGGTGCATACAACGGTACAGGGGTCGTGGAGGTATTTAAAGTTAAGTTATAACACATTTAAAACTTATTTTAGAAGTTTGACTTCCAAGATCTCCATAACCAGAAGGTTCCCAGGTATGGTCCAGTACAAGAATCTTATCACAGTGACGGGAAGAACATTTGACTTTCGGCTTCGTTAAGGGTATTTTTACACCGGATTTGACTGTAATGTACATCCACGATACAAACGAAATTCAAGTTTGAGGTATGTACCTCATCTTTTTTTATATAATTGAGAAATGATATGACCAATCAGTAAGCTACCCCTTTAAAGTTTGTCAGTTCCCGGAGCGGAATCCTTACAATATAGCTACAATAGTATGATATTATAATTTCTTCTATAGCCCATTGAAATAACTAATAAATGTCGTAGAAAAATACTTAATCAATCAATATACCTATTACACTGTAAAAAGGTTTCGGAGCAACGGCGATTTTAACTTTACAGGGTCAAATTAAATTAGCTAGCTAAATTCCGCGGACGCGATGGGTACTTATCGACATCTTAACATTTTCTTTTAGTATGGTTAGCGACTAACCTGGTGTCAGAGTTTTAAAGCCGCCCATGGGCCTCTGACTTTACTTCACATGCCGTCTGGAAATATCTCTCCGGTATGCCGTGCCGGTCTGGGCCGTAATCCACCGCGAGGGCCCAGTGCAGGTTGGTAGATGTCACGTCTTTGAATTTTCGGTTCTTGGACATGTCGGATTCCTCACGATGTTTTCCTTCACCGTTTTGAGAGCAGTGGTGATGAAATAAATTACTCAAAGTAAAGCGCCTGCCTGGGTTCGAACCCAAGACCTATAACTGGGCCACCACTGCTTTGTCTTGCGGTATCTGCAATATTGTCAGCAACTTTGGCCGCATTCCGAATTAAGTCATTATCGCTTACAGCGCTCACATCAATAATTTGCGTTCCGATTTAGATATTAAAATTATGACAGCTAAGAGTCGGCAACAATTCGGAACGCTTGTGAACGCGTTCACAGTGCTCGTTCAACATCATAACTTTAACATAGCATAATTATTTCTTTGTGTATACACAACAGATTTCTTCTTCTTTGGTTGGGTGACAAAGGTAGCCGGAAGCACAATTTCGAAAATGCCACGTTAGTTTAAAGATTTGATGCGACTCCAAACAGCATCACAACTTTCATTTTTGACGGTGATTTTAATTATGGGCATGGTCGGCGTTATCGCAAGATGGCGCATGTCATGACGATTCACAGGACATCGTTATCGCGCTCACACTAATTCGGAACGAGTGTAAGCACGTTAAAATCGATTACAGTGTAATTTGGAATGCAGCCGTAGTAAGAAAGTATAGTTTCTTTAGATATTTCTGTTTCCTTCGACATTACACGGACAATCGTTGTTGCTCCGAAATCCAATAAAATTGTATTTGATGTCTAAAATATTGGAAGTTTCGTCGGATACACGTCGATAATGGATTATGTATGAACATTTGTTTGTTATTGTAATTATGAAATAAAGGGGATTTTTTACTGATGTTCTATATTTTATTTGTTCATGCTTTTATAGTCCCCAGTTGAAGAATTCTATAAAGCTAGCCATCAAAGTAATTGGCGTAATTTTCCGCCACGTAAAATGAGTGGCGTAAAATACGGCCGATGAATCATGGGGGCGGTCAGAACTTTGCGCAGAAGGCTGCACAATAAAAAATTTTAGGAACCAAATGAAGGAAGTGTGTTGTGTATGGGTGAGAGAACATGCGCGAAATTTCGGAGAGCCTATGTCCCGGCCATGATTCATCGGCCGTGTGAGTCGCGTAATTTATGTTGCGCAAAATGAGCCGCGTGACTTTAGTCTGCAGGCTATACTTACAGTTCGTCCGCTCTGCCAACGTAATATCTTAAAACCAGAACGAGGTTAACCGAACCACACGGCTAAGCGGTTCGACACGCAGCCTCCTCCCGCGCTCTTGATGTGCACCCTCGGTCGCCCACACCACAGCAGTCTGCGCCATATTACAGAGTATTCTGTGGTCTGCGCTAAACAACGTATCAAGCAGGCAACACTATACTCGCTCGCGCCGAGCATCAGTGTTAACCTGTGACCTTTTGAAGTGAAACTTCTATATTGACGGGGGGTATCAGGATTTTTTGTCAAAAAAACATTACGGCCGCGTGGAGGGGGTAGACGATATATCTCGTGGTGAGAGGCGGCAGAGGCGGAGGGAGAGAATAGATTGGAATCTCAAGTTTTTATATCATATTTTAGTTACCATATGCCGATTGTATCTTTCATTGATTATAACGCAGATGAGCCGAATGAAGATTGATGACGAAAGATTAAGTGTATGATTTTAGAGTAAACTATGGATGTTTTTTTTGGTTCCGGATTGAATTCAGTTTTTTTGTTTGATAAAATAAAATATGTTTAAATAAAAATGTATATTTTATTAAAATGTACCTAACCTAACCAAATCATAATTTGCAGTAAACCTGCGTTGGAGTTTCACTTCTACTATGTGTCCCAGCACATAATTCGTTTTTACTTATCAAGTAATAAACTTAATGAATATTGTTAGAGCTGTGTTTATTTTGAAGAGTTCCCGAAACCACCAAAGACAATTGACTCGTAGTTCACACAGACTCTACAAGTCATGAGCATAGATCGTAATGTTTTTTGAAGACAGATTTTGAGCAACTAAAATTAGGTTGGGTCCCTAAAAGGTGCGTCAAGGCAGGTAATAAAATAAAACAGCACATTTATAAAAACATATTCGTTATATTCGGTGTCCGACGTGGTCAGTTACAATAATATCAACAAAGCTAAGTGAAAGCCGCGATATCGCGTTTGTACACTCACACATATGCGACGCTTTGCGTGATTGGATAATGCATTTTCTTTTGGATTCCGCAAAGAGGTAGGGTCTTTGACAGCCATTACGGTCATTCAGAAGCCCAATTATAAGTCTGACAACCAGTGTTACCCAGTAACAGGGGTTGTAGAGGTCAGGTAGGTAGACGTTCCACGTAAAATACTGGTATTCAGCTGCTATTATATTGAGGGAGAGGCTATATTATTAGACAGAGGACTTTGTGGGTGTACTCAGTACATTTATTTTAATTTTATTAAAACTTTATGCACAAGTAAAAAAAAAACTGTACAAAGACGGACCTGGCCTGGGGCATTTTCTACCAGTCTAGGTAGGTACAACTTTGTTTGTTTCTTTAAAATGCATTATTCCACCACGTATCGGTCGCAAAACCCGCAACAATCTATAATATCGCTCTATCGTCTATTGGTATACATTTACAACGTTTATCGGTGCGGCCCGCACACGTATTGACGCAAAAATATGGAATCATTAAAAAAAATCCGTAAGATTTTTTTTAACAATAAAAAAAACACGAATGTATATTATACCATTACAAGGATTTTTTGGCGCGTGGCCAAAATAGGAACCAACGCCGCCATCTTGTTTTCTCAATACATTTCACCAAGCAATTACACAAATGATTACACGCTGTGCGTTCAAATTATCGCCGGCGTGTGGAGGTTGGATCATAGTTTCTATTGGATTTGATGGTGAGACTATCGCCGCGATTTTTTCGCCCGTGGAGATGGCGCCTTAATAACTGACATTTGAAAACGAAAATACGTCGGCTTAAATTTCAAAGGTCATTTAGCCTTCATATTTTCCTCGTACCTACAAGATTTTTTATCGCGCATTGGATTTTGAACGCACTGCTCGGCGCCGAGAGTTGAAAATCCAAACAGTGTATATTTTTGACGCGCTTTGCACTCTGTTGGATTCTCAATGCTCGGCTGTTGAGAGACCGAGAGTTGAAAATCGCCCGTGCGTAGCTGGGCTAAAACAATTAAGAAAATGTAGTTACATCATTTTTTATTTTGCGTCAATACATGTAGGTACTGTATGTATAATTTAAAGATACGCTTTAATTTAAATATTATTTCTTATCAACATGTTTATAGTTGTTTTTTTATGAATTTTATATGAAGTCGTGATTTTAAACCTCTTCTCTAATTAAACTCTTTTCTACAACACCGAGAACAATTATTTTCTTTTTAACAATTACCTACCTTTTAAAATCACGACCTTTTTAATTTTAAAACAGTTTTTAACGTGATTTGCTTACGAGAAAGTATTTTTTAAGATTCTGCATAGGTACTTCGTAGTATCTTCTTTGCAATATAATGGAATGAATAAATATATTTCTAATATTAACCGGTTAAAGTTCGAAAAAGTTATTAAAATACCAATATTACCTTTTGTTTTTAGGGTTGTACCCAAAAGACTCTGCTGTCCGTCCGTCTGTCACAGGGCTGTATCTTTAAGACCATAATAGGTAGACACACTACTACCAAAATACAATAAAGTAAAACATTTAATGGGTCTCCATTTTAATCATCTATAAGAAACGTTTATTTTTCGGCGATTGTTGCTCGAGTGTTAAAATTAAATATTGTACGGGTCGTTCGGAGCCCTTCGTGTGAGTTCGACTCGCACTTGGCCGCTTTTTAATGTTAACTTTATAATAATGACGGTTAATTCGCACATTGACCGGTTAATACAAGAAACAACTGCGCACAATAACCGTAATATCTTAATAAACACACCACAAATATAAAATTTTATAATAATATCGAATCCACGAAGAATACGGAATATTTACAAAAATATTAAAGCTAAATGGAGTAAAAATATCTAGAAACTATGTTTTTTTGAATAATAATAATAATAAACGTTATTTAAAACAAAAACATAATGTTTGTCAATGTAGTGTAACTAAACTTAACAAGTAAAAAAAAAAACAAATAAAAAACATGGCTTCCGATTATTAATAGGAACTTAAAACTATGTACAAATATATGTAAACAATAATAATTTGCGCATTGTTCAATTAAATAATACTCGGGTCAACTTTCAAGAACTACAGAACTCGACCTGCTACGATCCTTACATACCCCTTTTCCTTCGTTTATGTCCATACATCTGGTCATACACGCACGCCGGTTGCAAGTAATACGGACCTGACCTTTCCCAAGAACATCACCAAAAAGGTCAATAAGTCCTTCTAGGGCGTTTCCCGGCGTTTCGAATCACATCTGCCTTATTTTCTAGGAGTTCGTGACAAATTAACTTGAAAAGGTAAAGCATAGACAGTTAATGTGGTGGAAGACTATGGTAGAGATTTTGTCCAGGGACGGAACTGTTTGAAAAATAAACTCAGAAATTTTAAAGTATCTGGAGCTTAAGGCTGCCTGTACACTGAAGAGGAGAGGAGTAGCGGTGTGCCAATATTAATCAATGGAATTGCATAAAACCTCCGCTCCGCTTCAGTGGACAGGGATTTACGAACTAGTTTAAATATTCATACAAAACCTGGAAGCGGAGCGGGGAAACAGAGCGGAGAAGCGGAGAGGGGAAACGGAGCGGAGAAGTGGAGCGGGGAAGCGGATAGGCGATGCGGAAAAATACGTGAACTTGGTCTAGCTCTGCACAGTCCGCAACACCGCTCCGCTACCTCGCTCCGCACAGTCCGTAACTCCGCTCCGCTACCTCGCTCCGCATCAATGGACAGACACTGTCCGCAAATCCGCTCCACTCCGCTGCCATTCTCCTCTCCGCTGCCTCGCTCCGCTTCAATGGACAGGCAGCCTTAGGCACCTGCCGACGGGGAAATGACTTTGGTCTATTTATAACCTTGTTTCCAATTGCTGGCTCCCTCGCTTCTTGTTAATTTCCCGTTGTGGGACAGTTGATTTAATCCTGGTATATGTTTCTTTATAGATTTGACCCGAGTATCACTAGAAGTCATTTTCTATATATTCGTCGTATTAAGATATTTGAGCAAATGGACACAAGAGATAAACAATACATTCATCAGTTCTCAAAGACTTGTAATTTGATTTTATATACGCGCAAATTATTACCACCAACATATAAAATAAATAAACCTAAAGGCGCTCCCTCACCGGGACCATTCGCCTGTAATGTAACCGTAACCTGCGAGCTATAGTTTGACCGAGACCGCTGTACCGGGGGGGGTGTGCAGGACGCTCATACGTCAACGCCCACGGCGTCCCGCTGCTCATTCGTCAATCCTGTCCCCAACTCACCGCGCATTCCTAAGGCGAAGAACAGCGGTCCCGGACTCCCGGTCAAACTATAGCCGTGTTACTTCTACCTATTTAATTATATGTATTCGTTAATTAACCTATCCTGCTGGTTTCAATTATCTCTCTCCACTACCTAGCAGGTGATGGCCTGCGCAGTCTACTTGCAAAGCGTTACCCGTTACATTGGAATATTGTATTGTTGCATTACAGGCGAATGCTCCCGGTGAGGGAGATCTTTAAAACATACTGCAATCAAAACGTTACTCTTAAAATTATCTTATTTAAAATGCATTAAAAATAGGGGTACAGATATTATAAGGAATAGCCGGGTAAACTGGAAAGTATGTTATCATACGAATAATTATCATGCAAATTGTAGCAAATATTCAATTAAAAAACTCGTAGAAATGATTAATTAAATGCGAATATATTCAAAATTTTGATCGTTCGACGTAAAAATTCAATTTAAATTTTTAATAATTATTTGAGAAAAGCCACGAATGTTATATTTAGATTATTTTTATACTTCTTAATTTCAACGTGAGGTAACGATTTCTATAAAAGCAACTTGCTTTATTTATAGTGAATGTTTTTGCTGACTATAAATGCATTAGGACATGACACTTTTTATAGTTTTACAATATTGTAATATTTAGGTATTGTTTTCTTCGTTATAGACAAACTGTCTAGTCGACCTCGTAACTGCTTTATCACCCTAAGGTTGTCACTTGCACGCAGGGCTTGGAACCGGTACTTAGCGGTTCTTTTCATTTCGGTACCTGCCGGGGTTGCGAGTTGTCCGAAAGGGATATCACACAGGCAACGGAAGGAACACGGGTGGGTTTTAGTCAGTACCTAAACGTCTGACACGCCCTCCCGCTCCGGCCAGAGCGGGAGAAGTTATTTGATAATTTCCCACGCTCAAAAAAAAAAAAGTTGGTGTACCCAGGTACCGATATGGAAAGTGGTAAATACGAGGTCGAATATACATACTTTAACCATAAGTAGTACAAACGTATGAATTTACATTAGTTATCGTATTTATCGATATCCAGTTTTCGAATAACTCGATACTTTAACGCCTTCACACACATTTTTTTTTGCACACAAAAAATTATATATATATATTTTTTTTTTTTGTATACTTGTGATGTCGCTACCTTATATGTAAATGTGTTTGCTGTAATAATAATAATAATTATAGCAGTTTCATAAAATGCCTACCACTTTTGTAAAATTACCAATTAATATAACAAAATTAAAAAGAAAATATTGGATTGTATCTAGCATATCTAATCAGGTATCTTAAATAACTTAAAGAATAATAATTATGCCCGTTTGCACTAGTCACACTGGGGAAGTCCTAATGGTTAACGCGTGGTGGGTTACGGCCCACTCCCTCTCACAGAGAGGAGGCGTGTGACCCAACCTTCGATCAAAAATAGTACTAGATTTCCAACGACCGCATCAAGAAACGGCCGGTAAAATAATGTTGTGGTCTTTGCAACATAGTTGTTTCAACCTTATTGCTCAGATATTATGTTTTATTTTCCCATAAATATTTTTTTTTTTTTTTAAACACGTTTACTTTCCAATAGAAATACTACGTAAACTATAATAAACTTTATGTTATAGTATTAAGGTTTATAATCAAGTTATTGCAGTCGGTACCACATGCGCGATTTTTTTGTTTCTAATCTTTAATCTAGTGCTATTGTTGATCGAAGGTCTCAGCAGTGAGAACATTAGAGGCTGGATGTAAATTAAAGCAACACATATTGGCACGGTAATAGGCGGTTCTTATTGCAACACTGGGATTAGCCTTATTTATGTGTCAATAAGGGTTTTCTAAAATTACGTTCAGTAAGTGGCAGCTCTGAGACGTCAGGTCCTGGCACTCGTCAAATCTGCCAAGTCTTTTCCCAACTTTATTGGGGTCGGCTTCCAGTCTAACCGGATTCAGCTGAATACCAGTATTTTACGTGGAGCGACTGCCTATCTGAACTCCACAACCCAGTAACTGGGTAATACGATACCCCTTGGTAAGACTGGTTGTCAGACTTTCGGGCTTCTGACGACCTGTAACGACTGTCAAAAATGCATGAATGACAGCCGGGCCCAACGGCTTAACGTGCTTTCCGAGGCACGGAGGAGTCTCGGTTTGTAAAGATGGTCACCCATCCACAGACCAATCCCTGCAAGCGTAGCTTAACCTGACGGATCGACCCGTGCAGCAGTTATTACTTAGACACGAGCTCCTCGCCTGTCAAATGTGTCACATCGCCTATTTTTTTTTTTTTGTGATTTTATGATGACCAAACGAATGATGGCTGTCATTATATATTTTATATTCATTGTCGAAATGGAAGACCTCTTGTCAAATTGGCGCCAACTGGTGGCTTAAATTTTCACAAAAAACCCTCGTTCACGTGAAGTCTTGAATTACTTTGAGTAGGCTTAGTGCAAACGGACATTATAATGACGTAGTATTAAAATAAATACGTGTGCTAAATGCTTCAGCATGCTCGAACACACTGCACAAGGAATTATCTCTTGCAAGCAATTTTCAACTCTATTTTAGTTATGATTAAGTTCATTTTGTATAACATAGTATGTAAATTTTTCATGGGTATCTACCATCCCCTTGAAATCATTTTGAGTTTTACATTAACCCATAGTATATTAAAATCAATTCATAGTAATATCCACAAGACAATATAGGTCTTAGCCCCTTTTATTTACGGTCGAATTCATAAACGCACATCAACTTTATGTCACCGGTGAGTCTCATGCTTTCTCTATCATTTTAAGGTGTATTTAGGAGACAGAAATACTTGAGAATCAATCATTAACTTCTCCAGCATATTTTAGCAAAATGTCAACAAAACTGAAATGTTTTGAATCCTATCATATTTTCGATTCGCAGCGGTCCAATTTATACTGGTCACCAAAAGTTAATCATTGATTATTTTTAATTGATGTCTCCGAGGCCGACATCTATAAACGTTACTCAGCACGTACTTAGGCTAAGCGTTATCCCTATCACTGTCGCACAATTGTCAAACTACAAGTACAAGATGACACACACACACAGACTACCACACAACCGTACACATACGCATACACAGATATACCACACACGCAGACACACACACACACACACACACAAACACATACACACACATATGAACATGTCAAACACGTCAAATACTCAGTTCAGTAACCGGGTATAAGTCGAAGCATGAGCTAGTAACGTTTATAGATCTCAACTTAAGTGCCGCACAAAATACATTCATGAACGTCTTTGTATCGTTTCAGAATCCGGGTATAAATGATCTAAAACCAAATTTAGCAGATCTACAAACTATTACCGAACATCATACGATCGTCATAGAGACTCAATCGGTTACTCTCACTCGCCCGCCCCTTCTGTAGCGCCCTATCTCTTCTTGCCCTTCTGACCGCTACAGGAAGATCTCCAGGCGTTTTAACCCTTCCTGCCGGGTTCAGAAGATTAATATCACCGGCAGAAGAGAATATTTCAGACACTTGTTCTAGAGAATGCTGTCTTTTTATAGCTAAGTTTTTTAAAGTCGGTTTCGGGGATCTATTTCCAGGGTATTTTAATTCTGCTGTATCAATTTCCCCATTTAAAGCAGCTAGGTAAACAGGATTATCACCGCTGTAACCATTGACTAAGTTTTCCTTATCATTCGGATCGCTAAATTCGTTATCAAAATTAGTGTATTTATTCTGGGATTTGTTGAACGTGAAATCAGTAACTTGACTGGATTCTTTCAAAACTTCATTTTGGTATATTTTTTTCTTTTCCGCGTCTGTTTTTGGTATGGCTTGCATTGTTATTTTTGAGCCTCCATTTTCTGATAGAAGCATTAAATGCTCATCTTCACTGCTTGAGCAGTCGGAGTGGATGTCAAAAGGGCTCATGTTACTGTTGTAATTATCTTGTGTGTCTATGTATTGAAGCTCTAAGTTTATACTCGCTCTAGAAGAGCTACCGCTGTTTATAATTCTGTTGTCGCAACTAAGTCGTTTTTTAACCGTCGAGTCTTCAGATTCTGAATTAGATTTAAGAATACTTTGAGATGACAGCGATGTTCTAACAGATCTTTTGTTCAAACTCTCCGAACTGCCTTTTTTACTTTTCATTTCGATATTATCTGGTGGTTTAGCTTTCGGGACTATTACTGCAAAGATTTGGTTCGGCGTTCGAGCTTCGTTCTCTCTGTTTGGTAGTTCTTTGAAACCAAAGACTTTGTTATCAGATTCCATCATCATGGTTGGTGATAGGGTTCTGTTCGGTGGTGATAGGGTGCAGGGCCCCTCGAAGTTATAAGGGGACCTGTCCTGGTTGATAGTCAGATTTGAGGGTCGATCTCTTTCAGTAATATTCGAAGGCTTATCAACTATTGACGTCAGCGTCCGTTGAGAATTCTCCGCTAACTTCACTTCAGTCTCTTTCCTATTCAATTTTTCGAAGAATTTCTTGATGCCCCATTTAGGCTTTTCTACCTTAACATCTTGGAGTAAATTAGTTTGTTTCGGAGCCCTATCAACGTCATGGGCTGTTACGTCATTCTGTACGTAATCTAACGGTCTTTGGTAGGACCTAATTTCGGTAAGACCGGAATTTTCGAGTTGGGGTATTCTTGTATGGCTTGAAACGCGAGCTACGGAAAGGCAATTTTCTTCTAGATTTGGTACTCGAAGAGTTTCTATAGGAGCTGTGATGTCTTTAAGCGACTTGTGAATAAGTTCGACGGTGGCTTGTTGTGTGTTTGTATGTGTGTTTCGTTCTATGCACGCGTTGCGACCTATGTGCGGTTGGGGGTATAGCAGAGGAGTGTGTACGTCACAATTTTGGGTTGTGGTACAGTTTGAGTTTTTGTCGGATTCCGGTGGGGGTTGTATGTTGGAGTCCGCTGAAAAGAAGAATAAATATCAATGTTATTGTAGGGCATTGTCGTATTATTAAGCCAGTCACATTGCAAGACCCGTAAGCCAGAATCTATAGCAGAAATCAACCAGAAAAGCGTCGAGTCGGAGAAACTGGGCGAGCTCTAGAAAAATGATCTGTCTCTGTCTCAGCCAAAAACGTCCACTTCTCTAAATAAGCACAGTATAAATAAGTAACAGTATTACGTCTTCATAGAAAACAGCCGAAACGATGTGCTTCGAAATCTCAGTGTATACCAGTACGCAACAGTCTCGTTGTTGCGCGGCAGTTACGCACGGATGCGGAAGGTTCATCTACCAAGCGGTCGTAGGTAATTTTTTCAAGGCCGAGACGTAATACTGTTACTTTATTATACTGCGATATAAGCTTCCCCCAGGGATCCAACACTAACAGAGTCCGAGTATTCTAAATAAAATGCGAGAGTGAGCAGGATTTGTACTATTATCAACTAGCTAGGCCCCGCGGTTTCAGCCGCATAAGTCTCGATCCCCTGGAAATATCGGCATATAAAGTACCGTATGTCCTAATCCAGGTCATGGTCTACCCATGTACCAGATTTCATCCAAATCTGTTCAGCCGTTTTAGCGTGAAAGCGTAACAAACAAACAAACTCATTTTTGCATTTATAATATTATTGCATACATATAAACTAGTTTTTGCCCGCGACTTCGCCCGCGTGGATGTCGGAAAATATCTCACAGGAACGTGCTTTCGGGATTCAGTGTATCCTATGTCCTAACCCAGGTCTGCGTTTCATCTAAATCCGTTCAGCCGTTACAGCATGAAAAGGTAACAGGCAGATAATAAATCTCTTTTAGGGTTCTGTACTTCAAAACGAAAAATTGTAACCCTTAAAGGATGACTTCGAGACCTCGACCTTGTCTGTCGAGACCCTTTTTCTCAGGACACCGAGGCATAAGTTAAAATAGATATCAAAAACGTAGGTCTACGGTCTCTTGACTTGGAAGTTTTATTTTCGTTACAGCTCTGTAACGAAATCAAACTTCCAAGTCCTGACAGACAGACAGACGGACAGCGGAGGCTTAGTAATAGGGCTCGGTTTGGCACCCCTTGGGTACGGAATCCAAAAACTGATACTGACTTCTGACACTGGTTCATGTTACTTGTAAATGATACAAATAAGGCCTCGACACATTTTGGGGTGTTTTTGTGTTTCCTCTTTTAGAAGCAAAATATAAAGCTCGAAAGAATTAATTGTACGCATACATAAACTCACGCCATTTTCCCGTGGGGGTTGGGCAGAACCTATAGACCGCCGCTAGCTACAATCCTGTCTATCTCTTTCACTCTCTTTCTCCCTCTCTTTCTCTCCCACTCTCTCTCTCTTACTCCCTCTATCTCTCTCTCTTTCTCACTCTCTATCTCTCTCACTCTCTCTCTTTCTCCCTCTCTATCTCTTTCTCCTTCTCTATCTTTCTCTCTCTCTGTCTCCCTCTCTCTCCCGCTCTATCTCCCTCTCTATCTCTCTCTCACTCTCTTTCTCCCTCTCTATCTCTCTCTCCCTCTCCCTCTCTCTATCTCACTCACTCTCTTTCTCCCTTTCCCTATCCCTCTCTCTATCTCACTCACTCACTCTCTCTCCCAGTCTATCTCTCTCTTTCTCAGTCACAACACACACAGCGCGTTTTGCGTTACAGAACTGTAACGAAAATCAAACTTCCAAGTCAACACTATAAATAAATATGGTTATTTATGCCGCATATTTTGACATCATCATTTCAGCCCGGAATCACCCACTGCTGGGTTTAGGCCTCCCCCCTGTTCCGCCATACTTCCCGGTTCCGTGCATCTCTCATCCAGGTGTTTCCCACGACTTTGTCGATGATAAAATCATCTCCTTTTTTACCCCTTTGGGGGGTGATTTTACAAATACGTTGAAAGGGTTTTCTTTATTTTTTACCCAATTTTTTTTTGAATTTTCACATCTCTAACTTAAGAAATGCTGGATTTCCCATACAAACTTTCATCCCCTATATCACCCCACCTAAGATTATTTTTGAGACAAAAAGTACCCTATGTCCTTCTCCAGGATACCATCTATCTCCTTGCCAAATTTGATCGAAATCCGTTCAGTGGTTTAGCCGTGAAAAGGTAACATACAGACAGACAGAGCTACTTTCGAATTTATAATATTACTATTACTAAACTCAAAACTCAAACTCAAAGCATTTATTTCAAATAAACCAATTACAGGTACTTTTGAATTGTCAAGGGGTCGGTCAGTCAGAAATATGAAGCTAGTTGCCCATTCCAACGCGTAGTAGGTTCCTATGGAGAAGAACGGGCAAGAAACTCCACGGACACTCTTTTCAATCAGAATATTTTCACAAAATATTGGTTACATCATCTATTTTTGTAATTATACATGTGAGAACAATGTAAAAAGACGTGCACGTTAAAAGCGTCAGTAATAAAAATAAAATCAAAAACAATTAAAAAATTAAAATAAATTCAAATAAGCCGTGGCAGCTAAGAGATGACCAGTCCCCACTGACGGCGCCCGTTCACGAACATGACGCATGCATCAGCACCATTTAGCTCAACCATTTAGAAGGGAACTTAACGATCCAACACACACGCCACCACCAGCGAGACATTTGAGTGAGCATGACATACTCACAACCGCCAGGGCAAACTCAAGTCAATGAAAGACGTACCCAGTAAATGGTAACTGTAAAGTAGGGACATAGTGCTCACACATGTGCTATGCAATTATATAATACTAAGAGATTGAATTTATACAATCTAAAGATAGTTTTACAATCTTCAGCAGCTGCAACAATATTTTGAATGCTAATCAATTAGTTTATGCGCCCTTGTGGAGCTGGACCAGCGCTGAGCCAAGCATTTTTGTCGTCGATGTAATCCCCCAACTTATAATATGCTTGGCAGCATAGTGTGCGTTTTATACAAGATTTAAATTTCGTTTCGTTCAATTGGAGTATGTGGGGAGGTATTTTATTGTAACATTTCAAACAGTACCCCATGAAGGATGAGTCTACTTTAGCCAGTCTGAAACCCGGTTGAATCAATTGGTCCCTATTTCTAGTCCTATAATTGTGTCTATCACCTCTTTTACTGAAAAGACTTAGATTTTTCCTAACGTACATGATGTTTTCATAGATATATTGACAAGGTACCGTCATGATATTAATATCTTTAAACAGTTCCCTTAGAGAATCGCGTCTGCGGAGGCCATATATTGCTCTGATGGCTCTTTTCTGCAGAATAAAAATAGAGTCGATATCTGCAGCCCGTCCCCATAGTAAAATACCGTAAGACATAATACTATGAAAATAACTGAAATAGACCAGCCTCGCGGTATCTACATCAGTAAATTGACGGATTTTTCTCACAGCATATGCTGCTGAACTTAGGCGTCCTGCAAGAGATGTTAAATGAGGACCCCATTGCAGCTTGGAGTCGAGCGTGATCCCCAAGAAAACAGTTTTATCGATGAATTCCAATTTCTCCCCATTCAATACTATGTCACAATCACTACTTTTAACATTCGGTAAAGCAAATCTAATGCAATTAGTTTTTTTCCCATTTAATACTAAATTATTAGCAGTGAACCAATTTTGGACCTGCAGTAGGGCGTTATTTACGTCGTACTAGTTGCCCGCCCCGGCTTCGCACGGAGAACGGTCTTGAAAAATATCAACTTTTCCGTTGGATTTTCCAAAAAATTAAATACTCTCGTGAATTCATGCAAGCCTAGTACAAAATTTTCATCCAAATCCAGTCATCAGTTTTTAATTTCCCATACAAACTTTCACCCCTTTAGAGGGTGGTTTCCGGGATAAAAAGTATCCTATGTCCGTCTCCTGGTTCTAAGCTACCTCCCCACCAATTTTCAGCCAAATCGGTTCAGACGTTCTTGAGTTATAAATAGTGTAACTAACACGACTTATATATATATATATATATATATATATATATATATATATATATATATATATATTATAGTATGGAAGTATGGATTAGGATTGGCACAGCCTTTTTTCATTACTTTGGTTGCATTCGGCTCGGCTTCGTTTGGCCAAAAACAAATTCAATGAATTTGCAAATAATAAGTGTTGGAACTTACCACCAGGTAGATGTGGATGCAAGTTGTTGTCGTGTATGAGCGGTCCTTGCGCATGTAACATCTGTTTCAGTTCTGCCATGCGCTCTTCTACGCAAACTGCTGTCAATCTGAGGAATAAGTAGAAAAAAAAACTCAATTACATATTTTTCAATAGCCCACATTCCCTCAGCCAGGGAACGAAAACCTTTATTAATTACGGTACAAGTATCGAATAATTTTGGTTACTTCTACGACTAAGGTTACCGCTGTCTGGGTAACCAAGAAGAAGAAACATGTTACCTCATTTAGGTTAGCGTTTTAATACCGGTTACACACACACAGGCGATGCGCGCCCTTTGACTAATGCCGACGACACGTGTATGATAGAGGTAATTTTTATTTCGGTAACCGTTATTAATACTGGTTGTATTCAATTTAAGGTAACCTTTAAAATACCTGTGATAATATAAATTGTGTAACCGGAAAAATACCTGTATTGATTATATCGGTTTCGATCCCTGCACTCAGCTAAGGTACAAGTCCCATGTAGTACCTTTTGCCAATAACTCGGCAAAAATTCCGACCTGTTTCTGAGAATTCCTCAAGCCAAGGATCAGTCTCTCGGGAAAATTCAGCAATGACATTGCAACCACTAAGCCCATTCTCACACGAGGTGATAAAAATTCAATCTGAACTCGTTGGCAACGGGCGTTGCCAACTGCGATGCAATTGGTACTCTCATGGCCAAGTTCGAAAGAGACCAATGCCAACTGCCGATGTTCACGAGTTTCCGTAATTGCCGAGTGCAGGCGAGCCTTTGATTTGTGCAGAAAAACCGGCACTGTTCCGAAGTGAGACGAGCAATGACGAGGCTAAACAAATGGGCTGTCTATGAGACCAATATATATATGACCAACAAGTATTACTTATCAGTTTGAGTCATTTTATCATACATTGACATTAATTTTATGAAAAATTGCATTGCCGTCGACACGGGCCTGGTCCTTATCGGACGGCGAGCTGCCCATTGCTCACCGTCCGCAAACCCGCGCCTACGGTGGCCAGAAGTCGGCTCTCGACTCCCGACGCCCGGGGCGTCTCCTGCGGCGACTAGGGCCGCGAGGGCGTGCAGCTTGCATCTCCCTCGCGCGCTTCGCCTCCTCCTTCGCGAACATAACTGCTTCGCGAAGGAGGTGACGGCCTCCCATGCACTCTCGCTCCGAACCATGGCCTGAACCAGGGCCGGACGCGAGAGATCGCCGATGACCGAGCTACCTGCACTGCCAATCGCGCGTGAATGGTTGTCGTCGCCGCCGTTGATAACTAGTTTTCGACTAGTTGCGTCGTGTGAGGAATGTATTGTGCTAACGCGATTGGTTGCGTCGACGTTGACAACTGTTTTTATTTTGGTCACTCGACATGAATAAACTATTAGGGTTTTTAGAA
Source organism: Agrochola lota (assembly GCA_947364205.1). Taxonomy (NCBI): domain Eukaryota; kingdom Metazoa; phylum Arthropoda; class Insecta; order Lepidoptera; family Noctuidae; genus Agrochola; species Agrochola lota. The sequence continues at coordinate 8,918,482 of OX376245.1, read as the reverse complement.
GTATTTTGCGAAATTCACTTATAATTTTAGAGGTGGTTTTCGGAACCAACTTCATTTACTAAGTGTCTCTTTCTAGTCTTTCTTGTTAGAGAGAGATAACAATACTCTAATTTAATAATATATAATATCTTCTTACCTGGCTTCTGCATCATGATCCCAGCATTCATCGCAGGTGTCGGCAGCTATCTTCAACGCCCGGGACTGTTGCACCGGGCCCTTCGGTAGCGGGGGACGCGCCTTGTTGCGGGAAACTAGACTCTGTTGGAAGAAATATATTTTTGTACACCCCTATTCAAATTTAATGGCGGCTCGGAACATGAGGCGAGTCGCTGCGCAGTAACGAATGCATGTGTCAGCGGGGGTGAGGGGTGCGGTGCTGCGCAGCGAGTGGCTAACTTCCGAGCCGCCATTAAATTGAAATCGAACTATACTGTAATTCAGCGTCTTCAAAATATCAAGTAAATTATAAGAGGAATGACATTTCGTTAAATGCTAATTCAAAATTCAATCAAAAATCATCACTTTTCGAACGTCAATTACATAAGACAGTCCCCCAAAACGCATACCCTTCACCACTTCCTAGTGCATTAGCTGGGAAGAAGAAGTGGCGCAACAAACTCTCCAGTAGCACAGCTGTCTATTCAGTTAGAAAAACTTGATTCTATACAACAGTACTTATGCAAAACAATGTACATTACGCAACGCAAAAACATTAAATTAAATTATTAAATTATTTGCTATGTCAGCTAGCACACGCCAATATACCAACAAAAATCATTGAAATTTATACTCGAGCGAAAATAAAGAGTAAACAGAACTTAATACCCGAATGAAAGCCTCCAGGCATAAAGGTCGTGCCCACTGTGGTCGTGGACACTTTGGACACTCCCAACATATGGGACATGGTTTGACACCACGCCCAGCGCGAACACAGAATGCACCAGTCATATGTCACTCACCTGCATCATCGCCAGACTGGGGCGCGGCGGCAGGCTGTGGTGCTGGTAGGGCGGCGCGTAGGGCGGCGCGGGCCCGGCGTGCGCGCCGCGCGTGCGCCACAGCATCTCCCACAGCACCAGGCCCAGCGCGAACACGTCCACGGCGCACAGCGCCGCGCGCGCGCCGCTCAGGTCCAGCGCGCCCTCCAGCGCCTCGGGCGACAGGTAGCGGAGGGTGCCGGCCTGGGAGGGACACGGTGCAGTTAGAATTACATTTCTTCAAAGGTCAAGAAATTAAAACCGGCCAAGTGCGTGTCGGACTACGCACAATGAAGGGTGTAATTAATTAATTAATCTCCCATACGGAATGTATGGGAGATCATGTTTTTCAAACCGCAAATTTAAGTTGGTTCAATATTACTCGTTAACCTGTACAGCCTTCTTAGCTCTGATACTTTTCCTTTTAATTTCGTTATATATAATACTGCTGTGAATTTTTTCACCAATCCAAGTACTACCATATAGCTGGCAGGGGGGGGGGGACACTTGACTCTAACAAAAAAAATCAGTTAATAGCTTAATATTTCGCAAACGGATCCCTGAATCCAAAAATGGTTTTCACAAACTCACAATATTTTTGAATGACCTTTCTAGAACTTTAGACGAGAAAAAAAATCCCCACTTTACGTGTAGGGGAGGTAACCTAAAAAAAAATTTTTTCTTGATATTATTTTACCACTTTGTCGGCATGATAATTGAAATGAAATGAAATTGTTTATTCTGTAAATAGGATATAGGAATCACTTTTACACGTCATATTAAAAATATATTAAATTTTGCTAGATGAGTTCGGAGTTTCCTATCCGACTACTCTGAGAAGAAAGGCCGAAACAAACTCAGAGATCGCAGTCTCTTTTAAAGTTCAGACATAATCTTGGTCAAGTCATATGAGGACCATGTAATTATGTATACATATGCCAAATTACAGCTTTCTAGTACTAACCGTCTCTGAGCTAAGTCGCAGACAGAGAGACAGACGGACATGGCGAAACTATAAGGGTTCCTTGTTTACTACGGAACGCTAAAAAGGAATACCTTTTTATTTCAGCGGTAAAGGTAAAGGTTAAGTAAGGGGTAAAAGTATTGTAAAGCTGTCAAGTATATCGTTGTTTTGAATAATTAATAAATATTCCTAAATAATATTATGAAATATCGACCCAACTATGCTGGGATCGGCTTCCAGTCTAACCGGATGCAGCTGAATACCAGTATTTTACATGGAGCGACTGCTTATCTGACCTCCACAACCCAATAATTGGGTAATAGGATACCCCTTGGTAAGACCGGTTGTCAGACTTTCGGGCTTCTTACGACTGTCAAAAATCCACAAATGACAGTCGGACCAAAGCTTAACGTGCTTTCCGAGGCACGGAGGAGACATACCGAGAATGTAAAGATGGTCACCCATCCACGGCCCAACCCTGGTAAGCGTAGCGTAACCTGATAAATCGATCCGTGCGGCTGTTATTAATTAGCCACGATCTCCTTGTAGATAACTTGTAAAATATAATTTGAATTGCAATTCATAATATAGGAAAACAGCATGTCTTTTGCATGTTTTTTTTCATGAATCTTAATAGTTTTTCCACGCTAATTTGAAATCATATGCAGTTTTTTTGTTGCAGCTCTAGTTTAGCTTCAATGAAGGGACGGGATTTTTCACTAAAAATGCACATATATTTATTCTGAATGAAAGGACAAGTCCAGTTTCTGCCCTCTGGTCGTGGTCTGAATGGATAATGTTCATGATTTAAGGTTTTACAGTAAGATTTAAAAATTAAGATTTAATTAAATTATTATGGATTTATAAATTCAGAATAACTTGAGTAACATAATTCTCAAATAAACATTGCTCAATTATAGCTTCCGCCTCGCCATTTTAACGGGAAGTACTAAAAATGTTTTTGACGTTCCATTTTATGCCGTAATTACCTTTAAAGAGTGAACATTAACTATAACCCGCTTATTTTAGATCAAAGGAATGTATGTAATTGTTTTAATGTAATTGCGCCTAAAATACGACAAAATTACTAATATATTTTTATGTAAACATCAAAAAAAATTAAATTTTTATTAGCCACTTCTTAAAATGAAGATTAGTATTTTTTTATTATTTCTTTGACATGACATTGACATATTATTTTTATTTTCTGCTTGCTTTGCTTGCATTGCAGTTCCAAGTTCCTTAAAAGCGTTCCTTGTTATCTGTGCGATTATTTTGTAATATTAATATTTTCTTTTAACGACCTACCACACGGACTGACATCATCTAGACACGATTACTATTGCTGTTCATATAGGATTCTGTTTTACTTTTCGATTTGGATATTCTGATGAGGTGCATCGATTGTGGGATCGCTGTGCAGCGGATTCGCAGACATACCGTGTCAAGGCTGTCGTTACCTTTGCAAGTGAGATTCGCTCGATGGTTAGCAAATCAGGTACGCCTACTACGGCAGTCACGTAAACCATGCAGTGAAGGCAATATATTGACCAATAGTGTTATAATTTTAAAAATACAATGATGTTCGCTATTGTTCCAGCTCCCATTAGATGGATATGCTTGTCACGGCTGTTATAATTAATTAAATACCGAAGCTGCTGACCATAAGCGATAGTTAGGTCGTACAATGGTCTGTCGTGGATGTAGTATCTCAGTCGGGCTCAGAAATCCAAGAGGCCGACGTTTATATACTGTTCCAGTGGACAGCCCTTTAGTAACCATTATTTCCAATGATAATAATTATCAGGTAAATTATTTCTTACCCGACTATGTTTTTATTATAAGTAGTTAAAGTCTTTGAAAGAAACTGGCAAAATAAATGAGGCTATACCCTCAAAATTTGATAGACGAGCGATGGAAAATTCGATCACGAGAGATGGAAGGAGTGTTCTTTATGTAAAAACTCAAACTCATAAACATAACATCACGCCAGCGATTGCCGAAGGATTTAGTCGTGGTGAACCTATTGTGCAGCACATTTCACCAGTTATGTAGTTACTAGCGACCCGCTCTGGCTTCGCACGGGTATATATTATACATATAAACCTTCCTCTTGAATCACTATCTATTGCTGAAGACTGCATTAAAATCCGTTGAGTAGTCTAAAAGATCTAAGCGAACAGACAGCGGAAGCGACTTTATTTTATACTATGTAAAGATGTCATGTCATTTCTACTATAATGTATTTTAATAATATTTTCAGGATATGGCAACAATTTATGCATGTCAAGGCTGTTGGGTTCGAGCGAATCGACTCCTGATTCATGAGTCATCAAGGGACTTACAAGAGGATTGTAACATCCGTTGAACATGGATCATCAACACCGCCGCCATTATTGTCTCTACACCACTACCAACACCGGTTGTTGCTGTCATGTCATGAGGCTAGTATGGTATCTTGACTGGGCAAGGTGTCAAGATAACCTGCTAGCACCAGAGTAATTTTTGAACAATATTTTGGTGTGTTTAGAAGACAGTTATTTTTTGTAATTATGTTCCTACAGTAAAATAATTTGTTTGGCAATAAATACGTTTTATTTATTTTAATCCCAATTCAATAAAAATCAAAATACGGAATTAAAGATGATAAAAATATCATTTTATGTGTATTTATGTGTTCCATAAAGAATAAGAATACTTTATGATTAAATAAAAAAAACGTTAAGCACTTATTTAATAAGATATACAATAGGTGTTTTACATTTTTGTTACACTAATAGAAATATAAAAAAAACTGCAGAAACGGTTCTCAGGCCATCAAAATATTAAATCTTTCACTAAGCTCGCAAAGGCATACCACCAATTAGTACCTGTTGTCGCTCACAGATGGCGTTATAATAAAAAAAAAACTAAGAAAAATCCCCAGTGTATAAACCTTATTTTCACCAGTTTTCGCAAGTTTCTGACTCCTGAAACTTATTAATTCATAAAATATAAAATACGACGATTATAATAATATAACAATCATTACTGAACATTGATTTTGATTACCTAGGCAATCGTCCATTACCCCACCAGACATGTCCTTTTCTTTTATATGATTTTCTCGCGTGACGTGTGTAGAATTACTATTTTGAATGCTCCAACAATAACTTCTTTAACTTTTGTAGAATGACCAATAGGTAAAGAACCTAGTTTGTTACCATTATGCAAAAGTACACATTTAAGAGTTCCTTTTGACGAATCTATGAACAAACGCCATTCATTTGGATTATACTGTTTTAACCCCATAGTCCCGGACTATCAGACAAAACACAAAATTGTCTTTTTCGGTAAAGAAGAGAAAACAGTTTACTCCCTTAAACTGTTTTCTCTGTTACCGTAGTATGATATCTTCGTTTCTTTCTTTCTTGCAATCGGGAAGGTAGAAGTTCTGATGCAATCACAGACAGTCCAAGGTCCCTGATCAAGTCATTTAAATCATCTTGATTTAGTGGTCTGGGATAACTGAAGCAATCAAAATCAATGTCTCTACTACTGTCGTCAGTATCGGTTTGTTGACTGCACTCGTCAGGATGTTCCGAAGATGTACATGGCTGCTGACGTACCAGCACTAGTATTCAAGACTGATCTTGTAGCAGATTTTAAGTTGGGATATATCCACTTCAAGCAATTTTTATGGTTTATTCCTACGATTTTCGTAACACAGAAATAACAGTCATCGTGATGATTGGATGATTCACGCTAGATCATAAGAGCTTTGTACTTATAAAAGGGTCTTTTTTTGTTTGCCTATAATAGCAAAGACTCGACACAATTTTTACATACCAAACTAGGTATCCAGGGCTTGGCGTTCGTCAGTAATGGAAACTCAAAGTAGTTCAAGTGTGCTTTTTTCATGAAGTCCGACAAGTTGAAACGGATTTGTTTGAATATATATTCTCCACAAATAACACAAAAACAGTCAGGGCTGTTTAAACACGTCCTTCTTGAGGAAGACATAATATTTTTTTTACAGAATTAGTTACACCGCTATAGATAGAAATTATCGACTACTTAAGGGGGGTATTACACTATCGAATATCTAGAATCACAGATCTATGAGTCATATTTATGTGAAAATACAAACATATGAATCAAATCGTCTTTGATCAAAGATTTTTGACATTTGTTGTTAGATGGGATCATAGAAACAGGTCTTGCCATATTGAATAATATATATTGAATTTTCACAATTTCCTGATACGAAATCCGTCCATTAAAATATGTGATTTTGCTTTTTCCGTTCTGTTATTGCCATATCCTGAATTGTCGGTTTTACTGACAGATAAAAAGTAAGTACAACGAAATTTGAGCATAAGTTCACACTATGCTTTAGTGGAATTCAAAAATTATTGTTGGCAACATCGTTGTACAAAAAAATATATGATAGTGTAATACACGGATATGATCCTAGGGGTCATCTATGCTGCGAAGGAGGAGGTGGAGCGTGCGAGGGAGATGCAAGCTGCAGGCCCTCGCGCCCCTAGTAGCCGCAGGAGACGCCCGGGCGTCGGGAGTCACGAGCTCACTTTCGGCCACCGCAGGCGCGGGCTTGCGGACGGTGAGCAATGGGTAGCTCGCCGTCCGATTAGGACCAGGCCCGGGTCGACGGCGCGTTGTGTTCCATGCGCGCCTCAAGAGAGGCCAGAGAGCGCCAAAGAGACGTCAGCACCAACTGACGGGGTCCGTAAGGACCAATGCCTGCCGGGGTTGCGAGTTTCACCGAAAGGGATATCGCGGCCCCGGCACACGGGAAACGGAAGAAACACGGGTGGGTTTTAGTCAGTAAAAGTCTGACACACCCTCCCGCTCCGCCCAGAGCGGGAGAAGTATTTTGATAATTTCCCACCCTAAAAAAAAAACACAAAAAAGAAGATGAAACTTCACAAATGCAAATCGATTCTCTTCCGTGAAGTTTCTCCATCATTATAAAAACATAATCTAAACTAATAATATAAAGAGAAAAGATTTCATTTTTTGTATGTTTGTTTGTAATGGATAAACTCAAAAAATACTTAACTGATTTTAAATATTCTTTCACCTATAGAAAGCTACGTTATCAGCAAGTAACATGGGCTGTATTTTATCGATTTCGAAAAAAAAAAAAATAGGGGTCGTATATGTAGGATAAGAGTTAGGATCCTATAAATGATCCTAGATATTTGATAGTGTAATACCCCCCTAAGTAAATTCAAGACGTTATCTGTGTCTCACTAACTATACGTGCGACAATCTAAGAAGCCCGATTTGACACCTATCAAAATATTTTGTGTAGTGACGGGAAAAAAATATCAGTTGCTTTAATAGTCGATTCTTGAGACATATCGATTTATCATACTTAGAGTTTGTAATCGATAATTTACCTACATTGCTTAAAACTTATTCTCGAGGCATATCTTTTTATTACACGTCATCGTCATGATCACGACGTGTAAATAAATAAATTCACTTTTGTAAAAAAAATATTCACTTTCGTCACTTCGGATGATCCAGAAAAATTATATATCATCAGTTGAACTGTCTTCGTCGGTTACCATTATAATAAATTCATTTTCCAAAATATTGTCAGAATGTACATCTCTTCTAAAGTCTTCCGTTATAATTTTCTTTCGATCGATTTTGTTTTTATATGTTTAAACATTTAATAAAACTAATTATACTAATAATTTTACGTTTTTCTCTTTTTTTAATTTAATGTTTGTAAAAGTACCTATAGATTTTCCAGTATATCGATTTTATTCGGTCAAAAAATAGTAAAAACGGTAAATTGTAATAACGTTCTGTCGGAAACGCAGTCAAAAACACGAATTATTCGTTGATTCATATCAACGAATAATTCGTGTTTTTGACTGCGTTTTTCCAATATAAAGTGAAACTTGGTGCTTACGAATGATACTCATTGTTATAGTGTATGGATAATAAAGGATAATGAATTTGATATTTCGATTTCTTACGTAGACGTTCATACAAGGTTATCGCGTCACGTAAAATGAGAAACGTCAAATCAGGCTTCTTAGATTGTCGTCGGTTACTGCTACAAAAAATCTGATCTGATTCGAAAACTGCGCTCCCAAATTAGTAAACAACTGTAGAAAAACTTTATGCAACATAAAAAAAGTTCGATTTTGTTTTCCTAAGAATCATAATGTTTGCTGGAGTAACTATATATAGTTGATGAAGCTGTGTGTGAAGTTCCCGTGAAAGAATTTCCGACCTCCACGCGAGAAAAGCCGGGGGCAAAAGCTAATTATAAATTTACCTCAGTGATCCTGGTCGGCGTGGCTCGGTCCCTGGCCGCGTGCAACAACTGCGCCAGCCCCAAGTCTGCCAGGCGCGCCTCGCCGTTGGCTGTCACTAGTACATTGCTGCTGTTTACGTCACGATGTACCACGCATGGTTTACTGCCAGCTGGGGAAGGAGCAATGGTTTAGATACACAACCACACACGATTCACGACAGAAGTAAGGAAGTCTGACAACAAGTATTATTGTGTTTCCCAGTAACTGGGTTGTGGAGGTCAGGTCATAGGCAGTCGCGCTATGTAAAATACTGAAGAAGAAAAAAAGTATTTATTGTAACTCGCATGGGAAGATCACAAACTAAACTAAACACAATGATAAAACAAAAAAAAAACAAAATTACATTTTAAAACAAACAGACGGTATTGTAAGAGGCCAAAAGGCTCCTAGGCCTAAGGCATCTCAGCATGATGCTGCGACATTTAAAAATAAGTGTCGCAAAGCTGGTATTGCTCGCTGTCACGGGCGGATACTGATTAGAAATACATAAATCAATAAAATATATGTACCTAAAATGTAACCTGCATTCTGTAAGACTGGAAGCCGACCCCAACATGATTGGGAAAAGGCTAGATGATCATGAACACACGATTCGCTACATTGAACTCAATATTTTAGCGCTACCAATAACATTTTCGTTGAGTATTTCAACAATCCTGTATTGCATCCCAAAAAATAAGCCTGTATAGGGGTCTTATGCCTAACACATTGCTAATGCAAAATGTTCTTTATTAAAATAAAGTTAGAGTTTACTTTCTATTTTCGATATACCGCACTTAAAATAACTTACTGGGAGTATGTAGGTGAGCGAGCGCGGAGGCGAGTCCGTGAGCGATGTGAGCGAACTCGAGCCACGCGAGCGGAGCGCTCTGCAGTCGAGCGCGGAGCGTGCTCGGACATAGTTCTACTACTATGAGATGTTCGCGACCGCCTTCGGTTAGGGTGGCTCGACTGTCGCTGCCTGGGAAGGAAAACGTTCAATAAAATCTCCTAATTTATTTGTTACATTGCCAAATCAAATAAATATACAAGATCTTAAAAACTTTAAAAGAGACTGTGACTCGAGCTCGTTGCTCAGAGTAGTCGGATAGACCACAAAGATTTTTAAAATATTACAAAATATACATGATAACCATAGAATCGGGTTTTCTATGGGTTTTGTCGACGGAAGAACAGACAAAATGACAGAAATGATTGTTTATCTGTCATTTTTTATATTCTTCCGTCGACAAAACCCGTTTCTATTGTGGTCATGCTAATTGTGCAGACATAAATATCATTTATCAGACAGTGCTAGTGTCAAAAAATGTGACATCATGTCGAGTTTCATTTCACAAACAATTAAAACAGTTGTTTGGCGGCGAGAGATATATTTTTCTTGACACAGAAAGTAATAGAACTCACCATAATATCTCAGTATGTTGGGGTGTGCCAGATGCGGCAGAGCATACACACAGGCCTCTCTCTGCCACGTGCTACAATTGGAGTATAGTTTGACAGCCACAGGAGTGGTCCCTAAGCTTCCTCGCCATACAGAGCCGAATTTGCCTTGACCTGTTTGAGAAATAAAATGTTTTTGCAAACTACAGGTAAACCAGAAAAAGTATGCGCTTCGGTAATCTTCGTGTTTCCGCATCAGTACGAACTTCGCGCCACAGAGTAACCCCCAACAGAGGCAAAGCTTCGAAGCTTTGTACTGTCGCACTTTGTCGTAGTACACCTATCATTGCGCGTTTGTATGAAGCCTTCTCTCTGTTGGGTTACTTACACTGGTCGCATTTTATCATATGCCACATCATTATAATCTGCAAAGCCTTTTCCCAACTATGTTGGGGTCGGTTTCCAGTCTAACCGGATGCTGCTGAATACCAGTATTTTACATGGAGTGAATGCTTATCTGACCTCCACAACCCAGTTACTGGGTAGCAAGATACCCCTTGGTAAGACTGGTTGTCAGACTTTCGAGCTTCTGGCGACTCGTAACAACTGTCAAAGTTCTACAAATGATAGCCGGGACCAACGGCTTAACGTGCTTTCCGCGGCACGGAGGGGTCTTGGTATGTCAAGATGGTCTATCTACGGAACAATCGCGGCTAGCGTAACTTAACCTGATCGATCGACCCGTGCGGCTGTTATTACTTTGCCTTATCTTGTCATATGTCACATAAAAGAATCGAAAATATATAAGTAATAGGTAAGTACTTCCATGGATATAGCAGCTCTATTTATGACCTCAAAACCGCGCGTTCGTTTTTCCAAAGATGATTGCCGAAGCGCATACTTTTGTTGGGAGATCTGCATAGCAATCACAACCGTTCGATACGCTTCCGTGCCGAATCGACCATCAATCAATGTTATCCAAGGAGTCCTCTAAAGGCTATTGACAAATGCTAAATCCGAAAAAAATATCAGTTTAAATCAAATATATCCGCCATACTTCGGAGGTAAAGCAAATCAGTAATTGAAAATGTGTCATTTTATATACGACAGCCAGTAGAACGTTTGTGAATAGCTATACTGTATTTATTATTGCTTTGTCTGGACTACGGCTTGAAATTGAGTTATGTACATGTATTATGAACTGTTGATTTTTAAACTTGTTTGATCAATTTCTTCTTAGTTTCGAGTTGGGGTTTAAAAGTAGCTACCAAAGGTGCGAATTGACCCAAAGGTCAATTGACGTATTTAAAAACGTAAAAAATCTTGTTCTGAACACTCGGTAATGGAAGTTTTGCTTAATTTGATAACTTTTCGAATGAATAATAATTCTGAGTTCATTGAGGACCTCAGAAACCAAGCACTAGAGAATTAGTATTGAATAGAAGCTCACCTATATGTTCAATAAGCGTCAGATTATCGACACAAGACAAACCAGTCGCCAACGCATCTGGTCCGCTACCCATTACATCTCCTGCAAAAAAAAAACATAATTTAGTGGAGAATCTCCGGCCATAGTATCTCCACTGAAGATACTATGGCTTGACTCGTATAAACATATTATAAATTAAAGTCACGTTTCGTGTTTGTCTGTATGTTCGCATTGTTCTTCTAAATCACGCAACAGATTTTGATGAGATTTTCACCATCATTTAGAGAATTTATTCCGGAAGGTTATGTTTATAATACGTTAATATTAAAGTTACATATAACTAAGAAATCTCGATGTTTTGTCAAGTCGTAAAAACCGTGCTAAGCAGGAGCGGGTCGCCTTCGGGTAGTTTTCTAATATATAAAATTCTCGTATCAGTGTTTGTAACAAAACTCCTCCGAAACGGCTTGACCGATTCTTATAAAATTTTGTGTATATATTCAGTAGGTCTAAGAATAGGTTGTAAACTATTTTTAATACCCCTAAGTGATAAGGGTGGTCCCCCACAATTTTTTTTTTGTAAGACAATTTTTTTTATTTTTTATGATTCGGCATTAAAAATACATATAAGCCTACATTTTCACCCTTCTACCACCAACCCCTATTTTTGAATAGCGATATTAGTACTGCAGGAAGGTAGGGTAGGTAGTGTACATATGTAGGGTAGGTAGTGTACATAGGTAGGGTAGGTAGTGTACATAGGTAGGGTAGGTAGATAGGTAGGTAGGTGCGCAGTAGATAAGTACTTAGTGCTACCCGTACGAAGCCGGGGCGGGCAGCTAGTAATAATATATAATTCTGTCGGTAATTCCACTGCAAAGAATAGGCAACTGCACTGCACTGCACTTGCTGTTATGACATAGTGAACTACACGCGTTATGAACCGAGTCGTCGGGTCATAAATGTCAGTAGCAATAAGAATGTGCAACACCTTGTGTCATATCGATAGTTTGCTAATAATTGTCGTGTCGCCGCGTTAAGAACTGAGTCGTCGGGCCATAAATCATTGTTTTAAGTCTTGTCTCGCTCGCAATTATGGAGCTTATCAACTATCGATTAGACGCAAGGCGTTGCACATTCTTATTGCTACTGTGATTTATGGCCCGACGACTCAATTCATAACGCGAGTACTATACCTGCTCCGCAAGTGCGAGCGAGACCGACTAATAACAATGATTTATGACTCGACAACTCAGTTCTTAACGCGGCGACTATAGGAATATACTTCTCATATCTGGGCGTATCATACGCCGCAAAGCAGTAGAGTAAAAGCGATATTTATTTAAATATGTTTTTCTCTTTGGTAAAGTGTAATCTGAATGTAGTATACAGGGTGGCAGGGACATCGACGCAAAAACTTTTACCAAGGATACTGGAATTTTTCTTCGATTATTAAAAAAAAATCTGCAATAGAATAGTGCAATACCTACGCGGTCAAAATGTATGGATAAGCTGTTTACAAAAAAAAAAACCTACGAAAAATTACAATGCAATGAAAAATCACAATCATGTACTGAATCCATGGTAACAGTTTTCGCTTCGATGTCCGTGTTCAATGCGAAAATTACTTTGTAAAAATATGAATTTTTACCATTGATCATTTCTGAGCCGAATCTGATTTTGTTTTACTTACCTTTCTCAATATGTAACGTATCAGTATCACTATGCGGGTGGCTGTTACTGCGACAGTAGAGCTTGGTCAGCAGCAGCGCCATAACTAGGATAGCTACTAGCGCGAGTACGGACGAGGCGAGTATGTTTGACGCGGCCACCATGTTCTGGGCGCCACTGTCCATTGTGGACTCAGCTTTCATAGTTACTGTTTCTTCTTTCAGGGTCACTGGGGAGAGCAAATTGAAATTAATATGATGAAGGTTCCATAGAACTAAATAAAATTAATCTGCCTAGCCTTTTCCCAACTTTATTGGGGTCAGCTTCCAGTCTAATCGGATTCAGCTGAATACCAGTATTGTACACGGAGTGACTGCCTATCTGACCTCCACAACCCAGTAACTGGGTAATACGATACTCCTTGGCAAGACTGGTTGTCAGACTTTCGGGCTTCTGACGACCCGTAACGACTGTCAAAGATCAACGAGTGACAGCCGGGACCAACAGTTTAACGTACTTTCCGAGGCACGGAGGAATCACGGTATGTAAAGATAGTCACCCATCCACAGACCAGCTCCGGTAAGCGTAGCTTAACTTGACGGATCGACCCGTGCTGCAGTTACTTACTTAGCCACGAGCTCCTTTCCATAGAACTAAATAAACTGGGTAAATGTTTGAGATAGTACTTCGGACGAATATCAAAACTGTGATAGATACAGCGATATGGTTTAAGGTTAGGGAACTAAGAGCTCAATCAGGGCCTTTTTTAACCTATTTGAGGCCCTGGGCAGATAAGGATCTCGGGGCCCCTGAGTAGATAAGCAAGATTTAAAAATTATTTAACAATTATTTTAAAGGAGAATGCCAAATACAAAATATTAGCATTTAGTTCTTTTTTTCCCTGGATAAGTTTTTCAACTTAATTAGTATGCTAATTAGATAATTATTTAATGTCATTGCAGCATTTGGTCCCATTTAACGTATAGCTGGGAAATATGAGTTTCTTTCAATAATTATATAAAACCAATCAAATAAACATAATACTAATATTTCAAAAGTTTGGGGCTAGAGACGTATTGTACTTAAATCGCACTGCAAATCAATTATTTTGTCATTGAATCGGGTACTAATAATGCGTAGAATGGAACGGTGGCTGTAAGTAATAATTTTTTGAAGGTAGGCCGGGCCCCCGTCAATCTCGGGACCCGGGCACTTGCCCAGAGTGCGCACTAGAAAAGATGGACCTGAGCTCATTTAAAATTTACAAAAATGCATTTTTGGGATCCAGGAATCAACCCCGATCGTTTTTCATCCTGTATAATTTAACCCCTTTTCTTCTTCTTTGTAACTAATATTTTAAATGTCAAAGCTTTGTTTGCCCTTCTTTCACGCAACGGAATAACAGATCAACATGATTTTTTTCATAGAGTTATGATATTTGAGACAGAGGGACATGGATTACTTTTTATTTCGGAGAAATGCATGCTGCCTTAGTGATAGACCACGGCAGTGGTAAAAGCTAGTAAAGTCTTAAAAGAGAATTACTTACAGAAGTCAGCATTACAGTATGTATTGCTGCAGCAACAGAACTTAGTGCCGGGGAGTCTTGGTGCTGAAACTTGGGTGCATCTGTCGCAGGAACTTCGCCCTTCCGCCTGGGATGAGCGCCAGCATCCTGCAAAACCATTTATTTATACATGTGAGTAACAATAACGGTGTGGCAGTGGTGTGAGTTTTAAATATGGAGTCAGTTTGTGCAAGAAGGGTAAAAAAGCTGCATAATCAGCCTCACGATGTTTTCCTTCACCTCTCAAAACGGTGAAGGAATGGCATGTCCTAGAAACAAAAATTCGAAGACAATGACATTCGCCAACCCGCACTGGGCCTGCGTGGAAGAGTACAGCCTACTCCCTCTCGAAGAGAGGAGGCCTGGAACATTATAGGGTGATTATGCAGGTTTTTGCAAGAAACATCAGCTTCGCACCAGACAACTTGTACTTTAGATCAATAAACAATTTGAAGTCTCAACATAAGACTGGGGTTTTTGACAATAAGATTGATGTTCATTCACTCTGGATCACTTATGCATACTCCTAGACTGGTTTGCCATTAGTGCTGTGAATCTCTGTGAGCCCTGTGTGTGTTTTCTAATTTGTTATTTGCGAGCGAGTTATCACCGAGGCGATTGTTCAGCTTCGTGTTTGCAATGTATCCGCCGCGTGTGCGTAACGAGAGCGATTGATGTGAGTGTACAAGAGAGAGCGAGACAAGTGAGTGTGAATTGTGGTAAACGCGGAGAACACGTCACGTAGCCGCGGTTAGCTCGCTACGCACCCGCGGAGAGCACGTCCACAGATCGCTAGAAACACGCTAACAAATCGTCAATGCGATAATGCTCCATAGCAGCTCAACTACACAAGTCTAGTGGATTGGTGGGCATTTAGCCCTAGGTTCCTGAGACCATCTTCCTTTCACAACCTTCATAGAGATTTTGCCTTAAAAATTGCATGAACAGTTTTTTTTTTATCCTTACCTTGGCCAAGTACAGTAATATTTGCATCCTTGTCCTGATGCCACAGAGTATAACAAGAGGCCCGGGTGTCGGTGCACTGTTCCACCTGAGCCACCTCACCGTTGGGCAGCGTGGTCTCCGATATGGGGCCTGTTTCTGAAACAATAACTGCTGTCAATAGGATTAGAAGGGAAACTAACTGTTTGGAAAAACTGCTGTTTCTGAGTTGATTCGTTATTAGGGATATTGTTATAGGTGCTGCCCTAATATCACGAAAATAAGCGGCCATCGCAAGTTCTCGAACGTTGTTAGTAGGAAGCTAGCATCAAACATACAGGTTTCGCATCGGTGCCCCTATTAATAATTTGTATCTGTGCGATAGTCGCGTAATCGCGTTTTATTAGGACAACGGCCGCGTCCTAACCAAAACGATGGTCGTGTGAAACACAATTTCGATAAATGAAATGTGTCAAAAAATCATAAATAAATAGTTACATCACCGTGTGCAAGGATATAACGGTTATTCTCTTCGTTCCGGAGATATAAGCATTAGCTTAATTTTTTTTGTTAAAAAAATATAAGTTGCCAATTTGCCTACCTGATTGTATCCTATGATATATTTATGCATAATATTAGAAGCCTTCTCAAGCAAAAATCGACACTTTAAAATTTAAGATCCAATGTCTTCGACAGCCTTTTTTCGGTCCACAGTGGGCCGTCGCGAACGCGTGGTCGACCCGACGCGAGACACTGGGTGCCTTCTAGTTTTACGCACAAAAAAGTATCAAACAAACGCGACGATCGCGTAGTCGCGCAAACAATTATTTTGGTTAGGACGCGGGGTTAGAGCTAGGCCTAAAAACCCGCACGCAGTGTTCCATGTGAGCCTTTATGGGAGTACGTGCGGTCGTAGGACCGAACGCACTGGGTGATGGGGCCCGCTAGGCGTGACGGGCTGATACCAGTCAGGGAATGTACAAGTATCTCCCAACACATGGTGTAGTAGGAATAGTGGTGTTTTAGTGGGGAGGGGGGTATCCATGAAGATATCCCCATAGAAAAAAAAGGATATTAGTGTTTCTTGACACTTGGAACAAGCGAAAGAGTAAATTATTTTGAATTCATTAATTAATGCATGTTTGGGCAATCTCTAAATTCAAGTTCATCAATTAACTGCAAGACTTTATTTTTAGAGGAAACCCCTGTTTTTTTATTGAGCCTAAATATTTCCTCCAAGATACATCCTGTTTATAAAAACAACAGCAAGTCAATGAACTTTCAAGGAAATATTACAATTTTAAATACTGTGTAGCTAAATCTGTGATAAAAAGCAAATACATATCTTTTACTATTATATTGTTAAAAATACAGATTTTTTATTGATTAGCAAGTTCTACCTACCGAAACTATCATTTTCCACCATCAGTTGAGCGTTCCGTTCATCCGCATACGAAGGTGTAACGCTCATTGCCACACTGTCATGAATTTTATACAAACATGATATTGTAGGTCCCATGGTTGTTGTTTTCTCAGTTATTATCATAGCCGCCTTTACTTTATACATCTTTATATCATTGGACAAACCATTTTTCTCTTTATTCTCTTTACCAGAACTAATAGCTTTTTTCTCAAAAGAGTTAACGATGTTATCTCTTACAGTGTCAGAGGTGAACTGTTTCGGCATCTCGTGAGAGGTGCCCACAAACTCATTTGAATTTGGATTCTCAAGGCTTCTTTTTGAAATTTTAGTGTGCTGTACTGGCCAGTATTTATGCTTGAGAGTGTCTTTAGCAACTCTTTTGAGAATATAATCTGGTATGCTTCGTTTTTTTAGTAATTTTGCATGTTGATACACTTTAGAAACACCTCTAACTTCTACATAGTTTGGAACAGGATCAGCATTTCTTTTTCCTATAACTCTTGGCTGGTCATTAATAACTGGCCATTCATTATTCAAATCCTGCTGATTATTCCATTGTATTGTCCTTCTATGGTGGTATTTAGTGAAAGTTCTTACATAGTGTGAAGGCTTTAAGTGTTGAATGCCATTCCTTAGGTCCTGAGATTCTTGAGGCCGAGAAGTGAGTACCTTAGCGGTAAAAATAAACAGGAACAACACCATGCATTTCAGTAGTGGTGTCACTCTGTTAGTTATTAGTCCTTCCATCATCTTTTTAACGGAATTTTGTAACAAATCTTTGTTACTCACGTCATTTTCAAGAAAACTTTATCCATATGGGTTTATGTTGCACTGCATACGGTAACTCACAGCCTAGCAACGGAGACACTGCAGAAATATCGATTTTTCTGCCTTCAATATCAGGCCCAATGCAGTAATCTAACACGAATTACACCAGTTTTTTTAAAATTATTTTACTGATTATAAACATTTCACACACCGTTGTATGTATTTAATATTAGAAATAGAGCAAGAACGATAAAATAATGATTATTTTTATGTCGCAGTAAACGAGCTTTTGTGAAAGTATCAATGTTTACATGTTTTTACGACTATTTACACTTTGTTAGTAACACGGAAGTGGTTAATTAATAACGAATTGTGATTGATTTTTATGTTGTGTTGATTACTTGATTTTTTTTAATATAACAAGAAAAATCAATAGAATGTTGACAAACACATTTTGCCCGACATATTGCGGGACGTTTCGTTTCCTCGTTGTCTTGTCTCACAACGAAAATACGCGACGTTTTGTTTCGTCACTGAAGCAAAAAAATAAACAAATACTTTTGATTATTGGGTCAAAAGTCGAGGTATTTTATCGTATTCCTATCCAGTCTGAATGTTCAAATAAGTTATTTGCGCATTTTTTTGTACTTAGTTACTTACATGATTGGTTAAAGCTACCTGGATGCATTATAGCCGCATCAACTTGATAGATAATGTGCTTCTTCTATTAATAATATTGCTGTTTTTTTAATCGTGGTTAATTTCAGCCCATTGTAATACCTTTATAATAAAAATGAAAAACGAAAATAATTTGAATAGAATCGATTTGGCAATCAAGTCTGAATAATCTGATCTGAAGAATCTGATTCAACTTTTCTTGCGTGCAGATGCAAGTCGTAACTAGTCATCCCGCAACTGGAACGTCACTAACTTCTGTCGTGCATCTGTCGATCTTCCGTCATTCGAAAGGCTTGGTCGGTCGCTAAATTTACAAAAAAATATACGAATTCTTCAGATTCCTAACGAATTTGTGCTTCCATTTTATACTATCCATTAATTTAAGACTTTGTGTGTGCAAAATAAACTTCCAGAAATGTCTTCTGCATCAGCAGCAGACGAAATTGATGAGGCAAAAGAGCGAGAGCACTTTCGCGCCGTTGTCACCGCTTTCAAATATTATAAGTAAGTAATTATTCAATTTATACGCGTATAATACGCCTTTTTAGCCCTTGGAAATCGTTTGAAGTGGATCTATAAATAGTTTGAGGCCAGAAACAAAGTTCAAATTCTGGGTAGCAACAAGTTCTTTGTTTGAGCAAATCGTACGATCTAATTAACCTATTTAGATAGAAACCAAAACTCCTTTGTTTATATCCTCTTTTCCGAAGTGTAGCCTCTATGGTGCTAGGCTATAAGGGCGGGATTTTCGCGGTATCACTTTTGGAATAAATATTGAGTGATTTACACTCAATATTTATTTCTTATTTTATTTATTTTAAAATGTAATTTGGTACCATTTGGTAACTGTAATTTTACACAAATTACATTGTCAATGCTTATAGAAATATGATTACTGTAGCCTACAATAGTGAGAAATAATCGTATTGGTTTGCTTACTGCTGCTTGCTCTTCAGATTAACACAGAGGCTTCAAATATCAGTTTCTTTTTTCATAGAAGTGATTAAAAAAAACATTTTAAATATTGTTTTTTTGCCAGTGATCTATTATGGAATGAAGATATTATACTATTGTGACTGTGACAATTTCCCCTTTAGAGGGTTCATGCCGGTTCAAATATTTTTTTGCCAATCTTCAGAATTTTATGGGGCCCATGGGCCTAATAATAAAGAGCTAATAATATCACAATGATATTTTAAGGGGTACTTTTTAAATCCAAACTTACCCTCATATTAATGTTGTAAATGATCTAGTCAAGTTCATGAATTAATATCTGAAATTCTCTTTGTGTAATTTATTTCATCACCACTGCTCTCAAAATGGTGTAGGAAAACATTGCGAGGAAACCAGCATGTATTAGAACTAAAATCTGAAGATATGCAACTTTCACCGATCCGTACTGGGCTTGTGTGGTGGGTAACAGTCCACTCCCTCTCACATAGAGAAGGCCTAAGACCCAGCAGTGGGTACAGTGTAGGCCAATTATGCTATCTGAAACTGTTTCCAAAAACTTCAGAGTCACTGCTTAACAAATATTACCATACAGGAAACTGTGTTATAAACATTCAATTTACAAATATGTCCTAAAATGGGTGCTAATCACATTTGGTTATCATGAATGTTTAACAGTATTTTCTGGCTGACTACTATAGGTTATTTTACAAAGGACTATAAATATATTGCAGGGTTGGCATTAGAATCCAACTGCATGCATTTAACATCTCTAAGGGATAAGTAGATCAGTTTCCAAGAGTTCAATAGATCAGGTAAGATACTAAAAATTCAAATGAGTTTCTTTAAAAAAATCAACATGTCCACAGACGGTACCATAGTTCTATTGTACACTAGATTTAAATGTTTGGATGCATGGATTTATTTATTAAATACTTTATTGTGACAATAAAGTGTTTAATAAATAAATCCATGGGAGGTAGTGGTCCTGCGTGACAGATAGTCAGGACTTCGCCCATGTCCCTCTTAACTCGTAATTTCTACTGCCAGAACATATTGCAATCCAAAATTCCACATACCTATTTGGTGCTTGGTTCTCAACATAATTTAGCAACTTGGCAGCGCCTCTTTTCTACCTAACAAATATTAACATACCATAAAAGATACTACCAAATCAGTACTGAGCATGAGGTCCTATCGATCCTGGGTTTCCCAGGTCAGGCAAAGTGTTATTGGCTTTTCCATCGGAAATTTCTCGGCAGCAGTCCGGAGTCGGTTTAATACCCGGTTGATGGCAATAGGCTGGCCCCCTATTACATGGAACTTAAATATAACTGGCAAAATTTGGGTGAACTATGTAGTCACACCTCTGCCTAACCCTTCGGGTAAAACAGTTGTTATGTTTATCATAATTCTCCTGCCTTTATCTCAATTTACTTGTGGTCAGCACACCACGTCTTTTTCTCCAAACTTCCATACTTCTCCATTATATTTGTAAAAGATATTAGATTACTTCCATTGTCATATTACACCATTATTTACCAATACATTATCTAAATTAAACAAGTAATAAATATTTGTACAATAACATATATTAGATGATGCAACATCCATACTATATTTATCATTTACATTGTAATGGAGTAAAAGTTATATTTGTTACATGCTTTTACAATATGACGTGTATTGGCAGGTGTCGAGGATTCGTCATCTCGGAATCGTGGGGGAATGGTTATTGAGGAAATAATATAGATTTGTGTAGGTATTGATGAATCTATAAACTTAGCTTATTTCAGTCCTAGATATGGGTTTCACCCAAATTTCGCTGAGAACGAAAGAGGGACAAAGATTTTGTTGTTTCAGAAAAACATGCATACAAAAAACAAAAGTTAACTCAATTACAGTAAAACAAAACCCTGAATACATGGTTATTTGTGTCTTGTTAAAGCCTCGTGCAGACTGGCGCGACGCGACTCTAACGAAAAAATCTACGACAACTTCACGGTAGAACAATAAAGTACCGGTGTCTCGTCGCGTCGCGCCAGTCTGCACGAGGCTGAACTGTCTATAAGTTACGCATAATATTGTGCCTAGTTGGAGGATAATTTATAAAGTACCCTCTAACTAGGCCAAAGAAAAGAACTGAAAAAAAAAGGTTGCAAAACAGTCCAGACAAATTGCCCGCGACTTCCGTCCGCTTGGAATTCAACGTTAACATAAAACATATTCTGTGGCACTCAGCAAAAACAGTTTAGCTTTCTATCACTGAAAGATTTTTTAGTAATCGGATCAGTACTTTCAGAGATTACGTTGTACATAGAAACGAACATTTTCATCGCTTGTCCACTCTGACATGACGCGCCCCACTACCGCATTACTCATAAAAATCCGCATTATCGTGTACCTAAATGCGGTAGTGCCTTCTGCAGCGAGGTGTGAGACAGGGAGACGGTATGTCTCCGAAACTGTTCACCGCTGCACTGGTGGATGTCTTCAAAATTCTGGACTGGAAAGGGCTAGGCATCAACACCAATGCCGAGTATATCACTAACCTTCGGTTTGCCGATGATATAGTTATCATGGCTGAGACCATAGAGGACCTCAGTAGAATGCTCGATGACCTCAGTATAGCCTTCGGCAGAGTGGGTCTTAAAATGAAGATGGACTAGACAAAGGTCATGTCAAATACCCATGTAACACCAACTCTCATGAAGATCGTAGACGCTATGCTCGAAGTTGTGGACGAGTATGTTTACCTAGGACAAACTGTCCAGCTAGGTAGGTCCTGAGGTGGTAGGTAAAGAGATCAATCGTGGAATCCGATTCGGGTGGCCAGCGTTCAAGAAGCTACGCAATATTGTCTCGTCCCACAAACCGCAGTGTCTCAAGACGAAAGTCTTTGACCAGTGCGTGTTGCCAGTGATGACCTTTGGCATTGAAACTGTGAAAATTACAATGGGAAGGCCCATTGTGAGCGACCACGTTTCATCAGAAGGCTAAAAGTCGCCCAAAGGGGAATGGAGAGGGCTAGGCTTGGAGTTTCCCTACGTGATCGAATCAGAAATGAAGAGATCCGCAGGAGAACCTAGGTAACCGGCATAGCCCGAAGAATTGCCAAACTTAGTGGCAATGGGCAGGGCACATTGCTCGCAGAACAGATGGCCGATGGGGCCGAAAGGTTTTGGAGTGGCGATCGCGTACCGGAAGACGTAGCGTTGGAAGGCGTCCCGTCCCACAAGATGGACCGATGACGCAAGACCGCAGGAAACCGTTGGATCTGGGAAGCACAAAACCGGTCGAAGTGGCGGTGCTTGGGGGAGGCCTATGTCCAGCATAGGCATCCCTAGCATAGGTGATGATGAAATGCGGTAGTGGGGCGCGTCATTTCAGAGTGGACATGCTTTACCTCTTTATAGGTAACATTAGTTTAGATATTCAATTTCCTTTTAACTTTCCATAAATAATCCCTCTTCTCGAAAAGTCAAAAGGACGGGATGCCCGACAATCGGACATGTCCGGAAAAATCCGCACGGTTAGTAACCCTACGTCCAACTGATTTTAAATTTGGAATGAGCTTGTTGCCACCCTTACCCATACGATAACAGGAAGTTCCCTCGATCTTTTCTCATGCAGATGAGCCCTATTTACACCACCAACACAGTATAGAATAGAATACTAATTCAATAATTAAGTACAAAAAGATTACTGAATCATATTTTTTCCTTGTATTCGTTTACACGTGTCGGCGTTAAGGCGAGATTTAATTATGTATTGCACGTCACTGTTGCGTCGTTCAAGGAGCTGTAGAGACACTTTGTTGTTTGTTGCACTAGTACGTAAATACTTATTATATTGGTCTGAGTGAAGGGTGTTTTTAGGGTTCCGTAGATTAATGTAAACTTTATAATTTTGTCATGTTCGTCCGTCCGGATGTAACACAGCCATTTTATTCGAAGACTTTTTCTTTTATTTATTTGCACTATATCGATGATATTTGGAAAGAAGGTTTATTCTGTGCACCGCTAAATAATGTATCGAAATTATGAAAAATATTATTAGGGGTGGCTCTCCCCATTTAAGTAACCTTGAGATAAAAAAAAAACAATGCACAAGAGCGTGTGGGGTGTGTGTGTGTGTGTGTGTGTGTGTGTGTGTGAGTGTGTGTGTGTGTGTGTGATGTGGTGTGATTATGTTTCTAAATTACTTTTTGAATAGTTTTTGAGATACTTGAGGTATATTTTCGGTTACAATCGGTGCCATAACTTTGTTTTCATTGTTTTTTCGAGAATGCTATGAAATGCAAACTTTACTTTTGCGGTTATAAAACAAATACTGTGCATGCGTAAATATTCATCCCAACTACGGAACCTGTCACTGCGTGGTCCAACTCGCAATTGGCCAGTTTTTTACTGACATAAAAAAGGAGATAATTATCAATTCGATACGTATGTATGTAATATTATTGGAATAGCAATGATAATCTATAAGGGCTTCCAAACAAATATGTATACAACGTTTTTATATGTGTATGTATCTATGTTTGTATGTATTTATGTTTGTCCACGCATTTCTCCGAAACGATTACGTACTTGGATTGTGACCATTTGTTTTTTATTGGCTTACATTTACTTCAACTTAGGGAACAGTGCAGGATTCATCTAAATCGGTTTAGTACTGTTCAAGATATGTACTAATAATACGTGTAACTGTGACGGCCTTTTTTTTTTTTTTTTTGAGGGTGGGAAATCAACAAATGACTTCTCCCGCTCTGGGCAGAGCGAGTGGGTGTGTCAGACTTTTACTGACTAAAACCCACCCATGTTCCTTCCGTTGCCTGTTTGCCGGGGCCGCGATATCCCTTTCGGACAAACCCGCAACCCCAGCAGGCATTGGTCTTTCGACCCCGTCAGTTGGTGCTGACATCTCTTTGAGGCGCGCGTGGAACACAACGCGCCGTTGACACGGGCCTGGTCCTTATCGGACGGCGAGCTGCCCATTGCTCACCGTCCGCAAGCCCGCGCCTACGGTGGCCGGAAGTCGTCTCTCGACTCCCGACGCCAAGGGCGTCTCCTGCGGCGTCTAGGGCCGCGAGGGCGTGCAGCTTGCACCTCCCTCGCGCGCTCCGCCTCCTCCTTCGCGAACATAACTGCTTCGCAGAAGGAGGTGACAGCCTCCCATGCACTCTCGCTCCGAACCATGGCCTCAACCAGGGCCGGACGCGAGAGATCTCCGCCCGCCGATTGCCTCCGTGAGGACACGGCGGTGCTCCGCCCAAGCCAACTGTGACGGCCTGGCTTATTGATACGAGCTACGGGTGTGGTGTCAAAGGGAAAACATCTCAAACCCTTGGTCAAATTTTAGTGCATGTTAGAAAAATCATGTGTGGGATACAACACGGGCCTGTCCTAACGTTCCCACTGTTGGGACCTAACAGTGGGAATGGCTGTAATCCACCACACGGGTCCATTGCGGGTTGGTAGATGTCACATGTCTTCGAATTTTTGGTTCTAGGACATGCCGGTTTCCTCTCGATGTTTTCCTTCACCGTTTTGAGAGCAGTGGCGATGAAATCAATTACACAAAGTAAAACGCCTGCATGGGTTTGAACTTACGACCCACTATAATTGTCCGATATTTATCGAAATGTGGGTGCATCTGTAGCAGGTACACCATTTCGCCAGTTATGTTCAAGTCCCATGTAATAGAGGGCGAGCCTATTGCCATCAACCGGGCACAAATTCAGACTCCGGGCTGCTACGTAGAAACCCAATAACACTTTGTCCAACCCGGGAATCGAACCCAGGACCTCATGCACAGCAGTAGCGCTTGCGACCACTACACCAACGGACAGTCTAATTATCTTATTTTATTTATCTACTATTTATCTTTATTATATCTTTGGTTATAAGGATATATAATAAATTTCCAAAATTATATAGGGAACTGCCAATCGATCGTTTTAAAACAATATTATTTATTTTATTATTTCTGTAACAATTTACATTGTATCGAAATTTTACACAACATTTTATAACAATTACAATTTAAATCATTATCATAACATTAACCAAATAAGAAATTAAAAAGTAAAACATTTGCGATTCCCTGTTATTATGATAAATGTCAAAAAACAAAAAAAACTAAGAATAATACCAAAACAAATAAACTAAAAATGTCATTATTACGACAAAAATATACTCTAATGTCAATAAAAATAGTGATGTTATAAATGATATGTCAAATAAAGAATATAAAAACAAATTAAATAAGATTCATCCATTACACAATGTCATCAATAAAAAATAAAATCTATCATGTCAATAAAAATAGTATAATAATAATTAAAGTCTAGTTGTATGTGTCACAGAGAAACTCATCAAGGGTGTAATAGCACTTTTCTATCAGAAATGATTTTAGCTGCTGCTTAAACTGATTTAAGTTGTATAATGACTTGAAGTGTACAGGTAGTTTATTAAATAGTTTAATTGATTGACAATATTGATAACCTGCTGCATGACTCACGACTTTTAAATGAGGTTGTATCTTATTTTGTAAGTCCCTACGCCTAGTAGCTTCCCGCTTACCTCTTTCTTCTGGTGTTTCGAAAGTCTGCAGCTGTTTCATAAGATCCATGAGAAGAACTAAAATATACAAACAAGGGACCGTTAGTATCTGAAGTTCTTTAAAGTACTCCTTACACGATACCCACTGCGGAGTTCTCACCATGGTTCTTAATGCCCTTTTTTGTATAATGAAAGCTGTATTTATATTGTACGCGTAGCTACCTCCCCATAGAGTGATACTGTACCTAAGCTTTGACTCTACAAGCGAGTAATATACCACTTTTAGTTGCTGGTTTTGATTGCGATCACATCTCGAAGACTTCTTAGAGCATAGCAAGCTGAGCTAATTGAACTTTCTATGGCTGTCAATTCTTTTTTCCAGTTTAAGCTTTCGTCAATGTGAATACCTAAGAATTTTACGCTGTCTACCAATGTTATTGTATTTTCATTTAAAACTATGTCAATATTTTCTTTGTTTCTCGACGTCGTCCTAAATAACATGGCATTTGTTTTACTGACACTCAATTTGAGATTATTGATGGTAAACCAATGATGAAAGAGAGCAAGAGCATTATTTACTTTACTATTGAGAGTATCAATATCTTTAGCGGCTATAATAGCATTCGTATCATCAGCAAAAAGCACAAGTTCAGCATCACTTCGTTCCAGCATATACCTAATTATATCATTAACAAATAAAATGAAAAAGATTGGTCCTAATATCGAACCTTGTGGAACTCCTTGTATTATTAGTTTAAGTCCCGATTTGAAAACTTTTTGACTACTGTCTTCATTCATTTTAATTACATACACATATTGCTTTCGATTTTCTAAGTAAGACTTAAATAGACGCAAAACCGGTCCTCTTACTCCGTAATGTTCCATTTTTCCTAACAGTAATTTGTTATTTATCTTGTCAAAAGCGGAACTAAGATCGAGGAATAACCCTACGAATTTCAATTTATCATTAATTCTGTCAACTACTTGCTCCATTAAAGTATTAATTGCGTCATTTGTTCCCACATTTTTCTGATAGCCAAATTGTCTGTGATTAAGTATTTTATTATGATTGAGATGTCTAAGAAGTCTATTAGGGGTATTCAAATGGCTTATAGAAAAATCATTCTTTTTTGTGAATGAGTACCTAAACTTTAAGGACTCACACTGACATATTACTATGGTACTCGTAATTTGACAAATGATTGACATTCATAAATATAATAACTTTAATGTATGTTCCAATTTTATTAACATAATTACATTTATTTAATTCATGTAATTTTGCATGCTAGTTTTAGCGAATTGTTTTAGAAACTGTTAAATAACCCCACCAACTGTAATGTACTACAATTCTTGCAAATAAATTTCATTTCATTTGTTCCAGGCTCTGCAGTTTAGACAGAATCCACAAATCAGAGAAAATAATATCGATGTTACCTCAAAATCACCAACGTCGTCTAGAGAAATACAAGACTTACCTCGCGAAATTCAAGAAATGTCTCGACATAAACAATAGTGTGGTGCACCTAATTATAAAAGATGTTGACACTATGTTTGAAAACGTTGACCACACTGTCACGGACACTTCCGGGACGAATGGGACAGAAAGTTTTGGGTGTAATTATAATAATTGTGAAATTGCTTCGCAGAAGCAGCATAAAATGCAGCATGATGTTGAAAAGGTATGTACATATTATGTACTGTTTTATGGACTTCCTCCTATTCTCTATTCTGCACTGCCAGTCATCTGTCTGAGCAATGGGTCGCTCGCCGTCCGATAAGGACCACTCCCGGGTCGACGGCGCGTTGTGTTCCACGCGCGCCTCAAAGAGATGTCAGCACATCTGACGGGGTTCGCTAGGACCGATGCCTGCCGGGGTCGCGGGAAAGTCCGAAAGGGATACCGTGGCCCCTGGCAACTTACAGGCAACCGAAGGAACACGGGTGGGTTTTAGTCAGTAAGAGTCTGACACGCTCTCCCGTTTCGCCCAGAGCGGGGAAAGTTATTTGTTAATTTTCCACCAAAAAAAAAACTTCATTTGTCTAGCTGTTAATAAATTAAATCACAGTCACATTCGAGAGCCTGCTGCCAACGGGTCGTTGGTTTTTGCTGTACAGCCGTTCGATTCTGTAAAAATATCACCGTGAAACTTAGGTGAAGTGAGCGTGAAGTGAGCTGTCAATAGTGTTAATCCCTAGCATCCTGCCGGTCGATTCTGTGGCAGGGACAGCTCACTTCACGCTCACTTCACCTAAGCTTCACGTTAATATGTTTACAGAATCGACCGACAGGTTTAATACTAGTAATAGTATGCGCGTTATTTCACGTCACTAGTTCCAATAACTGGCTACGGAGCATGTAGCCGAATAGCTAGTTTCGAGGCGAACTGTAAACACGTTATTTTGTAAGTAGTTACATTTTCCATGCAGCCAGTCCTAAGCCTGAATAAGGTATGAAGGGAAGTTTATTTGTGTTAGTAATACGTTAATGATGTAACTGCTTAGCTAAAAAACCTATTATTTCCAAAAACTTAAACTTATGATAAGTAAAGTTAATACGTTACTTATCACATATGTCTGTACATAATAGGGATTAGTTCAGAACAATTGTTACAATATGTTCGTAACCAAATACCCAAACAAATCAGAGAGCTACCACTAAACTACTCAAAATAAACTTAAGAAATGGCACTATATATATGTGTTCTATACAATTATTATTATTAATCATATCAGACTAAGTGAGTTCTTAAATTATAAGCAAAGTTCGAAATATGATCTCACTAGTAATATAATTAAATAACGTAATTTTAAGGATATTTTTATTTTTATTTTATGCTTCATGATCTTTATAGTAACAATTTAAGTGCTTTTGTATATAATTTTATTATAAGGTATTTTTTGCATGCTGAAATATGAAAGTAAGCAAAATATGTGAAACTTCTTATATTTAAGTTAAGACCTTTTATGTACCATATTTTATACAAAAGAAAGAAATTCTAATTCTAACTGTAACTTCGATAAAATCACCCGTTTATTCCCGTTGTCCCCGTACGCCGTGTCCCCGTCCTACGGGGACAGCGGTACTTCAATTAAATATTTAATAATACTTCCCGTTGTCCCCGTGGTTTGGTTTTACATTCAAAAATATGTTTCTGGCACTCGCCGGCCGCTGCCGCGGCACCGCTCGCTTCGCTCGCTCGGCTCGTGCGTTGTGTGGTCACAGTTCTAACCTAACCTAGCTGTTTCGATTTAAAAAAGGTTTACTTCCCGTTGTCCCCGTTAGCCAAATGTACGTTATGGGGACAACGGGAAATAAATTAAATCACGTCCCGCTGTCCCCGTGACGGGGATATGGCATACGGGGACAACGGGAATAAACTAAATCACCATGTTGAATCACCGAATAGAATGTGAAAAACCTGGTCAATTGCGTGTCGGACCACGCACAATGAAGGGTTCCGTAGTTGAGATGAATTAAGAGTCCGAGCACAAAATTCACTCGACAGAGTTTAGGTAAATTCATTGCGATGCTGTTTGTGTGCACCGTTCACGCACACACGCCTTAAGATCGAACGTAGTGATTGCTTAAACAGTTTTGATCCTATGTATGATATTTTCTTAAGTTACGTAGGTACGGTTAAGAAATAAGTCTGGAATATTTGTGTATATTCGTTTAGAATATTTATAACAATCAACATAAAAATGCTACAATTTTGTGTTAGATGCATTTAGATACGTTTAGACTTTCAGCCACATGCTAGACAAAGAACTCGGCTTTACAAATCATAAATAATTTTGTTTAAATTCTGTTTCCCTTTCTCACAACGAATGAACAAAATTTATCAAAATCAGTCGATTTCGTGCACGGCCCCTTACATTACAACAACTATATTGAGAGATTTACTATGTTATTTTAAGACCATACACTTCTTATAGGTTTTCCTGTAATCTATGAGTAAAGAACCATTCTCTGCATTTTTTTCATAATTTTTGGCTCAATAGTTTCGGAGATAAGGGGGGGGGAAGGTCAATTTTCATTAATTTTCTTAAATATCTTTGAAAGTATTAAGTTTAAAATTATAAAAAAAAAATTGAAATCCTCGCAACAAGTCCTTTCATTTGATATGTCACACGGATCAGTTTGCAAAGCTTTTTATTTTTATTTTCTTATTTGACTCCCAAAAGTAACCTCAAAATTCAAAATTCATTTATTTACGTTACACGTCCGTGTTTGGGTCACATATACATATATATACATATGTGTACCAAATTTCAACTAAATTGGTCCATTAGATTCGGAGCAAATTGGCTGTGACAGACAGACAGACAGACACACGAGTGATCCTATAAGGGTTCCGTTTTTTCCTTTTGAGGTACGGAACCCTAAAAATAACTATTTACTAAAATCACGTGTTTTCAAAACAGGTGACGCCTTTGAAATCACTAGTTACGTTACGTTTCGCGAAAATCACGTAATGACCCACCCCTGTTTAATACTAATAACAGCACAGGTAGCTTCTAAACACCATACATTTTTGGTGGCGAGACAATTATTCATCCGTACTTTGTTATATTCAATGTGCTTTTTCCTTTTTGCCTTTTCCCAACTATGTTGCGGTCGCCTTGCAGTCTAACCCGATGCAGCTGAATACCAGTATTTTACATCTGATCTCCACTGTTACTGGGTAATACGATACCCCTTGGTGAGAATGCTTGCCAGAATTTGGGTTGTAAAGATGGTGGGTAAAGGGAAGAAGAGGTCGTCTCAGTTTGTAAAGATGGCCACCCGTCCACGGACTAACCGCGGCAAGCGTAGCTTAACCTGATCGATCGATCAATCCAGTATAACTTTCAAAATAATGATTTTATATCACTTTCCAGGTACAATCAGTTTTAAAAAACATAGTCCGCGATTGGAGTGTGATGGGTACAGCGGAGCGGGAACAGTGTTACAAGCCTATACTGGACGAGATGGAGGAGCGGTTCTCACTGGATGATTACAGGTATCTTAAGCTAGATTTTTAACAAAATACTTTGTATGAGTCTGGTAGATCACTATTAGACTATAGTTTGACCGAGACCACTGTTCCGCGCCTGAGGAATGCGCGGCGAGGCGGGGGGCAGCGTTGTCGAAAGAGCGGCGGGACGCCGTGAGCGTTGTCGAATGAGCGGTTTGCACTGCCCAGCACGCGTAGCATGATCACAATAGAAACGGGTTTTGTCGACGGAAGAATAGACAAAATGACAGATAAACAATCACAGTCTGTCATTTTGTCTATTCTTCCGTCGACACAACCCGTAGAAAACCCGTTTGTATGGTTGTCACGCTACGCGTGCTGAAGGGGTTTTATGACAACTTTAGTAAACCCAGATTTACTAATAGCTTAGAAGAATATTTTTTATGTATTTTTTGGTGTACCTACTTACAATAAAGTATATTTATTTATTTAACACTTTAAGCACACAAATGTACAAAGGCGGACTTAATGCCATGGGCATTTTCTACCAATCAACCTTTGGGTGATGCAGAGATAAACAGTGGTAGGTGCAATATCGAAAATTGTGGAATAAATATTTATTTAAATATACCTATTAACCTATATATATATAATACAATATAAATAAATACAAGAACATAAATACACGAATTTACTAAAACAATTATTTGTTTTAGTAAATTCAACTGTACGTTAATGTAGTATACCGGGTGGCAGGGACATCGACCCGCAAACTGTAACCACGAACGCAGCACATGATTCTAGACCCCAAGCGTAGATATTTTTTATCGGTTATCAAAAACAAAAATCTGCTGGTCCAAATATGGAACAATAATTTTGTATGTGTAACATTTTTCCTCATGCTTTCTTGTAATCAAAATTTAAAAAAATCTGAATAATCAAATCTGTGAGAGTGATTTGGTGAAAAGGGACGTAACTGTGTCGCAGGAAGCCGGAGAAGCGCGCGCTATTTTACTTGAACAATAAGTGCGCGCGGTGTTAGAGTTGGCGGTCAGAAACGACCTTGACGACGCTCCACCCCTTTAATGTTGCTTATTACCAAGGTGAGATGTCACTGTCAGATGTTATAAATCATATGCGACTAGGTACTGTAAGAGTGGCTCGTTTTTTTTTTTTAATAACCGGATAAAAATTTCAACGCTAGGGGTCTAGAATCATACAGTACAGGGTGGGAACACCCTGTAAAATTTTTAATTCAAAGTTCCATACAATCATAAAATAAATTACATTTAAAATGAATAGTAATAAAAATTCATTGCATTATTAGTTATAAAAAAAAAAAAATGTCATGTCTTTGAAGTTTGGCTAGCTAATACAAATGACAATTGACCCCTTATGTAATCTTTCTTTTTCTCTCTCTTTCCAGCGACCGCTCCCAAGTCCGCGTGCTAGTCCCGGGCGCGGGACTGGGCCGCCTCGCGTGGGAAGTGGCCGCGCGCGGCTACACGTGTCAAGGCAACGAGTTCTCGCTGTTCATGCTGTTCGCGAGCAACTTCATACTCAACAGATGTACTGAGGTAAGTTATAGGCTGGCGACATTTTAATAAATCAATAGATAAATGTGTGTGTGTGTGAGTGTGTGTGTAATTATCAATAGATATTGACCAATAACTTGTGTGTGGTGCAAACTGTAAATATAAGTTGGTTTTGAGGGTTCAGTACCTCAAAAGGAAAAACCGGAACCCTTATAGGATCGCTCGTGTCGTCGTCTGTCACAGCCGATTTTCTCCGAATCTAATGGGCCGATTAAGTTGAAATTTGGTACACATATGTATTCTTGTGACCCAAACATGGATTTATAACGTAAATAAATACATTTTGGATATGGAGGTCACTTATATGAAAATGAGAAAATACAATCAATCTGCCTAGCCTTTTCCCAACTATGTTGGGGTCGGCTTCCAGTCTAACCGGATGCAGCTGAATACCAGTATTTTACATGGAGCGACTGCCTATCTGACCTCCACAACCCAGTAACTGGGTAATACGATACCCCTTGGTAAGACTGGTGTCAGACTTTCGGGCTTCTGTCGACTCGTTACGACTGTCAAAGATCCACGAATGACAGCCGGGACCAACGGCTTAACGTGCTTTCCGAGGCACGGAGGATTCTCGGTGTGTACAGATGGTCACCCATCCACTGACCAACCCCGGCAAGCGTAGCTTAACCTGATGGATCGACCAGTGCGGCTGTTGTTACTTAGCCACGAGCTCCTCTAAAAAAATGAGAATGATGAAAATGAGAAAATACAAATAAGATAATTTAAAAATAAAGATTTGCTAACTGTACCGTGTGACATATCAAATGAACAGGACTTATTGCGACGATTTCAAATATATTTTTTGATAATTTTAAAATGGATACCTTTAAAGTTGTTGATGTTTAAGAAAATTGATGAAAATTGACCATTCCCTTATAAAATTTTGGAAAAATACTTAAATAAATAAAATTTAAACAGTGGGGAGATTTGCTTTGTTTTGTTTTTGTTTGCTTTGTCCAGAAAGTGTGATTAAAAAATAAACACTATTTCTAAAGTCTATTCAAATTCTTGTAACCAATTGACGTTAATTTCACTTGAACAAATACCAACTTTACGGTAGTGTAAATAAAGTTGATTTCAGAATGAAATTTACTATTGAAAATGTAAAAATATTGAACAGGCCGCGTAAAAAATAAAATTGTGAACACATTTGAAATGCGAAAGCAGTTTTTGGAAGATGTCGTTGTGGTTGCGCTGCAGTTTTTTTTTATATTTCAAGAATTTTCCTGATATTCTTTTTTTAATGTTCCAGATAAACAAATACACAGTGCACCCGTGGGTCCATCAGTACGTGAACAACATAACCTGTGAACATCAGTTAATATCAGCCAAGTTCCCCGACGTGTGTCCGTCGGGCAACAGACCTAATCACAACTTCTCTATGACAGCCGGCGACTTTCTCAAAGTAAGTGCTGACATACTTCAACAATATTACATAATTCACGTGTCGATTTCTTACAGGGTTCTTTATGACTCTTTAGGAACAGTTAAGCGGATTTGGTTACTAAATATACGTCGTCTATTGTATTTTATAATGGATTTCCGCAGAGTCACGAGTCGATTAACTGTATTACACCTTCCCGAATTAGTCCATTCAGTTTTGATTAATTTATTTCGATTTTACATTACACTATGACAATTCGCGACACAAGCCACACTCTAACATAGTACTTTTTAGGCCTGTTTAGTCCGTTGTCTTCAGTATCTAGTGCACTTGTTCTAAACAAACCGATTTTTTTTTCGTGCACCCCTTTGTTACATTTTTTTTTTACTCGCGGCGATATACAGAAAGACCGATCTGTCAGATATAAAAATATGTTAATGTTACCCTCTTCGGGCATGAAACTACATTCAAATAGCCCCTACGTAATGACCATAAAAATATTTAATAAACTACCAGATGCAATAAAAGATGAAACCAGCGATACGAAATTTATAAATAAAATCAAGCAAATATTAATTAAAAAAGTATACTACTCAATAAACGAATACATACATGACAAAAAAATGATTTAACACAAACAGACACTATACACAGTTTGTCGTATAAATACAATTCGTACATACATAGATAAATATTATAATATCATGTATGTTTAATAAAATTGACCTTATCAAATAATTATTATGCACCACACTTACACTTATCTCAAATAATGTTAAGAATATATAAAAAAATTGTTGATTGTTATTTATTTTTTTATTTTATTTTTATTAAGAATTTATTTTATACTTTTTGCTGTGCCCGACAGGGTCCGTAATTGTACCTTAGCTCTAATCCATTATAACGCCTGTATACCTACATTATGGTGTGCAAATAAAGATATGAATATGAATATTATATATTTATTAAAAACTCCACGGCCACACCGTGGAGTTTCTTGCCCGTTCTTCTCCATAGGTACCTACTACGCTTTGGAATGGGCAACTAGCTTCATATTTCTGACTGACCGACCCCTTGACAATTCAAAAGTGCCCGTAAATGGTTTAATTGAAATAAATGCTTTGAGTTTGAATACATCCACAGAAAGAAAGGAAATACCTGTCTTTACTAAAACATCCATTTTCCAATTCCAGGTATATACTGAAGCAGACGAATGGTCTTGCGTAGCAACATGCTTCTTCATTGACTGCGCGCCCAACGTGATCGAGTTCATAGAGAGAATATACATGATATTACAGCCTGGTGGCTACTGGATCAACCTGGGCCCTTTGCTGTACCATTATAGGTAAATATTTGAATTTTATGAATTAAAAAACATGACATAAAAATCTTGAACGTATACGAAGCCTGGTCAAGGTATGTGAAGATCGTAGGAAGTGGCATTTTGTAGTTTCTGCCCACCCCCGTGAGGAAAGAGGCGTTGATTTTATCGAAGAAGTTCATATCTTACCACCGTATGGACTATTCTTGCTTGCAGCGCTCGGCGGCTATAGAACCGGGCCGGGAACAGATGTGGTCATCGTGTTCACGGGATTTTGTTTTGAAACTGGTTAGATATGAACTTCTTTGATGTATGTATGTATTAAAAAACCTAAAGCTAGAACTATAATTCTAAGTGCTTTGAATTTAATTTCGTTGGTTCCAAAGCAGTTGAACCATTTCCCTATTGAGCTAATGTTTCAAAGCCATGGTTATACTGCAGTACTACATATAATTAGCTAGTAATAGCAATACTGAAAAAAAAATTGCAAAATGGGTTGCTCATTATGGAGAAGTGCGATCACGTGAATAACGCAACGACTGGGGCTCAAGGAACTCACGACCTCTCGCTCGGCGCTCCCTTCCGCGCGTTGACTATGACCAATGCCTAGGCTATAGTTTGACTGATGATACCGCTGTACCGCGTCTTAGGTGTGTGCGCGGTGAGATGGGAAGGACAGTGCAGGCCGCTCATTCGTCAACGCTCAAGGCGCGATACAGCGTTATCGGTGAAACTATAATAAATGTGTTGACAAATCTAACATAATTATAGTGCTTAAGTATCTTTTGGCGTCTGAATGACATTGATACGGGGGCGTTGTTGTTACTAAACATTTTTGTCAAAATGTCACAGTAATTTTTATGGAAAAACAAGATGGCGGTGTTACTTCAAATTTTCGCCACACGCCAATAGATTGTTGAATCATTGTACTCAAGTTTTGAACGTTTATTTTTACAGTGACATGCCTACAGAGAACAGTATCGAGCCGCCTTACGACATATTACTGGAGATTATTAGAGATATAGGATTTGATATATTGGTGAGTTACTCAATAAACTCAGAAATCATAAATTAATTTCATGTCTCGCGGAATACCTAGCCTGCACGCATAGCCTGACCACAATAGAAACGGGTTTTGACGACGGAAGAATAGACAAAATTACAGATTGATAACTTCCCACCCTCAAAAAAAAAAAAATATGCGGGCGTGGCCGCACATACTTTTTTATATTTTTTTCAAATAACTTCTCCCGCTCTGTGCGGAGCGGGAGGGCGTGTCAGAGTTTCACAATCTGTCATTTTGTCTATTCTTCCGTCGACAAACCCGTTTCTATGGTGGTCATGCTACGCATGCTTGTTACCTGTTTAAAATAATGATGTTAAGTTTACTCTCTTATCTGGCCAGTAATTTCATCTTTAATCTATGAAATACAGGTTTTTTATATCGATATCCTTCTATCGCGGCAAAGTATCGTGTAACGTTACGTGATTTTTCAACAGTCAAATAAGTTTTGTCTGAGGAAAAAAATAAAAAAAATCAGCATATATGGTGGTACATTATCAAATAACTTCTCCCGCTCTGGGCGGAGCGGGAGGGTGTGTCAGAATTTTACTGACTAAAACCCGCCCGTGTTCCTTCCGTTGCCTGAGTGCCGGGGCCGCGATATCCCAGCAGATCTTTACGATGCTTGGAATTATTCGATTCGAAATTGATAATTAATTCTACAAAAAAATAAAACATTTATTTTGTCCACAGAAAGAACAAACGGGCGTTAAAACGAAATACGCTCAAAACCCGCACTCTATGATGCAACACGAATACGACTCGGTGTTCTTCGTGTGTCGCAAACCTTACTGTATGTAGCCACGTAGCAAGTTATAAGTTATTTATTATAAAAACTTTTTATATGTAGACTACTTTAAGATTAGAATGTACGAAATTTTTGTCCATTTTTTGTGGGCAACTGTTGCGCCACAGTTGCGACTCTATTACGCAGCTGTAAACAAAAGTTGTGTTACATAATTTTGTATTGCTAGAAATACGTAGCTGGCAACATTCTAATGTGTTGATAGGACCGCTTACACGGGCAACTCTGGGCAATTTTGGTCATAAATTACGCCATGACAGCATCAAGCCGGTTTTCTGTGAAGTAAATGTTTTCATTCTATGATGCCAACATGTAGGTATTGTTGGTAAAAATATACCACCACACCATATTAGGCGATATGGAGCAATTTATTAAACTCGATTGCTCCACCACCTCAGGCAATAATTGCCCGCGTAAGTGCATCCTGAGACATGTTTCCACCAACACAACACCACGTTGCTGCAAAAATGTTGAGCAACTTATGGCAACTGTTGCATAAAAGTCGCGCCACAGTTGCGCCACCATTGAAATAAGCACAAAAACTTTATGAAGTAACATGGATACTACTTGATAGTTATGTGTAGCTACGTAGTACATATTAATATATTATTAGTTTTTATACCATTTGAGGACGACAAGACGACAATAAATGAAAATACTGGCAATACTAGTAGAGTATTTTAAAATAATTAAATACATACCTCAATCTAAACATTGAAATTAAAAATCTAAATAGTGATGGGCTGACTATGGGTTTTGCAAATTTGCCAACTAGCTATAGGGACTACAGGGTCAAATTAAACTAGCTAGCGAAACTCCGCAGACATTATGGGTAGCAATATCAAAAAACACAAAAAAAACTGATGATTTTTTTCTGGGGTCAACGAACGCTAGTATAGTCCATTCGTGTTAAGAAAATAGTAAGTCATCATTGTCCGCCGGCCTAGCCAATCGGGTCGCAAAAAATTAGAAAGCTAAATTCACTAGCTATAGGGACTACAAGGTCAAATTAAACTAGCTAGCGAAACTCCGCAGACATTATGGGTAGCAATATAAAAAAACACAAAAAACTGATGATTTTTTTCTGGGGTCAACGACCGCTAGTATAGTCCATTCGCGTTAAGAAAATAGTGAGTCATCATTGTCCGCCGGCCTAGCCAATCGGGTCGCAACAAATTAGAAAGCTAAGTTCACAGTGAGCATTGCCGGCAGATCCTCATACGAAACGCTTTTGTCTTTTGCAAAAGACCGATCGATCGATTCCGATTGGTCGAGGGGTGGGGCTAGGTAGGCGGCAACGATGACTGACTATTTTCTTAACGCGAATGGACTATAGTGTAGAAGTGTGACTTGAGAAAATCAGTCTAATTTGAACCATATTATATATTTGATTGAATTTTGATTGTAGACTAACAACATCATTATATAGATGTACGAAGATTTTGTCGTATTGGTGTCCTCATTCTGTATAAACATATTGAAAGAGGAAATATTTTGAAGTAATGGTTTGGGGAATTATTTCATTTTGTTTTGATCTTGATGTGGACCTAAATTCTGGCCTAACACACTTCAGTTTTGACGTAAAACCAAGACTGGAATTAAATATAGTAAGTTAGTATGTAAAAATTGAATGCTTCCTGTTTTGAAGACTATCCTCAAACCATTATTTCAGAGATTGTTTTAAAACAGCGATACTGAACTCTTTTATCATTTACTGCTCAACAAATCGTTGACTAAAATATTGACGATTTAAAACATCATCAATGTCAAAGTCACTTTTGAACGTCAATTTTGCAAAAAATAGAATTGATCCTAGTCGCCCCTTCCAAAAGGTAGTTTTCGTATGGAGAAGAATGGGCAGGAAACTCCACCGGTACTCTTTTAAAATGTTTTGTGAAGACGATGCATCTAGAATAAGATTACTAAAATTTAATGTCTGAAAGAAGTTTTAATATTTTTTTTAACTCGCCAAGAGCAAGTTGGACTTCTTCGGTTTCCATACCATATGTACAAAAGTTAGGAAAAAAACCGCAGAAAAAAAAAATCACGATTCTTATATTCGTCTTCGGGCTTCTTTATTTTTTTTTAATGGACTTCGAAAATGAGTTTTTTTTTACTGTATGTTCAGGCATAACTCTGTAATGTATAGACGGATTTGCAAAATTCTTTTTTTTGTTTGACATGTATACTTCCGAGATGGCCCCATTGTCATTCGGTCAAGATCTGATTATGAGATCCTGGAGAAATCGAGAGAACTCTTCAATTACTATAGGCACACCTATAGCGATTTGGGTATTTTTTATCGTAACACGTGCAGTTGCTCTCAGAAAGCACCATTTGGTGAAGTGGAACTGATGATGAAGACCACAGATGGCCACCGGAACTACTCAATAATTAGTATTTCACGGGTTGCGATTCGATGACATTAATATGAATACCAAGCTATTTATGCTCGTCACAATGTATATGGACAAGTGGAGCTGATGGTGAAGTACCAGGAGAACTCCTCAACGATTAACGTCCCTGCATCGGGAAAAGCAATATTTTGTAAAAGGTGATGAATAGTCGACATTAGGCTATTGTAACTTAGGTAAATTACAAACTGATCCACTATAAAACGAAAAATAAAAACTTTTTTACAAAAAAAAAACGATTTCCAAAAAAACGCTACAAAGTGAAAAATAACTTAAATTTCGGAAGTCGGTGTCTTTGGTTTTATTTTTTCGTTATTTGCCACCGACTTCTGTCTACAAGTTGTTTTTAGGTTTTATTATTTGTTGTTATAGAGGCAATAGAAATACACAGTCTGTGAAAATTTCAACTGTCTACCTATTACGGTTTATGAGATACAGCCCGCTGACAGACAGACGGACGGACGGACAGCGGAGGCTTAGTAATAGGGTTTCGTATGGCACCCTTCGGGTACGGAACTCCAAAATCAGTATTGAGCTAAAATATTAAAGAGTGTAATTAAAAAACCACACTTTGACTTTACTTCCTTAAATAAACTAAGCGTTTTATACGAATATGAACATTATCTGTAAAAGATTAAAGTTCATATTCGTATGAACCGTTTGATCACATTCGCTTATACGAATATGAACGTTATACTAAAGCCATCGATCGAGACGAGATAAATTTCATGCTTTGGGATTAAAAACTTTAACCTAATTCCGTATGGTTCAGTTTCCATTGCAACTAAAATTACTTTATGACGTTTATCGATAGTTTTTTCATTCAAAAATCAACTTAGATTAGATGATTTTAAAGTTGATATTGTAGTATCGCTGTTCTAAAACATCAGGGCAGTTGTAAGATCTCTACGCCACAAGATTAAAGAAATAGTACAGTATAGTGGAGATTTCAGGTCAGTAGTGGCACAGATTAACACATATGGTTCACTCCGCAAAATCATTTAAATAAAAAGCGACTCTTGCTACGTCACAATAAAGTGCAATTCAGGTCGCACAGCGCTAATGACCTACAGTTATATTCACCTAGAAGTTGCCTCTCTTTCTATCGCGTGACTCTTAGATCTTGTGACTACGTTACACTCACTGAATTGGCCCAACAAGTCGAGCCCGCCGCGAACTTGTAGCGTCACACCTAAACTGCGGAGTGTTCCATCTGTATTAAACTGTGTTAGTGAGGTCAGTAATATAGAGTTACAGTAATCAGCTCTCATTGAAATATGTTTTGTAGTCAGTATGTTGGTTACGGATGGACAGATGTATTTGAATTCATTGGAACTTACGTGGTTTTATTTTTAAGTAAATCTTAAAGATGATATCGTAACGATGTCATAGACAATCAGTTAAAATACGCACAAATTATGTATAAGTTGCAATGCAAAAATTGTCTTTTCAAAAAATCTGAATGACTCGACGTGACGTCACGCCTTTATATATCCAGAAAAAATAAAAAACTTATTAAATTACACTTGTCTCACGTATAATTTCTCATTATAATTTTGAAGGACGTTCCTCACTAACAAAATATTACGTTTTTTTTCTTCTAAATTATTGTCACGTCATTTTCACATTTAATTCAAAAATTGACTGTTCAAAAAATATTCACTAACTCGGCGTGACTATACAAACAATATAAAAAAAACAAAAATCTTATTAAATTACACTTGTTTACATATAATTTCTCATTAAGTATTATAATTTTGTAGGATTTTTTTTTTTAATCTGGTTTTTTTTTGTGACGTCATTTTCACATTGACAAATTGTCCATTGATTTTCTGGACGTTTTATCTCAAGGGTATTAAAAAAAAACGGCCAAGTGCGTGTCGGACCACGCACAATGAAGGGTTCCGTAATTGGGATGAATTTATCCCAACAACAAACTTAACATTGTGGTTGAAAAACATGTTCTCCCATACGGAATGTATGGGAGATCATGTTTTTCAAACCGCAAATTTAAGTTGGTCGATCATTACTCGTTAACCTGTAAAGCTTACTTAGCTCTGATAGTTTTCCTTTTAATTTCGTTATATATACTACTGCTGTGATTTTTTTCACAAGCCTAAGTACAACCATTTAGGTAGAAGGGGGGGGACGACGACGACACAATCCCTGAATCTAAAAATGGTTTTCACAAACACAATATTTTTGAACGATCTTTCTAACGATACCCCACAAGATGGGGTAGACGAGAAAAAAAAAAACATCCCCACTTTACGTGTAGGGGAGGTAACCTAAAAAAAAATATTCTTAACAATTTTATTTTACCACTTTGTCGGCATGATTAATATGTATACATATGCCAAATTACAGCTTTCTAGTACTAACCGTCACTGAGCTAACCCGCGGACAGACAGACGGACAGACAGACAGACAGACGGTCATGGCGAAACTACAAGGGTTCCTTGTTTACTACGGAACCCTAAAAAGGTACATTTTAAAGAAGAATCCTCTCAGTTCAGTAATAACATGGTAATACTTTCTCAATCATTCAGTACATCTGTCTATCCATGAATCAACAAACATTATAACTTTATTATATAAGTAAATTTTTTGTTTACGAAGTCTGGTACATAAGCTGTTATCACAAAGTATATTTTTTTTTATTCTTGGGTGTCACTAGAATATGATAAAGGACGAAATATAAAATTCTTGCATCCATCTTTTTGGTCAACCTAACATTCCCTCAGCCGGCACGCAAGCTGATTCAGTTCGATATAAATAAAATTTATATTGCGTCTCGTTAGTGACAGTTAAAAGCGTGCATCCTGAAAGTTGGCAACGTCGCAAATAGTTGTCAAATATTTACCTGTTTTGCTAACTAGAATATTAATAACGAATTGCAATTATAACATTGAATTTGATGTTGTACCTGTTTTAGGTGTAAAAAAGTCATTTGGAAAGTTTCCAAATACTTTTTTTTACATCTAAAACTAAATATTCAGTGTGACGATATTAATTATTGCATTTCATAATCAATATTCTAGTTCGCTAGTTAGCCACATTTCTTATTGCCATACAGTAATATTGCCAAATTAATCAAAACAGCGAAATATTTGACATCTACGGCGACGTTGCCCACTTTCAGAATAAACGCGCTCTTAAGTACCCATTTATCAAAATTCCCTCTGCGACTAGCGATACTGCAGTGTCAATGTTGCCTTTAAATTCATTATTATAACTTCATGTATTTTAGTGACTCGCAATAATTATTTAATAATCGCCAACGCGATAGCGACTGAAAGGTAATATTTTTTTTTTTTCTAATAAATAAGGAGTTTTAGGGCCTCATATTCCGTGCACATCAATACATAATTATTAGTTTTATCTCCTGATCATTTAAAAAATACCCTTTTTACAGAGAATACATAAAAAAAGCGGCACTTTTCGAAAATTTATGTATTAAGAGTAGGTAGGTCCGCTTTCTGGAGCCTTATTATCATTGGTAGTTTGAACCATGTTCCCGATGCTGGTAAATATAATCCAGAGGCTTAGGTAGTTATATAAAGGTAAACAAATCGTAAAATGGGTTTTTTATAGATGACACTTTCTTGTTTAAAAATATGATAAAACCAAATTAAATTTATTTTAGATTTTTACAATAGTTTCCTCTTTTATGAATGTATGTTAAACTTTATCATTTATTCTTAAACTACTCTTCGTAGATGTAACTGCTTGAGCACAATATTTTAGCTAGATTCATAATAGTATATAATATTTTGTAATCTGTCTATTGCAAATAGCCCAAACTCTAAACGTCAACGAATTATAACGTTGCTAATTTGAAGAGTACAACTGTGACGTAGGATGACAACTCAAGTGACAGATATTACATTTAGTCGGTTACTTGACAGCTGTCTCGTCACGTGGTTGTTTTTGTTTACCTTTATGTAACTACCTAATCCTATGGAGTATATGTAACACTATTTATTTATTATTTAAAATTTGACATTGTATGTATTGATGTGAACATGATAACCAAAATAAGAGCCGCAGCTAATATCTTTGTAATAATACGACTGTGTCGAGTTTTCCTTATGGTATAGTGGATTCATGTATCCATTCTATAGATATCGGAGTTAGTCAAAGTTTAGACGTGCGAATCTAATCTGCGTTCGGAATTTATTTGCCAAACATATAAACAAACATGAGTTTTCCAGTTAGACAAAAAATGATTTTAGGCTGACTAGTACCGTTGAAAAACAACTGTAACGCTTACACGTAAGGTTCAGTTTGCGCTACAGCCTGTAGCGCAAACTGAACCTTACGTGTAAGCATTACAGTTGTTTTTCCTAAAACTCGTGTTTGCTTATGAAAAAAATATGAAGCTGTAGCCTACAGCTTCATAATTTTTTCTTTTTCAACAGTACTAATCAGTCTAAAATCAACTTTATTTATGCTTGCATAAAGTTATGTTTGTTTAAGTGGAAAACTCGTGTTTGTTTACATGTTTGGCAAATAAATTTCGAACGACTTACTGTACTGTCACATTACTAGGCTCGTATAAACCTGTCTTAAAGCACAGATTAACACAGATGCGACACTCCGCAAAATCATTTAAATAAAAAGCGACTCTTGCTACGACACGATAAAGTGAAATTCAGGTCGCACAGCGCTAATTACCTACAGTTATATTCACCTAGAAGTTGCCTCTCTTTCTATCGCGTGACTCTTAGATCTTCTGACTACGTTACACTCACTGAATTGGCCCGACGAGACGGGCCTCCGTGTGCTTGTAGCTTTATACCTAAACTGCGGAGTGCCCCATCTGTATTTATCTGTTCTTTAAGAGCGTTTATACAGAAATTGGGCAACGTCGCAAATAGCTGTCAAATATTTCGCTGTTTTGATTAATTTGGCAATATTACTGTAAGGAAATAAGAAATATGGCTAACTAGTGAACTAAAGTATTGATTATGAAATGCTATTATTAATATCGTAACACCGAATATTTAGTTTTAGATGTAAAAAAAGTATTTGGAAACTTTCCAAATGCTTTTTTTGGCACCTAAAACGGTTACAACATCAAATTAAATGTTATAATTGCAATTGATATTATTAATATTCTAGTTTACTTTCCTTACAGTAATATTGCCAAATTAATCAAAGTAGGTAAATGTTTGACAGCTATTTGCGACGTTGCCAACTTTTTGGATGAACAGTCTTAAGCATTTTTTTTACACTTGAATGAATAGAAAAGAAAAGCAGATCGGCTAGACACACGTCCGCATATAAGTGATACATAGTATAGTAATAAATAATAAAATAAATACAACGTTGTTTCTAACTTACAACGGGAATCTAAACTTAAAATAAA
The DNA here is from genome assembly GCA_947364205.1 of Agrochola lota. NCBI lineage: Eukaryota > Metazoa > Arthropoda > Insecta > Lepidoptera > Noctuidae > Agrochola > Agrochola lota. The sequence goes on along the minus strand of OX376245.1, from coordinate 8,873,908 downwards.
AGCTGTAATAATAATTCTTTAATTGTGTAATTATTATGTTTTTGGTGCGTTGACTGGCTAGGAAAGTTAAATGTCTGTGAAGTAATAATGGTTAAAGAAAATCGAAACGAAAGCTGCAACAAAGCATCACACCTGTTTCCCGGAAGGGTTAGGCAGAGGTACCTATAGTACCCACTCAATCGTTTCTTATTTTTTGCTAAAATAATGTGTGTTGAAGAAAATGTATGCGAAATGATCACACTACTATAAATAAAAAATCTGTATTGTTAACAGTAAATTAATTCTTCTGTATCTTACATTTTCTAGCTACTGAAAAGTGTATTTCGTGCATAAATACACTTCTCAGTAGTTAGTACGCATGCGTAATTGCAATATTTTATTTCCCTAGCCAGTCAATAAAAAAAAAATGTTAGTTAAAATATGTATTAAAGGGTTCTAATCGAGCTACTATTTTATATGTCGGCTCGAAACCATGCTTTATTATTGAAATAATGTTTTTGACGTGTAGCGTAGGTATAATACGCGCCACGAAAGTTGAGACTTGACCGCGCCTACTGCCGCTCTTTCCCCCGCCCCGATGACGCCTCGGTGCAGACTTAATATATCGTCTACTGCGCAAGTCATACCACGTGGTGTATCCAGTCTCATCTTTAATGGCACGAACTTTGCAGTACACTGTGTTCATTTTATAATGATTGGCAGCATCAGTATCATGTTCAGGTAAAAGACGTATTCTGTTGCACAAAGAACTGCCACTATGTCTGCAGGGTCATATTAAATTAGCTAGCGAAACTACGCAGACTTGATGGGTACCGTCAATATTTTTTTTACCGTCAAAAAAGATATATTATTTTCATTTTTTTTTTTGTTTTTTCTTAATTTCTCGATACCTATCGCGTCTGTCCAGCTTTGCCTGATAATTTTATTGTACCCTGTATTTATCACACATAAAAATACATTTTTTTTTTTTCTGACAGTCATCGTAAAATTAACACAGTTTAATATCACTATGATCTTCATTTTGATCTATTTAACATATTATAAGCCCGTTGAACCGAGATTTCTATCAGTCTGATTTAAGAGGAATATGAGTTAAGAGGAAGATAGAGGGAGAAAGAGATAGAACTCAACATTCATTGGAGTATTTTATAGTTATTTTACTTCAATTTGTTGTGCTTTAGTGCCGATATCAATGTATTTTTAATATTATTTAAGCAAATCTGTTCTTAGGGCCCTGCAGTCTTATCTACAAACAACCAAGTGGTATCGTGTTACCCAGTAACTGGTTTGTGGAGGTCAGATAGGTTGCATCCGGTTAGACGGGCAGCCGACCTCAACATAGTTGGAAAAAGGTTGAGTATCTTTAAGCAAGTCTTGTAGTTTCAAAAATTTTGTGAAGTTTTTTGCAAACATTTATTTTAGTCATTAATAGTGTTATTTTACAGTCAATTACTGAATTTTAATAGTTGATTTTCTCTATTATCGACTAGAGAAACGCATACTAATTTGTTTAATATTAATAAATAAATAAAAATCTTTATTGCAGACCACATGCTCCATAAAAAAACAGGATAAAAAAAAATAATAATAACACAAATTAAAAATAACAAAAAATTAAAATTAAAATACAAACTTCAACCAAAATTAAAATCAAAAATATGCCTTACTTTAAATTATTCTTCAGAATATTTCATTTTTATCGGCACTACAGCATGAAAAGAAAGGTCGAATGTTAGAAAATGCCTCAGGCATTAAGTCCGCCTTTGTACAGTTTTTTACTTGTGCATGAAGTTTTACTAAATAAATAAAATAAAAGAGTAAAAATCCGAACTAAAGGTATATTATACGTATTGTATTAGTTTTTGCCCACTACTGGAATCACAAACAGCTGGGTTTAAGTATTACAGAAGGTACTGATTAAAATTAAAATTGGCTATTAGTTGCATGTTGTGAACACTTTTATTTGTGACACTTGTGTATTGAAAAAACAGTAGATCAATTTGAAAAAAAATTGAAATAATAATCTTAGTTATTACCAAAGTGATGTTGTTGTAGTTATAGTTTGGTCAAGACCGCCGTTCCGCGTCTTAGGTATGTGCGCGGTTCACGGGGGGGGCAGTGCAGGCCGCTCATTCATCAATGCTCACGGCGCGCGGCGTCCCGCCCGCCGCTCATTCGTCAACGCTGCCCGCCGAACAGCGGCCTCGGTCAAACTTTAAATATATTTTTTTTGCTTTGATCTGTTATTAAAACTTGTGTCAAATTAATATCATTCGTTATTGTTATTCTATTTAAATAAAAAAAGGGTTTGTGTTGAATTACCCAAGTAACGCGAATGTTTTAACAAATACGCCTAGATTCTCGCCTCATTTTGGCGGGCCAATATTATATTGGGGCGCCAAAATGAGATTTGTCTGCAGATAGTCTTCAAGACATTGTAAAATGCAAAATTTTATTTGTTACAAGTTGTTCTACTGTTTAAAACGCACTGTTGTTAATTTGTTAAGCGAAGAGATTAAAAACAATGATTTATTGGTTAATTTATTCTTTCATTACGTATTCCTAGTTCTTCAAATCCCAATCCTAACCTGGAGATATTCACTTCACAGGCAAACTAGGTTATATTGCAGATTAGCAGATGGGCCACTCCGCAAAATAAAAAGTGAATCTTGCTACGACACAATAAAGTGCAATTCAGGTCGCACAGCGCTAATTACCTACAGTTATATTCACCTAGAAGTTGCCTCTCTTTCAATCGCGTCACTCTTATATCTTCTGACTACGTCACGCCCACTGAATCCGACAAGTCGACCCGCCGCGTACCTACTTGCAGCTTCATACCTAAAATGCGGAGTGACCCATCTGTATTCATCTGTGTTTACCTTATATTTTGGCTTGCCGCAAGTAGCCGAGCTACTTAACCTCACTGGTTACTCATCTAAGGTTGATCAATCGAGCTACCCATGACGTCTTCTTAGCACCCCTTGCCTCACCGTGGCCTTGACCGCTACCGTAGTCAAGAGTATGTGGGCCGGACACTAGGAGCCTTTTGTTATTGGCGCTTGTCATTATGGGGTTTCCCATAATCGCCACGCTTGGCAGGCGGGTTGGTGATCGGAGTATGGCGTCAGAAATGCAAAGAGAACACTGCTGCCCATTCTCTAGTAAGTACCTAAGTCGACTTTTACGACACTCACTTGTAGAAATAGTGTGATGCCATTCTTTAAATCCAGCACGTATAGCATGACCACATTGATCACCATACAAACGGGTTTTGTCGACGTAAGAACAGACAAAATGACAGATTCACAATCAGAATCTGTCATTTTGTCTATTCTTCCGTCGACAAAACCCGTTTGTACGACGGCACCGTATACTTTTTTAGGGGTATGAGGAACAGGGTGTAAAGTTCACTCATCCACCATAGAAAAGGGAGGATCCTCCGACCAGACGGGTGTCGTGTCTGGCGGGCAACTGCCCAGAGTTTGAAGTCGGGAAGCTGGTATATATGTTAATCGCGCGGTAAACTCTAATTGCGCTATGCAGGATTTGTGTGACGTCAGGTCTTTGATGCGTAGTTCGCATGTAGCGATGTAGATGCCGCTACACTTTCATAGATTTGGAAATAAAATAACCAAATAATCTGTTAAAGTTTTATTCAAATACTGTATATAATACCTCCCAATTTTATTTATATCTTCATTTGAATGGTTCATCTTTGCATACGTTAGGAATTGCCGTCTCAACTTCAATAGTTTCTGTGGGTTTACGAACTGCGTGTAGCCCGCTTCTAGGATACATCCGGGGTAGTCGGGGAATTTGACTTCGCCGTCCATGTTTAGCTGTTTTGCTTCGAGAATCTGTTTTGATATTGACTGTGTGACTTTGTCTAGTTCGTAGAGGAAGTTTGTTGAAGTTAGTGGTGCCTGAAAAAAGGGTAATTGTAATGACTAGAATGTAGATGCTTGCATTTTGTGATGACTAATTTTTATCTAGTGTTTTCAATTATTGTTAGCCAATTGACGCAAAATTTTTGCAATATTTGTATATTTACACGTTCTCGAAAACGGCTCTAACGATTTCGATGAAAGTAGCAATATGAAAATTCGTATTCTTTATTTCACCCCAGCTGAGCTTGATTGCCCTGTACTTTTAATATAGTAACTATGTATTCACAAGCTTTTTTTTCAGACCATTATTTTTCATTTACCTAATTTTCATTAGGCCAATAAATTAGATGGTTTTAGAACAAAATATAAATAAAAAAGTTACTTACATTCTGTGTACTCATATTAGGCGGCGGAGGTTTCTTCTCAAACAGCACTTTGTAGACATCTTCCAAGTTGAGCTCATCTGTTGGCTGCACTGTGAACAGTGGGCTATCCCATCTGTTGCTGGAGTTTGGTTCCTCAAACCTGGAATCGTGATTCGATCTGGTCAGTTTAAGGCAAGTAAGTATTTAATATTGCTGGTTGATTGGATTGGAGCATCACTTTATTTAGCAAAAAATTACTAATAAGTAGAGCAGAACTGTGCGTAGAAAAAACTTGTAGATTGTCTTTTTTACTTGTCTTTTTTATTATTTGTTCCTTGACTTAATTATTTACTCATAAAGTTGGTGGTATTTATATTTCATTAGTGTTACCATTTCGTAATTTGAAAAGTCCTGACAAAAAGCTTTTCAGTACTCATTGAATTCTTTATATTTTCGGATGAAAACTCCAACATCAGACATGTTCAGACGGATAATAACCGTAGATGAATTTCTAAATGATTAATATCAACATTAAACAATTAAAATCAACGACTAGATGGCACTATATGACTTCATATAATTGGTTAGTTCAATTTATTTGACTGTATAAGTCAATTAATTTTTTTAAACTTATTATTGACATAATCTACTCATTACAGTTTTTTTTTTAATGACTTGTAATGTTTTATGTTGCATAATGTAAATTGTTTTGCGTAACTGCTATTGTATAGAATCGAGTTTTCTAACTGAACAGACAGCTGTGCTGCTGGGGAGTTTGTTGCGCCACTTCTTCTTCCCAGCTAAGCACTAGGAAGTGGTGAAGGGTGGGCGTTTTTGGGGGACTGTCTTATGTAATTTTGACGTTTGAAAAGTGCTGATTCTCAGCCTATTTTGAATAAATGACTTTTGAATTTGAATTTGAAAATAATTTATTATTGGTATTCGAAAATCTCTTACCTGAGCCTGGTCAAAGCATTAAATACTTCTTCAGTATAAGGAGCACCATTACTCTGTGTGTCTGTACTATTCCCTTCTGTATCACTCTGTCTCTTCAGATTAGCTTCCCAAGCTTCGTCATGGTTCCTGATAGTGTATACTGTGCATTGTGTTGACTTTGATGCTTTTGAAGCACAGTATAGTTCGTATCGGTAGCCTGAAAGATTATGATAATTTATGTCAGCAAAATTTTCATACTTCATACAATACGGCCGATGAATCATGGTTGGTCCGGAGTTTGTGTGCAGAAGGCTGTGCAATAACATTTTTTAGGAACCAAATGGTGACATGAGGCGAGTGTGAGTGAGAGAACATGCGCGAAAGTGCATAGAGCCTATTGTTCATCAGACCAGCCATGATTAATATTGGTAATAGAGGTGAGCACAGTGTATCATTTTTGCGATTGGGACATTTGCATCTGGATTACCAAAATGATCCGAATCATTGATTTATTTGAATCAACGACTCAAAGGATATAAAAATGAATAATGTGAGCATATGAGTGATACACATCTCATTTGGTATCTCTTTCTGACTTAAATAGATTGTAATGTGTCACTCGCTCACTCGCAACTCGCGAGTCAGTTCGGTAGTACTGATACTAAGGTAACGTATCAGCGTCTGTCTTTCTCTCTCGCTCACTGCTGCTCAGTTGCCTCGCAAGCGACGGTCGCGCGGAAAGACACAGAGAAAAGTAATAATTTAGATTCAAATGATGCATTTGAAACATTTTTACTGAACCAATCTTTTGGAACACTTCAATGATCTGGCTCAGTGAGTCGGTTCCGTAAAGAGTTCCACACGCCTAATTGGCAATATTGTAAAACACAATGTTTCTATTTCTGTATGTCTATTAGTGTGCTAAGTATTGAAATACTTAAAAGGGACCTTGTTAAAACTAGCACTGGGGAAAACAGTCTTAGAACCATCTACCTTATTAATGTTTGGAACAGGCAATCTTTTAGTTTTTCTTGACTCACGTACCTATTTCTATAGGTACAATGAATCAAGGACAAAACAAGTTTTGAAGTGGTAAACTAAGGAAAGTATAAATAAATGGTTTTAGAATATTTGAAAATGTTGTCTGGACTCTCCAACAGTATTTTGGGTCCCACTTCTAGTTATTTAAACAAGTATTGGTATAAAAATACAGTACAACAGATTGTCTACTTTAGTCGTTTTTTTACCTTTAATATAGTTACTTCCATCCAATATAACGACATTGTCCTTTCCAATAAGCTTCAATACCTCTGATTTAAGGTATCCTCTCACCCTTTTCTCTTTCTGTGAGTCCAAATATGTTGAGTTCTTGTCATAACCTAACTTTACAATAGCTTCATCTTCAGATACTATTTCCACCTTTTTCCCATGTTTATTTACAAAGAAATCTTTCAGTTCTGTTGCTCTTGCTGTTTTACCACTCACTGGTGTACCACAAATTAATATTAATGGCATTTTTTGTGGGTTTAATGATTCAAAACTGTAATATGAAAACAATGTCGTCTTGTCAATGTCAAAATCAATAAGTGTGTCAAAATCAGCTGCTGTCATTTGCGTTTTGTTATGCGTAGTCTGCGTACTATTCGTAAGTTTCTATCGTGATTTCGAACTGTATTGCAAAAGTCCTCCTAGACCTAGCCCGCTTTCGTACATTTAGTATGAATCATCGCCAAAGCGGATCCAGGATTTCTTTCTTGGAGGGGCACATGGGACAGCCAGATATGAAGTGTGAAGACACTTCCATAACTTGTATTGCACTATGCTGTTTTTGGGCTTTTTCAAGTAGCCTACCTAGTGATAGATTCAGGCCATTCCGATGATTCGATTTTTTTTATGTATGACCACGCATAACATTTTGCTGAATAGTCCGATTTTAACTGTTCTTGTTTTATTGGGGAGGGTATACCTCGAAGTTGGTAAAATTGAGTACTAAAATCCACCCTAAAGGGTACAAAAATTGTGGTTGATTCATTTTTCACCTACTGAATTTGCAACTGTGAACCGATTCTGTTGTAATTTGGCACACTTATGTAGTTCTGATGATACAACCATGTATTATAGACCTGGACTTGATCTGATGATGGAGTTGAAAGACAGTCGCGAGAGCTCCTCAGCACCTTGATGAGAACTTTAGACCTAGCTGGGGTATGAGTCATACCCCAGCTAGGTCTAAAGTTCTCATACCAGATGTCAGACCCTCAATGACTGTCATACCGTATGACTGTCATTGAGGGTCTGACAGTAGCGGATACAGAAAAAAATCAAGAGGGGGGCGTTAAAAGAAATCTTGAACTATGGGCGTTATACTGTGTTATAACTAATAACGTGATAACAAAATAATCAAGTCACATACAAAGTGATTATCGTGCACTTGTCTGCGTTCAACCCGTCCTCTCTTGTTGTCCACGGAAGTAGGAAATATATAACCTTTTTCGGGTTTTCTGCTGTGAGGAGCTTGTATATTATGTCATCGATTGATTTCCCGACGATAATATATCTAAATAATTGCCAATATCCGTGGGATTACAGGAATCAGTCGATGAACTCTGTTGTCAAAGTCAAATCATTTATTTCAAACAGGTCCTTGCAAGGCACTTTTGAACGTCAACAATTACAAAAAAAAAAAATGATTCTAGTCGTAGTTGTCGTAGTTGTAGAAGTTTTGACGAAGTGCTGGGTTCTGCCTGTACATCTGGTGGTGTTTTTGCGGCTAAATGGTGACAAGGTTCTTCAGATGTTTCTAATTTTCGTTTTTTATTACAAAACGGTCCATTTTATTATATTTTTACTGAAAAATGACTGAATTATTAATTGTACTGGGCCACTTGTTGAAATAACACACACACGACAACAGCTCACAATCAGCTGATCACTTCTAACTAATCTTCACACTTGCTAAAACTAGGAATTTTCACTTTAGTCTTAACACTTCGGCTTTTAATTGTAAACTAGCTTCCTATTCTTTTCCTATTTTTATTTTTATAAATGGCATCTTGCAGTTGACCTCTGAGGAGGTCGTACCTAGCTGCTTAACCGGACTTTCCTGGGGCTGCTTTAAGATACTAACTTAAAGCCTCCAGTCAGGGCAGCTTCCTGTTCGGCGAACGGGCTGTATTGCTGTATATCGCTACGTATGGAATGTTCTCTGTACAAGAAATCAGTAGAAGATTCGCGAGTTTTCTCGAACAAATTCCAGATAGAATAACGTATCAAGATATCACTAGAATGGCTGCGACTTTTCTCGTATGTGCCTGATGCCAGACAGAATAACGTGTAAAATAAGATGACACGGGCTAACATGCTACCTATGAAAGGACAACCTACCACCTATTCGACTGACAATAGATACGGATAACAATTGTCGGGACTAAATTGTTACAACAAAATATTAAAAAGTATTACCTACTATAAAAGAAATGCACATTTTTATGATGCAGACAATAATCTTCGTTTTTACACTACCCATAACAAAACAATGAATTTTACTTCATCGTTCGTCAATACGTTAATACAATACGTGACCCAAGTTCACATGATCAACATGTGGCTACTTTCTAAAATGGCTATTATCTAAATCGGAAGGTACCTATTTGTTTTTAAGAATTTTTTTTGGCGTGCCTACCCTTTCCGTGAACCGCACATTCACGCTGGGCTGCATAGGGGGGGCGCGCGCCCTCCGCGCCCCCCATATGTATCCGCCACTGGGGTCTGACGATAGAGACGGTAGGCTGTTGAGGGAATTCCTTACTTGAGGAAAACAATTAATGGTAACTCAAAAGCGAAAACGGTTTAAGTAAAATTAAAATAAACCGACGAAAAAATACTGAAAAGCGAAAAATAAAAAATAACCTTTTAGTGTAACTAAGCTCCAAAACTAATTTAAGTAACAAATGAGGCGGCGTAGGCACCGCTCAAGATTTGTTCACACATTCAAAGAAGATCCATCTAGCTATTATTTTTATTTTTCGCTTTTCAGGTTTTTTCGTCGGTTTAATTAAGAAAGAAAGAAGAAAGAAAAAAAATACGTTTATTTGCGGTACACATGACGCAAGGTAAGAACAAAACACGAAAATGAACAATTTGGGGGAAAACATGCGTCACATCCACGCAAAACGGCCATCGCTCAGCATAAAGCTGCGACCCTATGCGAGACAGAGCCCCAGCGCTGGTTTTCAAGGACAGCCGGCGTTGACGTTATGACGTCAACCGGCAATTATATTTTACTTAAACCGTTTAGGGGGGGCACGTGCCCCTGGATCCGCCCTTGACCATCGCACATCATCGCAGTGGTCTAACCACATTATTATAGGCGAGCCGCATCGTAATTTTGTATTGTATTGAAATACGATGCGCTGCGGACCAAAGTGGTTGCAATGTGGTTAAGTTTATTTTTACAAGTTGAAATAGTGAATACCTCATCTTGTTTCTGAACAGTTCTGCACTGTTTCTGTAACGCGATCGAATAAGTATAAAAACTCACACTAGGCCTTCTGATAACAGTCAACAGAGCAAGGTTCAGGAAAGGGACACATATAAAAAAAAAACCTCCAATAATTTTTTCTACAATTTATTTTTTTAATCAATTGCACATTACTTAACTTTAGTAAAAATAAATAAATAAATTAAAAAGGAGATCAAATCAAGAGATTATGAATTTTACATCAGAATGGAAATGGCAAGTCAGGTATATTCACAGCGCGATCAGAGGGCATAATATGAACTCTATTTCCAGGCAGTTAGTGGCGATTTGCAGGGTATCAACCCGTAATGGGCCCACGTGGTGGCTTACGGCTTTCAGTGGAAACATTTTAAGTAGACTGTAGAGTGTAGCATGATGCGGCTATAATGTTCCTACAGCTATATGTAAATTCATTACCATAATTAATTTGTTGTATACCGCCTGGCAATTGCGGGTCATGTAAGCTCCCAAAGTCGATTTGATCAAGCCTGATCGCTATCTAATATAACACATTAGTTAAATACAGTCAAATAAATAACATTTACAGTTTACATTTAAGTATTTTACAGATTTCAACAATGTTATCTTCCGTTACTAGGGAAATCAGCAGGGCTTAAAGAGTAAGAGCCCTCAACTTTGTCCCTAATAATGGAATATACTCGTAGTTACAATCGACCAATTTTACTTGAGCGTCCGCGGGCGCCCTCCGACGGGCGGCCGGGTAATCACTATGGGTTGCCATATATATTCTGCCGCACGATAAATAACAACAACAGTCCACAGCCCAACAGCCCGGTTTTTGATAATGCCTTAGACAAGGACTTGGCTCTTCCAAATACTTTAAATATTGAAAGAACTCTTAATGGGTTTTCATGAAAATTCACGCCACCAGTTGGCGCCAATTTGAGAAGAGGTCTTCGATTTCGAAACTAAATTTAAATAAAATATATGACGCCGTTCATCTTTCTTTTCATTCATTCGTTCATCATTCAGTGAACAGTACGAGTCCGCGCCACTACTGAAGTGAAAAGTGAAAAGTCGTGGAACTACATTTTTTAAATGCAATTTGTTGCAATCACATGGACACTAGCGCCGCGTCTTTTTCACTTGAGTAGTGGCGCGAAGTATAAAGAAAATATACGCTTTGACATTTTTGACTGTGCGCGACCTGACGTCTCAGTGCTGCCACCTAGTGAACGTCATTTTAAATGTGTATTATCTATGTACACAACCACTTTGGGCCGAGTCACACCGGAATGGCAGCGGCCGGCAACGGCCGGCAGCGGCTGCCAGCGGCTGGCGGCGTCCTCCAAATCCCACGTGCCTAATCTCCGCTTGACTAGTTTAGTTTCTAAATTACATACGCGCGTCCACCCGCGGTGCCGCGAGCGGCCTCGAGTCGCCACTGGCAGTCGCAGGCAGAACCACCGACAAGATGCGCGTGGCGCGCGGCCGCTCGCGTCACTACGGGCGGCCTCGAGACCTTTCAAGCTTTCAAGCGATAGGTCTTTAAAGTATGTAGATAAAGTTTAAAATAATTTCACCCTGAAAGTGCTCGCCGCGTCGCTGCCGGCCGCTGCCATTCCGGTGTGACCCGAGGCTTTTTGTACAGTCAATATTTCGTACAAAGAATTTGTACGCGGTTTGTTTTTTATTTTGTAGACACTGCACATAATGGGCGCTTAGTGCAGTGGAAAAACGCCCATATACTCGTATGTATCTATATCCGTTTCGCCCCTCTTAAAAGTCGATATAATTCATATGCTCGGACACGACTCCTCGTATCCAGGTGCTGGTGACTTTGACGTTATGGTAGATGCCAGGCTGGTGGTCTACTCCGCAGCCGAAGCCGGCAGACGTGATGCCGACGAGGTAGTAGCGGCCGTTGTCCGACACTATCAGGGGGCCGCCGGAGTCACCTGGAAAATGACAGACAATATTATATTAGTTATGGTTATTTGGTTAACACTTTCGACTCCGACCATATTTGATAGAATTCATTCGCCATGCCGCCATACATATTGCAAGTTGACTCCAAGAACCTCACCGCCTTTACGTTTGCCATAGAGTTAAGCCTTGAGGAGTGTCACCGACATTAGGTTTGAAATCTTGGTAAAACAGATTTTATTTTTACAGTTTATAATGCCGAATTCGCTAACAAAAACCTACATTTAAAATGAGCCCTCTGCGAGAGGTCCCGGCAAACCAAAGGCATATTATGCCATAACGTGTTAAATGGTGTTTTGGATTCAAGATGTACTTAGGTACCATTAAGTTCTTTGAAGCTTGATCAGAAGAGATCTGAACCTGTTCGTAGGAATAGGAGGTACTGCTTTGTCGCGTTTTTCGTATGGAAGGGAAGCAGGTCCAACAGAGATCTCGGTATGGGCTCAGGACAGTTATTTTATTTATCTTGTCTTTTTATTCGATGAAGTAAGGGATAAACTATCTACGTTATCTACAACAAAAGGATTTGGGTAACCAAGGGGTCTTTGAAACGATGAAAGCAGAGTCTCAAATACCTTTAATATTGACTAGCTGGAGGATTGTTAATTGACTCAGGCGTGACTTTGCGGAAATCCATGATAAAATACAACAGATGACGTTTATTTAGTAACCATCCGCTTAACTGTTCTTAAAGAGTCATAATGAACCCTGTAAGAAATCAACACGTGTTTCACCTCTCAAACAGGAACGTTGCCACGTCAAACGCCATACTACTTTCGGCGCTTGACGTGGCAACACGTGGTGTCCGGGTTCGCAATAAGTAATTCTTCATCCTCAGAATGCGTCGTGTCGAGTTCTTAAAGTGTTCATTATGACTCTTTAAGAACAGTTAAGCGGAGTAGGTTACTAAATACGTATACATCGTCTATTGTATTTTAGCTGGGGGATATAGATTATGTTTTTTTTTTTCTTTTGTGCATTATTAAATCGAACAACAATAATCTAGTACAATGATGTAAAGTAAAATGACAAGTTATATAGATGACTAGCTTTTGCCCGCGACTTCGTCCGCGTAGAAGTCGAAAATGTTTCTAATAGCATTTTTTATTGGTTTTTGATTTACGTTATTAATTTTGTTATAACATTTAAAAAACCTTATTTTTTATTTTTCCTTCGGGTGTTAGAATCACCAGGCTACTCTGTGCGCTTACTCTGGAGCATGCCACATACAACTGGCCGTAGGAGAAGCAGCTTTCCCTCAAGTCTACTCCCGCTACCACAGATATCGCTACCTTAAGAGTTTGACCTTGAGCTTTTTGTATGGTCATTGCGAAGCAGACTTCGATGGGAAACTGCACTCTCTTGAATTCGAAGGGGTAATTTGATGGTGTTAAGGGAATCCGAGGAATAAATACAAACCTCTGTAAAGCTTAGAAACCTTCAAATGCGGTACTAATATAGTAAGGTGACTTTCAAGACATTCCAATTTTAGATCATCCATTCCAAGAGTATTTGCATTGCACCAAGCTTTTATGTGAGTTCAACCTTTTTTTAATAAAATCGGATTGAGTTTTCAAACATGTGTCAAAATAAATTTTATTTTAAATCAAAAGCACTAAGGAGTATTGATATCGACTTCGAAGCAAATTACTACGAAAATAACTTTCTACCCCTATTTAACCCCGTTAAGGGATGAATTTCACTAAACTACGAAACACGTCTTCCAACAATTCTGTTAAAAAATGTTTATGCAAAAATTAAAGTAGATTGGACCAAGGAATCATGTTGTCCCATACAAACTTTGCCCCCCTTTTTCACCCCTTTTTTTTTTTTTGAGGGTGGGAAATCATCAAATGACTTCTCCCGCTCTGGGCAGAGCGAGAGGGTGTGTCAGACTTTTACTGACTAAAACCCACCCGTGTTCCTTCCGTTGCCTGTGTGCCGGGGCCGCGTTATCCCTTTCGGACAAACCCGCAACCCCAGCAGGCATTGGTCTTTCGACCCCGTCGGTTGGTGCTGACATCTCTTTGAGGCGCGCGTGGAACACAACACGCCGTCGACACGGGCCTGGTCCTTATCGGACGGCGAGCTGCCCATTGCTCACCGTCCGCAAGCCCGCGCCTACGGTGGCCGGAAGTCGGCTCTGGACTCCCGACGCCCGGGGCGTCTCCTGCGGCGACTAGGGCCGCGAGGGCGTGCAGCTTGCATCTCCCTCGCGCGCTCCGCCTCCTCCTTCGCGAGCATAACTGCTTCGCAGAAGGAGGTGACGGCCTCCCATGCACTCTCGCTCCGAACCATGGCCTGAACCAGGGCCGGACGCGAGAGATCGCCGCCGCCGATCGCCTCCGTGAGGACACGGCGGTGCTCCGCCCAAGCCGGGCAGACCTCCACCGTATGCTCCACCGTGTCCTCCGGGCGATCCACACAGTGGTGACACCCGGGCGTTTCCTCCCGCCTTACGCGGAACAGGAACCTCCCGAAACAACCGTGTCCGGTGAGGACCTGCGTCAGGCGGAAGGTGAGGACGCCATGGCGCCTCTCAAGCCACTCCTCAAAGAGGGGACTTATCGCCGCAATTGTGGCGTGCCCAGCGCTGGGTTGCGACAATCGCACACTCCATGCCGCCATGAGATCCCGCCGGAGCTCTGTCCGCTGTGCCGTGATTTCTCGCGGCAGCGGAGTTACACCCCGGCGTTTCGCCTCCTCGCGCAACTCCCACATGTGCGCGAGGACTTCCCTTTTTCACCCCTAAGGGTAGAATTTCGAAAATTCCTTTCTTATCGAATGCCTACGTCATACAAAGAACACACCCTCCAAGTTTCAGGTCTCTACGATCAGCGGTTTAGGCTGTGCGTTGATCCGTCAGTCAGTCATTCAGGACAAAGCATTTTATATGTATAGATTACCTAAGCACGCATCCTGGTGTCCGTCCGAATGTCCAGCGCAGATCATCTCAGAGTGAATCTCCACCGAGATCTGTTTACTTCTGTGCCAGTTGATGCACTGCTCTTTACCTGAGGACAAAATATATTATTAGCTTTTTCTGAGTATTTATTAGGTAGGTACTTCTTTTTAGTAGGACTGCAACAGCCTATTTGAAGTCAGGGCTCTATCCAGAGACGCCTTTTAAGTTTAAACGCTGTAGCCTGCGACCTAGGTAACCTGTTAGCCTAGGTGGCAAAGAACACTCCAATTTTTGCTGACCGAATTCTGTTAAATATACAACATAGCCTTTAACAAGAGCTCTCTCGTTCAAGGTGGAGGAAGTTCACTTACCCACTATAAAAAATACCTCTTTTGTCGATGGTGTTTAATTCAAAATCAAGCTAGTTATTTTAGAAACCATGCAGCTTAAAAATCATGATGAAAGGCCCTTTCCTTTTTTTGCAGTATGATGGCTACTACAGTCTTCAATTACACAGTCACTTACTAAGTATAGGTACCGTCGCAGATCTCAGCATGTTAGTCCCAGTATGTCCTGTGCTGGCATCAGTCTTGCCCCAGCCAGCTATCACTCCGGCCCTGCCTCTTAGCTCCATGTCTCTCTCTGGCAGGCATATCGGCAGGATGTGGGTTGTGTAGGTGATGGGTCGGGACAGTTTGAGAAGCGCTATGTCGTAGCGGTCAGGTTGCGTCATACGAAATTGGAAGAGAGGGTGGAGGATTTTTTGGACGACCCTGTAATATGAACAAAGATGTAATTTTTTTTTTTTTCTTTTCTTTTTTTTTTTTTTAGGGACGTTTATAACCGCAATGCGTATGTCAGTCCATGTAAAATTGTGTTAGCCAAAAGGCAAAAGATAAATGAAGATATATTTCTCAGTAGCCGTAGTCCGGAGCAGGGGTGTTGCGGATGCGGATTTTTGGTGGCTCACATCCGCGGATGCGGATCTCAAGTTTTTTAAGAGATCCGTCAAGGCGGCAAGGCGAAATCGAAAATGTTCGTAGGTTTTTTGCAAATTGCAGCGCTGTTTCATAGTATGATTATCATAATTAAATTTGCGGCAGTTAAAATAAAATAATTGCAAAATTATAATCATTAAAAAATCTATATAGCTATCGAAATTTTATGTGATAAGACTACTCGTATTTCGTATAAATATGACGATTTCTAGGTATATTTTAAATGATTATAATTTCCATTTTGTTGATTATGATTTTGCTTTTATTCGCCTTTTTCCACCCACATCTGCAGGAGATCCGCATTGATGAATGTGGATGCGGATGTGGTTGCTCCGCAACTGCAGATGCGAATATCCGCACGTCCGCAACATCCCACTCCGGAGTCTGGATTTGTGCCCGGTTGATGGCAATAGGCTCGCCCCCTATTACATGGGCCTTAAACAGGCGAAATGTGGGTGTACTACGGGTACAGTCAACCGCATATTAGTGTTAACAATATTTGACATTAACTTCGCCTTTATGTCTTAGCTATGAGAGTGATGTTCGTGTGGTTGACTGCACACTTTATATGCATAATAATAAAATAATATTGTACCTCTGTAGGTCATCCATCGAGTCTTGACACACTATAATTAATGGCTTTTTTGTTTAAGCCGACAAGATAGAAAAGCAATAAAATATTGGTTACGTAAAATGGTGAAGAATTTCTAAACTTTTGCTGTAATTTCATTGCTCACCCAAGTTTCCTAGCAGTATGTGCACCGGCGCTGGTGTCCAATGCTCCCAGCCACACAGTAATGTCGCGAGGACGCGCTCGGGATACGCAGTGGGCTGCTGTAGCGACGTACCAGCGAGACACTGTAATTAAACTAAGAGGTTAATTTGTAGTCTTTACGAATGTCTAAAGCAGAAACCGCTCATAAAAATAAACTACTATTAAGAGCGTTAATCCCAAAAGTTGGCAACAGCCCAAATAGCTGTCAAAAATATACCTGTTTTGATTAATTTGGCAATATTACTGTATGGAAATAAGAAATGTGGCTACCTAGCGAACTAGAATATTAATTATTGATGAATATAGAATTTGATGTTGTACCCGTTTTAGGTGTAATAAATTACCTGAAAATATACGGTCCACGAGAACAGTATGTGTATTTAAAGCTAGGCTACAGTCATTTCTCTTGGAAAAGTGCTATTATAGTATTAAAGAATTTATGGGAGATAAAATGTTAAAATAAAATTAAAAAATATATATCATGTGTTCATTTTATTATAGGTTCTTTTGTATGTAAATACTATTTGTGATTATTTGTTATTTATATGACATGTTTTCGTTTATTAAATTGGTGAATGATTTTAATTTTTGACATTCGATAAAATTTTGGTACGGCATTTTAAATATCGAATGGTGTATTTTTATTATATTTTTATTTTTATCATGTTGACATTATATTTGTGATTTTATTATTTTGATTTGATATAGTGATGATATATTTATGATTTTATATTTTTTCTATTTATTAATAATCAAGTTATGTTTGGTTTATTTAACTAATTTTCATTAATTAATTTAAACTTTAAAACACTCAGACAATTGTTATTAAGTAAATGAAGTGAAATGTTAGATATAAATTTAATTAATTTAATATTTAATGCCTAATGATATTTATGTGATATTTGATAAATCTAGATACCTCTTCTGCAATATTAGTTTTAAGTTATCTTGCTGCGCCCTAACAGGGTCATGTACTCACTAGTTTAAGCTTATCGTGTAAAATTGGTTGTGTACATTGTGCATTAAATTAAATAAATAAATAAAAAAAGGCATTTGGAAAGTTTTGAAATACTTTTTACATCTAAAACGAAATATTCGGTGTTACGATATTAATTATTCCATTTCATAATTAATATTCTAGTTCGCTAGTTAGCCACATTTTTCATTTCCACACAGTAGTATTGCCAAATTAATCAAAACAGCGAAATATTTGACATCTATTTGCGATGTTGCCAACTTTCAGAATAAACGTTCTTAACCTCAGCTCAAAATGTCAAAGCTCTTTATAAGAGTAGACTATACCAGTTTAAAAAAAAACATGTAGTCCTCCAGACCGTGTTGCGGCTATGGCTGTTTTCATCGGAGACAAGCCTTCGGCGCGGGAGATATTATAGTGCACAAGTGTGTGCGCGCGCAGACACAAGTTCACTCTCTCTTCCCACACTCTCATAGTCCGATGGGACGGTAATCCGACACGACCGGAGAGGGATCAGGCATAGGCGTAACGTGCTTTCCGAGGCACGGGGATATCACACCTCCAACTTCCAAACTTCCGGGCTGTTACTAAGAAATTCCTACTGGAAAACTTAAAAACACGCCCGACCTGGCAATTGAACCCATGCGGGTCCCACGCACATCAGTCGCGGTTGTGACCACGAGACCAACGGGGCAGTCAAAAAAATACATAACAAACATACCCAAAACACCGCCACACTGAAACTCTGAGATCCTGACATGTGCCTGCCAGGGGAACTCCGCGAACCTCGCCTCTCTGCCACCAATGATCCGCTTCTGTATCATCTTTGTTGAAGAAAGGCCGCAGTCTATCTAGAAAGCAGTGGTAGGAAGGTTTTACTTCTTTGTCGTATGACTAATCGTGTATTATTCCAAAAGTTGAAAAAGTTCGGCAGTATTATTTCTTAGCATTAGAGGAACCTAAAGGTAAAATTCCATAGACGACCACAGGCGGGAGCATCAGACATCAGACACGACTGGTTTCTATCTATTTCTATAAAGTACCTTCCGATACCTCGGTTTTATAGAAATACATAGAAACCAGTCGTGTCGCAGCGACACGTCGCTTGCTGCTGCCGCCTGCGGTCGGCTAAGGAATGGAACTTTATTCACAGGTAAATCGAGATTTTAGACACCTCGGATGCATAGTTTATTGTGTTGCTACTCCTTACTGATGATAGCAAAATAAAAATGTATTTTCGCCTAAATCCTGGGTGGGTACGATTTGACACAATGTCACGTTATAAATGGGTGTTTATAATAGGAGATTGTGTCAAGACACGGATTTTTTTTTGCCTACATCTCACCTGATGGTAAGTAATGATCAGGTTGAAGGTGGAAGCGAGCTTCACCCGGTATCCTCAACCACAGAGGAACTGGCTATCTTACCTCCAACTACCGAAACACAACAATGCTGTTAACATTGTTGTTATGGCAGATGGCACAGACTTAGATAAGATGGTGGTAGCTAGCCAGGTGGACTGAGAACAAGCCCTATTATCAACCAAACTGAGCTAACCACTGGAGCACAAAGATGGTAAAAAATGTTAAAGCTACAATTTATTATCCAAAGGCATTTTTGCTCACTGACTTAGGGGTGTCAGACAATGTCTCCGCTGCTGTGCTAGTAGCCCTTTGAGGGATTTGATCAAACCTGGTTTACCTGTGCCACGTCATCATCAGCTCGTCTCCTAAACACGTTGGCCGGCACCACGCTGCGCTGCGGCACTTGACGCAGCTGCGGAGGCACCACCTTGTACTTCCAGTCTGATGCTGGTATACTGGAAGGATGAAGGGCTTGTGTGAACATACATTGGCATGCTTTTCAGAATGTTTGTGACCCGGAGGCTTTATTGGTTTGTCGTTTCAGGAACCGCTTGGGGTTTAAAAAACTGGAAATGTACTTATGAATTTGGGATGCTATAAAAACCTCAAAGTGTGTTCTCAGGCGTCTGTGTTGGATCAGCCAAGACAGGCGAAACTTCTAATTTTGCTGACAGTTTTATCACGACTCGGGTGTGTCATAAACCTTATTCGTGGCTAATAAGGTACACGAGAAAAACAGAATATCAAAAGTGGTCTTAACACTTTTGACTCCAACCACTTTTCATAGAATTCATACGCTTTTCCGCCGTACATATTGGAAGTGAATCTTCTGGGATAGGGGCCGGCATTGCGTTTGCTTTAAAGGACTGGCAATGACATTAGGTTTAAAACCGTGTTACAAAACGTCAAAAAGTAAAATTGTGAAAAAAAAAACATAGTTTCTAAGGGCTGCTACACACTATGCCGGTGGCATGGCCGCCGGCTTTTGCCGCGCGGCATGTACCCCCGGCTTTTGCGCCTTCATTTCCTTTGCGATCCTTTGTGCGGCTTTGTGCGGCAGTGCTGGGCGAGCCGCGACTTGCCGAGTGGCAGGGCAGTGATAGTGTGTAAGAGACCTTTTAAATTTTTCATGAATATTTATAACAACGAACAAAAAAAAAATGCTTAGATTTTAAAATCAATGCATATACTAATAAATCTTGTTAAAATATACATCAGATTTCATTTTCACGGTTTATAATGCTGTATTCGCTAAGAAAAACCTACATTTAAAATGAGCCTTCGGTATGGGCTCCCGGCAACGCATATGTGACTGGGTGAACCCGGCACTGAACGTGTTAATGGTCTTGTTAAAATAGAAACCACTCTGAAACGGACCTGGATCTTCTCTGAGCTGGATCGGCAGTTGGAAAAGTACTAGTTGATCCCCTTTACGCTTTTATTACAGAAACAAAAGATGGCTTCTAGTTACCTGTTATCCAGCACATCATTCCTACTCGGGTCATTGGACACGCAGCAAGAGAACAGCCAGCTCCCGCCACAGCCTCTCACCCTGGTTCCTCCTCGAAGCCAACATGTCAGCGACAATGTACAGGGTCGCACTTCCGAGCCCAAGTTACAAGTACTAGGGTAGCCTAGGATCGAGGCTAGCATACGACTTGTTAGGGCTGGAAAATGAGAATGTAACATTTAAAGCATGAGTTACATTTTTATTGCAAGACCTTATGGACCAGAAAAACAAATGGATTCAAAAGTTGTATCTTAACTTGCAGTTAAAATGCGGGTGGTTATTTTCTATTCTTTATATTTCTTAATAGAAATAAGTTTTCGCAGTGTGATATGCCTTCCTTATAAAGTTCATAATAATATCGACAGAAATATTTAGAGGACCAAAAAATAAGGCAGTTATTTTGGCCCTTGTATCCTTATAGCTTCTGGACCTATGATTTACTCCAAAATGAAGTACAAAACTTCATTTTCAGAAATATAGTAAACATCAATAATACCTACATTCACCACCAACAGGCCCCGTCACATTCAAAATAACTAACGGAATCAACCATTTGCTGATCCGCCATCTTGTTTCTGGCGCATTCTTCCTTTTTCGTTTGACGTTGGACTGTCCTCTATGTTTATGGTACGTTTGGCGCCATGGTACCTCATGTTTCACCGCTGACATGGCGCTATTGACTGGTAGTGGTGGGACATAGCGTGTGCTGTGGCTGCGCTTCCGGATAAGAGGTTCAAATCTGAAACAAAGGAATGCTTGTTAAATCACGGCCGCAACTGTAGTCACCAGAATCAGAATGAATAGCACTGAAGAAGATTGACAGGATTTGTTCCATAATTTGCCCAGAAGTGAGAGTGCTTGAGTATTGTTGAAATCGGTCACGGGGTTTTCGAAATTCATGCGTTTCATTTTAGAAGATATCTGAATATTTTGTAAAATATAGTGTAAAATATTCGTTGCCTGGTGACCGTGGCACATACAAATTACAATGAATGTTAATGAATCTGTCTAGCCTTTTCTCAACTATTTGTGATGGGGTCGGGTTCCAGTCTAACCAGATGCAGCTGAATACTAGTATTTTACATGGAGCGACTGCTTATCTGACCTAGAAAACCCAGAAACTGGGTAATACGAAACCCTTTGGTAAGACTGGTTATCAGACTTTCGGGCTTCTGACGACCCGTAACGACTGTCAAAGATCCTCGAATAACAGCCGCGACCAACGGCTTAACGTGCTTTCCGAGGGACGGAGGAGTCTCGGTATGTAACCCATCCACGGACCAACCCCAGCAAACGTAGATTAACCTGATGGATCGACCCGTGCGGCTGTGATTACTTAGCCACGAGCTCCTCAATTTATGTAAATAATATTACCTACTTATATCCAATTTCCTATGCATAACATTCTATCAACTCTTAATAGTGTTTTGAATCACTGGGAACTATTTAGAGTAAATTGAGCGAACTGCCTCGCTGGTCTTGTGGTCGCAAACGCTACCGAGTCCTGGGTTCGATTCACAGGTCGGGCAAAGTGTTATTGGTCTTTTTCCGTCAGGATTTTCTCAGTAGCAGCCCGGAGTTTAGATTTGTGCCCGTTTGATGGCAACAGGCTCGCCCCCTATTACATGGGACTTAAACATAACTGGAGAAATGTGGGTGTACTATAGGTAAACCTCTGCCTAACCCTTCGGGCATTACAGGCGTGATGTTTTATGTAAATTGAGCGAAGAATACAGGTTTTTTTTACAGAATTTAATGCAGGGATGAATTCTTAGAACTTCAGACTACAACACCTTTCCCTTGCATTCCCTATTTTATCATTCTTGATTCTTCTTCTTCTTTTCGTGTGGTTAGTGACTATCCAAGGGATCTACTCCCTAAGCGAAATCCGAAAACCGTCTCGCTTCGGTATGTGCGGAAGTGAGATGGAGTAAGAAGTGCCTGTTACTTCACCGAAACTACGGATTTCGCTTAGGGAGTAGATTGGTGTCAGAGTTTGAATTCTTGATTGATATATACTTAATAAAAATCCTAAGTCCCCTAACAGACAACGCACAGCCTAAACCTCTGGATCTACAAGTTCGAAATTTTGCAGAAGAGTTCCATATACAACGAAAGTGAGCATTACGGAAGGACTTTTGAAAATAAATCCCCTTCAGGGGTTAAATAGGGGATGAAAGTTTGTTTGGAAATGATGGGAAAACCCTCAAGCGCACGGCTGCTATTAATCAAGTTGTTCATAATCAGTGCTATACTTTTTTAGGGTTCCGTACCCGAAGAGTTCTTAGCGGAACCCTATTTTACTAAGCCTCCGCTGTCCATCTGTCTGTCGGCAGGCTCATGAAAAAAAATAATTGGACTGATTGTGTATTTCTATTGTCGCTATAACAACAAATAATAAAAATTTCATAAATAAATAAATCATTTTTTTTGGACCAAACATTTATTGAGATTTTATAAATCTGCCAAACTGCGTGACAGTTTGTCGGAGGTTAAAAATTTAAGGGGTTTTATTTCGCGGAAAAATTAAAACGCCGAAAAAACTTCTTTGGTGGATACAAGAAACAGTGATTTTTGGTCGGTCTAAATACGGTACGTATCCCTTAGTGTGTGAGTCCTACTCGCACTTGGCTGGTTTGTTATTAATACAATTAGAAATCAACTTTCATCTTCGCGTTGATAGAATAATGACAGCTGTAACAAATGCCTTCGTTTAGTTCAGACGGGTCGGGACCTAAAAGACGACCGATGCGTGAGACTTTCGCTGCTAATTAACACACGCGTTTGTAGGCTTAAGTTTTTAAATAGGCTTTTAATTAAAATGTTGGTGTACTGTCTTGTCGGGGGCTCGTGGCTAAGTAATAACAGCCGCACGGGTCGGTCGATCAGGTTAAGCTACACTTGCCGCGGTCAGTCCGTAGATGGGTGACCATCTTGACATACCGAGACACCTTCGTGCCTCGGAAAGCACGTTGAGCAGTTGGTCCCGGCTGTAATTCTTGAATCTTTGACAGTCGTTACCGGTCTTCAGAAGCCGAAAGTCTGACAACCAGTCTTACCAAGGGGTTGACCCAGTTACCCAGTAACTGGGTTGTGGAGCTCAGATAGGCAGTCACTCCATGTCAAATACTGGTATTCAGCTGCATTCGGTTAGACTGGAAGTCGACCCCAACATAGTTGGGAAAAGGCTACGCAGATTGATTGTCTTGTGAGTTGAATTTAACCAGTGACCACCCCAAGGACCAAGCTTACTTTTAAAAAACATTTGAAGCTAAGGACCACATTAGTTATGTGACATTAGTTAGAAGTATTCGGTAATTAATACCATGTAAGTTACATAAAAGTGCATATACATGTAACCTTCGATTTATGTTTAGAATGCAAATTGGGATTAATTACAAGTTTAAAGGTGAAGAGACACTTGGCGCAGCTCGCGAGTTCAGTACCCGGACGGATCAATTGGTTAATTCATTTTGTCTCTATGTGATTCGTCATTTTATAAAAGAAATTAATAATAATAATAATAATGTTGGCCGGCTGGAGTGAACACTGACGAGGAACAGAGCTCCCACCTCATTCTTGCCTTAATTGGCCGGCTTGAGTGGAGATTCGCAAGAGCAAACGTGCTCGGAGGAAGGAAGTATTCCAGTAAGTGCTCGTAGGGATCTTGACCATCTTCCGGGCTCTGGGATTGTTCTGAAAGCCGTGGAATACCTCTCCACTCCTCAAGCACCTCAGGACATGTTGCCCCCTTGTCGCTACGTCACTATGTGCTAGCAACAGATTTCGGGGGCCCATTATTGAGTGTGCAAGTCACCCCCTGCCATTTTTCCGTGTACATATAAAACATTGATCAGGCAGGGGCCATAGTACTTCCATAGTTCCAGGTCACCAGTCAACTTTAGCCACCCAAACCCATAGCCCAATTTATTTTGTTTCCATGTTCTGCAATAGTCCTGCACCAACCTGGGGTTGTCCTTGGGTGCACTTGCGTAGTGCATACAGGGATAATCGTCGGTTGGTGCCTCAATACATAAAAATATCTAAGGGGCTTCTGCGATTTGGCTTCGACCCCTCGTACGCCTTCCAAAGGTCCGGGACTCCAGGGACCCGAGAAATGTCAATAATAATAATATTGCCTGATTCAGAAGGCAGTACCCCTCGACACGCCTCGCATTGTGATGAGGTTCCTGTCTCTGCAGCCCTAACCACAGTTAAATTGGACCCTGCTCCCAACACCGCCGGGAACACTATTTTTTATATTTTTAAATATATTTTATATAGTTTTTTAAGAAATATTTGAAAATGTTTTTTATATGTTAAAAAGTTTAATAAACGAAATAATAATTTATTCCTTTTTTCGGACTACACAATTCATAGTGTTAGTAAAAATGACTTAAAAAGTATGTAAGTAAACTTTTACTAGCTAAAACAACTAGAACTGAAATGTGGCTCAACACACGTTGGCACGTGTCTCCGGACCCAGTGCCTTAAAAAGGGACTGCCTACTTTGTCTGATAATGTTTTTAGGATGCTATTGGAGCTTCCACACAATCTACCCATTATTGATGCTGTTCTCTTCCTCATAATGGCATGAAAATCGTCAACACGGGCATTCACGAACAACTGTGAAGTGCTGCAGAAGCGCGGAAGAACATCCTAAATAAATTATTATATTGAACGCGCAGCACGTTGTAGGCTCTCTGAATATACTTCACTGACAAGCTGCACGTGTAGAAGATTTAATGAATATGACGTAGCTCAAGTTAGTTGCTAGTTACCTAGGTACTTATTTACCATATATGGGTCAATTGTGATGGGGAACGGAGTCAAAGTCTCATAATGCATTATATCCTCCACCTGCAGTACCACTTATTTCTAAGTAAAACCTGGAATCTCTTGGTACGGATAGCAGCGAAAGTCGATGAACACTTCAGTTTTTTAAGCAAAATATTTGATTAAATCGATACAGATTTACTTGCAATTTTAAGAATATAACTCAAACAAAAAAAAAAATGTTTTCAATATTCTTAGCTTACATTTTACCATCCATTTCATAAACAAAATTCACACCTATTCAACGACTTTTAAAACAAACAGACATTCAAATCAACTCATTTGTAATGTTAATTAGTTTTCACAAATCATCTGCAAGAAAAATTTTTAAAGAATATTCATATACAAAAGACATCGTCTTCTTACTTTTAAAAACTTTCTACACTGAATAGAAAAGTGAATAATATTATAATAATCATTAATAATATTATTATTTACTAAAGCCCACGTGCACACCACAAATCACTCAGAGCTTTAACGTTAAACGTATTTAAGGCGCGGTGTTACCTCAATATTCACAAAAAACTGGTTTCTTGGATAGTCGAGTATGACGTAACGCAATGAAAATATACGACGCAAAAAATACAGTGGACAGAGAAGGGTTTAAAGAAAAATAATTACTGATTAGAATAGTAGAAAATAGTTTGATATTCCCAATAAAAAATACTTCACAAAAATAAACTTTGGCGTCGAACATCTCCGTATTTTCAGCGATACGAACTTTTTTTTTTAAGAGTTCAATAGAATAAACATTATTTTATAACTTTAACCAGACAATTATTTAATTTAAAGTGTTTAATTTGAATAATCTAAATAAAACCCGTAAAATAAATGCCCATTCGCAGCTTACTCACATCGTTAACCCAAATATTTATTCGATTTTCAACCTTATTTAATGCTCTGTAATTGTGAAAATAGATATACTCGTAGCTGACCGCTATATCTATTTTCACAATTACAGAGCATACTTTAGTCGTCGGGCTACCGTATAGCGCGCGGACGAAGTTGTGTGAGTGCAGCTGTAGCGTTTAAAATCGTAGTCAGTCCGCGCCTCAAAATTCTTCTTATTATAATCTATCAAACGATTGACAGTAATGGGTCCTACACATAATGCCGGCGGCATGGTCGCCGGCTTTTGCCGAGCAGCACGTGCCCCCGGCATTTGCGCCTCCATTTCCTTTGCGATCCTTTGTGCGGCTAAGTGCGGCAGGGCCGGGCGCGCCGCGACTTGCCATGCCGCCGGCATTGTGCGTAGGAGCCATTATAGAACGAAGCGACGTTTTCAATTCATTTAGGACTAAATGCATTCAGTGATTTGTGGTGCAAGTAGGTCTATGCTCTTTTATTTTGATTGCAGAAAAATTCAACCAACCAATCAATCATCAACCAACCACTAACCAACCAACCTCCAACCAACCCATTACGTTTCGAAAACTGTTTCTTAGTACACCTACTCCCTCTACCCTCTTCATTCTATATTAATTTATTTGGCAGTACAGGCAATGTGTTGTCTATCAATCAACAATCTAATATTTTTATTTCTACCTTCTAACTTAATCTTCAAGGAAATCTGGATTATTATACTTTAAAACTGAACACGCACGAGGAAGCGTCGTAATTAATGAGCACTTTAACTCATAAAATTGAAAGGCTGGGTGTATTGCAGACTTCCACCGTTTTCCGACTAGGAAGAAAGAGAAAGAATAAGAGGGGGGGGGGGGGGGTGCAGCACTTAACTCTAACAAAAATTTGCACTTTAAAGCTTAATATTTCGCTATCGGATCCCTGGATCCAACAATGTTCCTCATAAACTCACAGTATTTTAATGAACGACCTTTCCAACGACACCTCACACCATAGGATAGATGAGAAAAAAAAACTTCCCTACTTTACGTGTAATCTAAAAAGTAGTCTAGTGTAGCCTAAAAAAAATATTTGCACGATTATTATTTGGCTACTTTATAGGCATGATTAATATGTATACCCATGCCAAATTACAGCTTTCTAGTACAAAGAGTCTCTGAGCTATGTCGTTTCAGGGTCGTTTCTGAGGGCCAACTCTAGCACCGTGCGCACTCATTGGCCAAATCAAATAGCGCGCGTTTTCTCGGCTTCCTGTGACAGACTTCCGTCCCTTTTTACGAAATCACTCCAACAGATTAAATTGTTTAGATTTTTTCAAATAAAGATTTAAATTTTGATCGCAGGAAGGCGAGAGGAAAGATGTTACACATCAAAACTTCAAAAAATAATTTATTGGTTCATTGCTAAAAAATATATTGATATTTTTAATACACATTACAAGACCCATCACGAAGCTGATATCTACGCATTCTTTTGTATAAAAATAATTGCTGTGTTTCTGGGACACGACTTTTATTTTTGGTGTGAAAATTCGCGGTTCACGATAGTGCGCAATATAACGCACGCAAAACAGCTGAGTTAATGGGTGCTTGCAACGGTACAGGGTTCGTGGGGGTATTTAAAATTAAGTTATAACATTTAAAACTTGTTTTTGTAAAAAAAACTTCAGATAAAGTTGGAACATTGACCTCCAAAATCTCTGAGCCTAAAATAAAACTTGAATACGTAACACGTAAAATACAATAGACGATGTATATTTAGTAACCTAATCCGCTTAACTATTCTTAAGGAGTCATAAAGAACCCTGTAAGAAATCGACACGTGTTTCACCTCTCAACGAGGCATCCTCAGGATGACGATTGACTTATTGAACCGACGTGTCCGTCGTCTATTGTATTTTATAATGGATTTCCGCAAAGTCACGCCTGAATCAATTAACTAACATAACATGTACTTATTAAGTTAAGGATAATTGATTAAATTTTTGTACCTTAGGTAATTTGTCACAGAAGAACTCAGGTGCTTTTGGGGGGCTTGATCCCCTTAGCCCCCTCCCCTGAATCCGCTACTGACTATATGCTTCTGTAAATGAAGCCCATACAGGGTGCTTGGTAATATCAATGTTTAAAGTCAGGTACAGACTCGAATCAGGATCCCGGAAAAGTCCACCATATTGAATTTATTTTTTTATTTGCTAACTTGTAAAACACTGGTTAGTAGGCATGCATTAAAATTTCATGACACAGTATTAAGACATGCACCCTGTAAGGGCACTGCAAATGTTTCATATCAAATGATTAAGGGTTGTTTTAACCAAAGCCGAAAGTTTTAACTATAACCGTGGAATAAAATTGACAGTTTTTGTACGGATATTCTGTCAAAAATTTAAAATTAATTCGGTGTATTAGATTTATACTAGGTATTAAAGTTTGGTCGAATTCACCAATTCATTTATATTTATTTAATACTTCAAGCACACAAATAAATGTACAGATTCTTAATAGCCGAAAGACCATCATTACGTTTACGAGATATTGTTGCATTTCTTTATTATTTATGTTGAATTTATATCTGTTCATTAGTTCAGTGTGGGCTTGTGGCTACTTAATAACAGCCGCACGGGTCGATCGATCAGGTTAAGCTACGCTAACCGCGGTTGGTCTTTGGATGGGTGACCATCTTTACATACCAGGATCCTTCCGTGCCCCGGAAAGCACGTTAAGCCTTTGGTCCCGGCTGTCATTTGTGGATCTTTGACAGTCGTTACGGGTCGTCAGAAGCCCTAAGTCTGACAACCAGTTTTACCTAGGGGTATCGTATTACCCAGTAACTGGGTTGCGGAGCTCAGATAGGCATTCGCTCCATTTTAAATACTGGTATTCAGCTTCATCCGGTAAGACTGGAAGCCGACCGCAATATAGTTGGGAAAAGACTGGCAGCTGGTAACAGTTCAACAAACTACTTACCGCTCACTCAATCATAACTAGTGAGATTCTAAAATTAACTAATATTCATAAAATATGGTGTAACTAGTTTCAAGTATTACTTAGTCAAAACTTTCTACACTAACCTTTTGTTATGTTAATTTCTGAAGAAGAAATTAGTTGCTGTCATCATGTCAGAATAATGAATAACTGTCTGTTGGCTGCAATAGCTCAACAGTAATGACGTCACACTAAGCGAGTGAGAGGATGAGCATTCGAACCCCGCTCGGTGCATTTTTGATGTAAATGTCACAAGGATGTTAAGGTTAGTTAGGTGTTAAGAGCAGGCCTAAAGGAAAATTTCTAATTGTAAATTTTTCGTGGTTTGGCATTATTTGGGTAATATGAGTAAATATAAGATATTTGCAAGTATTTTGTAGAACAGATCTCGATAATAAAACATTACGAAGTTACCTCTAATTTCCACGCATTTTCGATTTATACTTACTATATATTAAGCCTATAATATTCCCACTGCTGGGACACAGGCCTCCTCTCTTCGAGATGGAGTGGGCTATTATCCATCACGTGAGCCCAGTGCGGGTTGGTAGATGTCAGATGTCTTCGAATTTTTGGTTCTAGGACATGCCGGTTTCTTCACGATGTTGGGTTTGGACGAGAGCAGTGGTGATGAAATTATTTACACAAAGAAAAGCGCCTGCCTGGGTTCGAACCCACGACCTACAACTCGTAAATCGGGTCCGATACCATTGGGCTATCACTGCAGACAGTAGGAATGTGGTGATTATGTGATTAGTGGTGCAGGTAGGTCTAAATCGTTTATTTTGATTGCAGAATAAATTCAAGCATCCAACCAACCACCTTCAAAAGATGTTCCCTCGTTGCTTCGTAAGGGTAGATAGATACATTAGAGCTAAATGCAGCTTTCACTAAATAATGACAAACGTAGACATGTGACGAATTACCATTTAAATACTGTGACCACCAATTTTAAAGCTTTTGTAAAGTTTTACTTTGTATAATCCAACATCAGTAAAATCAGATATGCTGTGTATAGTATGGTCTGTGTGGAAATCAATATTTTGAAGCTTGAATTATTCTGTTGACTGCCTCGTTGGTCAAGTGGTTGCAAGCGCTACTCCTGAGCATGAGGTCCTGGGTTCGATTAATAGAAATATAACGCAATTTGATCTTTTATTTTGATTGCAGAAAAGATCAACCAACCAACCAACCATCAACCAACCAACCATCAAACAACCAACCATTAAGTTTCGAAAACTCTTTCTTAGTCCTCGTCCCTCTTCTCTCTTCATTATAATTATATATATTAATTTATTTGGCCAGGCTTTGCTTTGTCTATCAATCAACAATCTAATATTTTAATTTCTACTTTCTAACTTATTCTTCAAGGAAATCTGGATTATAATACTTTAAAACTAAAACGCACGAGGAAGCGTCGTAATTAATGTGCACTTCAACTCGTAAAACTGAAAGGCTGACGAATTCCTCAGTAGCAGCCCGGAGTTTGGATTTGTGCCCGGTTGATGGCAATAGGCTCGCCCCCTATTACATGGGACTTAAACATAACTGGCGAAATGTGGGCCTACTATGGGTAAACCTCTGCCTAACCCTTCGGAGAAACAAAGCGTGATGTTATGAGAATTATTTTCCAGACATGTAATTTTTTTTGTTTACGCCACCATTGATGAAGGAACATGGCATGCATGTGTTAAAGAGCCCAGAAGCAGCCGATCTGTTCAGTCGATTGTTGCCATTTTAAATAATAAGTATATTTGTATAAACATGTAGAATTAAAGTACAGTAGGCGCTCGGTAATCCGGAATCCGCTGGATGCGGGAAGCACAGAATCGGTCGAAGTGGCGGTACTTTGGGGAGGCCTATGTTCGGCAGTGGCCGTCTTTTGGCTGAAATGATGAGGCGCTCGGTAATCCGGCACCCATTGTATGTTGTATTTCTTTTACTTTTTATTTCTTATTTATATCTCATTGTACCAGTCGACGTCATCACGTCAATGCCGGCTGTCGCTGGAAATCAGCGCTGGGGCTCTGTCTCGCATAGGGTCGCAGCATTATGCTGAGCGATGGGCGTTTTGCGTGGATGTGACGCATATTTTCCCTCAAATGTTCCTTTTTGTGGTTGTGTTCTTTCTTTGCGTCATCTTTACTGCAAATAAACGTATTTTCTTTTTCAATTCTGTAAAAATCTCACCTAGATAACTTAGGTAAACTGGGCCGTCAATGGTGTCAATTTCTAGCATCAGGTGGAATAGAAGAAAGAAGAAATTTGCGGTAAACATGACGCAAAGAAAGAACACAAAACAAAAAAAAGAAGAACAACAATGACAGATCATTTCAACCTCACTTTAGGTAACAAATATTTTATGTTGAGATTTTAATGCTGGTTTCACAGCTATCTGGGAGAACCGTACGGGCCGCCCGTACGGGTCTCCTTGAACGAAGACACACGTGAGGCGCTATAACATTGTTTCACAGCGACGCGGATTGGTCCGTACGCGACCCGCTCCGGGTCGAGCCCGTACAACGTATCGTACTACTCCCTCGTTTCAGAGCACTGCGGGCGTTACCCGTACAGGTCTCCCATGTACGGACGGCCCTTACGGGGCTCCCGGACAGCTGTGAAGCCAGCCTAGTAAGTCTGGCTTATTATTGGTCTTATTGGTCTAATCTACTGATTAGACCGTCAGTTTCCATCGATTTGCATGGGCAGAAAATTGTGATTGAAATCTGTTTTAAATCGACTTCAAAAAGGAGGAGGTTATCAATTCGAGAGTATTTTTTTTGTTTTTTATATGTTTTTTACGTACCAACTATGACGCCTTTTTTTGTTTGGTAGGTCATATTCATAGGTGGTTCCATATAAATTTTATTAACTTTGCTTAGGTCGTTTTTAGAGTTAGCTTCAATAATATGTCTTTACCCACTAAGTCTATGTGGATGATGGACAAAAGTTCCTGTAATTATTATTTACATAGCAGGTATTCGAATTTGTTTGGGGTAGGTACCACAACTAAAAACTGAAAAAAAATTAAAAATTGTAAGACGTTTTTAACTGTTGTCGAATGTTACGTCAAGTTGACATTTCTTGTTGTCATTGTGATCATATCAAAGTAACATAATTTCACGCCAGTACTCCTCTCAAGGGTAGGTAGAAGTGTATGTTCACATTTCACTTTAAGTTAAGACTAAGTCCTATATCTGATAGGGGGTGAGCCTATAATATTTTAATTACTGTCAATATTAGGACTATGTGGATCATTTTTATTCTTAGTTAAAATAAAGCTTGACCACGGGGAAAACTATTCCTTGTGGTCACATCAGTTGGACAAAATAGTTTGACTACGGGGAAGGACCCACTTCAGGCTGTAAAGTATGCTTTCACATATTGACAAGTGCAAATACACCATCCATGAAATAGACCGACACAAAATAATGTGATTGTGTTTAGGTATATATTTTTTGCGTGAAAGTATCGCGTAAGGAATTTCGTTCCTGACGGGAGTCCCCCGACCGCACGCGTTATTCCTTCTCAGTTGTTTTTGAGTACTTTATGCGGCCTACTCAAATGTCTTTTCTTTGGTATTGTTCATCGAATCATAGAACTCCTTAAATTCTGAGTTGAGCTCCTCGATTACTGCCAAATGCTTGCAATGACTGGACAGATCCACTCAAATCTGTGTGGTTCTTTATTCAAAAGACCATTTCATCTACATGGCCTAAACAAGATTATGACTGGACTTTAAAAGAGACTTTGGCCCCTGAGTTTGTTTTGCCGTTTCTTCTCAGAGGTAGTCCGATAGGAAATGTCGACTCCATCTAGCAATTTTTTTTAAATATGGCGTGTAAGAGTAATCAATATCGGCGATGGTGGACCCTATCAGAATACCAGCCGTGCGACATTTATTATTAAATGTCAGCATCATGATGAGATAGGAGCCTTTTTGTCTCGCACAGGACTTTCTGCTTTTATGTTAATTTTACTATGTTTTTTTTCTATTTGTTTCAATGAGTGTGTTTAATTTGAGATCATGTGTGGTAGTTTAAGTTGTGCTTTTCTCAATAAATACTTTTTATTTCTTTCTTTATATCATATTTACAGAAGAAACAATATAATTTAATTTCCTATTGCCAATATCGGGCACAAATCCAGACTCCGAGCTGCTACTCAGAAATTCCTAATCGAAAGTCACTATTGTCTACATTTCTTTTTCATTTCACCTTTCGCAGGATTGCTGAAAGAAATTTCTCAGTACCTTTGTACTCTAATGTATCTTATCTTTATGTATTTTTCGTTAACTCTAACTAATATTACAAATGCGAAAGTGAGTTTGTTTGTTACGCTTTGACGCTAAAACGGCTAAACGGAGTTAGATGAAATTTGGCACATGGGTAGACCATGACCTGGGTTAGGACATAGGATACTTTTTATCCTGGTACTACCTATGTTCCCGTGGGATAATTTCCGACCTTCACGCGGGAGACGCCGCGGGCAAAAGCTTGTAATAAAATAAGTAAATATATACACTTTGCCGAACCCAGGATCTCAAGCTCAGCAGACGCGCTTGCCACCACTAGACCAACGAGACAGTTTTCTCAGTCTGATTAATGTAGTTGTCACTCGCTTTCTATAAGAAATATGCGATCGTTTCAAGTAACAGCTGATTGATAACCGATATTCTTTCGGTTCAAGGTCACAGTATTATTAGTTAAGGTCGGGTGACCTTACGGTGATAATACAAAGGTGTGAGAATATTTGGAAAATTCCTTCTTGATTTACGATTTGGTCTGGTCAGGGGGCCCAAAACGGCTACTTTAGCAATTCTGCTAAAAGCGATTCATTTACTGAATTCCCAGCAATACCTCTAATTTTCGTGAAATGGTGACACATTGGCTGAATATAATAATAATCTCAATTCTATTCATATCTGAATCGTATTTGGTGTAAATATTGCCATATTGGAGGAAATTAATCACTTTTAGCAGAATTGCTAGAGTGGCCGTTTTAGGCCCCCAGGTCTCTAAAATACATTGTATAATACGTTGTGGCCTTGGACTTGAAACATTTAATTCGCAAGTAACATAACATAACACCAAATCTGTAATCCCGGCAGGGTTAGGCAGAGATGTACTTATAGTACACCCATATTTCGCCAGTTGTATGTAAATTCCATGCAACAGGGGGGCCTATCGCCACAAATGCAGAGTCCTAACTGCTCCTGAGAAATTCTTTATGGAAACCCCAAATTTCAAACTCACGACTCCAAGCCCAACGAGGCACTTCTCAGTCTGATTATTATAATTGTCGTTAGCTTTCTATATAAAAAATGCGATCGTATCAAGTAACAGCTGATTGATGACCGATATTCATCCGGTTCAAGGTCACGGTTTTATTAGTTAAGGTCAAGACCGGTTATAATATTAAGGTGTGAGAATATTTGGAAGCTTTCTTCCGGATTTTATTTGGTTTCTGCGCTCTGTGTATTTTATATGTTGAACAAAAAATTGGCAAGTCATCAAAAATAATTGATTCTATTTCTTCTAAAAGTTCCTCTAATCTCTGTCTTGTCTTAGCACTGCTTTATTCATATGGTGGTGAAACTATTAGCTACGTCTTTATATAATAAAAACGAATCTTTTAGTTTACCAATGGTAACTTATTTTTATCGCTAAACTGGGCATATATATACATTCATTATTTACATTCACATTATTTGTTCTTCTAACTGAACAGACAGCTGTGCTACTGGGGAGTTTGTTGCGCCACTTCTTCTTCCCAGCTAATGCACTAGGAAGTGGTGAAGGGTGGGTGTTTTGGGGGACTGTCTTATGAAATTGACGTTCGAAAAGTGCTGATTCTCAGCCTAGTTTGAATAAATGACTTTTGAATTTTGAATTCGTAAGCTAATTTTACGTGTATTTTACTTCCATTTGTAAAGCTATGAGGTCTTTGCTTTATTATTGGTAAAGATACAAGAGTCTTAATTTTAACCGATAGCGGTCCGTAAATTATAGGAATCGGGCATTAGTAAGGTTGAATGCAGGGCTGACTGTTTAGGGTCCAACCAACTAATTTAAGTATTGTCAGTCCTGAGTACTCTTTTGATGCAATCCTCAAATATCTGAGTAGGATCATCTTCTACAAATCCCTCTTAAACTAAATTCATTAAGTATCAAGCTAGAGTTTATTATTCCAAGACTAAAATGGTAATTTTCTGGACTTAGTGCCGCACTCCGCTATAAAACTACGAACAAAAAAATTATGTTTTTATTTAATTTTTTTTTCCCTACCAATTATTCATCAAAAAGGCTTCAACGAAGCCTCAAACCCCGTCCAAAGCGTGTAAGCACTCAATAACTCAAACTAGGCCACTGGACACGGTCAAAGCATCTTCGTTCTAACATTTCTCCGCATCTAACCAGATTAAACTAAACACGATTTCGAGGACCCTACACTCACCTGATGCCCGACGCCTTTCACTTTTCGATAAGAAATCACTTTCACTTAACAAAACTCAACTAGATCTAAAATTAAAAACCCACTTAATTCAATTTTGTTTAAAATTACAACTAAAAACGCGACCTCCTTCGTCGAAATCCTCTTTAAAAATGATCGCGTTCGTGAAAACGTTCGATTTTTGAATTTGATCTGTTCTTTTTTTTAACGCACCGTGTTGTGGCGACGGTGGATGGTTGTATACTGCCAGTACTGCCTTGTTTTCTCGAAACCAGTCGCAGGCAAAGGCAGGCGGTCTGACGGTCTCGCTGTCGCGATTATTATAGCCCTGGTTTTAAGGTGATATTTCACGTTTTCGCATCGTATCGGAAAGTATGTTGTTGTGGAAAAATTTAATAAATAGTGTCGGAGCGATGATTATTTGTTAGAGAACCGCTGATCGAGTTTGTAATCGATTATAACGATTGAATAGTTTTTAATCGGTGGACGTGACTTTTTCTTGGGAAGTTAATTTGTGTTATTTTGTAGGATATTGATAACTTGTAGTTTAATAAGCATTACGATAGCTTAGTTCTAGAAAAACAACTTTCTTCTGATACAAGTTTCACGTGAAATCTAAGAACGCATTTGTGAATGATCTGACGAACTTACATTTGAAGAATACAATTATACGAATTGATATCTTTTGTTACATAGGAAAGCACCAAAACGACTATTTATTACCTTTTTTTTATCCGCATAGGGGTGGCTTTTCGCCTTCGTCTCACTTGATGGTAAGTGATGATCAGGCCGAAGGTGGAAGCGAGCTTCATCCGGAATCTTCAACCACAGAGGAACTAGCTATCTCACCTCTAACTGCCGAAACACAACAATGCTGTTGACATTGTTGTTATGGCGACAGACTTAGATATGATGGTGGTAGCTAGCCAGACGGACTTAGAACAAGCCCTACCACGAACCAATCCGAGCAGGAAATTTTGGGAATCACTGG
The DNA here is from genome assembly GCA_947364205.1 of Agrochola lota. Classification (NCBI taxonomy): domain Eukaryota; kingdom Metazoa; phylum Arthropoda; class Insecta; order Lepidoptera; family Noctuidae; genus Agrochola; species Agrochola lota. The sequence continues at coordinate 8,837,595 of OX376245.1, read as the reverse complement.
GAATCGAACCCGGGACCTCTGGGCCTGAGACAGTTGGTCTAACCACAAGACCACAGAGGCGTTTAACACGTTCAGTACAGCTAGTCAAGTCGCATATGGGATACCGGGAGCCCTCGTGGAGGGCTCATTTCAAGTATAGGTTTTTCTTAGCGAATTCGGCATTATAAATTGTGAAAATAAAATCAATTGTATATTTTAACAAGACTTCAAACCTAATGCCGGTGACACTGGTCGAGGGGTAACTTTAGCGCAAACGTAATGCCGGTGCCCGTTCTGGAGTCAACTTGCAATATGTATGGCGGCATGGCGTATGAGCTCTATGAAAAATGGGTGAAGTCGAAAGTGTTAGAAAAATGTATAATACTGTCCAGGCACCAACTTTTTCTAGTTCCGACAAATTAAGTTGATTCGCCATTTATCATAATAATTTTATAGCGAGCATCAATCAAATTCAATGAGAAATCAATCAATCAAAATTATAACATTGGGTATGCAAAAAAACCGCAACGTTTTGCTCCCACACTTACGTTCTAAGTATAATTAATTTATCGGGGTGAAAGATGTGATTTGAGGTGCTCGCGGTGAAATGATAAATGACCTTTTATGGACGGTTCTAAAATTAAGCAACACCATAACTGACATTCTTCTTTTAATAATGATGGACCATTTACGGCGCCAATACCCCAAACAGTCTACTAAACCAATCCATTAATTTGCTTCATCAATAGCTTAAGGGACAATCCAATGCAGTGGACTATCTCTATTTACACGATGCTATTATTGGATTGGCTTAGTGGATTGTTTCGGGAATTAGCCCCGTCTAAATGGTCTATTACCCCGTGTCAATCGATGTGCAATGTTGAGCTAAGTTTGCTGGAGTCTGTACATGGATGGGTTACCAAAGGTATATTGAAAGAGGTTTGAAGAGAGGTCTGACAACTATTCTTCCCTTAGGGGTCCCCAAATCGATCAATTTATTGCAATATATAATCATTATAGTAATACTAATATTGTCAATTGCATTTGGTTTACAATCAATTTGCGTATCAATGTGTATCAATCACGTAAAAATTGACACGTGCAATTGTCAATTTTTTTTTTCAACTTTAGAATTTTGGTTTAGTCGAGTTGCTCGTGTTTTTTTGTGAGTACCAACATTTGATGATTTGGCTTGGATTGATAAAACATTTTATTTAATACTTTGCCTTTGCAGGTTTCCGCATGCGTAAAGGTATGTAGAAAACACAATCTGTCCAATAAAATTGGCTATTAATCTTTACCGTTAGCCATTAATAAGATACTCCGCACCTCATGACGTGTTTATGCCATGGTTTATTGGACACATGTTAGATTGTTACCGCTATGTGTGATAATTCGCATGTGTATTCTACCAGATATATTATTATGAGATAGTTTATGCCTTGGTATTTCTTTTTTTTTCGTATGGTTAGTGACTAACCTGGAGTCATAGTTTTAAAGCCGCCCATGAGCCTCTGACTTGGCTTTAGTTGCCGTCGAGAAATATCTCTCAATGTCGGTTTTTCGGGTCGCGGGAAAGTCCGAAAGGAATACGTGGCCCTTGGCAACGTACAGGCAACTGAAGGAACACGGGTGGGTTGTAGTCAGTAAGAGTCTGACCCGCCCTCCCGCTCCAGCCAATGAGAATTCAGAAAGTCGGAAGTCGGAGTCGGAAGTCGGAAGTTGAAGTCGGAAATTCAGAGGTGTGTGCTTTATGTTCGAACTCGAGTCCTATGACTTAGCAGTCCGACGGTTACACCACTAGGCTATCACTGCTGGTTCCTGTCAGGTCTCAGGAACGTATTCTCTCGACGGCCGGACTGAACCAATGATCGTTGGGGTAGACATGTTCTTGAGTGGAGACTACGAAACGGTAAAGGTACAGAATGACGCCCTCCAGCTAGGTGGATCAACGCTCTTCAATAAGTAGTTGGGTCATGAGAGTAACCGAGGGTCGACTTGAATGACGTGTGATTGGAGAGGACCATGTCCAACAGTGAATTGCCTGATGATGATGAAGGTTGGTAGCAGAACAGAGCAGAGCAGATAGATAGTGCCATCCACAAAGACGCGCCCTACTCTGCTCCGTACTGAAGTCCTGCTTACTGTACAGTAATCGCGGAGTGGGGCGCGTCTTCGTGCATGGACTATCTGTAACTGTCCAGTTGTCACCGATTACACGCAAGTATCACCTGACGCGTAGCCGCTTTTTTAGGGTTCCGTAGTAAACAAGGAACCCTTATAGTTTCGCCATGTCCGTCTGACTGTCTGTCCGTCTGTCAGTCCGCGGCTTAGCTCAAAGACACTTTGCACTAGAAAGCTGTAATTTGGCATGGGTATAGATTATTAATCACGCCGACAAACTCGTGAAAAGAAACCATGAAAACACTGTTTTTTTTTGCGTACCTCCCGTACACGTAAAGTAGGGATTTTTTCTCATCTATCCCATGGTGTGGGGTGTCGTTGGAAAGGTTGTTCAAAAATATTGTGAGTTTGTGAAAACCGTTTTTGGATTCAGTGATCCGTTGCAAATTGCATATTTTTGATAATCGACCAACTTACATTTGCAGCTGGAAACATGTTTTTGAACTACAACGTTAAGTTTATTCTTGGAATAAATTCATCCCAACTACGGAACCGTTCATTGTGCGTGGTCCGACACGCACTTGGCCAGTTTTTTAATGTCTGGTTGCGGAATGCTCATATACATACATAAACCTAGCTAGCAATTAAAATGCTGCACTGTGAAAGGTCAATCTCACTAACAGCTTTGCAGACATGCCCACTTTTCTACCATGACATGACCAGCCTCATATAGTTCATACCGAAACGAAAGAAGCAAAAACAGTTGTCAAAACATAAAAGTGAACCAGAAAAAAAACTAGTTTGTAAATGTTCTCGAGTTATGATGACGTCAGTGGCGCCGGCGCATCAAAAACGCGTTAGCAAAGTGAAAACAATTCACACGCAGATGAGGAAGTGAGGTTTGTGATGGATATGTTACTTGAGAGAAGGTATGGTACGGGTTTTTGGTGAGTGGTATTAATAATTTATTCTCTTTCTGTTCAGGATATAATATCACGTCTTTGTTTTCCGAACGGGTAGGTTACTTTACCTACCTAGTTAATTGACTCAGGCGTGCCTCTGCGGAAATCCATTATAAAATACAATAGACGACGTATATTTAGTAATCAAATCCGCTTAACTGTTCTTAAGGAGTCATAAAGAACCTTGCAAGAAATCGACACGAGTTCACCTCTCAATGAGGCATCCTCAGGATCGTCGTCTATTGTATTTTATAATAACTATATTACTAGTAATATAACTATTAGAGCACTCCGAACAAATATGTTAGGTTACTGTGACTAACCACGCGCGAGCCGAGCGGGCACTGTTGAAATTGGTCGCAGTAACAAAATTAAGGCACTCCGACTGTTATGAAACGCTTTCACATAACTATATCACGGCTTCAACCATGTTTCTGCGACATAATCTACCACTGCCATATCCCTATGTTTTGTTTTCTGGCATAATTATGTTTTTTTTTCTTCTAAACTTATTAATATAATAAGGAATACGATAATATGGAAGGATCGCCAACGGCCACGTGATCGCTTTTCCTCTTAATTCGATTCTGATTCAAGAGGTTCCTAAACCAATCAGACAACTCAATATGCAATCACACGCATTCAGAATCCACCACAGCCAATTTATTCTGTGTGTGAATACATTTACATAAATATGTAAATATTTTTATATCAAAGGTGACGTCATGGCGCCGGGCATCAGAAACGCATTAGTGAAGTGAAAACGTTTCGCAGGTGACGAAATTGAACTGTTATGTTTACTTGTTTAGCATATCAGCCTACAATTTTTCCACTGCTGGGACCTCTGTGAGAGGGAGTGGGCCGTAAACCACCACGCGGGCCCAGTGCGGGTTGGTGGATGTTATTGTAGATTTTTTGGTTCTAGGACATGCCAGTTGCCACACCATGTTTTCCTTCACTGTTTTGGGAGCAGTGGTAAAGAAATAAATTATGTAAAGGGGTTGAATCCCTAAGTCGGGCCCATTACCACTGGGCCGCCGTTACTGATGTTGTTTGTTACTGAGGGATCACTATCAATCAGCCACTGCTAAGGCTTTGGATGGTTAAGCAGTCTTCATTGACAATATGAGTTTTTGTAAGGGGTCAAACTTGATCAAACATTTTTTTCTGCTATTTCAGGTCTCTTTTCGGGGTGAGTTTTAAAGCCACCTATGACTTGGCTCCACATGCCGTCGAGAAATACCCCTCATGTTTGTCGGTTACCTCACGATGTTTTCCTTCACCGTTTTTGAAGCAAGTGATAATTATACAATACGTACATGAATCCGAAAAGTCAGAGGTGCGTGGCTTGGGTTCGAACTTGAGACCTATGACTTGGCAGTCCGACGGTCTCACCACTAGGCTATCACTGCTCTGATTTCAGGCTTGGTACTGTAATGAAAGCTATTTGTTCATAATGAAAATTACAATGACGACGTTGAAGGTAACCAAAACTAATCTACCCTTCTACCGAGCCTTACATACTTGTAAGGATTGTTGCAGGTGGCGCGGGCGTTCTGTAGTTACTGCCTACCCTCAAGGAAAGAAGCCATGAGTGTATGAATGTATGAGATTGCGACTGTATTTTTAACGTTTTTAAATACGGGAATTGACCTGCAGTAAATCACGTCATGAGCTATTCTCATGATAGTTCCTACGAGAGAACCACAAGAATAATTTATGTGTTTCACAATTCCATATAGCTCAATCTTTCATCCGCAGATTACGTATGTAAATACCGCTCATCAGTTGATGACGTCATCGGCGCCGCCGCATCCAAAGTGAAACTATACGAAAGAGAGATTGTTTATAATTTGGTGGAAGCAGCATAATTGTGCTGTGTTGTTTCGGGGAAATTAAGGGGTTTTCCTGTTGTGAAATAAATATTATACTGATTGTTATGTGTAAAATGGAAGATGGAAGAAGATCTTTTCATTAAAATTGTATAATTTCAATTAATGCTTACACTAGATCAACTACAGTCCGGCCGCCGTCGAAAGAATGCGTTCCTGACACCTTTCAATTGGACACTTTCTAGTACTAATAAGGATCAAATTCGCAAAACACATATTCGTTAGTATAAAACTCACAGGGGTCTAAAACGCCTTCTAGGCCCGCGTAGTGGATTACGGCCCACTCCCTCTCACTGGGAGGAGGCCTGTGTCTCATCAGTCAGAACAATTATATACTGATTATGAAAGATTTCAGCAAAAAAGGTAGTCCAGTCTCTTCTTTGTCTTTTCCTTTTACCATTATTTGGAAGCAGTGATAGCCTATTGTTATCACCGTCGGACTGCTAAGTCATAGGTTTCGAGTTCGAACCCAAGGCACGCACCTCTGACTTTTCGGATTCATGTGCGTATTGTATAATTATCACTTGCTTAAAAACGGTGAAGGAAAACATCGTGAGGAAACCGGCATGCCTGGCAAATATTTCTCGACGGTATGTGAAGCCAAGTCAAAGGCCCATGGGCGGCTTAAAAACTCTGACACCAGGTTAGTCACTAACCACACGAAAAGAAGAAGAAGACCATCGTGTCGGAGAGAGATGAAGCTATACAGGACGAATAGCATTATCCCTTTTTCACAATGGAACAATGATAGCTTTAACACGTCATAATATGGCCCGTGGTCTCCTCACTTTTCTGCGCCAAGACTATCTGCCTCGGGTTGTCGGTTACGGTAAACAAAGGTAAGTCAAAAACCCCAAAAAACAATAAAAATCAATTAGCAAGTCCCATTATACCCACCTCAAACATGATGAGTGGTGACGTCACCGGCGCCGGCGCATCCGAAGTGAAACTGTTCACGAGAGAGAAATTATAATTTGGTGAGTGAGTCGTCACTGTGTTTGTTTGAATGTGAGTTTCGTTTAAGGAAATAAATACATATATTGTTCATTCGTGAGATTTTTTTTTCTTTATAATTTTTCTTTGGAGTTAGATATTATTCTAATTGAGGCTGGTGTTGACAGCTAAGCGTGGGGTCCGGCCTGGGTTTCATTCCTGGGTCGGGCAGTCTAGCAATCTGGAGATCATTTTGTTAGACCTACACTGTCCTCCCATAGCTTAACATTGTTATTTGCAAATATTGTAAAAGCCAATTATTTTTAAAAGAGTAACCGTGGAGTTTTTTGCCGGCTCTTCTCCATAGGAAACAACCAATTGGAACCGTGCAACTAGCTTTGGACGTTTCATAAGAGCCCATGTAGGTTTTTTTTTTTTAAATCTGGGTCTGTGTTTGGTTAGCGGCAACAAGTTCTTATCCAGGGCGTATTATAATATTTCTCTACTAACCCCTTTGGAGTTCATTTGCGTGATGTAGTTGACTAATATACATTAGAAACAGTGGTGCCTCAGTGGTAACGGCCCCGACTTAGGAGGTCGTGGGTTCATCAAACCCAGACAGGCGCTTTACTTTATGTAAACTATTTCATCAGCACTGCTCTCAAAACGGTGAAGGAAAACATTGTGAGGAAACCGGCATGTCCTAGAACCAAAAACTTCGAAGACATGTGACATCTACCAACCCGCACTGGGCCCGGGTGGTGGATTACGGCCCACTCTCTCTCACTGAGAGGAGGCCTGTGTCCCAGCAGTGGGAACATTGCAGCAGACTGATTTTGCTAAACATAGATTTGATTTCTTGATCAAAGTAAAAGTGAACATTTCGAAATAAAAATCATTGAAAAAATATATCCATACAAAAGACATCAACGCGTATGAGCATGTGCGTTGATGTCTTGTATGTGAGTTTTAAAAATGTTACTTTGGTTTTTGGTTTAATATTAAAAGGGTTCATAGATAATCTGTAGTCTACCTTGGTTAGACAGGAAGCCTACCCCAACTCAGTTGGGAAAACGCTAGGCAGATTGATTAATCCTAACTAATATTAAACATGTGAATGTAAGATTGTTTGTTTGTTACGCATTCACGCTAAAACGGCTGAACAGATTTGGATGAAATTTGGCACATGGGTAGACCATAACCTGGATTAGGACATAAGATACTATTTATCTCGATATTCTCCCGGGATCGAGACTTATGCGGGTAAAACTGCGGGCGCAGCTAGTTTTTAATAAAGGAGGAAGTAGAAGAGATGAAGTAAAATATTTAAAAAACACGTGTTTTATTTCAGGCAAAATACCCATATACAAAATATAGAATAAATTAGTAATAAAAAGATTTAAAATTATCAATAAAAATTATCATTAAAAATTATCATTAAAAAAAAATATCATAAAAAGATGTCACAGTCTTCACAAAACATACATGGTCAAATCACGATTATTAAAAGAATTAAAAAAATACACTTTTCTAAGTTTTCAATAAAACATTCTAGTAAAGTAACTTACAATTCTACCTACACTCAATTACGTAAGCATAATCATTATAATAAGAGACATCTGTGAACTCTACACAACATCGATCAATAGAACCTCCACTTTACTACAACTTTACGAAGAGAAAGGCTTCATTCAGTTGTTTATTTACAAAGGTAGATGGCGTTGCTTTGCTTCTTTATAACATCACGCCGGTATTCCGTGATGGGGTAGGCAGCAGTGTGTCTTACACCTAATTTTCAGTTATATTTAACTCCCATGTATTAGGAAGCGAACCTATTATTGCAAGCAATCGGACAACTCCGGGCTGTTACTGAGAAATATCTAATGGAAAACCCAATAACGCTTTGCCCGACTTAAGTATTGAACCCCAAACCTGGGGATGGGGATGATTGGAATTTCTTGCCCGTTCTTGGAGTTTCTTGCCCGTTCTTCTCCATAAAGATCTACGTTTTGGAATGGGCAACTAGCTTCAACTTTCTGACTAACTGACGGACTATTTGACAATTCAAAAGTGCCTGTAAATTATTTAATTAAAATAAATGCTTTGAGTTTGAGTTGATGCTCAACAGTCACACTTGTGACCACTAGGCCATTGAGGCATCCCCTACATGGGACTTAAAATTACTGGCGAAATTTGGGGAATACAAAATGTTATGCTATTGTTGAAAATATTTATTTTTATTATATTCATTATAACACATAATGATTTTTAAATATTAGTATACGAGTATAAAAAATAAAAACATTTAAAAATATTAGCCCACCGATATCGGGAACCTCCTAAAAATACGAGCCGTGTCCAGAAGTAACGATTATATTTATTAAAAAAAAAACTAAATTGCCGCACGACTCGATCGAAGGTTAAGCTACGCTTGCCGCGGTCGGTTCGTGAATGGGTGACCATCCATTACATACCGAGACTCCTCCTTGCCTCGGAAAGCACGTTAAGCCGTTGGTCCCGGCTGTCATTCGTAGATCTTTGACAGTCGTTACGGGTCGTCAGAAGCCCGAAAGTCTGACAACCAGTCTTACCAAGGGGTATTGTGTTACTCAATAACTGGGTTGTGGAGGTCAGATAGACGGTCGCTCCACAGAAAAATACTGGTATTCAGCTGCATCCGGTTAGACTGGAAGCCAATCCCAACACAGTTGGGAAAACGCTATGCAGATTGATTCATGCTAACTATATTATAAATGCTAAAGTGAGTTTATTTGTTTATTACGCTTCCACGCTAAAACGGCTAAACCGACTTGGATGAAATTTGGTACATGGGTAGACCATGACTTGGATTAGGACATAAGAAACTTTTTATCCCGATATTCCCACGAGATCGAGGCTTATGCGGGTGGAACCACGGGGCGCAGTTAGTTTTTATTAAAGGAGGAAGCAGATTCCACTTTAAACGTCCCTGACATGATTGGTGCCAATCAATCAAATAATTAATGTGAAAAAAACATATATTTTTTGTATGAAACTCGTAATACTGAGTAATTAATTACTAAAGACTTACACGCGAACTAAGGAGAGGTTTTTTTTATTTCTTATGGATTAAATCATATTTTTAGCTAGAATTTAACTTTGTTAGTAAAGTGGTTGCAAGTGTGACTTCAGCAGAGGCTTCTAAAAAAGTTTTTTTTTTCTAACTTATTAGACAGCTGTGCTGTTGGGGAGTCTGTTGCGCCACTTTTTCTTCAAAATTCAAAAGTCAAAATAGGCTGAGAATCAGCAGTTTTCGAACGTCAAAATTACATAAGACAGTCCCCCAAAAACGCCCACCCTTCACCACTTCCTAGTGCTTAGCTGGGAAGAAGGAGTAGCGCAACAAACTCCCCAGCAGCACAACTGTCTGTTCAGTTAGAAAAACTTGATTCTATACAATAGTACTTATGCAAAATAATATACATTACGCAACACAAAACATTAAATTAAATTATTTGCTATGTCAGCTACCACACGCCAATATACCAACAAAAATCATTGAAATTTATACTCAAGCGAAAATAAAAAGCAAAAAGAACTTAATACCCGAATGAAAGCCACCAGGAATAAAGGACGTGCCCGCTTACAAATAGCTATTAAAGCTGTAACTCAAAGTCACAAACGATAAACTAGGACCATCGAAGTAAAAATTAATAATATAAATAAACAGTTAATTACTAATAACAATAACAAAACCATGGTCAGCAAGACGACCAGTCACCACAAGCAGCACACGTTCACGAGCATAACGCAAAGATCAACCACTCCTCGTCATATTTGAGCCAGTTCCCAGCTAAAGCACTAGGAAGTGGTGAAGGGTGGGCGTTTTTGGGGGACTGTTTTATGTAATTTTGATTTCCAGGCCGAAAAAGTGTTATAGGCGAGCCTATTGTCATCTACTGAGCACGAATTCAGATTTCAGGCGGCTAATGGCAAAATTCTGGTGGAAAAATCCAATATCACTTTTGGGAATCGATTTTTGAACTTAAAATACATTTTTATCTTCAGTGATATAGATTGCAAAATTAATTAGCCTATTATGTTCCCACAACTGGGACACAGGCTTCCTCCCTGTGAGAGGGAGTGAGCTGTAATCCACCACGCGGGTCCAGTGCGGGTTGGTAGATGTCACATGTCTTCGAATTTTTGGTTCTAGGACATGCCTGTTTCCTCACGATGTTTTCCTTCACCGTTTTGAGAGCAGTGGTGATGCAATTATTTACACAAAGTAAAGCGCCTGCCTGGGTTCAAACCCACGACCTACACTTCGTAAGTTACCTCAACTGCTCATGATATAGATTGACATCGTTAATTTTCGGAAAAACCGTAATCGGAGTTCGAACAGGATGTGATTGGCCCAGTGTATCAATATATTATGATTTAGTACGAGATATTAATCGATTAAACGATGCCAAATGGTTCTGCCGAAGAGAGCCGTAACCGATGGAAACTTTGGATATCATCAAACTTAATGTTTTTGATCCGTAACATTTTTTCTCTCGATTTCCTGCAATCTGTATGTGTGATTTCCTAAAAAGCGACGGAATTGTGTAATATAAAGCTGGGGAAGCGCGCGCTATTTGATTCGACCAATGAGCGCGCACGGTGCTTAAGTTGGTCGTCAGAAAGGACCTTGATGAGGCCGCCCCTTTAATGTTGCTTATTATCATCTTACCATCAAAGCCTTCCTAATCATTTCCTGGAAAATAATTGAATATATCCAAAATAACTTATTTTCCTCGTAGTACAACCGCGGACATTTGCGGTGAACCACTTTTCACTCTTATGGCATTGGTAATAAGATTGAAAAGTGGTTCGCCGCCTGTTGCTTATTACCAAAGTGAGATGTGAGATGTTACACAACATAAGCGACTACTGTAAGGCTCGCTTGTTTTTTAAATTAAATGTCTCCTTTAAGCACCAAATCTACAACCTTACAGAAGCGGCAACAGACATGATACTACTATTGTGCAATGCTTAGGGTCACCAACCCATACAACCCACATTATATACACCGTAACCTATGGGTTTCTATTCTCCTTTATAGCTTCTTCGTGAGCATAAAAGATGTACATTCTTTGCTTTTATGGGAGTCGTGTGGCAAACGAATGTATTTGTAAAAGATTTCTTTGTGAATCCGTTTTGTAAAGTATACGTTTTTGGAGTGAAAGAGGTGGAGTCATGTCATTGTGCTAGTTTTTCAAAAGTAATAATTTGTATATAATATGGAGATTTGGAACACTCTGTGTGCAGAAAGATACTCCGAAATAGGGATGATGCCTGGGTAAAAAAAATGAAATTCTAATTAGTCCGTCAGTCAGATAATAATAAAATATTACACACGTATTTTTTGCTTTATCATATTAATAAAAAAATACTTAGATAAAACGCATTTTAAGTTGGGGAGTGGGGGTCGATACGTCACTAGTATGTATAAAACCTACATACTCGTGACGTCATGGCACATTTTACCTCAATGTATCGCCGTAATCTTTAGATTACGTAACAAAAGAAAAAATACGTGTCCAATGTTTTTTTTTAATCTCAAAGACGGACTAAAAATAAATTTTTCGTCATCATACCTATTGTAATGCAGTTCTATGGATAGAATTGCTTAGTCAATTGATTTTATTTGTGGTCAAAATCTCGTGGAAGCGATGATCGTTGAGTTGTTATTTTGGTCACACATAACAGCTAACAAAAGCTAATGAGAGAATTGATCAGGCTCGAACCTGTGTATAATTGAGTGTTGGTAATTTCTAACTTCATCACGGGTAGAACCTGGACTAGGCTGGCACAGGAGCGTGGGATAAATGAAAATAGAAGAACATGCTCAGCAGTGGATGGAGTCGTGCTGTGGATGATGGTGATGGATTTCCAACTATAGGTTATCAATCTTCAATTTTTTTAATAAAGGGGGTAAAAATATATACACTTGGATAAACTTCTTAAACTAAATAAACAAATATATATAAACTTTTTTTATTTGGGTGGGATATTTACAAATAACTACTCCCGCTCTGGGCGGAGCGGGAGGGCGTGTCAGACTCTTACTAAAACCCCACCGTGTTCCTTCAGTTGCCTTTTCGTTGCCAGGGGCCTCAGTATCCCTTTCGGACTTTCTCGCGATATAATTACCTGACCTAACTAAAACTGTAAACAAACTAAAATATGACTTTGAAAAATTCCTCCTCATCGCTGTCGACTCATAATGTAACATGAAAGAAAGAAAGAAAAATAAGTTTATTCGTCACAGAAACACGTGCACAAAAAAAAAAAAACTCGAGTAGGTAACAAAACAATAACAATACGTATACAATAACGAGTACAAAACAGAAATAGTAGGCAGCTGCTGGCACGTCATGACTGTGACAAGAAGGCTTCCACTCAGCATGATGCTGTGCCATGGAGGCCCACAGCACAGCGCTGATTTTCAGTGGTCAAAAATATAATGTTACGTTGCATGGTCAGATTAAGGATTAAGTTGAAATATCATCACAATGCTTTCCTTTATTTTCAGTGGTTTCCAAGACAACTAAGAAATAACATTTAAAAAAAATACTCCATGTTACCACAGTTTTCAACTTACACTTACTTTATTAGATATGATCCAGTGTAATAACTCTTACCTATAAACTAGTATTAAATAACCCTGTCCAAAACCATTATAAAAATTACCAATGAACGTCCCTATAACTACTATAATAATAAGTAATGCCAGCCTACCGAACTGTGACCGCGTAATGAGCGTGATATCAATTCGTTATGATGTTACCATCGACTACCTTTTTAGAGCTTTCCCACAGTTGGTGTATCGATTTCACTGGAGAATTGATATTATGGTTAGCTTAGCACATAGACACACGGCTTGGGACACAGAGCTCCTCTCTGTGAGAGGGAGTGGGGTCGTAATCCACCATGCGGGCCCAGTGCGGGTTGGTGAATGTCACGTGTCTTTGAATTTTTGGCGATTATGGTTAGACAGAGGTTATTTTTGATTTTTTGAGAGTTGGTCCTTTGACAATTTTCCATTAATCTAATAGTAAAGCTGAAGAGTTTGTTTTGTGTTTGTTTGTTTGGACGCGGTAATCGCGGAAACTAACAGTCGGATTTGAAAAAATATTTTTCTATTGGATAGCCCAATTATTGAGGAAGGTTATAGGTTACGCTACGACTCTTAGTAGCCGAGCAACAAGAAATAAAGTCAGCAAGAAGGGGGGCGATGCATGGGATGCAACGAGGTGAGTCTTGCTTCGAAATTTCACGCGGACGAGGTCCAGGGCAGAAGCTAGTTTTGGATATTTCTAAAAACGCCAAAATGTTGTAATATGACTATGTCGTTGGTTTAGCGTAGGTACTGAGCATAGAGTTCTGGATTTAATCACAGGTCTGCAAAATTTTATTGGGTGATTTTGATTGGCAAGCTTACAGCAGCAGTCTGTATTTGTATCCTACACCCTCACACGATCCCACACACACACACACACACACACACATATTTATGCGCAGTTATTGCATACCAAAAGAGCTAGCGTGCAACTTTAATTTATTTTATTTTACGACGTTCTTAAATTAATTTATTGCACAGCTTATATACTATGAAATTAATTACAAACTGAGGAAGACACTGGCTCCTGTAACACAGGTTGCTACCTAGCTCAGGATAAGTATGTTACACCTGTATTTTGGTTCAATAAAGAATTTATTATTATTATCCTGATTTATGGTAACAGGTTCGTTTGGTCTTGTGGTCGCAAGCAATACTGCTGAACATGAGGTCCTGGGTTTTATTCCCAGGTGGGGCAAAGTTTTATTGGGTTTTTATATTTGGAATTTCTCAGTAACAGCCTGGATTTGTGCCTGGTTGATGGCATAAGGCTTGCTCCCTATTACACATAGCTGGTGATATGTGGGTGTACTATAGGTGCACCTCTGCCGAACCCGTCAGGGAATACAGTTGTGATGTTATGTTATTTAAACTTACCTTTCCTGCTATTTTATCTACATTAAGGTTTCAAGTAAGAAACTATCTTAAATGAAAACAAACTATCTTCTTTTATTCAATAAATCGACGATTTCATTTGTGTTAAACGTTTGACCCAATGTATTATGTAAAAGCTTTATTTCAACCGAAAAACACTCCAATCACCAATCAATTAAAAAAAAATAAAAATAAAGGTCAATATAAAGGTTGTCTGTAAAAGATCGCTTTTAGCGATAAGACCGCCCATTGTGTCACCCTATGTAAAATTTCTAAATTTATTTCTGTAATTTGCATGGTGTGCATAATAAAGAATATTCTATCTTCTATCTATCTATCTATCAATATATTTTTTATCAGCCTCTTCTGTCCCACTGCCTGCTGGACAAAGGAATATATGGATGCTCAGTTGCAGGACCACTTTTTGAATCGACAATTTAATATTTTTCGATGTTCTGCAAAAGCTGACAAAACTTAAAATATTTTTTTTAGGCCGACGTTTTCTAACAACCAAACAATCGTCACTGAAAATATTTAGTTTTCAATAAAACACACCATTAATACGAAACTGAAACGCACAAACAACCACCAAATCTGAAAGTACCACTTTCAGGTATCCCCAAACAGAGTTGCCAAGCAACGTACTATCACTAATCACCAGCATTACATAAACGAAACGTCACAATCATGCATTTTTATATAACGGCAGCCGCACGCCACCACCAAGCCTCGCGACGAGCCAGTCCCCCGCTGTCAACAGCCCGCGCCACACGTCCCGTAACACAGAAATGAAACTCGACCAAAAGGACCAAATTTAAAAACCGCGTACCCCAAAACATGTACTAAACATCCTCAAAAAAATAACCAAAAAATTCACCCTTTGTAACATAAGAAATGAAAGTGAAAACAACAGTGCACTGACCGAGGCAACATGTTCAGCGAAAATAGATGGAAAGTTATACTGTTAGTGGTGGCGTCGGTCGCCGCTGTCGAGCCAAGCCGCGCACTCAGCCTAGTCTACCAGAAGCCGTATAAAAACGTCATGTTTGTGCCCAAGAATCTGTACCGGAGGACCAGAGCGAGACAATCCAGAGTGCTGTTTTTGGACGAAGACGAAAACCATCAGCCGTTCGGAAAGGGTGAAATCGATCTGACTCAAGACAAGAACTACTCAAAAATTAAGTTTGATGATCAACCAGATTATGAATTCACATCTCCTGAGGATGGACTTGAAGTGCCAAAGAAGTTGAATGAAGATCTACCTTCTGGGAACGAAAGGTTTTATGAACCATTGCCTCGGTTTCGACCTTATTCGAACCATCCACATTACTACCAGGGACGGTTTGGTCGGACTTATGCTCCCAACTATGCCTTCGATCCTTATCCCGTCGCTCCTTTCACGCCTTTGGTCCGGAACGGGTACTACCCTGGTTGGAAACCCAGGAGCCCTCGAGTGGTCTTTCCATACGCGTCGGAGAGTGTAAATTCAGTGCAGACGAATTCTCACGCCGGGCCTGGTGGATTTAATGATAATGTAGTGTTTCGTGATCAAAATTTCGGTTTGAATGACGTTGGTGATGAGCAGGCGTTGCAGGATCTTGGAACAGGATCAGGATCTGGTGACGGATTTGCTGAAAGAGGTTAGTGGTTGTTTTTGAATATTTAAAACAAGAGATTAGTTTAAGGCCGTTTTGTAAGGTATCGGTTTTGGTTTTGAATTCTGAGAAAGGATCAATGGTATTATAAAGAGTAACTAACAAACGCTTGAGTTAAATCTCTTAGTAATATATTTTAACGTAATATGGCAAAGATTTCAAAACAAATCGAAAGTTTTTGTAAAGTAACGTGACATGTACAGACGATTTTCGCGCAAATCGATGAACAATAATCCTATGAAATTAGGGACACCTCGTGGTTTCCCACGAGTTGGAAATTCATTATTTGGAATGTTTTCTTGAGGTCTTCTTGAGATCAGTTTGCAAAATCCGCGGAAATCTTGTCCAAATTTTCTGCGAATGTTTTAGAAGATTACAAAGCGCCTTGAATGTTTAGAAATGTAATTGTTGTATAAGTGTACCCCTGTATATGTTAATCTTGTACATAAATATAAGTATAAATAATAATTTAAACGCATCACCGCTGGTCTGGGAGAAAAATAAATAAATAAAGTTTTTCGAGTGTTTTTCTATTATGTCAAGTTAAATTACTAAAATCAATTGTAATATAAAGTTTTTAATAATAAGATTTTTAAATAGAGCATTCCAGCAATTATTATTATTATTATAAGCAAACTGTTGATCAAAAATATTGTCATGAGCAAAATCCGTGTAAATATGCATAAGTATGCATATTTACACAGATTTCGCTCATGATAATATTTGTCAGAGAGACGAAATTATGGGGCTCTATATACTTATATAGAGCCCCAATTTCGTCTCTTTGTTGATCTTTCAGTTGGTCTAATTATTTATATCAATTTATGATCCACACAATTTTTTTTTGTTGCAATTAATTTGCTACTCAGTCTCCGTTAAACCAATCGGCATCGAGCTTGTTTTGAGCGATCAACGTCTTTTTCAAACCATCTTCAGTCTCTTCTAATCGAAATAGTTCTGTAACTGCCTGACACTCAACATACTCGTACATCCTAAACCTTTAAAGATAGAAGAATAAAATCTGGAAGATACCCGATGGGGTACTTAGTGTTGGGCCTTAGGGTGTTGGCCTTAGGGTCTGAGGACCAAAATTACATAAACTTAAATTCAAAGCATTTTATTCAATCAAACCATTTACAGGCACTTTTAAATTGTCAAGGAGTCAGTCAGAAATATGAAGCTAGTTGCCCATTCCAAAGCGTACTAGGTACTTTTGGAGAAGAACGAGTAAGAAACTCCATGGACACTTTTTTAAGTTATTTTGTTACAGAAATAAATTAGTAACATCATTAATGTAACTAATTTATTTTCATAAAAGCAATGAGAAAGGAATTTTCACAGCTCTATTCTTTTCATGAGCCAAACGGAGGGTACTAATTTGGGTCAGTGACAGCTCGGCCCGAGTCATCTCAACTCGTATAATAATACCAAATACTACGTCGTCACAATGTCTACAAAAGTTGTGTGCACCGTTTGCATGCAAAGTATCGACCTCTTAATATCTTGAAGATTTTTTTGTTAGAACAAAGTCGCCAGAAAAAGCTAGTACAGTACAACAAAATAATGAAGAATGGAGAAGAAAATGTGCTTATTATACGCAACACAATGCAGTGAAACCAGCCAATGTCATACAATTCTTGTTAATATGAAAGGATGTTGGTATCTAAAGATTTTGGAAAGTGGCACCTTATGTAACACGCTATGTTTATTCTATTCATGTGAAACCTGCCTAGATTCTTGTGTTTTTGTTATTAGTTGTGTATTTTTGTTATATTCTCGCAGTTTGTGGGGCCGGCAGGAAAGTAGGGTGTGATAATTTTTTGTGGTCAATTCACAAAAAAAATTGTGGAGAAAAATTTTGCGTAGTTTTTTGAAGCAATTATATCAACCATAGTTGAAAGGTAGATCTCGTGACTGTTTTTAGATATTGTCGTAGGATAAAAAAAAAGGAAAATGATAGAATAATAAAAGGTAATTAAATTAACCAATCACAACATCACAAATTTGATTTGACATCCGATTTATACTTTTTAACACAGAAATTAACTTACAGAATGTAAACTTCAAGTCAGCTGATTTGATTGGCTGTCACTATTTCAGTCAGCTGATCACAGAGGTTTAGATGAGTTTGTCTGTTCAGTGGTATTTGTGTTGATAAGCCTTTCAAGATAAGTAATAGGGTTCCTAGAAAAACTTGGGGGACCATGCCCAGCAGTGGGACAGTACAGACAAAAACAAACAACACCAATAACCAACAACCAACCAACCAACTGTGACCAAAACATGATGGAAGCAACAAGCCAGGGGGTCTACTCCCCGGCGTTTCTTACTCCGTATCACTTACGGACATAAAGAATAAATGTCAACACGATTTGACAGACGTCCCTACACCCAAAGGGTTCCTTAAAAAAAAAAAAAATTGGTAGTTGTTTTGACAGATCAACTACTTTCAGGCCCGTATTTTCTTTGACGGACTTACGACCGATCCCAATAACCATCACCAGTTTTGGCCTACTGGAGATAGAAAAAAATTATGTATCTATGGTTTTAACGTTCCAATAATCTGTCAGAGTATAGGACCTTACGGAGTTGTGGGACGACATTCAATGACAGATAGAATTATAAATGAAATGGAATGAAATTGTTTATTCTGTAAATAGGATATCGGAATCACTTTTACACGGCATATAAAAAATATTAAAAGTAAGCTAGGTGAGGTCGGTGTTTCCTATCTGACTACTCTGAGAAGAAAGGCCGAAGCAAACTCAGAGGTCGCAGTCTCTTTTAAAGTCCAGACATAATCTTGGTCAAGCCATGTGAGGACCATGTAGATTAGTGTCTGAAATGGTCTTTTGAGGAAAGAACCACACAGATTTTAGTGGACGTGTCCAGTCAGTGCAAGCATTTGTCACTAATCGTGGTGCTCAACTCAGAACTTCAAGTGAAAGACTAGAAGAAAAAATATACTGTCTACTGTCTATCTATCAATAGCGATCTGTCTTTTACTAGACAGAGAGTAGACCCGCTGGTACCTAGTTGTTCCAAAATGAGTTCTTATGACTGCGTGTGTTACCCATACATGCATACCATTTATCTAATGTAGTGTTGACATGCGATTACCACATGCAAATACACGTCTTAGTGAGAATTCAGAGCCGTTATAACTGTTTAAATGTGCGTTTTACGTTATTGTGAAAATATGAAATATATTTTTCAATCAAGTACGCCAATTGTTGATAGGGACTATTTCGCAATACAACATCACACCTGTATATCCCCGAAGAGTTAGGCAGAGGTGTACCTATCGTACACCCTCATTTCGCCAGTTATGTTTAAGTCCCATGAGGGGGCTTGCCAGGCGAGCCTATTGCCATCAACCTGGAACCATAAAAACTTACATTTAACTAAACATTAGTCAATCCAGGTGTTACATTTGTTAAATAGAACTTGAACAAAACTACCATTACCATAAACAGATTTGGAACAAAAGTCACATTTGCTTGAACAAAAGTAGATGAATCGATCAAAAGTTACACTTGCATTTCGAAAAGTTACATTTTATTGGTCAAACATACATAACTTTATCAAAACTCTGGTCAAAGAAAGTTGCGTGTATTTTTTTTAATATCGTAATTAATACTGTGTTAATTCAAATACATACATATTTATATGCACGCATACTGATTGATTCATTATGTACAGTTTTCCATATGTACATACACGTAACATTACGATATTTCCTTGAATTTAATAACCGAGTTATAACATAGAATTGTTAAATAGTCATGAAATGTTAACAACATAATTATATCGTACTCATTTTTATGGCGTGTATTTAATCTAACCTCACATAATTCCTATTCTGCGCTCCTGATAATATTATTGAACACTAATGTATTAAAATAAAAATAATAAAATAAATAAATAGTGTTTTATTTCAGGCAAAATACCCATATACAAAAAATATGATAAATAAGTAGTAAAAACATGAAAAATTATCATAAAATATTATCATTAAAATAATGATTCCGCCTCTTTTTGTGAACCTCAAATATTAACTTTTTTGGGGTCCTATAAATAATATAATATATATCATAATAATATATATATATATATATAATATAATAATAATATATGGATACATTATATGGGTTTATATACTAATAAATAGCCAAGTAACTGCCACCAACTTACAAAGGCGTACAGTAAGTACATTATGAATCGGTCAATAGGTTTTTAGAGGATCAGTATTTAACTTCTAACTTCCCTTTTTTTATTGCTTTGTATTTATGTTTTTATGTTTTGGTTTCGTAATATATAAACATGGAAATATTTTCACGATTATATTTAATGTCAATACTGATTGATTAATGAGGTAAGCTAACATACAAACACATGTCAAATAAATGTTCGTATGTAGCAAGTGAAAAGGAAGTAAATACATTGTAAATTGTAAAAAGTAACATCACTCAATGAAAAGCAATGATTAATTTCCCAATGAAGAAGCAATAGAGGTTTTTCAACTATCAAGTAAATAACATGATAAGTTGCTTTTATATCGAACAATCATACAGACACGCAAACATATATATAGTAAGAAAATAATAGATTTTTTAGAACTTTATTATACTACATATTTCCATAAAGAAAAGCAGAGTAAGAGCGTTTACGCAGTCACTTATAAAAGATGGCGCTTTCATGATTCTAGCTCAACGGGAAGTACCCTATAGGTTTTGATGTATTTGCATGTATTATAATATATCGCATAAATTACCGTATTTTTTTATTGCGTTGACTTAGAAGGTTGACATTTTTAGAGGTCCTCCAAGGCACCCTACCTACGTATTTGATATTAATTTCGACTAGATACCTCCACGCGTTCCTGAGAAAAAAGGTCTTGACAGACTGGCAGACGGACGGACAACGAAGTGGTCCTTTAAGGGTTCCGTTTTTTCCTTTTGAGGTACGAACTCTAAAAAACATGTATGCTACTTCCTGTATGCCACTTTTTAACTACGCCAAAAAGTCTTGATTCTTAACAAAACGTAACCTAAAAACGTTGCTGGTTCACAATTCGACCCTTATGTTTTACAAAAAATATTATTTGTTATATATTTGTTACCTCATATTTCCGGCCTAACAAGATTTTCAGCCTGTAGTCCTCTTTTATAAAACTCACTCTATTTTACATTTCAAATGTTTCAAGACAATAATTATAACATAGACAACGAACCTTACAGGTTTCAATTTTTCAATACCTTGTTTGCAAAACCACCTATCGCACATAAACATACTAAGTACAACGTATCATTAACTTGGAAATCATGACACAGCTGCGCGTGCGACGTTTTTAAGCTTAGTATTATCACACAATCGGTAAAAGTCTTATTGTGTTGACGACAGTGAGTGTGGTTCCACTGGAATCGTTTTGTTCGTAGTTAATTAAGAGGCTGACAACAGCTAAAGTGCGGTAATTGTCGGGCTGCGATGTCGGTCAACGCTAGTAATTAATTGCATTTTTTTTTCCAAAAAATCTATTGGTTGGACCAAAAAATTAAAACACTATTACGTTAATATGTTACTTATAGAATAATCTGACAAAAATAATAATGCTTGCATGTTTATTATGGTTTTTAATCGTTAAAAGAAATTTTTATTGGTATTTTCGTGGTTTTTATCTCTATTGTATCAAATAACTTCACCACACATAGCTCCTTCATTTGATTATGAAGCCGGAAATCAGCTCCCTGACCTTGCCGACTTATGTAGGTACTTTAGAGGTATGAGGAACAGGGTGTAAAGTTCACTCATCCTCTATAGAAAAGGGAGGATCCTACGAACAGACGGGTGTCATGTCTGGCGGGCAACTGCCCAACGGTTCATGTCGGAAAGTTATATATAACTCTGTTAGTGCAATGCAGTATTTGTGTGACGTCAGGTCTTTGATGCGTAGTTCGCATGTGGCGATGTAGATTACTAATCCAACTAATAAGTTTTAGCTTTAATTCGATAATTATATTAATAGAGAGCCAAAACACTTTCTTCTTAGTAACGTTTCTGAATCTCGGTTTCAGTAAACAAAGTTGTTCCTATATATGTAGTATTATTATTCTGATGAATACAACCTTACCACGTCTAGTGAATCTATATCCACGTGTAACTAAACGAACGCGTGAAGGAAGGCGGCGCAAACGCAGCCGACGACGTCGAAACATTGCTCAAAACGTAACGCGACGAAAAAATACGACAACCCACACTTTAGTCATTAGTGAATGTGTTGCGGAATGGAGTTTACATGAGTTTCTATATGCGCAAGAGTGGAGATGGTTGTGGTATGTTCAGAAATAATTGAATGGATGGGAACGGATTTTGAACGGCTGAGTGATCTTAGACTAACAAATTTGTTGAATAATTTTTGAACGCACTATGTTTGTCCTTTCCATGATTAATACTGTGTTTATCTCTGATCATAACAGCGGATAAATATGTGCAATTAAGACCACTTTTCTTATATTGATTAGCAAAGTAAAAGCTCTTGTCTCCAATTTCGTCAGACCCTACCAGGATTTCGATATGGAAAAATCCTTTCTAAGTGGACATCTCAAACCGACATAATGATCTTCCTTTGTTGTGTCTCTCTATATTTAAGCTGTGTGTGGTCACTACACATGAATTGCGTAACACACTTTCAATCACAATCTGAATGATTTTGAAGGATATTGCTAATCCATTGCTTCATATGTCCGAAAAATTTGTCTGCTCAACAATGTAAATAACGCAATGAAAGTTCTTGAACTGTCAAAATTAAAGCCATTGCTTCTGTTAGTGTGTTACGCAATTATCTTGCTGGTTAGTCAGTATCGGAACTTTTTCATATTTATGGGACATTTTTTAGGTTTCGTTTACTCATTCCTAGTTCGAACTCGCCCGCGGTTTTATATGCCTATATCGCTGCAAGGGTACAAAGGACCAGTCGAGTTCGAATTAGGGGGTGTAAGTCTCCCTAAGCGAAATCTGTAGTTTTCCGAAAGTTACGGGCATTTCGTCCTCCGTACTTCATACTTCGTGTCACTTACGTTACGGTATGTCCGGAAGTGAGACGAAGTACTAAGTGCTCGTAACTTCGGCAGAAACTTCGGATTTCGCTTAGGGCGTAGACCCCTAGGTATGAGTATGAACGAAGCCATTTTTTGGTCCTTATAGTTAAATCTCGATATTTTATTCTTCACTTAGAATCAAGCTTGAGCTTCAACTTCCAAATAGTAAATTCGATAGCCCAGGATGATGGATAGGGGAAATTTTCCCTTTGACCACTGACATTCTTACACCACAAAAATAATCATCGGCCTAGCGATTTGTCCAACTATGTTGGGGTCGGCTTCTAGTCTAACCGAATGCAGCTGAATACCAGTATTTTACATGAAGCGACTGCCTATCTGACCTCCATAACCCAAGAAGGGTGGGTAATTCGATACCCCTTGGTAAGACTTTCGGGCTTGTGACTACCCGTAACAACCACAACAATATTATTAAAAAAAACCGGCCAAGTGCATGTCGGACCACGCACAATGAAGGGTTCCGTAGTTGGGATAAATTAATCCCAAGAACAAACTTAACATTGCAGTTTGAAAAACATGTTCTCCCATACATTCCGTAACATGTTTTTCATACTGCAAATTTAAGTTGGTCGATTATTACTCGTTAACCTGTACAGCCTACTTAGCTGTGATAGTTTTTCTTTTAATTTCGTTATATATACTACTGCTGTCAAATACAACCATTTAGCTGGCAGGGGGGACGGGGGGCGGACACTTGACTCAAACAAAAATTTGCAGTTAATATTTCGCAAACGGATTCCTGAATCCAAAAATGGTTTTCCCAAACTCGCACTATTTTTGAACGACGTTTCTTACGATACCCCACACCATGGGATAGATGAGGAAAAAAAAACATCCCCCCCACTTTACATGTAGGGGAGGTACCCTAAAAAAATATTTTTTTCTTCATTTAAATTTTTCAATTAACAGCTTTCTAGTACTAACCGTCTCTGAGCTAAGCCGCAGACAGACAGACGGACATGGCGAAACTATAAGGGTTCTTTGTTTACTACGGAACCCTAAAAATATATACTATCATGAGAAAATGTGCGATTTGGAGATAATAGTTTCCTACGAACACTGAGTCGTGACTGGTTGGCAGCCCGACTCGTAATAGTGAGGTACTCTAACCTTTCGCCTGACTCGACATTCACGAATTAATTACATTAGAAATTACGGTTTTATACACTTTTACTCGGTTTTATCACGATTATTAAAATGTAGGCAGAGTGAGATGTAGATGGATATTCGCCGGTCGTCAGCCCTGTTATTTTCTATTCTTTAAGGTTAAGTATACTTAAGTGCTGTTACTAGATTCTGATCATCATTCTCCAGCGTATATCCTAATTAATTATAGATCGGCATAGCATGTGTTTTTTTCCAAACATCTCGATCAGCTATCACCTCAGAATTTTCCAAACATCTCGATCAGCTATCACCTCAGAATTTTCCAAACATCTCGATCAGCTATCACCTCAGAATTTTCCAAACATCTCGATCAGCTATCACCTCAGAATCTTCCAAACATCTCGATCAGCTATCACCTCAGAATTTTCCAAACATCTCGATCAGCTATCACCTCAGAATTTTCCAAACATCTCGATCAGCTATCACCTCAGAATTCCCTTTTTACGAGCCATATATCATATTTCACACAAAATAAATCCATCGTTAATTTGTTCTTTGTCCTGTCCTTGTATCCAAAGTTTTTTTTTACACTCGAGTTTTCTCATAGTGCATCCCTAATTGCTAGATTCTGTTCTGTTTATAAAAAAATAGTCCTTTTTGTATTTTTTTGAATCCACAACGGGTAAACTCTTGGCCTGCATCTCACCTGTGATGTTCAGGCCGAAGGTGGAAGTAAGTTTCACCTGGAATCGTCAATCACAGAAGAACTGGCTATCTTACCTCTAACTGCCGAAACACATCGATGCTGTTAACATCATTGTTATGGCGACAGATAAGATGGTGGTAGCTAGCCAGGCGGACTTAGAACAAGGCCTACCACTAACCAAACCGAGCAGAAAATTTTGCTCCCCCTGGAAATCGAACCCGGGACCTCTGGGTCTGAGACAGGTGGTCTAATCACTAGACCACAGAGGGGTAGGCGGCGGTGATGGCTTTTGGTCCTAGGGTCTTGAGTTATGAGATAATTATATTCTACTGATAGTCCTTTGTTTGCTAGAGATCTCAGTTTGCTAGATACTTAAACAACGTATTTCTCTAAATTACCATAGCAAAAGAATTTCCATAAAAACTATAAACAATTTCTTAATTTACAATTCAAGTAATAAATCTGCAATGATAAGTATACCGTTAAAGAGTTTCTTTCCGCAAAGTTGCCAACTTTACAGCCATAAACTAGCGCTAGTGTTGCCAATACGAAAAATTATACTCAGGAAATTATTGCTGTTAAAAAGCTGTTGGAAATTTTGCGTATCGGAATGATCTAAATTGTGGTGTTTTGTTAATTGATTTTTGTTACTATTTTTATGTAGTTAAGGTGTGTATTTCTTTGTGTTTGTTGTGCACTCTCAGTTTTCCTCGCGTGTTGATATGTAGCGTGTCACGTGTGTATATTTAAATGAAAGGGTGGCTTCAATAAAATGGTGTCGGGTCTTAGACTTGCTTTTACCGCGTAATGTTTTGTGAAATATGTTTTGTGAATCGCGTGTTTTACGTAGTGTCGAAAAGTTGGACACGTTTTTGTAAGTTAGACTTGATTATGATCTAGATTTTTTAAATTAGTAACGACTGATCTGATTTAGAATGATTTACTGCCTTGTTGGTGGCAATTGCTACTGTTGACTATGAGTTTTGGGTTCGCTGACTTATTGAAACCCATGGTCCAGGTTGGGCAATATTTTATCACGTTTTTACATCAAAATCCTCCAGTAGCAACCCAGAGCCTAAGTTTATTATTATTATTGTTTCGTTAGACAAACTAGCAGCTAATTAGCTGATGCGAGTATCAAATAGCTTGGAGATATTTAATCTGTCCAGCCGATTCATGAAGCAGTTCAGGGTGGGAGCCGTCACAACATTTTCTGGGAACTTATTCCATGCTCATACAACTCGGTTAGACAATAATTGTTTTAAAGGCTTTTTCAATGATGAATTTTCCTATAACTTTAGGGAATGACCACGCAAGTGTTTGTTGGCATTCAGAGTGTAACGGTCTTGCCATTTATGCCCGGTTAATGCCAATGGCTCGCCCCTTATCAAATAATGGGACTAAAATTGCTGGTAAAACGGAGAAAGAAAGAAAGAAAGAAAAAGTATTTATTGAGACTCGCACATGAAATCACAAATTAAACTAAAAACACACTAAACATAAATAAAAAATACAAAACAATAAAAAACAAAGTAAAATTAAAAATTTATGCAGTCCTGTACGAGGCCAAAAGGCTCCTATCTCAGCATAATGCTACGAAATTTAAAAAAATAAATGGAGGGTGTACTACTTACCTTTCCATACCCCTTTGAGGAATACAGGCGTAATAGTTTATTCTAGTTTGAAGGCTGTAGCAAGCTTGTACCATTTTTATCTAGACACAAGTCTTATTTAGTTATGAGAAAGAAGTTAACAGATGTTCATGACATCCATACTCACTCTTGCATTAAGTTATTGCAAATTAAAGATTCTAGAGAAGCTGTCAGGTAAACAAAGAGAAAACTTAGGAGAGAATTGTTTATATGACCTTTTCCACCACCTCAAGATCATTTATTTGGTAGGTAATGTCTTACAACATAATTTCTCATTAATCAATTCCATTATTGAATTTATCTGGTGGAAAGTCTTAATCGAGATATTAAAAGAGTCACTATACTATTAAGACGTACTTGGCTCATTCTTGAAAATTTCGCGAAAATTTCAAGCCAAAGATTTATTATGTAAAATCGAGGCCAATATAAAAATAAGCCAATTTTCGAAATTAAAAAAAGTCGGAACACTAATAATATTAATATTTAAAAAGCACTAGAGTGGTCAAACCTAGGTAGCTTATTATATTGGAGAAACAAGTCAAATAATTAATTGCAAATAGGCCATTAAAAGGCACAAGAAAATATAATTGGTCCTAGTCACCCCTTCTATAAGGTAGTTTCGCATGGAGAAGAATGGGCAAGAAACTCAATAGTTACTCTTTTAAAAACATAATATAACCACCTATTCTAATTTGACAGAAAATATTTCTATGATATTGTCTACCTAACTATACTGCCCTACTCAGTTAACTCTCTCACAAAACAATTTTTACCACATTTGTCTTCAATTAAAAACATCAAAATCATCAAATCACACATCCAATTCGCCACCTCTCATCTAAACTTCGCCCACAATAACCAAACCAGAACGACCTCAAACATCGATATAATAGTGATGTGACCCAACGCATCTAAAGATCGAATCGATGTCGATTACATCACCGGTTACATGAGCGCTGTTCTGTCAAGGAAGCCTGCGGTTGCGCAATCTTGAAAGCAGTAGAAAGTACCGGCCCGACCGTTTGGTCTGTATCCGAGGCTGTACGGATAAATGTTAATTAGTTATGTTTTTAGTGGAGGAAAGCTAGGCTTAAGTTGTTTGTTTAAAAATAATTATTATTTATTTAGTTCACACAAACAGTGATCGATATTTTTGAAAGTATACTTAAATATATGTTAGTAACCAAATTAGATACAAGTACATACCACAATAAGACTATTATAACGAAATTAAACAACAGGAAGTATTATTAGTAGTTTAGTTTTAGCCTTAACGGGTTTAATTTTTAGTAGTGTGGAAAAAAATTGGGTCAGAGGAATCGAAATTTATTAGAAAATTAGTCCTTTGATCCGAGTCTAAAATTAGATTAGTCGGAAGGCAAGAAACGTACATTCATTACCTCGCTGGCTTGCTATTTAATGGCCATGATTTAACGAAGATTTTTATAAAGTAATAAACGTTTATTGTATTATATTTTAAAAT
This sequence comes from Agrochola lota, assembly GCA_947364205.1. Classification (NCBI taxonomy): domain Eukaryota; kingdom Metazoa; phylum Arthropoda; class Insecta; order Lepidoptera; family Noctuidae; genus Agrochola; species Agrochola lota. The sequence continues at coordinate 8,809,964 of OX376245.1, read as the reverse complement.
AGGTTATTTTATTCTTTTATAATGAGAAATGAAAAAATAAAAAAAATTGGTCCTTTTGTTCAATTTCGTTTTCAAGGTCACCTTTGTTGACATTGATTTGTAATCTATAGATACCTATATAAAAATATCAAGGACAGTCATACAGATAAGAAGTAATCAAAAGGCACATATAGCGAACTCTCCAACATGATAGTATGTGCTAATTCATTATGCTAGGCACTCAAGAGCTATATGTTCCTTTTGATATCCCATAACGCAAGGCAAAAGTCACGATTATTTATGTAAAACACCTTTACGTGAAATAAAAATAAATAAAAATGTAAACATTCAGACTATTTCTGTCCATAAAAAAAAAATACAGCGTCGCATTTTCTTAATTATAAGAAAGCCTTACGGAGCGCCTTAGTCTTGTTGACCAAGCTCCTTGAAAACATATAAAAAAAAAAAAAAAATGTTTGGTTTCAATGAAAATGATTTACACGTATTTTTACCATTAAAACTTATTTACACACATCGAGGGTCTAGTGTTATGTTATCTTCGAAACTATGTATTTTTGGAACACTTTTTCTAGGACTTTTTGTATAATTTTACTTAAAGCTTAAAACCTTAGTGTTCGTCGTGTTCCTTCTATCATCCCATAGATGGAAAAATGAACACGTTCACTACATTCCGCCAGGTCCCACGTAACAGTAGGAGGCAAGCCTATTACCATTAACCATAGCATATAGTTCCTAGCTAATTAAAGCATAAGTTCCTTATTAATTCATCTAGCTATAAGGAATTTATACCTGTGCTGTGTGGATAAAATCAATCTGATAAGTTTCTGCACGCAGCTATTAAGTTCACAAGTCTTACGCCACTTAACACCATTTTCCTTTCTGCAACTTTACAATTAAATACATCAATAAAGAAATAAAACGAAGTAAAAAGCCAGAATTACTATTATGTGAAAATCTCAATGTGAAAACTGAGGTGAAGTGAGATTGAAGAAGGCTACTTAGCATCAGGTGGAATGACAGCTACCGTTCTCTAGCTCACCTACGTTTTTGCGGGCACTAGGGGGCACCAGGAGGTATATAGCACCACCGCATTTCAGTTATGTTTAGGTCTTACCACCGCATTTCAGTTGTAACAAGGGGCGAGCCTATTGCCATCAATCGGGCACACACGCAGATGGCCGTGACTTACGAATTGTTGGTCATAGGTTTTTTTTTTTTTAAAACGTTGCCCCACACTAAGAATTTCTTCTTGTATCGTGGGTGCGTTTACATACATAGAAACTCACATACACTAACACCCAGACCCGGAACAACTACTTGCAGATCATACAAATATTTGTTCCGTGCGGGGATCGAACCCGCGACACGTTGCGCAGCAGTCGATCGCTCAGCCACTACGCCAACCGTGTCGTAACTTGCTGTGCTTTACTTTGTGTAAATTATTTCATCATTACTTCTCTCAAAACGGTGAAGTAAAACATCGTGAGGAAACAGGCATGACCTAGGACCAAAAACTCGAAGACATGTGACATCTACCAATCCGCACTGGGCCCGCGTGGTAGATTCAACCCACTCTCCTCTCACAGAGAGGAGGCCTGTGTCTCAGCAGTGGGAACATTATTGGCTGGATTATGCTATGGGCACAAATACAGACTCTTGGTTTCTAGTAAGGTTCTTAATACGGAAAACCTAGTAATACTTTTCCCGAACTAGATATAAGAGTAGGAGAGATCAAAGAAACGATGGATGGACTGTGTGGAAGATGATATGGATGGAAATGGGGTGACTAACGAGATGACGACTAATAGAGAAGTGTGGAAGAAGAACACATGCTGTGTTGACCTCAAATAATTTAGAATAAGGGGCAGCACGAGTAGTAAGATCACTGTGAAAAGGGAAGAAGCGAAAGACAAAATTACAGATGTACGTATAAATACCGGCTGAATTTTTTTACCGTCTCAAGAATAATATGGTGTGTTGTGTAAGTGGAACAGAAGCCATACCCGGGAATATTTGCTTAGTAGCACTGACCACGCGGGCGGGCGGGGATGCGCGAGCGGCTTGTGCGCCTGCGAAAGGATATCAAAGAGGCCAATGGCAAGTGCGGCGACTACCTATCGGCCACTAAGGAAAGCTACGAATTCATTGATAAATTCCGCGCATTTAATAGGGTGCGTATGATTTGAATTTCGATATTTTTATTGGTTAAAAACAAAAAATGTGCCATCGGTTTCGACTCCGTTCATTTTTTTTTTTTTTTTTTTTTTCGTGGCGATGTGGCGATAAAGAAAAACATGCGGTAGATTCTACGGATGGATTGACTAAGTGAAAGATGAAGAACGAAAACGCGCCCAAAGTGGGCACGGCGCATATGAGGAAATCAGTTGTCATGGTATGGGCATGTGATGCGGAGGAATGAGGAAAATGTCGTGAGGAAAGTTTTGAGAATGGATGTCGATGACTATAAGAGTAGGGGAAGACCAGAGAAACGATGGATGGACTGTGTGGAAGATGATATGGATGGAAAGGGGGTGACTATCGAAATGACGGCTAATAGAGGAGTATGGAAGAAAGGGACATGTTGTGCCGACCGCAAATGAATTGGGGTAAGGGCTGGAGAATGGTGATATAGATTCTATGGCGTGAAGTCAAATGAAGAAAAGAAATGGACTTTGTCTTCCGAGAGTAGAGATAGAAGTGGTGATGCAACGCGATGATGATTTAGGGGTATGAGGAACAGGGTGTAAAGTTCACTCATCCACCATAGAAAAGGGAGGATCCTCCGACCAGACGGGTGTCGTGTCTGGCGGGCAACTGCCCAGAGGTTGAAGTTGGGAGATTGTATATATGTCCATAGCGCGGTAAACTCTAATTGCGCGATGCAGGATTTGTGTGACGTCAGGATGTTGTGTGAAGTCAGGTCTTTGATGCGTAGTTCGCATGTGGCGATTGTAGATGCCGCCACAATGATATATTTGATTGACCAGGATATTGAACCCAGGGCCACATGCCCATTAGTTACGATTTGCAACAAATAAGCCAGTATCATCATATGCCTCGCCTTTTCCCATAGGTATTGTGGTCGGCTTTCTGTCTTACCAGATGAATACTAGTATTTTACATGGAGCGACTGCCTGTCTGTACTCAACAACTCAGTAACTGAGTAATACGATACCCCTTGGTACGACTGGTTGTCAGGCTTTCGGGCTCCTGATTACCGGTAACGACTGTCAAAGATCAACGAAAAGAATGAATGAATGAATGATCATATATTTGTCCGAAACATGAGTATGCACACACAGAGCATGCAAGATTTTATGTTCATTGCAGAAAGGATCATTAAAAGAAAGAGTCATGTTTTACCTTAACGGAGTACAAATATGTATTATAATGACATTTGAACAGCTATTTTATTAATTATAACTATTGATTATTATACATAAAAAAATACAATAAATTGTTTTTAATTTTTTTTTTTATTAAAGTAGAAAATATTGATTGTCCAAGTAATCCAGTAATCAGGTTCACATTTTATAGTTGAGACGATTTGAGTACCTTCAAATATTACCTACAGCTAGGTTGCATATATTATTTGCCAGTTAGCCCCAAACTAGATAGTTAGCCCACGTTCGCACAGACGTAAAAATATCGCGGCGGAATTTTATCGCGCACTGGATTTTCATCTCTCGGTGTTGAGCCGAGCGTTGATAATCCAACGAGTCGGGACGCACTCTCGTCCCAGTGCGTTGAAAAAACACACTATTGGATTTTCAACTCTCGGCGCTAAGCAGAGCAAGGAAAATTCAGTGCATGAAAACAAATGGCCGCGATATTTTTACGTCCGTGCGGACGTGGGCATAGTCTGTATCTTGGAGCTCGAGGTATGAATTTCAGAGTGGAGACTAGAGAGGTGATTTCAGTTATGTATGGTATAGCATATGTGTAATGTGTCTGTAGTATGTATGTGTGCCTCGTGTGTGCTGTGTGTGTAAGTGTGTGTGTTTGTTTCCATTGTGCCCGCCTAAACGAGGCAGTCGAAATAAATAAAATTCTTGTGTACTAATTGTAATTAATATTAAGTGTACTAACACTTTCTTACGAGACAATACAATACTCCCAGGCTTTATCGTACTTTTTTGTTGCACATCAGTGAAACTAACATTTTCACCTGACTCCGTTCGCTCCCACGATCTTGAGATGTAGAAATTACTTATTGTTTACAACAGGTTTTTGTTTAAAACTGTTTATTTTTAATATTGCGCTTGAGAGTTCTGTGGTAGTAGGTATTTAGTGAATGGACTAGGACACTGTAATCAGCTGGTTGGTGTCTCGTTAGGTTGATGAAGATTTATCTGGATATTGGACTGTCGTTATAGACCGTTTATTAGAGAGATTGCGGTTTCTAAGGTCTTTATTTTAGTTGTTAGGCTGTGTTATACTCGTAGCTTCATGTCAATTTTATTGACATGAAGTAATAGCTACAAGAATCTCGAGCTCCAACCCAAGGTACGCACCTCTGACTTTTCGGATTAACGTGCGTATTGTATAATTTTCACTTGCTTCAAAAACTGTGAAGGAAAACATCGTGAGGAAACTGACATGCCTGAGAGATATTTCTCAACGGCATGTGATGCCAAGTCAGAGGCCGCTGGGCGGCATAAAAACTTTGACATTTGGTTAGTCACTAACCACACGAAAAAGAAAGAAGCCATATGAATATTTCCTTTAACCAGTGATCGCAGCCTTTATAATAGTAACTTGATACCCCATATTACATTACTGGCTATCTTACTTCTAACTGCCGAAACACAACAATGCTGTTAACATTGTTTATTTTGGCGACAGACTTAGATATGATGGTGCAAGTTATCCAGGTGGACTTAGAACAAGCCCTACCACGAACTAAACTGAGCAGAAAATGGTGCCCCTATCCCGAATCAAACTCGTTCTCTGGGTCTGGGACAGGTCTGGGTCTAACTAAAGACCACGGAGACAGTTATATATAATTATGAAAAATTCGGGCCGTACTGGTAAATTTTTATCAACGTTCCTCGATACTTCTTAAACTAAAATCCATAGTCGGCCGGATCTGTGGGGAATTAATTTTTTACATTTTTACTTGTCTTAACGAAAAAAGTTGATCTGGATCTACGCTGTGGGTGCATAATAAAGATGAAACCACATTATAACATTTAGTAATCTTTAACACGATGCACATAAGCTTTGTAGGTACCAAATCATGCACCTATGTTACACAATGCATCGTACACAAGCATCATTAGTTGAATCCAAATCCGTTGAACAAGACCGGGTGGGCGAGAACGCGTGATCTAAAGTGCGTGAGTCGAATATGTATGTTTTGCGGATAGATGGACCAGCCCGGCTAAGTTCGGCTTAAATACTGAGTTCTTTTTAGTGCGTCGATAGCAATTAAAATTTTATTGGCTCAGAATTTGGCTACGAGTTTGGCGCCTTCAGTTGCGTCAATCAAATCATTGAATCATGAAAGTATTATGATTTGGGTACAGGCAATTTATCTCAGGGTTACTACCCCTCAGAAGAAATGGCGAAACAAACTCTCAGGGTCAGTCTCTTTTAAAGTCCAAACATAATCTTGGTCAGATCATGTGAGGACTATACATTATCTGAAATTGTCTTTTGAGGAAAGAACCACACAACTTTGAGTAGACCTGTCCAGTCATTGCAAGCATTTATCAGTAATCGAGGAGCTCAACTCAGAATTTAAGGAGCTCTATGACTCGATGAACAATACCAAAGAAAAGACATTTGAGTAGGCCGCATAAAGTACTCAAAAACAACTGAGAAGGAATAACGCGTGCGGTCGGGGGACTCCCGTCAGGAACGAAATTCCTTACGCGATACTTTCACGCAAAAAATATATACCTAAACACAATCACATTATTTTGTGTCAGTCTATTTCATGGATGGTGTATTTGCACTTCTTATTTCAATATGTGAAAGCATACTTTACAGCCTGAGGTGGGTCGTTCCCCGTAGTCAAACTATTTTGTCCAACTGATGTGACCACAAGGAATAATTTTCCCCGTGGTCAAGCTTTATTGATATTGCAATTTTTTAGCACGCTGTATGCATGCAGTTTAAGCATGTACAGTCAAAGATAAAGCCTGAACCTAGACGTACGTATGTAAATATGACATTAGACTGACCATGTGCCTGTCAAACTTGCGAATTAAGATTTACGTATAGCAAGACTATTATAGTTGACTTCCTTTTTATAATTTTTCATGACAGAAGCCTTGGTAACACGAATTCTATGAACATTTCAACGATCTACTTATTACTGTTAAAAAGACACAGCCCTGTAACAGACGGCGTAGTGTTCCGTATTTCCGGTGACACCTTTTGGTTGGTACGGAACCCTAAAACCCACTTCTGTCTACCAAAAATCAAAGGTTACAATAGCATCATCGGTTGCCGTTAACCAGTTTCTTCGGTTGCGCAAGCGCAAGCATGAGATTATGCAACAAGATGGCGCCACCGTTATCATATGTTCGGTAGAAATGTCAAAGATTAAAACTGTTGTGTAATAATTTAAATGTTGTTATTGTATTTAGTTGTCGAGGAAAAAACTTCCGCTATGATTATTGATAGCTTGGCTAGACGGATCTTGGTCAAGTTTTTTTGCGAATTACTTGTAAGTGTGTTACACCACGCATGTATTCCCCGAAAGGTTAGGCAGCGGTGTACCTACCTGCTGGGGTTGCGGGTTTGTCCGAAAGGGATATCGCGGCCCCGGCACACGGGCAACGGAAGGAACACGGGTGGGTTTTAGTCAGTAAAAGTCTGACACGCCCTCTCGCTCCGCCCAGGGCGGGAGAAGTCATTTGATGATTTCCCATCCTCAAAAAAAATAAAACAGAGGTGTACCTATAGTACACCCACATTTGACCAGGTATGTTTTTTTTTTTTTTTTTTTGAGTATGGGAAATCATCAAATGACTTCTCCCGCTCTGGGCAGAGCGAGAGGGTGTGTCAGACTTTTACTGACTAAAACCCACCCTTGTTCCTTCCGTTGCCTGTGTGCCGGGGCCGCGATATCCCTTTCGGACAAACCAGCAACCCCAGCGGGCATTGGTCTTTCGACCCCGTCGGTTGGTGCTGACATCTCTTTGAGGCGCGCGTGGAACACAACGCGCCGTCGACACGGGCCTGGTCCTTATCCATAATATCCTGCACGCAGTTGATATTAGGCCTTAGCGAGGTGTTAAGTATTCTTAGCAGTGTGAGTTTGCTTCAATCGCTTTGTTTTTCTCGGTGACTGAATCTCTTTCTTCCGATTTACACTACACATCAGTCAGTCACAACACAATACAACGACACTATACAGTATACACTATTCATCTGCACCGCTTTCTTGCCGTAAATTATTCACCCTCCGTTTTATTTCTATTAATACGAGTACCTTTCGTTATAGCGTATTATATTCTTTGAATCACACTAAATTATAATTTCTATCAATCTCCAATGGATATTTCTTGTAAATAAAATATATCACAGAACATTTATACTGTCGAATGCATCGCAGATTCGCAGCCACAGAGTACTTGCAGAGCAGTGCGCCCGCGTCCCTTCGCTTGTCACCATAGATAATAAATAGTCTATACTATGGACAAGTGATGTTGGAACGTCGGGCGTGTATAGATTAATTTATTTATTACTTAGTTTCAGTTTTTATTTGTACTATTTTATTTCTTATTATTTTTAATGCTTTATTATTTGGTATATCCCTTAATGGGATTTATCTATGTCCGTAGGTGTGTCCGTGACACAGATTAATAAGGTCCGTGACATCATAGTGGGCCCTATCAGAATACCAGCGCTGCGGTATTTATTTTTAAATATCGCCGCATTATGCTGAGATAGTGGCCTTTTTGGCCTCGCACAGGTCTTTACTTTTCTGTTTGTATTTTAATTTTATATTTTTTATTATTTCTTACTGTTTGTATTTCCTGTGCGTGTCCCAAATAAAATATTTTTCTTTCTTTCTTTCTTTCTTTATCGGACGGCGAGCTGCTCATTGCTCACCGTCCGGGACCAAAGGCTTAACGTGCTTTTCGAGGTACGGAGGAGTATCGGTATATAAAGAAAGCGTAGCTTAACCCGATGGATCGACCCTTGAGGCTGTTATTGCTTAGCCACGATCTCTTTTATTGGTATTTTAATTTATTATTTACAGTTTGCATCAATAATATTACGTTGCATTGTCTTCACATTTGCTCGATTTAGTGTACTTGATATGTATTTTAGTATACATGATATGCTCTGTCTCAAGCTATCAATAAGATCTGTCAGCTTCTTACAGATTGACTCGATTTTAACGATTTTTACCGCCGCCTGTTAATAACAATATCAAGGTTAAAATCGAGCATCACTTGTTGATTAATCGATCGACAAAAACGATCCACAGTGGTCCACATCGACAAAAAATACAAAAAATACGATTTCGGTCTTTGCTTGATAACACGGTGTCGGTCGTCAAAAATTGAGAAAATCTGTAGACATCTGGGGACTATTTAATAAAACTGACCTGGCGACGATTTTACAAGTTTCTTTCATACATTTTCTTCCTTATTCAACAGCAGCTGTCGTGAAAATGTGTCAATTATGTAATTTTTTTGATGTCAGTTTGATTGAATAGGGGGCCTCGGTATATTGCCGTTTTACCGGAAAAGCCCGATCAATCACGAAGCCTTTATCAAGTAATTTCATATTAAGTTAATCACAAACCTACCTACTTCCTTATTAGAGATCTTAGGTCACATCACAACCATATAAGATCAATTTAAGATTATTGATGTAACACCACATTCTCGTCTGCGGAAACTATTGGAACCATCACTTCCTGTTTGTGTTGTAAGAGATATGACCATAATCGGTTAAATGAGTGGCAGTTTTAGTGTAAGCACAGGCCACACTGAGCACGAAGCGAAACGTAGCTTAGTTCGTTAAGCTTTCCTCCGCATCATTTTTTAGTTCCGGTTTCGTTACGCTTATTATGCGGTATGAACCGAAGATGAAAAGACGCCATGGGCGCCGGCAGGTTTATTTTCAGGGGGGTGCATCTTCAGCTCCACGAAGCGAGCTCGATCATTTATGCAGTTCACCTCGGATATGTTTATCGTTTGTCCATTGATAACTACAAACAGTAACTTTGTCGACTTATGCAGAAAAGCATAAGAGATTTTCCATCTCGCCTCGAATGGGATAGATTTTATTTTGTCCATTCATACAGAAAGAGGACTAACTGTGTCATGAGTAATCCACAGAAGCTTTAGGATTCAGAGATTGCAGATTACAAGAGCGAGCGAAGCGAGCTCGAAAATTTTAGGATCTCGCCTTGAATAGGTTAAGTTCTCTATTATTGTGTTGGCTGTTTTCAGATATTTCTTTAGTTCTGAATGTTTTTACACCTATATTTTATTTTGAAGCCATTGAGGTGCAAGTGCACCCTTCCCGGCGCCTATGAAAGTTGCGGAAGAAAGCTAAACGTTAGCTTCGTTTCGTTTCGTTCCCAGTGTGGGATGTAAGTTACCGCCGAAATTAAAGAGAAGCTAGTAGAGCTAGCAACTAAACACGAGTCGGCGAGTAACGAGCAGCGAGTGCGCGACGGCCACGAGCGATTACTCGCTGGTATGCGTACCAAACGTGAGTCTCTCAGCTAGTGTTCTGCCCGCCAAGCGAGCATCGCTGAGCGAGTACTCTCATTGATAGCTCTTGTCATTGCGACAAACGAGTACTCGCCGGTGGTGAGAATAGTCAGCGATCAATTATTTATGGATACAACCTAGGGAGCCTACAAACTTTTGTACGTTTTTTGAGCGAGCAAATCGTCGATAGCTAGTCACTTCCTCGTCGTCGGACTGGTGCCTAATAGTACAGCGATCGGTAAAACGGTAGAAAGTAAAAGACGGCGGAAATTGCAATGTGATAGTAATTGTCTCTCTGCAGGGAAAATGCCTAAGATATAGTGAAGGCGTACTTTTGCAAATCAGATAGTGCTGTACGAAGATTCCATAAACAAAAAAAAAAGTTTATTTGCGGTAAACATGACGCAAAGAAAGAACACAAACACAAAAAGAACAGGTTGGGGAAATATGCGTCACATCCACGCAAAACGACCATCGCTCAGCATAATGCTGCGACCCTATGCGAGAAAGAGCCCCGGCGCTGGTTTTCAGCGACAGGCGGTGTTGACATGATGAAGTCGACCGGTGCAGCATACAATGAGACATATGTACTCGTAACACCTGAATTCCTGTACGCTTGGATTCCCCGAAGGGTTAAGCAGGGCAGAGGTGTACCTGATACACCCACATTTCGCCAGTTATGTTTAAGTCCCATGTAATAGGGATCGAGCCTATTGCCATCAACTGGGCACGAATCTGGATTCTAGGCTGTTACTGAGAAATGATGGAAAAATCCAATAACACTGTGCTCGACCCGGGGACAGAACCTAGGACCTCAAGGTTGGTAGTAACGCTTGTGATCACTAAACTAACGAGGCTTTTGACTACTGACATCGCACTGACAGTAATGAGTTATCTCAAGAAAAAATGCTTTCTGTATAAGGCCCTTGAACCTACCTCTTTAGATGTTGGTCGAGGCTCTTGGCCATAAGGCCATTGGCCGTTCCGACTGTCGGCACAATGACTGTTGAGTTTACATTCCATATGTCAACAACCTCATGATTTTTCAAGATTATCGCATTGAAGATTGTCTCGTTGGTGTAGTGATTGTGAGTGCGACTGTCGAGTGTGGGGACCTAGGTTTGTGTTGGAAATAGGTTCACCTCCTATAATAAACTAATATTACAAAAAGGTAATATTTGTGAGTTTGTATGTAGGAGGAAATCTGCGGAATTACTGATCCAATATTACTGGTACTGGTTACTACTGGTCTAGGCACGCACCTCTGACTTTTCGCATTCATGTGCGTATTGTATAATAATCACATGCTTCAAAAACGGTGACTAAAACCCACCCGTGTTCCTTCCGTTGCCTATGTGCTGGGGCCGCGATATCCCTTTCGGATAAACTCGCAACCCTGGCAGGCATTGGCGCTTACGGACCCCGTCAGTTGGTGCTGACATCTCTTTGAGGTGCGTGTGGAACACAACGCGCCGTCGACCCGGGCCTGGTCTTTATCGGACGGCGAGCTACCCATTGCTCACCGTCCGCAAGCCCGCGCCTACGGTGCCCGGAAGTCGGCTCGCGACTCCCAACGCCCTGGGCGTCTTCTGCGGAAACAGGCATGCCTGAGAGATATTTATCAACGGCATGTGAAGCCAAGTCAGAGGCCCATGGGTGGCTTAAAAACTCTGTCACCAGGTTAGTCACTAACCACTCGGAAAAGAAGAAGACTGATCTAATTCAGAAAATTCTTTGTTTAATACAGTATTGCTGAGTGTCAAAGGATATATGTTATGCTAAAGACGAAGTCGCAGGCGGCAGCTAGTACACGATAAAATAGTTCCCATATGAAACGAAACTTATCATAAAACTGGCGAAATGTAAGTGTAATATCGATGCGCCTCTGCTTACTCTTTTGGGAAAAGATTTTCGTAATGTAAAGTTGTGTTAATTTTGAAAATGGATCTAGCAGTTTTGGAGCTCTAACCACAAAAAAAAACTCACAGTCTCTTCGTGACTCTTCATTATTTCGATCGATGTAATCAAAGAATGCATATTCAACAAATAATTATTTATGTATTTCCTTCTTCCATAATATTGCATAATCTGTTTCGTTAATCTTTTTATAACCGTTATGAGTGTGTAAGAGTGTGTGTGTGTGTGTGAGTGCATATTGTAACGGTTTTTATTGGTCAATGCGTGCATGCTGCAACTTAAGGCAAAGGTTGCTTGTTGTAATGTGATATAAGAAAATAGATTTGGGCTGTGCGTGTAAAAAGAGAGAATTTTAAGTGGTTGAAGTGTGCCAACATGTGCGTTTTCAATCATAAAAATCAACCGTGACCTCAATTCATATTGACCAATATACCATAGAGTACCTACTACTGTCCCTGAATATTTTGTTCAAAGTCAACTAAATAGTTCAGCAGATAAACCACACACAGAAAAAATAGGCGCTGTCAGAATTTGCGTAAACTTCCTTACAAGTTTAGAAATATCAGAATGTCAAATCCAAACTTAATTGCGAAACACGATCCATCACAATCTGAATCATTTTGAAACAGATCTTAGGTTCGAAAGTGTAGCGGCATCTACATCGCTACATGCAAACTACGCATCAAAGACCTGACGTCACCCAACATCCTGACGTCACACAAATCCTGCATCGCGCAATTAGTGCTTACCGCGCGATAAACATATATACAAGCTTCCCGACTTCAACCTCTGGGCAGTTGCCCGCCAGACATCACACCTGTCTGGTCGGAGGATCCTCCCTTTTCTATGGGGGATGAGTGAACTTTACACCCTGTTCCTCACACCCCTAAGAAAAAAATAATAACGCAATGAATGTTGTTAAACTGTCAAAATGAAAGCCATTGCTACTGTTAGTGTGTTTCACAATTAGATAGCTGGACTATGTTGCTAAGGAAGCCCAGAGAATTACATTAAATTAATAGATAGCAGAAAAGAAACACATAAAATAATCATTCATTAAACTTTTATGAATCATCAGTCTCCTGCTATTCGACACACATATCCTACACATTCACATTGTTTCACAAATTACATAGGTTCTGGCTTTTTTATTATAGACATCCACACTTTTCCACACACACACACACACACACATTTTTCGTAACATGGTTGCATGACGAAGGCTTCACAGTGTCTTTTTCTAACCTAGACATTTAATTCTTCTGAGCGTATAATAATGAAGCTTCTCTATTCCATATTTTAAGTTTACAAACCAAATGTAGTGTTAGTATTGTATGTAATATTTTTTTACTACCAATGTTAGTCTTGTGTGAGTTGTAATTTTTTCCCTTTTTTTTGGGTAAAAGCCTCCTGCATCCCGTACAATTTTTCCCTGTCTTTGGCAGTCTTCACCCAGTATTTTTTTCTTCTGAGCTTGCCACACTTTTATAATGCTTTTAACTTATGTACCACCATCACTGATCAAATCTAAAATAGGTTGTCGCCTTAATAAAAAGATTTCACTGCCGCGCTCGCCAGCATGTGACGGCACACACAAAAAGGTGTCCGTCTCTGTCACACCCACGCATTACGCACTATGTGTTGTCCCTTTCCTGCATGTCTATGTCATTGACATTGCATGTTGCTTGCTTAGGGTTTTCCGAACATTATGTTGAAAGGAAATGTAGAAGAAATGCTGGTATTTTGACGTGCGTTTCCTGAGGTAAGCAGAACTGTAGTGGTATTACAAAGCAAGATTTTTCTTTAAAACCATCGAGCCATTTTAGAATTTCGAACTCTATCCCGAAAAAGTTAAAGTTCTAAATACAAAAAACTTGGAGAAAAGTTAGAATTCGTTTTGAAATCAGACGGTATGTGTTGCAAAGATTACGTTATTTTATCTCTTGTAGATTACATTGGTGAGTAGGGCCAGTGGTATCGGCCGCGACATACGAGTTGTAAGGTCATGAGTTCGAACCCAGACACACATTTGTGTATTTCATCACCACTGCTCTCAAAACGTGAAGGAAAACATTTTGAGGAAACCGGCATGTCCTAGTACCAAAAAATACACGACACTTTTTTTAACCACATTGGGATTGCTCTTGGCCTTCATCTCACCTGATAAGTGATGATCAGGCCAGAGGTGCTTCACCCGGAATCTTCAACCACAGAGGAACTGGCTGTCTTACCTCTAACTGCCGATACACAACAATGCTGTTAACATTGTTGTTATGGCGACAGATTTAGATAAGATGGTGGTAAATAGCCAGGGGACTTAGAACAAGCCCTACCACTAACCGAGCAGAAAATTTTGCCTCCGCTGGGAATCGGACCCGGGACCTCTGGGTCTGAGACAAGTGGTCTTACGAGTAGACCGTAGAGACAGTTAAATTTACCGACAAAACTACAACAACAATAGCAGTGTACCTCAACTAAAGCCCTCCTCCCACAGACTATATCAAAGGTAGGCAGCTACTAGCCTGTTTTTTTTTTTTTTTTGAGGATGGGAAATCATCAAATGACTTCTCCCGCTCTGGGCAGAGCGAGAGGGTGTGTCAGACTTTTACTGACTAAAACCCACCCGTATTCCTTCCGTTGCCTGTGTGCCGGGGCCGCGTTATCCCTTTCGGACAAACCCGCAACCCCAGCAGGCATTGGTCTTTCGACCCCGTCGGTTGGTGCTGACATCTCTTTGAGGCAGGCAGCCACTAGCCTAGCAGGTAAATAAACAAATAACAGTGGTTGAATAACGTTACATGTCGAATAACGTACCGGGGATTTGTGAAAGCGATACTGTGGAGCGTCAGCAAAAGAACGTGAATAAGTTTTTTTTTTGTATTTGTTTTTCGTATATTCCCATTTTCATATGGTTTATAAGGGAGACACTTTTTGCAAAAGGCCATCACAAGAATGCAAAATTCAGTACTACCATCGCGTCACGGGTCAAGTTATAATTAATTCACTGTAGATATTTTGGCGTATCTTTATGTGAAAAAGTGTAAATTATAAGTTAAGTATAAATGCTTATACTTAATTTATATAATTTTTATGGTCTGCCATCTTGTTAAAAAGTATTTCTGTGAATAAACACCCTTTTTTTGTTTGTTTAATAAACGGAAACAAAAATTAATACGGGGAATCGGAATAATATTTGCATATGTTTCTTTTGATTATTTTTCGATACTTTTTGCATTAATTGGCAAAAAATATGAGTATTAAAGAATTTTCCTTTAATTTCCTGCTCAATTTTCTAGCTTGTAATGTTGTAAACGTAAAACCATAGATGAAAGACATGAAGTTTTAAAAGTAAGAATTTAAAACAACAAACTGCAATTACAAACAAAATTGTTTTAGTAAAATTATGTATAATGTTATAAAAGATTTACCTACCTAAAAACTAATTGGTTCTTAAAAACGTGCATAAAACAATTCTCATACCAAATTACGAAACCACAACAAAAAATTGAAAACCAATTTTGTATCTTACTCAATACTTAAATCATTTAATCCGAGCGTTTTATTTTCTCTGCTGACCGTACGCTCCACTTACTGTCAGACTTAAAGCGACGCTTGCGCAACTACTTAACGATAAAGATGTCTTTACCGATTGCTATCGATATTTATGGCGATGCTTTATCGATACGAGTAGCGAGTTATGATTCGTTTAGTTTTTTAAACGGGTGGGACAGAAACCCCGGTTCGGTGAAGCGAGGGTCTTTGTTTGGTGGCTAGTAGCTGCTGGATTAGACTAACCAAGGGTAGCATTTATCCTTGCACTAAACATACAGTACCTTGTCTTTTTCTAAGCGTGTCGATGGTAATCTAATTGGACTCGGCCCAGAATTCGACCATATGTTTGGCGCCATCACTAGCGTCCATCAGCTCCTGTGACGTGCAGCTGACAGGACACACAGGACATGATAAGTGTCCCATCGTTTGTGGAACAGCCCCATAATTACACTCCAAGGCGGAGTCTTCTATGAATCTCCTGAACAGGTTTTCCTTGCTTCGGCCAACCTGGGTTCGTAGTCTGTTTAAAGACTTCCAGGTTACCCAAGGCAACTCATATCCAGGTGAAGGCTCTTTGTCTGCCTCATAGGCCTAGTGGTAACAAGTGCTACTGCTGAGTTTTCGTTCTTGGGCTCAATTTCGGTCTTCAAAGTGTTACTGGAATTTCTCAGTAGCAGCAGTCTGGATTTGTGCCCGGTTGATGGCAATAGGCTCGCACACACACACACACATGGGACTTGAACATAACTGGCGACATGTGGGTGTACTATAGGTGCACCTTTGCTTAGTCCCTCGGTTACAGGCGTGATGTTGTTACCTTTGTAAGACTGTTTATGGAGGAGCTCGTCCGTGAAAGTTTTACAAACATTACTGTTTCTGCAGCTGGCGTTGTTGTGTTCCGGTTTAAAGGGTACCGGTGTAATTTTAGCTTGGTTTCGGTGATGGCTGTCTGTGATGAATACCACTTATAGGCTCCCGCAAACAGACGCGACTCCGGTGTAACAATTTCCATGAAGTTTTCATAGAAATTGTTCTATCAGAATTGCGTCGCACCGTTGCGTCGCCTGTTACTGAGCCTTAACGGGTTTATTCAATTCAAAATTCAAAAGTAATTTTTCAAACCAGGCTTAAAAATTTTCGAACGTCAAAATTACATAAGACATTCCCCCCAAAAACGCCCACCCTTCACCACTTCCTAGTGCTTTAGCTGGGAAGAAGAAGTGGCGCAACAAACTCCCAAGCAGCACATCTGCCTGTTCAGTTAGAAAAAAACTTGATTCTATACAAAAGTATGCAAAATAATTTACATTACTGAACACGAAACATTATATAAAATTATTTGCCATATTTACAGCTAGCACACGCCAATATACCAACAACAACAATAGGGATGATGCCTGGGTAAAAAAAAAAAAATCTAATTAGTCCGTCAGTCAGATAATAAAAAAATATTAGACACGTATTTTTTGCTTTATCATATTAATAAAAAACTACTTAGATAAAACGCATTTTAAGTTGGGGAGTGGCGGTCGATACGCCACTAGTACGTATAAAATCTACATACTCGTGACGTCATGGCACATTTTACCTCAATGTATCGCCGTAAAATTTAGATTGCGTAAAAAAATACGTGTCCAATATTTTTTTATAATCTCAAAGACGGAATAAAAAAAAAAATTGTCATCATCCCTATTAAATTTTCGTATCATTCTCTAACAATTGACATAGTTTTCATAGTGATCTCTGTTAATAACTTCGTATATTTATACTGGACTAGCTGCCCAGCGGTTTCACCCGCATACGTCTCGATACCGTCAGAATATCGGGATAAAAGTATCCTATGTCCTAATCCAGGTCATGGTCTACCCATGTGCCAAATTTCATCCTATCTGTTCAGCCGCTTTAGCGTAAAAGCGTAACAAACAAACTCACTTTCGCATTTATAATTAGGATGTCATATTTACGATTGACAGAACAGCCCGTGTTCCCTGTGTAAAAACTCATTTTTTATAAATATATTTTCTAAATCTGTATAAATAAAATATACTAGTGGTCGCCCAGAGGTCGAAATTCGAAAATAATTCATTTAACTGTCATGATTCTAAGGTAGCCATCTTGTGTCAAACACATGGTAGTGTGTGTAATGTTTTTTTAATTAATTTAATTTATTTCTAATGTATATTATATAAAAATATTAGCTTTCTGCACTCCTTCTCAATGTAAACTTTAACTGTGCCAAATTTCGTCCGCGTAATTTTCGTAAAAAGGGGTACAAAGTTTTTTTTCACGTATTAATATATAGATAACATTACATCAATATAACCCTTCGGAGAAATAAAAATATACAGGCTGTTATTTTTTATAAGGAATAATTTATGTGTCAAACGGAATAAGTATCAAATTATTAAGTGTCATACTAATTAAGTGCATTACCAAAGTGCTTGCAATAAACCTATGACTCAACTGTATAGGAAATGGGTCGCTATAATATTCGTACGCCTCATACGTTCGGTGCAATGCTATAATACTTCCGTATAAGTAGCTCATGTAACAGTTAAAGGAACTCAGGTAATTACTACGCTGTATGTGTGTAGCCTTGAGGCTTGTGTTATATACAGGCTGGCAGGAATATTGACACGAAAACTGATACCATGGATTCAGTACATGATTCTGAACCCCATGCGTTGACATTTTACGTCGGCTATTTAAAAAAAAATCTACTGTTTCATAGAAAAGTGTAATACCTACGCGGACGTGTAGACGTAGCTAAAAAAAAAAAAAAAAAAAACAGAATCATATACTGCATCCATCGTAACAGTTTTCGCGTCAATATCCCTGCCACCCTGTATAATATGTTAGGAATAAGAAAACAATGCGGATACTCCCTACGTTGCTCTTTAAGGAATAAGGTTAGAATTACGGCAAATCCGGGGGTAAATTCGGTTAGACTCTTACCGATTTTACCCCCGGATTTGACTTAATTTTAAAATATTTGGGAATCGTCCGCGGGTTTTTTTTTGTAATAATACCCAAGAAGAAGTAAAGATATTGATAATAGTCTAATTATGTTCAATGAGAGTTAGTTCAGACCTAATTTCTAACGACCTCATTAATATTATTTTTTTTAAATCCACAACGGGGAAGCTGGCCTGCATCTCACTTGATGGTAAGTGATGATCAGGCCGAAGGTGGAAGTGAGCTTCACCTGGAATCCTCAACCACAGAAGAACTGGCTATCTTACCTCTAACTGCCGAAACACAACAATGCTGTTAACATAGTTGTTATGGCGACAGACTTAGATAAGATAGTGATAGCCTGCCAGGCGGACTTAAAACAAGTCCTACCACCCACCAAACCGATCCGAAAACTGGAGATCGAAAATGAGTCATTACAATTTAGAGGTAAACTATTTTTAATATAGTTAGAAGCTTGGATTTGATAAGGTAAAAGGAAAAGAGTTATATTATTTCACAGGGACGAGCTGTAAAAGGTTAATTGAGAAAATACATAGGTAGCTATAGATCTAGATTCTAGGAATAAATAGACTTCTTTGTTTTTCATTATGATTTTTTATTTTTATTTAACTATTAATATTTTGACATAAAAATAATGCATTTTTGATGAATCTATCAGGTTATTAATTTGTCATTAATATTATAAATTCATAAATTAATACTATCTTACGAGTACCTCTAACTGCCGAAACACAACAATGCTATTAAAATTGTTGTAATGGCGACAGACTTAGATAAGATGCTGGTAGCTAGCCAGGCGGACTTAGAAGAACCCCTTCCACCAACCAAACCGAGCAGATTATAAAACAGTATATGTATGTAAAGCAGAATCTTATGATAGAGTGTAATTTTCTGAGATGGGGCTTTAGAGCGAAACCGAAACTATGAATAATTGAGGACAAAGGAACCGTCGAACTTCATTTGGGGATAATTTCGTGTTTCCAGTTTTTTTTTTTTTTTAATGCGCTCTTTATAAATAGATCCACACCAAGAAGAATCTTCTCTAAAATCACTAGGCCAGTGTTTCACTCACTGATCAAACAAAACACATGTAATATGTAGGTTACGTCACCACACGTTTCCCCCATTACGACCATAGACGGCGAAACGAAAGCCGAACTCTTTGCTCGCTTTCATCAACGTTATTGTGTTCATAATTCGACTATTTCGACATCTGACGTCAATTTGCGCGGGTGATTTTGTTTGGTTGGCACCTAGTAAAGCTTTTTTCGGTTTGTAGAAGGTTTGTAGTATGCGGATTTGAATTTAGAGCGGGTTGTCAATTTTGCAGGGATACGATTCGATAGCATTAATGTGCAGTCAGTGACAAAAGTGTTTTATGGATGAGTTTGCATTTTTTGTTTACGTTGGCTATTTATATTTCGATTTTTTTTATTAATGTATTTATCGGCCATATTTGGTGCGCGTTTTTATAAATATTTAACTAAAACCTTAAACTTATTTACAAGTATCAGCTATTTATAGCAACTGAGTTCTAAGCCTGTTTTGTGAAGAAGAACAGATTAGTGTTTAGCCACGTTATTGCGTCAAATAGACGGACAGAGAGAGAAGCTTTCATATCAATATAATATTAAGTAGTACGTACCTATGTGGATGTCGCGTATCTGTTTTATGCACCGGTTTGGCGTTTGACCTTCGAGCATCGTGAGGAAAGCAAACATCCGGTGTTAGAAAGAGGAAATGATCGAGACATGTTGACAGTGTTCGTAACGAGAAACAAAAACCATAAATTATCATAAATGCATTGCGATATTTAAAGAAAATACAATATTGAACTTACTGTACTGTAGAAAACATACTGCAGGGAATTATCATTTATAATACAGCCTGTAAATTTTCTTTTTTCGACTATGTTCGGGAAGGCCTTACTTGAGACAATTTTTCAGAGTATAACATAACACAGATGATATCCTTAGTTGATACCGGTGCAGTGGTCAAACCAGACATATCATAAACAATGTATAATAATTATGTAAATAATAAGCGAAATATTTTTATTATTTCACCAATTCCTAAATGGAGTTGGATAAATAATAAAATTATTTTCATAACCGTAACACGATTGTGTAATATACAATAATATTTGAAAGTTTGTGTTTGTTATTTAATCAAATAAGCAACATCATCGATGACAATCGTGTTACACGACATCAAAATAGGTTAGTTTATATCATCAATAGGTACTATAAAATACATATTTTGTATCAAGCAATACATTCCCAGTGTAAGCTGACCTTGCATTGCATAGATTTTACGTACAGTGAAAGTTCAGATTCAAAAGAAAAATTATAACTTGATTTATCGTCGACGTCGTGCGTACATTTATCTTCAGATAAATGTTGTTAAGAACACAATATCTTGCAATAAATAGTTACATGCTTGCAGTTGGTACATTTGTGATGATTTTACTTACAAACTATTTGTATTATCGATATAATGAAATAGTCACGATTTGCATGCAACAGACTGCCTGCGTATCCAGCTCTATGTATAAGATCAGAAGACTAAATTGATTTAAAGCTCTTTATGACATTGTTTCGTCTAATACCACCTCTTTCTCTGAGAAACGTATCTTCAGCTATTGTTTTATCTTTTTCATTCATTCTCCCAGATCAGTATGCAAAAAACTTACCATTCACTCGTTCATTCAATGAAAATCTTTCATTCAGCTTTATCCATTCACCGTATCCGAAATGACCTTCTTTTTTTAATTTAAACAGATGCCAACGCACCACATCGAGCTCAATACGAGACCACAGACTATAAAATTAAAAGAAAAAAACATGTCTTAGAGAAACCTATGTTTATACAGACAGACGTACGAACACCCATGAAAAGAGTCGATTTTTACGGATTTCCTAATGTGACAAACAGACTGGCCGATCTGCCAAAATTCAAGCCGATTTCTGACGAGCAAATGCTAAAGATAAATGAGATACTTGAAAATCTGCCTTCAAGATTACCTAAAAGAAAGGGCCGAGTTTTGAATACTCCTCAAAGTGTACTCTTAAGTGCCCCAGTTGTGACCACAGAAAAATCGATAGAATCGAATGACAGACAAGATGGAAAACGATGTCCACAGGGTGGGACATGCGAATTTTTTTTCTACTGTTGGATGGTCGGAGGCTTGTTAGATGGCTCTTGCGGAAGCCTTTTGAAAGGATGCTGTCACAGAGTGGCTAAAGCCGGAATCTTGGGTGTACAGGACTCGAATAGTCTTGATGCTAGCAGTGAAGGCTTGAGTTACGGACCTGTAGTGAATGATGAAAGTAAGTGGACCTGATGGCACGCCAAAGCGTAATTTGAAGGTTTTAGAAATGTTTCTAGATAACTTTTGCACGCTTTTTGTAGCACGTTTACTTATATTTTTTTGTTAGTTATTGAGCAAAGTTTCAGTTTGTGTCGGTATTTTGCGTAATAGTATTGGAATATGTAGGCATGTCTGTTTATTTTTTAGTCTTTGTTTAGTTATGTGCATGAAAAAAAGTTATTAAAATACACGTAAGTATATTTTTAGTATTTAAAGTAGTTTTTTTTTTGTTTTTTTTGTTGCTAATTTGTATTTTGTATTTCAAAAAGTTTTCTAGAAACAGTTTTTTCTTAATTTTTACTTGATCAATGTTACGCTTTAGTGTGATAGACATCAGAGCAGCGCCATCTACAGTCAAATAAACGTACTAACAGAGCTCAGATGTGGTCGTTCGGCAAGACATAGCTAGAATTAGCCATTTAACCATTTTATCGTTCATATCCGGATCCGGTGACGTCATCAGGTATTGAAAACTTATTGTACATATACTGTGTGATATATTTTTCTTTTGTATATTCTTATTTTTTTTCTCAATATTCCGCCTCCTTATTCTAACTATGTCTTGCTTTCTCACTATACATAATGATTTTGTATATATATTTTTTAATAGTCAATATATTTTTACTAACATACTAACTAATTATAATAAAATGTACTTATTGTTTTTCTTTTTTATGCTCTAGAAGACATAAGGTAAGTGCTTCAGTTTATTTTTTACTATTTTTCTAGCCTTTTAATCAAATGTGTACATATTTATTTAGGTAATTAATTTTAGAGATTTTAGTACTTTGTAAAAACAAATAACTGACGGAATAAGTTTTTAACGTAATTTAATCTATTGTTCTAATAAATCAGCTACTTATTTAACAAAGAAAAAAATAATCTTGATACATTATTAAATTTAAACACAAATTCCCAAAACTTTTGCGGACGACTGTCAACCAGTCAGCTGATTGATTGTGTTACTCAATGCGCGTTAGGTACCCATTAAGCTTTATAAAAAATTAGGTTTTATAAAATTAATGGAAATCGCTCTGAGCATCTAACGAACTAACTTTTCTTTTCTGTAGACATTAAAATAGGTATTCAAATTTCGAAGTTAAATTGAAAAAAAAAAACTAATTGAGTTTAAACAAAATATATGATATAAAATGACAAGAAGTGGATACTTGCTAACAAGAAAAAATGCCCGGCCAATTTCCGTAATTTCCCGTTCAAAATCTAGTCCCAATCCTTTCTCAGCGACTGTCACTGTCAAAATTTATATAAATTATAGGTTAATATTTCTGACAGATTAAGCCTGATATTTGAATGCGAACGTTCTAAAAATACGGGAATAGCCCCATTGACTTAAGGTCATGTGACACACTCACGGAAATTTAATTCATGTCATCAAGTTGGTATTTATAAAAATTTAAGAAATCCATTTTATATTGTACTGTTGAAGAATAGGTTCCACGTAAAGATTATCATTCAAATCAGATGCTTCGCCTAGCCTTAACCTAGCTGTGTTGTTCCAATGTTAGACCTCGTATCTAAAACGTATAGGTAGGTTGAATATTGTGAAAGCTGATAAATTACCTTTATCGTTGAAGATTCACAAGGCCGAGCTGAGTAGATTATGCAGATGAGAATGTTAGGTAGATTTGTAAGTAATTCTACAGCTATCTGTTTATAATATAATATATTAATTAATAATATTTAATATTTAAAAATATTTAATATTTAAAAATATTTAATATTTAAAAATATTTAATATTTAAAAATATTAACACGTTCCTTTAGACATTTACTAACATGTTCCTTTAGATATCTCATACTCTAGGGTAATATTAATAATATAATGAAATTTGATTGATTAATGAGACCATGTCAAAAAATCAACAGACACATGTTTTTTTTTTCTCGTTTTCATATAAAATAATTCGACAGTCACTATTATTTATGTAAAACACGAAATAAGTCAACGTCGCATTTTCTTAGCTTTAAATATGAATGATTGGTTTGAATGAAAATGATTTACTCGTACTTAGATATCAATGACCCAGTCAAACCCAGGCAGGCTTTACTTTGTGTAAATAATTTCATCACCACTGCTCTCAAAACGATGAAGGAACACATCGTGAGGAAACCGGCATGTCCTAGAACCAAAAATTCGAAGACATGTGACATCTACCAACCCGTACTGAGCCCGCGTGGTAGATTACAGCCTCTCGAAGAGAGAGAACATTAGAGGCTGATTATTTGTGTTATGTAGATATTAATGAAACTTAGATACACACATCCAGAGTCTAGTGTTATGTTAAACCCATGCATTTTTACTTATACTAAAATAATGCTTTCTTGTAAAAAGGGAGATACAATATATTGTTATCGTCTAACTAATTAGTAAAGGTCATTAAGAAAAAACTTTCCATTTTTAGGAAAAAACTGTTTTTCAATTTATATTTAGCAAGCATCGTCTTTGTTCACAAAAAAAATTTTGCTTACAAATTTTAACCAACACACACACACACACACACACAAGAAAGGAACAAAAATACCCACATGTTACACAAAAAGGCGTTGTAAACGTAAGCGACTCATCACATAGTGATGCGACCACAGAGTAGAGAGTTACAGAAGGACAGGTCTATACAGTGAGCGAAAACGCACGCACACATAGACACGCTTCACGTACAGCGAGTGCAAGCGCACTCGCCACTGGCATTCGTGTTTAACGGGTGTAAAAAGAAGTTTTACGAAGCCGAGAGTTACTTGCTCTTCCCATATTTTTTTTGTACAGGACCAAACTTGAAAACCTTTTGCTTACGGAGATATTTGAAGGTCAAAGTTCTAAAAAGGTTTGATGTTTTTTGACGAAAACCAGTTTTAAACTTTAAATTGTATATTTAAATACCCCCACGACCCTTGTACTGTTGAGTGCACACACACCCATACGCACAATGTTTTGCGTTTACCTACTTTGCCTGCTACCGTAATCAGCATTTACCGTAATTAGCACAGCGATTTCTCGCACAAAAAAAAAGTTATTTCAGCAATTATTTTTGTTCAATGTTACTTAGTTTGTTGTTACTTAGTTTTAATTAGATGACGGCTTTGTGATGATTTCTTTTAACACCCTGTATGTGCCCAAAAAGAGGCCCAGCAGAGAGAAGGCGCCTATTTCGCTCGTTGTATGGACCCGACCTTCTGTTCTATTTTGTTACGCGTCTGTACCGCACAGCTGATTCTTACGCAATTGCACTTTCTCCTTGACTCGGCGCCAGCGCATACTATATACAGTCGCGCACACAAGTTAATGTCATACTTTACATGTTATTTCATGGAAAAATTTATATGATGCGGTGTATGTTTTTTTTGGAAAACGATAATAGAAGTATGGCAACACAAATAATAAAATGATGTGTAGCCTTTTGAAGTATAAAATAAAAAATATAAATAAATTAAAAATAAATACCTACATAATTTTTTTTTTTTTTGATGACCCACTGTTCGGCAAAAGTCTCTCCCATAGCTTTCCAAACACGGGCTCAAAGGTTTTATTTTAATTAAAACTGCTTTTATTTTCGTCTGGGATTTAAATTACTTGTTCACGTAAAAACAATGTTAACCGGCCGCACTTTAACCAAACCTCCATTACAATTTGTAATGTAATTTAAAGCGTTAAACCATTTTATAAAATGCGTCATTAACTCTTTAAAAAGTGCTTTAATGTAGTATTTCAACGGGTAATGAACAAATTATAATGGCTTAGCTAGTTAATTTAGTTTACACTTTTTAATGTAGCCGGACTTCAGATTTAGAAATTAGGTTGTCTGTTAGCGGTGGCAATGATGTAATTACATTTAAATAAGTTCTGATGAAAAACTGTTTTTTGTTTATAAGTAACATCTTTTCTCTCGCTGTCCAGCAATATGTGTGAGCGATGTCGTGAAAAGGGACGGAAGTGTGTAACAGGAAGCCAGGGAAGCGCGCGCTATTTGATTTCACGAATGAGCGCGCGCGGTGCTACAGTTGGCCGTCAGATGGTACCAACACATTTTCAGAGAGGTTGGTAGGTACTGTCAACCAAGCCGTCAGATGTTACACTTCATATGCGACTACAGGGGGGCTACCACAACCTCTAAAGCAGTATTATTTTAATATTACTTTAGTGTAGGAAAGAGATAAAGCTCTACAGGTATAGCTCCATCTCTTTCCCCCACTGAAGTAAGATTAAAATTATACTGCTTTAGAGGTGGTGGTAGGACCCCTCTAAAGCTCGCTCGTTTTTTATTTTATTTGTTATCTCAAATTTTCCGGAATTCAATAAAACTGTATTGCATAGTAATACCTTTTTTTCTTCAAAATGAGAAGAATTATGGGGAAGGTGAAAGTATATCAATCTGAAATTGTCGCACTGTAGAGTAAAGTTCTCTTCCTATGTGTTCCCTTCCACATATAAAGCCCCTCAAAGCTAGAGTGAACAGGAATTTTCTGGGCCCACTCGATCCATCATAGACCTCATTCATCGCTTTCCATCAGGCGAGATCGAGGTCAATACCAGGACAAAATTAAGAAAAAAAAAAAATGTCTGCATGGAGAGGGCTATGCTTGGAGTTTCCCTACGTGATCGAATCAGAAATGAAGATATCCGCAGGAGAACCAAAATAACCGACATAGCCCGAAGTATTGCCAAACTTGAGTAACAGTGGGCAGGTACATTGCTTGCAGAACAGATGGCCGATGGGGCTGAAAGGTTCTGGAGTGGTGACCGCGTACCGGAAGACGTAGCGTTGGAAGGCCTTCCTCAAGGTACACCGATGACCTGGTGAAGGCCGCAGGAATCCGCTGGATGCGAGAAGCACAGAACCTGTCGAAGTGGCGGTGCTTGGGGGAGACCTATGTCCAGCAGTGGACGTCTTTCGGCTGAAATGATGATGATGATAATAAAATAGAAGGAACAAGTATTTATAGACTTACTCACTGTGAACCAAAATATCTTGAAATGTTTTTAAATAAGCAGACTCAAAACGGTGAAGGAAAACATCGTGAGGAAACCGGCATGTCTTAGAACCTAATATTAGAATATATGTGACATTCACCAGCCCACACTGGGCCCGCGTGGAGGATTACGACCCACTCCATCTCACCGAGACGAGGCCTGTGGCCCAGTAGTGGGAACATTTTAGGCTAATTATGATATGTTTGTTATGAGAGACGAGGAAGCGTGGTCATTAAATTTCGTTCCTTAAATTCTCAATATGAAAATAGGCTTTTGTCCTGTAGCAGGACTATAATTATAGGCTTGATATACTGGCTGAGGTATGTTGGTAAAACCCCAAATTAACCAACTTTCGGTAATTTTTTAGACCATTTCTCTACAATAGGTGACCACACAGTAAAACCACATTCTTTTTACATTACTATACAATACAATAAAAATACTTTCAAAATTCTTTATACGCAAGAACGCGGACAAAAGATGTATTCCAATTGCAAAACATATTATAAAATGATTCAGTGTGTTACAAAATATTTGTTGCAATGTGCAATGAATATGTTTCATAAAGAAAGATATTACAAAATATTCGGCTACTGGGGAGTTTTTTGCGCCTTTTTTTCCCAGCTAAAGCACTAGGAAGTGAAGTGCAGGCGTTTTGAGTGATATGTAATTTTGACGTTCAAAGTGTGCACATTCTCAGTCTAATTTGAATAAATGACTTTTGATTTTGTTTGCTACAGTATTACGTTCCTATTGACCTAAGAGTAATGATTTTCAGCCGTTTCCGTGTAGTTTAGGAGTTGACCCAGTAAATATTTTGAAATAGGCGAAGAAAGCCAACTTTAGTATGGACGCTTGCCCCACTTATAAAATAGCATGTACACTAAAAGTAATGACCGCATGTTAAGCGATTGCTCTCTAGACTTTCATAACATAACATCACGCCTGTGATTTGTGAAGGGATAGGCAGAGGAGTACCTATAGTACACCCAAATTTCGCTAACCATGTTTAAGTCCCATGTAATAGGGGGCGAGCCTATTGCCATTAATCGAGCACACATCCAGACTCCGGGCTGCTTCCGAGAAATTCCTGAAGGAAACACCTAAATTGAGACCTGAGAATCGAACCCAGCACTAGACCAACGAGGGAGTTCCTATTACTTATGTACAATACTTTAATATTGTGCAGTCCACTTGCAGTTCTAACGACTACGGACCGTGTAACAAACAAACTGCACAAAAATGCCATTCAAACTGCAATATTATGCAGTTAGCTTGCAATCTGCATAAGCTGACTGCATAAGCCCTTAGTTATGTAATAGTAGATTAGTAATACAGATGTTATTCCTATTAATATTCAATGCAGTAACCCGTCTGCGTAAGCCCTTACGAGTCTCTTGTTTAGATACGAGTCTCATTTTATGTAACTTTAGTAAGTTACATACACATACAGGGTTATTGGTTATGTGTCGACAATAAGGGGATGTAAGACAGGTCATTTACAACCACAATCCCCATTTTAACTCCTATGCAAATGTCAACAATTTTCGAGTCATTAGACATTTTAAACAGGGTGGCAGGGACATCGAACCGAAAACTGTTACGATGGATTCAGTACATGATTCTGAAATTCTGAACCTCCCTGCATTGAAATTTATATATATTTATTTTGTTTAATTTTTTGTTTATAGTTATTAAAAACAAAATCTGTTGTTTTATAGAAACGCGGTCAAAAGCGGTACGCGGTCAAAAGTACTATGGAACAGCGGTTTTTTTTTTTTAATTAACCGACGAAAAACTTCAACCCAAGGGGTTCAGAATCATGTACGGAATCCATAGTAACAGTTTTCCCTTCGATGTATGTCACCCTGTATTTTCATTTCAATAATTTTAAAATATAAAATGTCAAATTATTCGAAAATGGTTGACTTTGCCATAGGTCTTGAAGGGTTATTAGGTTGCAAATGACCTCTCCTACATCCCTTTAACGGATTGCTGACATATAAACCCTGTATAAACTCACACATTTTTCCCAGAAACTATTACAGATCGCCACCGGCTACGATCCTCATATACTTCTTTTGTTTCGGTTACGTTTATACTTCAGACAAGACTTATAGAAGAATATCCAATTTCTTCATCTCATCTTCCATCATTATCATACAGCTTTTCCTTGGCAAAAAACCACAAGGTTACTCAAACATTATATGCAATAAACTAGTGCGTTATTTCCATAACAATTTCAAAATAAGTCTACGAGGCTGCGGACGCTTTGAAATTGGTATTTCCATTTAGAGAAATGAGGTAATATAGGATACGTTGTCAGATAGCCATCTTCTGTGATTTATTTTTTCTGTGAGTTGCTGGGGATTTTGGCTAAAAACCTCTTTTGCAGGTCCATCGACCTGCTAGGTTCAAGCGACTTTCTGAAAGCATATTATGTCTATTTAAACCTATATCTTTTGTCAAGTCTTAGGCCCCGTATTCACTGGGAAACATTGTGTCTCGCGACACAAAACATGTTGCTGAAACATTGTTATGCAACTTGTGTTGTTCAACTTCCTCTTTCGTGTAAGCTTTTCTTGTGCAGCTATTGCTGAACAGGTCCGTCTATCTACTAGGTTAAACCCGTTCTCTAAAAGCTAGTGTTTTGGTTATAACAATAATAAGTAATAATATATAGGTAGATAAAACAATTACTAAACACAGCGACAGAAAATTAACGAAATTCGTCTTTTTTATTTCAGTAGGACAAACTGAACCCAATCAAAAACCGAATAAGAATGTTAACAAAACAGAATCGGAAACACTTGAACATTTTTTGTTTATATAATTTTTAGCACAACAAATTATTAAGGTGAATCGATTAATCCGTAACTGAATCGAATGTTAGAGATGTAACCTACTATCGAAGTATCGACTGTCTGAGTAGTTACGAGTACTATCTCTAGTTCTTATGTAAAGAATAGACTATCGATAGCGTGTAATTGAAAATTAAATAATTCCGCGTTTCGTATTGATATTTTTTGAAACGTACAAGAACAAATTGATTGAGATGGTTTAGATTAACATTTTATTTTGTTTTTTTTTTAATACCTTCGTCATAAATTAACACCTGTTTTCCCCCCCAAAGGTAGGGTATGCTTCCACTTTTTAACCAACTTCCAAAAAGGAGGAGGGTATATGTTCGTCGCGTACTTATGTTTTTTTTTTCTTTTATGTATGTCCGCCGATTTGTCCGTCAATTGTAGACCGATTTTGATTTTTTTTCAAAAAACGAAAATTCAAAACCAAAGACACCGACTTCCGAAATTAAAGTTATTTTTCACTTTGTAGCGTTTTTTTGGAAATCGTTTTTGTTTTGTAAAAAGTTTTTATTGTAGTTATGTTTAAGTTCCATGATGGCCATCTTATGGCGGTTCTCCAGCTTTTTCATGTTTACCGTCAGACATTTTTTTTTTAGCCAATCTAAATTTATAATATTATAAAGAGAAAAACTTAGATTTTTTGTATGTTTGTAATAAATAAACTCAAAAACTACTGGACCGATTTAAAAAATCCTTTCACCAGTGGAATGCTAAATTATCACTGAGTAATATAAGCTATAATTTATAAAAATATCATGCGGGGTAAACCGTTGGCGGAAGCTAGTGTTTCATATGTTAAAACTAAGTAAAAAAGTTTCTGAAAACGTCACCTGTGTTACAAATACAGACAGCTGTTTCTGAAAACGTCACCTAAGTTACAAAGAGAGACAGCTGTCTAGTTTGGCTGTCTTGTTCTAAATAACCATACCTTTATAAAACAAGACATACTAATCTCATTAGTTTCAAGTCCTTTCGAAACTTAACAAACAAATTATAATAGAAGTTTGGTTATCCTAAATGAAGTAAGACGTATTTTCCATTTATGCTACCAAGAACTTGTTGTAACGCCACTATTATTGAGAAAGACTAAAGAGTTCGACTTGCAATGCCGGATCTAGTGTGTGAAATAAGTTAATTCTGTGTCCTATATGAGTAACAGAGGCGATGCGATACCACGCCTTTTCAAAGGGAAGTAATTGAATGTCAAAGAATTAAAAAAAAATGTTATTTACATAATACACGGGGTGGCGTCGACGCGAGTGAACGGAGTAGAAGCCTATAGCACAGTTTTTTTATTTTTTTTAACTAAAAAAAATATCGAAATTCAAATCATACGCACCAAAATTCAAAATTCAAAAGTCATTTATTACCACTAGGCTGAGAATCAGCACTTTTCGCAGGTCAATTACATGAGACAGTCCCCCAAAACGCCCACCCTTCACCACTTCCTAGTGCAATAGCTGGGAAGAAGAAGTGGCGCAACAAACTCCCCAGCAGCACAGCTGTCTGTGCAATTAGAAGAACAAATCACACCCTACTAAATGCGCGGAATTTATCAATGAATTCGTAGCTTTCCTTAGCGACCGATAGGTAGTCGCCGCACTTGCCATTGGCCTCTTTGATATCCTTTCGCAGGCGCACAAGCCGCTCGCGCATCCCCGCCCGCCCGCGTGGTCAATGCTACTAAGCAAATATTCCCGGGTATGGCTTCTGTTCCACTTACACAACACACCATATTACTCTCGTGACGGTAAAAAAAATCAGCCGGCATATACAATGTCGCCCATGGGCATGTGACCGCCCGTATTTTTCTGAATATTCATGAAAAATTATCGAAAATTAACTTTAAAAGGGGGGTCTATCTTTAATATTTTTCATGTTATTCAATTTTTTATGTTTTTAGTAGCGTTTGCCATATCTTCTATGTTATTGGCTCGATTTGTATTCTGTTTATTATTTCTAATAGCTTACGAGTTATTTTATCGGATTAACTAAAAAAAAATAGTAAAATTTGTCGACTATGAAAAAAAAACGGAGGTGAAGATTTTTTTTTCCAAAAAAACAGTATTTATTTTAAAAAACATATGTGAAATTATGTTAATTATACATAAAATTATAGCGGGATACTGAAAATAAGAAAAAATTAAAAAAAAAGCAATTAAAGATAGACCCCCCGTCTATCTTTAATTGCTTTTTTTGGGCGACATTGTATACAAATATTGCTCACTAAAGGATATTTCTTTCTTTACCTCGGTATGTAATGGTTGAATATTGGGGAAACTGATTCATATTTTCGTTTACAATTCAATTTCTCACGTAGTACTCTGACTAATTTGTATGACGAGAATGACTTAATCACTTATTTGGCAATCGAAATGGAGATAGCCGCACGACGTCATTAGTATACCTACACGAATGAAAGTCGGTCAATCTGTGACTAAGAGTGTTGGGACAGCAATGATTGATATGTACATACATAACAAACATAATTATGTGTTGTATATATACAACCTTATTACTGTTTATATGCCTGCGGTTTAGAAAAGCTCAACATTACTTG
Organism: Agrochola lota; assembly: GCA_947364205.1. NCBI lineage: Eukaryota > Metazoa > Arthropoda > Insecta > Lepidoptera > Noctuidae > Agrochola > Agrochola lota. Next base: position 8,778,046 of record OX376245.1, on the reverse strand, counting down.
TCGTTATGATTTCGTAGTCGTTAGCTATAATAGAGCCCTGTCAGAATACCAGCGCTGCGGTATTTTTATTTTTTAAATATCGCCGCATTATGCTGAGATAGGAGCCTTTTGGCCTCGCACAGGTCGTTATTATTCTGTTAGTTTTTAAATGCTCCTTTTTTGTTTTTTTTAGTTTATAATTTTTTATTATTACTTACTGTTTGTAATTCCTGTGTGTGTCGCAAATAAAATATTTTTATTTTCTTTTCTAAGAAAGGAAATAATTATTTCTTTTATTTATTTTCTTTCTTTTCTTTCTTTTCTTTCTTTCTTTCTCTTTTTCTTTTTTATAATAATCGTCATTTATTGTCGTTGCTTATATAGTTAGTAGGTTTGTATCTATGTAACCATTACATAGCATTTATCTTTGTATCTATTAGAGTATATTATACTTATATAATTTTTATTTGCACCAAAGACGGCCCCATTTTATGTCCAGAAAATCACTGTCCATTCCAAGGTTGCCTGCAAGAGATTCACGCTCACTTCACCTAAGTTTCACGTTAATATTTTTACAGAATCGACCGACAGGAGCATTTTGAAAAAAAAAACAAATACATATGCAAAAAAAAAAATACACATCCCCCTTTCAAAGACAATTTTAGAAAAAAAATCATAAATATTCAGAAAAATACGGGATGTCACATGCCATGCATATGTTACAGATAAAAGCAGCATTCAGTTTTATAAGTCGATATAATTCAGTAGGCTTTCAGAAAACAGGGGAAGAGTCTCTCATGTGCCAAGTATTCCATCGAAATGCAAACGATGTATTCCGATGGAATTTTGAGAATCCTTTGATAAATGGTATAATATTTTTGCCTTTTTTAATGGCATCTCAACAATCTTTCTGGTTACTAACCATTTCACAAGTAGCTTTTTACTACTGTAACTTAACGGCACAGCAGTAGGAGCCCTGGTGTTGTTCGCTTCTGCGCAACGGGTCGCTGCAAGTTCATTTTCCGTACCGAACAAATATTTCTAATAACTTCAAAAGCTCTGTGCAAGCAAGACTTGTTTCTATAAACTAACATGATACAACAGTAATTCTTGTAAGTCATAAAAATCAATAAAAATTGCCTCTTCAGCTATCCTATACTATTAAACTAGCAATATTTGTATATATATATTTGTAATGACGTTCTTGAAAACGGCTCTAACGATTTCGATGAAAGTTGGAATATAGGGGTTTACGGGGGCGAAAAAAATCGATCTAGCTAGGTCTCATATGTGGGAAAATTCGTTTTCCCCATATTTTCACCCAAGCAGAGCTCGTTCGCCCTAAGTTTAGAACAAGATGGCTACCTTAGAATGTCATTACCATATCACAACATGACAGCATGGAATTAGTAAGTACCTACTATCATGAAATCTTTTATGGAGGTTGTATAAAAGAGGACATGACATAGCCATATTTAGTCACTTTGTCAGTTGTGCGTCCGTCTGTTCATCCGTGAATATGTAGTTATAATAATAATTGTCATTGGCCAATGTCAACACGGTGAAAGGTGTCGACGGCTGACAGTGGCGCAGTGCGGAAACTACGCGCCGCCGCGCCTGATTACAAGCTGATGTTGTGTGATACAAGTTATAAGATGTAGTGGGTAGGAATGTTTTGCAGAAATATCTTTTCATGATAGAAAATGGAGTAAAGTACAGTAGCACCCACATTCCACCACTTATGTTGTAATTTTCATTGTGTAAAATCAAACTCAAAAACTCAAACTCAAAGCATTTATTTCAAATAAACTAGTTAGTACTTTTGAATTGTCAAGGGTTCGGTCAGTAAAAAAGATGAAGCTATTGAGCAGCCCATTCCAAAGCGTAGTAGGTTCTCATGGAGAAGAGCGGGTAAGAAACTCCACGGACTACTTTAATTATTTCTTGACCAAAAAGCTTTCTGTTGCTTAGCACATCTTTTAAGTCGTCTTTAAAGAACTCTTCTGCTTACTCCGTTGCCGCGACATCCTATAACTCACACCACACATGAAAAGCAGCGCGCTCAGTGAAGCCACTCGTCTTCCGGCGCGCGACTCAGTACGATAATCAAGGGTCGGCAGCTTCCGCACGATTATCTGAAGATAGCATGATATATTGCTATATATTATAATTTATATTGTTTTCCTTTGAAACTGGTATGTTTGCAAGTCTTGGTACAAATCTTCTTTTCGTATCGACGGTACATCTATGTTGGTTATACAGTTTAGGCCCACGTTTATTGCGGCGTTAGAGGCGTTGTTCAGATCGTCAAGGGTGCAGGTAAATGGACAGTTGGGAGACTAGCGGATGGGATATAGAGGGTTATTTTTTCATGAGTGCAGTTTTTCTTTTTTGCGAATCCATTCTTACTCTGACTCATGTGCGTATTGTATAATTATCACTTGCTTCAAAAACGGTGAAGGAAAGTACCTAAGATATATTTCTCGACGGTATGTGAAGCAGAGGCCTCAGAGGCCTATGGGCGGCATAAAAAATCTGACACCAGCCGTTCGATTCTGTAAAAATATCACCGTGAAACTTAGGTGAAGTGAGCGTGAAGTGAGCTGTCAATAGTGTTAATCCCTAGCATCCTGCCGGTCGATTCTGTGGCAGTGACAGCTCACTTCACGCTCACTTCACCTGAGCTTCACGTTAATATTTTTACAGAATCGACCGACAGGTTGGCAACTATACGAAGAAGTGACTTTTGTGTAAAAGTGTTTCGGGATAGTACACAACCTTACTCGCAACCGGCGTGCGTGTATGACCAGATGTTTGGACGTAAACGAGGTGAAGGAGTATGTAAGGACCATAACAGGTGGTGTTCTGTAGTTTCTGCCTACCCCCATAGGAAATAAGCGTGATTTTTGGCTGACTCTGACGTTGTATGCATCGAAAGATGATAACCATTCTCCATAAGGTCTATTTTCTAGTTCAGATACTTCTGTGGCGGCATCTACATCGCCATATACGAACTACGTATCAAAGACCTGACGTCACACTAATCCTGCATCGCGCAGTTAGAGTTTACCGCGCGAATGACAAATATAAGACTATCCAACATCAATCGTTCGGGTCGGAGGATCCTCCCTTTTCAGTAGAGCATGAGTGAACTTTACACCTTGTTCCTCATACCTGTAAATTTCTTAAAAAATATACTCATCGGTATCGGCCATGTGATGTGCTTCTGTTTTTTCACAATTCAGAGCAACAAGTACAAGAGTTATTTAGGTTTTCCATCTGGAATTTCTCAGTAGCGGCCCGGAGTCTGGATTTGTTACCGGTTGATGGGAATAGGCTCGCCCCCTATTACATAGGACTTAAACATAACTGGCAAAATCTGGTTGTGCTATAGGTACTCCTCTGCCTAGCCCTTCGCAGATTACAGGCGTGATGTCATGTTATGAAAGTCTAGAGAGCAATCGCTTAACATGCGGTCATTACTTTTAGTGTATATGATATTTTATAAGTGGGGCAAGCGTCCATACTAAAGTTGGCCACTTCCTTTCTTCGCCTATTTCAAAATATTTACTGGGTCAGCTCCTAAACTACACGGAAACGACTGAAAATCATTACTCTTTAGGGCAATAGGAACTTAATAAGTTAGTAAACGGAATCAAAAGTCATTTATTCGAATTAGACTGAGAATGAACTCTTTGAACGTTAAAATTACATATCACTCAAAATGCCTGCACTTCACTTCCTAGTGCTTTAACTGGGAAGAAGTGGCGCAAAAAAACTCTCCAGCAGCAGAATATTTTTTCCCCGGGGAAACAAGGCGTGTGTTATGTTATTTAATTTATTTTATTTACATAGGACACCTAGTTGTCCCAAATCCTTCAAAACATTACTTTCCCGCTTTTAAAATAATCGTCTACCTCAATTGCTTCCGCTCACATCTTGTACCACACACCAACGCGGCGCGTGCGCGGCCGAGCGTCACTTCCGGCGTGTTGCAATCAAGGGCGCACTACTTCCGGTCGATTATCTGAAGATACATTATTTAATGGTAGGCTTATGAAAAACAGGACTTTCATAAATGTATGTTTAAGGCGGCATTTAAAAGATGATTTGTCTGTCTGTTTCCTTTTTAACCGACTGAAAAACACGAGGTTTTATTTGGGATCCGAAAGTATGTTTGTCAGTCCGCAATTTTCTCAAAAACTGCTGAGCAACTTTTAATAGTTTTTTCACTAACGTAATCTTCTTTCTTTCGGGAAGGCTTCTTCCATCATCTCTATCTGCCCTCATCTGAGTATTCACCCCTTTCTAGCCATATTATCTTTCACACAGTCCATCCAGCGTTTCTTTGGTTTTCTTTTTCTCCAAAGCTATCTCTATTCAAATGTTCTTGACAATGGCCTAAGCCCATTGCTGGACATGGATCATGTCCAGACATGGATCATGGATCATGTCCAGACATGGCTTGAAATGGGCCTTATACATATTATTAATATTATCTTTATTTGCGTTCCATGACAAGGGCAAGATCTTACAATGGCTTAAAGCTAAGGATCAATTACGGACCCTGTAGGGCACGGCAAAAAGTCAAAAATATGACATTAAAGTGAAATTGTTGAGGTCGGCTTCCAGTCTAACCAGATGCCGCTGAATACCAGTATTTTACATGGAGCGACTGCCTATCTGACCTCCACAACCCAGTAAGTGGGTAATACGATACTCCTTGGTAAGACCGGTTGTCAGACTATCGGGGTTCTAACGACCCGTAACGACTGTCAAAGATCTACAAATGAGAGCCGGGACCCAACGGCTTAAGGCGCGGTGTTACCTCAATATTCACAAAAAACTGGTTTCTTGGATAGTCGAGTACCTATGACATAAAGCAATGGAAATATACGACGCAAAAATACAGTGGACAGAGAAGGGTTTAAAGAAAAAAATTAACCGAATAGAATAGTAGAAAATAGTTTGATATTCCCAATAAAAATACTTCACAAAAATAAACATTGGCGTCGAATATCTCCGTATTTTCAGCGATACGAACTTTTTTTTTTAAGAGTTCTATAGAATAAATATAATTTTATAACTTTAACCAGACAATTATTTAATTTAATGTGTATATTCTGAATAATCTAAATAAAACCTGTAAAATAAATGCCCATTCGCAGCTTACTCACATCGGCTTACAACCCAAATATTTATTCGATTTTCAACCTTATTTAATGCTCTGTAATTGTGAAAATAGATATTGCGGTCATACGTTAGTCATCGGGCAACCGTATAGCTTGCAGACGAAGTTGTGTGAGTGCAGCTGTAGCGTTTAAAATCGTAGTCAGTCCGCGCCTTAACGTGCTTTCCGAGGCACGCGGAGGAGACTCGGTAGGTAAAGATGGTCAGCCATTCTCGGATACGGAAGCGTAGCTTAACCTGATGGATCGACCCGCGCGGCTGTCACTACTGAGCAACGAGCTCCTCCATGAAATACAAATAATAATAAATTTAATATGAATAATTTTCATAACTGGCGAATTTTGGGGTTACGATACACTCTTGCCTAACCCTTGGAATTTAAGCGTCATGTTATTTATATTATGTTATTTATTAGTTACGTCACAACACAGTAAAACTATAACAAAAGAGAACTCAAAACCGCTGCTCGTATTTCATATACACTTTCTATGTCTTTCGACAATGGCATTAGATTCTATTGTGAAGATTGTAAAACAATGGACTAACGAAACTCAAATTTATACGTCTTGTCTTTATCTTGAATATTTTAAGCGAAAGTGATACATTTCTGTGTGCTTTTTAAGGTCGACTGAAGTTAGTTTTTTAGATAATAATGAGGCATTATTTCTAAGGATTTCGTGGTAATAACTGCCGCAGGGGCGATCCATCATGTTAAGTTACGCTTGCCGGGGTTGTTCTGTGGATGGGTGACCATCTTTACATACTGAGACCCCTCCGTGCTTCGGAAAGCACGTCAAGCCTTTGGTCCCGGCTGTCATTTCTGGATCTTTGACAGTCGTTACGGGTTGTCAGAAGCCCGAAAGACTGACAACCAGTCTTACCAAAGGGTATCGAATTACCCAGTTACTGGGTTGTGGAGGTCAGATAGGCAGTCGCTCCATGTAAAATACTGGTATTCAGCTGCATCCGGTTAGACTGGAAGCCGACCTCAATATAGTTGGGAAAAGGCTAACCAGATTGATTGCTGCTTTCTGCTGAGGAGTTTCTTGCGCCACTTCTTCTTTCCAGCTAACGCACTAGGAAGTGGTGAAGGTTGGGCGTTTTGGGGGACTGCTTTGTGTAATTTTGACGTTGGAAAAAACTGCTGATTCTCAGCCTAGTATGAAAAAATTTCATTTGAATTTGAATTGAATGAGACATTATTTTAACAAGAAGAAAATAGCATTGTTTATTTTTTTTATCCCAAGGAGAAAGCTCTTGGCCTGCATCTCACTTGATGGTAAGTGATGATCAGGCCGAAGGTTTCTACCTTCGGCCTGATCATCACTCAGACTCTGATCAGCTCGCTTCTGCGAGCTTAACCCGAAATCCACAACCACAGAGGAACTGGCTATCTTACCTCTAACTGCCAAAACACAACCATGCTTTTATCATTGTTGTTATGGCGACAGACTTAGATAAAATAGTGGTAGCTAGCCAGGTGGACCATCATGTTTGCTTACTATGTGATAGCGAAGTCCCAGGTTTCTAGAGATGATTTTCTTAACCGTTAATGCATTGACGAAATTGACCGATGTTTTGTAAAGTTGATTGATTTACAGTATGTCAATCCAGCATTTGAATCCAGCCCATCCATCCTATTCAAAACTAACCAGATATAGGCACAAATCATTTTTCATTTGTCATTATATTGGCAGTAGCTGCACCCCACGGTTTCATCCACATATGTCTCGATCCCGTAAGAATATTGGGATAAAAGTAATCTATAACCTAACCCAGGTCATGGTCTATCCATGGGCAAAATTTCACCCAAATCCGTACATCCGTTTTAGCGTGAAAACGTAACAAACAAATGAATAAACTCACATTCACATTTATAATGTTAATTAAGATACTAGTGCTGTAAAATTCAGTTTTTGTATTCGGAAACTTTCAAAATGCCTTTTTTACACCTAAAACGGTTACTACATCAATTTCAGTGTTGTAATTACAATTAATTGTTAATATTCTAGTTAGCCACATTTCATATTTCCATACAGTAATATTGCCAAATTTATTAAAACAGCGAAATATTTGACATCTATTTGCGACGTTGCCCACTTTCAGACTAAACGCTCTTAATTGTCGAAATGGAAGGCCTCTTGTCAAAGTGGCGCCATCTGGTGTGTTGAATTTTTACGACTCCCTTTACCGTTTGCTTTATTCTAATCCAGCGCTGAATACTGGATGCTGGACTGGATTGATAAGTATTTATCATGAAAGAAAAGAGAGAAAGTTTTTTTTTTTTCATTTGACAAATATATGACATTGGTCAAATATCGATCTAGAGTACTGTGTACCAGCGCTGGTTTGAAATGCTAGATCAATGTAAATAAGCCTCGAAGTACCATCGCGGTAACGCCCACTTTGAAAACAAAATCCCATGAACACGACCCTTTTTTTTTGTAGGTAAAGCGCATGAGGCGCGCTCACTGGCGGCACGGCACGGCAAGGGATATTTATGCGATAATTAGAAATATATCTTAACAGTATGACAGTAACATTGAAATCAGCGCTGCCGCAGTATCCTTAGGCATGCCGCGACGTCTTTAGGCATCATCATTGAAATTTCAATTTTATTGTCATACATATATGTATCTAAGTTATATTTCTATTCGTCGCATAAATATCCTTAGCCTTGCCGTGCTGCCAATGAGCGCCCCGGTCCTTACTATAGCGGCCGAGCGCTGCAAGCAGGAATAGTCCTTACGCTGTTCAGATATGCGTGTTCGCGATAGTACCTATTTATTTATTTCGATCGAAACGTTTCTCTTAAATTGACTCCAACGAGTAACTATTCAGTAATTTAATGCATTAACTGTCCACAATCATGGCCTTATTTAAATTTAATACCTCACTAAATGGTCTTATTGCTCTTCCCAAATATTGTCCTTATGAAACGGGAAAGAATCTCTAAAGATTCATTCTTTAGAGATTCTTTGTGATATAAATTTCGTCCTACGCTAAATAATCGTAAAAATCAATGGGCTTTTTAATCGTATTCGTGTATGGGACGTTTTACTTTTCCAAACACTAGAATGATCGTATTAAAACCCAATAAGATTTAAATTAAATGTTTATTTTATAGTTTTGGGCATTGAAAGAGGAACGTGGGTGGTGATTGCTATTGGATTACTATTAACCGTTTAAATCAAGATGGTTGGATAAAAGCTTTGGGGATCAAAGAGCACGTATTCCTAAATAAATGCGAAAGTGAGTTTGTTTGTTTGTTACGCTTTCACGCTAAAACGGGTGAACAGATTTGGATGAAACTTGGCACATAGGTAAACCATGACCTGGGTTAGGGCATAGGATACTTTTTATTCCGATATTCCCACGGGATCAAGACTTATGCAGGTGAAACCGCGAGGCGCACCTAGTATCGAGTAGAAATATAAGAATATATATTCGAGACTAGCTTCTGCCAGCGACTTCGCTCGCGTGGGCCCTAAGTCCTTAGGTGCTCCTTATAACATCAGCTATCTGCTAGTGAAGTCTCGTCAAAATCAGTCCAGCCGTTTTGGAGATTAGCCGGGGCAAACAGACAGACAGTTTTTTTTTAACAATGGTTCTTTTCTTATTTATCGTGTATACTTTCATTTATTAAAAAGCTGTTATTTTAAAATCAAATAGTGACTTCAATTGTATTTATTTGTATACAGGGTGGCAGGGACATCGACGCGAAAACTGATACCATGGATTCAGTACATGATTCTGAACGCCACTGCGTTGAAATTTTTCGTCGGTTATTTAAAAAAAAATGTTAACGCAGGGGGGTTCATAATCATGTACCTACTGAATCCATGGTATCAGTTTTCGCGTCGACGGACGTCCCTGCCACCCTGTATAGATAACGTTTATTTCAGGTAGATACAATGATTCGTGCTTTAGTTTTTGAATATGGAAATTCGAATTTTGAGAGACAAAGTAAGCCTTTCATCAGAGAAGAAATTAAAAGTAAATTCCTTTTCGGAAGAATTCAACGCTAATTGCTAGCCATGTATCGCTTAGGGGGCTAATACCGTCATAAGCTAACAAGACACACCTCTACCACACTGGAGGCCTACTAATAATGTATACGAACGTGTGTGTACTTTTTATGAGTTGAGTAACGTAAGTGGCACATTATGTCATTGTGTGACACTTTTGAAGTGTGTGCATGACATAACAAATTTTTTTTTCTTGTGGATATCCTCCGCCTAACTATCTCCGGCCGGGGTGTGAGACCGGTCTGCAGATTTATCCTCAGCCCTAGCGGGTATTAAGACGCAGCTATATGCCAGTGACCTTGAGTTTTAAGTTTGCGTGTTCTGTACTGAGCTCACGCAACGCGTCGTACGTCCAGCCAGTAATAGGACTCGCCCATCAAGGAGCGCTGTCCCGAATTAGACGCGTTATTAATTTATTATACGTCAAATAAAAGGTACCTATTTTAATAAAATACGTACAGTAAAAGATCAATAATTCAATTATCTTTATAACAAGTACTGCCACCCTCAGTGGCTGTTATTTATTTATTTAATACTTCAAGCACAGAAATGTACAGAGGCGGATTTTATAATGCCATAGGCATTTTCTACCAGTCAACCTTTGGGTGATGCAGAAAAAAACAGTGGTAGATGCAATTACGTAAAATTGAGGAATAAAAATCCCGTTACCCTCTGTGAACGGCACCATCTGTACCAGTCACCCTCTGTTTCCGTCAACGTGTAAGTACTTATTATGAGTTGAGTAATTTAAGTGGCACACTTGTGTGGCACTTGAAGTACGGGCTTGAGTTGAGCACAGAGTTGAGAAGCTGTCTGTAATACTTTGGGGAAAGTGAGAGAGGATTAACATAGGAAGAGAGAGAAGTCAATAATTTGCGAAGAAAACGCTATTCAAAATTTTCCATTGTTTATAACTTCTATACGATAAGCTACTTTTTATTACACACTAAACCTCACGAGAAGTAGTCTGTAATTACTACCTTTTGTAAAAACTTTAAGGCCTTTTTCCTCAGCCTGTTATTTTATCTGAAATATAATTTATAATTTGAATTCAATCGATTATCAAATAACATCATAGATGCAATGATAACAAACTCTTTTTTTGAATAGTCAAGAAAAAAAACTTTCCTAAAAACCATAAACGCGATCCAATTCAGTTCAGCAATTTCCGAGAAAGCCACACACAAACGCAATCCCATTATAATTCCGAAGTAAAAGTCGTCACCACGTGATCGAATCCGCAAACAAAGCTTGTATTACATAACAAACATACAGACAAACATACAGACATTGAATTCAAATCACAGTGAGGTGACATACTTAAATTATATATGTATTTATTCTACTCATAGAGTCTTAAGACCTTGAATATTTGAATGTGCATTCAAAAATGCGGTGTGATGTTTAGGGTGCATTAATAAGTGTAGTGGCCATTAAAGAAGCTGAGGTGGCTCAGTGGTAACGGCCGTGACTTACCGAGTTGTAGGTAGTAGGTAACCCAGGCAGGCGCTTTAATAATACCAGCCTGTTACTGTTCCACTGCAGGGCAAAGGCCTCTTCTCATATAGAGAAGGCACGAGCATTGATCACCACGCTTGCTCAAGACGGGTTGGAGATTTCAGACTTATATTAACTATAAGTCCAGGTTTCCTCACGATGTTTTTCCTTCACCGATGTCAGTAATGTCCAAGATAAACTCAGAAAGTACATATGAATTGAAAAAGTCACATTGGTACTTGCCCGGATTTGAACCCACAACCTCGTACATGAGAAGGGAGGCCTTAACCACTCGGCCATCACGATTTTCACGAGGCGCTTTACTTTGTGTAAATTATTTCATCACCACTGCTCTCAAAACGGTGAAGGAATACATCGTGAGGAAACCGGCATGTCCTGGAACCAATAATTCTAAGACATGTGACATCTACCAACCCGCACTGGGCCCGCGTGGTAGATTACGGCCCACTCCCTCTCACAGAGAGGAGGCCTGTGTCCCAGTAGTGGAAACGTTATAGGTATGCTATGGTGTTACGCGAATCGATAGAAAGAGAGGAAGTATAAAAGTGGCGCCGGTAGTGTGGCGGCATCTACAATCGCCACATGCGAACTACGCATCAAAGACCTGACGTCACACAAATCCTGCATCGCGCAATTAGAGTTTACCGCGCGATGGACATATATACAATCTCCCACAACCTTTGGGCAGTTGCCCGCCAGACACGACACCCGTCTGGTTGGAGGATCCTCCCTTTTCTATGGGGGATGAGTGAACTTTACACCCTGTTCCTCATACCCCTAAAGTAGTAGAAATAGTCTGGAAACCGGTTGATACGGAGGAATAAAGGACATGTTTTGTGCAAAGATTCATCTTGAGGGTAAATATTCCCGGCCATGTCTCATGTTCAGTGTTGACCTTCTTTGCTTCGTAAACACAACTACATACATAATGATAGTGGGCCCATGACACTGCCCTTCTTATCTATTACATACCTTGTTTACACTTTCTACAGTTTAAATGGAACTCCCTGTAACTATTACGTTAACTACTGCGTTATATAATATAACTAGCTGCAGCCCACGGTTTCACTCGCATAAGTCTCGATCGCGTAGGAATATCGGGATAAAAAGTATCCTATGTCCTAAAACAGGTCATGGTCTACCGATAAGCCAAGTTTCATCTCAATCAGTTCAGCCGTTTTAGCGTGAAAGCGTAACAAACAAACTCACTTTCGCATTTATAAAGTTAGGATTACGATCCAACAACAATGAACGCGATCAGCACATCTAAATCAAGTTCAAGAGCTGTCAGTGTCAATATTCCAAAAAAACTTGAAAGAAAAAGTATTTATAAGCACAGGAGATCTCAAATTAAACTAAAAAACACTCATTGAAACATAAATAGAAAAAAAAACAATAAAAATAAAAACATAGTAAAATTAAAATAAAAGCAGAAAGTCTTGTGTGAGGCCAAAAGGCTCCTATCTCAGCATGATGCTGCGACATTTAATGATAAATGTCGCAGTGCTGGTATTCTCATAGGGCCCGCTATGATGTCACGGATTGATAGATACAGAAAAATACAAAAAAAATGGCACTGACAGCTCTTAAACGTGGATCAAACTCAAACTCGAAGCATTTATTTCAAATAAACCAATTACAGCTATTTTTGAATTTTCAAGGGATTAACTAGTCAGTCAGGAATATGAAGCTAGTTGCCCATTCCAAAGTGTACGAGGTTCCTATGGAGAAGAACGGGCAAGAAACTCCACGGACACTCTTTTAAATCAAAAATATTGTTACAAAATATTGGTTACATCATTCATTACACGTTAAAGAGGCCGTAATAAAAAGATAAAAACAATTCAAAAATTTAAATAAGTTAAAAACGATCGCGTTCAGTTTTTATTGGTGAAAATCGCCCTTTTTTTTTTGAGGATGGGAAATCGTCAAATGACTTCTCCCGCTCTGGGCGGAGCGAGAGGGCGTGTCAGACTTTTACTGACCAAAACCCACCCGTGTTCCTTCCGTTGCCCGTGTGCCGGGGCCGCGATATCCCTTTCGGACAAACCCGCAACCCCAGCAGGCATTGGTCCTTACGGACCCCGTCAGTTGGTGATTATTGAAATCGCCCTGAGACGTCTACAGACGGCAGTGACCACTCACTATCACTTAGCTCATAAGTTCATTTACCACCCAATAAGATAAAAAAAAATGAGGCCACATAAAGTAAACAGAGCCAACTCAAAAATCACGATAATTACCATAACTGCCAAAACACGGAAACCCGCAGGAAATACCAGTTAATATTGAGTTACGTCATTTGACGTAACGTAAGTTAAAGTTGGTCAAGCGGTCGGCTTTCTAAGTGACATAATATATGTTAGCCATGGGTTACTTCACTGTAGTTGTCAGAAGTCAGAACACGTTTTGTAAACAATCTTAGTGTTGATTGGTCTTGCATGCCATTGCTGACTTGGGTATCGTAAATCACTGTTCATAGGGTCACAGCATTATGCTGAGCGATGACCGTTTTGCGTGGATGTGACGCATATTTTGAACCCAACTTTTTCTTTTTTGAGTTTGTATTTTTTCTTTGCGTAATTTTTACCGCAAATAAACGTATTTTCTTTCTGCATTTCTTATTTTCTTTTGAAGTATGGGGTTATCGGTTTTCGATAGACGGTGTTTGTAGAACTCGATAGCTTCAAGTAATTAAAATTAATTTCAAAAACTAAAACCCGAATATTGAAAAATTACATATTTATTTTTTGTTCATGGCTTTATAGAGGGCGCCATATTGACTTTAATGTGACGTCACATTATCACATAGCCTATTTAGAAGTTATGAGATAACAGATGAACATACATACATGCCGGTCAAAATCATTACTCTCCTTTTTTTTTCGCCGTAGTCGGGTAAAAATAGACCAAAGGCTTTTGAGATAATCGCGGGGATGCCGAACTTACGGATCTAACTTGAAACTGGGATTTTAGGATACGGTCAAAATGTTTTATGTTAGCAATTGACTTAATGATGAGTGGGGATGATGACAAAAAAATTTTTTAGTACGTCTTATTGATTATTAAAAAATATTGGATGTATTTTTTCCTTTTGTACGTAATCTAAAGATTATGGCGATACATTGAGGTAAAATGTGCCATGACGTCACGAGTATGTAGATTTTATACACACTAGTGACGTAGCGACCTCCACTCGCCAACTTAAAATGCGTTTTATCTAAGTCATTTTGTATTAATATGATAAAGCAAAAAATACGTGTCTAATATTTTTTTATTGTCTGACTGACGGACTAATTATAATTTCTGTTTTTTTACCCAGGCATCATCCCTATTATCAATCAGTGTTTTTTACGTTAATTAATTTTTGTGAGGCTCAAACTGGAGGCGTTTATTTTCATTTAACTATATTTATTTGTGAGTAAGAAAAATGAACCCAGCTGCCCATTCCAAAGCGTAGTAGGTTCCTATGGAGAAGAACGGGCAAGAAACTCTAGGGACACTCTTTTAACACTTTTGACTCCACCCACTTTTCATAGAACTCCTAGTCAGTCGTCGTGCCGCCATACATATAAGTGAACCCTCCGGGCGGGTTGCCGGCATTACTTTTGCGCTGAAGTTAACTATCGCGGACGGTCCGGGCATTAGGTTTAGAACCATATTATAAAACACTAAAACGAAGTAAAATAGTGTTTTCAGGGAGTCTTGTCGCTATACGTAGTTTCCAACCTCTTAATTTTTTTGTGAATGTTTGTAAATGTGAACAAAAAAAATTAAATAACTTGAATTTTAAATCTAACGCATTTACTAAAAATAAAAATCTAATTTTTATCTAATAAATCTTGTTAAAATATACATAAAATTTTATTTTCACGGTTTATAATGCTGTATTCGCCAAGAAAAATCTACATTTAAAATAGCTCTCAGCATCCCATATGAGACTAGGAGAACCCTCCAGGAGGGCTCCCGGCACTGAAAGTGTTAAACCAAAATATTGTTCATCATCGTCCTGCCCTTATTTCAATTTACATATTTAAGGTTGTCTAAGTGAGGCTCTCACCAATGAACAATACATATATGTCATTGTACAATATTCCATAACAATTTTGTCACTGACATCTCTGGAACGCGTCTTAGAAATACTGATCACCTTCAGTTTCATTGGTGAAATCAGCGCTAAGTGCGAATTTCATCAATGTAATTGAACGCGTTCAGCACATCCAAACGCGTTCAAATGCTGTCAGTGTACAATATTCCATAACAATTTTGACACTGACAGCTCTTGAACGCGTTTTAAAAATCGAAGTCTGCTTCTTCCGTTTATTAGCAGTCTTTCACATCCATTCCATTTCATAATCTTTCAAACAGTCCATCTCTCGTTTCCTTGGTCTTCCCCTACTCTATAGCCCTCCACAGGCATACTCAAATCCTTCCTAAGTTTCTTAAATCAGGTTTCAATATCCTTTTGTTAAGGAATTCTTATCGTTTTATAACCTCATAAATATCAAATTAGAAAGCTCTTTAATATCAAGATGACAGCTGCCCAACATATTCAATTTCCTTTATCCATACGACGACATATCAGGCTATATATGTCCAGTATAATTTGACCTTACATTGTTAAGCTTTCTGTAGAATGACAGGTTAGGTTATACTGGTTTGTGTGCGTTCCAAAAGATTGTTTTAAAAATCGAATCATTTGTTCAGAATGCGGATCTCGTTATGTAAGGGAGTTGTGTAAGACATTCGGAAATATGGTATTTATATTGATGTTTACTGCAATTTGCATCCACATGAAGGCATGATGGTGATATGTTTGTTTTAGAATGTATGAGTTTTCTTCCTTTTTCGTGTGGTTAGTGACTAACCTGGTGTCGGAGTTTTAAAGCCGCCCATGGGCCTCTGACTTGGCTTCACATGCCGTCAAAAAATATCTCTCAGGTATACCGGTTTCCTCTCGATGTTTTCCTTCACCGATTTTGAAGTACCTAAGTGATAATTATACAATACGTACATGAATCCGAAAAGTCTGAGGTTCGAACTCGAGACCTATGACTTGGCACTCCGACGGTCACACCACTATGCTATCACTGCTGAAGTATGAAGTAGTTAAATGAGATCAGATGTTCCGTTGTATTTGGTTGGACTGTAAGCCCACTCTAAATTGCAATGAAAATGTAAGTAATATTAGCACGTATTTAATCGAACCTTTAATAATTCCCATTTAGCGCTCCTAAAAATATTATTGATCACCCTAATATAATGATTGCGCCTCTTTTTCTGAATATCAAATAATTCCTGTTTTTGCGTCCTAAAAATACTAAATAGCCAAGTACTGCGAGCAACTTGCATGTTGCGACGGGGATGGGGCACAGTTCTAATTATGTTAGGTTAGAACTGTGCCCATCTGGTTCCATTTGGTCCTGGAGCTTAGTTACTGCTACTAATACAGCTCGCGCGTGGTTGGTCACAGTTCGTACCTAACCTGTTTGGTCGAGGTACCGTATCAGAAACAGAATGTATTTATTTGTAAGAATATAGTTTTACATAGTATGGTGTTAATAAAAAATAAGTTTTGACGAACACAGTTTATGATGTTTGTTAGTGGTACGCACGCAGAGATTGACAAGTTCACAACTTCAAATTCTCAATTCAGGAACCGGCGTGAGTCGTGATTTTCGATCTTAGGTGAGCACCGAGCGAAATGTTAATCGAATGCCAGTCACCGTGATCTATGCTTTGTTTACTGATATATCTGCGAAGGTGATTTATTTTCGGCGTGACACCTTTCTATTTGGCGCCGGTGACATAGTGAGATTATCTCATTTCCGGATAATCTGTCAAGTTGAGTCAGCGGTAATCGAAAATCATTTCGGAAAATCGTTTTTTTAATACCATGGAACCTTATTGTTAAATAATATTATAATATACTTAAATACAAATACAATCAATTACCTAATAATTTCTCAGTAGTTAAACATCATGAGAAAACACGCCTGATAGATATTTCTCGACGGCATGTGAAGCCAAGTCATCAACTAATAAGTCTTCTCACAAATTGCCTTATTATGGCGGAGGAACTATCTGCCACCACAACCTTCAGGATGCTTTGTGACTGCCTCTTATTCTACTAAGGAATGAGGCCGTTTTTTTCCGGATGATGGCATGATATCCATCGAAAGAGTTAATAAGAACCCATGATAAAGTTAACCATTCTTCTTCTTTTCGTGTGGTTAGTGACTAACCTGGTGTCAGAGTTTTAAAGCCGCCGAAGGGCCTCTGACTTGGCTTCACATGCCATCGAGAAATATCTCTCAAGCATGCCGGTTTCCTCACGATGTTTGCCTTCACCGTTTTTTAAGCAAGTGGTAATTATACAATACGCACATGAATCCGAAAAGTCAGAGGTTTGAGGCCTTGGGTTCGAACTCGAGACCTAAGACTTGGCAGTCTGACGGTCACACCACTAGGCTATCACTGCTAAGTTAGCCATTATAGAGCGTCCTTCCCTGTCACCTCCCTGTCCTGTTGGGTGTATTCTGTGTTTTTTTTCAAAAGCGCGATGTGTCATATTAATGTCCAAGTACTGTACACAACTGGCAAAAATTGCAGTCTTTCGTCTGTTAAGCCTTCTGTCGAAATATTGGGTAAAAATTGTATGTTACTGAGGACATTGCGCATGCGATGTATCATTACACGCTAGGTACACATCGAGTACAATGCTATGAGACAGGGGAACCCTGAGACCTGAGTATTGTATGCTGATCTGGTAGAATGTATAATTGATGACGAGGTTAAGTGGCTGTCGAGCCTTGGATGGGTGTCCGTTGTCGCAAGCCGTTGCAGAAACATGTCGTGACGGTTGCATCCTATTGATCTTTCGATATCGAGACGGGCAATTGCTGTATTTTTAAGAACGTTTGCATTCTGATCTCTCTCAAGCTGCCTAAAACATAAACCATTTACCTGCATTTTTGACAAGTTTGGTTATTGATTGTAGCTGAGATGAGATTGTCTTAAGATCACAATACTTATTGGGTATGGTATGCTTATTGCATTGACTTAGAAGCTTGATTTTTTTTAGAGCGCCAAGGGATCGTAGACCTACATATTTGATATTAATTTCAACTTGATGCCTCCACGCGTTCCAGAGAAAGGGTCTTGATAGACTGAGAGACAGACGGACAACGAAGTGATCCAATAAGGGTTCCTTTTTTTCTTTTTGAGGTACGGAATCCAAAAAAAGAGTAACCGTGGAGTTTCTTGCCGGCTCTTTTACATAGAAAACGACCAATTGGAACCGTGCACCTAGCTTCTGACGTTTCTTATGTGCCCTTGTAGGTTTATGTGAAATAAAATATTTTGAATTTTGAAAAAGAACATTAAAACTATTTTTTTTAAATGTTTTAACGTTCTTTTTTACTATTATGAAAAGAAAAAAAAAGAAACAAGATATCTATGACAAGGCAAAAATGCTCCTATCTCTGCATGATGCTGCGATATTTGAAAATTGACTGATGTGAAGCCTACTTGTATTATGACGGATAATGATATAGCTATATTCAGAGTCGAGGTGACAATGTCAGGAAATCTAACGCGAAACGATTTCTTAACCACAGACCTACCTATCTTACCGCAAAACGCGAAAGTTCAAGTTAATACCACGTTGATATGGAAGTGGTTTATGAAGAATTTATCTTATTGTATAGTATCTGGCCGTAATATATGGCACATTGAGCGTTAGAAAGAGGCTCACAGGACTATGTGTGTGAGCCATATTTACGTGTTGTCGTGGGTCTCAGACATTACAGTCTCCACTGTTTTTGCTGATTGACGCATATTGGGTGTTGCATGAGCTTTTCTTTTAAGACCATATATGCCAGTGACCTTGAGTGGTTAGCTTGCGTGTTCAGTACTGAGTTCACGCAACGCGTCGTGCGTCCAGCCAGTAATAGAACTATCCTAAAATAGACGAATTATTAATTTATTATATATAAAAAAAGGTATTTTAATAAAACACGTATACTAAAAGATCAATAATTAAATTATGTTTAAAATGCGTTTTAAAGATAATTTATTTTGCGTGATTCTCTGTTTTTTATCCGCGTTAGACATAATTTTACAAATTAATTTCACTATGTAATATAAACATAATCAAAAATATTCATACACAGCACCGCACAGCGCATACAGCCATTCATTATTATTGTATGTGTCTACCACTGTGTTGAATCTGTATTACTTTTGCTAAATAAAGAATTATTATTATTATTATTATTATATAAAATTATCAAGAAAATGCTCTAATTTGACATATATTTTTTACAAATTATTAACACTACTCGTTTAGACGTGATCTTCAGTATAAAATCATTAAAAGTCGGTTATCCTCGCCTTAAGTCGACTCTCCACTGGCCACTGCTACGTCGTTGGACATGCACACAGAAGTTTGCCGCGATTCATTTGTTTGTCAGTATTTTGGCTTCGTGCGTAGCGTGGCCGTAGGTTGCAGCAGTAGAGCGGTGCTTTTAGAGTTCATTCCGATACGAGAGCAGTAGGAAAACAGCAAAGCTAATGGATATCAACTTGAACTTTCGCAACAGCGGTTCTAACTTAACTGTGGTTAGGAAGTTGTTAACTTTACATTTACCGTCTCATTGGTCTTGTGGTTGAGTGTGCGGCTTGCAAACGTGAATTCCTGGGTACGATTCCTAGAGTGAATGAAAGGCAATGCTAACAATGATTATCGAATAATTATATAGTATAAAGCATCGTGTCGGGGAAAAGTTTTTTTTTTTTTAAAGATTGACCATTCTTCTCCATACGAAAACTATCTTTTGGAAGGGGCGACTAGAATTAATTATTTTTTTTGTAAAATTGACGTTCAAACGTGCCTTTTATGTACCTAATTGAAATAAATTGTTTGAGTTTGTCTTTGGAAAGGGAATCGTGGTTTTTTCCTAAGATTTTTTTTTTGTAGCAGCTCGGTGTCTAGATTTGCGCCCTGTTATTGACAATAGGCTGGCGCCTATAACATGAGACATATGGAAATAGCAGACACTCGGAAAGGGATCGTCACCGTATCAACTCGAGCCATTCAGTATTCTTTGTATGAAACTCCCTACTGCAACTCACACTAATCGGAATCGTAACATAATCGCCTCGCCTCGGGACAAGCTCATGAACCGCGGCGATACGGTGACGATCCCTTTCCAAGTTGATATGTGTAGTTTAAATGTAAACAGCGAAATGTGGGTGTACTTATACACCTACACCTGGCATATCTGCATTATAAAAAAAACAATTTTTTTACACCCCAATTGAAAGAAAGTAAGGAAAAGAAAAAGTATTAATTGAGACTCGTACAGGAAATCACACATTAAACTAAAAAACACATTAAACATAAATAAAAAACAAAGTAACATTAAAACATTAAAAGTAGCATTAAACATTAAAACAGAAGGAAAACAAGGCCAAAAGGCTCCTATCTCAACATGATGCCGTGACATTTAAAAAATAAATTATAAATAAATAATAAAAATAATAATATAATAAAAATTATAATAAATTTGATTAAATTGTTTGACACTTTCTATCAAAATCCGATGGTTTTACAGGAAATTCCTAATTTATATTGCTTTATCATAAACAACGCAAATAATTTTGTCAAATTGTCAATACAGATGTCATTGCCGTTATTAAACTAGGCACTCAGTCTTCAATCAGCACTTTTTGAACGTAAAAATTACATAAGACCGTCCCCCAAAACACCCCTCGCCACTTCCTAGTGCTTTAGCTGGGAAGAAGAAGTGGCGCAACAAACTCCCCAGCAGCACAGCTGTCAGTTCAGTTAGAAGAACGTAATCCATAACTATGTTACGCAAATACCCCGCTGGTTATGAATCAGAAAGAAATCTACATGACCTTACTAGGTGACTCAAATGTCAAATACAAAATGTTATGTCAAATGTCAAAGTTTTGACAGTCATACAAACCATTCAATACAACTTAATAGGGATTAGATGTATACTCTGCAAGTCACTGTTTTTCGTAATAACTATGTAGTCAATAATAATATTGTTCTAACATACTTTCTCTATTTTATTGAGTAATAATGTTTTAGTTTTAGTAATGAACGTTATTGTTTATTTAGTATTGTATTTGTTTAGTGTTATGAGTGGCTATCTGGGGGCTATCTGTTGGTTATCCGGGGTTATTATAACATACGTTTACGGATATATATCTGCTATATAGGGTGATTTAATGGGAGTCACTATCGCTTAGGAGCATTGCGCGTAAGCGCGATACTAAAATTTGGCAAGATCGCAAATAGCTGTCAAATATTTAACTGTTTTGATTAATTTGGCAATATTACTGTATAGAAATAAGAAATGTGGCTAACTAGCGAACTAGAATATTGATTATGAAATGCAATAATTACCTAACACCGTCCACTATTATCGTAATACCGAATATTTCGTTTTACATGTAAAAAAAGGATTTGAAAACTTACCAAATGCCCTTTTCAAATTTAATGTTATAATTTCAATTCATTATTATTATTCTAGTTCGCCAGTTTCATATTTCCATACAGTAATATTGCCAAATTAATCAAAACAGCGAAATATTTGACATCTATTTAGGACTTTCAGAATAAACGCTCATAAGGCAGATATGCTAACCATAAGAGAACATCATCGAGCACAAACCGTTGTTTTTTTTTTTAACCGGCGAACATTTTGAACACTGGTGGATCTAGAATCATTTGTGCTGAATTCATAGTAACAGTTTGCGCGTTGATTTCCCCAAACCCTGTATGGCTGCGATACCTTAGTGTTTCAATGTAATATAGGTTTCAAAGAGATAAAATGTTCATGTAACTGTGGCGGCATCTACATCGCATCATGCGAACTACGCATCAAAGACCTGACGTCACACAACATCCAGACATCACATAAATCCTGTATCGCGCAATTAGAGTTTACCGCTCGATGGACATATATACAAGCTCCCGACTTCAACCTCTGGGCAGTTGCCCGCCAGACACGACACCCGTCTGGTCGGAGGATCCTCCCTTTTCTATGGTGGAAGATTGAACTTTACACCCTATCCCTCATGCCACTAAATTACAAACTGGCCTACATTTTCAAGCTCATTCAAACTGCTTTTAAAGATAACTGAAAAATAAAACATTGTAAAAAAAAAACGAAGTAAATAAAAACGAGGAATTCTCCTCTTTCTTTCTTTTTAACCTCGTGTTTGTACATTATGTATGTTGTGTGAATGTTAATTCATCCATTCATACTGTAGAACAATTCCCTCATAAGTCATAAACTCGAATAATCCGGTATATAATGGTTTCCTGATAGGTAACTCCTCGGAAACGTTATGTACATAGTGCGTTATGTATAGCAAACTGTTCAAACTTCAGTCGGTAAATATTGTTATATACAGTAACACGCGTTTAATTCATGGTTATTAAAGCATTTAAGATAATTGGTGCAATTATAATTTGAGAAAATTGGTGGTTTTTGAGAAAATTGGTGCAATTGACATAATTGGTGCAATTTTTGTTTGAGAAAATCGGTGCAATTTCATTTGGAAATTAGATTTTTAAATTAATTTCGTAATAATGGTGTTTGTTTTGGAAACAAAACTGATTTAGTGACATTATTGTAATTTTTTTGAATTGTCTTTCTCATGTACCCTGGTGATGTTCATCTTAACATAAAGTTTAAAAAAATACTTGATATTAGTTACGGTATTTTAAAATGAAACGTTAAATGTCATAGGTAAATTGTGGTTTTTAAAATGAAGTTTATTTTAATATTATTGGTTATAAGTTCATTAATAACTTTATCAGTTGAGAAGAAAAAAAAGGGTAAAAATAAGAAAACTAAAGAGGAATACGTGACATTTCCAGCTAGATCGCAAAACTGGACTTATGGAGGTATGAACACTAATAAAATCAGTTTTTATTGCAACTAATATGTTATAAACCATGGGTGACCATCTATTACGTAATTGTAGATCTTTGACAGTCGTTACGGATGGTCAGAAGCCCAAAAAGCAAAGAAGTATCGTGTTGGTGTTACCCAGTAACTGGGTTGTAGAGGACAGATAGGCAGTCGCTCCACGTAAAATACTGGTATTCAGCTGCATTCGATTAAAATGGAAGCTGACCCCAACATAGTTGGGACGAGGCTACGCAGATTAATTGATGTAATAATAATAATATTGGGTTCCCACCTATGAAATTGGCGTTCTTTTCTCACAAATAGAGAACCTCGTCACCTTTATGATTTAAAATATTCATCAATTCCTTAGTATTATATCGAATAATGACCATCATAGACAACTACCAATAGTATAAAAACCTTATTACTTATAGTATTCTAAACGCAAAAAATACCTTAAAAATGACACCTCATTTTGTTAGCAGAAATGACCACTATTTGTTTTAACTTAGCCGAAACTTATTTTTGTCGCTTAATCTAAGTGGCATATTACGTTATCTTAGTTTTTAAACATTAGTGCATAAAAGTTTTAAAACAGTGTTCATGGTTGCTATATTATAAATTAAGAAAATGTTAGTATGAAAAATGCAACTTCTTTAAAATTCTCCATACAAAACGCTGATTTCATAGGTGGGGACCTACTAATAAAGTAGGTAGTGGTAAATAGGTATTTAGTCTAAGTAAAGAATAATATCAGTTTGTGTATTCACCTAGTGAAACGTAAAAAAGACTAAAAGGAAATATAATTTAATAACCGAAACTAGACTAGATTAAAACAATAAAGTCATATAAGATTATAATAGGCTAGTTTATTTAACCCTAACTAATAATAATTATAATAATTGCGTAATACACGATCAATCAGAATCTGAATCGCTTTGAAACAGATTGCTAATCCATTGCTTAATACGTTCGAAAAAAAATCTGCTCAAAAACGTAAATTTTAATTTTAATTTTATTATTTTTTATTTTACGTTATTGGGACATAAAAGAGTTACACATTACAAAAAGTGTGACAGAATATGTCCGCGAAATAATTGTTACTAGATAGATATTAAGTCTAATGCGTGCGTGGTAAGAAGAACTCATACGAATTTTGGAATAATAGGTATAAAATGGCTATTAATTTGTATATACCACATTGTCCAGAAAATACATAGCAATAAAATTAAATTTATATAAATAGATATTTAAATGACGCAATGAATGTTGTTGAACTGTCAAAATTAAGTAATCGTTTACGACTGGTTATTTGTTGTAAAATGACTCTTTATGTCATACATGAGAAATGAACAACATTGCCAAACTTTTATTGGTTGAATACGAGGCTTTTGGCCAATTTTGTATGATCGTGTGTATTTTATGTATTTTTTTTAATGTTCGCTTTGTTCTTTTTATGATTATATGCGGAGCTGTGTAAATGATTTATCCTAACAATTGAAATCGCTCTAGAAAGCGTATTATGTCGATCCTTTACAAGATCACTGGATATACAGGGGATCCTAACCCTAAGGGACATCGACGCGTAGTGTTACCATGAATTCAATACAATTATTCTAGACCCAGTCACCGTTGATATTTTTCGTCGGTTTTAAAAATAAAATCAGCTATTTCATACATTTTGACCATGTAGGTATTGCCCTTTTATATGAAACCGTAGATTTAAAAAAAACAATGAAAATTTTTTATGCTGAATTCATGGCTAAAGTCGTCGCGTCGGTATCCCTTACACCGTGCATACGCGCGGAGAAAACACTACAGAACCTAAGACATTATTATAAACACTATGTTAAGCTCTTTAAAATATTTGTTTCTGAAGCCATTATTCTCTTTTCCTTCCAGGCTGTGGAATAGCGGTCGGCAAGCAGACAGCACAGCGGCGTATTGTCGGCGGTGATGATGCTGGGTTCGGCACCTTCCCCTGGCAGGCCTACATCAGGATCGGATCCTCAAGGTTATACAGTTCTGTACCTGCTGGCACAGTTGTGACCAGTTTTTGTCTGAAATGTCTTAGATGTGGCCCAATTTTAAGAGATGTGGTACAGTTGTGACCCGCCTTTTTTGCGATGACACAGTTGTGGCCAGTTTTTGTTTGAGATGGTACAGTTGTGACCAATTTTTGTGACATTTAATTAGTTATGGTATAGTTGTAGTGTGACTTCGTGACGCGTAATAAACACACTTTGTCACATGTCAATATAATTCATTTTATACATGTCCATGTTGTTGCCAGTTTTGTTTGCAATGTTATTATTAGGTACATCACTCAATGTTTGACACAGTTATGGCCATTCTGGCATACTTATGGCAACAACAAAGTTAGATTTTTTTTTGAGATGTCTCATTCATTCACACTTGTGGCCTACTTGCAATACACACATTACATTACGAAATTTATTTCATACAAATTAACTTAATTTTATACATGATAAACGTACGTACTTTGCTACTCATTACTGACATAAATTAGGTTTGCTATGCATTAGTCATAGCATACTTGCCGATTTATTCTGTAAAAAACCGTAAAAACTTAGGTGAACCGAGCTTGAAGTGAGCTATCATTGTCAGTTGCAGCTGTCATTTGACCTGATGCTAGGGATTGACACTATTCACTCCAAGTTCACTATACCTAAGTTTTACATGTTGATATTTCACAGAATAGGTCGGCAGATATTCATTCTATATTCACCTTACCTTAGGTTTATGTATTATATTACTATTATTAAGATTTTGGACAAAATTACTTACGGTTTCTGAAAGTCTATTCAATTTGTCTGCGGTCAAGTGTCAGTCGAACTTTGCCTCCGTTTGTAGTAATCTGCAACTAACTTACGGCGATTTCGCCAATAAAACTGAACGCAATCACATATATAGGTATAGCGTTCAAGAGCTGTCAATGTCATCATTGTTATGGCTTATTGACATTGACAGCTCTTGAACGCAATTTCGATGTGTTGATCGCATTCAGCTTCATTGGTCAATTTCCCCTTAGTTAACTAGACGATTTGCCTGAATACTTTTAGAAACTGTGATTAAATGAAATAAAACATATCAAACTACGAATGCAGTTCAAATGTCACACAATTTTTACACGAATGTCACACATGTTTGTCACAGTCATGTTCTGGCTCAAACTGAGCCTATGTTTTCTGTACTATTTTGTATGAAAAGCACAGATTACTGCACAGTATATTTATATCGAATTAACATTGTATATTAACGCACTAATTTACTAAAAAAAATACTAATTGAGTGTTTTGTAATTTTATATTTGGTTCACGCAAATAAAAATCATTTGAATTTACTAATATGTCATGCGACTCAAACAGGGGAGTTTGTCGCGCCACTTTTTCCCAGTTAAAGCACTAGGAAGTGGTGATGGGTGGGCGTTTCGGAGGACTGTCTTATGTAATTTTGACGTTCACATTCAAAAATTGCTGGGTTTCAGCCGAATGAATAAATGACTTTTGATATTACATACACATCTGCCTACTAGTCCGAAAAATACAGGTGTTGAAGAAAAATTACTTTGTTTATACCAAGAGGTTGAGGGTTACGAATAAAATATTTATTGAATCTCTATCTACGAGTTACGACCATTCACACTTACACTAAATATTTGCGTGGACTAAATATTGACTTAATTGTGTAAATATGGAGAGTGGAAATAATAATGCTTGCATTTCATTTCGTTTCTTACATTCATTTGTCCTAATTCTAATAAATGCGATATTAATTAATTTATAATATTATTGTAATGAAAGACTTTTTATATATCCGCGTCCTAACCAAAAGCGATCATCGTGCGAGTACACGATCGACGTTTGACGAATTTGGTGAATTTTGACGTACAAAAATAACTTGATTCTTCGCGCGACTATGTCATATTAGAATAAAAGAGCGCCACGATCGCGTCGCCGCGCGACGAACACTTTTGGTTAGGTCGCGGCCTTACTTTTCCTTTTATGTAAACAAATAATCAAATAGTGGTCGTTGTAATTTTTTTTTGTGTATCTGTAACCTCTTGTATGATTTTTTTAAACGTAAATGAGTATTTTTTATTATTTCCACTCAAAATCATGTCCACAAAACAATAACTATTAATAATAATTAATGTATTAACATGAATTAATAATTAATTTTACAGATGCAACATGCTTATGTCGATATTCGAGCTTATCGGTTGGAAGCAGTGTTGGATAGAGAGGTAAATGTGCGAAAGAGATAGCATGATGTCCAGCAACTTCTACTTTTTACTCTGTAGTGGGTTTGATGACATGTTTAAGTTACGTTACAATTAAAAATGTCTCAGGAACTTTTTAGGCGAGGGACTAATTTGTGAGGAAAAACGCAACGAAAATTTGTGAGCGTAATTTCGCTGATTGTGGCAACACGCGTTTTTTTGTACTTGCAGAACATATTTCCGAGATTAATAAACGTTACTTACCGCGTGATTTGGCTTAGCATATTCCTGTCACTGTCGCACTACTGTCAAATGAAAGTGCAAGATAGAGATGGAGACATAACTAAGCCAACGCACCTGGTAAGCGACGTTTATTTTTCGCGGCCTAATACTTACTAAGATGGAGCAGACTCTTGCGAAGATTTTTCGCACAGATTAGTCCTTAGAGATGGAGCATGAAATTGCATGAATTCAATGTTGTTTTAAAAAAAAGGACATAATTATGCCTGAATAATGTGGGTTTTTATCAAACTTTGGGTTACTGAAGGGAAATCACTATCGTAGTTTTCATAATATATATTTATGTATAGCATAAGGTATTCTTTCCATTGATAGAATTAGAATACATTTTTAATGAAGAGAAACTAAAATAATATGAAAAAAATACTATGTATGTTTTGTGGCGTAACGTTACTTTAACATGTCTGTTTTCATTAGATAAAAAAATATGAATGTTCTACTTAGTGTAAAATACTTTGATAAAGATTCGATTATTTTAAATGTTTTAACTTTTAAAACAATATTATTTTGAATATTCAAAACTTGTTAAAATATTTAAAACTTTTTAAAATAAAAATATTTTAAGTATTTAACACTTTATAAAATAAAATTTATTTAAATATTTAAAACTTTTTTAAATAAAATTATTAAAATTTTCGAATCATGTCAGTAGTTTTGAATATGACATCTTCTCTCTCTCTCTATCTATACTTTATAGCTACGATATGGCGAAAATATAAATTGTAGTAAAATTAATAAACTCACCGACTTTTTCGCACATTCCTCTTCTTTTTTAATCGAATATTAAGGTTTTTTCTAACAATTATTATTAACTAAATAACCAAATTACTATTTTTATTTTATATTTTTGTATTTAAATTACAGAGGTAAGTGATTTAATTTAATTAATATAGTATTGAAGCATGATTGTATGCTTTGCATGTTTCTTTAGTAGCGAAAAAGTTTAGATTTTGATAAGTAATAATAATGAGTTATAAAAGGAAAATTATTTTGTAAAAAAGTGGAATCCCAGAGACCAATTTGACAGGTCAAACTCCAAATTGAAAAAACAAACAACGATCACTTGAAATGTCAAATTAGTCTCTAGGATTAAAAGACGAAAAATTTGAGTATCACAATTTTAACAGGAAAGGTTTTCTTTTTAATTGGCTTGTAAGTGGAATAATATAATGTGAATTTAACATCTATATAAATAAGAGCAACGGTCACTTTTCATACATAGCTCCATATTTGATTAAAATACGTTTTTCTTGCATTTTGGTCAGGTAAACCGAATCTCGCGTATCACTAATCAACGAAACAGGCGAATTAAATAAACTGACGAGTGAGGGAAACTGGCAAACATCGGAAACTGTTGAGTACACAAAACTAACCAATTAGAAAAACTGACTTAACAACGAAACTGGCGAATTAAAGGAACTGACCAGTGAGGAAAACTTTTTAGAATAGAGAAAGCTTTTTGTGAACAACTTAAATTGAAAAAAAAGGCTGCACTTAAAATACAAAACCATGGAATTAGTATGTACAAACAAACAAAACCATTTTTTTTATTATCTGTCTTTTTAAGTTGACGAGTTGTCATCAGATCACCTTTTGTGTCACAGAAGTTTAAAGTGAAAATATTTTTATATAATTTTACTGCATTTTACCATGGCGAAAATTTCCATGATTAAAAATACGAAAATATAATTTATAAATGGGGCAACAAGCCTGTTTTTGTTGGTTGATGACTCTAATAAATTTAGTGTTCATATTTTTTTATATCGTATTCAGAATTAAGTGGAAAAACAGACCGAAACGTCAGAATAATACCAATACATAATACTCCATCTCTGGTTAGAACAGTTTTTCTTATTGTCAAGAATATGGTCTCTTTTTACCCAGTGCCCTAACCGAAAGCGACCGTCGCACCCGTAGGCCGCCTCTTATTTAAAAGCGTTCGTCGCGCGAATACGCGATCTATCGCGTGCATATGTCACTTTATGTTCACAAAACCGTAAAGCGCCCTCTGTCAGCGCGACCACGCGCTTAGGTTTACCAAACAAAAAGTTCAAACGATCGTGTATCCGCGCGACGATTGCTTTTCATCAGGGCGCGGGGACACGATCGTCGCAATCGTTTGTATTAGTTAAGATATAGAAACGCGACTTGATTGATCGCGCAAGTACGTCATATTCATTTAAAAGAGCGACAACCGTGTACTCGCGCGATAATCGATTTTGGTTAGGCCACGGCACTGCACGGTAGTAAGCCGTACGTCTGTGGTAACGAGACCAGTATGACCTAGCCTTTTTTTCTGTTGAAACTCCGTACTACGTGTTACCACTGACGTACGGCTTACTGTGCCTGGAGAGGCCAAACTGAACAGGTAAACCTGCTTCAGTTTGTCCTGACCTGACTGACTATTTTTACCTAGGTCAGGTATAGCCAATATTGCTTGGAAGAAGAAGAGCTGATCTGCTATCGCATCTATTTCTTCCATTTTCTTTTCCCCTATTTGAAATCTACAACCCCCAAATAAATCTCACTCCCATTCATGCCTTTAATCTTAATTCCCCAAATACTTCCTTTAAATCGAAATCCCCCAAATCCAATTTCGAACGTAACCAAAACCTTGTAACGTTTCAGATGCGGTGGTTCCCTAATATCGAGGCGCCATGTTGTGACAGCTGGACACTGCGTGGCTCGGGCACAGCCACGTCACGTCCGCGTGACGCTCGGTGATTACGTCATCAATTCGGCAGCGGAACCGCTCCCCGCGTATACGTTTGGCGTGCGGACGATCAAAGTGCATCCCCTGTTCAAATTTACGCCACAAGCTGATAGATTTGATGTCGCTGTGTTGACGTTAGATAGAAATGTGCACTACATGCCTCATATAGGTGAGTATGGACCATTTGTTTATTTATGCAATAGCTTGGGTGACGAGGATTTGGCTAGAGGTTATCTAAAGACAAGTACACAGCTCAACGTCCAACATCTTAGTATTATTTAGTAGTAAAAGTATTCATTTTTTTTGTAATAATAATAATCGTTTATTTGAAGAAAAAAAAAACAAAAACAATGTTATACGATGATAGCTGTAAAAGTTAAAACTGTGGCGCGAATCTTGAAACGTAGACGAAGAACTTCAGCACGCAGAAAGCGGTTCAATCTATGTAGCAGTATGCAATGACCAGCACGCCTAGCGGCGGCGGAGACAGAAGAATAGATAAAATGACAGATAAACAATCACAATCTGTCATTTTGTCTATTCTTCCGTCGACAAAACCCGTTTCTATGGTTGTCGTGTTACGCGTGCTGTATGATCCAAAAGCGCATCATACTATCTAGATCGGATCGGATCGCATTTCGGTGCGCACGTCACGCTAGTTAATAACTAGCACGACGTTGATAAGCAGTGCTTAGATGCCTAGCAGCTAGTATCTAGACAACCTTCTAAATGGGCCACTTGTCTACTCCCCGGGTGTTTTAGATTGTTTATGAGTACTCGACAACGGAGGAAGTTTGTTTAGGCTGGTTTCGGCCGTCCGTACACGGGAGACCCATACGGGTAGCGCCCGCAGTGCTCTCCGCGCCAGCAATATCGTTCGGGCTCGACCCGGAGCGACTCGCGTACGGACCAATCCGCGTCGCTGTGAAACAATGTTCAAGCGCCTCACGTGTGTCTCCGTTCCGGGAGCCCGTACAGGTCTCCCGAAATGCTGTGAAACCAGCGTTAAAGAGCTACATTAACCGCAATAACCCGAAGTTAATATAAGTTATCCAATGAGGCACTATTTTACCTTCTAGACATGCCATAGCACAACAGCTTTATTTTATAAACTATCTGTAACAACAATAAATATCTATCTCTCTATTTACAAATTATACCTTCTTGCACAATTAAACATCACATTTACATAAACTAACTTCAGCTCCAAGCACAAAACTACCAAACCCTATTCCAAATCACTAACTCTTTTAATTCCCTCATTTCAGCACCGATCTGCTTACCGGAGCGAGGGTCCGACTTCCTGGGGCAGTACGGCTGGGCGGCGGGGTGGGGAGCCCTAAGTCCAGGGTCGAGACTGCGACCACGGACACTGCAGGCTGTGGACGTGCCTGTACTGGATAACAGAGTCTGCGAGAGGTGGCATCGGGCTAACGGTATGTATCTCTTAATTTTCTTTACTATAGATTTAACAAGACGGATAATTTCACACACCAGAGGGCTGAGTACGAGTGTGTGGAGGAAGCGTAAACGTGACGTAATTTAGGGGTATGAAGAATAGGGTGTAAAGTTCACTCATTCCCCATAGAAAAGGGAGGATCCTCTGACCAAACGGGTGTCGTGTCTGGTGGACTCGAAGTCGGGAGCTTGTTTATATTTCCATCGCGCGGTAAACTCTAATTGCGCGATGCAGGATTTGTGTGACGTCAGGTTTTGAATGCGTAGTTCGCAAGTGACGATGTAGATGCCGCCACAACGTAACGTAAATTCGAACTATTTACTTTACTAAAGTAATTTGGTGTCGCACATAATATTGGCTTACGGCTAGGGTTGCCAGGTGTTCGCCTTTAGCCGGAAATATCCGGCTTTTTACAATCGTGTCAGGCCAAATATAGACAAGTCCGGCCTGTCCGGCTTTTGATAGACTTTTGGTCAACCCCGCCCCGCCAAAAGATACCTAATTATTGATTGTTTTAATTACTTTCAATGTAAAGAAGTTACAAATGACTTTAGCAAGAACAAAATGTGTGATTCATAATTAAGAGTAGAGTAAGTCTCAATGAATAACAGTAATAAATAAACAAATTAAATTTAAAAATCTTTTAAAATTCAGTGTGTCC
This sequence comes from Agrochola lota, assembly GCA_947364205.1. Taxonomy (NCBI): domain Eukaryota; kingdom Metazoa; phylum Arthropoda; class Insecta; order Lepidoptera; family Noctuidae; genus Agrochola; species Agrochola lota. The sequence continues at coordinate 8,745,998 of OX376245.1, read as the reverse complement.
TTTCAGGACAAAATGTCCGGTTAAATATGAACTATTTTTAGGCCTGGCAACCCTACTCACGGCTGGACCGAATAATCTATCTACTTATCACCAGTTTTGGCAAACTGGAGATAGAAATACCTATCATCTATAGTTTTAACGTCCCAATAATCTGTCAGAAAATGGAATCTTGGAATGATACTGTCTACCATCAATAGCGATCTCTCTTTTACTGAAAATAGGTTATTGGGTTCGGCCGTTACTAAGGGCCCTGTCTCACTAGGACACCAGTGGCGGCGCAACCATGGTCGCACTGCGGCGTCCGATGCGCTGCGCAACCAACCATAACTTTTTGATGGTTGGTTGCGCAACCCATCGGACGCCTGGTGGGATACCCGCCATAAAGCTGTGTATATGTTGCTGGCAGCGCGACTATGGTGTCCTAGTGCCTAAGTTAATTAGTTAATTGACTCAGGCGTGACTTTCCAGAAATCCATTATAAAATACAATGGACGACATATATTTAGTAACCTAATCCGCTCGTGTTTCACCTCTCAACGAGGCATCCTCAGGATGACGATTGACTTGTAGCGAACCCGGACCCGACGTGTTGAAACTTCAAGTTAAGCGGATTAGGTTATTAAATATATGTCGTCTATTGTATTTCCTAAATTAATTATTAAAGTTAAACGAATAAACTCAATTTTAAAATCGAGCTCTTCATAAGCCACCACATAATGGTCGCAGTGAGGGCCGTCATGATAATGTGTGCAGCGGGGTTTGACTTTACGGTGACAAAAACGCTCTCTAGGGTAACACACCAACTTAATTTCATAAATAAAGTTTCAGTGAAGTCAGTCGACAGTAAATTGTGGACGCTATGAGGCCGCTACCACAGTCTTAGGAAAAACATAGCTTTAGACTTTGTTCATATCTTCTTCTTATTATTTTCGTGTCTAACCATGGTATCAGAGTTTCAAAGCCGCCCACATGATACTCTGATTTGGCTTCACATGCCACAATACGCACATGATTCCGAAAAGCCTTGGATTCAAACTCGAGACCTATGACTTGGTAGTCGTCAGACTGGTCACACCTAGTGATGGATTAATTAGCATTCGCATTCATTGTTAGCATGCGAATGCTCATTTAGCATTTAGCAATAGAAATATAGTTGCGAAATTCTGTGAAGTGCGAAGTGAATTTATCGCTTCGTACTTTTTTATACTACCATACGTCAGAGCGTCGACGCAGGCAGCGGTAGCGTGCGCTCTCTGTCGTACCCACGGGACGTCGGGAATACTAAATCTATCGGTTTCACGTTTCACGACCTCGTTCGCTAGTGAATTTTATTAGCAGTGCTGCGAAGTTGCGAAGAATTGGTTAAGCAATTGTTATCTTATTGTCTTTGATTTGCGCGTACGTGCGTGTTGTATATTGAATGAATGCGAGATTGTTAATAATAATTTAATTCGCATATTAACAAAATTCACATACTTCATGATTAGCTATTAGCATAGCAATAGCAATTAGCATGCTACGACTCATGTATTCACATGCTAATGAAATTTATGCGAAATCGCATTAATTGACATTACTAGTCACACCACTGGGCTGTCACTGCTCTTCATATCAATGGGAGATACTCATTGTGCTTCTTGCAAAAAAACTACCAAAATGCTATAGGATAGTAGTATTTTCGATTCAATAATCGTCCGGTTACACGTTACGTTTACGTCGCGCTTTCGTGGTAGTGCCTCAGAATCCCACTCTTTTAGAGGTCTTTAACGAGGCTAAAGGTATTGTTATTTGTTTGGGTCCTGACACAAAAAGAAACAAGGAAGCATGCTTAGTGAAAATAGTTTTCACTAGACTGACCAATAGGGATGGGAACAATTTTTTTTTGTAGTTTATTAAAAAATATTGGACACGTATTTTTTCTTTTTTTACGTAATAAAAATATTACGGCAATACATTGAGTAGGCAATGCGTTAAAATGTGGCATGACGTCACTGGCCGGTAGATTTCATACTGACGTAGCGACCCCCACTCCCCAACCTTAATGCGTTTTATCTAAACCAGCCTCTTTTTTATTAATATCATAAAGCAAAAAATACGTGTATAATATTATTTTAGTATCTGACTGACGGACTCAATAGATTGCTTTTTTCCCAGTCAATATCCCTATTATGGCTAAAAAAACAGAACAATTTCTACTGCTTTTGATTTGTGTTTGGTGATAATCTTGAGAAATTACGAGAAGCTCTTGCATATTTTGGCTACATGCCAATATTGATTTCAATTCAGAATCAACTGATTAAAGATCTTGTGCGAATCTTTCAAGTAAATTGTTTAATAGCCTTTTTCTCAAATTCCAGGTATAAATGTGGTGATATACCCCGAAATGCTGTGCGCAGGTTACCGGGGTGGTGGAAAAGATTCCTGTCAAGGTGACAGCGGAGGGCCGCTCATGCTCGAACGGGCGGGACGCTGGTACCTCATAGGCGTCGTCTCCGCAGGTTACTCCTGTGCCAGCAGGGGTCAACCGGGCATCTACCATAGAGTTGCCCACACGGTAGACTGGATATCCCATGCTACAACACTGTCATAGCATCGCTAGAAGTGAAGTGATAACGAAACTTTTGAGTGTTTTCCCGAAGTGCACTAAGCTGTGGTGCTAGTGTGGTTAAAAGTTAGACTAAGACTTAAATGAAAAGGCTTGAATGAATTTGATTGGCTACTGAATTTTGTGCTAAATTTTAAGTAGTGAAATTTTAGTTTTAAGCCGTTGGGTTAACTTTTAGGCACAGTAGCGCCATTTTGAGTGTTTTTTTTTGGAAATGGAGGTTGACTTTTTTAGACTGGTTAGTGTGAGGACTCACTAAATATAATTAAGACTAAATGTTGTTAAAAAGTCACTCGGTATCTGTTTTTCGGTAAACGATAGACATAAATTAAATATTTTAATCATATTTAGTGTTCATTTAATTATATTCAGTGAGTCGGTGCGCAAGAGCCTTAAACGTTGATAATTTCATTAACTAAATGTAACGAAAGTGTCGTATATTGTGAATCAAATGTCATAGACATTTTTTAATTGGCCTTTTGTCGTATTAGCGACAGATTTTTTATTCAAAGGGCTAAAAATTTGCAAACGGATATAAATAAGTAGCACAAAATGAAAAGAGTTTATTTTTTCAATTCAATGTGTATGTTCGATCCAATGCTTTAATTTAATGTTAAATAACAATAACAAATATTTGTCTGGAAATTCAACCATTTAAAATGTAGAAATACTTTGCAAAAGTACTGTGTATAGATAAAACCTCCCTTTTGGGCTCCGTTGCAGTCGGCTAAAATGTGTGTCTAGTATAAACTTATATTAACACACAATTATGTGTTAATATAAAATACACTGCAGGAAAAAAACAACGAAAGAAATCAATTGTCGTATTGTCGTACTGAATACGACAAAAAGTTTGTCAATATTTGTATATTACCAACGACTTACATTTAGTAGATAACTCTATTCCACCAAATAGTCAATAGAATTACCATTTTTATATTATATTTCTGAAAAAAAAAAAAATAACTATCCAAAAAGTCACCTGTTTTCTAGACTCGTTTATATTTAAGGTTTTATTGTGATAAAATATTAAATTCATTGAGTAATATTGTTGCATAAATACTCGCTAAATTTGCAATATTAATAAAATATGGAGTTATAATAATAGTGCCTTATTTTAAAGCATGGAGTTTGGAGTTGGTTTTTGGTCACAAACATTTTGTGCAAAGCTCCTGCCCAGGTTTAGGCAAAAAATGTGTATCGATTTCTGCAAAGCTTTTGCACAGGGCTGTGCTGTGCAGAATACAAGCTCCAATTTAACAATAGTACTTATTTGACGCAAATACTATGACTATCTTATTGTATAAAAATCTATGTTTTCTTATAATCTGCTTAGTCTGTTTGTGGACAACTAAACTAGTTTCTTCATTCTCTGATGTTTTAAAAATATCTTACGCCTTTTGTAAATAATAAAATAAATGTGTAAATACGTAACTAAATATTTTTACAAGATTTTTACATTTTCTACCATTTTTTAATGTAAATAAATTAATTAAGTATTAATTTAAAAAGCGCTTGAAGTAAGTTATTCTGCTTTTAATTTATTTTGTACCATTTTTTTTTCTATTTTTTGTTAAAACTAATTTTAAGATTTTTTATTAACGGAGACAAAAATCGCTGTTGATAAAATACATGATTTAATGTTAATTTAATAAATTGTATTTATTGTTAATTTAAACAAGTGTTTCATTATAGTTTACAACACAGTGTTATTTTGCCTTATTTGAATTTTAACAACTAATGATATTATTTACGATTACTTACAACAAATAATACAAAAAAATGTTCGAAAAGTGCTGATTCTCAGCCTAGTTTGAATAAATGACTTTTGAATTTTTGAATTTTGAACAACACTATTCGATATTTAACAACAAAAGTTTACAATAGTATCTGTCACACCACCGACGAGGAAGCGACTAGTTATCAACGATTTTCTGGCTGAAGAAACGTACAAAAGACTATAGGTCCCATGTAAGTAAAAGAGATACATATTATTTATGTGTGACCTACATCTGTTAAGGGGGTGATTCTACCGGTCATACCAAACAACTTTCGCTATGACACACAAATGTAAGTAAGATAGGTTAACAAAAAAAAACACATTTATCGAGACACTCTGTCTACTGTTTGTATATGAAATTGTTTTTTTTCACGAATCGGATATGAGTTTTATGGTGAAAGTTGTTTGGTATGACGGGTTGAATCACCCCCTTGACAGATGCTGGTGTCTTTACACATAAAGTTCAGTTCGACCAACAATTTTATGACTGTTTCAATAGTACTACTAGTTCTGAAATCAACTTAATTTATACTGGCATAAAGTAGATATTCGTCCCAATGGAAATAGCGTCAATTCGAAATAAAGACTTGAATAGATTTTACATATCTACCAGCGAGTAATCTCTCATCGCCAGCGCCGTCGCGCACTCGTTGCTCGATGCTGCCAACTTGTTGCTGGCTGTGGCCAGCGGTGGGCCTTAAGTACGTACTTTTATAATTCTGCTAACATTTTTCACGAAGTGAAATATATTAATAATTATGTGTTGTTGACACTGATTTGACTAGATTATCTCATAACATTAACTGACTAGATAAAAGTATCAAAACAATTTTATAAATATAAAAATAAGTTAGAAGAATAAACCAGCAAATCACCAGCCAATAGGAACGCGATGCGCGCGCACGAATTTCTCCAACAAATCGTACAGAGGGCGGTAGTATTTGTTGAGAGCTGCTGCGGATATGTCGTGTTCGCCTGTCGTTGCTTCCAGAATTTCACTCCAGTGCTGCGAGTGGCCACGGGACATGAAATCTCTGTGAAAGTGAAACATATACGTATACAATTATCTGTAGTTGAAGTCAATAAAACAGGATACCTAAAAAATTCTTGACTAAGTTGAAAAAGTTGAGCATCGAGATCTCTTCCTTGCCTGGTAGCATAGGTTGATAAACTGCCGATCTCGACTATTTATTTATTTATTTGTGCACAATTTATTACCTTAATACTGTTGACATTACAATATACAGGGTTATTGGTTATATGTCGGCAACCAAAAAAGAAGAGGTCATTTGCAACATTTGCAACAAAGTAATTTGAAATTATATGTTTTAAAATTAATGAAATAAAAATATTAAATGTGTAATGACTCGAAAATTGTTGACATTCGCATAGGAGTTAAAAGGGGTCATTTGGTTGCAAATGACCTCTTCTACATCCCCAAACGACAGGGAAATTCGCGCTATTCCTTGAAAGGGGTTTTACTAGAGGGCATTAGCAACGAATTAAGTATAACTCTAGTATAACTCCTTTCCCGGAATAGGTCGGATTTCCCTGTCACTCTGTATAACCAATATTGTCTATGACCGTCAGTAACAGTCACAATACCCCCCTGTCAGTGTCCAAAGCCCAAAAGGCTGTGTATCCTTTCTCCAAAGAGTAAAGTAACTATATAGAGAAAGAGTAACAACTCTGTGGTAAAAATTGCATGTATGGAAAGTGCTGCCACCTTGAGTTTGGTGGGTGAACTAAGGCTCTATTATACACCTACATACCTAGCTATGCATACTTATTATGAGGATTTGCTATTCTTATTAAATTTACAGACAACTCATTCAACTCTTTGTCCTAGTATTTTTCTCATTTTAAGAAAGAACTCTTGCTTCACTATCGAAGACAAAAGTAACTGAGAAATCAGGACAATCTGTAGAGAGAGTCTGTATTAGGGTCATAATCAGTGAAGTACAGAATAATGAAATGAAAAATGATTATCAGACAAATTAATTATATTAATATTTCCTCTTTCTACAACAATATCTGTAGCAACTGCCATACTAAAACTTATTACTTGAGCAGCATTTTTAACTCTCATTTTTTTTTATTTTGCCGGGATCTAAGTGTTCATTGGTCAACTTGTGCAGCATACTCAGTTCTCCAGATGTTTGGTTTGAACTGATAACCCAGGCAAGTTGGTGATATCAGTCAGAGGTCTGGCATAACCAGATTGTCTTCTAGGCCCACAGTAGCTATGGTCTGTCTCCACAAAGGTACTGATTGTTTGCTGAACACCTGTAACATAACATTGCAATATTATCATCAGTTGTACTACCCACCTACTTTTCTTAAATTATACAAATTTAGCTGGTATTTTGTGTAGCTGTCTAATTTGCCCATCCTTATCATCAGCCAGTCGAATGAAAACAACGTGTGCTCACAATGTGGTGTTTCGATGCAACCTCAGTCAGTGTGAAGTAGCTAAGATGTTCCATTTTGACTACATAAAATAGTTTTTTTTAATTCAGTAATTAATAGTTGTTTTTACTTTTATGTTAGTTATTTGACGAGCACAACCAATTGTTTGCTAATCTGAATCAATTTGGTATTGTTATAAATGTTCTTCTGTCACAAATATTGATCTTATTTTACTTACGATTCAAATTAACTGTTGATATTGCTGAACAAATAAGTTGTCGAGAATGTGGGATCAAAATGGTGATCACATACTCTTTTGTTCTTATATATCTTCGTACGGTCACTTTCTCTAACCTTGCTGCCAACAGCCGCTATCCAAGCAGCGAACAAATCAGGGCGGTTGTCAGGGTTTGGGAACCGGTGAAGGGGTACACCGTAGGTAACTGAAAATTGAACGAAATACATGAATATCAGAATATGGCTAAATAAAATGAAATGATGGAATAACATACTTAACACTTTTTCTAGCTTATATTGTAGGTACGGTAATAAACACTTACCTAAAGCATCACAGCCAAAAATACAATATTTTCTCCGGAGTTCACTCATGGTAACAAAACAACAAAAATGACCAACGAAAAACAAAGTGATAACAATATTATGAAATGAAAACAAAACAAATAACAGTAACAAGTAAAAATTAAAACAAATAACAGTAACAATTTTAACAGAAATAACTGAGAAATAAGCCGGGAAGCGTATCAAATCAACGTCGGGAAAGCCGGAGTTGACAATGGCGCCATGGCGGCTACGGCTATGACATTTGTTTGACAATTTGACAAACATGACAAGATGGCTGCCAAGTTTGTATATCCCACCAAACTTCAGATGTCGCTGTCGTCTATGGAAATTGATGACAGTGCTAAGTGTGCCCCCCCTGCCTTTCTCTGAGAGTTGTTTGCTGCACCGCAAGCTTCGAAGATTATCATTATCATTTCCATCTTTTAGCAGTCCACAGGTGGCCCAGTGGTAACGGCCGCGTCTTACGAGTTGTTGGTTGTAGAATCGAAACCTGACAGGCACGTTACTTTGTGTATTGGTCTCAAAACGGTAAAGGAAAACATCGTGAGGAAACCGGCATGTCCTAGAACCAACAATTCGAAGACATGTGACATTTACCAACCCGCACTGGGCCCACGTTGTGGATGATAGCCCACTCTCTCTCACCGAGAGGAGGCCAGTGGGAACACAGGCTGGTTATGCTAGTAGTCCACTGCTAAACGTAGGCTTCTCCAATTGCACGCCATTTAACGCGATCCTTGACCACTTTCATCTAGGGTGCTACCAGCAACCCTGCAAAGATCGTCGCTCCATCTAACCTGAACGTAGATTGCTATGTTGCCTAACTAACTATGTTGGGGTCGCCTTCCAGTCTGCAATAAAACCTGAGTTACAGCTTTAATAGCTATATGTAAGCGGGCCCGCCCTTTATGCCTGGAGGCTTTCATTCGGGCATTAACCAAAATTGCCTATCTTCAATTCGATTTTTCAGGAAGTTGATAAGACTTAGGTATAAAATAAAAATAATACGAGTAACTACATGATATTTCCAAACTTTTTGTGTAACAGAAACACAAACTATTAAAATTTTCTCGATAAAAAAACATCACGAAGTTACCTCAAATTTTCCTGTATTTTCGATTTGTACTTAATAAGGTAATGATTAATGAGATAAAAACTAGATGATTATTTGTATTAATAAAAGGCGAAAATAATTCTGTAGGCTTTTTTTTTATTCCTTTTAGTTTTGGTTTTATTACGACTACAAGCTTTTAGCACTTACGACGTTCTTAGTTCGTGGAAGAAGTCATCTTCCGCCGCACGTTGCGGGAACTTCAAGCATATTGTTGTTTCACAAATCAGTCGCCGTCGCTCTGTTGAGACGAGAGGATTGCGCTCAAATTTTTGGCCGCGCTGTGATATAATTTATTTGCATAAATAATATTTTCGTAATTTATCACATTCTAGAAAAGAAAATGTGAAATAGAAAACATGAAAAAAGCACTAAAACCACTTCCGAAACGATTATTAAAAGCGCTAAGAATTGATAATCTAAATAAATACCGAGGCTAAATAAAAATATAAAATTAAATGTTGTTATTTGAAAACTCAAGATGACATATATTTTATTTGACAGATTTATGACTGTTAAAGTACAACTAGCGCCATTGTCCTGTATTTCGGTCAATTTTCTTGCGGAGAAAATTTACAACATAGCCAACTAGGCAATTCCATGTTTATTTGAAAGTTTGCGCTGGAAATTTTAAATCTTATTACGATTAGCTCAAGATCCAAATTCGTTTACCCCACTTATTATGACAAACTTCTTATAAGGTAACGCTTAGACGAACCATTTCGAGCGACTTTTGACCATCCCCGAAATGAGGTTGAAACCCGAAAAGCATAATAGGTTATTGGTATATTATTATATCCTTTACGGTAGCAGGGTCCCAGCTACCGGTGGTCAGGGCTCGTGTATTATCTATGCTCCTGAGAGAGGAACCTCCTAACGATACGCGTCGTGTCCAGAAACCCTTGAAGCCCTTTCTGGATCAAGCCCTTGATCCAACAGCCAAACGAGGTGTCAGGTGATGGTCGAGGCTCTTAGCAATTATGCCATTGGTGGTCACGACTATCGGATTATTTTTCAAAAACACGAACAGCTTAAAAACTCTTAAACAAAAATTTGACAGAAAAAGAGATAAGCTTGACATTATTTCTATAGTAACAAACTTGGAAATTCGAACATTCATTCGAGCGCCGGCAATATCTGGCGTGTTTAGCGGCTAAATAAATTACTATGAAAACTCATATCTCGACACCAGCAATGAATACAATTCTAACTTGAAAAAGTCGATATTCACCAGAGACATTTCAAAGAAAAAATCTGATAACTTTTTTATTAATAAAGACAATTTATTGAAATTTTTGGGTTGTCAGTTCTCTTGACAGTACAAAGAATGTCGTTATTTAATTTCTTTATTAATTGTTAGTTTTGAAAGTAGCCGGAGTTAGCCGTGTATACACTAAAAAACCGATAAATGAATGTGCAATAAATTACACCAACTCATAGTTAGCGTAGCGTACATTTAAATGATTCCAATTAAATGTACGCTACGCTGTTGGTGTTTGACATTCGTCAAAAGGTGAGAATGCTAAAACATTTAATTAAGTTCATATTCATTGTCAAACTATACCTAAAATAAAAAACATATTTTTTTTACAATAATTTTACCTAAAAAAATCAATACTAATAGCTTAAACCGCTTTTAATAGTACTGGTAAGAGTGTGCTTACTCTCAGCTAAGTCTTGCCTTTTTTGTTACGAATATTCACGAATGGAATACACTAGGCTAACTAGAGATAGCGTAATGTATGTCGCGCGATTGCAAACATTTTATTCGCTTAGCGTTATGTAAAATTTGTAATTGTTTGTTATTTATTGGAATTTCTATGTAATTGTTTTGGTACTAATTGAAAGTCCATACCATAAATAATTTAGCATTCAAAACGGAAATTGTCCAAAATTCAAGTTAGCGTAGTGTAAATTGCTGGTGTCGAATCTGTCGTATTATTAAAAAATGGAACAAACTTTTGTTGGTTGGTTGCTCCATGGCAACCAAGGAGGCAACTTATCAAAGATTTTATTTAAATTTCGATTTGGCTTGCAAATAGAGTTGTTTGAAGTAAATAAGAAGTAAATGAACATAATTGGTGCGTGTAAAATTATAGTTGTTCGTCATTGATTCTGGAATTTATAATTAATTCACTTAGTTTTCATTTCCGCGCATTGTTTGAGAAAAGTACTAGATGGACTCACGTATATGTGCCTCGGTTTCGCCTCGGCCCACATTTTCATTTAGAATCGCCATAGTTCATTTTGTACGTAGTCGGGTTTTTGTTTTTTTTTTTATTTACTTTTTTTGTTCACAAAGGTTTTCGGTGGGGATTGTTTCTACTCGCGCTTCGCGCAGGAAAGATTTTCATGACACATGCTATGTGTCTTTGCACAGTACAGTGCAAAATTTACTATACCAATATTATTTTTTACTTGGGTAACACTGTTGCTAAGTGACTTTGCACGATCTTGCAAAGCAAAATCCACGATATAGCATTATATTTTTTTTCTTGGGTATCACAGTTTTCCACGAAGACGTCGGCGTCGTGAGGTACAAATTGTACAAGATCCTAAATAAAATTTGGTTACATTTGAATTCGTACCTTGTCACGTCAATATAGAGTTTCTAGTTCCAAAACTTGCATTTGATCTAAGATTCTGAATTCAAGCTTAGTGTATAGTATATGCAAAATAAACAGATGTTTTTAGTTTTTACCTATTGAAGAATTGCATTGAAAATAAAGGGCGAATAAGGGGGGGATATAAAACGTTTAAAATAGTAGCCACCAGCATCGGTAACAGATTCACGGACATACAATAATGTAATATATGGAATAATATAACTACTCGTATACAGCGATCATACTTAGGTAAATTGAATAGAGCCGTTTCATCTGATTATTTTGCGTATACTTACTACAGAAAGTTCAAATTCGAATTGTATACCTAGCTAGATAAACGCCGGGCGAAAAGTTTCTGCCGGCGGGAATGGATTAATTTTGACGTTCGAAAAGTGCTGATTCTCAGGCTATTTTGAATAAATGACTTTTGAATTTTGAATTAGAATTTTGAACCGGATGCAGCTGTATACCAGTGTGTGAGTGACTGCCTTTCTGACCTTTATAACACAACCCAGTCTGAGTGTAGATTATAAATCAATGTTCATGATGTTTACTTACTTCAAGATCTTACCAGCAGCCTTAGACCCGTATATGTCGCATCTGGTCAGACTGATGGTCTCTGGAACAGGTCCTTCAGCGCTGCGACGACCGAACACTGCCGCTTTACATAACTTCTCGAAGAGTTGATGTTGCAGGAAGCTGCTCAGGAAATATCTGGAAGGACAAAACGGGAAAGATTTTTATCGTGTCACGAAATACCAAAAATAATTCACATTCATCATGTAGACTGAACGTGTAAAAGAGCCTTAAACCACGAGGAAATACAGACGAAAAAAAAACATAGAATATATATATTAAGCTGCCATTAGTACCACTACTGAATATAGACCTCCTTTTAGCTTATACGTTTTTGAGCTAGTCAATGGATGATCATCCCCTACTTGTAACACACACAATTAATAAGTTAGATGATAGAAATACCTGATGTACGGCGTATTATCCGGCACATGGAACTTAGCACCCACATCAAAATACTCTTCCCCCCTAAAACCAGGCGGTGCTATCCCCTGGAATTCCTTCGTCATAGCCCAGAACTCCTGATTCTCTTCCTTCAGACGCCCCTCAAAATATTTCCACCTGTATTCATCTATTAGTAGCGAGAATGGTATTTGTGGGATTTTGTTTAAAGCTTGTTTTAGTAAAAGTATTGTATCCGTTGTTATATCTTTGTCTTCGAATAATTTAGGAGGATCATTGTAAATATCTTTTTCATTCATTTGCTTTCGTTCTATAAACGGGAAAAAAAATTCTGGTTCCAATTTGTTAACAATACCAGAATATTCTTTTGTATTTTCAGTTCTTATTAGGTCTTTTAGTATTTTTTCTTGACTTTTGTCTTCCATTTCTTTTGTATCACCGTCTATTTTATTATCTTTCTCATCCTTCGATTTTTTATTAACAACATTATCTTCGTCATCATCGTCATTATTAGATAAGTTTTCAATAATAGGATTTTCTGAACTGTCATAATTAGACGTGTATAGTAAAGAGTCGTTGATAAGACCAAGTCTGTTCAAATGTTGTGGTGTTAGTACTCCATACATGATGGTGTCTCCTACAGTCTCGTGAAGGGCTGTGTTGGCTTGCTGTAAAAGAAAGTCTATTAGTTTCACATGCTGACTTGTCAATTCAAGGTTGTTCCGGAAATAAGCTATACCAAGCGATGACCTTTTAAAATTGAATACGATCAGTAGCGTCAACATTGCTGTAAGCTCTATTAGAATCTTCGGCCAGATAATTTAAATAATCGACTGTATGCATCTGTTTTCTAAATCTAAGTATCTATAGAAATTTAACAGTCGAAGGACCGATGGCTGGTGGAGCAGACGACTCCTTGAGTGGAGACTACGTATCGGCAAGCGTAGTGTGGGAAGCCTCCAGCTAGATGGACTGATGACCTTAAGAAAGTGGCTGGGATAGACTGGATACCGAAGGCGGAGGACAGGGTGTTGTGGCGCAGCTGGGCAGAGGCCTATGTCCAGCAGTGGACTGCAATGGGCTGGGTTTACTGATAGAAATTTCAAATTAGGACGGCATTAAAATGGGCTCAAAATTACACATCAGCTGAGTCCATATTAAGCATTTATTCTTCCAGCATAGCAGCATAAGTTTCTTGCTAGCTTCTTGTTCTTCTTCTTAGCGTCTCGATGGCAATTTATATAAAGTTAGCCCAGAATTTGTCTAAAGTTTGGCGCCTTCAGTAGCGTCCATATTCATTAGATTCTTGTTAATAATTTTAGAGGTTTTTTTTTGTACTCACCCTAAACAAAGCCGGTTGATTTTCATACGCCATGTAGTATTGAATATGACCAAATTCATGATGCAGCACATAGAAATCTTCCTTTGACGTGTCTGAGCAATATAACAGTCTGAAAATTGCGAAGTACGGTAGTTTAAGAAAATCTTCTTAAAAATGTGACAGCCGAGCTATTGGCAACACTAACCTGAAGTCGCCATCTTGAAACATGTCCGCCGCAGTGCCGTGACAGCGCGTGTCACTGTTGTTATCCCGCGCAAAGACAGATTCGCGCCAAAACGTATTTGTCATGGCGGGCAAGCCGAGCGACTGGTAGAAATCTTCTGCTCTTCTTGCCTAAAGTATATATAGTAGTAATATATAGTAGTATATAAAGTATATATAAAGTAACTAACTAGTTCGTTAGTAGTATAATACTTGTCTAAAAGCATTTAGACCATTCGAACGAAGAAAAAATGGGGATCATTATTTTATAACTTACATGTCCTACACATTGAGGTTGCATAATTTAATTTAGTTATTAGGTTGGTTAATAAAAAATATTGCATAATGTTTGTGGCAGGAATTCGTAATAGATTTTTTTATTGACACTAAAGGATTCGTGTTTGCCAATCAATTTCAGTTTGGACTAACTAATTAATTCTAGGTTTGGTTCGGGTTGACTTTGTTGCTATTAATCTTCTCCAGTTTATAAACTTTTTAATTGTTATAATTATAATATTGAAGGGCCCAAAGAAAACAACTAGCTAATAGCCAGTCGGGGTAGCTAATTTATTAACAAAATTAGATTATTGCTATGGATTATTATGGGAAGGCGGCGTGACTTTAAGTATTGTATAAAACGCCATCTCCACGGACGAGGTAATCCCGGTGATAGTTAAGGTATGATTCCGAACAACGCCGCACGCATTGCTCCCGCGGCATTTCTGCCGCGTCACTACTGGTCCCCATATATGTTTGTTGCATTTTTTTTTTGTGGCGGTGTCATCGGTGCGAAAACTATTGAAATTTTTCGTCGGTTATTAATAAAAATAAATCAGCGTTACATAGAAAAGTGCAATACCTACGCGGTAAAAATGTATGGAACAGCTGTTTTTTTCTTTTAATAACCGCCGAAAAATTTCAAAGCGTTCAGAATCACGTACTTAATCCATGGTTAGAGTTTTCACGTCGATGTCCCTGCCACCCTGTATAAGATTACACTCCGAGCACGACAACAATGCTGCGCGTCATTGCTGTGACGGCACCGCTGCGCGACAGTGCCACCGCGGCAGACCAGTAATGCGTTCATGACAGCGATAACACGTGAATATTGACAAATGTTGAGAAGTAAACCACGAACAGCGCGCGTAGCATGACAACCATAGAAACGGATTTTCGACGACGTCGTCGACGGAAGAATAGACAAAATGACAGATTGTGATTGTTTATCTGTCATTTTGTCTATTCTTCCGTCGACAAAACCCGTTTCTATTCTGGTCATGCTAATCGTGCTATTATATAGTGCCGCGTGCGGCACTGACGCGAAGCACTGCCGCGGCAGCAGTACCACGTGCTTGTGTGTTTTGTTCGGAATCACACCTTTACGCTGTGTCTGGTGGTGAATTAGATTATTATTTTGTAACTAACCATATGCATTACAGTCCAATTCATCTTCTTAATACTTTCATCCAAATCTATAGTCTGTGGAAGTAGAAGCTCAGCCAATGGTTCCCAATTCTGTGACCATAGATTACCTGAAACGATTTAAATTACGAAATTAAATTATATTTGTTTGCAAGCCTCCTGAGTAATTAAGAATTCGCATTGTTTAATGGTCCGTGTGATTCTTGAAAACTAATGGGCTGCCTTTCTGGCCACGACAGCCGAAAAAGTCGATTAACGGGTAATTTCAAAGACGCAGAACCCTCTTTCTGGAAAACATTATGATTTCAGCTGTATTAAACATTTTATGATGTGGTGTATGACGAATTCATGACACAAGAGCGTTCATCAATAAAGTTGGCAACGTCGCAAATAGTTGTCAAAAATTTACCAGTTTTGATTAATTTGACAATATTACTTTATGGAAATAAGAAATGTGGCTAACTAGCGAACTAGAATATTAATAAGAATTGCAAATTATAACATTGAATTTGATGCTGTACCAGTTTTAGGTGTAAAAAGATTTTGGAAAGTCATCTAAAACGAAATATTCAGTGTTATGATATTAATTATTGCATTTCATAATCAATATTCTAGTTCGCTAGTTAGCCACATTTCTTATTTCCATACAGTATTATTGCAAAATTAATCACAACAGCGAATTATTTTATATCTATTTGCGACGTTGCCCACTTTCAGAATAAACACTCTTAAATCCTATAGGAACATTGAAACGTCAATCGCCCTCACGAGTCAACACGAAAATAGTGTAAGATAGAATCTGTCAATAACTACTTTTTCTTGTTACCCACAAAAAAATATTTTTGTGCATCTACTTCACAATAGATTATTTACAAGTATCTGCCATTCTTCATAAGTTCATGTATTTAGTATTAAGATTAACTTGTATTTCTCATGATAATTTAATTGTATTATTTTTGAGAAATAAATGTCTTAAATGTTTAAAGCTGCATCAATTTTAATGATCAAATCCATGTATAAACGAATTTGATGGCAATTTGTCATGAGAGAGCCGATTCTAATACGAATTCTTTGGGCAACTGGACACCTATTACGTACGGGTCAAAAGATACAGTCCTTTAACATACAAACAGACGGCGTAGTTTTAGTATAATAGGTTGTCCCTTCGCAACCCTTAACCCCTAATCCGCAACTACAAAGCCTAAAATTTTGAAAAAAATACAGAGTTTACATTCTATACTCAAAGATTACCATTAAGAAGTCTATGGTCTTAAAATGATGTGGTTAATCTCTCAATATTGTGCGTAAAGAAAAGAAAGAAAGAAAAATATTTTATTTGGGACACGCACAGGAAATACAAACAGTAAGAAACGAACGAACGTACGAATTTACATTTGCAGTTGGAATGTTTGGGAGACCATGCTTTTCAACTATAATGTTGAGTTTTTTCTTAGAATAAATTCATCCCAACTACGGAATCCTTCATTGTGAGTTATCCGACACGCACTTGACCGGTTTTAAGAGGTCCATTTTCATCAATTTTCTTAAATATCTTTAAAAGCATTTACTATAAAATGATTAAAAAAAAAAATGAGATCCCCACAACAAGCCTTTTCATTTCATCTGTCACACGGTACAGTTGGCAAAACATTATTTTTTTAATTTTCCTGTTTACCCCCGAAAAGTGACCACATATTCAAAATTTATTTATTTACGTTACACGTCCGTGTTGGGAGGGGTCACAGAAATTCACAAGTGTACCAAATTTCAACTAAATTGGTCTCGTAGATTCGGAGCAAATTGGCTGTGACAGACGGACAGACAGACAGACACTCAGCCAGCCAGCCAGAGAGACACACGAGTGACCCTATAAGGGTTCAGTTTTTTCCTTTTGAGTGACGGAACCCTAAAAAGTTGCCATACAGCAATGAGTAAGGTCGATAACAGAAATTAGTAACAGGGTCAGTCTTCGTGCCCACGGAACATTCTTTAACGCGCGCACTGATTTACAACCGAGAGTTCAAAATCCAACAGCGTATTTTTTTGACGCGCTGTTGCACTCTGTTATATTCTCAATGCTCGGCTCAACATCGAGAGTTGATAATTCAGTGCACGATAAAAAATCGTCGCGTTAAAAAATCACCCTTGCGGACCAGCATGAGGGTCCAATTCTCAGGTCGGGCAGTGTTATTGGTTTTTTATATCTGGAATTTCTCAATGGCAGCCCGAAGTATACATTCTATGTTTTTGTGAAAACTTTTCAAATCAACTGCTGTTCTGTAAAACGTTGGAAGTTTGGGAGTTCGTTGGCAATTAGTCGAATTGGTCTTGAATGTCCAGGCCCTGCACTCTCGACATAGATCGTTACGACCGAAAGTCCGAATGGTGACTCTACACGCGCGCGACGTCGTGCGATTTTTTCGTGCGTGTCAGGAAATTTTGACCGTCGAGGGACGCCATTAGGAATGCAACCGAATTAGGTCGTATAGCGATCGCCATCTATGTCGAGACTGCCGCCCCAGGGCGACATGACGTATCGCCATTCTAGCTTTTTTCTACTTTACATAATATCTACGTACCCAACAAATGTGCAGGAATAGGTCCACGTTCAGGAACGACTTCACCATAAAACCTCCGCAGATAGAACCTCACTACGCCATGCAGTAGACTATAGAGGGGGACCACATCGTCGTACATATGTCGGCAGACTTGGCGCAGACTTGGGACCTCGATTTCATCTCGCCAGGATGCACCGATATTTGGGTATCCTGGAATCAATATGCCAATCATAAAAGAGGTAAGGTGGTCTGCAGGTTACCTACCAATATCTTTTGCTTTAAAATAAAATTTTATTGATATTGATTTATTTAGCACTAATAAGAATCCAAATTAAAGATATCGGGAGTAGCTAAGCTCGTCGTTCTCTATATTTTAATGTTACTTTAGGGCATCCTGTCTTTCTGTGGCATCAAGAATCGTATAACTGGTACATATAATTGGTATATATGTATATAGCAGCCATCTTTAAATTAGCAAGCTAATTGGATGCCTAGACCGTTCATTAAACGCCGGCATCGAATTAAATAGCTGAAAGACAACTAGCCAAGTCATTGAATGCATTGTTTAACCAAATGGCTGAATATCGTGTAGTCATTTAGTTAAATTGGGTGAAATAGGTTAGGTTACAACTGTGACCAACCGCTATTTCCAAGTTGCTCGCAGATTTTTTTTCACCATTTGAATCACTTGGCTGAGTCTTGGTCAGTCATCGCCAAGTTGATTCTACTTCAATTAACTATCGGCCCAGGCATCCAATTGGATGCCGACGTTTAATGAACGGCCTAGGCGTCCAATTAGCTGGCTAATTTGACCAGATGGCTGCGACATATAATATAAGTTAGGTACTTGCGACACAAAACTTTAGGGACTGTCAAAACATGGAGAACCATCCACGATTTCAGCAAAACGTTCTTCATTATTCGTTTTCGTATTCAATTTGTATTTATTTATTTATTTATTTATTTGATAGGAATAACAAACAGCAGTATATTACACAGTAGGCATACAATATAAAACTTGCAATAAAAGTAACAAATACACTACTCAATACGTTATCCACAGATTACAATACAGAATAGCTAGCTGTTAGCAGAGCTAGTTAAAAAAGCACTTATTAACTATATACTAGGGCTATCTCTTAAAATAGTTGTAATCTCACTCTTAAATACAGCTTTGCTGAGAAACATAATATCAGTAGAGCCAAACTGTTTATTATAGGTGTCAACCAAGCGATGTAACGGCGAGCGAGCGCCTGAGTTCGTTCGACAAAATGAAGTAGCAAATAGGCGTCTCGAACGAACTTCTCGACCGATTACAGTACGAGGGATCAGGTAGCACAGACTGTTCACAAGATCAGTACAATCAAATTTATTGCGGCATATACTAAACAGAGTCATCATTTCAAGTAGGGTGCGACGGGATTGTAGGGTCATGAGGTTATATTTTTCAAGTAATAATTTATAGGACATTTTGGTTTTACAGCATCTGTAATGCATGGAACGGAGGTACTTACGTTGAACCAACTCAATGATCTCAATGTACTTTTTGTAATAAGGGTTCCAAATGGGTACTGCGTATTCAAGTTGTGGCCTTATTATAGATTTGTATAGATGTAAGTAGGTAGAAGGCCGATGAAATTCTCTAGACGCCCTCATAACGAAACCATTAGTATTACTCATTAGTACGACTTACCATTACGCCTAGCAGCTTTATTTTCAAAAGCAACCAATTTTCTATAAGGTTCCTTCATAGGTGGCCCCACTTTCTCCCTCCAAGCTAGCCATAGCCATCTCAATACCTCTTCTTTTCTCGAAAAACGCATAATTTTATCAAAATCTCTTTCGCCTTTCAAACAAATCATATCTTTTTCTTCAATATAACGGTTGACGGCAATTTTGGCGGCAAAAAGAATTGGATCTCGGTGTTCGACATTGAAAAATTGTTTGAAGTTTGACAGATAATTCAAGATGGCGGCTTCGACTTGTGTTAGGTTATTTGTTGATATGTTTGCTTCGCTTGGAATGCATACTTCGGCATCTGAATAGATTGATTGGAGTTCTTCGTAAAGATTGCTTGTATGTCTGCAAAAAAAATATTGTTTGACAAAATCAGGAAATGGGGAAGACATTATGTGAACAAATTTTTGCTGGAAAATAATGCCTCCTTCCATTATATGGAATTATTTAGCAGCTATGATAAAATCGAAATAAATTTATAAAAAAGATAAAGAATTATGCTATTATAATTTACCTGGTCTCATCATAAGTAAATTTCGGTCCCCTGCACAATAAATAGTACTGCCTCCGTTGAGTCCTGTTCAGCGAATGACGATTATACAGTGTTGCCAACTCATTGCATGTTTGGTCTTGCCAGGTTATTCGGTTTTTCTGATATGTAGCTGAGCGAGCGGGCAGTTCAGGGTTGCCAGGGTTTATTGATGACTCCCAAGCTAGATGAGCAGCTATAGTGCTAAAGTTGCCCGTTTCGTCATTGATTTTTCGAAAGAAAAAGTCTAAGTTTTGGCATAAGCATGTCTTGAATAGAAGTATTAGGAGAAAAAACTTGGTGGTTTCCATTTTGCTTTAATTTGGCATTGTAGATTTGGGTGAAGTGTGTGAGAATCTGAAACAATTAATCTTCTTTATAGTCAAATCAATTAGCCCAGCCTTTTCCCAACTATATTGGGGACGGCTTCCAGTCAAACCGAATGCAGCTTAATATCAGTATTTTATATGGACCG
The DNA here is from genome assembly GCA_947364205.1 of Agrochola lota. Classification (NCBI taxonomy): domain Eukaryota; kingdom Metazoa; phylum Arthropoda; class Insecta; order Lepidoptera; family Noctuidae; genus Agrochola; species Agrochola lota. Next base: position 8,725,663 of record OX376245.1, on the reverse strand, counting down.
ACTGCCTATCTGACCTCCACAACCCAGTAACTGGGTAATAAGATACCCCTTGGTAAGACTGGTTGTTAGACTTTCCGGCTTCTGATGACCCGTAACGACTGTCAAAGATCCACGAATGACAGCCGGGACCAACGACTTTTTCAACACATCTACAATCGCCACATGTGAACTACGCATCAAAGATCTGACGTCACACAAAATCCTGACGTCACACAAATCCTGCATCGCGCAATTAGAGTTTGCCGCGCGATGGACATATATACAATCTCCCAACCAGACAACACCCATCTGCTTCTATGGGGGATGATTGAAGTTTACACCCTGTTCCTCATGCCCCTAAAACAGTTATTCTAAAATCAACTTAATTTACACTAGCACAAAGTTGACGTTTGTTTATGTGGAAATAACATCAATTGGAAACAAGGTTATAAATACCTTAGATCAGTTACAACACGAAATTAAATTAAATTAACTAAATGAAACTTACTTTTAAAATATAACAAAAAGTATTCTCTTCCAAAACTATTTCATACACAATTTACCCGTATATTTTAATCAATCCAAAAAAACAAACTGAACTCCTATCTAACATTAATGACACCGCACAATCTACCGATCTCTCTAAACTAATGTTGTAATCAGCACAAATTAAGTACTCATAATATCAGGTACCTACTGATAACCAGTGGCGAACTTTGCCTGTCCTGGGCCGAACTAAACAAACCCGGGGTGGCAAACTAAATGGAGGGTTCGCCCAGGTATGCAGAAAACTTTTAGAACTAGAAGAACGTAGAATATAAGAGCGAGCGAAATGAGCTCGAAATTTCAACACACTACCTCAAGAAGGTTAGGTGTTTTTTGACAAAATGCTCGCAGAAATAGGACATCTATACTTTGTCGACTTATACGGAAATTTTAGCACTCTAAATTAATATTTAGCATACGTCCCCTATGTATGCTAAATATTAATTTAGAGTGCCTAAACTTCCCTAGAAAGACTGCCCCCAACAAAGAATGTACTTACTGAACAAATGGCCTTGTTTGGGATTTGATTAAAAAGTACTTATTTCTAAAGATTTGGGGGCCCCTATGACCGGAGGCCCGGGGCGGACCGCACCTGCGACCCTCCCTTAGTCCGCCAATGTTAATAACACGCGGGATTATCTACTGAATAATCTGAAGAGCCTCTGGAGGCTCGATTAGATACGCAGAGCTTTCATCAGGGCTCGGGTTTTGCCGATTAGATTGAAAAGAGAGTGGTGTGTTTTGCTTTTTCACTGATATGGTGGAAAGTAGCTGTCAATTTGGCTTTGTCGGGTTTTTCCGGCTGTGGCAAACATAACATATCGTCATCACCAGTCATCAGCCTAGCCTTTTCCCAGTCTCAGCTCCCATACGTATTAACACTGTAATATGGAAACATTGTAAAAGCTATTTATAAAAAAAAAAAGTTAAGGTGGAGCAAGGGCGACTTTATCTATGGCGCGGAGCGCCGCTCGCGACAACTTTTTAATGATTAAATTAAAACATGTTCAGTAAAAAGGGCAGTTTGTAGTTGGGGAGGACGCTAAATATAAACGTAGGGTGTTAAAATTTCCAACTTCTTGCAACCTCAACATTCTCTTTTTTCTTAGAATTCTCTGCGTAAATCGACAATGTGATTTTTGTTAATGGTCAAAAGAAAAACTGACCTATCCGGGGCGGGGTATTAAATTTTCGAGTTCGCTTCGCTTGCTCTTGCATCCTACATTTCCTAACTATTCTGTCTAGGCAACAAAATAATTCCTGTTTTTGTATAAGTGTTCAAAAGATTTTTTTTACAATGCAGTGTAAAAATATTCAAGCTCGCTTCGCTCGCTCTACCGTCCTATATTCTTCTGATCCTTTAGTTTTTTTGCTGTCGACAAAGCTATTTCTGATACCAATGGTCAACAGAAAACCAAACCTTTTGAGGCAGTATGCTAAATATTTCCACGTTCATTCCTCAGCGGGGAGGGGGAAGGGGGCGACAGACTTAGTCCATTACTGCTAGAGGGCATCAGGGTATTTTTTGCACACGGGCGCTACATGGGCTAGAGCCGCCTCCGCCGTGGTGTTTCTTACCGGCTCTTCTTCATAGGAAACAACCAATTGTAATCTGTGCACCTAGCTTCTGACGTTTCATAAGTGCCCATGCAGGTTTATGTGAAAAAAAATATTTTTATTTGATTTGAGTCTGACCGGATTTCAATTGTATAGTTGAAACCAGTATTTACGAGTAGCGACCTTGACCCAGTAACTGCTGGGTAACACGATACTCCTTGTCTACCCCAACTGTCAAAAATCCACAAAGACCGCTGGGAATAAACGGCTGAACATGCTTTTCGAGGTACTGATGGGTATTTAAAGATGGTCACCCATCCGCGGACCGACCGCGGCAAGCGTGGCTTAACCTGATCGATCGACACTTGCGGCTGTTTTACTTAGCTTAATAATATGTCATAATAGCCTATAATGGTCCCATTGGTGGAACTCAGACCTCCTCCCTGTGAGAGGGAGTGGGCTGTAGTTCACCGCGGGTGCCCCTGTGCGGGTTGGTGGAGATTTGATGCTGTGAATTTGGAAGACCAGATAAACGATGCGTAATTTAGAAGACCGGATTGTGTACAAGATGATTATGGCTTGAAAGTACTCAACACTCAATATCTTTATTGCTTTTCCATAATGTGTACTTAAGTGGTAACTATATCCAGGGTAGCGACTTTGTCCGAAAGGGATATCGCGGCCCCGGCACACAGGCAACGGAAGGAACACGGGTGGGTTTTAGTCAGCAAAAGTCTGACACGCCCTCCCGCTCCGGCCAGAGCGGGAGAAGTTATTTGAAAATTACACATCCAAAAAAAAAAGATGGTAACAATATAATAATTTAGATCATTATGGACCCTGTAGGGCACTGCAACAGGGTACGAGAGAGGAAGCCCTGTTTTAGGAGATCATTAAGTTGTTATTGTGGGAGCAAGTTTTAACTTACTTAATAACATTTCGCTTATCTATTATTTATGTATTATTTTATCTGCAAAAATATACTTAAATATTTTAGATTATTTTTATATACCTATGTATGTACATATGTATTATAATTCTGTTTATTCATTTATATAAATTGTTTTTCTTCGAATTATTGCTATATTGTTTAATTTATTATAATTGTTAATTTATTTAATTGAGTGGGTGAATACTGAGCTGAGGGCTCATAGAAAAGAAGACCGTAAATCAATTAGGATTTTACAGACTGATGTCATATTTATTGCCACTCAATAAAATGATATTGTAAGTACTATAATACATACTATCGAGCTTTAAAATAAGTTAAAAATGTGTCCCAAATGTTTATAAAGCTCCTGAAAGTTTAAAGACTTTTTTTTTTTTTTGAGGATGGGAAATCGTCAAGTGACTTCTCCCGCTCTGGGCAGAACGAGAGGGTGTGTCAGACTTTTACTGACTAAAACCCACCCGTGTTCCTTCCGTTGCCTGTGTGCCGGGGCCGCGATATCCCTTTCGGACAAACCCGCAACCCCAGCAGGGAAAGTTTAAAGCCTAAGAATTACATTTTGCTAACTAACTTTTCGGTTCGTAGGTAGGTGCCTAGTTTTACTATAAAATTCATCATAAAAATCATATTAGTCTTCTTCTTTTCGTGTGGTTAGTGACTAACCTGGCGTTAGACTTTTAAAGCCGCCCATAGGCCTCTGACTTGGCTTCACATGCCGTCGAGAAATATCTCTCAGGCAAGCCGATGTCATTTCCTCACGATGTTTTCCTACACCGTTTTTGAAGCAAGTGATAATTATACAATACGCACATGAATCTGAAAAGTCAGAGGTGCGTGCCTTGGGTTTGAACTCGAGACCTATGACTTGGCAGTCTGACGGCTATCATAAGTACAGTGTAGGGACAGGAATACGTATAATACCTCTCCGTGCCTCGGAAAGCACGTTAAGTCGTTGGTCCCGGCTGTCATGCGTGGATCTTTGATAGTCGTTACGTGTCGAAAGAAGCCCCAAAGTCTGACAACCAGTCTTACCAAGGGGTATCGTATTACCCAGTTACTGGGTGAAGTTGTGGAGGTCAGATAGGCAGCCGCTCCATGTAAAATACTGGTATTCAGCTGCATCCGGTTAGACTGGAAGCTGACCCCAACATAGTTGGGAAAAGGCTAGGCAGATTGACTTTCAATCACAAACCGAATGATTTCGAAGGATATTGCTAATCCATTGTTTTAGATGTTCGAAAAATGTATTTGCTCAACAGCGTAAATAACTCAATGGATGTTGCTGGACTGTCAAAATGAAAGCCACTGTTACTGTTAGCATAATAAGCATAATCATCCTATAATATTCCCACTGCTGGGACTCAGGCATCCTCTCTGTGAGAGGGAGTAGGCTGTAATCCACCGCGCGGGCCCAGTGCGGGTTGGTAGATGTCACATGTCTTTGAATGTTTGTTTCTAGAACATGCCGGTTTCCTCACGATGTTTGCCTTCACCGTTTTGAGAGCAGTGGTGATTAAATAATTTACACAAAATACAGCCTGTCTGGGTAAGAACCAAGACCTACAAGTCGTCCGTTACCACTGGGCCACCTCTGCTCTACTCTTAGTGCTCGCTACTGTTAGTGTGTTACGCATTAGTCCACTGATTTCAACATTTTTCGTTTGCGAATGGTGGCCATCGCCACCACCGTGTGAAAATATATTTTTTATTCCAAGAATATTGAAAACTACGTATAGTCACACTGCCACTGTGCAGTCAAAACAAAATGTACCTACCACAATAGACGAAATACCTAGTACCCTACCCATAAAGATGTGCGACTGTGTGCGTGTGTATTTTTTCATGTGCCCCAATCAATGTAGCAAAATTAATAAATAAACAATGTTTTATTATACATAATAACAAAAATTCAGTGTATGTATTAATGATAATAACATTATTATTAAATAGGTATGCGCACAGTCCGGGACATGTTGTATAATTACACCTTTGCGTAATTTTATGTGGAATGATCATATATAAAGTAACTTTGCTAAGGAGCAATAAAAACAGGAAAAAAATATATTTTATAAAATTGCGCTCCTTCTCCTACAAGTTTTTGGAGCTCCGCTTAAAATATGTTCAGGCAACTTACCTTAATTTAAGATACTTTTCCCAAAGATGATCGTTTATACAACAAATAAATTCATTAAACAACAAAACAATTTATCCCAATAGTTGAACGTGGACACTAGTGGTGGCAAGCGATCCCGAACGCGACTGAAATCACAACACCTCTAGTCGTGCGTACATTATTGTTGGAGTTCCGTAGACTGCTAGGAAAAACTCTGATTCCTATGGTTGCTTGCAAATGAAGTGGGTTCCCGGTCTCGATTCTCTGGATGATGCCCCTGGGCTTTTAGTCCTATTCTCCCCCTTCTAACTGACATTTTTTTTTTTTTGTAATAATCATATAATCACCCCACCGCCGTATCTTTACGCCCCACCGCCGTATCTCTACGTTGACGTCGTGGTCGGGCTTGTGCGCTTCAAACTCTGGGTCTGTGCCGGTAGAGTTTACTCTGCCGGAACAGGTCTAGGATGAGGAGCCAGACCAAGAGAGATACAGAAACCCGCAGGGCAGCATGTGGCGAGCTGTTGGGCAGTAGCGACTCCACGGACCCTATCTTCCGGGAGAAATCTTGTTCCTCATCTCTGGCTTGCCTTTATTGGCCGACTAGAGTGGACACTGACGAGGAACAGAGCTCCCACCTCATTCTTGCCTTAATTGGCCGGCTTGAGTGGATATTCGCAAGAGCAAACGTGCTCAGAGGAAGGAAGTATTCCAGTAAGTGCTCGTAGGGATCTTGACCATCTTCCGGGCTCTGGGATTGTTCTGAAAGCCGTGGAATACCTCTCCACTCCTCAAGCACCTCAGGACATGTTGCCCCCTTGCCGCTACGTCACTATGTGCTAGCGACAGTTTTCGGGGGCCTATTATTGAGTGTGCAAGTCACCCCGTGCCATTTTTTCCGTGTATGTATAAAACATTGATCAGGCAGGGGCCATAGTCCTTCCATAGTTCCAAGGCTCCAGTCAATTTAAGCCACCCAAACCCATAGTCCAATATTTTTGTTTCCATATCCTGCAATGGTCCTACACCAACCGGGGTTGTCCTTGGGTGCACTTCCATAGTGCATACAGGGATAATCGTCGGTTGGAGCCTCATTTCGTTGAAACGCCTAAGGGGCCTCTGCGAGTTGGCTTCGGCCCCTCCTACGCCTTCCAAAGGTCCGGGACCCCAGGGTCCCGAGAAATGTAAAATACCAATAAAATTCAAAATTCAAAATTCAAAATTCAAAATTCAAAATTCAAAAGTCATTTATTCAAACTAGGCTGAGAATCAGCACTTTTCGAACGTCAAAATTACATAAGACAGTCCCCCAAAACGCCCACCCTTCACCACTTCCTAGTGCATTAGCTGGGAAGAAGAAGTGGCGCAACAAACTCCCCAGCAGCACAGCTGTCTGTTCAGTTAGAAGAACAAAAAAATAAGATTCTATATAATAGTATTCAAAATAATTTAGATAATTTAGATTACGCAACACAAAACATAATTTAAATTATTAGCCATATGTTAGCTAGCACACGCCAATATACCACACAACATCATCGAGAACTATACTCAGGCAGAAATAAAAACTAAACGTAAACAGAACTTATCTAAATAAAAGCCTCCAGGCATAAAGGGCGTGCCCGCTTACATATAGTTGTAACTGGAAGTTATAAATGATAAACTAGGACCATCGAGATAAAATAAATAAAACAAACAGTTAATTACTAATAACAATAACTAATATGATCAATTGTCGAGGTCACTAGCTAACCACATATTGCAATACAACTCATTAGAAAAAACATTGTAATGAGTAGATTATGTCAACAATAAATTGAAATAAAATTAAAAATAGCTTGACTTATAAAGTCGAATAAAAAAATAAAAAAAATACAATTATATAAACTCATATAACTTGTCAGTAGGTAATCTGGAGAAAGAACATAAACATTGTCTTGAGTTAATCACAGCGACCAACTATTCTTATCATTTAAGTAGTCGTTTATAGAATAGTATGCCTTTGAACAAAGCTTGGATTTTACTTTCGTTTTAAACGCATCAAAAGGCAAATCTAGCAAAGAAGAGGGTAGCTTGTTATAAAAGGTTATACCAAGCCCAACAAATGAGTTATGAACCTTATGAAGCCGGTGAAAGGGAGCTCGTAGTTTGTCCTTATTTCTAGTGTTAACATTGTGAAAATCACTGTTTTTAGTGTATAAGTGTATATTTTGCCTAATATATAAGATGTTGGCGAAGATGAATTGGGACGCCACCGTGAGGATACCAATATCTTTGAAAAAATCTCTCAGAGAAACTCTGGCACCTAGCTGGTAAATAGCTCGAACGGCTCGTTTTTGAAGGACAAATATATTTTGAATATCAGCAGCTTTGCCCCACAGCAGAAGACCGTAGGACATAACGCTATGAAAATAACTAAAATAGACTAACCGAGCTGTATCGACGTCAGTGTATTGTCTTACTTTCCTGACGGCGTAGGCGGCCGAACTGAGCCTTCCCGCTAGGCTCGATATATGTGGGCCCCACTGAAGTTTGGCATCTACTGTTATGCCCAGAAAAACTGCCGAGTTTACAGACTCAAGCACCTCTTTATCTAAGACGATGTTGGGTCCTAGATTTCTAACATTTGGTAGGGCGAACTTTACACATTTCGTTTTCTTGGCATTGAGAACTAGGTTATTTGTCGTAAACCAATCCGTAACCATTGAGAGAGCACTGTTTACATCGTCAAAATCTTGTCTATTCCTGTCTACTTTAAAAATAAGAGAGGTATCATCTGCAAACAGTACAACTTCACAGATACCCTTTAAATAGAATGGTAAGTCATTGATATACACTAAGAACAAGAATGGACCTAGTATTGAGCCTTGAGGTACACCTAACTGAACTGGTAGACCGGAAGATTTCACACCATTAACATCTACACATTGGGACCTATTGTGTAAATAAGAATTTATAACGTTGAGAGCTTCGTTTTGAACACCGTAATGACGCAGCTTACGCAAAAGCGTGTCATGGTGCACGCAATCAAAGGCTTTGGAGAGGTCACAGAAAACCCCAATAGCATTTTGCGAGTTCTCCCATGCGTTAAATATGTGTTTCAGCAGAGCAACACCCGCATCTGTAGTCGAACGACCTTTTGTAAAGCCATATTGTTCATTATGAAGGAGGCTATTTAAATTAAAATGTCTAAGTAACTGCTTGAGTATTAACTTTTCAAATATTTTGCTAAATGCTGGTAAGATAGAAATAGGCCTGAAATTGCCAACGTCGTTTTTATTACCTGATTTAAATAGTGGTATGACTTTACTATTCTTCATGAGGTCAGGAAAAGTTCCTAAATCAACACATTTATTAAAAGTAACAGCTAGATAGGGGGCTACGATGTCTATTATATTACTTAAAAGTTTAATGGAGATGCCCCAGTAATCACCAGTGTTTTTAGACTTGAGTGTGTTAAAAACATTAACTACATCACGAGGCGTTACATGTTCGAAGCTAAATAAGGGACTATTTTTAGATACACTACTAAGCAAAAGGTTTTCAGCTTTAGACGGGGATGAATTTAAGGAGCGAGTCGTAGTTACAGGTATGTTGGCAAAAAACTCATTAAACGCCTCGGCTACGTCAGCTGCTTTATTAACTAATTTATTGTCGACCATAATCTCAAGTTGTTTATCTTGTTTAACCGAATTAATAATAATCATAATGACTGTAATTTTAATAATTTTAATTGACATGAAAATGTATTTGCACGCCATATCATGGCAGGATATGCTGAAACTAAAATGACTGTAATATCTATTGTACCATTTTGTAGCAAACAAATATTTTTTGATTTGATTTGATTTTGATTTTAAGTTCCAGTGATTTTTTTAAATTTTAAATTAGCTTGTGTCTGCGTCTTTGTCCGCATGAAATTTCGACACTCGGCTATACTGTAGCATCCCAATACTGAAAGAATTTCAGAAAAGGAATCGGATCAGTAGTTCCGAAGATTACCCTCCTACATATGCTGCGTTTGCAATTCATTTGACAAACATGTAAACAAAGACGAGTTTTAGGAAAAACAACTGTAGCGCCTACACATAAGGTTCAGTTTGCGCTACAACTTCATATTTTTTATGACTTTTTTAATAGTACTAATCAGTCTAAAATCAACCTTATTAACACTTACATAAAGTAAATGTTTGTCTCAGTGAAAAACTCGTGTTTGTTTAAACTAAATACTTAAATACCTATAGGTACAAACTCACAAATTTTCCACCTTTAAAATATTTTATGTTAAAGAGAACACACACTCTTTAAGAACAGCTAAGCGGATTAGGTTACTAAATATACGTCGTCTATTCTATTTTATAATGGAAGTCACGACTGAGTCAATTAACAATATTTTATGTATAGATTCGCCATTATTAATGTCTGATTTCTGTTGTTAAACCAATTTGAAGATTTTTTCTTAGCCTTGCATGTCCTACTGCTGGCCAAACGCGTCCTCCGTATCTTTCCAGGTACTCTTTTCTTGCGCCACCTCGAACTAAAAAATAATAAAATGTAGGCAAAAAATTAACTGGTCATGCTGTTTGGATTTACATACATAAAGTCACGCCTTCGTCTCATGTGGTCTGCTACGATACGGTTTGCATTTCATTCAATAAAATGGAAAGGCAAAACAATTTGTGTTCCGAAAATGATATTACTTCAGTAATCAACTCTATAGAACTATGATCTTGCAACTGGCTGGACTATAAATAGGTTTTATTTAAATACTGCAAGTTCGAACAAAACTGACAGCTGTGCTGCTCGGGTGTTCGTTGCGCGACTTCTTCAAAGCACTAGGAAGTGGTGAAGGGCGTGCGTTTTGGGGGGCTGTCTTATGTAATTTTACCTTCAAAAAGTGCTGATTCTCAGCCTAGTTTGTAAAAATTACTTTTAATTTTAATTTTACTACTGGACCTTTCTTCGTAAACTACCGCTCACCCTTGCCACATTTCATTCGATTTCACAAATAAGGATGTCGGTACACCGCGTGGGCGGTGCGACGCTATCAATTATCACATCAAGTTATCATTTTACGTGAACCATTTGTTATTATGGACGGAGGGTTTCATATCATGTGATTATAATGGCCTATGAGTGTGTGATTCATTTTTTTTCCATGAACTGTGATGAATGAAAATAATTATATTATGATCATCGATAGTAGAATGGTAATTTCAGATAGAAGCAATTCTAATTAGTCCGTCAGTCAGATAATAAAAAAATATTAGACACGTATTTTTTGCTTTATCATATTAATAAAAAATTACTTAGATAAAACGCATTTTACTCGTAAGTTGGGGAGTGGGGGTCGCTACGTCACTAGTATGTGTAAAATCTAAATACTCGTGACGTCATGGCACGTTTTACCTCAATGTATCGCCGTAATCTTTAGATTACGTAAAAAAAGAAAAAATACGTGTTCAATATTTTTTAATAATCTCAAAGACGGATTACAAAAAAAAAATTGTCGTCATCCCTATTGTGCCAATATAGTACGAAAAATTTCTAGTAAATTACGCTCAGTATCAGGTGGGGAAACTGTAAATGTTCTCCCATAAGTTTGTAGGTATATTTAATATGTGTAATTTATTTTTATCAAGCTTTTGCCAGCGGCTTCGCCCCCGTGGATGTCGGAAATTATCCCATGGGGACGTACCTACTACAGGGATGAAAAGTATGGGTTTACGATTTTTTATAAGCATAACATACATTGAATATAAAATCGTTTGATATACCACTCAAAATACATAAAGCCTATTTAGTCAGTTTTTTTGTAATTTCTTTCATAGTTAGTAACCTGAGTAGATAAACCTAGTCACTGATTACCACGTGCCAAGATTTCCACCTACCACCCGCTCGCCTTGGCGCGTTAATGGTCACTGTTCTAACCTAACCTAACCCAAATGATTCACCCACAATAAAGGGGTTCTGGCGCTCGGCGGCCGCTGCCGCGGCACGCTCGCTACGCTCGCTCGCCTTCACGCGTTAATGGTCACTGTTCTAACCTAACCTAACCCAAATGATTCACCCACAATAAAGGGGTTCTGGCGCTCGGCGGCCGCTGCCGCGGCACGCTCACTGCGCTCGCTCTCCTTCACGCGTTAATGGTCACTGTTCTAACCTAACCTAACCCAAATGATTCACCCACAATAAAGGGGTTCTGGCGCTCGGCGGCCGCTGCCGCGGCACGCTCGCTACGCTCGCTCGCCTTCACGCGTTAATGGTCACTGTTCTAACCTAACCTAACCCAAATGATTCACCCACAATAAAGGGGTTCTGGCGCTCGGCGGCCGCTGCCGCGGCACGCTCACTGCGCTCGCTCTCCTTCACGCGTTAATGGTCACTGTTCTAACCTAACCTAACCCAAATGATTCACCCACAATAAAGGGGTTCTGGCGCTCGGCGGCCGCTGCCGCGGCACGCTCACTGCGCTCGCTCTCCTTCACGCGTTAATGGTCACTGTTCTAACCTAACCTAACCCAAATGATTCACCCACAATAGAGGGGATCTGGTGCTCGGCGGCCGCTCCCGCCTTAGCCTTCTAACCTAAACTATCCGAATGCTGTGAATCGGGGTGTTAACCATAATGATGGTATCAATATATATTTTAATGATTTTCGATTAAATAAACGTTATATCCATTAACGTTATACTAAATTAGTTTTTATGTATATAAATGTTATATTTGAAGAAATTATATCAACAGTTGGTATATCTCATGTTTATTACATCTTGTGAACGTTATTGAAATGAAAATATACCAAATAACTTTATAAGATAATTATGAGACGCACCCATGAAAAATAGATAGTAGCCGATTCTCAGACCTACTGAATATGAATATAAAATTTCATAAAAATTGGTCAAGCCGTTTCGGAGGAGTATGGTAACTAGCATTGTGACACGAGAATTTTATATATAAGATTAGTTTTCTGCAATCCTTCTCCATTATAAACTTTAACTGTGCTAAATTTCATACTCTTCCGTCCGCGTAATTTTCGTAAAAAGGGGTACAAAGTTTTTGCTTCACGTATTAATATAGGAAGTGTATATAGTGCCAGTAAAGTGCCGCTTTTGCGGCATAATAGTGGCCCTGCTTTGGCCCGGCTAAAGTGCCGTAAGCATTGTTATTGTCACTGTCACTTGTTATTTTGTTTGAATGATGGTATTTGTTTTAGATAATTATTTCAAAAGTAACTACAATGACTGAATTTACGAAAAATGAAGAAGCAAATGAAAATGGCTGAAAGGTAGGTAAGGTTAGGTTAGAACTCTGACCACACAACGCACGAGCCGAGCGAGCGAAGCGAACGGTGCTGCGGTAGCGGCCGGCGAGTGCCAGGGTCCGTTTAGGCACAAGAGAATGTAATGTTTTGGGAATGTGTTGCTTTACAGCGATCTAACCTCTACAATCAGTGCCAGTGACTCACTGACAGTGACTCAGTGACAGTGACTAAGTGAAAGTGACAGTGACTCAGTGACAGTGACAATGACAATGCCATGCTTACGGCACTATAGCCGAGCCTAGGCAGCGCCACTATTGTGCCGCTAGCGACACTCTAAACACTGCCATTAATATATGTATATGATGGTTTTTATTGCCAAACTGCAATAAGAAAACCAACCATTGGTAAGCAAAACGATTGATTTTTGTTTATAGGAACCGACCATGAGCGTGCTAAACTATCATCGCCTACACTGTAGTACAGACCTAAGCCAGTAAAGCAATAAGGATAAGCCCCTCAGATCGTTGCCTGACAATACCCTCTATCTTAATTTGTGCTACAGATGTCACTGCCCACTCCCGTTTTATTTGTGGCGTTAATATAAATGTTAGTACGACACTGTACAAGAATTAGAGGCTATTTTACGTGTTAGTTGGAAAAATACGAGTGTTGGGAAATAATCTAAATTAAGTGTTAGTAAGCAGAGGTGGCTTAGTGGTAACGGCTCCGACTTACGTGTTGAGGCGCTTTACTTTGTGTAAATAATTTCATTACCACTGCTCTCATATCGGTGAAGGAAAACATCGTGAAGAAACCGGCACGTCCTAGAACCAAAAATTCGAAGACATCTGACATCTACCAACCCGCACTAGGCCCACGTGGTGGATTACGGCCCACTTCCTCTCACTGAGGGAAGGCCTGAATACCAGCAGTGGGAACATTATTGGTTGATTATGCTATGTGATATTATTAGAGAGAGTTTTCTAAAGCTGTGTTTTCTTTGAATTAAGATTATTTTCGAAAGCTGTGCAACTTTTCTTTTAATAACGGTTTTTTGGGAATACATAATAGAGAGAGAAACTTGCTCTCCGTACCTCGGAAAGCAAGTTAAGCCGTTGGTCCCGGCTGTCATTCGTAGATCTTTGACAGTCGTTACAGGTAGTCAGTAGCCCGAAAGTCCGACAACCAATCTTACCAGGGGGTCTTCTTCTTTCCGTGTGGTTAGTTAGTGACTAACCCGGTGTCAGACTTTTAAAGCCGCCCATGGGCCTCTTACATGGCTTCACATGCCGTCGAGAAATATGTCTCAGGCATGCGTTTCCTCACAATGTTCGATGGGTATCGTGTTATCCAGAAACTAGGTTGTGAAGGTCTGATAAGCAGTCGCTCTGTGGTGGCATCTACAATCGCCACATGCGAACTACGCATCAAAGACCTGACGTCACACAAATCCTGCATCGTGCAATTAGAGTTTACCGCGCTATGGACATATATACAATCTCCCACAACCTCTGGGCAGTTGCCCGCCAGACACGACACCCGTCTGGTCGGAGGATCCTCCCTTTTCTATGGTGGATGAGTGAACTTTACACCCTGTTCCTCATGCCACTAAAGCTCCATGTAAAATACTGGTATTCAGCTGCATCCAGTTAGACTGGAAGCCAACCCCAACATAGTTGGGAAAAGGCTAGGCAGATGATGCTAAAGATTTTGTGAGAAGTAGGTACCTGGTATTCGGTTGTCGGTAAGTGGGGTACTCGGTTTGATGCCCATATCGGGCAAAGTGTTAGGTATTTAGATTTATCATCAGGAATTTCTCAGTAGCAGCCCGGAGTCTGGATTTGTGTCCGGTTGATGTCTATAGGCTCGCCCCCTATTACATGGGACTTAAACATAACTGGCGAAATGTGGGTGTACTATAAGTACAACTCTGCCTAGCCGTTCGGGGATTACTGGCGTGATGTTATGTTATGTTATCATGATGTTATTGTTTTAGTTTAAAACCATGCCCACTAAAGCATTTTGTAAGTTTTTTTTTATCCACAACCTCTCCTTTTTTTATCCAATCTCTTGGCCTGCATCTCACCTGATGGTAAGTGATGATCAGGCCGAAGGTAGAAGCGAGCTTCACCCGGTATCCTCAACCACAGAGGAACTGGCTATCTTACCTGTAACTGCCGAAACACAACAATGCTGTTAACATGGTTGTTATGGCGACAGACTTAGATAAGATAGTGGTAGCTAGCCAGGAGGACTTAGAACAAGCCCTACCACCAACCAAACTGAGCAGAAAATTTTGCCCCCACTGGGAATCGAACCCGGGACCTCTGGGTCTGAGACAGGTGGTCTTACCACAGAGGCGGTTACTTAATAGGTATTGCAAATGTTTTTTTAAAATCATTTTTTTAATCAACTCTCTAAAGAATCATACAAACGGTTTATTAACTCCGACCTCAGTTTATAAATCGCCTCGTGAGTAAACACCTTTTTATCTCAATTTGTGCTACAAAAACAACAATACGACCGTCTTTTGTTTTTATTTGTGTTCTGAGAATTTATTCTGAGCTGGCGTGATTAAAAATATAAATATAGGATTGACAAAGTATTTTTTTCAAATTTTAGATGTACCATCGAAGAATTTCATATCTAAGCAATTTGAAAACAAAATCCCGTGAACGCGATGACCACATCTGTTACCGCCCCGGTTCTATGGCGGCCGAGCACTGCAAGCAGAAATAGTCCTTACGGTGCATAGATATGAACTTCTTCGATGGTACCCGTGGCTTTTTCTCCAGTGTTTTTTTCCAATTAGACCAATATGATACTAATTTATTTTCCGGATAATTTCTTTCCTGATGTTATCCTTCAAAGATACTCCGAGCATAGCCCGCTCTGTAGCGCGCTGAGCGATATACTACTCTGTCAAAAAAGTACCGGCAAAAGATCATTAATACACAAAATGTTAGTTATTCATCCAAATTTATTTTATCGCCTTCAAAGTATGCTCCTTCAGAAATCATACACTTACGCCAACAAATAATCCAATCATCAAAATATTTTTTAAACGCTTTTTCCGGAATTGAGTTTAGTTCTCGCCGCGAATTATTTTTTATTCGGTTTCGGTTCAGTTGGAAGGCGCCACTCCGGAGCTTGTTGACTAGTTTGCATATCAAACTCGTAAACCCACGTCTCGCCACCAGTAACAATGCGTTTCATGAATGTTGGGTCGGAATGGACTCGTTCTACCATGTCTTGAGCGACCCATACGCGATTGAGTTTTTAGAGAAAATTCAGGTCTTTTGGGATTAGCCGAGCGGCAATATGTTTCATACCCAAGTGATTATTTAAAATGATACGGATCGACTCGTGAGACACAGAAAGTTCAGCGGCTATCTCTCTCCAACTTGAATGAGGATTTTAAGTCACCTTTTCCTTCACTTTTGCGATGTTAACTTCAGTTGAAGACGTTGATGGCCTACCAGGGCGAGGCAAATCTTCCAGCATATCTCGGCCGTTTTTAAACGCTTTGTACCACTCATAAGCACGTCTTTTGATAAAGTTGATTCACCGTAAGCCTTCTGTAACATTTTCAGTGACTTCGAACACGAAATTCCATTGGCGATGCAAAATTTAAGACAAACTCTTTGTTCGATATTTTTGTCCATTATGAAATTCGCAATACACACTAGTTAAACCTAACCAAAAACAGCACTGTATTTAGTCTAAATGACAGATGCAACTCAAACTCCGCATCAAAATGGAAAACAGTTGTGCCTATCTAACAAAAAAAAAAAAAAAAATTTGGAACCATATACAAATCATTCATTCCCGATACTTTTTTGACTGAATGTATTAGTGACGAATTGTCTGGAAAAGAACCAGAGCTACGGACATAGCAGATTAAGCGAACTGAAGAGGCAGTGGGCCATGTTTGTCGAGTCCTGTAGGCCTGACATGACACACGCGACAATTACTCACTCTCGCGCGAGTAATTGTCGTCTATTTCTGTCACTTTTCTCGTTTTCTGACAACGCTGCCATACAAAATAGTCGACTCGTTCTGTCAAACTTGATCTTTTTTCGACAAACTCTAACATGACACCTTAGTTATCTCGATTTTTGACAATTCAACAAGAGATAATCTGAGATTTTTCTGTTATTTTGTCGTATTTACTCGTCCTCGATTTTGACGACGAGAAGAGTAGACAAAATAATGATACAAGAAAAAACTCTCAAATAGCATGGCAGTTTCACAATAGTACTTAATTGTATTTTTTTTTTTTACAATATATTAATAATGAAAATACTTAGTTTTAAACTACTATCTATATTCGAACTACATGTTTTATATGGAATTTTTCGGTTTTTGTATGGAAAAAGAAATAAGCATTACCTACTTGTTGCGTTTTATGGGTTAAAAGTGTTATAAAGGGGGTCGAAATTTTCATTATTTTTGCGATAGGACACACCATTTTCGAGATATAAGCAAAAGAAAAGAAAAAAAGATACAGTACTGTTTTTGCACCGTCGAAGTGTTGGTGTGAATTTTGGTTCATGACAACTCATTTAAATCCACACCTTTTTAATTGCGATAAAATATTATCAGATTTAGATAAACAATCATAATTTTAGGTGAAAAACGTTCAATTCAGAGTAGAAAAATTTCCATTTTCACAAAATTAATAACTCGGTGCCATATTAGTGGGAAATCGTCGTTTGACAGGAATAAACAAAATTTTGGTGATTTTTAGTCTAGGTCAGGGCATTTGTGACAAGAGAATGGGCACCATTGAATGAATGAAACGGAATCTCAAGCCGATGTTGATATCATAAAAATGATTTGTTTTTAATAATTTGCAACATCCGTTTCTCGTCGCAAGATATAGAATTTTAGGGGTTATAATGACGTCAGAATCGTAGACAAATTTCGACAAAACGAGATATATAGCGTTCTCGCGCTTGTCATGTTAGCCATACTGGAGTGGAGTCCGCGCATCGGCAAGCGTTGTGTTGGACGCCCCGCACCTAGACGGACCGGTGGTGCTGGGACAGACTGGATGCGGAACGCGGAGGACAGGGTGTTGTGGAGCACCCTGGGAGATGCCTATGTGATTGGGAAAAAAAAAACACTATTTAGTTCGTCAGTAAGATAATAAAAAAATATTAAACACGTATTTTTTGCTTTATCAAATTAATAAAAAACCGGCCAAGTGCGTGTCGGACCATGCACAATGCAGGGTTCCGTAGTTAGGATGAATTTATCCCAAGAACCAACTTAACATTGTAGTTGAAAAACATGGTCTCCCATACGGAATGTATGGGGGGAGATCATGTTTAACAAACCGCAAATTTGAGTTGGTCGATTATTACTCGTTAACCAGTAGAGCCTACTTAGCTGTGATAGTTTTCCTTTTAATTTAGTTATATATACTACTGCTGTGAATTTTTTCACAAGTCCAAGTACAACCATTAGCAACAGCTAGAAGGGGGGGGGGGACACTTGAACAAAAAATTTCAGTTAAAAGCTTAGTTTTTCGCAAACGGATCCCTGAATCCAAAAATGGTTGTGACAAACTCACAATATTTTTGAAAGACCTTTCTAACGATACCCCATAACTTGGGGTAGATGAGGAATAAAAAAAACATCCCCACTTTACGTGTAGGGAAGGTACCCTAAAAAAAAATATTTTCTTGATTTTATTTTACCACTTTGTCGGCATAATTAATATGTATACATATGCCAAATTACAGCTTTCTAGTACTAACCGTCTCTGAGCTAAGCCGCGGACAGACAGACGGACAGACAGACAGACAGACAGACGGACATGGCGAAACTATAAGGGTTCCTTGTTTACTATGGAACCCTTTTTTTTTTTTTTTTTTTTTTTGAGGGTGGGAAATCATCAAATGACTACTCCCGCTCTGGGCAGAGCGAGAGGGTGTGTCAGACTTTTACTGACTAAAACCCACCCGTGTTCCTTCCGTTGCCTGTGTGCCGGGGCCGCGTTATCCCTTTCGGACAAACCCGCAACCCCAGCAGGCATTGGTCTTTCGACCCCGTCGGTTGGTGCTGACATCTCTTTGAGGCGCGCGTGGAACACAACGCGCCGTCGACACGGGTTACTATGGAACCCTAAAAATGGTTTAGATAAAACGTATTAAAGTTGGAGAGTGGGGGCTATCTACGTCACAAGTCAGTATAAAATTCACCGGCCAGTGACGTCATGCCACATTTTAACGCATTGCCTACTCAATGTTTTGCCGTAATCTTTTGATTACGTAAAAAAAGAAAAAATACGTGTCCAATATTTTATAATAAACTACCTGACGGATAAAAACATTTTTTTTTGTTAATATCCCTATTGATTGACATTCATTTTCTAGGTAATCAAAATACTTTTTTGTTGAATTTCATAGTTTTCCATATCTAATGACAATAATACCAGCACTCATTGCAGGGTTCTCATACAGAGAAGGCACGAGCATTGATCACCACGCTTGCTCACGACGGATTGGTGATTTCAGACTTATATTAATTAACTATACAAGGTCAAATTCAATTAGCTAGCGAAACATTCACCAAAATCGGTTGAGCCGTTTAGTAATTTCGAGGGAACGGACATACTTCCTTTTTTTGGCTTCGCCTCAGTCGGGTAAAAACAGATAGTGATTTTTCAGTGTTACTGTACTTTATAAGTAGGATGTTCTGCTAATAGGACCATTTGCTCATAGGACCATTTGCTAATAGGACCATTTGCTCATAGGACGATTTGCTAATAGGACATTTTGATACGGAGGGGTGTTTTTTACTTGAAGTATGAGTTGAAAAGAGAAATCTATTTTATTTTTATTTTATTGTGTTTAGATATCGATACCCATCACGTCTGCGGAGTTTCGCTAGATAATTTTATTTGACCCTGTAAACAAAGTCAGAAAATCATCGATGTAAATAAAAATCACAGCCCACCTGCATTAACAGTAAAAAACTCGCTCTACATAAGGATGTTAGGTATCGTAGTATTAAATTCCGTTACTCACATTTAATACATATATCCTGCTAGAATTTATTCATTTCTCAAGAATGTTGAGCGTTACCTAGGTGCACTAGGTATTTGCTAGGGTTATTACTTTTAGTTATATTGAACACAAGCACTTCGCCCGCGACTTTTTGATTTAAAAGAGTGTCCGTGGACTTTCGTGCCCGTTCTTCTCCATAGGAACCTACTACGCTTTGGAATGGGCAATAAGCTTCGTCTTTATTTATTTATTTAAACTTCTCGCACAAATTAAGGTACAAAGGCAGACTTAATGCCTTAGGCATTCTCTACCAGTCAACCAAGGGTGGTGAAGAGATAAGATGGCAGGTGATTTAGAGGAGATATGAATAATAAAAAAATTAAAAAGACAACAATGAATTATAAATAAAATTGGTACACAAGTACATGTTCGTATGTAGTTTATAAACTTATGATACACGTACATACATTGTCTAATCGTAACCTACCTCAAAAGGAAATACACTACGATATTTGTTTTTTTTTAGTACACCATAGCTCTCTAGATGGCGTTGCTCTGTTTAAATGCGAGCTATGGTTTCGTTACCGCTAATAGTGTATGTAGTCAATAATATTGGTAATAAATGAGTTCAGTATAACAACAGTTTGGAGTTTCAATTCGTGAACAGTGCTGACATCTGGTGCCGAAACCAGGGAAGTGCGTGAGTAAAGTGAACTAAAAAGTGACAAAAGTGAACTAAAAGTGACTAAGGTGAAGTGCAGAACTAGGACTGGTAAAAAATATCGTGCGTGAACATTAACTTAGAAGAATTTGGAATCTATGTAGGACTTAGAGAAATTTCGTGGCAAATCACTTAGAATAAATCGAGTTAAAAGGGACTTACAAAATTTCGTGACAAAAAACAGTTAGAATTATTTTGAAAAAAAAAAAAAAAAAATGGAGAAGTTGTTTTTGAAGCAAGAGGATATGTACGAGCATATGAACAAGGCCTATTCAAATTATAAAAAAACGCCTAAAGAGAGACTTAAAGTATCTTATATCGAAGCAAGACTAGAAAATTTAGAAAAACTATTTGAAGGTTTTGCGAACGTCCATAGTGAAATAGTGGGAAGTGTTAAAAGAGAAGATAAACCGAAAGTAGCCTATTTCACGGAAGATGTTTATTTTCAATTTGAGGAGATTTACACTGACTATAAGACAAGGATGAAAGATGATCTCATGACTTATGGTGTGAAAACTTGTTCGTCTCAAATCAACAGATCTGATGGATCGAGTCTATCAAGTACTAAAGTTAAATTGCCACAGATTCAACTACCGAAATTTTCTGGATTATATGAAGAATGGCAAACCTTTTATGATATGTTCATATCATTAATTCATCAGAATGCAACTTTGAGTGGCGTGCAAAAATTACACTATTTGAAGAGTAGTCTGACGGGTGAACCAGAGACCCTTCTCCAAAACTTCTCAACCACAGACTCAAATTACGAAGAAGCTTTTAAACAACTTACTCGCCGTTATAATAATAAACGTTACATTTGCAACGAGATTATGAAGCGCTTGTTTTCACAACGTAATGCCACTGATTCAGCGAGTTCAATCAAACAACTTCTAGACACTACATCATCATCTCTAAAATCATTGGAAAACATCTTAATTGGTACCACTTCCAGTTCGTGTGGGGTCTTCATAAACTACTTGGTTTTATCACGGCTTGATTTAGAGTCACGTAAATTATGGGAAATCCAAGTTAGTCAATTAGATCCGGATGAATTGCCATCTTGGGAACAACTCGTCAAGTTTTTAGAAACCAGATTCCGAACATTAGAGATGATAAGTGGCGACAAACCTACAATCAAGTCTCACAACACGCACCCCAATATAACTAAACCTAAAGTTTTTCACACTACCACGCAAGATGATAAAAAATCAATTCCAAACTGTACGAGTTGTGAAGGTCAGCACTTGCTTTATCAATGCAAGCAATTCGGACAGCAGTCTCCTCAAGAGAGATCAGAGTTTATCCAATCAAAGAGACTGTGCTTCAATTGTTTTGCACCCACACATTCAGTGAAAGAATGCCGATCATCTGCATGCTGTCGTCGCTGTGGCAGACGTCATCACACACTGCTACATTTTGAAAGAACCGATGCAGCTGAAAATTCATCTTCCAGCATCGAGAAAACCGATACAACGAACCCAGAACTGAGCAAAGAGACTGAGAAAAAAGTGGTAGCCCATTTGATTACAGAAAAAGTTGAGAGAGAGATGCTGTTGGCTACGGCTGAAGTCAAAGCATATTCAACAAATGGTTACTCACAAGTTGTGCGAGTTCTAATCGACCCATGCTCAGAAGGTTCGTTTATTACCGAGGCTACTGCACAATCATTAGGTTTGAAGAGAATATGCATAAATGGTCTAGTCTCTGGAATTGGAGATAGTCTAGCCAGATCAAAGAACATGGTGTCTCTTACTGTGGAGTCAATTCAAAATGAAAATGCAAAGTATTCGATAAAAGTCGATGCATATGTGCTGAGAAAACTGACATCATTTCTTCCTACTTGTCGAACAACAATAACAGACTGGCTAGATATGGAGAAAGTCCGCTTGGCTGATCCAAATTATGGATCACCTGCTAAAATCGACATGATTTTGGGGGTTGGAGTATATGAAGAAATCATTCTAGAAGGATTTATGAGACATCCATCAGGGAAAGGTCCAATAGCACAAGAGACACGATTTGGATGGATTTTGTCAGGTCGAGTAAGACCTGAATCAGCTTCTGTAAACTCCCAGATTATCAACTGTCACATACGAGTAAGTGAAGACGAAATATTAAAACAATTTTGGGAAATAGAAAGAGAACCAGATGCAATTACGAAGAGTTTTACAAAGAAAGAAATTAAATGCGAACAAATGTTTGAAGCTACTACTATAAGGGACGATGAAGGTCGATATGTAGTTAAATTGCCATTTGAAGAAGATAATCCAAAATGTGTGGTAGGAAAATCAAAGGAGATAGCTTCACGCAGATTTCAATTGTTGGAGAAGAAGTTGCTTAAAAATCCATTGTTGTATGAAGAGTACAAAAAAGTTATCGACGGGTATAGAGAACAAAACCACATGGTACAAATCACAGATACTGACGAAATAAATAATACAAAGTCTGTATATCTACCCCATCATCCTGTGGTGCGAGAGGATAAAGAGACCACCAAAGTTCGCGTAGTCTTTGATGCGTCTTGCAAAGGTGTCAATAATGTCTCATTGAACGACTGTTTACTTGTCGGTCCTAAGATACAGCAAGATTTACGTCATATTTTGATGAGGTGGAGACGTCACCCCTTCTGTATACTAGCGGATTTAGTTCAGATGTACAGACAAGTTTGTGTGTATGAGGAAGATGCTGATTTTCAGCGAATTCTTTGGCGATCAGATCCTAATAAACCTATAGAACATTACAAACTATTAAGGTTAACTTTTGGGACAGCCTGCGCTCCTTACCTAGCTGTAAAAGCTGTACAACAGCTAGCTAGAGACGAAGAATTAAACTATCCTCGCGCTGCAAAAATTACCCTTCGAGACTATTACGTTGATGATCTGCTCACTGGATGCGAGACGGAAGACGAAGCAATACAGATCTTTGAAGAAATGAATAAGTTGATGAATTCCGGAGGATTTCGTTTGCAGAAATGGTGCAGCAACAGTGACAAACTTATGAACCATGTACAGGAAGAGTGTAAAAGAGCAGATCAAGCGTTAGTTTTAAAAATTAATAACATGATTAAAGTATTGGGCATTTGTTGGAACAAAACCACAGACAATTTTGAGTATACTTTGCAACTACCTGAATTAAAAGAGACTGTTACCAAACGTAAAGTCCTTTCAGATATTGCCAGACTTTATGATCCCATGGGTTGGATTTCACCTGTGATCGTATCAGCAAAAATATTCATTCAACAATTGTGGAAGGCTAAATTACCTTGGGATGAGAATCTAACACCTGAATTGTTCACGGAGTGGTATTCATTCCGTGAAAGTCTCAACGATGCTAAAAATATTGTCATACCAAGATGGGTACAATCGCATCAAAGTGATAAACTAGAGCTACATACCTTCGCCGATGCATCTCAAGCAGCCTACGCAGGTGTCGTGTATATAAAGGTTAAAGATGAATTTGGCCAAGTTCGTGTTAATATAGTGACAGCCAAAACCAAGGTCGCTCCAGTTGAAAAGGAAGTTAGTATCCCGCGATTGGAATTATGTGCGGCTCTACTTGCGACCAAATTAATCTTTGAAGTCTCACAAATTATGCAAGTACCCAGAGAAAATCTGCATGCGTGGTCAGACTCTACTGTTGTATTAGCCTGGCTACGCGGAGAACCTAGTCGTTGGAGTACATTCGTTAGTAATAGAGTCTCAGAAATCCATACCATGATTGATCCTAATCAGTGGCGTCACATAGGCACTCATGATAATCCCGCAGATTTTGGATCGAGAGGAATAAAAGGTGCAGAGATGGCTGGTCTTACGCTGTGGTGGTATGGTCCAGACATTTTACGTCACAGGGACATTTACGACAACAATGATAATTTTTCTACTACTGAAGAACAAAAACCTATCAAGACTTTAACTGCTGTCATAACAAACGAAGAAGAGTTTCTTTGGTTAAAATTCTCGAATTTAACGAAGGTGCTGAGAGTATTCTCCTATTGTAAAAGATTTATAAATAATCTTAAGTTACCAAAAACGCAAAGACCAAAAGATAGAAAATCTATAACTGTTCTTGAAATGCAAGAAGTATTAAGAATTTTAATTATAAAAACACAAACATTATACTTTAATAAAGAGATCCAGCAGTTAAAGACTCAACAACCTATTAATATCAAGAGTCCACTACTTACACTATGCCCTATTATTGATGAGAGGGAAGTGTTAAGGGTTGGTGGTCGCATTAAAGAGTCTGAAGTCAAATTTGATACAAAGCACCCAGTTATTTTGCCTAGTAGTAGCCACCTTACTAAGCTATTAATAATTGACGCTCATTATAAAACTATACACGGAGGCCCACAAATTATGTTAAATTATTTACGATCCAAATATTGGATAATACGAGCCAGAGAATATTCGCGCCAAAACAATCAGCAACTCATGGGTCAGTTACCAAAAATCAGACTGATGCCTTCAAGACCCTTTACGGCTTCTGGGGTTGATTTCACCGGATTTGTCAACATTAGATTTTCACCTGTAAGAGGTTCCAAGTCGTATAAGGGATATATAAGCATTTTTATATGCATGTCGACGAGAGCTGTACACATTGAGGCGGTATCGGATTTAACCTCTAAGGGGTTCATTGCTGCATTTCGTCGATTTGTGTCACGACGAGGCCAGTGTGTGAATTTATATAGTGACAATGGGACCAATTTCGTAGGAGCCGACAGAGAGATGAAGGAGATGTTGAATCATGCTAAATCAAAGCTTCCCACAGAAATTGCCCAAATATTAGCCAATGACGGAACCACTTGGCATTTTATTCCACCACATGCCCCTAACTTCGGTGGACTGTGGGAGGCGAGCGTGAAGTCGGCTAAATCACATTTGAAGAGAGTGATCGGAGATTCTACTCTTACTTATGAGGAACTATCCACAGTTTTGAGTCAGATAGAGGCGTGTCTTAATTCTCGCCCAATTTCATACATGAGTGACGATCCTACCGACCCACAGCCATTAACTCCGGGACATTTTTTAGTGGGAGAGCAATTGGTAGCCATTCCAGATGAAAATCTATCAGACATTCATGTAACCGGAGGTCAACGATGGAAGATGACACAGAAAATGGTGAATGACTTCTGGAAAAAATGGTCAGAAGAATATTTGGTTGGTCTAAACCAACGATACAAGTGGTCAAAAGAAAAACCCGATATTGAGATGGACGACATTGTCGTTATTAAGGATCAAAATCTACCGCCAACAAAGTGGCTGTTAGGTAGAGTTGTCCAAAAGCACCCGGGTCAAGATGGAATCACGAGAGTGCTTACACTGAAAACGAAGAATGGGCTACTCAAACGTCCATTAAATAAATTATCTATTTTGCGCACGACAGCTAATTCTTAAGTAATGTGTCAATTTTTTCTCATTATTTTGTTTTATTTTTAACGCCCAGTCATAACGGTGGGCGGTCTATTTGAGTGAATGGCTCGTTCTACTTTTGTTACATATAGACCTTAATAATTTAATTTTGTTTAGTTCCTATAATGTTGTTTTAAAAAAGTATTAAAAGGACAAGTCCTTTGGTGGGCGGAATGTCTAATCGTAACCTACCTCAAAAGGAAATACACTACGATATTTGTTTTTTTTTAGTACACCATAGCTCTCTAGATGGCGTTGCTCTGTTTAAATGCGAGCTATGGTTTCGTTACCGCTAATAGTGTATGTAGTCAATAATATTGGTAATAAATGAGTTCAGTATAACAACAGTTTGGAGTTTCAATTCGTGAACAGTGCTGACATACATATTTACTCTTATCTTACCTTATCTTTCTGACTGAACGACACCTTGACAGTTCAAAAGTGCCTCTGTAATTTGTTTATTTGAAATAAATGCTTTGAGTTTGAGTTTGACTTCGTCCGCGTAGATGTCGTTTTAACCCCTATTTGTTTTTTAAACCCTCTCCACTTTATGGTTGTTTTTGAAAATCTTCGTTTCGCCCACCCACGCTCATATTTCGTTTTCACTAAGCGCTCTTTCTTCTTTCTGCTCAGCCCCTAAGGGTCGTAGCGTGATATTAAATTGCCAATAAACTTCCTCAAGAATTAGGCTATCATATGCAAAAATACTTTTTCGAACCCGACTGGTACTTCCAGAGATTAGCGCGTTCAAACAAACAAACTCTTCAACTTTATTAATTATCTCTAATTTTTATGAAATATTAAATACCAATAGACCATGTTACTCGCTGATAATGTAGCTACCTATAGGTGAAATAATTGATTAAATCGGTTTAGTATTTTTTGAGTTTATCCCTTACAAACAAACATACAACATGCGATAAGGCCGCCCATTGTATATTTTGTAGTGTTTGATTAGAATTTTTTTGTTATGTATTTTTGTGGTGTACAATAATAAATAAATATATAAATAAATACAACAAAAAAAAACAGACTAAAAAAAACAAAATAACTTTAATTTCGAAAGTCGGTGCTTTTGGTTCTGTATTTTCGTTTTTTTGCCACCGACTTCCGAAATTATTTTGTACGTTTTCGTTATTTTAAGTCGGTTCAATTTATTAACTGTAAAAAAAAAACTTTTTTTTTTCACTTTTTAGTTGTGGTACCTACCCCAAACAAATTCGAATACCACTACCTAATATATTTAAATAGCAGTGACAGGAACTGTAACATCATCCATATAGACTAAGTGGGAAAAAGACGTATTATTGAATCTTACTCAAAAACTATCCAAGCAAAGTTAATAAAATTTATATGGGATCACCTCTGAAGTATGACCTACCAAACAAAAAAAGAATCATCAAAATCAATTCATAATTGGCGGAGTAATCGTGTAACAAATATACAAAAAGAAAACATACATTCGAATTGAGAACTTCCTCCATTTTGAAGTCTGTTAAAAAAAACTAATATTTTCTCATAGTACTCTTTGTACTTAATTAGTTTTGAATTGGAATTGTGGCTCACCCCTATTAGATCCTTATTGGGCACAGTGGCCAAATGTACGAGCACCATACATCTCTGCCTGCCCATTTGGGGAACGTGGCGTGCGTGTCTATTACATCATAACCTACAAATTATACATGTTTCTGACAAAAGGAAGTCAGAGGGCGGGATCATTGAAAAATAAAACCCTTTTCGTTCCAGATAACTGATCCCAATTATCAATATGGCGTCCACAGGATGCTCCTGACCACCCTGTAAATTATATACAGCGTGGTTTAAAACAAAACGCGATCCAGAATTATCATTCAACCGTGTTTCCTTACTGACCAATTACCGCGAAGTTTGACATTTTGTGAAGGTAACGGTCAGTTTGTGGTCACTGAACAGAGAAATAGCAGAAATATAAGTCAAATTACAAAGTTAATGAAAATATATAAGTACACAAAGTTGAAACCTTAACAGCAAATAATGTTCTTTGCGTTAAAGTTTGAACTTTGATAACTAATACATGCTCCAGTATTCTTGACTATGTACTCAGCCTCAAAGAGATGTCAGCACAACTGACGGGGTCCGCTAGGACCGATGCCTGCCAGGGTCGCGGGAAAGTCCGAAAGGGATACCGTGGCCCCTAGCAACGTACAGGCAACTGAAGGAACACGGACGGGTTTTAGTGAGTAAGAGTCTGACTCGTCCTCCCGCTCCGCCCAGAGAGGGAGAAGTTATTTGATAATTTCTCACCCATTCAAAAAAAAGTATGTTCCCCATAATACTAGAGCAGAATTTTACTATCAAGCTTTGATTGGAAATATGCGCGAGCCTGCGCGAACACGCCACAGTGACTTCTTGCACGCTGTTGTGAACTCTATTTTCATCATGATTTAGTTCATTATCAATTTGTTCATGAAAAACCGGACAAGTGCGAGTATGACTCGCGCCCTGAGGGCTCTGTCTTAAGGCTGTGCCCGACTGCCCGCGGCTTCATTCAGTGATACAGCCTATCCAATTCCGGACAAACTTAACATTGGAGTTGAAAAATAAATTCTCCCAAATATTCCAACAGCAATTCAACAACAAACACACTAAAAAAAAAAACGAGCGAGCCTTACAGTAGTCGCATATGATGTGTAACATCTGATAACTCACCTTGGTAATAACCTAAGCAACATTAAGGTAGTAAGGGGCGGGGCCTCGTCAAGGTCGTTTCTGACGGCCAACTCTAGCACCGCGCGATCATTTCCGGAGCTTTCTGTTACACACTTCCGTCCCTTTTCACGAAATCACTCCCACAAATTTGATTATTTTGCTTTTGATTTTGATTTCAAGAAAGCGAGAGAAAAGATGTTACACTTAAAAAAAAAACTGCACGTACAAACAAACAGGAAATTTAAATTGCACTCTGCAACTTACATTTGCAGTTGAAATGTAATGTTATTGCTTTTTGCAATAACATATTAACCCTCGGCATGCCTGGTAGGGGCTGTCAGACTGTAAACTGTTGTTTTTCAGTCAAATTTGAATTTCTTGCCTAACCACCCACACTCAGCTGGCGTTTATGAATCGCTAGACGCCCTCCGCCAGCTACCTCATTCCGGAGCACGCTCCCGTAGTAGCTAGTAAGACGTGCGTATAGTTCTCGGGGATTTCTACTAAGTAATTTATCTTATAAAGTAACGAAGTCTATTTCAGTTTTTTTTTTTTTTGTCCAAAAATAAATTAAATGTGGTTGATTTATATATATAATTTTTTTACTTGTAATTAATTATTTATTAAATATCATTTGAGAAATAACAAATTAAAAATCCGGGTCTGACAGACCCACCAGGTATACCATGTAACTTTTTAACAGTCACGCCGAGGGTTAATGAGTTATTAGGGCTCGAAATCACGACCTCTTGCTTGCCAGTACAACGCTTTAGCCGTTGGGCTATTATTGCTTAATTACTTTATTAGTTTCTAATTACATACCCATCATTCATTAACTGTTACAATAGTATTTCGTAATTAAACTTCCTCCTAATTACTTGCATAGTGACACATTGTGAATGTACTATTTCTAGGAGACATCGATATTGAGTCTTATAGCTAGAGATTTAGGTTTGAAATTCGAATAAACTTTCAAGCGTCTGTGTTTATCTGTCGTGACAGTCTGACCACAAATAGTGCTGCCAAGTTATAATATTTTCCTTGAAATACGGTTATTTGTTGTCGTGAATGGTGTGTGAATAAACCATATTTATTTATTTATTATTTCAGGATATATATCTTTTAAATCGAATTTATCTTTTTCCACTGAATTTAGTTATAGACAGACGAAAAAATATTTTGGTTCTTAAGAAATGGGCTTTATTTAATTGCGATTACTCCTTCATATCAACATTTTATTGTTTGAGTTAAATCATAATGTAGGGATCAAGAAACAATTTGTTATAGAAAAAGATAAAACATATTTAGTTATTAAAATATATGGGACTCCAAACATGATTGTGTAGAAAAGACATTTCGATTTGAAAAATGTTTCTTCTTGAAAGTGGAAAATTACCATTTCCCACTCGTGGAAATTCTCCACCGTAACTTGGCAACACCAACGCCCCACTCGCCATAACCCGCGAGCGCGCATGCGTCGCGCCATCGCTGTGACATTTTGAAATTTAAAAAAATAAACTCTATAAAACTTTATTAAAAGTTTAAAACTGATGTTTTAAGTTATAAATAATTAGTTTTCTGTGATAATCAAAGTGTATTTTAGTTAAAAATGAAAGTTCTGTGTGTAATATTCTTTGTTGCGGCCGCAATGTCTGTATCCGGACAAACCTTGGCAGGTAAAGTGAAAGGTGTTTTAAAAATTGTATATAAAACTTGTTTTTCGGGCGCCATATTGTATATTTTGTGTCTTAATTCACGACGATAACGTTGCAGTATCAGCAGTCGTAATTATTTAAGTAATTTAGAAGTATTTTATCAATATTTCTGCGGTTTTTGAAACGAGTAAAGTGTGGAAAAAATGTTAGCGTGTCAATTCGATACGATGGTCTACTTTTTTTCTTCTCAGCGCTTTCCCGGCTATCGTGGTCTGTTTACTTTACATTTGTAGTCTAGTACTGGTGGTAGAGTAACCGCCGGTTTAACTGTCAATTCTAATGTTAATCCAAATTATCAGCTATCTAATAGGCTAATTTAGGAAGTCATAAGATTTGCTCATAAATAAATAGAATTAAACAGATTTACAGTGAAATATTAATAGGACAAAATAAAGACATGAATCACAATAAGGATAATTAACGACGACGACGACAAAAATTATGATTAGGTAAGTATTTAGCAAAATTCTATGAGAAATACTTACTATAATAATAATACCAGCCTATTACTGTGCCACTGCAGGGCAAGGCCTCTTCTCATACACAGAAGGCACGAGCATTGATCACCACGCTTGCTCAAGACGGGTTGGCGATTTCAGACTTATATTAAAACTACAAGTCCAGGTTTCCTCACGATGTTCTTCCTTCACCGATGTCAGTAATGTCCAAGATAAACTTAGAAAGTACATATGAATTGAAAAAGTCACATTGGTACTTGCCCGAATTTGAACCTACGACGTCGAGCATGAGAAGCGAGGCCTTAATCACTGGGCCATCACGACATTTTGAGAAATGCTTGATGTCTTCTTATTAGAGAGGACATTTGCCGAAAACCTAGTTGAATGGCGTGCAATTGGAGTGACCTATGTCCAGCAGTGTATGGATTACCGTAGGCTGATGTTGATTAAGAACTATTAGGTGTGCACCTATCTAAAGTATTGTGCACTCTTGTAAACAAACATACATCAAATAAGCCGCTATTTTAGTTTCAACATTGGGTCAGTAACATAGTCTACCGCAGGTAGGTACTGGGCTATTTACTCGACCAAAGTAAACGCGCCTTCAAAGAGAATTTTCATTTGGCAATAGTATTGCATACCTATCCTATGTAGAAAACTCGTTTTTCTCTGTTGACTCTAAAACCAAGTTGTAATCGCTTTCGTAACTCTTAAGAATACATAAGGTTTCTCTATTATTATAGACTCTTTGGTAAGTAATACAATATGTAAAAAAAACGATCCGAAAGAGGCACATAGGTACTGCAATAACATTACCAATAAAAATTGATAAATAAAAAAATTTTACAAAAAAAAAAAAGTACAAAGTGAAAAATTGCTTAATTTCGGAAGTCGGTGGCAAAAAACGATCTTTTTTTTTTTCACTTTTTATTTGTACCTACCCCACACAAATCCTGATACTACCTGCTATGTAAATAACAGTGACAGGAAGTTATCATCATATCATCCACATACACTAAGTGGGAAAAATACGTATTATTGAAGCTTACTCAAAACCTACCCTAGCAAAGTTAACCAAACTTATATGGTACCAACTTGGGAGCATACACTTTCATACAAAAAAAAGGGCATTAAAGCCGTAACCTCAGAACGCCACGGGCTACGATTGGCAATTAGTCAACCTACCCTGTATGCAACCAGCCCCTCTGCTCCATTTTCTTTATCCAATATACAACAATTCCTTTTGATATCCCATAACTCTAGGGAGACCATGTCAAAGAACCAACTGACGTATGAATAATATATTTTTCATTCATTTTTCCTTTTTCATACAAAATAATTCGACAAAGTCACGATCGACAATGTTAAACACCCTTATGTGAAATATGACAACGTCGCATTTTCTCAGCTCTAAATATGAATGATTGGTTTGAATGAAAATGATTCACTCGTACTTTATCAATGAAAATTATGTTAATTAAGATTGATGTTATCTTCGAAACTATGTATTTTTGGAATACTTGTTCTAGGACTTTTTGTATTATTTTTACTTGTAGCATAATTTTAAGTACCTGGGCGACAGAGCTCTGCTCGGGTGAAAATAGAGAATGCTCATTTAGTAGTACAGGATAGTACATAATAATCCCATGCTGCGATGATTGTAGGTACTTACTAATTCCATGCTGCCATGATAGTAGGTACTTACTAATAGGGATGATGTCTGGGTAAAGAAAATGAAATTCGAATTAGTCCGTCTGTCAGATTATAAAAAAATATTAGACACGTATTTTTTGCTTTATCATATTAATAAAAAATTACTTAGATAAAACGCATTTTAAGTTGGGGAGTGGGGATTGCTACGTCACTAGTGTGTATAAAATCTACCTACATACTCGTGACGTCATGGCATATTTTAACTCAATGTGTATCGCCATAATCTTTAGATTACGTAAAAAAATAAAAAACACGTGTCCAATATTTTTTTATAATCTCAAAGACGGACTAAAAAACCTTTTTTGTCGTCATCCCTATTCCATGCTGCCATGTAGTGACGTTCTTGAGACGTCTTGTTCTAAAGTTTGGGCGACCGACCCATAGATAATACACTTAAGGCCGACCTCTCGGGTAAAAAGACGGAGATAACGAATTTTCCCAGATATGAGACCTAGCTAGATCGATGTTTCGCCCCCGTAAACCCCTATTGTGCAACTTTCATCGAAATCTTTAGAGCCGTTTTTCTAGAGCTTGATTGAACAACGTGCCGCTACAATGGCGACATAAATTTAACACACGGGCAGGGCTGGTGGCCAGTAATCATAAAAATAAATAAGAAAAAATAATTAATTAACTGAAAAATTTAAATTTTCGAACGCGTAGGGCTCCCTTTCGTTAAATTCGCAACCTCTTTGCATGCTATTCGTTTCATTTTCATTGGTGTGATGTTATGATCCGTGACGCCGGTAAGTGACCTCTGCGCTACAGTTGTTAAGTACAGATTGCTTCAAGATGCTACTTTAGAAAATTTTATATAAATAATAATAATATATAATGAAATTAAAATATCTTCATAAAAAGAAAACTCTAATCCGTAGTATACGTGTGCTAAATTAATGTCACCATTAAAGCACCACGCTGTTTATACAGTGTGTGATCACCGGTTTCCGACCCATTATGACGAAGCAATATGATACATTTTATAGACAAATCCACCGCAATAAGGAAATTTGAATTTTTTGTGTTACTGAGTACAGTGGGTTAATTTATTTTGCAATATCTACTTATATCCTACAAGCATAAAAATGATTTCGTTCGACAGCTACAAAAGTAGGCAATAAGTTGACACTAAAAGGTTCATCAAAAGCTCCAATTAAAACCTTAAAAAAATACTTGAAACGTAAAAAGTGCAAAAAAAATTGGTTGTTTTTTTTTTACTTAATCTTTTCAAAACAGTAGCGGCAAAATGGCTTATTATGGTGGATTTGTATATAAAATTGATCATATTGCTTCACCTTAACGGGTCGGACACCGGTGACCAGACACACTGTATATATATATATATACACAAAAATTGCTTGTTTAATAGTATATGATTGGATTATAACCGTAGACTTATGGGGCATTAAAAGGAACACGTTGTATATGTCGGCAACAATTAGTCCACATTTGACTGTATGTCAGTATGTCACGAAACAACCTCCACAACTCAAATACACAAGTATCCTAAAGGTTGGACCAATTTATCATTTTCGTTACCTTCATTAAATATTCTGAATCCGACACTTTCATTCATGACCTGAATTGTTGAAATAAGTGGAGTTAATTATTACAAAAATAATGTAACAATTATGTGAAGTTACAAAAATGTTTAGTTGGCACATAGGATTTTTTTTCGTGTTGCTCTAATTTCCGCAAAAAATAAACAAATATTTGTATGGTTCGATTTTTTTTTGTAATAGATTAAGTAATAAAAAGACTTTAAATAATAAAAATAAAATACTTACTATATTATTCATTTAATTCAGTTTTTTTTTGTCCATATTTTTTTAGTATTACATTATTTATCTTAACATAGGGTATTTATTATTTCCCAAAATTACCCAATTCCTGTGGGACCACGAGAGCCAAGCTGCGGGTAAAACAAAGTCGTGTATAAACTACGATTAATTTGAATCAGTATATCCAGACGTGCTTGTCTCCTACATGAAGAAACCTAGACACAATACATAAAATCATTATCTACGACGCAACAAACTACTTGCGTATGCGCAGCAGGAGCTTATATGACGTCATAGGGTCGGGTACCGCACAGATAGGTTCTATATAGCTCATTTCCAGTATAAGCTGACCTATTACTGTATAGGCTTTTTGTACAATATTAATATCAGTGATGCCGATGGGCTACTATTTTTATCCATATAAATGTTTTTAAAATATAATTTATTTGATTAAGCAATAAAATAAACGAAATAATAATAACACCTTGGGTTACACCCGTGATATTTAAAAAAATACCAGGTTCTAGCAACATGTTTTTTTTTTAAAAAACAATATCATAATAATTCTATACGTGAAAAAAAAAAGTTTATTTAATGTAAATTCCTCAGTTGAGATCACAGAGAATCCATAAAGCAGAGTTAGTTTTTTTTTTTTTTTTTCTCATAAGACTCCAAATATGTAGTAATTATGCTAGGTCAACTTCACACTATCCACGATAAGTAATACGTAGGTACTCGAAGACGTATGAAGTCCGACCCAGTGTCAGTGGCGATGACAGGTCAGCTTACACTGGAAAAGTATGGCCTGATACCTGTTTACCGCGCAGATTGGCCGTCATCAAGGTTAAGCAATAAATTCGGGCCTTGGTTTCGTCAACGTTGATTGCACATTGAGACCTCTCTGTGCCTTAGATGGAATACATAGTTGATCATTGTTGCTGTGTGAATATCTATGGGTGGCATTTATGCGTTGTTGGACCTTGAGAAGCAAGGGCATTGACCTGATCATTTATTTAAACTTTTCACACTCAAAAAAGTACGAAGGCGGACTTAATGCCTTAGGCATTCTCTACCAGTCAGCCAAGGGTGGGGATTAGATAGCTTAGCATAGCGATAGTAATCAGGTGCTCTATTTGAGAGGAACAAAGAAATTAAAAAAAGAAAAAAATGTAATGCATTATAACTAAAATAGGTACAACAGTACATAAATAGGTTACAAACTACATACACATACATACATAATTACTATAATATATATACGTAATATACATATATACGAATTCAAGGGAGAGAGTTGTTGAGATGACTCTACTCTATTTAATTTTAAAATAACTACGTAATTTCCGCTTAAATGCATACCGACTGGTGGCCGTCCTGATATCAAGAGGAAGCGCATTCCAAAAAAGAATGGACTGAATATGAAAGGAAGAATGAACAAAGTCAGAAGTATGAGAAGGACAGGGTAGGAGAAGATTGTTAGAAGAACGCAGATTCTTAGTGTGTGAAGAACATAGATATTGGAAGTGAGACACAGATAAGGCGGAGGAGTGGAGATCATTAATATCTATCTAACCGCTGAGAAAAATGCCCTGCGTCTACGCACATAATATAACTTGAAGGCTACTGGCGCTAGTGATACGTACCATCGACAAATTATTGAAAAGCATAAAATGAGTGTCGACTAAGATAAATAGGTCTGTCGTTCAAAACATTCAACGGGGTAGGTTCAGTTGGTTCGAGCTGCTTTCACCTCACTTGCTTTTTGCTGTCACCTCACACGTCAGGTCCTTTTGATAACCAGCGTCATGCACTAGTTGTCCGGCATTTTTGCTGAACTGGGCCTATTTGGCGCAGCCGTGATGCACATTTGCCTGTTAAATTATAATTTTACACTTTTTGTTTATTTTTAGGGTTCCGTAGTAAACAAGGATACCTTATAGTTTCGCCATGTCCGTCTGTCTGTCTGTCTGTCTATGTGTCCGTCTGTCTGTCCGTGGCTTAGCTCAGAGACGGTTAGTACTAGAAAGCTGTAATTTGGCATATGTATACATATTAATCATGCCGACAAAGTGGTAAAATAAAATCATGAAAAAAAAAATTTTTTAGGTTGCCTCCCCTACACGTAAAGTGGTGATGTTTTTTTTTCCTCATCTACCCCATGTTGTGGGGTATCGTTAGAAAGATCTTAAAAATATTGTGAGTTTGTGTAAACTATTTTTAGATTCAGGGATCCGTTTGCGAAATATTAAGCTTTTAACTGAATTTTTATGTTAGAGTCAAGTGTCCCCCCCCACTTCTAGCTAAATGGTTGTACTTGGACTTGTGAAAAAATTCACAGCAGTAGTATATATAACGAAATTAAAAGGAAAACTATGAGAGCTAAGTAGGCTGTACAGGTTAACGAGCAATAATCAACCAACTTAAATTTGCAGTTTGAAAAACATGATCTCCCATACATTCCGTATGGGAGAACACGTTTTTCAACTACAGTGTTAAGTTTGTTCTAGGGATAAATTCATCCCAACTACGGAACCCTTCATTGTGCGTGGTCCGACACGCATTTGGCCGGTTTTTAATAATTTCTTTTTTTTTTACTTGTTTTATAATTAGTACCTGGGCGAGCGAACTCTGCTCTGATGAAAATACTTAGAAAATGGTAATTTAATAGTACAGGATAGTTCATACTAATCCATGTATAGTACATACTAATTCCATGCTGCTATAATAGTAGGTACTTACTAATTCCACGCCGCCATGTCATTATTCTAAGGTCTATCTTGTTCTAAACTTTGGGCGACCGAGCTCTGCTCGGGTGAAAATACAGAAAAAACGAATCTTCCCAGATATGAGACCTAGCTAGATACATCTTTCACCCCCGTAAATTGCAACTTTGATCGAAATCGTTAGAGCCGTTTTTGAGAACGTGATTACAAATATATATAAACAAATATAGCTCATTTAATATAATAGGATGTTGTGTTGTGTGCCTTTTTATCTGTGCTAAATAAATGTATTTTCTTTCTTTCTTTCTTTTCTTTACAACCGCTGTTGTTTTGGTATGTTCATCGATATTTTCATAATTGTGGATCGTTTTTGCAAATTCTTGAAAATTCTTCTTGAGCGGTGGTCCCATGTAAATTTTACTAACTTTACGTGGGTAGTTTTTGAGTTAGCTTCAATAATACGTATTTAATCCACTTGATTTATGTTGATGATGTTAGTAAACTTCCTGTCTACTGTTGTTTTCATAGCAAGTAGTGGTATACGAATTGGAGTGCACTTGGTGTATACTTCCAAGTAAAAAATAACTTTAAGACGCAGATGACCTTGAGTGGTTAGCTTGCGTGTTCTGCACTGGGCTCACGCAACGCGTCGACGTCGTACCAGTAATAGGACTCGCCCATCTAGGAGCCCATCCTAAATTAGACGTATTATTAATTTATTATACACATAACAAGAGATATTTTAATAAAACACGTATACTAAAAGATCAATAGTTAAATTATTTTTAAAATGACGAAGGTTTCAGAAAAATACACTTGATAGATTTTACGTGATTCTCTTAACTTAAAATTAATTTCACTATCCATATCCATGCTATATATATATTATTTATTAGATTTTATATATATATTATAAATTCGAAAGTAACTCTGTCTGTCTCTCTGTATGTTACCTTTTCACGGCTAAACCACTGAACGGATTTCAATAAAATCTGGCAATGAGATAAATGTTATCCTGGACATAGGGTACTTTTTGTCTCAAAAATAATCTTAGGGGGGGTGATATAGGGGATGAAAGTTAGTATGAGAATAATCTAGTGTATTACAAATATAATCTAAAATATTCATGTAAGTTATTAAGAATATGTTCTAATTTACCATATATTTATTCCAAATCATTAACACTACTCGTTTAGACGTGATCTTCAGTATAAAAATGTTAAAAGTCGGTTATCGTCGCCTTAGTGTCGGAAGTCGAAGTTCGAAGAAAAAAAAAAACAAAAATACAAAGCAAAAAATAAGGACAAATTAATAACCTCCTCCTTTTTTGAAGTCTGTTCAAAATTGTTTTTTTAAACGGCCAATTATCTTAGAATCAAAACCATTTTTGCACAGGACAAAAGTACGGGTCTCACCAACAACAAAAAATTGGTTGCCTGTAAAGTCGGTATACGGGCGAAAGTTTTACGTGACAACGACTTTGAGTGGTAAAATAATTTTAATGTGAATATTCATTCGTATAGTAGGAACAAATGAAGGGACGCGTGCCTTTCACTTTTTATGTCTGTCTCTCTCGCTCTTAGGCGGGCTAACCATGCCCGAATGGAAGGGACGCGTGCCTCTCACTCGCTCTCATTGTGAGCGCATAACGTGAGCGGAGCGTAACGCAGTTTCTTGAAGTGTCACCCGGCAAACCAATTTATAAGACGTTGTCACGTCAAAAGCAATTGAAGCTGTCATTTGAGATCTAAAGTATAGCCTTAAAGAATTATGTAGTTTGAAACGCAGATATTCATCTGTATCTAGTTACATATAGAAGCTAACTGCAGCTTGGAGAAAGGCTAGGAGTCATTGAACCTATTTCGAGCAATCTAAGTTACGCCTGAGCGCGTTTGGCTAGAATGGCTGATCTGCTGGGCGCAAAATCTTCCTTTGCAACATGTATCGCCTCTTTAGAGTACTTCCAGAATTATTAAATAATATAGATTCGACTACCTCGTGTGTCTAGTGTGTGCTACTGCTGAGCGTGAGGTCCTGGATTCGCTCCCCGAGTCGAGCAAAGTGTTATTGCGTTTTTTCATCTGGAATTTCTCAGCGCAGAGTCTGGATTTATGCCATGCCCGGTTGATGGCAATAGGCTCGCCCCCTATTACATGGGACTTAAACATAACTGGCGACATGTGGGTGTACTATAGATAAACCTCTGCCTTACCCTTTGAGGATGTTTGGCGTGATGTTATGTTATAGACTCGATCAAATAATGAGGTCGTGGCTAAATAAAACAGCCGCACGGGTCGATAGAAGGTTAAGCTACGCTTGCCGAGATCCGTCCCTAGACGCGCGCGACGTGCTTGACAAGCACGTGATTTTTTCGTGCTTGTCAAACAATTTTGACCGTCGAGGGACGCATTAGAACTTTGCGACCGAATTCGGTCGTATAGCGATCGCTATCTATGTCGAGACTGCCGATGCCGCCCCTGGGATGTTACGGAAGTCGTTTTGCGTCGTTTGGAACCGGAGCCGGAGGCGGAAGTAGAAGAAAGTGTGTTAAAAGAAGGCTTAAATAACAATATAAATATAATTCAGTCTCTTTAATCAGTCAAATATTAGCGATAATAATATAATCATAATATACCTAAGTAATACTTACCTAGGGAGGTGATAATTTAACATGCGGCAATTGAATAAACTTGTTTTATTTAAGTCCCAAAGTATACGTTTTTACAAGAAACTCCCAATCCATATTAAAGAACTGAGCTTAAATAAATTTAAATCATTTATTAAACAGAAACTATGTCCAAAATGTTTCGATAAAGTTAAAGATTACTTGACGACAAAAAGGCTTGGGTCTAATTGACATTAATAAACTGCTTCAATGTGTCCACCAAGCAACAAACAATAAAATACTTTAAGAGCATAATTGTTTAGTTTATTTTATTTGACTGTATAAGTCAATTTATAATTTATTTGAATTTTATTTGCATTTAATATTGACATAATCTACTCATTACAATGTTTTTTTTATGAGTTGTATTGCATTATATGGTCAATTAAATTATTTTTCCGTAAGTACTATTATATAGAATCAATTTGTTCTAACTGAACGGACAGCTGTGCTGCTGGGAAGTTTGTTGCGCCACTACTTCTTCCCAGCTAAAGCACTAGGAAATGGTGACGGGTGGACGTTTTTGGGGGACTGTCTTATGTAATTTTGACGTTCGAAAAGAGCTGATTCTCAGCCTAGTTTGAATAAATGACTTTTAATGTTTTTGAATTTCTTCGTTTAATCAAATCCAGTGACTTAAAGTGGCAAATTGTACTTTCGACCTTCGGTATAATTCAGAATTATCGGAACCAAAGTCGGAGTAGGTGTAAAATTCATTACAAGTTCCGTTCCTTTCGGAGTCGGAACCGAAGCTCCGTAACATCCCTGATTAGTACCTATTAATTATGTTAAATTTCGAATTGGCGGGATCCTTCTGACGTTTCTATGGAACTCTTGGGTTCCGCGGAACCCACTTGAGGAGTCGCTGCCTTACAGTACACAATCCTAAAGGAACGTAATGACGAAACATTAATTGAAGAAGCAGGTTGGTTGACCTCAGGGTCGACTTACCGACCCGTGACGGTTCACCATTGTTTGAATCCACAGAAGATATTAAGTAACCTATTTGTTCCGGATCTGGATGTTTGTTCATATGGTGCGATGAACAAACAATTGTATGACGTTACTATGTGAGTTACAGCATTGAGATTTTGTGTAGTAAGAGAATTCTTGTATTGGGGTTTAAGTGAAGACATGAGACTGTTTTTAGGGGTCCGTACCTCAATAGGAAAAAACGGAACCCTTATAGGATCACTCGTGTATCTGTCTGTCCGTCTGTCACAGCCAATTTGCTCCGAATCTAATGGACCGATTTAGTTGAAATTTGGTACACATATGTATTTCTGTGACCCAAATACGGACATCACGGGCACACGTCTATTTTGAATATGGGGGTCACTTTCCGGGCGCAAATCAGAAAAAAAAAATCCGATCTGTACCGTGTGACATCTAAATGAAAGGGCTTACGAGGATCTCAAATACATATTTTTAATCATTTTAAAATAAGTACCTTTAAAGATATGAAAATTGATGAAAATTGACCATCCCCCCCCCCTATCTCATGAACCTAAAATTTAAAAAAACAGAGAATAGTTCTATGCTTATAGATTACAGGAAAACCTATAAGAAATCTATGGTCTTAAAATAACATGGTAAATCACTCAATATTGTGCGTACAAACTTACATTTGCAGTTGGAATGTCTAAAATGTTAAGTTTGTTCTTGGGATACATTTCATTCATACCAACTACGGAACTCTTCATTGTGCGTAGTCCAACACGCACTTGGCCGGTTTTTGGTTTTGTGTAACGGTTTCTTTTTTAACCTTTTATAAGGCTTTCGCGGATAGACGCGTCGCGATTCTGGCAGAACAATTTCCATGAAGTTTTTATATAATTTTTCTAGTATAGAGCGTCTTTACGTGTTCTGAAGATGCGGGACTCTCAGCCAGTTGCAGAAACGAACTTTAACTTTTAAATCTGTCATTGCACACACCCCCACACACACATACACACTCACGCACACACACACATATATACACTTAGAGAATGGCTACAGTTTATAGTTTTAAGTTTTATTTTAAATAATTTTTATTCCATTATTTTGTTTTTGTATTAAACTATAATAACCATGCTGCTTGCTCCGGCAATCGCTAGTGACACTAATCACTATGTAAATCCGAACTTGTATAAATTATCTGGTAAATGTTTATAGAGAGAGCCCTGTCACCCGTAACACAAGTTTAATCTTAGCTTGGGTGCCAGAGGTTTAAGCTCAGTGGTATTTTTACAATTGTTTAGGTTTTAAACTTTGTTCTACATAGTGCTATTCTGCTAAATTGTAAACCTGGAAATAAAGCATTATTATTATTATTTATTATTATTGAATACAAATCTTCCATTAACTTCTTTTAACTTGTTGCAGAAAGCAACATAGACACGAAATTAAATGATTCTTTGATGAAATTGATGAAATAAGAAATTCATGAAATCATTAACGTTAATGATCCATTAA
Source organism: Agrochola lota (assembly GCA_947364205.1). Lineage (NCBI taxonomy): Eukaryota > Metazoa > Arthropoda > Insecta > Lepidoptera > Noctuidae > Agrochola > Agrochola lota. Next base: position 8,683,909 of record OX376245.1, on the reverse strand, counting down.
GATGTCCATTAATAGATAGTGCAAGATGTTTCTGATACCTACCTGTTTACATTGGAACATAATATCATAGATACTAAATTATTATATTGTGAATTAATAGTGGAATACAATTTGTATTTAGTACTGGTAAATTGTGTAAGAGGAAGACTGTCCTACCGTGATATAGTTTCGACTAGTAAGGAGAACAGTGTGAATCGAATGATACAACCTAAATAACAATATCAGTGTTAGTAATAGTAATAGTAATATAAAAATTTTTTTAGTCCGTTTTTGAGATTATAAAAAAATATTGGACACGTATTTTTTCTTTTTTTACGTAATCTAAAGATTACGGCGATACATTGAGGTAAAATGTGCCATGACGTCACGAGTATGTAGATTTTATACGTACTAGTGACGTATCGACCCCCACTCCCCAACTTAAAATACGTTTTATCTAAGTCATTTTTTATTAATATGATAAAGCAAAAAATACGTGTCTAATATTTTTTTATTATCTGACTGACGGACTAATTAGAATTTCATTTTTTTTACCCAGGCATCATCCCTATTGTTGGTGAGTGACTAGTGCTTACGTAAGTACTAAATAATTATCTTGTGATGTAAGTACTTAACGAACAGCACATAAAAAACGTTAGAAAGGTGAGAAATATATTATCACATTATTGGTTAGTCTTTAAGTGCAGGGACCTATTTATGTATGTTTGAATTGTCTACCTACCAAATGTTAAAAATACCAAATTATATGGTTGTACTTTTTATGATGCAAATAAATATAGTTATTATTTAATATATTACGTAATGGGGCATTAATGTTTGTCTTTATGCAACTGGGTGTCTGTCTGTTAGAAATGGTTAAGTTTTTTTTGGGGATAAAACGTTCTGTACTTATGCTAAGTAATAATTACACTAGGTAATACATAATATTATAACACATAATATAACATCACGCTTGTAATCCCCGAAGGGCTAGGCAGAGATGTACCTATAGTAAACCCACATTTCCCCAGTTATTTTTAAGTCCCATGTAATAGGGGCGAGCCTATTACTATCAACCGGGCACAAATCCAGATTCCGGGCTTCTATTGAGAAATTCCAGAAGGAAAAACCTAACAACATTTTGCCCGACCCGAGGTATTCCGTGCGATGTTGGACGTAAAGAATAGTACCATCCCATTTCTAAGAATAGTACCATCCCATTTCTTCCCGTGGGTGTCGTAAAAGGCGACTAAGGGAGTTACTAGAGAATGACTTTAAAAAGGGATGTAAATCTGAAATTTTAGAATTAGGTCTGTCGGACCATACCGCACAACTAATAAGAGTACCAGGAAAAAAAAATCTGACATTGCATTATTGGCGTACATTAAGACGCGATTATAGCATAGAAAATATTGAGAAATTTAAATTGTGTATTAAAAGCTTATCTTTCCCAGAGATTTACCTCACTGATGACCCAAACACGGCTTATCAACATTTTATAGCTGATTTTAAACTTTTTTACGACCTTTGTTTTCCACAAACCCAATCTTTAATAAAAGTCATTCATAAACCAAAGTGGGTATCACGTGGTGTAAAAATATGCAGTCGGAAAAAAAAGGATTTGCTATGGAAATTCAGATTAAACTCAACAAAAGACAACAAATTAAAGTATTTAAATTATTGCCAGTTATTTAAAAAAATTATAAAACTGACGAAACGTGCGCAAAATAACCATAAAATAATAACGTCTCATAATAAGACTAAAACAGCGTGGCGGATTATAAACAAAACGAGACTTAACACCCCAAAAGAATCCATTGATAACATTAAAATTGATGAAAACAATGTCCTTAATAATCCAATAGAAATAGCGAACGCATTTAATAATTATTTTATTGAAAAAGTCAAACCCCTGCCGGGTGCCGGAAAAAATTTAACGTCTTTAATTAATCACCAATCAAATTCAATGTTTCTTGCAGCAAGTTCACCCTATCAGATTTATAAAATTATAAATAACCTTAAAAATACCAACAGTGTAGGATACGATGGTTTCTCTACTAAAATAATTAAAGCAGTAAATCAGGATATATGCCATCACCTGAGTCACATTATGAACTTGTCGATAACAACTGGAATATTTCCACAAGATCTTAAACTATCGGTTATAAAACCTTTATTCAAAAAAGAAAGTAAACAGTTAATGGTGAACTATAGGCCTATTGCACTACTATCAATATTTTCAAAAACTTTCGAGAAATATCTTTATGGTGAACTTAATTCATATCTAGAAAAAAATAAAATTATGTGCAATGAACAAAAGGGCTTTCGACAAAATAAAACCACAAATATGGCCATATATGAATTCATCCAAAATGTTATCTGCCACGTTGACAAAACAGTTCCAGTTTGTGCTATTTATTGCGATATGTCACAGGCATTTGATTATGTGGATCATAATATACTAATCAGTAAACTTGACGCATACGGCATAAGAGGCAATGTTTTGGATTTAATTCGATCCTATTTAATGAATCGACAACAGATAACAGTAATAACTAGAGTGAATCATAAAACAAAAAAAGAGGAAACATTTTTTTATTTATTTATTTATTTATATATACTTTATTGTACACCACAAAAATACATAACAAAAAAATACTTAATCAAACACTACAAAATATACAATGGGCGGCCTTATCGCTTTCCGCGATCTCTTCCAGGCAACCTTAGAATGGACAGTGATTTACCTGGACATAAAATGGGGCTGTCGTTGGTGCAAATTATAAGTATACAATATACTAGAATAGATACATAGATAAATACATATCCTAAATAATAGATACATAAATACATACATACTAAATATATACGTATAAGCAGCGAAAAAAAAAAAAAAAAAAAAAAATTAACACTATAGATAATTACAGTTATGAGAACAAGATCACAACGACAAGTAATGTTCCTTCACGAGCCTCTTAAACACAGGTAATGATTGCGCACGCTTTATTTCAACTGGCAATGCATTCCATAAACGAGCAGCCTGGACAGTGAAGGATTTGTCGAAGAAAGTTGTGGAATGTATAGGCATTCTAAGCTTCAAGTTATCTGATGACCTTAAAAATTTCGTGTGGGAGTCGCAAAGAAACTGGAAACGTTCCTTGAGATAGAGAGGGGTGGAAGGGGAAAAAAGCACATTATACAAAAGGGAAAGAATATGAACATTCCGGCGAAAGCAAACATTCAGCTCCGTGAGGAAATATGTCACATACGGCGTTCCTCAAGGTAGTGTGCTAGGGCCGCTGTTGTTTACTATTTATATCAACGACTTGCCAAAGGCAACGATTCAACCTATGACATTATTTGCTGATGACAGTACAGTTTCAATTGCATGTAAGGACATTAATCATTATAAATTTGACATAAATAATTCACTGACATCTATAATTTCTTGGCTAGATAATAATAATTTAAAAATGAATCTATCAAAAACAAATATAATGCACTTTGGACAAAGATTGCATAATCCATTAAATGTAAATTTGATTCATAATAATTACACTATAAATGAAGTAACTAATGCCCTTTTTCTCGGTTTAATTATAGACAATAAACTAAATTGGAAAGAACACATTGACAAACTATGTAAGAGAATCAGTAGTCAATCATATGCCTTGTACCAACTTGCTCCATCGATCAACACTGATGTGTTACTCTCGGCTTATTATGGACTTGTTGAATCTGTCCTCAGATATGGCATTATCTTTTGGGGCAACTCATCAAACAAAGATATGGCATTTATAATGCAAAAGCGATGCCTACGTGCCATGTTCGGTATCCAAAGTACGGAGAGTTGTAAGCCACTTTTTACAAAGCATAAAATACTCACACTTCCGTCACTTTATATTTTGGAAATAGCCCTATTTGTCAGAAATAATCCCCATTTGTTTCCTCGAATATCGGACCTTATAATACGTAATCGCCGGGATAATAGTAAAATTCGTGTTCAGCCAGCTAAGACAGCGCTACTGTATAAAAGCGTTGTATGCAGAGCGCCCATAATTTATAATAATATTCCTAACTGTCTTAAAAAATTAAGTACAGACCAATTTAAGAAAACATTAAAAAAAATACTGACAGAAAAAGCTTATTATAATATTAATGATTTTTTAAATGATAAATCGCTCTGAAGATACTGACTGAATCAATTCTATTTTTTTTTTTTTTTTATTATTTGAATCGCATGACTTTTGACCAAGTTTTTTTAATTTAATAGTACATAATGTTAATTGTTGATTTGTTTATATTATTATTTTTTGATTTGTTTATATTACTATTCTTTGATTTTTTTAATCTTATTGTCTTTCGACCTAATTTGTACACCAGCCATGGTCAAACATGTTGAGCCAAACAAAACTGTAACACCTATAATAAGCATCATACCATGTATATTATCTACACATGTTTTTGCAAATAAATGAATCTGAATCTGAATCTGAATCTGAATGGGCAGCAGCGTTCTCTACGCAAACGCTAACTGCGATCGCCAACCCGCCTGCCAAGCGTGGTGATTATGAAAAACCCCCCCATTTGGGGGAGGCTTTAGTCCAGCAGTGGACGTCTTTCGAATTCTATACTACTGAATTGTCAAGGAGTCGGTCAGTCACAAAGATGAAACTAGATGGGCATTCCAAAGCGTAGTAGGTACCTATGGAGAAGAACGGGCCAACGGACAGCTGATAATCTTCAAAGGGCTGAACCGATTTTCTTGAATCATAGCTTCTTAGCTATGATTCAAGAAAATCGGTTCACACTCTCAATCAAGTCACCTTTAAACAAATATACAATCGGTTCAGCCGTTTGGGAGCTACGATGGCACAAACACACATATACACACGTTAAACTTATAACACCCCTCTTTTTCCGTTGGGGGTTAAAAAGGAATTCTATTATATGCAATAACAAATTATTTGCTTCTAGACCAGAGGTTCTCAAACTTATTTCATCTACCGCCCACTTTGAAAATCAATTATTTTTCAGCGCCCCCAATTTTGGGTATTTTGTTACAGTCCGGCCGCTGCACAGTGCGGTATTTTTTAAATCTAGGACGACAATATTAAAAATTCACTCTTTTAATTACCAGCCTGCCATTTACTTAAAATCAGTAGCAATAAACCATATTTCAAGCACACAAGACTTTTTTTCCTAGAAGTGACAGGTGTCAAGAACGCATTCCCTCAACGCGCTGAGAGAATGCGTTCTTGACCCCTGTCAGTTTAATACTGACGAATATGTGTTTTGTGAATTTGACCCTTATTGCTACTAGAAATAATACAAAAATATTAGTCTTATAGGCTATCAGTACATTCCACGTTGTCAACTTTTAACTTTCTGCACCGGTTACGCCACGACACGAGCTATTTAGCATTATAACATGTCTAAAGAAAAAAAAGATTATATGATGATTTATTTGTAACATAATTGCATACTACATCAAACTGTCTTTATTGAACCACAGTCACAAAACATAACAATAATGACTAATATTGCCCAATCAATCTGCCTAGCCAGTTGCTAACTATGTTAGAGTCGGCTTCCAGTCTAACCGGATGCAGCTGAATACAAGTATATATGGAGCGACTGCCTATCTGACCTCCACAACCTAGTTACTGGGTAACACGATACCCCTGGTTAAGACAGGTTGTCAGATTTTTCGGGCTTCTGACAACCCGTAACGACTGTCAAAAATCTATGAATGACAGCCAGAACCAACGGCTTATCGTGCTTTCCGAGGCACGGAGAGGTCTCGATATTAATGGATGGTCACCCATCCATCAACCGACCGCGGCAAGCGTGGCTTTGCCTATACTATTAAATGAGCCATTGTCATCACGTTCTCGAAAACGGCTCTAACGATTTCGATTAAAGTTGCAATGTAGGGGTGAAAAATCTATCTAGCTAGGTCTCATATCTGGGAAGATTCGTTTTCTCTGTATTCACAGCCTCGGGAACGTGATACAACGTTGGTATACCTGGACGATATGTTAATCATTTTCACCCGCGCAGACCTCGGTCGACCAGGTATTAATGAGTAATATTGCTAACATCTAAGTATGCAGAGAAAGTTGCAAGCACGCTAGTACAGTAACATTCCCGCGCCATCGTCAGTACAATGGAACGAGGCGTCAGCGTATGGTGCAGTATTGTTCTGTAAATAATTAAGTGAAACTTAAAACATGATTCACTGATTAAAAATGTTTTATATTATTTAATTGCTTGAAAGTGACGTATACTATACAGGGTGGCAGGGACATCGACGCGAAAACTGATACCATGGATTCAGTGCATGATTCTGAAGCCCACTGAGTTGAAATTTTTCGTCGGTTATTAAAAGAAAAACTGCTGTTTCATAGAAAAGTGCAATACGTACGCGGTCGAAATGTATGGAACAGCAGATTTTTTGTAAATAGTATAATTTACACTAATATTATAAAGAGAAAAGATTTGTATTTTTACCAGACTACGGCGAAGCAAAAAAGGAAGGTTATGATTTTGGCCGCTATGTATGTATGTATGTTTATCTGTTACCTCATAACTTCTAAACTACTGACCATATTTTTTGACAAATGAGGTATCTTTGGACGCGTCTTAATCGTTCGCTGGCTATGTGACGTCACATAAAATTCAATGGCGTCCTCTAGAGGACATAAGAGTCTTGAACACATTTTTATTTTATTTTTTATTATGTCATGTTCTGTATCAAATGAATGAGCTTGACGAGCATATTACAAATATATATATATTAAAAACCCAAAATAATTTAAATAAAATTAAAAGTTATTAAAACTAAAACCCAATTAAGACAAAAAAGTCAACTAATAACACAGACAGACAAATTAAAAATGTGGAGTCCGACGTAATCTGTTCGATTTATGCCCTATGTGTGATAGTTTTCCTTTTAACTTCGTTATAAAATATATACTACTGCTGTAAGTTTTTTCATAAATCCAAGTCCAACCATTTAGTTGACAGGGGGGGGGGCACTATACTCTAACAAAAATTAGCACTTTAAAGCTTAATATTTCGCGTACGGATCCCCAAAATATTTTAACGACGATTTGAACGACCTTTCCAATGATACCCCACACAATAGGACAGACGAGAAAAAAAAAACTGTTTTTATTTTACCACTTTGTCGGCGTGATTAATATGTATACCCATGCCAAATTACAGCTTTACTAATACTAACAGTCTCAGAGCTAAGCCGCGGACAGACAGACAGCCAGGCATGGCGAAACTATAAGGGTTCCTTGTTTACTACGGAACCCTAAAAAACAACACCTTGTATATCAAACTTACATAAGTCTCCATGTTTTGTTAAGCCGTAACTAAAAAACAACACCTTGTATATCAAACTTACATAAGTCTCCATGTTTTGTTAAGCCGTAAAAACGTTGCTTATCAAGGGCGGGTCACTAGTTTTTTTTAATGACATACTTTATTGACCATAGATGGTCCGTGGATGGGTGACCAAGACTCCTCCGTGCCCCGGAAAGCACGTTAAGCGGTTTGTCCCGGCTGTCATTCGTAGATCTTTGACAGTCGTAAGGCTGACTGTCCACTGGAGCGGAGAGGAAAGGAGCGGAGCGGAGCTGTGCTAATATTAACTAATGGAATTCCATAAAATCTCCGCTCCGCTTAAGTTTACAGAGATTAGCGATCTACTTTAAAAATTCATACAAAATCGGGAAGCGGAACGTGGAATCAGAGCGGGGAACTGATTTCCCGCCGCCGCCCCCGCTCAAATTACTCATTGCGTGAACTCGGACTAGCTCCGCACAGTCCCCTACTGCGCTCCGTACTACCTCGCTCCGCACCAATGGAAAGTCTGATATGTAAAGATGGAAATACTATCCTGTTTAAAATCAGACTGGGATTTCCAACAACAGGAAAGTCTGTCAGTATTCCTAGAGCCTAGATCTATATCTACCTATGTATTTTCTCAATAGTCCCTGTAAAATAATATAACTCTTTTCCTTTTACCTTATCAAATCCAAGCTTCTAACTATTAAAAAAATAGTTTACCTCTAAATTCTAATGACTTATTTTTGATTCGCGTTCGATTTCCAGTTCCAGTTTCCTGCTCGGTGTGGTGGGTGGTAGGGCTTGTTTTAAGTCCGCCTGGCAGGCTACCAGCATCTTATCTCATCTTATATGACTTGGTTTCCGTACGTTTTTTTCGGGTGAGCACTGAAACTCAGCGCTATGCTGTGGGTCTCCATAGCACAGCTTCATGCTGAGTGGAAGCCATCTTGTCACAGTCATGACGTGCCAGTAGCTGCCGACTATTTCTGTTTTGTACTCGTTATTGTATTGTTATTGTTTTGTTATCTACTCGAGTTTTATATTCTTTTTTTATGCACGTGTTTCTGTGACGAATAAATTTATTTTTCTTTCTTTCTTTTTCTTTCTTTATCTAAGTCTGTCGCCATAACAACAATGTTAACAGCATTGTTGTGTTTCGGCAGTTAGAGGTAAGATAGCCAGTTCCTCTGTGGTTGAGGATTCCGGGTGAAGTTCGCTTCCACCTTCGGCCTGATCATCACTTAGCATCAGGTGAGATGAAGGCCAAGAGCTGCCCCGTTGTGGTTCTCTCAATATAATTCTAAAAATGGCTAATTCTATAAATATCCAATTCCTTATTTATTCTCAAAGTTTTAACATTATATTAATGTACTACAAAATATTGTAAAACATTTTAAAAGTGGAGTTTCTTGCCCATTCTTCTCCATATGAAAACTACATTTTGGAAGGGTCAACTAGAATCAATTCTATTTTTTTTGTAAATGCCTACGTTTAAAAGTACCTTTTATGTGCCATTTGTAATAAATTATTTGACTTTGACTTACGAGTAGATATTTAGTTTAGACTTCATTTATATTTATGGTTGATACTAAGTTATTGTGCTTGTCGCAAAAAATTGATCAAAGGAAACGTTATGTTTATTTCGGGTGTTCGAGCAAGGGCGTCAGAACTTAGGTAGGAGCGAGTCACTGGCTGACTCATGTTACGGAAAACCATGTTAGCGTTTTCACAATAAGGTAACGTTTGGTATGACTCAGAAAAGAGGAGTGGGATTTTGGATTTTATAAAACAAGTTTGACCTGTTAAACTAAAATATTTTTGAAAGGACCATTGTGCATTGCAGTAGGTAGAGTTGCCAGTAAAATAATGCGTTAGTGCAAGAAAATACAAAAGAAAGAAAAAATATTTAATTAGAACGAATAAAACGGACATTACAAAAAGCAATATAATACATACTAAGGCCTAAAGCTCACCACCAAAAAACCTACCAATTGTGTATTTAATCGCCAATCAACACTCTGGTTCCAAAAGGACATGTCTGGCCTGAGTGTCTGCCTAGGTAGTCAAAATCAATGTTCAGTAAAGATTGTTATATTTTTATAACCGCAATATTTTCTAGTTTATGAATTAATAAGTTTCAGGAGTCAGGAACTTGCCGACACTGATCAAAATATGGTATACTAGCTGCGCTCGCGGTTCCACTCGCATAACTCTCGATCCCGTGGGAATATCGGGATAAAAAGCATCCTATGTCCTAATCCAGGTCATGGTCTACCCATGCGCAAAGTTCATCCAAATCTGTTCAGCCGTTTTAGCGTGAAAGCGTAACAGACAAAAAAAACTCACTTTCGCATTAGTTAGTCCTCGGATTTTTTTCTTATCTTTCTTTGTCTCTTTTCTTAATTTACTTGCCATACTTAAATGCAGTATTTTGATGAGAGAGATTTCTATTTGATAGAAAACCAATTCCCGTATTTAAATGTTCAAAATCTTGTAACATCTATCTCATCTCAGCAACAATCAATGTCAAAAACTTGTCGGAAATGTAGGTAGATTATAGGCATTTTTGACAGATTGAGACTGAGATACAGAATACGGGAATTGCCCCTCAGATTTGCTAATCGCAGACTTTATAAAGCTTTCAGAACCAGGGGTTAGTTTCTTATGAGATTTATTTTAATATGTAATTAAAGAACCTTGCAACTAATTTTGTTGTTGTTTTGTTATTATAAAAGTATATTTTTCCTCCAACATTACTAAGATGTCGTTAAGGTAAACTAGTTTTTAAATGGTCGCGTAAGTTTTTTTATTCGAACTCAATGCTGCCGATTAAAATGAAATAAAAACATTGATTCGTATCGATTTTATTCAAGGGCTAATGAAAAACAAAATCTGCGTTGGTATTAAGATTTCTTGACTGTTTTCAAAATTCCTAATTCAGAGTGTTGTCATCATCATCATTTTTTGCCCTTACCCCAATTTATCTGGGGTCGCGTCGGCGCACGCGCATCATGTCTTTTTCTTCCATACTCGTCTATTAGTCGTCGTAAAACTAAAAAAATAAAAGCAATGTGGTTCATTGGTTGATGTCAAGGCCACGGACCAAAGACAATATTGCGTAATTTACTCTTGTGAGTTTGTGACATACGTAAATGACAACAAAAACAAAATTCTGATTGCAGAGTTAACTACTTTTGTTAACTGATATTAAGAAAAATTATGCTGTGCGTCGCATCTGTGCAAGAACAGGTCATTGCTCAGCGAAATGCTGTGAATTCGGACGAACCTAACGTCAACAGCGCTGGGTTTCAGCAATTACCTATAGGTATCTGAAACAGGTGTTGATCTAAATCGTTTGGTCTTATCTTTTTGTATAATACAAAGAAACGATGGATGGACTGTGTGGAAGATGATATGGATAGAAAGGGGGTGACTAACGAGATGACGACTGATAGAGAAGTGTGGAAGAAAAAAACTTGAGGCGCCGACCTCGATATAATTGGAATAAGGGCAATAGAAGAATTATGAAATGATAATATAATAATAAATACCAGCCCTATTAATTATCATCCCACTGCAGGGCAAAGGCCTCTTCTGATAGGCACAGAGAAGGAAAGGCACCTTCCGAAGGAGCTTGCACTAGACAGGCTGGCGATTTCAGATTTATATTGACTGCTAGCTGACCCAACAGACGTTGTTCTGTCTAAAATTCATTAATTCATACAAAAAAAGGACGTTCGGTTGATCCCGAATTTGAAGATTTCGGTCCAACTGTTCTCAAGTGATGCGTTTACCAACGAACAGCATTTTAAATTTATTAAGCAGATAGTAGAGTCCTGGGGGCCTACTACCACCTCTAAAAGCAGTCTTATTTTAATCTTACTTCAGTGGGGTAAAGATATGGAGCTATACTTCCTGTAGAGCTTCATCTCTTTCCCACACTAAAGTAATATAAACCAGGGGGCCTGGTTTCCTCACGACGTTTGAGTACACTGATGTCAGTAATGTCTAAGATAAACTCAGAAAGTAGGTACATATGAATTGAAAAAATCACATTGGTAGGTATTTATTTCCGACCCATAATCTAGCCTAGTTCTACGGCATTTAATCGCAGACAATTTACAAAACTATGCCATTTTACATTAACTAGTGGTCGCCCAGAGGTCGAAATTCAACCATAATTCATTTAAATGTCATGATTCTAAGGTAGCCATCTTGTGTCAAACGCATGGTGTGTGTAATGTTTTTTTATTAATTTAATTTATTTCTAATGTTTATTATATAAAAATATTAGCTTTCTGCACTCCTTCTCCATATAAACTATAACTGTGCCAAATTTCATACACCTCCGTCCGCGTAATTTTCGTAAAAAGGGGTACAAAGTTTTTGCTTCACGTATTAATATAATATTAATTAATTAATTAGATAATTTAACAACCAATTACCAGTTTAACCTGTTATCTTCATTACAAATGCTTAAATTACATATCATTAATAGGCACACCTTCATAACACCACACTGCGCTTGCCGTTACACGATCTAAACTCTGGGACTCTTCAGCTAATCGTGAGTTTGTCGAATTATTTTGAAAGAAAAATGATAACGAAAAAAAAATTAGAAAAATAATACATATGCCAGTTGATTCCCTGTCATGGTCTCATACTCTCATTAATACCCTAGAGTTATGGGATATCAAGAGGAACACGTTGTTCACATGCCTGCAGTTTACTATACAGAATTGTATCATCAGGTGTGATGCCAATGTCAATATTTTGAAACAGCAGACACTTGAGCATGACTTCGTTATGAAACACGTTTCCCAGAAGCCATTGTTTTAAATTTTGTTTGAGGTTAAATTCTCGGGTGTTACGAAAGATGACTTAGTTGAAACATGGATAGCAGTAACCTGAGTCAAAGAAATTGATTTCTTTCTTTCTTTCAGTTGCTTTTATACATCATGTATCGTCGCTATTAATGCAACCGGAACTACAAATAATATTTATTTTTATAAAATTTTAAACAAATGCCTTTCATCAAAAATCTAGTTTGAATTAATGAAGAATACTTAAAAATATGAATTGACTGGATATGATTAGGGCTAAGGGCATAAATGAACATCGTTATTTCATGCTCGTGACCCAGCGGTTAAGGCTGTAGACTTTCATCAAAAATCTAGTTTGAATTAATGAAGAATACTTAAAAATATGAATTGACTGGATATGATTAGGGCTTAGGGCATAAATGAACATCGTTATTTCATGCTCGTGACCCAGCGGTTAAGGCTGTACGTGTCTGTCACTTCTGTCAGTGGATTTAAGATTTTTTTAAAGTAGAAAATGTAAGGCCAAGTTTATGGTTCCTCAGTAAACCATGCAACCCATTAGAGCGGTGTGTTCCGTTGGTTCGGTACATACTGCAGTAAACTGATATTATCTTCTGTGTCACGGTCGGTAACAGTTTGTTACTCATTCTTACTGTGCTTGATGCGTACATCCATTTACTTATACAACTTTCCCGTTGGCATGAGATATAATGTGAAAATATTTAATGCTGTGACGAAATTGTGATCGAGGTAGTAATGAGGTCGGCGTCGTAGAATACACCAGTCAACCAGTACTCGGGGTATTCTTACTTATCTTACGTAACACCACACCGATTTAAATAAAAACCAAATATTTTATTACACATAAACCATGGGGACTTCCTTAGTCACTCACTACACGAAGATAGAAAAAAGGCTGGTATGGAGAATTTGCAAATGGAAAAATGCAGACATTTTTCTTAGATAATTAGTCAATATTTCTTCTGTGTTCAATAAAAAAATTGTAATTTTGTAGTCCTGTTTACACAGTGCACCTTCGCATTAGATTTTTTTCATTATTATATATATTTTTTAAATATGGTCAAAATAAGCGCGTCATATGGGCAAAAAGGCGTACCGTTTATGAGCAATTGATTACCAAAATTCTAAAAAAATTACGCGTTTTTAAATAAGACTGTAAATGTCTACAATTTAGAACCGCTGCCTAGTCTCTTTCGACTATAAGTGGGATCTTACTGATATAATCTATTGTTTCATGGTCGATGACAGTGTAACAAGTGACAGACACTGAGACTGGCACAGTGACTGGTCACTGTGTGTGAGTGTGTGACAGTGTAGTGTGTGTGTGTGTTGTGTAGTGTGTGGGTGTGTGTGTTTAGTGTGTGTGAACTCTGTAACTGTACTTAATGGTAGTTTGACTTGCCCCAAATGTGCATGACGATTATTTAGTCATAATACCGTGAGAAGGGAAGAAAGAATATGGCCGCGCGCACTTTGGACACGAATTTGTATCGCACGTAAATGTATGATCGTGGTCGTACGCATTGAGTGCGCACACTGAATACGTTTTTATCTACTCTCATCGTAGTATTCGAATTATAAACTTCAAAACGAGTTTATATTGACATACTTTATAAACACAATACCGAAATTTAAAAATATAATCATAATAAAACACTTTTTCTGTAACAAAATAATGTTATATTTTTTTTTTTTTCTATTACGATGCAGGGCAAATCCAAGAAGTTAATATCACCAAGTAGTTTCCATCAACTTTTGTAATGGAACGTTAGCGGGGGACAGCAGCACTGCTCTTGCGCATGTGCGGTGATGTGCTGGTGCAGGCACCATTCATAGCTGAAGTTTTACTGAATTTCGTGGGATTTTTTATTCTTGATCTTTTACTTTGATCTTTTATTTAGTAGTTTCAATCCCAATGTATGAGAGTAGATAAAGTAGTGTATGAAACTACACATAACTAGGTATTATAACACTCGTGTGATACAATTACGCACTCGTATTTTAATACCCCTCTTTATGCAACAGTTTCATAAACTACTATTCTCCGTCAAATAGGTAGTGTTCCGGTGATATTGCATTGAACGTACGAATAATCCCAACCAATTCGAATTGTTTTTGGACGTCGGAACTACACGTACGACTAACTCGCACTCAGTCTGCGCACTCCCTTAGGTACTTGGAAGGTCGGGATCATTCGTGCATGTTCGTATGTGTTCGTACAAAATCTTGTCCAAAACGGGCACGGCGCATAAGAGGAAATCTGAAAGTGGAACCGGTGACTGACAAGTTGTGCGGAAATCGGTTGTCGTGGTACGGGCTTGTGATGCGGAGGAATGAGGAGAATGTCGTGAGGAAAGTTTTGAGTATGAATGTGGATGGCTATAAGAGTAGGGGAAGACCAGAGAAACGATGGATGGACTGTGTGGAAGATGATATGGATAGAAAGGAGGTGACTATCGAGATGTCGACTAATAGAGAAGTGTGGAAGAAAGGGACATATTGCGCCGACCGCTAATAAATTGGGATAAGGGCAGGAGATATCTGAATCACGTGAGATTTCTGTCGTCATTCTAATTCCCTTGCTTTCTGATCTTTTTTAAATGAATGTGTACCGTGTACCGATCATGGGCTTGATGTGGCTTTTACGCCTCTATTCTTGAAATCTATGATTCTTGATCATGAATCTAGATCAGAAAAGCTCATGGCTAAGTAATAACAGCCGCACGGTTCAATCCATCAGGTTAAGCTACGCTTGCCGGGGTTGGTCTGTGTATGGGTGACCATCTTAACATACCGAGAAACCTCCGTGCTTCGGGAAACCACGTTAATCCGTTGGTCTCGGCTGTCATTCGTGGATCTTTGATAGTGGTAACGGGTCGTCAGAAGCCCGAATGTCTGAGAACCAGTCTTACCAAGGGGTATCGTATTACCCAGTTACTGGGTTGTGGAGGTCAGATAGGCAGTCGCCCCATGTAAAATACTGACGAACTGGAAGCCGACCCCGACATAATTGGGAAAAGGCTAGGCAGATTGATTGAATCTGGATCAGAAAACAGATCACATATCATCTCATACTAACCTTGCTCCAATCTAGTTTTAAATTGATAATGAATTCGTGACTGATCATCGTTTATCATTGTAGAATATAACGATTCTACAAATCTGGGCTTTGGTCATAATTTTTGTATCAAGGAAAAAATATATAATTAATTTTAAATAATAACAAAAAAAAAATGTAAGTAAATATATAACATTACGCCTGCCTATAAAATTATCCCATGTAAAATGGGCCTTGAATAATGCCATCATGACATTATCGTTACCACTAGGCCTCGACTGCTCTTTAACTTAGTTTTGGGACTAACATAAGCTACCGAAAAGCTTATTAAATGTCAATCCAGTTGAAAGTCGTTGTGGAAATACGAAACGCTTTGAAAGCAATTTTCACTTGTCTAGTCCTTTAGGTGGTCCAACGCTCAGCCGACCATTCCTTAAATATTTCACCGTGAATGGCGTTCATTAGTTACGTGAGGCGATTTTGGTGATTTTTCGATCCCCCCCCCCCCCCCCCCGCCATGGTGAGATGTCGTGAGATTTAATTCTACCCCCTCATGTGAGATTTTTCAAAACGCGTATTTTTGTGTAAATACGTTAATCTGTGATTGATTGCGTTGGATTTATAAAAAAGATATTTGCCGAGACCCTCTCCACATGAGATTGGGTGAGATTCGGCTCGACCCCCTCCCCCCCTAAACGCCTCACGTAATGAATGAACTACCCCAAACTTAGGTGAAGTGAGCTTGAGGTGAGCGAGGGATTGACACTCTTTTGACAGCTCAATAGGCCGGCTGACACCGGTTCTACGATCACCTATACAACGAGACAGCCCCTGTTTTATATGCATCATTATACTGGGCAAGCTTTTGTTTAATTGTGACTGAACTGTAACTGATTTCATCCATTGTTTTACGGTTGACGACAGTTTTTGTCTGGTTTCTAACTGTACTTGATGAGTCGAGTTGACTTGTCCTAAATGTGCAGCGAACGTGAATGGGGCATGGGGCCCGGTAGGGACTGTCAATGTTTTGATTGTTTTGAATGACATTTTCATAGGATTTTTTTCGCTTCTAAGTAGGTGATGTTGTCGGTATTTCTGTCAAGTAAGGCACAATATTCTTCATCGTTATGCCTGCCAATCGATTTATTGCTCTTCGTCTTTGATTCTATTTTCAGTTAAAATACAATAGACGACGTATATTTAGTAAACTAATCCGCTTAACTGTTCTTAAAGACTCATCGACACGTGTTTCACCTCTCAACGAGGCATCGCCAGGATGGCGACTGACTTGTTGCGAACCGGGACCCGACGTGTGGACACGTCAAGCGCCGAGAGCAGAGTCAACGTGTCGATTTCATACAGGGTTCTTTATGACTCTTTAAGAACAGTTAAGCGGATTAGGTTAATAAATATACGTCGTCTATTGTATTTTATAATGGATTTCAGCAAAGTCACGCCTGAATCAATTACCTATCTATTTTCAGCTATCAAGTGATTCCTTCGTAAAAAAAAAGGAATATTTTCTCTCGAGTAATTTTTTCCGTAAGCTACAGCAGTTCTCCTAAGAGGTCGGACTAACGCAACCTTACTAGACCTTCATACTACTGACCGTATTTTTTCTGCATCTTGTATACAGTCTCCAAAAACGGGCACACTTTACGCTTCCTAACATTTTAGCTTGAAAAAAATCCAACTACGACAAAAAACTCAACTAGAAAGGTATGAGCAAGACATCACAGACAAAGTTTGCAGTCACACGGCATAAATCGTACATATTTATTTTTATTAAATTATTTTGAGGTTGTATTATACAGGGTGGCAGGAACATCGACGCGAAACTGTTACCATGGATTCAGAACGTGATTCTGAAAGCCCGTGCGTTTAAATGTTTCGTCGGTTATTAAAAAAAAATCTGCTGTTCCATACATTTTGACCGCGTAGGTATTGCACTTTCCTATGAAACAGTAAATAACCGACGGACATTTTAAACGCAAGGGGGTTCAGAATCATGTACTGAATCCATGGTATCAGTTTTCGCGTCGATGCCAACCCGTATATATTTTTGAAATGTGCTAATTAAGCCCTTTTATATGATATCCAACATGGCGACACAATTTTATTTTTTTTGTTCTTTGCTTTTTGTCCTCTATATTGCGCACTAATTTGTAATGTGTTGTCACATAGCCTCATTGGGCCTCATGATACCTCATTTGCCAAATTATGATGAGTAGTTTAAAAGTTATGAGGGAACAGATAAAAATACATACATACCGGTCAAAATCATAACCTTCCTTTTTGCGTCGCCGTAGTCGGGTAATAAAGAATCAACTTCAACAAACTCCCCCAAAACACACTTGTGCTATAAGATGAAACTATCATAAAAATATAAAAAAAATTAACATAACTCCGTGATAGTACTTCTTTGTTGATGCCAAGCCGGTTTACACCGGTTTACCTTCGACTGGCGTCCTTTAAAACAACTTTATCAACTAAATATTGAGCTGAGGTGTTGAATTATTTAATTTATTTGGTATTTGATGTTTCGAGTGATCGACATTGAATAATCTTCGTAATCTGTTTGTAAATAAGTTTTTGAATAATGAGTTCGCATTTGACAACGATCTCCGTAAGGCATTTTCGAATAGCAAAACTAGTTACTCTTAAAGTGCTGATAGACTTGAGCATTCACTTGTAACAGAACATCGAGCATTCGCCGTTTTTAAATTTGTTGAACTGAACAACGAACAGAGCCAAGCATAGAGCCAAACATCGCTACGAACATTTTCACGATCATTCTAGTGAACACTCTAGTCAATGTCGCTCGTCAAAAAAATATTCCTCACGAAGATGGAAAGGGAACAGTGGCAGAATAGGTCGGCTCGGCAAAAAGCTCGAAGCAAATTTACTGTCATTTCGCTAGAATACTCGCTAAAACGCTTCCGTAAATTTTTCTGTAATGTAACATTCGCTAGAATGCTCATTACAAGTGAATGCTCAAGTCTATCAGCACTTTTACTTTGTTTGATCTCCTAGGCCAGTATTAATGTCGAAGTCAAAGTCAAATTCTTTATTTAAAATAGGCACATATTGAACGCCAAAATTTACAAAGAAATCGAATTGATTCTAGTTGCCCCTAAAAGCTATGGAGAAGAATGGGCTAGAAACTCCTATTACAGAACCTAACTTGACTCAAGCATTACAAACTTCTTAGTTTCAACCAATCAAATGGCTCTAAACTAGTTTTGTTAGAGTTTTGTGCTCATATGAGCGTTTATTTTGAAAGTGGGCAACGTCGCAAATAAATGTCAAATATTTCCCTGTTTTGATTAATTTGGCAATATTCATATTACTGTATGAAAATTATATATAAAAGTGGCTAACTAGCGAACTGGAATATTAATAATTAATTGCAATTATAACATTGATTTTGATGCTGTAACCGTTTCAGGTGTAAAAAAGGCATTTGGAAAGTTTCCAAATACATTTTTTACATCTAAAACTAAATATTCGGTGTTACGATATTAATTATTGTGTTTCATAATCAATATTTAGTTCACTAGTTATCCACGTTTCATATTTCCATTCAGTAATATTGCCAAATTCATCAAAACAGGTAAATATTTGATAGCTATTTGCGACGTTGCCAACTTTTAGGATAAACGCTCTTTAGCAACTTTATAGTGTATATGGTTTTTCACATAAATAACATGACGCTGGTTTTCCGCAAAGACCTAGACAGAGGTGCACCCACAATTCACCAGTTGGGTTGTTCTTCTTGGTCTACATAAGATGTTCTAAGCTTCCAGACGGATTTTATCATAAACATTTAGTTGAGCTCCACCCGTATAATGTGTTGTATTTTCCTCAATGCTCTTTAATATACCTATCTAAAGCATGTCTGTAGAAACATGTTTAAAATCCTTAACGGGTCAGATCAAGTTATTTTTAGGCCTGTATTCTAGAACGTTTGTACCTCGAGTTAATTCTGACATCATTATTTAAATACTTATCTCCAGATCTAGTTTTAAAATGAGTTTCGAGTGTGTCTATCGTTTAAAGATACGGGAACGAATTTTCAAATATCCCCGCATCCCTGAACTTCGTTATACAAACATAAATTAAAAAATTTAATACCCCCGGCACAAAAATTTCCTCATTTCTCTTTCCTACTCCATCACCAGACCCTGTTTATCAATCTATAACCAATCATTGAGACCATTCCAATGAGCCCAAACACGATACCTGTGCTGTAAGTTGGTAAGAGATTTGGGTATCCTGCAAATTCCAGGTGATGCTGCAGCATCAGTTCAAGGTTACTATGTTCTTCTAATATCATTGAAGTAACAGAATACCAAATTTCAAATCGATCAGGCCTGTGGAAGACGCTCACATCCATTCATCACCTAGAAAATAGCTGATAATCTTCAAACGGCTGAACCAATTTTCTTATATCATAGCTAAGAACACTCTCAATCGCGTCACCTTTAAACAAAAATACAATCGGTTCAGCCGTTTGGGAGCTACGATGGCACAGACACACAGATGCACACGTTAAACTTATAACACCCCTCTTTTTTCGTCGGGGTTAAAAAGGAATTCTATTCTGTGCAATAACAAATTATAAGCTTCTAGACCAGAGGTTCTCAAACTTATTTCATCTACCGCCCACGTAGAAAATCAATTATTTTTCAGCACCCCCAATTTTTTTTTACTTTACCACAGCTTAAAAACCATAATGACATTCATTACTTTAATTAATTTAATTGCAGTGTGCTATATTAGTCAGGTCTGGAGTTTAAACTTACAGTCTAAACTAGACTTTTTTGACGAGTGAGAGCAATTAGAACGCGAACTCGTTTATCTCATTCGACGTTCAATCGTACTGGGCAAGTAAGAACAAGTATCGATGATCCAGCCGACTGATACAGGATTGCACAGATCGCGTTATTAAAACTTGATTGCTCATGGGCTATCCTACGAAATCTATGTTAAATATTTTTAGTTTTTATACAATCAAACAGGGCAGAAATATGAACTAAATAATCGATGTTGTGTAGCAGGCGGGGCGTTATCGCCCACTTTGAGAAACACTCTTCTAGACCCAGCAGTTTGGACTGTGCGTTATGTGCCAGTGAATTTAAGATTTTTACTAAGTAGAGGAAGATTGTGACCTTTAAAACTTGTCCCAACAAACCTATTAATCTGCTCATGTCTCTAATAGTCTCTTTAAACCATTTTTTCCTTCTTTCCAGGACCCAAACATGACAAGAAGGTGGTCTGCTACATAGCCTCCTGGGCGGTATACCGACCAGACCCCGGCAAGTACACTCTCGAAGACCTGGAGCCATCGTTGTGCACCCATCTTGTGTACTCCTTCGCTGGGCTGAACGAGACTTCGAATACTATTAGGAGTCTTGGTGCGTATATTTTTCAATCTCCACAAAAATATTTTTTTCTTGCTTCTTTATTTCTTCCTTCTTTCTCTATTTTAATTTATTTATTTTATTTATTTTATTTATTTTATTTATTTTATTTATTTTATTTATTTATTTTATTTATTTTATTTATTTTATTTATTTATTTTATTTATTTTATTTATTTTATTTATTTTATTTATTTTATTTCTTCTTTCTGTCTTCTTTCTGTCTTCTTTCTGTCTTCTTTCTTTATTCTTTCTTTCTTTCTTCTGCTTTCTTTATTCATTTTCTTTCTTCCATAGTTCTAGGTAACCTATTCACATTAGCCACGCAAACCCATAGTCAATATCTTTGTTTTCATATCCTGTACAATAGTTCTTCACCAACCGGGGATTGTCCTTGGGCACACTTGCATAGTGCGTACGGGGATAACGTCGGTTAGTGCCCGTGCTTCATTTAATTAAAAACGTCTTACCGTCCTCTGCGAGTTAACTTCGGCCTCTCGTACGGCCTTCCAAAGGTCCGTGACCCCAGGTTCCCAAGAAATGTCAAAGACATTTTAAATAATACTTAATCTATAAATACATAATACTTATAAATCATTTATTTTCATAAAACATGGTATCTATAATCTTACGCACATTCCCACTCTTTCACACTCACATACACTCACACACAAACACTCTCACCCTCACTTCCACTCTACATCATTACATACAAACTTTTAGTGTTGTTTTTTTCTTTTCTTTTGTATTTTTTAATTTTTTATAAGACTTTCTTAGAGTCTTGAACAAAATTGTCTTCCATGTATTTTGTGTTGGGCGTTGATAGCTGCGCCACAGTATTAAGGCTTGTGCAGACCAGCGCGACTTGTCGCGCGATGCGACACGAACAATAGAATTTCTAAGAAAACTTCACAGTTCGCGTCCACACACTTCGCGTCGCGCGACAAGTCGCGCTGGTCTGCACAAGCCTTTATACTTTTGCAGTTATATTCGTGTCTTTGGTTTAAGTTATACCAACATTGTTCCTAATAAACGTTTTTAATTTTTTTACAATGGCGTTAATTAAAAATAGAATGGCACAAACATGCATTAGGCATTATAACGCCTAGATACTGAGCTTAATGTAGCGTTTCAGTTTTTGCTTCAACATATTATCTTACAATCAGCCTTTCAAAGCTGTACCTAAATGTCAAGAACCAAATTAATTTAGTCATACCAATATCAGGTGTTCAAGGATTTTGATATTGATAGTTTTATTCAACAGATTAAGTGTGGGTTGCACTTTAGGTAGGTATACAAAGTATTCCTACTTTAATATCCAACCAGACAATTCATAACTCATTATTATTGAAAGAAAGGAAATAAATTAATTTGACTCAGGTTAAGGCACACAATATTCACACAAAAACAAAAAAACAGAAAAAATAAAGATAACTTAAAATAATATTGTGTGCCTCACGGCTGCGCCAAATAGGCCCAATTCAGCATAAATGACAGACAAACAACGCGACCTTTTATTACGAGGACGTCTTACGGATGTAAATCAGTTTAATAGTGTGTTCTATATTTAAGTAAAAGTAGATATATATGTGTAGCAAATAATATTACACTCTATTAGATATTTGTTTAACATTCATTATCAATAATTATATAGCGCTTTTTATGAAATTAAATAAAATGGTGTGGTATTGGCTTAGATCAATAGTGCAACGAGGAGAGTTCGAACTTACCATCTCACATAGATAATTAATTCAGGCGTGAACTTGCGGAAAGCCATTATAAAACACAATAGACGCAGATATATTTAGTAATATCTATTCCTAAAGAGTCATAAAAAACCCTGTAAGATTTCGACACATGTTTCACCTCTCAACGAGGCGTCCTCAGGATGACGATTGACTTTTCGCGACCCCGAACATGGCGTGTTGCCACGCCAAGCGCTTACTAAATATATCACTTTTTCCGTTGCACAATTGTATCGGTGTACTGTAATTTCTGTAGTTGACCAAAATACCAATAACCAAATCAGTATAAAAGATTTCATAACAGATTAAATGAGGGTTTCTGGAATGGAACGGGCACCTGTCAAAAGTGTCAAAGCGCCAAAATTTTCTTGAGTCGTGACTGAATGATGAACGAATTAAGGAAACGATGATGAACTTCATCATAAGTTTTTATTCATTGTCGAATTTAAAGACCTCTTGTCAATGGTGCGTTAACTGGTGGCGTGAACTTTCATGAAAACCCTCATTGAAAAGGGGTTTAAGAAATCAGGGGTCACACAAGTTTTGATAAATACTTTTACTAACAACGTCACTTTGAAGGCAATTTCCGTATTATTCGTTCCGGTTTCGTTTGCCATCTAATGTCAGTCTTACAATCTGAATACTCAATATCTTTATTGCCTTACCTTAATGTGTACTTAGGTGGTAACTATATCTGCTGGGGTTGCGGGTTTGTCCGAAAGGGATATGGCGGCCCCGGCACACAGGCAACGGAAGGAACACGGGTGGGTTTTAGTCAGTAAAAGTCTGACACACCCTCTCGCTCTGCCCAGAGCGGGAGAAGTCGTTTGATGATTTCCCATCCTGAGAAAAAAAAAAAAAAATGGTGGTAACTATATCATTTAGATCAAGAAAACCTCAAATTTTGACAAGTTTTTGACATTCAGGGGTTTATTTATAAATGTTGCATATGGTTATGTAATTATAAGCGACTGTTATCCATGCGTGTTTGACAATAAATATCTCTTAACTGTAAGCAAAGTTTAAACTTGACATAACGCAAAGAAAGAACACAAACACGAAAATAATAGCTTGGGGAAAATATACGTCGCATCCACGCAAAACGGCCATTGCTCAGCGTAATCCTACGACCTTATGCGATTGTGACTTCAATTTGTACAAGAATTGGACTTAAGTATTTTACGCACAAACTTACCTGCAATAGTAATGCTAAGCGCAATTCAATTTCTACATGCAATGCGTGAGTTGAATGTCCCCGTGTTACTCGCGTGCATTTCGACGAATTATCCTCTAATCGTTGTGTAATTTCTTAGCTTTCTTTGCAGTAATGTCAGCCGTAAATAACTGTTTAGATTTTATGACAAAATTAGCAGATCCGACAGACGTTGTCCAAATTTTAGAAAATAAAGATTATTGAAGAAAGGTTTATTGGCATTAATTACAACAGAGAAATATACCTTAAAACTATAAAAACAGAAAACAATGATTATAATGCCAAAAGGTACTTAGCTCAGTATAATGTCAGATGACAACACAAAGTGTGCCAACTGACGCCGATTAAAAAAAAAAAAAAAAAATATTATTCATTAAAAAAAAAACATCGAAAATGCGCCATTTGTCCCAGCGACTATTGGGCCTACTCCCGTAGCGTATTCCGTAGTTTCGGCCGTCGTTACGGGCGATTCGCTCTCCATCTCACTTACGGTATATCTGTAAGTGAGATGGAGAGCGAAGCGCCCGTAACCACGGCCGAAACTACGGATGATTCGGACAATTACGAACATATTAAAACAATAAAGTAGCCAAATCGGTCCAGCCGTTCTCAAGTTATGCGCTTACCAACGAACAGCATTTCATATTTATTTTATGTACCAATAGATTGTAACAGAGATATTAAACAAATTAAAGATAACAGGAATAAACGGATGTCAGCAGTCTTTTCTGATCAACAGACATTTTGAAGTCTGTTAAAAACACACACACTTCCTGTGTCATATTCTAGTGAAGGTTTTCACATTCCAATAAAGTTTAGCTCACCCAAGGTTTGCCCCTATTTATATAAATTAAAAATGATATACCTAATTGTGGTTTAAATAAATAAATAATAATAATTAAAAACTTGGCCAAATGCGATTCGAACTCGCACATGAAGGGTTCCGTACCTATCTATCTGCCTAGCCTTTTCCCAACTATGTTGGGGTCGGCTTCCAGTCTAACCGGATGCAGCTGAATACCAGTATTTAACATGGAGCGACTGCCTATCTGACCTCCACAACCCAGTAACTGGGTAATACGATACCCCTTGGTAAAGTGGTTGTCAGACTTTCGGACTTCTGACGACCCGTAAAGACTGTTAAAGATCCACGAATGACAGCCGCGACCAACGGCTTAACGTGCTTTCCGAGGCACAGAGGAGTCACGGTATCTAAAGATGGTCACCCATCCACAGACCAACCCTGGCAAGCGTAGCTTAACCTGATGGTTCGACCCATTCGGCTGTTATTACTTTGCCACGAGCTCCTCCCGGGTTTGGTACCACCATACAATATATTTGTTTTTATAACAAAAAGCTCGTTTCTTGTACATATGGCGACCACCTTTAATTTTTAACTTTTTTTTATCAGTTGTTGTTATAGCGGCAATAGAAATACACAATCTGTGAAAATTACGGTTACTTATTACGGTCATGAACCGTAATAAGTAACCGTAATTTTCCGTAGATACAGCCCGCTGACAGACAGACGGACAGTGGAGGCTGAGTAATAGGGTTCCGTTTGACACCGTTCGGGTACGGAACTCTAAAAATACTTACCACCATCATCTCCTTTTTCAGATCCCTGGCAAGACCTAGAAACAGACTACGGCAAGGCTGGCTACAAACGTCTCGTCAACCTCAAGCAGAAGTACCCTCATCTGAAGGTGACCCTGGCCATCGGGGGGTGGAACGAGGGGTCCCCTCGGTACTCCAACATGGCCAGCAAGCCGGAGACCAGAGCCGTTTTTATTAAGAGCGTTATGCTGATGATGAAGTGAGTACCTACAACTATTTCATTTACTGAATAAAAATCTTAAGGCGACGATAACGGACTTTTAATGATTTTATACTGAAGATCACGTCTAAACGAGTATTGTTAATGACTTGGAAAAAATATATGTTAAATAAGAGCTTTTTTTTTATAACTTAATATATGAATATTTTAGATTATGTTGATATTACATAATTAAATTAATTTGTAAAGTTATGTCTAACGCGGATAAAAAGCTGGGAATTGAAACGTATTTTTCTGAAACCTTCACCATTTTAAAGATAATTTAATTATTGATCTTTTAGCATACGTATTTTATTAAAATACCTTTTATTTTATGTATAATAAATTACTAACGCGTCTAATTTGGGACAGCGCTCCTTGATGGGCGAGTCCTATTACTGGCTGGACGTACGGTGCGTTTCGTGAGTTCAGTACAGAAGACTCAAGCTAATCACTCAAGGTCATTGGCATATATCTGCGTCTAAAGGCGTGTACAGCGCTAACGTACATCAAACACTGTGTTCGTCAAAAATGATTGTGGTGATCCATTTGAGTGAATTTTATAAAATAGCACGGTATATGTTTGATAAAATTTCGGTCAACGAACAATGTCATTCGGCTATCTACGTAATTACGCAACACATTTTCGATTTGCAATTGAGTCAAATTGGTTTCGTTTGACTAGAATTGCTTTCAATTCACAACTTTTGAAAGCAATTCTAGTCTATACGAAACTAATTTGACTCAATTGCAAATCGAAAATGTGTTGCGTAATTAGATAGCTGGTTTATCTTATCAATTTACTGCGAAACCTAAGTGCAAAATGTAACAGGAAAGAGTCGAGTTATTAACATTATTTTTAATTTATTATCACTGAAGTTCGAAGCCATTGACTCAATTGCAAATCGAAATTGTGTTGCGTAATTAGATAGCTGGTTTATCTTATCAATTTACTGCGAAACCTAAGTGCAAAACGTAACAGGAAAGAGTCGAGTTATTAACATTATTTTTAATTTATTATCACTGAAGTTCGAAGCCAAAAAATCTAATAATAACTGTAATCACTGGTTATTGTAATTACAGTCAAAAGAGTGAGTCCCTACTTCTACCTAGTATTAGTAGAACGCAAAAAGGGAATCACCAACTCGCAATGAATAAGCACTGAGAGAGTTAGAGGATCTCGTGGCCAAGTAATAACAGCCGTACGGTCGATCCATCAGGTTAAGCTACGCTTGAAGGGGTGGGTCCGTGGATGGGTGACCATCTTTACATACCGAGAATCCTCCGTGCCTCGGAAAGCACGTTAAGCCGTTGCTCCCGGCTGTCATTCGTGAATCTTTGACAGTCGTTACGGGTCCTCAGGAGTCCGAAAGTCAATCAACCAGTCTTACCAAGAGGTATCGTATTACCCAGTAATTAGGTTGTGGAGGTCAGATAGGCAGTCGCTCCATGTAAAATACTGGTATTCAGCTGCTTCCGGTTAGACTGGAAGCCGAGCCCAACTCTTTGGGAAAAGGCTAGGCAGATTGAATGAATAAGCACTGAGTGAATGATAGCGTAACGGTTGACACGAGAATGAAAGAAAAAAACATGTTGCGCTGACATAGGGAATGCAATCTCGTTCTCGCGAGAACTCGGCCATATTTACGAAAATCGAACGACATCTCGCGCGTCAGGGTCTAGAAAAGAACTCTCACAGTTTGTAGACCATAGTTTGCGCTCTGCAAGGACTACCAGTGTAGAGGCTAAAAGAGCGTTTTCTGCAGCTGGTTAGTTTGCTTGCAAAATTAGAAGCCACCAGTTGGATGACACATGCTATTGTCATGAGTACTTTATGTTTTTTACTTTTTTTTTTAATAGGGAAGGTCTTCTTTTTTTGTAAGAAAATTAAACAATTAAGCAAAACAAAATTTACAACGAGTGACAACTTCTAAATTTGCAATAAGAATAAGAATCATTTATTTGCAGAAAATAGAGGTGTTACCAGTTGTAAAAGTTGGTGGTTAATGTACAGTCCATACTTTGCCTGTCTAGGGCATGCAAAATCATTTTACAAATATAGGTATCTAATAGAAAATTACCTATGTAGGTACTAGTATAGTTTTTTTTTTTTAATTAAGATTTTTTTATATTTTACAATAAATATAAGTACACACATAATATCAAAACTTAACTTAAAAAAATCATTTTATGTTACAACAATTCTTTAAACTAAATAATGTTTTTTCTTTATATTGAAGAAATTCTTGTAAACTATAAAAACCGGTTCTATCAACCATCTGCGGAGTTTAGTTTTAAAATATTTAAATGGGAGCTCCCTTATGATCTTTGGTAACTTATTAAAAATTGTAATGCACATATGATTAACATTATTTTTATTAGAGTTGTATTACAAAAAAAAAAAAAAAAAAAAAAAAAAAAAAAATTAAAAATTGTTTATTGTTCCAAAATCGTTACAATACGTATAGCATGAGGCAGCCCCGTTAAGTTATTAACAATACTTGTGTTGGGGCTGACTCGCTACTTCCCCTGTAGTACATTTACAAAATGGAGACTAATAAACCAAAGATAATAAAAAGGATACAAAATAAAAACTAGAATTCTATCAAAAAGAGCAGCTCGAATTGTGTATGTGTACGTATGTGTGTGTGTGTGTGTGTGTGTGTGTGTGTGTGTACATGTGTGTATGTGTGAGTGTGCGTGCGTGCATGTTTGTGTATATGGTATGTGAGCGTGTGTGTATGTTATGGATTCCATTTTAGTAAGGTCTGATTAAAATCTGTTCGATTTCCTCATATGATAACGTTTTTAGCCAATCAGTAATAATCTTCTTGCATTTATGTTTAGACTCTGGATTGAATTTTAATTTAGCGTTTATTTTATTGTAGACGTAGGCAGATTGAGCGCTGTACTGACGCTTTGCAAAAGCCGTACGAACCCCCGAGGAGTGAGCCACAGTATGATTGCGTCTTTTATCCTTGTCTGCTGGGGTATATGGGGTAGATTTATGTAGGTATAAAGTCATGTTTAATAAATATAGCTGCCTAACTGTTAGTATACCACACAAACTATATAGACTGCTAGTCGGATATCTGTATGGTTTAAAATACATCACTTTTAAGAGTGACCTCTGGGCTCTTTCGAGCTCAAGCATTTTAGTTTTGGAGGCTACTCCCCAAACCGGAATGCAGTATGTTAAAACAGATTGTGCTAGCGCAATATAGATTTTACTTAGCAGGTCTGGAGGCATAACATAGCGAAGAGTTTTAAACATCCATATGAATTTCCTGACTCGAGAGATATTAGTATCAATCTGTGCATGCCACGATAAACGCTCGTCAATAATAATACCTAGGTATCTTGTAGAAGTGACTCGTTGTAATTCTTGACAATTTATGTTCATGTGAGAAGACGTCATACTCTTGCGGATTACTATTTTAAAATCTGAGCCTGGTTTCGATTTTGCACTTGGGGAAAAGCAGATGTAGTTAGTTTTTGTAACGTTTAAGGTTAGAAGATTAGCTTTTAACCAGTTTCCAATAATAGTTAGGCCATTTTCCGCTTTTTGGCGCACAATCTCCCATGACTGCCCAGAGAAGACAATGGCTGTGTCATCCGCGTAGGAGAAGATCTTCCCACCGCTATCCCTGAGGTTACATAATTCATTTATATACACCAGGAACAGCGGTGGGCCGAGCACACTCCCTTGCGGAACGCCAAAAATAACGTTAAATAGGAATTAAATTTTTTGTTGCATCTCTTGGTCTCTGTTTTGTGTAATTGTGACCTTTGAATCTAAAGAATTAATTATGTTTCCTCACAAAAACCGATACCTCAAACAAATATATGTCAAGGTCAATAGTTTCAGTTTTTTGAATAAAGGCCTGCAAGCGGAAATTTTAATTTATCTTAAATTATTTAATTGTTTAATTTCCATACAACAAAAGAAGACTTACATAGGATTTGATTGATAGAAAAAAAAGAAGATATTATAAATAAATAATTATTAAAAAAAATGTCTTATTATTTTCCTATCAATTATTCTATTATTGTGACAATAAAAAAAATAAAAACATATCCACCAATCTCGTCGAGATCTCGTAAATGGCGAAATCTCGCGAAATTGCATTACCTAATCCCAAGTAAAATGGTCAGGAAGATGGTGATATATTAGAAGTAAGGTATCACTGCCTGGGTTGTCGAGGTCTGATACGAGTAGGCAGTCGCTCCATGTAAAATACTGGTATTCAGCTGCATCCGATGAAAATATTATAGTAGAGAAAAGTCCAGGCAGATGATAATACTGGTGTAATACCAGCCAAATAGGCCATTTTAGCTTTAGATGATTCTATGAGGTATAGAGGGTGTAAAGTTCACTCATCCTCTATAGAAAAGGGAGGATCCCCCGAGCAGATGGGTATTGTGTCTGGTGGGGTACTGCCCGTCGATTGATGTCGGTACGTTGCACTATGGAAAATGGTAGAACAAGCGCATATCAAAAATGCTTTTTACGAATATCATAATTTGGCTAATATGGCTATTCTTTTAGGTTTTCTAATAGTCAAATTATAATATTCATTACGATTTTTTTTCTTAATACGCGAAATTTTTTTTTTTTTCTTAGATAGAAATACATAGAAGACAGAAGTGCCAAACTCAAGTCTTTGCGTATACATGTTTCAATACCATATTGTGAAAAAAATACTTGGTACAGATATGCAGTATTATACATTTTTAGAAAGGTTATTTTATGCTTTTTGCGATACAGATTTTAAAAGTAAAGAAAAATATTTCAGTAATTACTAAAAAAAGAGAAAAGTGACATACCTTTTTTTTCACTTGTATGTTTTTTCGTCGAAGGTTTTCAGTATTACCCACGTTTACCCAAGCGCTACTTTTTGTGTCGACTAGTAGTCTAACTATTCATAAATAGAATGCAAAAAAAATCAGCTGCGGATATTTGCGGTTTTAGAAGATATGAGAAAAAAACTGATAAAAGTCAGAACCCGAAAATTAGTATCTTTTGCGGTTTACCACTGACACCATTCACATGAACAATATAGAACTTTTTGGATATTTTCTTCATTATTTCGTGATAACAAAGGGACCTTATCAAATTTGCACTCGGTTTGCGTGGGAAATTACAAGATAATAATGATGTAGGTACCAATTCGATATTGTAAAATGAGTATTTAAAGGGAAGCAAAAACTATTCGAACCATCTACATCAGTGTAACTTCAAGTGAAGCAAATCTCATCTACGCCTATTATTTCTGCAGATTGTGAAGTGTTAAAATGTCTTCCTTCAGCTGTACCAAACGAGACTTCATAATCCCCTATATAGAGGGCGGCAAGACCATGGAATCATTATCCAAAGTTTTAGTGGAAAAGCTGAATGTTTCTGAAAACAACTTGTGTTTTATAATTAGTGACATACAAAGGCACATTCTTCCTATTTTCAACAAACGCTGGGCCCTGGCATCTCGGAAAAAAGAAACATTTTTACAGAAGTATTGTACTTGGTTGGACTCAAGGTATTCGTTAAATTTACCGGATTCTGAACAATATTCTACGCCATCAACATCTGGCCAACGAGGACGAGCATGCGTGGCTTATGGAGACTCCTCAGAATCTACCAAGAAGAGGAAAAACACTCTTCTACTCCAAGACTATGGCTTCGAGCATATAAAAAACGCCTATCTGCAGGGACTACGGGCTTTACGTGAGTACACAGAAGCTCATCTTGTCGAAGAATTAAGAACCGCTGACACTCAAAAGAAATTAGATATCTCAAGTAAGTGGAACGACTCAGACCAGATGAAGATTCTTTCCGATACGGAAGCATTGAGTGCTTTTATAGATTTAGATCTAACAAAAGCACAATATATGTACCTGAAAAACTTAACCAACGAACGAAAGTGTTGTATATTCCCGCCTTACTACAAAATACAAGAAATAAAAAGATCCTGTTATCCACCATCTTCTACAATCGAAATCACGAATACTTATGCTAAAGTGATTAATATACAAGATTTATTGGATCATACTGCTGCTAGAATTTTAAAAATCGATTCTGTTTTCCAAAAACAACATAGAACATTGATCCTTTATTCTAAATGGGGATGTGATGGTTCATCTGGTCAAAGCCAATACAAGCAAATACTTGCAGAAGAGTCAGAAACAATTTCAGATGCCAATTTGTTCATCACTTCATTAGTCCCCATCAGATTAGTTGATGTGCAATCGGGATCCGTTGTTTGGCAAAATCCGGTACCTTCATCTGTCCGTTTTTGCAGACCCATTTCTATTGAGTTTTGTAAGGAAACTCCAGAAAAAACCAAGGCAGTTGTTGATGATATTAAAAAACAAATTAGGGCTGCACAAGCATCACTTATAAACAAAGATGGTGTTGTAGTAAATGTGAAGCATGAACTATTTCTAACGATGATCGATGGAAAGGTGGCTCAGGTCCTTACAGATACTCCATCTGGTTCCACATGCACGATATGTGGGGCTACTCCACGGCTAATGAATGACCTATCGAAAGTAACTGCCAGACCCGAAAACGAAAACGCCTACCAATACGGATTGTCCACCTTACACGCCTGGATTCGCTGCATGGAAATGATATTGCATATTTCCTATAATCTTTCGTTTAAGACTTGGTCTGCTTCAACTGAGGAAAATAAGAGATTAAAAAAAGAAAAGAAAGAAGTTGTTCAAAAACGTTTCAGGGAGGAGTTGGGATTAATCGTCGACAAACCTCGGCAAGTTAGCGGGAATACGAACGATGGCAATACCGCACGAAGATTCTTCTATAATAGCACTTGCTCATCGGAAATAACAGGTGTAGATGAGGCATTGATTAAACGCCTATACATTATCTTGCAAGTTCTTTCTTCTGGAATGATGATCGACCCTGAAAAATTTGGGGAATATGCAATAGAAACTGCAAGAATCTATGTAAGTAATTACGATTGGTATTATATGCCATCCTCCGTTCATAAAATACTCATACACGGGCAAAACGTTATCAAACATTTTGCGGTGCTTCCTATTGGACAGCTATCGGAAGACGCACAAGAGTCTCGCAACAAAGACTACAGAAACATACGACTTCATCATGCCAGAAAATGTTCCCGATCTGCTACAAATGAAGATGTCTTTAAAACGCTTTTATACACGTCAGATCCATATATAACAAGTTTGAGAAAACCGTACGTAAGAAATGTGAAAGAACTTGAAGAAGAGGCACTAAGTCTTTTAAACGTGGCACCTGAAAGTGAACCCACATTTACTGACCCTGATCCTGAAGTGGTATAAGTTAAAAATAATATTTATATTTAGTTATTACTTATATTTGTACCTAGCTACATCATTTCCTGAAGCCAGAGTATAGGATGTACCTATTAGTAATATGATTTTAATTTAGTATTTTTTTTTCATATATATATATATTTTGTTTACTTTGCTTGTTGTAATTAACCATGGTTTAATCTTTTTAGCCATTATAAACTTGTATTCCACTTGAAATAAATTTTTAACTATTTTTTTCGTGATTTTTTCCCATTTCTTTCATTCTATGCAAAAAAACATACATAGATATACAAGAAAACCCTATAAACTACACATCGTTCGAATCTCCGAACCTTGCTGCATATTTGTGCCAAATTTCATCACGATACAACAAAAATTCATGAAGTTACAGATTTTTGATCCGATACCGACCTATATTTTCCATAGTGCGTTGTTATGCTAGTCGCGCGGTAAACTTCGCTTGCGCGATGCAGGATTTTGCGTGACGTCAGTATGATCCGTAGTTCGTATGTGGCGGTGTAGATGCCGCCACGCTAGTTTTACAGGTATCCTTAGGTTGCGATGATCAGGGAGGTAGTGTAGTTTTTAAAAGAAAGGAAAGAAGAGAAAGAAATCTATGCTTCTATTCTCCTTGTGTGCTAGTCAACTAAGCCGTAGGTGTAGTGTACGAAAATATTATCTAAATTAAAAATTTGATCGTCTTTTTCAGTAACTACAAGTTTGACGGTCTCGATTTGGACTGGGAGTATCCCACGAAGAGGGATGGCAAGCCCTTTGATCGAGAAAACTTCGTTCTCCTTGTAAAGGTATGTGGTCTCTGTTCTAACTTTTATCGAAAGTTAGTGGCTCTCCGGGCTGTTCCACGAAATAACCAGCTATCTAATTACGCAACACATTTTCGCAAACGATTACGACAAATATGTTTTACTATGACAGTTCAACAACATTCATTGCGTTATTTACGTTGTTGAGCAGATTTTGTTTTGGAACTTATGAAGCAATGGATTAGCAATCTGTTTCAAAACGATTCAGATTTTGATTGATCGTGTGTTACGCAATTAGGGTACAGGGATGTCCAGTAGATTCGGCTCCGGCAATCCATCTTATTTAATGGGACGTCTCAGGGAAATCCATATTCTTCGTAAAAGTAGATAAATCTTGGTTACTCGTTGTACTGTTGTGGCTCATTAGAAATTGCAAGTTCAGTATGTATATTATTTTAGAAATGAATAGGGTTATAATAAAAAAAAGCGGCCAAGTGCGAGTCGGACTCGCCCATGAAGGGTTCCGTAGTAGCAAGTAACATAATATAAAAGGTCTTGTCTTGATTGAATGAACGGTAAATAGCGGTTTACGATTTATGATGTATTAAAAAAAAAACTACTTACTAGATCTCGTTCAAACCAATTTTCGGTGGAAGTTTATATGGTAATGTACATCATATTATATATTTTTTAGTTTTATCATTCTCTTATTTTAGAAGTTACAGGGGGAGGACACATTTTACCACTTTGGAAGTGTCTCTCGCGCAAACTATTCATTTTAGAAAAAAATGATATTAGAAACCTCAATATTTGTGTACCTTTGTGTTTGATGAAAAAATTTTTTTGAGTTTCAAATCTAAGTATGGGGAACCCACAATTTTTATTTTTTTTCTATTTTTGTGTGAAAATCTTACTGCGGTTCACAGAATACATTTACTTACCAAGTTTTAACAGTATAGTTCTTATAGTTTCGGAAAAAAAGTGGCTGTGACATACGGACGGACAGACAGACAGACATGACGAATCCATAAGGGTTCAGTTTTTTGCCATTTGGCTACGGAACCCTAAAAACCATCTCACTCCTGAGTAGAATAAGAGGCAGCCACAATAGCATCCTGAAGGCTGTGGCAGATACTTCCTCCGCCAAAGTAAGGCAATTTGTGAGAAGGCATACCCGAGTTTACATTTCTCGTTGTCTAGGTGGTGGGTGGTCTTCTCAGTAATTCGTCTTTAGTTTTAACGTACTAACAATAGTGTTTTAAGTGCAAACCTGTTACTAACAATTTATGGATCTCTTAGTTGTCCCAATTAAATTGATTGTATTTTTTATTTATTTATAATAATACAGGGTGGCTGGGAAATTGACGCGAAAACTGATACCGTGGATTCAGTTCATGATTCTGACCCCCATGCGTTGAAACTTTTCGTTGGTTATTAATAAAAAAATCTGCTGTTTTATAGAAAAGTGCAATACCTACGTGGTCAAAATGTATGTAACAGCAGATAAAAAAAAAATACTGACGATAAATTTCAACGGAGGGGTATTCAGAATCATGTTCTGAATCCATGGCGTTATCGCATCAATGTCCCTGCCACCCTGTATAATAATCTTATGTATATTTTTTATAATTTGATTAACTCTCATTACTGGTCTGTCCAAACTCTTCTGTAATTGCCAGCCACATGCCTATACTTCAACAACGTAGACCTGACTATGACACGAAATCACGTTGGTACTCAAAAAAATCCTCAAAACTTTTGCTGACTTGGGGAGCTATATAGTCTAGTAATAACAGCCGAACGGGTCGAACCACCAGCTTAAGCTACGCTTGCCAGGGTTGGTCTGTGGATGGGTGACCATCTTTACATACCGAGACTCCTCCGTGCCTCGGAAAGCACGTTACGCCGTTGGTCCCGGCTGTCATTCGTGGATCTTTGACAGTCGTTACGGGTCGTCAGAAGTCCGAAAGTCAATCAACCAGTCTTACCAAGAGGTATCGTATTACCCAGTTACTGTGTTGTGGAGGTCAGATAGCCAGTCGCTCAATGTAAAATTCTGGTAATCAGGTGCATCCGGTTAGACTGGAAGCCGACTCCAACATAGTTGGGTAAAGGCTAGGCAGATTGATTGAGTCCTTTATAAATAACTCTATCTTTTCGTTCCAGGAACTAAGTGAAGCCTTCGAACCTTACGGCTACATCCTTACAGCAGCTCTCGGAGCCGGCAAGACTACGATGGAGACAGCATATGACCTGGCCAAGCTCAGCAGATACCTGGATCTCATCCATATGATGTGCTACGACTACCATGGAACCTGGGACGGGGTGCTAGGGGCTAATGCTCCAATGAAGGGAATTAATGATAATGATACGTTGAGTGTGGTGAGTAGAAGCTTATATTGTAGTAGAAGGGTGTGTGTGGTAAATAGAAGTAGGTAGATAGGTAGGAAGTAATAAGTCCCAAGTACACAAGAAGAAGAATGAAAGTTTATTAGGTACAGAGACACAGGCTTCAGTTTAGACACTCAAGAGTTCCACTTAGTTAAGAAGGAGTGGTAGAAATATAGATAGCAGGGAACAGCACGGTTAAACAGCTAAACATAAACACAGGAAGGTTTCAAGGGTTATCGGTTAGCGAGGCGAAACTAGGATCCCGAGATTAAAATAAAGCTATGCGCGCAGTGAGCATGCTGATTTGCAAGTCTCGGCGCGCGCGTCGCTTGTACGACGCGGGTGCGTGAGTGCAACACACGATGACGCTGTCCCGCTCACGCACACGGTTCGCCTGACGTAGCGCGAGCGCCCGGTCGTCGCTGGAACAATAGACGCGTCATAGCTACGCCGCCAACTGATAAGGAAGTAGCTTCTAATACAATGTTTGTACCTGTCTGTATGTTCGTTTAATATTAGGTTAGATTATTGTAAATAGTTTTATTTTACATGTTGATTGTAAGTAAGTCTAGGTTTAAGTTCTTTAGTAATTTTGTGTATATAAATTATAATTCAAGAATTCAATTCAATATAAGTCATGATGGCCCAGTGGTGAACGCCTCGCCTCTCATGTACGAGGTTGTGGGTTCAAATCCGGACAAGTACCAATGTGACTTTTTCAATTCATATGTACTTTCTGAGTTTATCTTGGACATTACTGACAGCGGTGAAGGAAAACATCGTGAGGAAACCTGGACTTATAGTTAATATAAGTCTGAAATCGCCAACCCGTCTTGAGCAAGCGTGGTGATCAATGCTCGTGCCTTCTCTGTATGAGAAGAGGCCTTTGCCCTGCAGTGGGACAATAATAGGCTGAATAAAAAAAATATATAAAAAAAATATATTTTAAGAAATGTATAATTTATATTTAATTTTGTTTTACTTTTATAATTGAATGAGACTTAAGTGTGTAGGTCACTTCAATATAGATGTATAAACAACAATGCTGAAGAGTCTTAAAGACACTGATGCAGTATACGAGTAATTCCCTTGAAGATGCAAACAATTATGATAGGATACAGTAAATTACCTTAAGCTTAGAATCTAAACTGATGGCGCAAAAGATTCATATACTTCTAACATTACATTGGTTGCTTGATGTTCTTTCGGCTGCAGTAGATGCTACAGTACTAGCAAACAAGAATTATTATTGATCTATTAATCATGTACTTTTTTAGAACCGATGTGTATACTTAGAA
The DNA here is from genome assembly GCA_947364205.1 of Agrochola lota. Lineage (NCBI taxonomy): Eukaryota > Metazoa > Arthropoda > Insecta > Lepidoptera > Noctuidae > Agrochola > Agrochola lota. The sequence goes on along the minus strand of OX376245.1, from coordinate 8,646,700 downwards.
TCTCCTGCCGGGGTTGCGGGTTTGTCCGAAAGGGATATCGCGGCCCCGGCACACAGGCAACGGAAGGAACACGGGTGGGTTTTAGTCAGTAAAAGTCTGACACGCCCTCCCGCTCCATCCAGAGCGGGAGAAGTTTTTTGATAATTTCCCAGTCACAAAAAAAAAAAAAATACTTTGAATCTACTTATATCAATCTTGATTTGTGATTTGCCCTTTTTTACACTTTGGCTAAGACTGGAAAAGCCATAGTTACAAAAGTTAGGATTGCAGCACGCACATAGTTCTGGCTCCACAAGAAGTCTTCTCATATATTTAAACCCAAGGAGCTTAAGATATTTTAATTTATATTCTAGTCTTCCCTTTCTCTCCTCCCCAGGAATGGACAGTAGAATACCTCCTGTCCCACGGCGTCAGTCCCTACAAGATGGTCCTAGGTCTGCCTATGTACGGCCGCACCTTCATTCTGCTGGACCCTGCGACCAGAGTGCTGGAGTACGGGTCTACCCCAGTTGGGAGCATCGGGTTCAAGGGACCATATACTGGTGAAGCTGGTTTTATGGGGTATAATGAGGTGAGATAGTGCAATTTTGTTTATTTAGGACTGATGACGCCTTTAAATAATAGGTATTAGTTATTGCTGTCAGTAAGAATAAACTTCACGTGTTGTTTCTAAGTCTACGGGTAGGAAATTAGCGACGGCCGAGCGATGGCGACAGCGGAGCGACGCAGCGACGTCTTTCCTTCTTTTTCGTGTGCTTAGTGACTAATCTGGTGTCAGAGTTTTAAAGCCGTCCATGGGCCTCTGACAAGGTTTCTCTCAGGTATGCCAGTTTTCTTCACCGTTTTTGAAGCAAGTGATAATTATGCAATACGCACGTGAATCCGAAAAGTCAGAGGAGCGTGCCTTGGGTTCGAACTCGAGACCTATGACTTGGTAGTCTGACGGTCACACCACTAGGCTATCACTGCTACGGCGGCAACCTAAACAAAAGCATAACATTCTGAAGTGACGCGCACAAAACGGGCGACAGCGGCGTGGGGCGATCAAGCGATGCGCGGGCGGTGGCGACGCGCAAGCGACAGGAATAAACTCATTTGATTGCGCCGCTCGAAGGCTGCCCGTTCCAGTTCAGTGTTGTATTTTTTACCGCCTGTTTCGTGCCTGCGCCTGGGGGCCTACTCCCTAAGCGAAATCTATACGTTCGGCCTTAGCTGTACGTTACGGGCGCTTCGCTCTCTTTCTCACTTACGGTATATCCGTAAGTGAGACGGAGAACAAAGCGCCCGTAAGAACAGCCGAATGTACCAATTTCGCTTAGGGAGTAGGCCCCCTGGGCCGCTGCTAGATCGCCCCGCCCTGCGCCGCTCCGTTGTCGCTATCGCTCCGTTGTCGCTATCGCTCAGCCGCCGCTAATTTAGTGCCCGCAGATTAACACTCAAACTCTTTGAAATCTTATAAGCTAAGACCGCACCCAAAGAAATAAGACTGCTAGCCGTATTGCTGTCTTGCATTTTGAAGGGTTTGAGTTTTCATCTGCGGGCACTAAATTAGCAGCGGCCGAGCGATAGCGACAACGCAGCGGCGCAGGGCAGGGCGATCTGGCAGCGGCCACTAAAGCCAACTAATTTCATATTACAAGCTTATCTAAACAGAAATATTCATAGGTATATTAACGAGAAGAAAATTTCAAAGAGATTTCAACAACTCTAATTACCATTGAATTCCAGATATGTATGGAAACAACAAACAAATCTTCTCCTTGGGTGTACCACTGGCACGAACAGTCCTCCACACCATACATCCGAGACGGTGGGAAAGTCATCGCGTACGACAACGGACGGTCCATTGCGATGAAAGTCAAGTAAGTTATATATTATAACATTACAATCTTCGAAGAATGACAGACTCGACCAGCTCCATTAACCTCATCGTCATCGTGATCTAGTTGAAAGACTCCACTAACCTCGTCATCATCATGATTCAGTGGAAAGACTCCACTAACCTCATCATCATCATGATTCAGTGGAAAGACTCCACTAACCTCGTCATCATCATGATTCAGTAGAAAGACTCCACTAACCTCGTCATCATCATGATTCAGTAAAAAGACTCCACTAACCTCATCATCATCATGATTCAGTGGAAAGACTCCACGAACCTCGTCATCATAATGATTCAGTAGAAAGACTCCACTAACCTCATCATCATCATGATTCAGTTGAAAGACTCCACTAACCTCATCATCATCATGATCCAGTGGAAAGACTCCACTAACCTCATCATCATCATGATTCAGTTGAAAGACTCCACTAACCTCATCACCATCATGATACAGTTGAAAGACTCCACTAACCTCATCATCATCATGATTCAGTGGAAAGACTTCCATAAGTCATCAGCCACCCTCAAGCATCGCCACATTGACCGGTCCTGTGCTTCCAGAATTCAATGGATTCTCACGACCTTCCGCTATAACGAAGTGACACTTTGTGAGAAATACTAGACTTAATACACTAAATTCACCAACAGCTAAAGAGTAAGCGTGGATAAACATGTCTGTTCCTTCTTTGTACGAGAAGAGGCCTTTTGCTTCCAGTGGGATATAATAATACTAGCTTCTGCCCTCGACTGCGCGCGCGTGAAACTTCTTGATAACATTCCTCAAGAATTGGGCTATTAAAAAAAAAAAATTGTTCCATAAATTAGTGTATCAGAAAAACAATCTCTCCACGCAGCTTTATTATTAAATATTAAAGATTATTATCAGCCGGTAACAGGACGTATCTCGATCCTTGCTTACTCTCATTCAGCTGGTACTAGCCACCCTGCGAAAATCGTTGCTCCACCTAACCTGAGGGCCACCTTACGGTTATCGCTTTTTTTTACAATTCTCCTTCCATCATCTCCCTGCCCTTGTCCAATGTTACGTGGGGTTGGCGCACCACGTTTTCTTCTTCCACTTTCCCCTGTCAACCGTCACACTATCATTCACTCCCTTCTCTTTCATATCATTCCTGACACAATCCATCTATCTTTTCTTTGCCCTTCCTCTCCCGCTCCATCCATCAAGATTTATATTCATCACTCTTTTACTCACATGTGTTTCGTCCCTTCTCACTCATATTACAATTCTCCTTCCAAGGTACATTATTTCCCGTTTCATTAACACGTTTTGGGCTCTCTATAACTACATTATTTCCTCTTCCTTTAACACGTTTTGGGTTCTCCATAATAGCTTCCTCAGACTTACCTATAATTTTCTCCACAGAATGGCGATTGACAAAGGCCTAGGTGGAGTGATGGTGTGGTCCATAGACACGGACGACTTCAAAGGCAACTGCAACGAGACTGACGCGTACATCGACTTCGTAGAGAGGCACAAAAAGATGGTGAATGATCCTGTCGTCAATAAGGCAGTTAAGAACTTGAATATTCCTGATGGTGAGTTATGAAGTTGTTTTGAAATAGGCAACAGAAGCGTAGCATTTACAGCCGAAAAAGAAATTTGGTAAACAGGCAGCTAATATGCACCTCAATCAATCAACTCAACATATCGCAGTCCACTGCTGGACATAGGCCTCTCTCAGGCTGCGCCACAACATCCTGTCCTCTGCCTTCCGCATCCAGTCTATCCCAGCCACCTCCTTAAGGTCGCCTGTTCATCTAGCTGCGGGAAGTCCCATACTACGCTTGCCGATACGCAGTCTTCAGGACTCGTCTGCTCCAACGGCCATCGGTTCTTCGACAAGCATGGCCAGGCCACTGCCACTTCAGTTTGCTTACTCTGCAAGCTATGTCGGTAACTCCGATTCTTTTCCAGATCATTACATTTCTGTTTTTGTTCTTCAAAGAAACTCCGAGCATAGCCCCAAATATGCGATTTGCAACTACCTTTATACTATGAGAATGCCATTTGGTATTAAGTCCACACACATGCGCAACTACTGTACGTGCATGAAGTATAAATTAATGTTGTGCGTGTACTGAATGGTAAATTTTATTCTTTTATAATGAGCGTTCATCCAAAAAGTTGGTATCGTCGCAAATAGCTGTCAAATATTTACCTGTTTTGATTAATAAATTAACTTCGATCAAGAGCTTATTTTTGCAATTTTGAATTAGCTTCCGGCAAATCTTATTATTATAATGCCCGCAGAGACTATTCACAGAAAATAAAAATATTTCTTGCGAAGTGTTTTTAACGCAATGAAAGTAGGCAACGCTGGAAATAGCTGTCAAATATTTCACTGTTTTTATTAATTTGGTAATATTACTGTATGGAAATAAGAAATATGGCTAACTAGTGAATTAAGGAATATTAATAATGAATTGCAATCATAACACTGAATTTGACGTTGCAACCGTTTTAAGTGTAAAAAAGGCATTTGGAAAGTTTCCAAATACTTTTTTTTACATCTAAAACTAAATATTCGGTGTTACGATATTAATTGTTGCATTTCATAATCAATATTTTACTTCACTAGTTAGCAGTATTTCTTATTTCCATACAGTAATATTGACAAATTAATCAAAACAGCGAAAAATTCAAAGCTATTTCCGACGTTGCCTACTTTCATGGCGATAAAAATACTTCGCAACAAATCACTTTATTTTCTGTGATTAGTCTCTGCGGGCATCATAATAATAAGTTTTGCCTGAAGCTAATTCAAAATTGCAAAGATAAGCTCTTGATTGAAGTTAATTTATTTTCTCAGATTTCTGCGAAAATTAATGTTTATTAAGTACTTTTCTGTTTTTATTACCTACCTAAATGTGAACGTTTCCGAGCAAGCCCAAGTAGACATGAACGATTTTTTTCGCGCACTTTATTTTCATTGCTCTGTTTAGTGCCGAGAGTTGAAAATCCAACAGTGTTTTTTCGACGCGCTGTGATGAATTTTGTTGGATTCTCAATCAAATGCTCGGAGACACTGAGAATTGAAAATTCAATGCGCAATAAAAACCCCCCCGCCGCGATATTTTTACGTCCGTGCGAATGTGGGCTAATGTGTTCTTTTAAAATGACATAAGTTGGCTTGCCTTTGTAAAGAATGTAGGCAATCGAGTAGTTTAAGGTAGCAGATTGGCATTTGGGTTGGGCAAAAGACTTGCTCCATATATGGGGACAAACAAATGTATGTGGCACATCTCTGCATACATTACTCGGGCAATTTATGAGTTTTAGAAGCTTGATTGGCTCGGTAACTTATTAGGTGCGGTGATTATTCATTGATTTTCTTACAAAGAGGGCAGTGGTGACCCAGTGGTAACGGCCGCGACTTACGAGTTTTAGGTTCGAATCCTGACAGGCGATTTACTTTGTGTAAACTATTTCATTACCACTGCACTCAAAACGGTGAAGGAAAACATCGTGAGGAAACCGGCATGTCCTAGAACCAAAAATTCGAAGACATGACATCTACCAACCCGCACTGGGCCCGCGTGGTGGGTTACGACCCACTCCCTCTCACAGAGAGGAGGCCTGAGTCCCAGCAGTGGGAATATTATAGGGTAATTATGCATAATTACATATGGTTACATATGTGCTTTGAATCAAGAGAAATCTTTGTTTATTTCATTTAATTTAATTTATTCAATTAAGATACAGTCTCCATATTTATGTTAATTACCTACTAAAAAATTATGTTTGTAATCAAAGATTAAAATACAAGCCACAATAATATTATTATAACTAAAATAAATAATTGAAATAAGTGCATAAAATCAAATTGTAAAATAAATAAATTAATACATAAGTCAATTGCATCTATAAATTCATTAAATTTCTTAAAATCATTTACAATATTAAAATTAATTAAAATTAATGTCAATTAAGACAAATTAATAATTAATTATTTTAAGACAAATATTTATTTTTACCAAAAAACATTACTAAGCTTGTATTTTATGAAAGGGTAGACCTTTCTGTTAGTTTTGGTTACATAGGTCTGTAGTTAAGTCCCATTTATTAGGGGGTGAGCCTATTTTCATGGCACTAGATTTCGGGCTGGACCACACCATAGTCAAACGAGACCACCAGGTTAAAAAACGACACCAGAATCACGGTCCTAACTGAACACGTTTTTCCAATATATGAATTGGAATTTCGACCTTTAGTGAAAACTAGAAGGTCGCGCGCAGACGCCTGCCCTCGCGATGTGGCTTCATATGTAAATTATATCCTGCCTGAACATTGTTATAAATATGACCTATCTTTTGCGTGCTCAAACATTCCTCTATCATTAAAAGTATTATACATAGTTATTAGCGATTGAAATCTTGCATGTTTTTGACGGTCAGAAATATTGAAGTTACTACCAGTACTCAAGGCGTAAACCCGTTTTTACGTCAAAAAAAGTAGCCACAAATTAAAGTACGGACGTCATTATTAATATTTCTTTTTTTGTCCACAGTATCCCTTGTAGGCTCAAAAGGACCAGCCTACGTAATCCAAGACTCAAAACTCCATCTACGTTTGCCCCAACCGAAATACACGAACTACGCCCTAATGCAGACTATCAACGATGCTGTGATGCTCGCGGTAGAAGAAAAACGGATCTTAGACGAAGTGAAACGGCTCGAAAACGACAATGAGGTCAAAACAGATGATGATAAGGGAGGTAGCAGTAGTGTTAGAAGTAGTTTGGTTAGTGTAGCTCTCTGTCTGTTGGTGCTGTTGAAAGGTTGGTAAGATTTAAGTTCCTATGTGATATTGGGCGGCACGGAGTATTTTGGGAATGGAGTGTTAGCCGTCGTTCGCACAGGCGATTTGTCGCTCATTGGCTTTGAAACACTGGATAATGAGCCGAGCATTGAGAATTCAACAGAGCGCATACCAGCGCTTTAAAAATGCGCACTGTTGAATTTTCAACTCTCGGCGCTAAGCAGTGCGTTTAAATTCCACTGTCAAAAAATCACCTGTGCGAACTTAAAACTACGTAGGTAACTTGTTTTGAATGCCTGATCGACAATGAACTGCTGGCAAGTATTAGGTTAGCCGTTATTATTGGAAGTAAACCACAAAATACAATTATTTCATTATAAATGAGATTTGTCAATTTTACTTAAGTTAAATTAAAGTTAAAGTCATCAGTTATCAATTAGACTTTCGGAAACCACAACTGCTGCAACCGTGGTGATAATGGCAATTTTTCCGTTTATCTGTTCTTCGTAGCGGTCACATAAGTACTCCTGGATTATCCTCAAATTAAGGTTTCAATGGTATCATCAATAATATTTGTTATGTGACGTGAAACTTGAGGCACCTATCCCAACGCCGGCGAGCAACGAGCAGCAAGTGCGCGACGGCGACGAGCGATTACTGGCTGGTATGCATATGTACACACGGCATCCATCGAACTATAAATTTCCAGTTTATGCTGATCTCGCATTATGTAGGATTTCCGTACTAGGCGAGGTCAGTTTATACTGGAAATGTATAGCTTGATGTGTAGCCGTGTGTACCAAGCGTGAGTCTCTCGGAGTGTTCTGCCCGCTAAGCGAGCGTTGCGGAGTGACTACTCTCCTTGATTACTCTTTTCGCTGCGACAAAACGTGTACTCGCCGGGCGGCGGTGTGAACAGTTAGCGATCAACTACGATATGTATCTCTTTTACTTACATGAGACCTACAATCTTTGTTCATTTCTTGCGCGAGAAAATCGTTGATAGCTAGTTGTTTCCTCGTCGGCGCGGCATTGGGACACGTGCCTCAAGTTTGAGATTCCATTTGTTCAATACTCCGTGTCGTTGAAAGTGAAATAAAGATAATGGTCTCAGATTATGTTTTCGGTAAGGAATAAGTATGCTCATTTTAGGAGTTTATAAGGAATTGAGAATAGAGTAATATTATGTTTAACAAACTCCCTTATTTTTTAAAGTTTGTCAAGTTTTGAATCAGCATAGCTATTTACAACCATTCGACAGTCTTCCGAGTTGAAAATGACACATTTTCCGACAGCAAGTAGCCGTCGCTACGGAGGAATTTATAGCGGTCGTGTATTTGATTTAAATCATTGAGGTTTAATGTGAATTAGGCGTGTGTAACTCTTTACGGAACCGACTCACTGATCCGGACCATTGAAGTTTTCCAAAAGATTGGTTCAGGGACAACTTTTCATCAATCATTACTTTGCCTCTGTGCTCTTTCCGCGCGACCGCCGCGTCGCTTGCGAGGCGTCTGAGCAGCAGTGAGCGAGAGAGAAAGACTGAGACGCTGGGTTACGTTACTTTAGTCAGTACTACTGAACTGACTCGCGAGTGAGCATTTTTATATCTTTTGAGTCTATGATTCAAATTATCCAAATGAAACATATCAATGATTCGGATCATTTCAGTGATCCAGATGCAAATGTTCCAATCGTAAAAATTATACACTTTGCCCACCTCTAATGTGAAGTAGAGAAGCTATTACAAACTAAAAATGTGTCCCTGCGGATGTCAAATGTGACAACCGCGGTATACGCGTATTCAGGAAGTACACTGATAGCTTTGCTGTCCCGGACAACAAATGTTGCGCAAAAATTTTGTTCGCGGTGTCTGCTACATTGAACCTCAATGGTTTAAATCGAGTTTTGGATTTGTGTACAGCGTTTAAAGGACTCCTTCGATAACATTGATTGACATTCGATTCGGCACGGACGCGTATCGAACGGTTGTGAATAGTTATGCAGTACAGCTACTGTTGAATCTTCAGTCGAATATCATAGTAACTTGTGATTGGCTAGCCAAAAAAAAAACATCATAAAAATATAGATAATGATAATATAGATATGATAACATATTAAAAAATTTGAGGTAAATCATGTGTTAAGTTAAAAAATAAATAAAAGATAAGAAAAAAAAGTCGGTTAAAAATCAACTAATTTTGAATACTGCCACAAGTTTTGGTATAAATAGATATTTTGATGTAAATATAATTATTATTATTTTATTATAAGAATTTAACATTTTGATAAGTACTTAATTATTTTTATAGATAGGTATGTAATCTTGTGTGATGTTTTTCTTATTTTTTTTAATAATCTTCGACAATAATTTAACGAAGTAATGTACCTACTTATGTAAAGTCGGTAAGCGACGGCCTTTATCAAAGAATTTATGTATTAAATACTTAGTTTTTTTTATGATTTTTGCGTTTTTTTATGTTTATAAATAAAATATATTGTGAAAAATATTGTGTTTGTATTATTTTATAGGTACCTATTACATTCTCACTTAATCCAATACTGATGATGACTAATATTAGAAATGTTCGACAAAATAATGCAATTTCAAAGACAGAGAGACCAGATAATCAAAAAAAAAAGTAAAATAAGGGATTATTGGTACTGGCCCGGATTTGAACCCACAACCTCGTACATGAGAGGGGAGGCCTTAACCACTCGGCCATCACGATAACCTTTTTCAATTCATATGTACTTTCTGAGTTTATCTTGGACATTACTGACATCGGTGAAGGAAAAACATCGTGAGGAAACCTGGACTTATAAGTTAATATAAGTCTGCAATCGCCAACCCGTCTTGAGCAAGCGTGGTGATCAATGCTCGTGCCTGCTCTGTATGAGAAGAGGCCTTTGCCCTGCAGTGGGACAGTAACAGGCTGGTATTATTATTTATTTAAGGGATTATTCCCGTCCTCGTCGCGCGGTACGGATGCTGGCGATGACGTTGGCGCTAGTATGACGTTACGAAGTCGTGACGTCACTTCTGTGTAACATATTTTAAAACGTTTATAACTTGGCAATTTTTTTTACTTGTACACTTTTTAGGGTAACGTAGTAAACAAGAAAACCTTAGCTCAGAGATGGTTAGTACTAGAAACTTGTAATTTGTCATGGGTATTAATCACGCCGACAAAGTGACCGCCGATAAAATCTAGATTTTTTTCCCCCTACATGTAAAGTGGGGGTGTTTTTTTTCCACGTCTATCCCATGGTGTGTGTGTCGTTGGAAAGATCGTTCAAAAATATTTTTTTAATTCCGGGATCCCTTTGCGAAATATTAAGCTTTAAAGTGCAAATTTTTGTTTGAGTCAAGTGTCCCCCCCCCCAGCCAGCTAAATGGTTGTACTTGGATTTGTGAAAAAAAAAACACAGCAATAGTATATATAACGAAGTTAAAAGGAAAACTATCAGAGCTAAGTAGGCTGTACAGGTTAACGCGTAATAATTGACCAACTTAAATTTGCGGTTTGAAAAACATGATCTCCCATATATTCCGTATGGGAGAAAAACTTTTTTACAAAAAAAAACAACCGACTTCCAAAAAAACACTACATAGTGAAAAATAACTTAAATTTCCGGAAGTTTTTTACTATGTAGTGTTTTTTTGGAAGTCAATTGTTTTATTTTGTAAAAAAGTTTTTATTTTTCGCTTTTTAGTGGGTCAGTTTGTAATTTATCTAAGTTACAATAGCCTAATGTTGATTACTCATCACCTTTTAAAAAATATTGCTTTTACGGAAGCAGGGACGTTAATCGTTGAGGAGTTCTCCTGGTACTTCACCATCAGCTCCACTGGTCCATATACATTGTGACGAGCATAAATAGCTTGGTATTCATATTAATGTAATCGAATCGCAACCCGTGAAATACTTATTATTGAGTAGTTCCGGTGGCCATCTGTGGTCTTCATCATCAGTTCTACTTCACCAAATGGTGCTTTCCAAGAGCAACTGCACGTGTTATTATAAAAAAATACCCAAATCGCTATAGGTGTGCCTATAATATTTGAAGAGTTCCCTCGATTTCTCCGGGATCTCATCATGAGATCCTGATCTAATGACAATGGGACTATCTCGGAAGTATACTCTTTCAAACAAAAAAAAGAAATTTGCAAATCCGTCTATAAATGACTGACTTAAGCCCGAACATAAATTAAAAAAAAAAAAAAAAAAACAATCGAATTCATAACCTCCTCCTTTTGGAACTCGGTTAATAATCTCCTCCTTTTGCAAGTCGGTTAAAAATGTTTTTCAGTTACAATGCTAAGTTTGTTCTTGGGATAAATTCTTCCCAACGACGAAACCCGTCATTGTGCGTGGTCCGACACGCACTTGGCCGGTTTATATTATTATAATATTGTTTGCAGTATTTGCAAATAATTAGGTAATCCTAACTAATATTTTAAATTCGAAATTGCGTTTGTTTGTTTATTTGTTTGTTACGCTTTCACGTCTTAACAGCTGAAAGGATTTCAATAAAATTTGGCATACAGGTACTTCATGACCTGGGTTAGGACATATGATCTTTTTATCCCGGTACTGTGTTCCCGTGGGATAATACCCGAACTCCACGCGGGCGAAGCCGCGGGCGTAAGGTAATAAAAAAAATACAACATAGCAGTTTAGTATTAAATAAATAATATTTAATTAGGTAAAAATATTTTACAAATCTTCGTAAGGAGATCCACAGCGCACATTATAGAAGTGATCACACACCTGCGAACAAAAAAATTTAAGTTAAGTATTTCCATGCTATGGCTGCGTCCGACCGAAAGCGTGCGTTGCACTCTTTTATATGAAAACATGACATACTCGCGCGATCAATTTAAATTCATGTAAACGATCGCATCAGGGATATGAATGACATGTGTGGCATGAGTGTCTCTATGCAGTATAAATACATTTTTTTTTTTTTTCCAACGTTGCTTCACACTAAGAATTTCTTCTTGTATCGTGGGCGCGTTTACAAACATAGAAACTCACATACACTAACACCCAGACCCGGAACAACTACTTGCAGATCATACAAATATTTGTTCCGTGCGGGGATCGAACCCGCGACACGTTGCGCCGCAGTCGATCGCTCAGCCACTGCGCCAACCGTGTCGTCAAATTAACCCAATCTTATATAAAAATTATCATAAATAAAATCTATCTAATCTAATTTATTCAATGTAATTTAATTCATTTATTGTAATAAATTTAGCTTATAATAATTTATTTTCATCTAAACTATGTATTTCTTGTTTTAATTAATTAATTATGTTATTATCTGCGCATAATGTAGTGCATGCTGTGCTTTTCTATAAGTAATGAGGCGGTTTGATTTAAGTTTGAAATGTAGTAACTATAAAGTAATAGTGTACTCATTGTTGAAGAGCCTAATAATAAATAAAAATAAATAAATAAAAATCAGGGATACTCTTGTGGCTACATCGCCGCATGCGAACTACGCATCACATTGACGTTACGCGAAATCCTGCATCGCGTAAGCCGGGCTTACCGCGCGATCAGCTTAAACAGAGTTATTGGTTATATGTCGGCAATCCGTTAACGGGATGTAGGAAAGGTCATTTATAACCAAATGACCCCCCATGACCCCTATGCCAATTAACATTTTATATTTTATAATGAATTAAAAAAAAACCGACTTCCAAAAAAAAAACAAGTGTAAAGTGAAGTCATGAAAGAGAAGGAAAGTTTTAAGTCGGATATTTTTTTTTTTGTAAAAAGTTTTTAGTTTTCACTTTGTAGTTGTGGTACCTACCACACAAATTCTAACAGTGACAGTGCCAGGAAATTATCATCTTATCATCCACATACATAGTGGGAAAAATACGTATTATTGAAGCTAACTCAAAAACTATCCAAGCAAAGTTATTAAAATGTATAAGGGACCAATTTCAGAGACATACCCTTTCATACAAAAAGTAAACGAAATTTTAAATCGGTCCACAATTAACGGAGAAATCGGTGGACATACATAAATAAAGAAAACAACTACGAACATAGAACCTCTTCCTTTTTGGAAGTCAATTAAAAAGGCGTTGCACCAAAACGCGTCACACAATCGCCCCTAACATGAGAGTCAAGTAGAACGACCTTTTGAAGAAAGTAAGTATTTCTTGTCTCCCACGTGGGCGAATCAAAAGGGCTAGCAGAAATCATGCTAGGCTTAATAACTATCGGTACGTGTAAATTTTTACTCGACTACAACGAAGCAAAAATGTAGGGTTACGTATGATTTTGACCGGTATGTATGTGGGTATGTATGTTCATCTGTTCCTTCATAACTACTGATCATAATTTGACAAATGAGGTATCGTTGGAAGCGTCTCGATCGTCCGCTGGTTATAGGCTGGGATATTCCCTTTTAGGGACATAAAGACATAAAAAAGATGCCATGTTGGGCATCAAATAATAATTTAGTAAAAACGTTTATTTCCGAAATTAAATTAAAAATCCAGAGTCCCACATAATTAGTTCGATTTATGCCCTACCACGTGTGACTTCGGATTTCTAATTTGTCTGTCTGTGATGTCTTGTTTATACCGTTTTAGATGACTTTTTTTGTCATATTTTTTTTGTCATAGTTGGGCTTTAGTTTTATAACTTTTATAATTAAATAACTGAAGAATGCCATGAATTCTTACTTGAAACTGTTCATTGAAGAGCGTGCCGTTCGCACAGAGATCAGTGCTCACCAGATGTTGACGCCAGCAAAAGTGGAACGCCTGTAAAAGTAGGGAAAAAATGTGTTAGAATATATTAAAATCTGACCTCTCAATCAATGCTCCATCTCCTCATGAACTATCACAGCACGGTAACTATAGTCACCAAGAATAACAATAACATGTTTATTTATTTATTTAACAGTTTGTGTACACACAAATAAACAGACAAGAAGAAAGGAACAGAAAAATACGTACAAAGGTGATGCTTACTTCTAAAGAAATCTCTTCCAGCATACCTGCGATAGGACAGTAGATAAAGAGATGTCGACAACGTGTGAAAATAAAATACATAAAAAAAGACAAAGATACTATTCACTAATTTAAATATAAACATACAATATCAGAATATACTTAAATACTTCTAAAATAAATATCATTATTACATAATTATATTGTAAATAAATAAATAAATAATATGCATCTATGACGAAGTGGAAATATAGTGTTATGAGAAGAGAGAATGGTCTATTCTTACTTATAGCGTTATAAAAAGAGAGAATGGTATATCCTTACTTGTAGTGTTATAAGAAGAGAGAATGGTCTATCCTTACTTATAGCGTTATAAAAAGAGAGAATGGTATATCCTTACTTGTAGTGTTATAAGAAGAGAGAATGGTCTATCCTTACTTATAGCGTTATAAAAAGAGAGAATGGTATATCCTTACTTGTAGTGTTATAAGAAGAGAGAATGGTCTAACCTTACCTATAGTGTTATAAGAAGAGATAATGGTCTATCCTTACTTATAGAGTTATAAGAAGAGAGAATGGTCTATCCTTACTTATAGTGTTATGAGAAGAGAGAATGCTCTATCCTTACCTACAAATTGACGCTTTTGAGAATGGGTGCCTAAAACACGGCAAATCTCTCAAAAACCGAAACACCACATTTGATGATTGAATGTAACAATGCAAGAAGTGCACATAATAAAGAACGAATGTAATATAATTATCATTACAATTTTCTGTTTGCAAATTGGAAAGAGCTGATGATTCCGATATTTATATAGTTCTCTTCCCCGTATCGTTTCTTTCCTTTCGTAAGCTCCTGATGACTAGCAAAGCCAAATGTTGATACTACAGCCTCAAGTCGTTACCCTCACGGTTGAGTGTCCTTTAGTGTTACATTTCTTGTCAACAACGTCCACTTTTTACCTAACTGCGGCGAAGCGGTTAAGAGGGTTAGGTGTTTGACTTGTAAGTATGAATGCTGTATGTGAGTATGTACGTATGTCCGTTTCCGGTCCGTCCGAGACGGACATACCTACATATATACACGGGACCGATTTTGAAGAATCTTAAAACTTTAGATTCATCTTTACTGCACGAGTGTCACATGAGTTAATTATAATTACAATAAATAAATAAAAATTTAAAAACAAACCTATCGAGTGGGGTATCAAAATAAAAGGTGATTACAAAAATATATACAAAAACATGTTTAAACGTAATTTGGAATGAGAAATGAAAAAAAAAAAAAAACGAAAAAAAAAAGTAAAAAAAAAAAAACCTGACTGCAAAAAAACACATAAATCAAAAGAGATAAAACATGCATTATAATCTATATCATTTTGATATCGCAGGGGACAAACAAAAGTTACATACAACCATATTTTCAGGTTGTGTTTCTCTTTTCAGTTACCTATGTGTTTGGCAGTCGAGTTATTTAGTTTTTTTTTAATTACTTGTTTACCTATCACCTTGCATGCGGCATGAAAAAGGCTTATTTACCTGACATCCAGCCTGCACATCAGCATAATAACCCCTCGGTCTACCATCACAGGTGAAGCTCGTGCGTGGTGCAGCCACCAACACCGGGTGCAGTGGAGGGTTGTGAGGCAGGTGTAAGACGTGGTAGTAGTCGTGCGGCTGCTGGCTGAAGACCGCGGTCAGGGCTGGAAACAAGAGGACTAAGCATTAAAAATCTTTTTTATAAAAAAAACAACCGATTTCCAATAAAAACACAGTAATACAAAGTGAAAAATAAGGTAATTTCAGAAATCAGTGTCTTTGATTTAGTATTTTACGTTTTAGCCAGCGACTTCCGAAATTAAAGTAATTTTTCACTTAGAAGTGTTTTTTCTTGGAAGTCAGTTGTTAAAGTAAGTTAAATTATAACATTTTACACATAGACTAACTGGGAAATATACGTATTATTGAAGCTAACTCAAATACTACCCAAGAAAAGTTAATAAAATTAATATGATACCACCTAAGAATACACGGAACTAAAAAAATAATTTTCCATATCGGTTCAGTCATCTTTGAGTAATCGGGAAACATAACTATATAAAAAAAAAAGATTCCGCCGAACTGAGACCCACCTCCTTTTTTTGAAGTCGGTTAAAAAAATAAGGAAAAGGGATAGGTAATCTAACTTCTTGTGTTTATATGGACTACTACAGCAGCTCAGGCTCAGATCTATGCAAAGTTGAAAATCGATGCACTCAACACGATTTTGTTTCTTGATAAACTTGAGGGGCTGCCAGAAAATAAATAAATAACTCTGAGTGATAAGTACTTTTTTATAAGGTTATTATATAGTCATATTTTTTTATTATTCATGTAGTTTGTTAGTTAATTTTAAGAAGTGCTAAATCGATTGATTAAATGGATTGAAATAAGTAATTGACAGATATTTAATTAAAAACATATTTTTTTTGAACCTTTAATCTTGGGAATGATTAATTAACTTGCAAAAGCTTACCTGTAAACTTTATAATTTGCAATTTTTTTTTTTAAAGCTTAAAATACCTGTAATTTGCAGTTTCTCCTTGGATTCAAGGCATCTAATTCTAAGATTCAATTAATTAAATTTATCCTAGACAGGTACATTTAATCACCTCACAAATTATTAATTAATGAACGACCACAACATACCCAAACAAATCACAGCCAAAATCTTGAACATGGCGAGTAAAATATAAAATAAATAAACAATAAATAAATAAGCACTATAAAATAAATAAATTATAAGCGCCAGGTCGATGGCCGCCTGCGCGCGCGCGGATCACTCTACTAAATCAATTGAGGTAATCCGATTTGGAATAAGTATGGGTACTTATTGATCTAGAGGACGGGATTATGCAGCAAGAAGCACATGCATTGGTATAAGTGTATCGTATTGTATAGCACGTGGATCGTCTTGTATAGCACGTGGATCGACTTGTATAGCACGTGGATCGTCTTGTATAGTACGTGGATCGTCTTGTATAGCTCGTGGATCGTCTTGTATAGCACGTGGATCGTCTTGTATAGCACGTGGATCGTCTTGTATAGCACGTGGATCGTCTTGTATAGCACGTGGATCGTCATGTATAGCACGTGGATCGTCTTGTATAGCACGTGGATCGTCTTGTATAGCACGTGGATCGTCTTGTATAGCACGTGGATCGTCTTGTATAGCACGTGGATCGTCTTGTATAGCACGTGGATCGTCTTGTATAGCACGTGGATCGTCTTGTATAGCACGTGGATCGTCTTGTATAGCACGTGGATCGTCTTGTATAGCACGTGGATCGTCTTGTATAGCACGTGGATCGTCTTGTATAGCACGTGGATGATCTTGTATAGCACGTGGATCGTCTTGTGTAGCACGTGGATCGTCTTGTATAGCACGTGGATCGTCTTGTATAGGACGTGGATCGTCTTGTATAGCACGTGGATCGTCTTGTATAGCACGTGGATCGTCTTGTATAGCACGTGGATCGTCTTGTATAGCACGTTGATCGTCTTGTATAGGACGTGGATCGTCTTGTGTAGCACGTTGTTCGTCTTGTATAGCACGTGGATCGTCTTGTGTAGCACGTTGTTCGTCTTGTATAGCACGTGGATCGTCTTGTATAGTACGTGGATCGTCTTGTATAGCACGTGGATCGTCTTGTATAGCACGTGGATCGTCTTGTATAGCACGTGGATCGTCTTTTACAGTACGTGGATCGTCTTGTATAGCACGTGGATCGTCATGTATAGCACGTGGATCATCTTGTATAGCACGTGGAGCGTCTTTTACAGTACGTGGATCGTCTTGTATAGTACGTGGATCGTCTTGTATAGTACGTGGATCGTCTTGTATAGAGAGCAGTGGTGGCCCAATGCTATCTGTCCAGACTTACAAGTTATAGCATTCGTTTTACTTTGTGTAATTTATTTCATCACCACTGCCCTAAAAAGCGGTGAAGCAAAACATCGTGAGGAAACCGGGTTCTCTGTCCTAGAACCAAAAATTCGAACACCAACCCGCACTGGGCCCGCGTGGTGGATAACGGCCCACTCTCTGTCACAGAGAGGAGGCCTGTGTCCCAGTAGTGGGAACATTATGGGCTGCTATGTATGCTATGCACGTGGTTAGTTAGTAAACAAAATAAACTGACCAACTCAAGGCAAAATTGGTAAGGTTAATACTCAAGGAGCTGATACTACGTGGGGAGTGGGTATTATTATAAAATGATCGCCAGGTGATATCAATAACAAACGCTGAGTGAGTTAAGAAGGAGAAGAAGAAGAACAAGAATGAAGAAATCCTCGAAGTCTAACAGTTTTAGGGTTGCGTACCCAAAAAATGCCAAACGGAACCCATATAAAATACTAGTGTTCAGACGCATTCAATTTGATGCTACGATAGCCTATAGTGCTGGCTAGTCAAGACTCCTTTGATCGACCACCTTATTACTTATTATAAGTTACTTATGTTAGCAACTATTAAGAAAAATGTCGACCTCTAACATAACACCGTCCAGCATAAAAGTATTACATTTCGCGCACGCTCAGAAGGTCGCTAAGCTGCGCAGACGCACTGACCATAATGTGCAATCAACCTGTTACATTATTATCATAGTGTAACTACCTTGTTTTTTTTTTTAACTACCTGGGTTAAGATCTGCCTATTAGATGTGTTGGCATTAATTTATTCTGTTGTAGGTAACTGGCTAGATTTAATAAAAAAACACTTTTACAAAAAAAAAAACAACCTTTTTTATTCTTCACTTTTTAGCTATGGTACCAACCCACGAACCCCACACCAAATCGTATACCTGACTACTTGCTATGTAAACAACAGTGCCAGCAATTATTTGTATATAATATCATCAAGATACACAAAATGTAATTAAATACGTATTATCGATCGAACTAACTAACTAACTCAAAAATTACCCAAGCAAAGTTAATATTTATATGATGGAACCAATATTTTGTAACAATTTTTTATTTATTTAAAAGTGTCCGTCGAGTTTCTTGCCCGTTCTTCTCCATAGGTACCTACTACGCTTTGGAATGGGCAACTAGCTTCATATTTCTGACTGACCGATTCCTTGACAATTCAAAAGTGCCTGTAAATGGTTTAATTGAAATAAATGCTTTGAGTTTGAGTTTATGGAACCACCACGCAAGCTTCAATGAAAAAATCATTTTCAAAATCGTCAACATTTGACGAAAATATCGGAGAACGATAAAAAAAAAATACATACAGATGCATATACTTACAACCTACTTCTTTTTTGAAGTCGGTAAAAGAGACTTTCCGTTGAAAACTGAACTCAATAAATAACTTCTTGCTTTTATCGGAAAGACTGCTTCCTCCACCCCTAATTCTAATCTTCGCCATATTTATTATAGATGTCATACTGTCCTACTGCTTGGAAAAGGCCTCCATCAAGATCTTTCAAATACAATTATCCTGCACTAACTCAAGCCCCGGCACAGTATGGGTACAGGGACAGGTCATCTCGCTATCTCTTTTTGAACCAACCTCTGCGGCGGCAGCGGTGTCCAATGTCTGGGACCCATTCTATCAAAACTCCTGTCTATCTCTTTAAAAGTAAAATTGAAGTAAAGGCTAGGTACACTATTTACAGCGTAAGTATAATGTCAGTCATTTTATACATCATGCAGTCTGTGGGTCAACTACACGCAGACGGCTTACATCGCCCTCCACAAACAATACAATAATTATTTCAGGGTGTTGACGGCCTTGCCGCGCTGCCGCGCTTGTGATAATAGGGATGATGCCAGGTTAAAAAATAAAACTAATTAGTCCATCAGTCAGGTAATAAAAAAATATTCGACACGTATTTTTTGCTTTATCATATTAATAAAAAATTACTTAGATAAAACGTATTTTAGGTTGGAGAGTGGGGGTTTCTACGTCACTAGTATGTATAAAATCTACATACCTTGTACATACATTGTATCGCTGTAATCTTCAGATTACGTAAAAAAAAGAAATTGTCATCGGTCTTTGAGATTATAAAAAAATATTGGACACGTATTTTTTCTATTGCAGTAAGTATCATTTTTGGCCAAATTGAGTAAAACATAGATTCGGAATCAGCGCAATGAGCTCTACAATTTAATCTGACTGCCATTTTAATATCTCAACGGGAACCTTTAAATTTCAATAAGGATAACGGCAGTAAGTCGATTTTATGATAAGTTTTCCTTAGCATAACAGCAGTAACCATACTTACGGCAAGTTTCTAAATTGCGCTATCATCATTAATGTCTGTTCTGCTAATGATATGAGCAGTAACTTCACACATACTGCGGTCATATTAAGCAATTGATGCTAATGTTATTAAACTCGAACTAGATATAAAACTGTTTTTGTCATTTAAAAGTATTCTAATAGAAATACATATTTAATGATTACACAATGAAATAGGAATTCATTGCATCCAAAAAAAGGTTTTTTTTCGAACGAGTATGAGTAAGCATTTTACTTGATTTGAGAACAAAATTTTGATATAGTTTGACCAAGAGCGCTGTACCGCGCCTTAGGAATGCGCGGTGAGGCGGGGGGCAGTGTTGACGAATTAACGGCGGGGCGCCGTGAGCATTGACGAATGAACAGCCTGCACTGCCGCGTCTCGCCGCGCACATACCTAAGGCGCGGTACAGCGCTCTTGGTCAAACTATAGTTAAAGTACCTAAGACTTTTTTCTTGTAGGGACAACGGTTGAGATACCTGTCCATACTGCCTGCATCTCAAAAATCCATCCTGTATAATTAATAGTTTGTGTTTGTTTTTCTGGTAGATGTAAGTATTAACTAACACTAGTTAATAAATCGTGGGTATACTAACCAAATGGACTATATTTATATGGCACCGAGATAAAAGATCTATTTATATATTTTTTAGATTATGATGTGTGGTATCTACTTTCTTCTTAGAAAAGTCGGCAATCGTTGATTTATTAAGCGACTTCCAAAAAGGAGGAGGTTATATGTTCGACGCGTATGTATGTTTTTTTTTTCTTTTTATCTATGTCCGCCGATTTCTCCGTCAATTGTGGACCGATTTTGAAAATTCTTTTTTTGTATGAAAGGGTATGCTCCCGGATTCGTCCCATATAAATTTTATTAACTTTGCTTGGATAGTTTTTGAGTAAGCTTCAATAATACGTTTTTTTCCCATTTAGTAATATGGATGATATGATGAGAACTTCCTGTGACTGTTATTTACATAGCAGGTAGTGGTATTCGAATTTGTGTGGGGTAGGTACCACAACTAAAAAGTGAAAAATAAAAACTTTTTACAAAAAAAAAAAACAACTGACTTCCGAAAAGAAACACTACAAAGTGGAAAATAGCTTTAATTTCGGAAGTCGGTGTCTTTGGTTTTGAATTTTCGTTTTTTGCCAACGGCTTCCGAAATTAAAGTTATTTTCACTTGGTGTTACTTTTCGGAAGTCAGTTGTTTTTTTTTGTAGAAGTTTTTTCTCTATTTTTTCCCAGTTGATCATATTGTTTGTTAATACTTCGTTGAAATTCATTAGGGTTTCTTGAGTCCTCTCTATTACGTATATTCAAATATTCTTCTCCCGGATCTCAAAAGCAACATAATGATCACTGCACGAAACATGCTCTATTTAACAAGCAATAGCCTATATCGTGTCAAGGCTCTAGGAAGTAATGCAAGTAATGTCAAGGTACTTGTAACGGATATAGCAAGCCTCAGGTATTGAAGGAAGGTAATTAAAATATAAAGCACAAGTAACTACACATGCCAAAAGTGTTTGATGTGCAGACAGTGATTACAACATCTATGCAGTAATTTTTTATTAACGCCCGACTCAAAAAGAGGGGTGTTATAAGTTCGACCGCTATGTGTGTGTCTGTGTGTCTGTCTGTAGCACCGTAGCTCTTAAACGAGTGAACCGATTTGAATACGGTATTTTTTATTTGAAAGCAGGTTATGTAGTGATGGTTCGTAGACATGTTTTATCAAAATCGGTTCAGCCGTTTGAAGATTATCAGCTCTTTTCTAGTTGATGAATCGATGTGAGCGTCTTCCACAGGTCTGGTCAATTTGAAATTTGGTATTCTGTTACTTCAATGATATTAGATGAACATAGTAACCTTGAACTGATGCTGCAGCATCACCTGGAATTTACAGGGTATCCAACTCTCTTACCAACTTAGTGATATAGCTGATGATGTGACTGTCAGACTGCCAAGTCATAGGTCTCAAGTTCGAACCCAAGCCACGCACCTCTGACCTTTTGGATTCTTGTGTGTATTGTATAATTATCACTTGCTTCAAAAACAGTAAAGGAAAACATCGAGAGGAAACCGGCATGCCTGAGCGATATTTTTCGGCGGCATGTGAAGCTAAGTCCGCCCATGGGCGGCTTTAAAACTCTGACACCAGGTTAGTCACTAACCACATGAAAAGAAGTAGAAGACCAACCTACAGCACAGGTGTCGTGTTTGGTTATAGATAGATGATGAACAGGGTCTGGTGATGAAGTAGGAAAGAGGAATAAGGAAATGTTTGAGTCGGTTGCACTAGTTGCTGTAATGTAGCTGTTGATAGCTACTTCGTTCTCATACAAACTTCAATACAACGAGTATTGAAGACTCGCTAAGTAAGTTTTGATAAATCTATCATTATTGGGAGAAGATGGGCGGATCTTCACCCTATAAGGAAATGTATCTTCCAACTTTCCATCATCATTTTTGTCTTCAGATGTTCAGCCTGCATTTCACCAGTTATCTCTAAGTCCCATGTAATAGGAGGCGAGCCTGTTGCCATCAACCGGATACAAATCCAGACTCCGGGCTGCTACTGAGAAATTCCAGATAAAAAACTGTATATCACAGTGCCCGACCCGAGAATCGAACTAAGGACCTCATACTCAGTAGTAGCGGTTGCGACCACTAGACACAATTATATTTATAACTTTTGAAACATAAGAAACGTTCCTACACAATAATATTATAATTATATCTGCCTAACCTTTTCCCAACTAAGTTGGGGTCGGCTTCCAGTCTAACCGGATAAAGCTGAATACCATTTGACATGAAGCGACTGCCTATCTGACCTCCACAACACAGTAACTGAGTAATACGATACTCCTTGGTAAGACAGGCGTTACGGTTCGTCAGAAGCCCGAAAGTCTGAAACTTTCGGGCTTCTGATGAACCGTAACGACTGTCACGAATGAATGATGGATCGACCTATGCGGCATTTATTACTTAGTTACGAGCTCCTCAATTAAATCTTTTTCGAATAGTAAACAATAATCGTAATGTCGTAATGGCCTAGTGCACCTCGCCTCTCATGCACGAGGTTGTGGGTTCAAACAGCCGCATGGCTGTTATTACTTAGCCACGTGCTCCCACACACACCAACTTAGCCAATTAGGCGAGCCAGAACAACGCTATAGGTATAACAGAGAGTTGGCGGCCTGTTTATCTACCTGTATCTTTTGTCGACTGTACCTATGCAGTAAATTGCCTATTAAAGATTTAAGTGATGAGAGCATTTACATCGAAGAGTAATTTAAAAGTCGTGTCGTGATGTTGCTATTGCTGTTTCAAGTTCAATTATTAAGAACTAGCTGCGCTCCGTAGTATCACCTGTTTAAGTCTCGATTCCGTGGGAATATTAGGATAAAAGTATCCTATGTCCTAATGGTCTACCCATGAGTCAAATTTTATTCAAACCTGTTCAGCCGCTTTAGCGTGAAAGCGTAACAAACAAACTCACTTTCGCATTTTTATTATAAGTAAAGTTGTGTCCAAACATTGAGCGGTATGCCGCGCGCGGCCTGCCGAGCTGTGTTTGGACGACTGCCGCGCGCGAACAAACATTTTTAGGAGACATTCGTCACTAATTGTGTCTGGACGTATTATAGGCTAGGCAGATTGATATTACCAACTGAAGTGTGCGGCGTGTCTCGGACGTGCCGCGCAGGACTGCCGCGCAAACATTTATCGGTTTGGTCCTAACTAGAGCGCGGCAGAAACGTGTCCTGCAAACGCCGCGTGTTGCTGCCGCGCTCCTTCCGCTCAATATTTGAACACACCTTTAGGATTAGGATAAGCTATTTAATTACTGGGTACAATTAAATTATACTATCCGATCTATACCAAAATTCAACCGGTTTTTAGTTCTTATAGAAAATTTACTATTGTAACAACATCGCCACGTAGTTCATAAAGGGATGGGCAAAGTATTTAGTACATTATATAATATTCTATGTACTATTTGTTTTATTTTATATTTATGTATAATTCTGAATTTTAAACCTGACTACCGTACGTTTTTTTCGGGTGACCACTGAAACTCAGCGCTATGCTGTGGGTCTCCATAGCACAGCATCATGCTGAGTGGAAGCCTTCTTGTCACAGTCATGACGTGCCAGCAGCTGCCTACTATTTCTGTTTTGTACTCGTTATTGTATACGTATTGTTATTGTTTTGTTACCTACTCGAGTTTTTTTTTATTTTTTATGCACGTGTTTCTGTGACGAATAAAATTATTTTGCTTTCTTTCTTACACCTACATTTTGCCAGTTATATTGAAGTACTATCAAGGATCATTATGTAACTTTGATTTGTAATTCATTACTTTATCTAACTATGTAATTTATCCGTTGGCACATGATTCTCTTTTTGCTATGACATTTAATCAA
The DNA here is from genome assembly GCA_947364205.1 of Agrochola lota. NCBI lineage: Eukaryota > Metazoa > Arthropoda > Insecta > Lepidoptera > Noctuidae > Agrochola > Agrochola lota. The sequence continues at coordinate 8,622,326 of OX376245.1, read as the reverse complement.
TACGTAATAATAATTTATCGATACCAGTGTGAATTAGTAGATTCAGTACAATTTAAGAAAGCTAATAAAATAATACTAAGATAAAATACTCCAATTTCAAAATACAAAAATTCAAATTTGGAACTTTGGAATTCGACCTCGGTGTCGGCGGTCAACATGCTCATTGCTCAGGCGCAAGGCGCCACTCACTCACATAGGGCTGCCTAAATAATATACAAAACTTAGAATAATGATTGGAATGGAATCTATAGAATATTTTTAAGTCAAGGCATGTGCACTTTGTGCTACTAAATAACCATCTCAGGTTAGCGTCTAAAGTAGCGCAGTTTTTTTTTAAATCGGCTTCAAATGTAGAAGGTTCTTAATTCGACTATATGTTTTTTTTTGTTTGTTACGCGTTTACTCCGCCAATTATGAATTGATTCTGATGATTATTTTTTGTTTGGTAGGTCATACTACAGAGGTGGTCCCATGTAAATTTTATTAACTTTGCTTGGGTAGTTTTTGAGTTAGCTTCAATAATACGTATTTTTCCCGCTTAGTCTTTTTGGATGATGTTTATTTATTTATTATCTAGTAGGAGTGGTATTCGAATTTGTGTGGGGTAGGTACCACAACTAAAAAGGGAAAAAAAACTTATTACAAAAAAAGACAATCGACTTAAAAAAAACATTAAAAAGTGAAAAATTACTTTAATTTCGGAAGGTGGGTTGTTCGGGGGGGGGGGTACTGTATTTTCGTTTTTTGCTACCGATTTCCGAAATGAAAGTTATTTTTCACTTTTTGTGTTTTTTTTAAATCGGTTGTTTTTTGGTTTTAAGTGGTTGGAATATATTTCCAATATGGTGGACAATTACCTAACCTATAGTACTAGGCGATCTCCACATTTATTATGCGCACAGCCAAGGTGTGAAACTCTCTGCCAGCGTCTGGGGATTCCACATATAACCCGGCTGCCTTCAAAATAAGAGTGAACAGGCACCTTCTGGGCACGCTAGTTCCATCGTAGACTTCATCCATCGCTTTCCATCTGGCGAGATCAAGATCAAGAGCAGGCCCAATCCGTAATAGGAAAAAAAAAGCTAGGTACACATTCAGACTTCGGACTGCTAAAGAGAATTTCTTAATTAAAAAGTCCAATTCAAGTTCTTATCCACTTATCCGGTCCCAGGAATAGAAATCTGGAGCCTACGCTCAGCAATCGTGCTTTGAGTCACAAGCGCGATTGCTGAGCCACACCCTCATCCGCATCCTCAATAAGGAATTTTCAAATATCCATATCTCATCCGCATCCTCATCCGTTATACGACATCCGTTACAACCCTCCTCGTGACCACCAGACCAACGATAAACAGACCAACGATAAGCGGACCAACGATAAACAGACCAACGATAAACAGACCAACGATAAACAGACCAACGATAAACAGACCAACGATAAACAGACCAACGATAAACAGACCAACGATAAACAGACCAACGATAAACAGACCAACGATAAACAGACCAACGATAAACAGACGATCGATATACAGACCAACAATAAACAGACCAAATATAAGCCATGTTTTGAAATATTTTTATCTTTTTTGGACAGCCCTACGCCAACCTGCTCGAACTACGGTCAAGCTTGATGCCTGTGGGTTGAACAGCAGATCACATATCGCTACACATGTCCACATGATTTTATGCGGCGACGATATATTGTTAGAACTGTTTTACATAATAATAGTTATTAATGATAGCTGCAATTTTATCTGTGACAACGTTTTAGTTTGCTTAGTAGTTAATCTTATGGTATTAATTTGTTCCGACTGTGCGCCGATCAATCATGGTAAACGGTGTCACAGAAAGGCGATCAATATCCGTTCATCCGTTTAGGAGCTACCTCACCACGGGCACATGAACTTGATTAAGAACCTCTTTTTTGTGGAGACTTTTCAAGAATTTTACGGTGAAAAAACTCAAGAGCAGTTTTCCCGGATTTGGCCTAATATTTCCTATACTATTAAATAATACCATATAGACAGTATAAGAATTAGAACTAACACACACACAGTACAGACAGACAGTACAGTATACACACACAGGACATTATTAGGGTTAGAACTGTGAAAAATCGCGCGCGAGCCAAGCGAGCGTAGCGAGCGGTGCCGCAGCAGCGGCCGGCGCGGCGAGAGCTACTTTCAAGTTGGTCGCAGTTACTTGACAATTTTTACTAAGTACATACCCTAGATACCCTACATTAATGAGTAGGGTATGGCCAAACGTCGACTGACATATTATTAAACGTTGACGTTCAACGATATGGTCAATTTTAGCTGACCATTTCATGAAATGGTCGAACACTTCATGAAATGATCAATTCAAGATCTGGCCACGACATGTTTTTAATTACGTTCTCGAAAACGGCTCTAACGACTTCGATGAAAGTTGCAATATAAGGATGTACGGGGGCGAAAAATCGATCTAGCTAGGTCTCATATCTGGGAAAATTCGTTTTCTCTCTTTTTTAACCCGAGTAGAGCTCGGTCGACCAGGTACTGATATTAAGGCGGGGTTATTCGAATTTGCCTGTTTTAGAATCAATTTTAAATAGTCAAATTAGTATATTTAGGTCCTGAAAAAAAAAATATTATAGATACATCCTTGCTGGAGGGAAATTAAAGGTTCAAAACACGATAAATTTAAATTTTCTCGATAAAAAAAAATCCGAAACAGGGTTGATTTCAAAACCATTTTTCATCTCATTTCCTAATTACAGCACAAAATAGTATGAAAATTGCATGTAGGATGAGGTAATTCTATTTTCGAGGGAAATTAAAGGTTGAATTTTTTAGTTTGCAACATTTTTTTTAAATTAACCCAAAAATAGTAAATCAGGCTAATCGGCTCGCGCTCAGAGTCGTGCACGCGTAGCATGACGCTTTCTATTTCTACGAAGAATAGACACAACTCTTTCTATACAAACTGTCATTTCGTTTCTCCATTTTTGATATCGCACCGTAGAAATCTTTCTACAATCTGTCATTCTGTTTTACGTTTTCATCGATCTTTGTCTAGGTCCTTTTATACGTAGACTATTGCAGAAGAAAGTTTTCTATCCCAAACTGTCAAAATCACACTGACAACTGACAATTGTCTAAGGTAGTGAAGACAATTTGATTTTGTAATCGCCATGCTAAAGACAGTAGAAAACTTTTTATTCGACGGCCACAAAGTATAAATGGTTATCTACAAAATCATGATTTTACAGGAGAGCGTTTTGAACGCAGAACTGTGTTAATTAATAGAAGAACAAAGCTATTTAACATCATTTAGTTAATAGGGCATTACCAAGGAAATGGTTAAGGCCAATATTACTGTAATATTTTCTTGTTCCAAAATATGGTACTACGATTCTTTGAGAAAAAAAAATTGTAGTTGTCTTTATATACGTGACTTAATATCAGTAAAAATTGACAATCAACTAGAAAAAAAAACTAAAGAATTCCGTGTCAATTTATGTAAAAGAGTAAATTTCGTAAAAAGTGCAGTTGACTCTTTCTACTTTGGTGCCGTCGTACTGTCTACACGGAACGTCACTTTTGTCTACTCTTCCGTCGACAATACGGTGCTCATACTACGCGTACTGCGGGACGTCATCGAGGGTGGAGCTGTGTCAAAAAAAAAAAAAAAAAGTTTTCAGGGGGTTTTCTTGCTTCACGTAGTTTCCATCTTTTTAAATTTTTTGTGAATATTTGTAACCGTGAACAAAAAAATAAAAATGCTTGGATTTTAAAACCAACGCATAAACGAATAAATCTTGTTAAAATATACATCAGATTTTATTTTCACGGTTTACAATACCTACTGTATTCGCTAAGAAAAACCTACATTTAAAATGAACCCTCCGCGTGGGCTCTCGGCATCCCATGTGCGACTAGATGAACCCTCCAGGAGGGCTCCCACGCTGAACGTGTTAAACGTTTAACTTTATCTTACCGCTATCAATTGGCTTTTAATAGGCCCAATTTAAAAGCCAATTAAACCATTAAAATTAGTCCTTACCGCTGATCAAATAAACAAGTAATACAAATAAGAAATATTCGGCGTATGAGTGTTGTACTAGCTTGAGATGACATTGAGACGTCGAGCGGAGGTCGTGGCTGATCGATTAGGCGTTTGATCTGAATAGTTTAAACGGGTTAGGGGTCCGTAGGAGACATGAAAAAACGTAGCCCCCATTGGCACTTCTAAAAAGCGCCGACTACAATATTTTTTTTAAACCCCTGTACTGGAATTGAGCCGTGATTTGTAGCAAACCCTTTCAATTACACCTCCTAAAGATACTTTTTAAGAAACTGTCCACAGATCGTTATCTGTGTGTCGTCTGTATTTAGTCTGGGTTAGGTGATCCATAGGTACCTAGATACAATAGAAAAAATATCTACTAACCTTTGCGTGTGCTACTTTTCCATTACACTGAATTTGCGGGGATGCGTAGAGAGGGATTTGTATTAAACTCAACAATAGGATTGGTAGGTACTTACTTACATTCAGTTTTACTAAGCTGAGCCTAGCAATAAAGATCAAGAAATAAAAGCAGTGTTTTTTCAAAAGTTCATGGTGTGTAAGTGCTATAGTTTGACCGAAACCACTGTCCCGTGCCTTATGTGCACGGCAAGGCGGAGGGCAGTGCAAGCCGCTCATTCGTCATCGCTCTCGGCGTCCTGATTTTGGGGTCTCCTAGCACAGGTATTTTTTTTACTTAAAAGGAGGCCTCTATGTAAGATTAAATATTGTAGAAGTTTGTATAGTTAACATTTTTTTTAATTATTTATTACCTAGTTACGGAACCCACGAAAAATATAGAGCACAAAAATATTAACATGACAGGTTTTTAAAACACAGATAAGCCAATAATTGATTAGCGCAATGGTTTTGGCGACTATCTATTTGTTAGCCAATGGCTAGGTCAGAGCTGTGTCAATAGGTCACAATTTTCCATACAATGGTATTTGGTCCAGCCTGTTCATGGAGTCGTGATTTCCTAGTGAATATGTTACTTCCTGTGACATGTGGCTTTGGGTATGTGCTGCCTTGCCAGGGTGCTGGGGAAGGAACCGACTTTGTAACCCTGGGGCATTTCCAAAGGCGTAAGGGCCAAGTAAGATGATCGGTGATCTAGATTCCGGGTTTATTTATGAATACAATTACTTCCAAGCTGTATTCTACTACTCTTATGGCTCTTAAACACTGCCTTGCTGGGCAAGCCGCGGAGCGCCTGACCCTACCGCACAAAGCCGCACAAAGGATCGCAAAGGAAATGGAGGCGCAAAAGCAGTGCCACGTACCGCTCGGCAAAAGCCGGCGACAATGCCGCTGGCACTGTGTGTTGGAGCTTTTATCGATGACTTTTATTTGGTCCGACCAGGGACAGCTCTGTCGTTGGCCTCATTTAAATCCTGGAGGATGCAGGTAATTGACTCAAACTCAAGTCCTATTAGATAATAGCAAAGATGATATTGTCAATGTAAGAGCAGTGGTGGCCCGGTGGTAATGGCCTGGGCACGCCACAATTAAAACGGGAGGAAACGCCCAGGTGTCACCACTGTGTGGATCGCCCGGAGGACACGGTGGAGGTCTGCCCGGCTTGAGCAGGAGCACCGCCGTGTCCTCACGGAGGCGATCGGCGGCGGCGATCTCTCGCGTCCGGCCCTGTTTCAGGCCATGGTTCGGAACGAGAGTGAAAAAAAATATGTGGTATTGGCCGCGACTTACGAGTTGTAGGTCATGATGGGTTCGAACCCAGACAGGCGCTTTACTTTGTGTAAATTATTTCATCACCACTGCTCTCAAAACGGTGAAGGAAAACATCGTGAGGACCGGCAAGTCCTAGAACCAAAAATTCAAAGATTATGTGACATCTACCAACCAGAAATGGGCCCGCGTGGTGGATTACCACCCACTCCCTCACACAGAGAGGAGGCCTGTGTCCCAGCAGTGGGAACATTATAGGGTGATTGGGTATGCTCCCGAATTGGTCCCATATAAATTTTATTAACTTTGCTTGAATAGTTTTTGAGTACGCTTCAATAATACGTATTTTTCCCACTTTGGATGATATGGTGATGACTTCCTGTGACTGTTATTTATATAGCAGGTATTCGAATATGTGTGGGGTAGGTAACACAGCTAAAAAGCGAAAAATAAAAACTTTTTATAAAAAAAAAAACAACCGATTTCCGAAAAAAAAAACACTACAAAGTGAAAGATACACTGTATTTGTAACTTTAATTTCGGAAGTCGGTGGCAAAAAACTAAGATTCAAAACCAAAGACAAAAAAGTAAAATGTTTTTTATTTATCGGTAGCTAATATGAAAAAAATATTGTATAAGTAACAGCTTTGTAATCTGATTTACCATCACCTGATATGTTTCATAAGTGCACAAAAAGCCACATACAATGAAACAAGCCCATATTACCACATTCATTAGACATGCGGCCTCTAGTTGGGGTCACATTTGCAATAAATAGGTGATATACAAACAAATAAATTGAAAGTGTAATGGTCTGTTTGATTACATTATTTTATATGAATTAAAATACTTGAGTATTTGAAGCATGTTTCAGACAAGATAGTAACAATCTTCTCTCTTACGATGCATGGGTGTCGCGAAAGACAAAATTAGGGATATTGGTAGGGATAAGAGATTTAGACCACTCAACATGGTTTTATTTAATACTAATAATAATAATTGTGCGATTTTGAATATCCAAAAAAAAAGAAAACTAAAAATTAATACCTACCCGTGATTTTATTTTTCGTGTAATTTTTTACTTTGTAAATGAGTCTAAAAGACTATGTTTCAGTTTATTTAAAAAAGTACGTAGCTCGTCAAAATAATGTCATTTCGTAACATTGTTTTGTTTGGATCGAAAAAGATAAACTGTTCATGGTGTTTGTTAATAAAATGCTATAATTAGGATATTATATTTAAAGAAAACAGTAGTTATTAAGTGTGTTTATGTGTTTTGTTAAGGCAGTGCACGTGTAAGATACAAAATGAGTAACATTTATATCCAAGAACCGCCTGCATTAGGCAAGGTAAATATGACTAGTTTTCTTAAGATTTTTCTCTATTTTGTTACATCATTATTCTGTATTTAAGTGGGCAGGTGTATGTGTTTTCGTCTGTATTGTATTTTGTATAATAATTGATTCAAATAATTGCATTAAAAGTGTTAGTTATAACTTTATGCAGGTTATATTTTCTATCATACATTCCTCACTGATAAAGTGCATTCTTAATACTTGTAAAACGTTTATCATTTAATCAAGGTTTATGAAAGTTACTCATGTAGATATAATTCTTTTCAATTTAAGTATACCATTAGCCAGTTACATTTTGAAGTGTTTGTTTTCTCTTACAGAAACTTTTACCGTCAGACTAAATAAATAACCAAGACATAGCGCTGCGACCAATACAGTGATGCATGCCAAAACTACACCTCCGCTCTGTGCATACACGCTCACACACACATTTACAACCACACTACACCTAATTAAATGAGACATGTTACGAAACCCGCCTCACATCACTGTTGACAGCGCTATGTCTTGGTTTTTAATTTGGTCTGACCTTTGAGCAATAATATTTAAAAAATTGTGTGCTGACGACATATGAATAATAGTTTATTATCTTATAATTACAGGTGCTATTAAAAACAACAGCAGGAGAGATCGATATTGAACTATGGACGAAGGAGGCACCGAAGGCTTGCCGTAACTTCATACAGCTATGCATGGAAGGATATTATAATGGTGGGCTATAAATTTGTTTTTCAGAAAACAACAAAAACAGTACCTAAAAGATATGGAAAAAGTCCTATCCAATAATGATGAACGTGGGGATCGCAGTAATCTAAAACACTGTCTTTATCTTATAATATTAAACTAGCAATATTTGTACATATATAATTGTAATCATGTACTCGAACATGGCTCTTTCGATGAAAGTTGCAATATAGGACTTTACGTGGGCGAAAAATCGATCTAGCAAGGTCTCATAGGTGGGAAAACTATTCTACGTATTTTCACTCGAGCAGAGCTCGGTCGCCCAACGTTTAGAACAAGATGGCTATTTTAGAATAAAGACATTGGCGGCATAATAATAGTAACCAAGCAATAAGCTATCATGGCAACATGTAATTAGTAAGTACCTACTATCATGGCAGCATTGAATTAGTATGTACTATACATGGAATTAGTATGAACTATGTATACTATTAAATGAGAATTCTTTATTTTCATCCAAGCAGAGACATCGGTCGCCCAGGTACTTCCTATATATTTGTGATCAGCCCTTTATGTCTTCTTTCGAAATTCTTTTTTGACCAAAATCAGTATTCACCATCAATAGTTTCTAAAAATCTGTTGAATGATTTGACATTTTGGTATCATTTTTCAGGAACAATATTCCACAGAGTGGTGCCAGAGTTCATAGTGCAGGGAGGTGATCCAAACGGTGATGGAACGGGTGGAGAGTCTATATATGGTGCACCTTTTAAGGTAAAGTGCGCCTATATCAGTAATTCAAGATGATAATCTTTCTTCTCTCTTATCATCATGCTGTGGTTCAACCATTAGCAAGCCTCGAAGTTAGTTATAGCGGAACTGACTGAGAGGGTGTGCTTGGTCTAAAGGTAGGAATTCCCACTAAGGGCTCTTTTATTTTAGCCTAATGATACACTGCCTTTGTGGTCAAAAGGCTAAAAAATCTTGACAAGTTTAGTGTAATCTAACTTTTGCATGCTACTTGTATTGCATGGACTTTGGGTACAATTTGAATATATCTGAAAGAAAGAAATAAGTATTTATTGAGACTCGCACAAGAAGATCACAAACTTAATTAAACACACAATGATATAAAAGTATAAAAAACAAAATTATTTAAAAATTAATTTAAGAATTTAAACTATACAAACAGTTTGAGCAAAAAATCCTATCCAAATGCCTATCCTACTCAACATATTTTACAAATTCCATGTTTCTAATCTTTAGTGGTGTAGTCTGTGCATCGTTTCAATCAGTTTTGGAATTGTCTATATTTATTTTGTCTGTTAACAGGATGAGTTCCACTCTCGTCTCCGATTCAACCGCCGAGGCCTGGTCGCCAGTGCCAACGCCGGTAAAGATGACAACGCTTCACAGTTCTTCTTCACCCTGGCTCCTACACCGGAGCTGCAGAACAAACATACTATCTTTGGGAAGGTTACTGGTTAGTATTGTAGAAAAAATATCCCATTGAAATATTCCTATGTACCATCAAAGAATATAATCTAACCAGTTTCAAAACAAAATCCCGTGAACACGATGACCACATCTGTTACCGGCGCGGTTCTATAGCGGCCGAGCGCTGCAAGCAAGAATAGTCCTTACGGTGGTTAGATATGAACTTCTCCGATGGTAATTAGCTGACCCGGAAAACGTAGCATTGGAAGGACTCTCAAGAGATAAATGACCTTGTGAAGGCCGCAGGAATCCGCTGGATGCGAGAAGCACAGAACCGGTTGAGGTGGCGGTGCTTAGGGAAGGCCTATGTCCAGGTGGACGTCCTTCGGCTGAAATCATGATGATGAGTTAGTTGACCCATAGACTTTCTGGTAGGGAATACTTTATTTAGTCCCATTTGTGTGTCAAAAAATGCAGATTTTAATGAAAAAAAAAAAAACATGTTATATAGAAGTTCTTGCAGCTGAAATAATATCATTTATCCTATGGCTTATGTGTTCACGTTTTTTCACATCGAGACTCAGTCTTGCCAAGAAAAGAAGGTCTGTCAATTCTGCTATTGGTTTTGAAGTGTTCAACACCAATAGCACTAGCAGACCTACTTTTACAACTCACAGACCTACTTTTATTTTATGGATTCTCAAATGTGGATACCAGACAACTTTTTCTGTTTAATAAATGCGGTTTTATGTATGTTTGGACTACATTAATACTTATAATCGCGCCTTTTTCTTACTACTGGGGCAGGTAAAACTCGAGAGGAGTTCGTGGCTAAGTAATAACAGCGGCACGGGTCGATCCATCAGGTTAAGCTACTCTTACCGGTGTTGGTCTGTGGATGAGTGACCATCTTTACATATCAAGACTCCTCCGTGCCTCGCAAAACAAGTTAAGCCGTTGGTCCCGGCTGTCATTCGTGGATCTTTGACAGTCGTTACGGGTCGTCAGAAGCCCGAAAGTGACAACCAGTCTTACTAATGGGTATTACCCCGTTACTGGGTTGTAGAGGTCAGATAGGCAGTCGCTCCATGTAAAATACTGGTATTCAGCTGCATCCGGTTATACTGGAAGTCGACCCCAACATAGTTGGGAAAAGGCTTGGCAGATATATAGGCAGGCAAATACTACAGAACGCCGAGTCTCCTTTGGATTGCACGTAAATAATACTTCGTTTCTAATGCCAAACAGGAGAAACAATATACAACGTCCTCAAACTCTCCGAGGGTCTTATAGGGCCGGACGACAGACCCGACCACCCTCACAAGATCACTAGTACTACAGTATTAATCAACCCTTTCACTGACATCGTGCCACGGGTGCAGGAGGCCCTGGAGGAAGAGAGGCCGAAGAAAAAGAAGAAGGAACGGCAGGGGGTTAAGTAAGTGTAATTTATTACTACTGTTAAGGGAGGAGCGGGCACCGTCTGTTGAGACTGGTCATCTCTTATCTGCTAGGGCTTATTTTTAAACTTATATATTTTGAATTGTTATTCTTTTTTACATTTTTCTCACATATAGAATAAAAAGAACATGAATAATGTACTCAGGATTTTGTAATATCTTTATTTAAAAGTGTCCTTGGATTTTCTTGCCCGACTATTTGTCATTCAAAAGTGCCTGTAAATGGTTTAATTAAAATAAATTTCGCCGATAGAGGGCGCTTTCCGGTTTTCCGAACAAAAAGTGACGTTTGCACGCGACCGATCGAGTATTCGTATGACGATCGCTTTTAATTAGGACGAGGCCTGAGCGTTGACGAATAAGCGATCTGCACTGACCCCTCGTCTTGCCGCGCACAGACTTACGGGTGCGTACTACAAAGGTTGAAATCCTCATCCCGTCTGTCGTCTTGTCTGTGATTGGCTGATTCTGGCACGTCTCCGCTCAATTTCGCTCGTCTTCGCTTCACTGAAAGCGCACCCTTCGGCGCAGCACAGCGGTTTCGATCAAACTATAGTAGAGTAGATTTTACTTAGTCTGCTGTAAGTAATGGTTAACCAAAACTGTTATGCTTACCCATAAATAACCAGTATGCTTGGCTAATAAATTGATGACCACAGTAAGTTATTATAACATCTTCTTTTGACACCCAGAGGTCTGTCTTTGCCATCACTGATACTGTAGTGATATGTGACCTTCGGACTGCCAAGTAATAGCTCTAGAGTTGGAACCCACTTCGTTCGGACTTTTCGGATTAATGTGCGTAGTGTATAATTATCGCTTGCTTCAAAAACGGTGAAAGAAAACATCGTGAGGAAACCCGATACCTTTTTTTTTTTTTTTTTTGATGATGGGAAATCATCAAATGACTTCTCCCGCTCTGGGCAGAGCGAGAGGGTGTGTCAGACTTTTACTGACTAAAACCCACCCGTGTTCCTTCCGTTGCCTGTGTGCCGGGGCCGCGTTATCCCTTTCGGACAAACCCGCAACCCCAGCAGGGAAACCCGATACCTGAGAGATATTTCTCGACGGCATGTGAAGCCAAGTCAGAGGCCCTGGTGCGGCATAAAAACTCTGAAATCAGCAGGCTTAGCATGACCTCAATAGAAACGGATTTTGTCTATTCTTCCGTCGACAAAACCCGTAGAAAATCCGTTTCTATGGAAAAGAAAGACTGATATCGTCCTTTTCTAACAACCAACCTTCCTCCAGAAACTTCGGCCTGCTATCCTTCGGCGAAGAAGCTGAAGAAGACGAGGGAGAAGCTCAAGAGTATCGCGGCAAGCCTAAATCTACCCACGACCTTCTGGAAGACCCGAAGCTCAGCAATAAGACTGCTGCAGGTAGATATCAAATAATAAAGGACCTCTCTCATTATAACAGCACCGCTCGGACTCGGCAAATAACTTGTCATTAAAGTTAGGACTTTAAATCAAATGCATTACAGTCTATAACCCTCCTGAGGAAGTCCGGCAAAAAGTCGATCTGCTTTTGTTTTTCATTCATATACTGATTCGGACTTCAATTAACAAATAAAGTCATCAACAAAAACACATCGCTCAAGTGGGCGGGATTGCATATAACTTGATTATAAACCTTAACACTCAAATATAAAGTTTATTATCGTTTGCAATATATTTACTACTTCGATTGAAAAGTAAACGTATTTTAAAAATAAGAACAAAAATGGTGATGGAAAAATAAAACATAATTTCTAAGCAATAAGGTTGAAAAAACGATGTTGCAAAATAAGACCACAAAATTATTTGTGGTCTTATTCTTCCGGCCGTTTTTGTTGCGCTCATCGGAAATCGAGTTATTGTTGATCGGAGGATTTGAGCCTTATTTAATATTATGATTTTTGAAATTGAGTATCTCACTGCTGGACATAATGGGCCCTTCCCCAGTTATGGCACGGCACGCTTTTTCGCTCATGTTGAGCAGTCGATGTAAAATTTTATCAAGTTCGTCTCGCCAGCTTGATACAAGATTGTGTTGCCTGTCTCGATGTGGGGTGACTTTTTCTGATTCTGTTTTCTTAAATAATTTACTCCCAGTAAGAAGAGTACTATTTATTATAGTTAATTGATTCAGGCGTGACTTTGAGGAAATGCATTATAAAATACAATAGACGACGTTTATTTAATTCCCTGCTCTCGACGCTTGACATGTCCACACGTCGGATCCGGGTTGCCAACAAGTCAATCGCCATCCTGAGGATGTCTCGTTGAGAGGTGAAACACGTGTCGATTTCTTACAGGGTTCTTTATGACTCTTTAAAAATTGTTGCGCGGATTAGGTTACTAAATATACGTCGTCTATTGTATTTTAGAGTATTATTTATTATTTAATCCAGGAATCAATAAATCTGCTGTTAAGTCTAATCTAATAGTAACTAATCAAATTAGTTGTCAACATCGAATTGAGCAAGCTATTAAAATGGATCCGCAGTGGTTAAAATTTTCTTAAGTTTTTTTTTGCAATTTGCAGGTCGGTGTCATGAACCTTTCCATAAGAGATTTGTTCTTATGGAACAAATCTAACTTAGAAATATGTATTAAATTATTATAATTCTGTAAATACATATCTGTTATAATCGCGAATCATATTTTGATCAAGATACAACCTGACACTGACCTGCAAATTGCTAAAAACGTAAGAAAAATTTAATTGCGGATCCTCCTTAAGAGCGTGTATTCTGAAGGTGGGCAACGTCGCAAATAGATGTCAAATATTTCACTATTTTCATTAATTTAGCAATATTACTGTGTGGAAATAAAAAATGTGGCTAACTAGCGAACTAAAATATTGATTATGAAATGCAATAATTAATATCGTAACACCGAATGTTTAGTTTTAGATGTAAAAAACTATTTGGAAACTTTCCAAATGCGTTTTTTACACCTAAAATGGATACAACATCAAATTCAATGTTATAATTGCAATTCATTATTAATATTCTAGTTCGTTAGTTAGCCACATTTCTTATTTCTATTCAGTAATATTGCTATAAGAATCAAAACAGGTAAATATTTGACAGTTATTTGCGACGTTGCCAACTTTTAGGATAAACCCTCTTAACTATGCTTGAGTTTTCGTAACATTGAAAAGGCACAACATTAAAACAATATTCTTTCGTCTAGAATTAGAACAAGAAGCAGAAGAGGCTCAGAATAAAGAATTAACACAAGAAGAGCAAGAAGAGAAATTAAAAGAAACTGCAGCAACAGTTACCAACATAAGAGACAAACTAAGCTCCAAGAAGAGAGGCATGAGTCCGGAAGGAGACAGCAAGAGGCAGAAGATAGAAGAGAGTAAGAAAGAAGAGTTTAAAAAGCCAGAAGAGAAGGAATTGTCAGAAGATAGTGACAGCTCAGAAGCAGAAGAGTATTATATTGGAAAGGAGAGAGATGATGCTAGGAGGAAGGAAAAGTGAGTATTTTAAGATAAATTAGAATTTAGAATATTAGAAAATTTCCAAGTTTTGGAACAACAAACTCAGAGTCAAACGTGGCAAAGTTCAAATTACATTGCAACAAAAATTTATTTGGGACGTTTTTGTAACAAATGGTCACTCAAAAATCTACTCCGACAACATTAAAATAAAGTAGATAGTTGATTGAGTAGTGATTTATATTTAAGGCGGGCTAACTTAGCGTATCCCACGCTAAGTTAGCCCGCGATATTAAAATGTTCTTACGTTTTTTTTGCAATTTGCATTCTCAGGTTGTATGTTGATTAAAATATGATTGGCGGCCATAACAAACAGCTGTCCCTGAGAAGGCAACACGCCTGCGATGTTGGTATTACAGATGCCTCAATGGCGAATTGCTTTTCAGATTTGGTCTTATAGAAAACGTTGTTCAAATTAATTATGAAAACTTCTTTAGGCGCGTTGAGTGATTTTTGGTAGGGAGTAAAATAATGGATTCGCGTCACCGCGCGCCGTAGTGCTGTAACATAGAATATAGATGGCGCTAATACCAGTTTTAAGTTCTCACTTCTGTCGGCTTTTTTAGGGTTCCGTAGTAAACAAGGAACCCTTAAAGTTTCGCCATGTCTGTCTGTCTGCGGTTTAGCTCAGAGACGGCTAGTACTAGAAAGCTGTAATTTGGCATGGTTATACATACTAATCATGTTGACAAAGTGGTAAATAAAATCAAAAACAAAAAAAACATATTTTTTTAGGGTACCTCCCCTACCCCTACACGTACTTATTAATGTTTTTTTTTCTTGTCTAGCCCATGGTTTGCGGTAGGCTTTACAGGTTAACGAGTAATAATCGACCAACTTAAATTTGCAGTTTGAAAAACATGATCTCCCATTCATTCCGTATGGGAGAACATGTTTTTCAACTACAATGTTGGGTTTGTTCTTGGGATAACTTCATCCCAACTACGGAACCCATCATTGTGCGTGGTCCGACACTCACTTAGCCGGTTTTTTTTAATAATTATTAGTGGTTTTAACCCCAGGAAATATTCATGTGAGAGATCAGGCAGTTACTCCATGTAAAATAAAGGTATTCAGTTGCATTCGGGTATACTGAAGGCCGTCCCTAACATAGCTTGAAAAAAGCTCGACAGATGATGGATAATATATCTAAATAATATTTTATAATTTTACAGAGAAAGAATCCAGATCGAAATAAAGCAGCTCCGCAAAGAAATGAAGAATTCTAAAGAAGAGAAAATAAAAGAACAGACTCTTAAAGAAGAGAGCGCTAAAGAAGAAGCAAAGGACGCTAAGAAGGCAGAAGAAGATAATGAAATGTTCAAGAAGTATGTGGAGGAGCAAGAGAAGTATCGGAAGATGAAGGAGAAATTGCCTAGGAAGGGGGCGGCCAGGTAAATACTATTTATTTTCTTTATTTATTGACTATATTAATTTTCCACATAATATTTAAAATGCAGCGGTTTTCAGTCTGTCTATCCATTGCGTTTAACTGGAGAAGTAATTATTCAGTAAAATTTGTGTTTTTTTTGATAGATTATGTTCTTGATCTAGATTTTAGTTTACCGGCTAATTATTGATTGATAGGACTCAGCGCAGAGCGGCTTATTTTTGAGATATTTTTCAAAGGTACACGTCGTCGCCTTTAAAGTTAAGAAAAACTAAAAACTAATTTTAATAAACGTTATTAATACCAATAAATGATTGCAAATAATTTCAATTATTGTTGTGCCTGCTTTTGCGATTTCAACTAACTTTGGAAGGCATTCACGAAGTAATGCCTCGCGTAATGTCTTTTTAACCGCGTTGAGTAAAAAGATGACGTATAAGCTCAATAATGTTTTGAAGTGAAAAGTGTTACATTACATACCTACTTCATTAGGTGGTCGTCCAAGTATATTTATATTGTTAAGTGTTCTCAAGACGCAAGAATCTTAAACTCGAGACCGTCTTTCAGAAACGGACGCCAAAAGCCGACCCGAAAAGTCATCCGAAGAAAACCCTGGGTTAAAAACCTATACGAAAACCGAGAATACCCTGACAATCACACCGATCGAAAATTCCTTGAAGAACTCAGAAAAAACTTGAACATTGAAAAAGTTACCTTACTCGAAGCTATACAAGGCTCATTTCGCGTTGTCTTACGACTGTGTATATGTGTTTTATACGCTGTAATTTTCGTGTTTATGTATAACGACTGGGTGCATACTTATACAATTATTTATACATCTAGTATAACAACTTTACTAAGTTACTTACTGTATATAACTTTTGCAGGCAGCGCTGTACTAAGGCATTTGAAAACTGTTTTAGTTTATGTTACTATAGGATATTTATTATCTCCTATATTACATACATTGACAGATACAGTCAGTACAGACACTATATTTGCTTGGGCAGTCATAATGATGGTCATACATATGATATTTTTCGACTACAATGTACCAGCAGCTTTGGTATCAAATTCTTTATCCATAAACGCGGCAATTTTTGCTTCAGTATGTTTAGTTTCAAGATTATCAAGTCCTTTTGACGCGTTCGTGTTAATAACTATATCTGTCATACTTTTCGTCCTAAGCCCACAATTATTCAAGTCAATTTTGCACTCGAAATTATTTAATTTAATTTATTTTTTCACGTTAATACTGACTTTAGTGTGTTTGTATTCTGTTTCAAATAAGCTGTTATGTTATTTTATTTTAATAGTTTTTATTTTGAGTGGGTACTGTCCGTTCATGTTTGTTTATTGGCAAAAGTATAAGGATAATAAGTATGGACCGTGGGATGAGGCTGTTATCAATGATTCTGATGATTTAGAAGAGTGTTTGTATGCTGGGTAAAAATTCAAAAGTCTTAGTTATATGTTATTTTATTTATTATGCGCGTGAGTTCATTATTATCGTATGGAATGTGAATAGTGGTTATATTAATTTTGTAGTTGTAATTTTGTAATTGTTATTTATCGATAATTTTAAGAAATTGAAGACTGCTGAGTATGAGGTCCTGGGTTCGGTTCACAGGTCGGGTAAAGTGTTATTGGGTTTTTCCAACAGGAATTTCTTAGTAGCAGCCCGGAAGTGGCGCGGTGACGCGCGGGACGCGCATCTTGTCGGTGGTTTTGCCCGCGGCTGCCAGCGGCGACGCGAGGCTGCTCGCGGCACCGCGGGCAGCCGCGCGTATGTAATGTAGAAACTAAACTAGTCAAGAGGAGACTAGGCACGTGGGATCTGGCGGCCGCTGCCATTCCGATGTGACTCGGCACTTACCCTTTGGTCTTTTGTATGAAGTTATGGCACAAAAGGGAGAAAGCCTATACTTTCGCCTTTCAGCAGTGGCTGGAAAAAAGCTGCCAATGATGAAGATGAAAATGATATCTCAGTCAGACTACCGATTCTAATGATCTCGAGCGCATATTGTATTTATTATTTTCATTATTAAAGTAAAAATGCATTTTAAAACATTATTATCTAAGAGGATATCAGGACACATAAAATAATATAATTTAATCAATATTAGTATTGTGTGTTTGCTTATTTATACCGTATCTATCGAAATGGCAGCCCATTCTGGGCCAGAAGTCCTTCCTCACGTATCAATCTTTACTGGAGGGCACTGAAGAGAAACCCGCGGAATAAAGGACGGGCTTGGACTTACCGCCTGGCTACGGGACATTCGCTACGGCGAATATTCGCGCTGTGCGAACGGCGAAGCGTCTAAAACAAATGTATCGAAATTCGCCGAGCGAATCGCACGAGCGTCTGGCCGTGCGGCGGGCGACGAAAAAAAAATGTATGAATCAGTACGGCGCATGCCACGGTGTCCAGCGGCAGACGCGGCGAATAATGCAGAAACCAAACCTAGTTGTATTCGCCGCGAAATAATGAATGAATACCTACTGAAAAAAATTATGTCGAAATTGCTAAGCCAGCTATCTTATCTGCATTGACCTTTCTCTCCAGCACGCATATCATGACCATTGTAGAAACGGGTTTTGTCGACGGCGCATAGCATGACCACCGTAGAAACGGGTTTTGTCGACGGAAGAATAGACATAATGACACATAAACAATCACAGTCTGTCATTTTACGCGTGCAGTTGTTGTTGAATATTCATAACAATTTAACAATAATTTCGCAACTCATTCGAGTATAATCGAAAAAAAAATCTGCATATAAGTAGTCTGTATTCTAAATATTATGCCTTGAACCAAAACTACTACTACTCTCCAAGCAGTATTGAGATAACTTTTAAAAACATTGCGCTCTCGGTCTATACTGGTCGCGGCGGCGAACGCTACTGCCCGTGGCGTGCAAACTTTGCCGCATGGATTGCCGCTCCGTAAGACGCACCGCAAAATGCGATATCGTAATGGCCCAGTGGTTAAGGCCTCGCCTCTCATGCACGAGGTTGTAGGTTCAAATCCGGGCAAGTACCAATGTGACTTTCAATTCATATGTACTTTCTGAGTTTATCTTGGACATTACTGAAATGAAATGAAATGAAATGAAATGAAATGAAATTGTTTATTCTGTAAATAGGATATAGGAATCACTTTTACACGTCATATTAAAGATATATTAAATTTTGCTAGATGAGTTCGGCGTTTCCTATCCGACTACTCTGAGAAGAAAGGCCGAAACAAACTCAGAGGTCACAGTCTCTTTTAAAGTCCAGACATAATCTTGGTCAAGCCATATGAGGACCATGTAGATTCATGTCTGAAATGGTCTTTTGAGAAAAGAACCACACAGATTTGAGTGGACCTGTCCAGTCAGTGCAAGCATTTGTCAGTAATCGTGGAGCTCAACTCAGAACAAAAGGAGCTCAACTCGACGAACAATACCAAAGAAAGGACATTTGGGTAGGCCGCATAAACTACTCAAACTGCCAGACCATCATTAAAACTAACTGAGAGAGGATAAAAAAGGAGTAATGAGAAAAAAAAAATTAAATAAAAAAATATCCACATAGTCCTCACATTCACAATAGGTAATTAAAATAATATTATACTTTACAAAGTAATCATGTCATTTTGTTTTAATGTTTAAATAAAACTGGTATATTTTAATGATTTTACTAAATAATTCTAATGTCAAGTTTTATGGTTTTATCACAAGGTTTAGCAGAGCGAGCAGCTCAATCCCAAGCTTTTTTATCTTCTAAATAATCTGAAATTTTATAGTACCCTTTTTTACAAAGTTTGGTTTTAATACAAATTTTAAATCGTTTAATGGGTAAGTTTCGAATGTCAATGGGAAGTTTGTTGTAAAAGCGTATACATTGACCCATGAACGAGTTGCCTACTCTGTGGAGACGAGTGCGATGTACAGCAAGGTTGTGTTTATTCCTGGTATTTAAACTATGAATATCAGACATTTTCTTAAAATTTGATATATTTTTGTGTACATACATTAGGTTTTCAAAAATATATTGTGAGGCTAGAGTTAGAATATTTACTTCTTTGAATTTTCCTCGAAGGGAATCTCTCGGACCTAGGTTGTAAATGGCTCGAACAGCCCTTTTCTGTAGAACAAAGATAGTATTAATGTCCGCACAGGTTCCCCAGAGAAGAATCCCATATGACATAAGACTATGAAAATAACTAAAATAAACAATTCGGGCTGTATCTACGTCAGTTATCTGTCTAATTTTTTTAACAGCATAGGCGGCCGAACTAAGCTTTCCTGATAATTTTTCTATGTGTGGGCCCCATTGTAATTTACTATCAATAGTGATTCCAAGAAAAACTGTCGACTCAACAGGGTCCAGTTCTATTCCATTAACTTGAACATTGGTAGTTAGCTGCCTGACATTTGGCGTTGAAAATTTTATGAGTTTAGTCTTGTTTTCGTTCAGAAGAAGATTATTTACATTAAACCAATGCACAACTTTAGAGAGTGCATCGTTAATTTGTTCAAAGTTAACTAACTGACGTTTGATTTTAAAAATAAGGGAAGTGTCATCTGCGAATAATACGATCTTGTGATTATCCCTTATGTGGTAAGGTAAGTCATTTATATAAATTAAAAATAAGAAAGGACCTAGAATTGAACCCTGCGGAACGCCCATGGTGACTGCAGATCCTGCAGATCTCTTGCCATTAACATCGACCCTCTGAATTCTGTTGTTCAGATAAGAAGTCAGAAGGTCGAGAGCTTTGTTCCTCATACCATAGTGGTACAGTTTCTTGATGAGTGTATCATGATGTACGCAATCGAAGGCCTTGGACAAGTCGCAGAAAATGCCAAGAGCATCCTGCGACTCCTCCCAGGCCTCGAATATGCTCTTCAGTAATTCCACGCCCGCATCTGTAGTTGAACGACCCTTTGTAAAACCAAACTGTTTTAGATGTAATAAATTATGTGCATTGAAATGTTCTAACATTTGTTTCAAAATTAATTTCTCAAAAATTTTGCTTAATGTAGGTAATATCGAAATAGGCCGAAAATTCGTAGGATCAGTTGTGCTGCCAGACTTGAACAGTGGAATAACTTTACTAAGTTTCATCTGATCAGGAAATACACCAGACGCAACACAAGAGTTAAAAATAATTGCTAAAAAGGGTGCAATAACATCAATTATTGAAGATATGGTATGTACTGATAATCCCCAAAGGTCAGCAGTTTTTTTTACATCAAGATTTTTAAAAGATTCTATAATGTCTTTAGCAGAAGCAATTGAAAATTCAAAAAGTTTGTCAGATTCTGGTACACATTCTTTTAGTATTGAGTAAGCAGAAGTGGAGGACGACGATGACAGAGTTTTGGTTGTTAAAATGGGAATATTAGTGAAAAAAAATTCAAACTCAGTTGCCACCTCCACGTCTGCTTCAATATCTACATCATTGATTTTTAGATGGAAGTCACGATTCCGTACCGTCGTTCTTCCCGTTTCTGAATTAATAATATTCCAGGTTGTTTTTATTTTATTTCCAGAAGATATTATTTTATTTTTAATGTGTAAGGCTTTTGCTGAGGAACAGGCTCTTTTAAAAGTTTTAGAATATTTCTTAACAAATTCTTTAAAAGTTTCATCATGGTTATATGTTTTTTCATGATACAACTCAAATAACCTTTCCCTACTTTTGTAAATACCTGGTGTTGCCCAATCACTAAATATAACGCGGTCACAAACAGGCAATGTTTTTGAGGTGAACTGACATCGGTGAAGGAAAAACATCGTGTGGAAACCTGGACTTAAATAGTTAATATAAGTCTGAAATCACCAACCCGTATTGAGCAAGCGTGGTGATCAATGCTCGTGCCTTCTCTATATGAGAAGAGGCCTTTGCCCTGCAGTGGGACAGTAACAGGCTGGTATTAAGACCCACAGCCGTTCGCGACGCCCGTCCACGTGGCCAGGCGGCCTATATCTTTTGACTACGTTAGGCTCACTGAATTGGCCCGAAAAGACGAGCCCGCCGCGTGTTCTTGTAGTTTTGTTCTGTGGTATAGGTACAGATCGTCTAATTTAAACCAATATTTTGTAACCATATCTTGATTTAAAAGAGCGTCCGTGGAGTTTCTTTTGAGTTTGAGTTAAACTGCACGCCCCTCCACTAAAATTGATATACAAATATTTGAAAAGTGTATGCACGACAAGCAGTGGAGGGCGTGCAGCTTTATAAATTAGACGATGTCTACTACGCAGTTTAACTACACACATTTGTGGTATTTGAATAGTACTTTATAAGTTGTAAAATCTATTTTTTTTACCGAAAAAAAGCTTATTTTATACTATTATTTTGTTAGGGAAAGGATGTTATAAAAATCTTTCTTGAGGTTTTATTTATCAAGATGCAAGATCATTTCTATAAAAGTGAGAATCGTCTCAAGAAAAAATAATATTATTTAAAACTTACGATTCGCCCGTTTCGGGCGAATCACCAATAAGCCAGCATGATTAGAATTTAGATAAGTAATTAGTTGAGTACTATAATGTGATAATTATTCCATACTATGCAACTTGATTTTTATATTAATAAACATGTTATCAGAAGATTACTTGTTTTCATTTAATTATAGTCTGAGCGGTGGTGGCGAGTTTTAGGTCATGGGTTCAGACCCAGACAGGCGCTTTGCTTTGTGTAAATTATTTCATCACCAATGCTCTCAAAACGGTGAAGTAAAACATCGTGAGGAAACCGGTATGTCCTAGAACCGACAATTCGACATGTGACATCTACCAACCCGCACTGGGCCCGCGTGGTGGATTACGGCCCACTCCCTCACAGAGAGAAGGCCTGTGTCCCAGCAGTGGGTGGATACCTACTGCTGGGATACAGGCCTCCTCTCTGTGACCTTACAGTTTAGTTAATTGACTCGGGCGTGACTGCGGAAATCCATTATAAAATACAATAGACGACGTATATTTAGTAACCTAATCCACTTAACTCTTCTTTAAGAGTTATAAAGAACCCTGTAAGAAATCGACACGTGTTTCATCTCTCAACGAGGCATCTTCAGGATGACGATTGACTTGTTGCCAACCCGGGTTCTTTATGACTCTTTAAGTACAGTTAAGCGTATTAGGTTTCGAAATATACGTCTTCCATTGTATTTTACGCTAATGTCTTAAATAGCTAGGTAATGGTAAATAAAAATATATACTCAGTTGCTAGAATATTACAGTTTACCATCGTAATACATTTTCAGGATCGCCATACTTACACATTATAGATAGAATACTCTTTATGTACACACGGTTACATATGAAGTTTATATATTTCCAGTATAGGCTGACCTCTCATGGTACGAAAATCCTATACAGTGTGAGATCAGCTTATACGGAAATGTATAACTTGATATATAGCCGTGAGTACACTATAAAAAAAACCAGACAAGTGCGACTATGACTCGATGACTTCTCCCGCTCTGGGCGGAGCGAGAGGGCGTGTCAGACTTTTACTGACTAAAACCCACCCGTGTTCCTTACGTTGCCCGTGTACCGGGGCCGCGATGTCCCTTTCGGACAAACCGCAACCCCAGCAAGCATTGGTCCTTACGGACCCCGTCAGTTGGTGCTGACATCTCTTTGAGGCGCGCGTGGAACTCAACGCGCCGTCGACCCGGGCCTGGTCCTTATCGAACGGCGAGCTACCCATTGCTCACCGTCCGCAAGCCCGCGCCTACGGTGGCCGGAAGTCGGCTCGCGACTCCCGACACCCGGGGCGTCTCCTGCGGCGACTAGGGGCGCGAGGGCGCGCATTTTGCATCTCTCTCTCGCGCTCCGCCTCCTCCTTCGCGAGCATAACTGCTTCGCAGAAGGGGGTGACGGCCTCCCATGCACTCTCGCTCCGAACCATGGCCTGAACCAGGGCCGGACGCGAGAGATCGTCGCCGCCGATCGCCTCCGTGAGGACACGGCGGTGCTCCGCCCAAGCCGGGCAGATCTCCACCGTATGCTCCACCGTGTCCTCCGGGCGATCCACACAGTGGTGACACCCGGGCGATTCCTCCCGCCTTATGCGGCACAGGAACCTCCCGAAACAACCGTGTCCGGTGAGGACCTGCGTCAGGCGGAAGGTGAGGACGCCATGGCGCCTCTCAAGCCACTCCTCAAAGAGGGGACTTATCGCCGCAATTGTGGCGTGCCCAGCGCTGGGTTGCGACATTCGCACTCTCCATGCCGCCATAAGATCCCGCCGGAGCTCTGTCCGCTGTGCCGTGATTTTTCGCGGCAGCGGAGTTACGCCCCGGCGTTTCGCCTCCTCGCGACACTCCCGCATTTGCGCGAGGACTTTTGCCTGCCTCCAGATCCCATAGCGGTAGTCCGGCAAGGAGGCTCGCCGCCTCTCGGGAGACCGTACGGTATCCTCGGACCAGCCTAATGGCCATGACCCTTTGGGACGCGTTCAACCGCCGGGCCGGTCGCAGCCTCAATGAACGCGCCCACACCGGTGCCCCGTAAAGGGCCATGGACCGCACGACCCCCGTATGACTCGCGCCCTGAGGGTTCTGTAGCAAAGCTGTGCCCGACTGCCCGCGGCTTCACTCAGTGATACAGCCTATCCAATTCCGGACAAATTTAACATTGGAGTTGAAAAAAACTCTCCCAAATATTCCAACTGCAACTAAACGAAACACAAACTACAAAAAAAAAAAACGAGCCAGCATTCCATTATTCGTATATGATGTGTAACATCTGACATCTCACCTAAACAAACGGCAAATGTAAGTTTGTACGCACAATATTGAGTGATTTACCATGTTATTTTAAGACCACAGACAGGTTTTCCTGTAATCAACGCTTAGAACTAATATCATACTTAAAAAAAAAAATGGCTCTGAAGTTTTGGAGATAAGGGGGGAATTGTAAATTTTTATCTATTTTCTTAAATATATTTAAAAGATTTATTTTAAAATTATAAAAAAATGTATATATAATATCCTCGCAAAAAGCCCTTTCATTCGATATGTCACACGGTACAGTTCGAAAAACTTGCCACCCCAAAGCGACCCGATACTCAAAATTCATTTATTCACGTAACACGTCCGTGTTTGGCTCACAGAAATACATATGTGTACCAAATTTCAACTTCATTGGTCCAGTAGATTCGGAGAAAATTGGCTGTAATAGACGGACAGACAGACACAAGTGATCCTATAAGGGTTCCGTTTTCCTATTGAGGTACGGAACCCTAATTATAGATATAAATATAGAACTTTTACGTAGGGTGACATGGTAAGCGATCTTATCGCGAAAAGCGATCTTTTACAGACAATCTTTGGATGGATTAAAGAGAGAAGGAGACACTAAGAGAGACATTATCTAAATCTAAACGAATACTTTAAAGAGATAAAATTATGTGTTTATAATGTTGGTAAAAGGTAGTCGAGCTCTGGAATTACTCATTCGATTACAAAAAATCTATCACTCATAGAAAGCTACACTATTGCCGAATGCCTTAGGAGGATGTTGACAGGGGAAAAAAAAAAATAGTCCGTCAATAAGATAAAAAAAAAAATTACACGTATTCTTTGCTCTAATAATAATAATAAAAAAAAAAAAACGCGGATGAAGGCGCGGGCAGAAACTTGTTCAATTTGGTCTATCCGTTTAAAAGCGCCAATCTCAAAAACTGTTGAACAGAGTTTACTCCCGATTTTATTTTTGAACAGAATTATAACATCTGGTTAATTTTATTTGGTTCTAGGGAAGATTTCACACTACAACTGCTGGCTAAGTTCAAGACCAAACTTCACGCTATCAAGGAGAAGGCGGAGGCAGAGGGAGAGCCGTCTACAGAGAAGACAAAAGAAGGAGAAGATAATGATGAGAACTTGAACTCTGATGATTGGTGAGTTAAGGGTCAATACCTTTACAGTGGTATTGAATTTATGGACATCTTCATGAGTTTAAAAAAAAAAAAATTATATGTTAGGTAGTTAGGTAGTTATAAGTCATTTATTTCATAACAAAATACACTGTGTTGAAAATATTACAGTGATAATAAATAAAATTAAGAAAATAATAACAATTAAAAAGAACATTACATTAATATTTAAAATTCATTACGCATTATCACTAATATATAATTTTATGTCAATAATTTTGTACCAATAATTTAAATAATCACCAACATTGTATTTCAATTCAAAATTCATCCAGTATTAAAAAATAAAAAATAACTGTAAAAAACAAACATTACATTTCACATTGGTCACAACATTATTAGTCTTAATACTAATCACAATAATTTTACTTAATATTAATTCAAAATCAATGTTCAATTCAAAGAAATTTAAATATGTCAATAAGGGGACAACTTTTACTATGGGACCAACCCAGAACTCGCAACAAAAATATTAGCTATTATTAGCCTTTTTTTTCGCGTTTTTTTTTAACACAATATTACTTATTCGGTTGTAATAAACAGCACCTCTCCTCAAGATCTCTACTCGACAAACCACAGACTCAATAAACTCGATCTGCCTAGCCTTTTCCCAACTATATTGGGGTTGGCTTCCAGTTTAACCGGATGCAGCTGAATACCAGTATTTTACATGGAGCGACTGCCTATCTGACCTCCACAACATAGTAACTGGGTAATACGATACCGCTTGGTAAGACTGGTTGTCAGACTTTCGGGCTTCTGACGACCCGTAACGATTGTCAAAGATCCACGAATGACAGCCGGGACCAGCGGCTTAACGTGCTATCCGAGGCACGGAGGAGTCTCGGTATGTAAAGATGGTCACCGATCCACAGACAAACCCCGGCAAGCGAAGCTTAACCTGATGGATCGACCCGTGCGGCAGTTATTACTTAGTCACAAGCTCGTCCCTACAATACACAAGGTACAAACCATAGACTCAATAATCAGACAATTTTTTTTTGTGTATTTCAGGCTAGGCCACACGCTACGCTTCGAAGAGAAAGGCCCATTGCTAGCGAAGGACGCATCGACTAAAGGAGACGATTGGTTCGACATCTACGACCCACGGAACCCTATCAACAAAAGAAAGAGGGAGAAATCTGATAAGAAACAGAAGAAATAAATGAGCTTTGTTCGTACTTGTTTCATTTTTATTATTAATATTCTTTTATTAGCTTGACCTGTATCTATCTATCTATGTAACGGAATCTTTCAACGTAATTTTCACCAACTTCAAGACGTTCGATTAACTTGAAAATTTGCACACGTATCAAGGACCGATGACAATACAATAATTTGGTATCTTCGAGCTGATCTGATGTCGGAGCCAGGAGGTGGATAGTGTAACTCTTCAGTGGCTACTAGTAAAACCCTCAAGTTTGGGCTCATATGATTCGATTTGACAAGTCTAATATATTGCACTTGGTCTCGAAGTTCTGATGATGGAGCTAGGAGGTGGATAGTGGAACTCAGCAGTGGCGTCAGGTAAATGCGATCTTTTACAGACAACCTTTGGATGGATTAAAGGGAGAAGGAGAGACAATACTGCAGGTAGTCAGTGGTGTACCATTTACATATACAATAAATACATAAACTTATCCAAATAAGTATATATATATGTATATACATAGATAAATATAAAATAATAAACATGAAACAAGAGTTAGGAACTATATTTAACTAGCTGACCCGGCGAACTTTGTTCCGCAATCAATCAAATATAAAAAACCCTACCTACCCTACCTACTCTACCTACCCTACCTACCCTACCTACCCTACCTACCCTACCCTATCTTTTAAGTTAGATCAAACTGCACACAGTGTGCAAATTTGATTAAAATCGGTTAAGTAGTTTAGGAGTCCATCGCGGACAAACAACGTGACGCGTAATTTATATATATTAAGATGATGATGTTTAAGGAGAGAGGAAGTGTTTTTTCACCAGAATTTTAAAAGTGGATAAAGATTAACATAGGGTGATAAGATCGCCCATTGTGTCACCCTATGTAACTAAATGTATTTCATGATGTTTAAGGAGAGAGGAAGTGTTTTTTCACCAGAATTTTAAAAGTGGATAAAGATTAACATAGGGTGATAAGATCGCCCATTGTGTCGCCCTATGTAACTAAATGTATTTCTGCAATTTGTATGGTGTGCATAATAAAGAAAAATAATATTCTATCTATATATAAACATTCGAATTGATCCTCGTTTTATAAGTTGGTTAAAAATATTAGCTTTTGCCCGCGGTTTCGCGAGCGTGGTGATCGGAAAATATTCAACGAGAACGTATTATCGGGATTAAAAGTACCGTTTGTGTTAATCCAGATATAACTCTATAGGTCAACGTGGCCGCCAGGAGAGCTCCCAGTCGGCATGTGTTTTTCCTATATTTCAACAATCATCGTCAGATTTCAGCCAATTTACACAAAACCCTAATGAATTGTACACCTTAATCTTCCTGATGAATCACTCCATCCATTAGTGACAACCGTATGAAAATCCGTTCAGATGTTTTTGAGTTTATTGCGTTCAGACAGACAGACAGACAGACGCGAAGGGGGGGACTTTCGATTTATAATATGGAAGGATGTAAGAGGATCTAGCAGTGATAGCCTAGTGGCGTCAGACTGCCAAGTCATAGGTCTCGAGTTCGAATCCAAGGCACGCACCTCTGACTTTTCGGATTCATGAGCGTATTGTATAATTAACGGTTAAGGAAAACATCTTGAGGAAACCGGCATGCCTGAGAGATATTTCTCGAAGGCATGTGAAGCCCAGTCAGAGGCCCATAGGCGGCATAAAAACTGACACAAGGTTAGTTACCATACTCGTACCCAAATTCTGGGCCGACTGAAAGAAGATTAATATAAAATATGGCTGAACCTATTCCCTATATCATCATGTATTGTATCCATATTTGCAAAATAAAATATATTTTAACTTTATCGACACACAATGAAGGAGAAAAGCCTATGCCTTATCTGCACGCGTAGCATGACCACATTAAAAAGGAGTTTTGTCGACGGAAGAATAGACAAAATGACAAATAAACAATCACAATCTGTCATTTTGTCTATTCTTCCGTCGACAAAACTCGTTTCTATTGTGGTCATGCTAATCGTATTGTACGAAAAGAGGTTTGTGCCCAGCAGTGGGATAATTCTACTCAGTTTAAACACAATTGGATGGCCCCACAATATCCGGTTCTCCGCCTTCTGCATCCAGTCTGTCCCAGCTGTCTTTTTAAGGTAGTCGGTCTATTTAAGGGGCGTTCCTCGCTACGCTTGCCGATTCACAGTATCTTCTGAAGCACAATAGGACAATAATTATTACCGACACAATTATATTAGACTTACAAACTTATTTATTCATGCGGCGAAATCGTGAACTAACCTAAAATTTACTGGATTTGACAGCACTTTGACATCTTTACTTGACAAGCAGCGCCTCCATAACATGCAAAAATATCTTTGTAATTTTAAGACTAGTGTAATTAGGTTTTTTGTTGATGGCCCAAAGCCCTTATTAGATGATATTGTACAAAGAGGTTGATGACTTTATGATACCCGCCTCCTTCGTGTTAAGACATTTTCAAATTCGGCTCCTCATGAAAAAATCTGCTACAGTTAAATTTAACGCATCGTTAACTTTAATCGCCTTGTTACGGACATAGGTAATATCTCTGGTCGTGTGTTATCTGTGGTAACATCGGACAATGGTCAGTTTTTGGCTGTATGGTGATTTGTCTTTGCTGTGGCGCGAAATTGGTTTTTGAAGAGTGGTATCGTGGTTGTCTTGAAAGTCCAGGGGTTTAAAGATGTACCTAATCTGCGTTCGCAATTTATTTACCAAACATGCAAACAACACGAGTTTTAGGAAAATCAACTGTAATGCCTACACATAAGGTTCAGTTTGCGCTACAACTTCATATTTTGTTTGTCTTTCAACAGTACTAGTAAGTTTAATCCACTCCTTCCTGTTATTCTGTCACAGATTTTTTTTTCCTCAAATATTGTAATTAAAAATTTCAAATCAATTCAATTCAATTCAATTTTGAATTTTATTCATTTGAAGAAAGAGAAAAAAATAGTGGAGAATCATTTCCTTAGAAGCGCGAAATTTTATCGTCTTGGCACTTTTTTGGTTGGCCACTACTATGCAGGGTGGCAGGTTGTCAGTGGTGTACCATTTACATACAGGGTGGCAGGGACATCGACGCGAAAACCGATACCTTGGCTTCAGTACATGATTCTGAATATCCCTGCATCGAAATTTTTCGTCGGTGATTTAAAAAAAAATTGCTGTTCCATACATTTTGACCGCGTAGGTAATCCACTTTTCTACGAAACAGCTGTTTATTTTTTAATAACCCACGAAAAATTTCTACGCAGGGATGTTCAGAATCATGTACTGAAGCCAAGGTATCGGTTTTCGCGTCGATGTCCCTACCACCCTGTATGTAAATGGTACACCACTGACAACCTACAATATTGTCTCTCCTTCTTACTTTAATCCATCCAAAGGTTGTCTGTAAAAGATCGCTTTTAGCGATAAGACCGTCCATTGTGTCACTCTATGTAAAATTTCTACATTTATGTCTGTAATTTTTATGGTGTACCTTCATCTATCTATATTGTATATAATGAAGCCGGTAAAAATTAATCTTTATTTCCCTTGGTTGCTGGCATCACGCGTGGAAGGTTGGACTAATTTCGCTGATTCTTTTTTTGTTGTGTTTGTTATTGTAAGGAGAAGGAAAAATAAAAAAAATGGAAATTGATTTTTTTTTTGTTTTGTCATACTTTTTTTTTCCCCCTAAGATCACGGGATAGTCTCGAATCCTACTAGTAACAATAATTAACTACGATTTGAGCTAAAATAAGCCATTAGACGTCAAAAAATTATATTGTCCAGCTAGCATGTTCTAGACAATTCAGTGTGGGGCATAGTGATTTTAAAAGAAAGTAAGGGGGCTGTATGTTAAAAGTTTGGGAACCCCTGGCCTAGTGCTAAAACGCCGGTGTTAGTAACCAAAGAAACTCATAAATATACGCATTTAAAACACCTCGCAAACTACCCACTTCCTGATCGCAGAATTGATAAGAAAAAACAGCGTTCTTCCATAAAGACATACAATTATACAAGTTATAAGTCATTGACCTAAGATTTTATTACCATTTGTACTTCACGCCTTTGTTCTGAGTGGAATAAGCAGATGCTGTGCCGTTATCTGATTATATCGCTAATGCGAAAATATACCACTGTTTTTACGGTTTTAACTGAATTGATGAATGAATACCGTAATGATGAATTAGGATCTTTTTTAAAAGTTCCGTGTTTTTGAAGATATTTTGAGGACGATGCGAATATTATTCAGGAACTGGGTTGTGGAGGTCAGATAGGCAGTCGCTCCATGTAAAATACTGGTATTCAGCTACATCTGGTTAGACTGGAAGTCGACTCTAACTGAGTTGGGGACAGGCTAGGTAACGTTGGCTGGAGTAGACGTGTTCTTAAGGGAAGATCGGGTCGCGGCAAACGTAAGGTAGGAAGCCCTCAGGCTAGGTGGAGCGACGATCTTCGCAGGGTGGCTGGTAGCAGCTGGATGAGAGTTGTCGAGAATCGAGCTGAATGACGTGCAATTGGAGAGGCATATGTCCAGCAGTGGACTGCTATAATAGGCTGGAGGAGGTCGTGGCTAAGTAATAATAGCTGCACGGGTCGATCCACCAGGTCAAGCTACGCTTGCCGGGTTACATACCGAGACTCCTTCGTGCCTCGGAAAGCACGTTAAGCCGTTGCTACCGGCTGGCATTCGTCTTCGACATTATTATCTTTGACAGTCGTTACGGATCGTCAGAAGCCCAAAAGTCTGACAACCAGTCTTACTAAGGGGTATCGTATTACCCAGTAACTGGGGTGTGGAGGTCAGATAGGCAGTCGCTCCATGTAAAATACTGGTGTTCAGCTGCATGCCGTTAGACTGGAAGCCGACCCCAACATAGTTGGAAACAGGCTAGGCAGATTGATGTGTCTGCTTGTGATCACGTTGTCACGTGTCTTAATATTAAGCTCTTGTGTGTTTGCACTTATGGAGGTACAATAGGAGAAGACAGCTTCATTTCTATATTGTTTTGAAGGTCTTAAATGACGTCCATGCTTTATTTTTAGCAGTGTATTCATATAATTTTCTTCAAAAGT
The DNA here is from genome assembly GCA_947364205.1 of Agrochola lota. Lineage (NCBI taxonomy): Eukaryota > Metazoa > Arthropoda > Insecta > Lepidoptera > Noctuidae > Agrochola > Agrochola lota. The sequence continues at coordinate 8,590,574 of OX376245.1, read as the reverse complement.
GTGAAACGTCGGTCGTTGACTTAAGGAAGTGGTGCTAGCTATCTACCAAGTGATCAGAGCGGTCAGAGTTTACAAGTCTCTGATGTAGACTAGTGATGAAATTTAGTTATCGATAAATAAAAGTCCGAGTGGAAAAGATTGAACGCGGTGGACGATAAAAACGGGAAATATTTAAAACGGGATATTTAGCATGTTTTTTGTTTTTAAATAACTTTAGTGGTATAGTAATTGTTGCAAAAAAGTTTGTGCTCGCGAGTTCTGCTGTTCGCAGAACTACTACTAGTGTTATCTTAAGGCGACGATAACCGACTTTTAATGATTTAATACTGAATATCACGTCTAAACGAGTAGTGTTAATGATTTGAAAAAAATATATGTTAAATTAGAGCATTTTCTTAATAACTTAATATAGGAATATTTTAGATTATGTTTATATTACATAGTGAAATTAATTTGTAAAGTTATGTCTACCGCGGATAAAAAACTGAGAATCCCATAGAATCTATTAAGCTTATTTTTCTAAAACCTTTACCATTTTAAAGAAAATTTAATTGTTGCTCTTTTAGTATACGTGTTCTATTAAAATACCTTTTGTTTTATGTATAATAAATGAATAATGCGTCTAATTTGGGACAGCGCTCCTTGATGGGCGAGTCTTGTTACTGTCTGGACGTACGACGCGTTGCGTGAGCTCAGCGCAAGCCGACCGCATTTAACTGCGTCTTAACGGCCGAACCTATTTTCAGTAAAAGACAGATCGGTATTGATGGCAGACAGTAATGACAGTAATTCTATCTGTCATTGAATGTCGTCCCACAACTCCGTAAGGTCCTTATTCCAAACTACTGAAGGTCTATGGCATATACGTATATGTGCGTCTTAACAGTGGGAAAGTGAGAAAGCGAAAAAAGATTTGCGAAAATGCACTTCCGTAGTTACTGATGCAGTTTGTCGTTGATGCACAGCTTAACAGACGATAACATCGACATGATACTAGCTTCGACCATCGACTCCCCCACATCTCTACCAAGCATATTATTAATTTAATAATAAATTGGCGCTGTTCGTCTGCTGATTATGCGATAAGGACTTTGCTAATTATCTCATTTATTCTTGTGTGTGTGGCTTTTAGGTGAGAAGTTAGTGTGGATCGGGATGAGTCATTGTTTTAGTTAAGACTAGTTGTATTTTGCGACGTTACCTACTTTTGGTACAATATAATATCGCCGTCTTTTTCCAACTTCTCCGAACTACTCACCATATTGGATTTGGTCAGTCCAATCAGACCCCGTGATAAGAACTTTCCGAAAGTCCCTAAATATTATTTTAAGCTTCTCAGCTACCGGGTTTTAGTACCGATAACCGAGGCCACCGAAGGTTATGCCATTTCGCAGTGACTGGTATGACAACCAGGAGCACTGGATCATTACATTATGGACAAATTAAAATGCTGTCGTACGCAGAAGATTTTCAAAAAGTCGGGCTCTTTTTCTTAGGCCTACTTTAACTGTTATGTTTGTGCTATGAGCCTTTGAGGACTTCTAAAGAGACAGTTCATAATGTTCACATTTAAATTTGCTCATGCCCGAAACTAGCAAAAACGACGGTCATATCTACATATTTCTTTCACCAAACACTGCTGAAATTCGTACATTAACCCATTCAGTTTCGACTTTTGTTCAGTATTACATTTTCTAGCCAAAATCTGTCGTGGGATAGTTCAGTTAGGCTAGATTGCTCGTTTAGATCTGTCTTACGAAACGATTAACTAAGTCGTTAGTTGACTAAAATAGAGTACCTACCTACTGTTCGTCAAGTGGGAAAAAGTAGAAGATTCAATTGAAACATTGGTGGTGTGAAAGTAGTTTTATTACTCCTGCCCTTACCCTAATTTATTTGTTGTCGGCACAACGTGTTCCTTTCCTCCACACTTCTCTATCAGTCGTCATCTCGGTAGTCACCCCCTCTCCAGCCATATCATCTTCCACACAGTCCATCCATCGTTTCTCTGGTCTTCCCCTACTCTTATAGCCATCCACATTCATACTCAAAACTTTCCTCACGACATTTTCCTCATTCCGCCGCATCACATGCCCGTACCATGACAACCGATTTCCGCACAATTTTCGGTCACCGGTGACACTTTTAGACTTCCTCTTATGTACTTATTTCTTATTCTAACTATTCGTGGTGGTGGTGTAAAAGTCGTTATCAAGATGATAGCCGATTTATTATAATAATTTTACTTATTATGAAATAGATACGGATTGGTAGCAGTCTTGGGGATACACCAAAAATTTACTGAACGTAACATTACGCCAGCATTACGCAAAAGGATAGACAGAGGACCTGTAGTAGGTACACCCTTATATTACCATTTGTAAGTCCCAGGGTTGATCCAGCAATTGCCGACAACCGGGCACAAATCCAGACTCCGGGCTACTAGGTGTAGGTACTGACGCAGATTAATACATATGGGACACTCCGCAAAATCATTTAAATAAAAAAAACCGGCCAAGTGCGTGTCGGACCACGCACAATGAAGGGTTCCGTAGTTGGGATGAATTTGTCCCAAGAACAAACTTGACATTGTAGTTGAAAAACATTCGTTCTTCCATACGGAATGTATGGCAGATCATGTTTTTCAAACCGCAAATTTAAGTTGGTCGATTATTACTCGTTAACCTGTAGAGCCTACTTAGCTGTGATAGTTTTTCTTTTAATTTCGTTATATATACTACTCCTGTGAATTTTTTTACCAATCCAAGTACTACCATTTAGCTGGCAGGGGGGGGGGACACTTGACTCTAACAAAAATTTCAGTTAAAAGCTTAATATTTCGCAAACGGAACCCTGAATCCAAAAATGGCTTTGACAAACTCACAATATTTTTGAACGAACTTTCTAACGATCTCCCACAACATGGGGTAGACGAGAAAAAAAACATCCCATTTTACATGTAGGGGAGATACCCTAAAAAAAATATTTTTCTTGATTTTATTTTACCACAATGTGATGGTGATTGATATGTATACATATGCCAAATTACAGCTTTCTATTACTAACCGTCTCTGAGCTAGGCCGCGGACAGACAGACGGACATGGCGAAACTATAAGGGTTCCTTGTTTACTACGGAACCCTAAAAAACGACTCTTGCTATTATAGGTATATATTCTAGTTCGCTAGTTAGCCACATTTCTTATTTCCATATAGTAATGTTGCCAAATTATTCAAAACGGCGAAATATTTGACATCTATTAGCGACGTTGCCCACTTTCAGAATAAAGGCTCTTAAGAGTGTGTGTTTTATTTATCAGTGCCTTTAATATGATGTTGAGAGAAATGAATATTTATGATTATGATATTATTTTCCTCCTCTTGTCTCATGTTACGAGGGGTTGGCGCACCACGTTTTCTTCTTCCACTCTCTCCTGTCTACCGTCACGCTATCATTTACTAACTTCTCTTTCATATCATTTCTCACACAATCCATATATCTTTTCTTTAGCCTCTGCCTCTCCATCCATCAACAACTTCCATCCATCAGCATTTTAAAGGCTGATAATATTATTCAAAATACAGCTCTTTGATATTTGTTACATGCTTATGTGTTTCTTTGTCCGTCAAATACTCGGAAACCACTGAACCGATTTCAATGAAACTTTTTTTGTGAGCATACGAATCAAGTTCTGCTACACAACGCAAAAAAACCGAATTAAAATTTCGGCCGAGCAATTAAAAAATACAAAAACCGTTCTTGGGTTTTGTTATAACGATCAAAAAGTTACTGTTATTCAGTTATTCTCACATTACTCTTTAATAGAAAACAAAGAAGCTTGTAATTCGCGGGATTCTCATAAAATTCGTGAAATCGTTCTCTTGTACAACGTGTAATCATTTGATGTGAATCCTAGATAACGGAGAAAAAAAGATCGGTAGCTTTGTGTCTATTTGAGTGCTGCGGGTTCCATCACTTTAATTAAAATTGGTTTTCTTTCTAACGCCAGCCTATAACGTTCACACTGCTAGGGGACATAGGCCTCCTCTCTGTGAGAGGGAGTGGGCCATAGTCCACCACGCGGTCGGTAAATTAATTAAATATCAAAAGCTTAACTTTTGCAATTTTGTTTAGCTTCAGGCTAAACAAATTACGATCTGGGATCCCTCAAAGGCTAATATTCACATTAAATAAAGACATTTATTTTTATTATGGTCGCAAGTAAATTAGTCCGACATAAACATGTAACACAATTAGTCTTAGCTACTTAAAATTATGCTTAAAAGTAATTCAGTTACAATTGTGTCCTATTATTAGCATCTGCTGCCGAACTAGGTTTATAGCCCGTGTTTCAGCATGCAGCGCCTCAAGCCCTCGGACTGGGTATGCAAGTATGAGCTTTCGAACAAAAGGAAACAGTTTATTAAAAAAATATAAAAATATATATATTATAGGCTGATTATGTTCTTTTCAAATGTTTAATTAGCGTACATCGTTCCCACTGCTGGGTCACAAGCCTCTTTGTGAGAGGGGAGTAGGCAATAGTCTACCAGGCGGACCCAGTGCGGGTTGGGGGATTTCCTTTTTCCTTTCTAAAGTGACTGATAGTTTGTTTGGAATCGTTTTGTTTGTTTGGTTCAGTCAACCGATTCTGGTAAGAACGACCGTATACAGTGGTTTTTGAAATATTTTGTTTAAAAGCTAAGATGGTTCAACAGTTAAGACATAGTTTCAAAGTCAAATAGTTTATTTCAATTAGGTACATGAAAGGCACTTTTGAACGTCAAAATTTACAAAAAAAAAATAATTTCGCGAGAGAGCCAGTCAGTCAGTTTTTGCTCCCTTCACAAATTTTGACGTAAATCAGCTCCTTGTACCTATGTAAATACAATCATTTATTACAATATTTGGTCTAGTAGGTACTTTATGGCGGTTCGGAATGAGGTTACTTGCTGCGCAGTACCCCACACCTTATCCCCGCGGACACATGAATTTGTTACTGCGCAGCTACTCGCAGCGTGTTCAGAGCCGTCATTAAGTTTGCATCAGGGTGTAGCTGCATTTGGTAACACGTTTACCTGTGTTTACCTACTGTTGATGTTCAAACCACAATACTGGAAAAAAGTATACCTACCTACCTCAGAAGGGGTATTGAAGACTGTCGCAGTTTTTTCCTGTTGCGGGAACCGTAGTTCTTGAATAGTCTGTAGGAGTTCGTCATTCCGCTCCCTACAGATGTTTTTTTTTGTGTACGGCGTTTCGCTAGTCAACCTAGGAGGTTGTCGGCTGTTTAACCGGGCTATCCTGTGGGTGTTTTAATAAATTAAAGCCTCCAGCCAGAGCATAAAACATAAACCAAGCGACTCCACGCTAAGGGAACCCCCTGTGGTGGCTTAGGGCGTCACTGGGAGGGGGAACAACAAGGGACAGGGTGGCTCAGGTCAATGATGATTGTCGTCGAGGTTTTTCACACAAATAGGTGAAACCCCAAACCATAGGAACCTTGCAAATAAGTACTTACGTATCTCCAAAAAAACTGTACGCATGTAACTGCAAAATATTTTTTGCTCAAATTAATAGTTACTTGGCTTGTAGTGTTCATTATGCGTGGATTGTAACACGTTGAACTGAAATGATATAGTGTTTTAAGTATATGTAGGTACTTGTGTAGTAGTATATCTGCTTGTGTTAAGTTTGAAAGAGGTCTGGCAGAGAACAAAAGCTTTCTACGTCGTGTGCTCTGTCTTGTACCCACAAGACGTGCTGATTGCTTAACGCAGTGTCCATGATAGAGGAATAAAAAAAATCAAAAGTCATTTAATCAAAATAGGCTGAGAATCAACACTTTTCGAACGTCAAAATTACATGAGAAAGTCCCCCAAAACGCCCGCCCTTCAAGAGTTCTTAGTGCGTTAGCTGGTAAGAAGAAGTGGCGCAACAAACTCCCCAGCAGAAGAATGCAGAGATACAGAATACGAGCATTGATAAGAACCACCCACACCCTGGTTCCTTCCTGTATTGTTTGCAGACAAAAACTACCTACAGGTCATATAAATGTTTGTTCCGTACCTATGGGATTCAACCCACGATAAGCAGTGTAACAAACATTCGCTCTTATAGCCACTGCGCCAGCCATACCATCAAACGTTTAATTTAGCATAGCCACCTAATGCGTAAGCAGTGGTGATTTGTTGGTCGTAGGTTCGAGCCCAGGCAGGCACATTACTTTGAGTAATTTATGTCATCACTGGTTCTCAAAACGGTGAAGGAAAACATCGTGAGGAAACCGGCATGTCCTAGAACCAAAAATTCGAAGACATGTGCACATCTACGAACTTGCGCTGCCCACGGCACCACTGGATTACGGCCCACTGATCTTTCTCGAACAGAAACGGGGAACGGTATAGACTAATTCTGCTAAAGAATACGTGTGCATGGAGACCTAGAAGGCCCTAGCTAAGGTCTATTTTTAACCTTGTTTCCAATTGATATTATTTCCACTTAAACAAACATCAACTTTATGTTACTGTAAATAAAGCTAATTTTAGACTGACTAGTACTGATGAAAAAGTCATAAAAAATATGAAGTTGTAGCGCAAACTAAACCTTATGAGTAGGCATTACAGTTGCTTTTCCTAAAACTCGTGTTTGTTTACATGTTTGGAAAATAAATTGCGAACGCAGATTAGATTTTAAAGTTGCCTCGTAGTTTAAAAAAAGCCTTACGTGAAAGTTTCTCGTCAACGAACAGCTTTTTGTTTGAAGAAGAGAAATTAATAAACAAAAGTGCATAAACACAAAGGATTCTTAACAAATTACATGAGAAAATTCTTTACATTTTTATAATTAACTGCAAAAAATACACAAAGAAACGGGAATCTTTGTGACGTCATCATTCAGAATTACGATTTCTTAAAATCCTAATGTAAGGAAGTGTCTTGTTAGTGTGTTTAAAGGCTCGTGCAGACCAGCGCGACGCGACTCGAACAATACAATTTCTAAGAAAATTTCACGGTATAACAATAACCGGTGTCGCGTCGTGCTAGTCTGCACGAAGCTTATAATGAATGGGAAGAATTAAGGCTCATGCAGACTAGCGCGACTACACCGGTAATTGTTCTACCGTGAACATTCGTAGAAATTGTTTAGTTAGAGTCGCGTCGCGGTGTTCTGCACGACGTTTTAAATGCAGTAGTTTGGTCAAGTGGAAAATTTATGAGGGGCGATAAAAAAGAAGGATGTTTTAGTGTTAGCTTTTGCCCGCGGCTTCGCCCGCATGGAGGTCAGAAATTACCCCACGAGAACGTACCACCGGGATTAAAAGTACCCTAAATTTCAACTTAATCAGTCCATTATATTTGGAGCAAATTGGCTGTGACAGACGGACAGACACACAAGTGATTCTATAAAGGTTCCGTTTCTTCATTCGGACATCAATCTGCCTATCCTTTTCCCAACAATGTTGGGGTCGGCTTCCAGTATAACCGGATGCAGCTGAATACCAGTATTTTACATGGAGCGACTGGCTATCTGACCTCCACAACCCAATAACTGGGTAATACGATACCCCTTGGTAAGACTGGTGTCAGGCTTTCGGGCTTCTGACGACTCTTAACGACTGTCAAAGATCCACGAATGACAGCCGGGACCAACGGCTTAACGTGCTTTCCGAGGCACGGATGAGTCTCAGTATGTAAAGATGTTCACCCATCCACGGACCAAGCAGCGTACCTGATGGATCGACCCATGCGGCTGTTATTATTATAGCCACGAGCTCCTGATCTTCTTCATTCGGACATACGGAACACTAAAAACGAAGGGGTGGTCAAGTTTTTTACAAAAAGAATGAAGTGAGAATGTAACGTCCAACCAGAGAGCCTCAACGCATAATGAAATTATTTTTAAATATACTCAGTTTAATGATATTTATAAAAATGTTAATAGATTTTTTTGTGATCACAGGACGTGCATATTTTTGTAGCTGTTTATTTATTTTTATAATCTTGACGATTAAATAGGTAAAGTTAATTTACATATAGAAAACATTAACTAATTGTCTATGTCTTCCGTTTAATTAAATGTTTATTTTATTTGACTATTACGTCGTGATTCTAAATGGCCAAAAACAAAGAGGTAGATCGCAGAAAAGGTAGGATGATGTAATCCGACAGGTCGCCGGAATAACATGGGGGAGAGTAGCCAGGGAGAAACAGGAACGGAGAAGCTTGGACGAGGCCTTTGTCGACTGGCAAACGGCCATATAAAACATAAACAAATACGAGACTGACGACTCCATTTTATATTTTTCCGATTAACATGCTAATAACATATAGGGCGACTGGTAATTAGTGACGGATACTTAACACGTGCCTTTACTCATCATTATGAACAACTTTTACTATGGGACAAAACCCGATATCTCGAAAAATAGATCTGCTGTTCCCTACAATTTATGTTCGCATAACTCGCCAAGATGTAGGGAACAACTGATTTTTTTTCACAATTTCTATTTTGTTCCCATATTAAAAGTGCGAATACTCGCTATTATTAGTATTCGGCATTACTCGGCATTTTTTTGTTATTCGGGTAAAGATTTCGGGTTTTGTCCCATAGTAAAAGTTGTTCATAATGATGAGTAAAGTCACTTGTTTAAATTACACATTAAGGTACACGTGACATTGACGTGTTTAGGTACAAAAACTGAAATCTCGAAACAAACCAGCTGTTCCTACATTTATGTTCGCATAACTCACCAATATGAATGGAACAGCTGATCTTTTCGCAATTTCTGGTTTGGTCCCATAGTTAAAAGTTGTTCATAATGATGAGTAAGGCACGTGTTTAAGTATCCGTCACTAATTACCAGTCACCCTATATAATAATAATATATACATCAAACTCAAGAATATATAAATCTGATTGAGTATTTTCACCCATGCTTAAGTACAGTAAACCGCACATAAGTGGTAGATAACATGTTTGACATTGACAGCGTCTTAGCAGTAGGTAAGGGTGATTTTCGGGGTGCAAGTGATACCAGTCTTACTAAGGGGTATCGTGTTACCCAGTAACTGGGTTGAGCAGGTCAGAGAGGCAGTCGCTCCATGTAAAATACTGGTATTCAATCCGGTTAGACTGGAGGTTGACTCCAACGCGGTTGGAAAAAGGCTAGATGATGATGAAGTGTTACCACTGATGTGCGGTTTGACTGTAGGTCGGTACCTCCAGGTTCCTTAAGCAAAATTAAGTAAAATTGCCATTTTGCATTCATGAAATGAAATTATAGGTACCTACAGGAAATTATTTTATCTTTGTCTCCGAGGTTGGCAACGCATCGGCAAACTACTTGATTTTGCTATAGGTAACCCGCAATTTCCATGTTATTGTTCGTGAAACTGGACCCATTACCTATATACATGACTTTTTCGGTGTTTTTTGTTCGCTCTCGCTCTCGCAATATTAAGTTATATTCCTATCCGTCGCATAAAAATCCCTTGTCGTGCCGTGCCGCCAGGCCCTCAGGCCCTTAATGTGGGGTTAGGTAGGCATATACCTTGTTTCGGGAGGTTCCTGTTCCCCATAAAGCGGGAGGAAACACACTACTGTCTGGATCGCCCGGAGGACACGGTGGAGCATATGGTCAAAGTCTGCCCGGCTTGGGCGGGGCACCGCCCGTGTCTTTGTGGAGGCGATCGGCGGCAGTGATCTTTCGCGTCCGGCCCTGGTCCAGGCCATGGTACGATGTGAGAGGGCGTGGGAAGCCGTCACCTCCTTCTGCGAAGCGGTAATGCTCGCGAAGGAGGAGGCGAAACGCGTGAGTGAGAGGCAAATTTCGCGCCGTCATACCCCTAGCATTGGTGGCTCGAAATAACGGCCGCGACTTACGAGTAGGTCGTGGATGCGATCCCAAGCAGGCATTTTACTTTGTGTAAATTATTTCATCACCACTGCTCTCAAAACTGTGAAGGAAAACATCGTGAGGAAAGCGGCATGACCTAGAACCAAAAATTCGAAAACATGTGACATCTACCAACCCGCGCTGGGCCCGCGTGGTGGATTACAACCGACTCCCTGATGAGGCCTGTGTCCCAACAGTGGGAACATTTGAGCCTTAAACATACCTAATACACCTCTAGCTGACACTTTGGGGAATACAAATTGCGTTATGTCATTTTTATTCGCAAGCGGAGTCACAGCATAAAGCTATTAGAATTTTATTAGTTGTTAAAGAGAAGATTGGCTAGGAAATGTAGATTATTTAATATTTTTTATCAAAGTATGTTCCTACTTCTTTAGCTATGGCGGGCAGACCGTGAACTCGCGTAGGTTTTTTGTTTCAATTAATTATTCTATGCTGTGAGGAAATGTTTGTATGTTGTTTTGAAACTTGGCTAGGTATGCTTAGTTTAAAATTCCAAAGAATTGAAGTTCTTCTTATTTTCGTTTCGACGGTACATCTGTGTTTCTTATACCTACTGTTTGAGCGTGCATCTCAGAGTTATAACTAAAGGCTTGCATTCTGAAAGTGGGCAACGTCACAAATCAAATAGATGTCAAATATTTCGCTGTTTTGATTAATTTGACAATATTACTGTATGGAAATAAGAAATGCGGCTAACTAGCGAACTAGAATATTGATTATGAAATGCAATAATTAATATCGTAACACCGAATATTTAGTTTTAGATGTAAAGAAAATATTTGGAAACTTTCCAAATGCCTTTTTTACACCTAAAACGGTTACAACATTAAGTTTAATATTATAATTGCAATTCATTATTAATATTCTAGTTCGCTAGTTAGCCACATTAATCAAAACAGGTACATTTTTTACAGCTATTTGCGACGTTGCCAACTTTTAAGATAAACGCTCTGAACACATCATATTGCGGCGTCAGAACCGTTGTCCAGATCGTCAAGAGTGCAGGTGAAGGGACACTTGAGACTCTCTATCAGATGAGGCATCTGCTCAGGAGCATTGCTCACCCACAGGATGTTGTATAAATGCCCCATTTCGTCAAATTATGTTTGCAGCGCCCTACTTGGCTACGTAATCGATTCAGTGCTTTTCAAATAGGCCACTGCAGTTCGCGACCGGTAGGCAGGTGTTTTTGGGCTTTACGAAGGCTTGAGGTGGCGGGTACCTCTCTTCCCACGATTGACTTCGCTCATTAGGTGGCCTGTCTTGGATTGCCTTGCCTTGAAGTTTGAGTTTTTTTCTTTGTTCTTTGAAGATACTTTTAGGGCTGTTACTTTCTGTCCGTAAGCAACGAAGACACGAGCAAGCATAAGCCGTAAATTTAACTTTCTGTCACTCCCGCGTTTGTTATTTCTATAAAACCGGAACAATAAAAACTTTAGAAAGAAAGAAAGAAAGAAAAATAATTTTATTCGTCACAGAAACACGTGCATAAAAAAATAATAAAAACTCGAGTAGATAACAATACGTATACAATAACGAGTACAAAACAGAAATAGAAAAAGAAAGAAGAGAGTTTTCTTTACAGAAAGAAGTGTCAGGTGGATAGGTAACTTTATTGTTTTCGACACCTAATAACATTAATACTGCTTTTAAGGAGTCTCAACATGTAACTACGGTGTGAAATTCTCATGGATCGTTGTCTGGCTCCAGAGAAATGGTTATGTCTGTTAATTTTGACTCTTGCTAAGTAAAACTCCCGTTTGGGCCACCGTGTAGTTTTAGAAATAAAAAACATAGAGGTTTTAAATTCTAAATTCTCCGTTCGTCGTCAACAAACACGATATAATCAAGACAAGCGTGCTGCTGGTGAAGTGTAGTTTTGAAAAGGCTATAATTATTAACAATCTCAAATATTTTAATCAATAAACCAGTTACTGCAGACAAACCCGCAATTTTAACCTAAAGTCACCTGCTAACCACCTACCTGCCCGATTAACAAACTTAAAGGTTCACATAAGATGCTAAGGAAGTGTTTTCTGGCCATCGAACCGTGACACAAGGCACACCCAAGCATTTGCGCCATAATATTTGCAAAACTAAACCTGCGTGGACGTGCGCCTTTGCTAACTTTCGAAAAAAAAGTTCGAAACTTTTGTTTTATCTGTGGGAAAATTTTGAGCGGGAGAATTTCGGGTTTTGTAATTCGAATTGTGACGTCGTGCGTCGATGTGTTGTGTTCGTCTCTTTTACTCGCAGTGTTTTGAGATGAAGTGAGAGAGACAGATGTAGTTTTGTTAATCCGTCGTGAATATAGAATGTAATGAGAGAGTGCTGAAAAATTAAATTCAATCTATTTTTGTTTTCTATTGCGCGGTTTGTTCATTAATTAAAATAAATTAGTTCTTTTTAACAAGCAATGAAGCATGGACACAACAATAATTGTTTATTTATAAAAACTAATTTTATTTTATGAAGTAATTATTTAACAATGAGGATTTAAGGTCTAAAAATAAGTGCAACAAATTTTATGGACATTTTAAATTAAAAATGGACGTTTAAAACTGCTGGAAGAGTGATTATGTTAGTAAAAATGTTAAACATACTAGTTTTGTGCCCGGTACTACTTGCGGCCGGGGTGCAAACACTGACCATTGATTCGCAGCTTGGAACTTCTATTGAAGGTAAGATTTTTTCTTCTTTCTGCTATTACGTGAAAAAGTTCCTTATTGATTCATAGATTATTGAAGAAAATACCGGCCAAGCGCGTGTCGGACCAAGCACAATGAAGAGTTCCGTAGTTGCGATGAATTTATCCCAAGAACAATGTATTTGAAAAACATGTTCTCCATACATTCCAACTGCAAAAGTAAGTTTGTACGCACAATATTGAGAGATTTACTATGTTATTTTAAGACCTTCTGATAGGTTTACCTGTAATCTGTGAGGAGGATCAACATTTTAGGCTCAGAAGTTTCAGAGATAAGGAGGGGGGATGTTCAATTGTTATAGAATTTCTTAAATATCGTTAAAGTATTTATTTTCAAATTATTAAAAAAAAATGAGACCATCACTGCAAGCCCTTTCATTTAATATGTCACTCGGTACAGTATGTGAAACTTTTTTTTTAATTTTCATATTTGCACTCGAAAAGTGACCTCCTTATTCCAAATCCATTTATTTACGCTAGATACACGTCCGTGTTTGGGTCACAGAAATTTATATGTGTACCAAATTTCAACTAAATTGGTCTAATAGATTCGGAGCAAATTGGCTGTGACAGACGGACAGACATACGAGTGATCCTATAAGGTTTCCGTTTTTTTCCTTTTGATACCTCGAAAGGAACCCTAAAAATGAAGATATTATTTTCCTTAGAGAGTTCAGAGATACAATTGGAAAGGATTTCTGATTCAATAGCCCTAAGCGAGGTAAAAAATTGCAAAATAGTCGCCAGCAAAAGCATTTTAAAAGTCAAAGTTTAATACTATAATTATGTTTAAGCTATCTTAATATTACTTATTTGATTAAGGGATGAGAAGGAAATAGCTTGGATAGGTTCAGCCTCAGACCAAATAAAAAACCAAACCACAATAGGTACAGTGAAGCATGCCAAAACTACACCTCCGCTCTTTGCATACACGCACACATTTATAAACATTTACAATTAAACAACACCTCACTAAATGCACACATGTTTACGTAACCGTCCTCATGTTGACAGCGCTATGTCTTGGTTTTTTAGAGACAATACACTTACTGTGGCTTGTCACTTGGAGGCAAAGAAGAAAAGTCCAATTTGACCAACTCTAGAAATTAGCCTCGCTTAATAAATTCTATACAGGGTGTCAGGGACATCGACGCGAAAACTGTAACCATGGATTAATAGACGACGAAAAATTTCAACGCAGTGGTTCAGAATCATGTAATGAATCCATGGTAAAAAGCTTGGCGTCGATGTCCCTGCCACCTTGTGCTCGTTGGTGTAGTGGTTACAAGCGCTACTGCTGAGCATGAGATCCCGGGTTCGATTCCCAGGTCGAGCAAAGTGTTACTGGGTTTTCCATCTAGAATTTCTCAGTAGCAGCCCGGAGACTGGATTTGTGACCGGTTGAAGGCAATAGGCTCGCCCCCTATTACATGGAACTTAAACATAACTGGCGAGATGTGGGTGTACTATAGGTACACCTCTGCCTAATCCTTCGGGGATTACGGGCGTCATGTTATGTTATGATAAGAAGAAATTAGAGTCTATTATCCCCACACACCTCGTGACTTAGATCACCAGATTATTATTAATTTATACCCAATAGCACTGACCCGAGAAACGAACATCGAACATCACCATCGGCCAACCCTCGCAACTATCAACTACACCCACGAGCTGATTGTGTTATGCTATAACACATTATCAGCTCGATTTTTGAAGAACTGCAAAGAAAAAATGTCGTCCAGTGGTTAAAGCCTAGCCTCTCATGCACGAGGTTGTGGGTTCAAATCCGGGCAAGTACCAATGTGACTTTTTCAATTCATATGTACTTTCTGAGTTTATCTTGGACATTACTGACAGCGGTGAAGGAAAACATCGTGAGGAAACCTGGACTTATAGTTAATATAAGTCTAAAATCGCCAACCCGTCTTGAGCAAGCGTGGTGATCAATGCTCTTGCTTTCTGTGTATGAGAAGAGGCCTTTGCCCAGCAGTGGGACAGGTTGATAAAGCGAAAATATAATAATAAATATACGTAAATCAAAACATACAATATGAAATCAGAGATGAAAATAAAAAGAAATACAAAACAAATTAATAATAAAAACATTAAAAATAAAATAATAACCATAAAAGACAACAGACAAAATTATGTAATTAAGGCTTGGATATTAGGACTTTTAAAGGTTTTTTAAACTTTGACATTTTGCATGTGATATTCAATTCATCACGCTTCGAATGGAATGAATGAAGAAGGGAATGGTAACGAAGTTCTTTAAAAATTTTGCATTATCATTTTCTTGCCCATAACCCTATTTAAGGCTCGTACAGACCAGCGCCACTTGTCACGCGACGCGACACGAACAATACAATTTCTAAGAAAACTTCACAGAATAACAATAACCGGTGTCGCGTCGCGCGATAAGTCGCGCTGGCCTGCACAAGCCTTTATTTGGGCTCGACGCAATAATGGTATAGAGCATCGTAGAGCAGAGGTAAGGCCCGCGCCTTACGAGTTGTATAGGCCGTAGATTCGAACCCTGACAGGCACTTTACTTTCTGTAAATTATTTCATCACCACTGCTCTCAAAACGGCGAAGAAAAACATCGTGAGGAAAAAAAAATTGGGGCCGCGTGGTGGATTACGGCCCACTAACTCTCACAGGAGGAGGCCTGTGTCCCAGCAGTGGGAAAACTATCTCATCTTCTTTCATACTTCTCTTTTAATCGTCATCCCAGTATTCACCCCCTTTTCTACTCGTATTATAATATTAGCTTTTGCCTACGGCTTTGCCCTCGTAGATGCCGTTAAATAACCCACGGGAACATGCTACTTACCGGGATAAAAAGTAGCTACCCTATGTGTTAATCCAGGTAAACAATGTATTAATTCCGTAATACATTGTTTTCATAAAACTCTATTGGGTTACGCGGCGCACGCCGGTAAAGCTAGGTCGGCATGATTTTTTCCGACATCTTCAACAATCATCGTCATATTTCAGCCAATTTGCACAAAATCTTTAATGAAATATACACCTAATAGCTTTCGCCCGAGGCTTCGCCCGCGTGCATGACGGAAATTATCCCAAAGGAATGAACTACCGGGATAAAAAGTATCCTATGTCCTGGTCTACCCGTGTGCCGAATCTGGCGGCCATTCTTCGTCTATCGTGTCGAAGCTTCGCACAGTACACGATACACGCAGATGTGACCAATTATTTTTTGGTTATCGTCGCGATGGATCGGGCTGAGTAGCACTTATCGCCCGGGTGGCGGTACATACGAAGCTTCGGCACGTATTGCTTTGTCACGATAGACGCAGATGCGGCCGCAGCATAACAAACAAACAAACTCACTTTCGCAGTTATAATATTATGGTTAGGATTCCACACAGTCATTTCATCGTTTCTTCAGAATGTAGCATGTAGCTAAAAATATAACTTTATTCTTTGTTACACTTCAAGTAACATTAATGCACCTTACTTACCCAAATTCTGTCAATGTGTTGAAACTACCTGATAATTTCAACTGTTTCCAAACGTATCCGCTGTGTTGCATCCATAACGTAGCAATAATAAATAATGTTACATGTAATAAAATTATGATAATGTAACGAGTAATTTGTTAAGTAAATTCTCTTTGTTTGACATTCTTACGAAAGTTTATAATACTGCATGTAATGCACAGGAGAAAGACGGCCTGTTTGGTCTAGAAGTCGTAAATGCAACTGCTGAGACTGTTGCGGTCGAAACCAATAACCTATCTATCAGTAGCGGATCCTGGATTGTGGTATGGGGTGACCTGACCCCGCTGAGGATAGGTTTATAGCAAAGTAAACACTAAAAAGCACACAAATTTTACAAGCGTCCTCGTCTACTTCTCACAAACTCCTCAATGACTCCGTTAAGTTGTAGACTACCAAAGATATCTCGGTGGATAAACATGGCGGCCAAACCGGGCAGCGTGAGGGCAAAATTCGTTACTTAAACAAAACATCATAAAAAAAAAAACTTGAAATCGTAATAACCAAACGTAAACGTAGCGGGTTTGTCTGAAAGGGATATCGCGGCCCCGGCACACAGGCAACGGAAGGAACACGGGTGGGTTTTAGTCAGTAAAAGTCTGAAACACCCTCTCGCTCTGCCCAGAGCGGGAGAAGTAAGAAAAGAAAAAAAAAAAAAAAAACGTAGCAATTAACCTTTACTTAATAAGGAGGTTCATTTACTAAGTTAGGGATAATTGATGACAGTTGTACATTAGGTAGTGTAATACTTACTTGCTAAAAAGTTTAATAGGGATGATGACTAATTTTTTTTATTAATCCGTCTTTGAGATTATAAAAAAATATTGGACACGTATTTTTTCTTTTTTTACGTAATCTAAAGATTACGGCGATACATTGAGGTAAAATGTGCCATGACGTCACGAGTATGTAGATTTTATACGTACTAGTGACGTATCGACCCCCACTCCCCAACTTAAAATGCGTTTTATCTAAGTATTTTTTTATTAATATGATAAAGCAAAAAATACGTGTCTAATATTTTTTTATTATCTGACTGACGGACTAATTAGAATTTCGTTTTTTTTACCCAGGCATCATCCCTATTATAATAATATCAAGACAGACATTTGTCACGGAAGTACTCGCTTTTGGAGGAGGGGCTTGAGCCCCTTAGATCCCTCCCTCTGGATCCACTACTGCTATCTATCACCCGTGTTGGCTTACTGGCTATAAATATATAGAAAAACCTATCTATGTATAGTTAACGTCTTAATAATCTGTCAGAGTATAAGGACCTTACGGAGTTGTGGGACAACATTCAATGACAGATAGAATTATACTGTCTGCCATCAATACCGATCTGTCTTTTACTGAAAATAGGTTCGGCCGTTAAGACGCAGTTAAATGCGGTCGGCTTGCGCTGAGCTCACGCAACGCGTCGTACGTCCAGCCAGTAATAGGACTCGCCCATCAAGGAGCGCTGTCCCAAATTAGACGCGTTAGTAATTTAATATACATAAAACAAAAGGTATTTTAATAAAACACGTATACTAAAAGATCAATAATTAAATTATATTTAAATGGTGAGGGCTTCAGAAAAATACGCGAGATGAGAGTCTGAATTTGCTCTGAAAATAAATAGACAATTTATTGTTATGTTAAAATCTTAAAGCCGTTTAACTACTTATTATCTTATTATTGTGTAACTCTATTCATTATTACGTGAAGCAAAAAAAAAAAAAACCTTTTTACGAAAATTACGCGGACGGAGGAGTACCTATGGTTTAGTATAGTTTTTATGGAGGAGGAGTGCAGAAAGCTAATATTTATATATAATATGTATCAGAAATAAATTAAATTAATAAAAAAATATTACACACACTAGCATGTGTTTGACACAGACTATGATTCAAGATGGCTACCTTAGAATACTGACTTGGCAGCATGGAATTAGTATGTAGTAGGTATCTGCTGGGGTTGCGGGTTTGTCCCAAAGGGATATCGCGGCCCCGGCACACAGGCAACGGAAGGAACACGGGTGGGTTTTAGTCAGTAAAAGTCTGACACACCCTCTCGCTTTGCCCAGAGCGGGAGAAGTCATTTGATGATTTCCCATCCTCAAAAAAATAAAAAAAATAAAGTAGGTATACATGCAATTAGTATGTAGTTTACATGGAATTAGTATGAACTATCCTAAACTATCCTATCAAACTTAATATTTAAATGAGTTTTGTTCGAATTTCGACCACTGAGCGACCACTAGTTTTTAGTAATATTGCTAGAATCCGGACACGAATCCGGAATTTGGGCTGTTACTGGGAATTTCCTAATGGAAACCTGTCAGACGCTGACCTGGGATTCGAACCCAAACGCGCCGTCTTGGTCCAGTAAAATAATAATAAGTCCCACTGCTGGGCAAACCCTCTTCTTATACAAGAAGGACCGAGTGGCAGCACGTTTTAATTTAAAATTTGAATATTTCTGTAATTTTCAGATTGTTTCGAAAGAATATCAATCGGCGAGCAACTGCCCCCTGACGCCATCTACCGGAATGTGACTGAACTAACAACGCGTGAGTGTGAGCAGATCTGCAAGCAAGACAAACAGTGCCAGAGCTATGATTATGGGTGTGTATTGCTGAATATAGATGGCGCTACTAGTTATAAAGTAAATCCAAGTAATACAAGTTGGCGACTAAGCTGAGTTGTTTGATGGCAATTCATCGGCAGCCACGCGTAGCTGTCATTGGTAATATGAGTTAGAAAGGAGTAGCTAATCAACTAACTTTTACCAGATTCGAACAACACATAATATAAGTAAATCCTATAGGTATTCGGTCCGACTTTCCGCAGTAGCAGATTGTACTATAGTATTTTTCATTTTGATCTTGTCGCCATTAATTAATTAGGTACTGTCTTTTATTTGTAAGGAAAACCTAAATTCTTACATAAGTTCTATTGTTAGTATTTCATTTTGATTCTTTTAATAGTATAATAATAAGCAACTATCAATTTCTTCTTTTCCAGAGTTGGCGCAAAAGGCAATGCAACCTGCAACCTAAGCAACAATGATGAAAAGTCACTAAAAGAGAAGAGTCTCCTTCTCAAACACCCTGACTATGACGTCTACGTCCGTCGGTTCCAATGCGAGCAGTCCCCCCCTTCCCCTATCCAAGGACAGTTCGACGACCCTTCAGATGGACCTGGACCCGCGCACAGACCCGTCTTCAGACCCGTAGACGACCCTAAACAACCTTTTACAGATGACTACCTCATTTCTGGGGACTTAGAATCATATGGTGTATCAAGACCAGTGTACAAACCTCAGTATGATGAAAGACCTGATGATTATTCAAATCCTAAACCAGATTTGGATATGGGTCCTAGTTATGGAGCTCATAAGCCTCAAGATATGCCGTATAGACCTGAAAAACCAGATCAGGATGGTTTTAAACCAAGGCCGGATTCTCACGATATACTGCAGTTACAAGATCCATATAGGCCAGGGTATCCTGTTAATGATTACAATAGGCCAAGACCACCTCTTTATGAGCCAGAAAAGCCTGAATATCACTACATCATCAGGCCAAATAGGAAGCCTAGACCACAGGCAGACACTAGTTATAATAAACCTACAAATGATTATCCTGCTAGACCTGGCTATGGTCAAGAGGATCCTGGTTATACAAAACCTACGAATGATTATCCTAGGCCAGGATATGGTCAGGCCGACCCTGGATATTCAGCAGGTCAAAGACCATACCCACATAAAGACTCGTACACTCGTCCAAAGCCTGGATACCAAGGACCAGCTGGTGGTTATGGTCAAAATTCCCCATACGACGATAATTCAATTCATGTCGAAATCTACGACCCTCCTAGACCTTACAAGCCTCCAAAGCCAACTTCTGGGCAAGGAATCTATGGTTACGGGACTTATTCGAGCCAGAATTCCTATTCGCAGTCACAAAGTAGTCAATCTCAGCATTATGGATCTGTTGCAGCAGACAGTGGTTATGGTAGTCCTTATAGACCCGATCCTAGGCCCGAAAGGCCAGGCTATGGAGAACCTAGTGATACTGGATATGGCGGTGGGTCGAAGCCACAAAAACCTAGCAATGACAGACCAGCTCATGGAGCTGAGAAACCCTCATATGGTGCTGAAAAACCGGGATATGGCAATGACAAACCATCTTATGGAAATGATAGACCATCTTACGGCGTTGAAAAGCCTTCAAATGATTATGAAAAACCTTCATACGGGAATGATAGACCATCGTATGGAAATGACAAACCATCGTATGGAAATGACAGACCATCCTATGGAAATGACAAACCATCAAATGACAGACCATCTTATGGAGCTGAAAAACCAAGCTACTCAAATGATAAGCCATCATATGGAAATGACAGACCATCTTACGGAAATGACAAACCATCATATGGAAATGACAGACCATCTTACGGAAATGACAAACCATCATATGGAAATGACAGACCACCTTACGGAAATGATAAACCATCATATGGGAACGACAGACCATCGAATGACAGGCCATCATATGGAAGCGACAGACCATCAAATGATAGACCAGCGTATGGTGTTGAAAAACCGGCTGCAGACAGTGGTTATGGTTCTAACCCATACAGACCAGATCCTAAGCCAGACCGACCTGGTTATGATGAACCAACCGATACCGGCTATGGAGGAGGTTCAAAACCACAAAAACCTATTAATGACAGACCATCTTATATTCCTCAAAAACCTGCCTACGGCAACCAAGTTTCCTATGGCAGTAACCAAGCATCATTTAGCAGTCAGAGCGAATATAACAGTCACCACGCCAGTTACGGCAGTCAATACTATGGAAACAAGCCCTATGGTCAACAAGACACTGGTTATGGGTTGCATAAACCCAGCCATGATTATCATAGGCCTTCGTATGGGACTGGTTCTTATGGTGGAAGTCAGGGGGGATATGGTCATAATCAGAGCTTGTATGGCGGTGGACATGGGTCTGTTGATAATGATCAAGGAGCTTATGGGGGACAGGGCAGCTATGGTGGTGGTCAGGGGTCTTATGGAGGTAGCCAGGGATTGGGAAGTGGATCTTATGGAGGAAGCCAAGGGTCTTATGGGGGAAGTCAAGGCTCCTATGGCAGTAATTCTGGTTCTTATGGAGGATCTCAAGCATCATATGGGTCTAATCAATCGTCACAAAGCAGCAGCAGTAGTTCTTACGGTAGCCAGGGATCTTTTGGCAGTCAAAATGATTTCAACAGTGGATCTTATGGTGGAAGTCAAGGGTCCTATGGAGGAACTTCAGGGTCTTATGGAAGCAGCCAAGGGTCTTATGGAGGCAGTTCTGGTTCTTATGGGGGTGCTCAAGGGTCCTATGGTACTCAAAATGATCAGAATAGACCTTCGTATGGCAGTAAACCATCTAATGAAAAGCCGCCGTATGGGAAGCCGCAGAAACCGAAACCTTCTTATGAAAATGATGACGCTGATTCAGGTAAAACTCTCTTTTACTTTAAAGCGCCATCTCCGCGGTCGAGAAAATCGTAGCGATAGTCTCGCCGTGCCATCAAATTCAATAGTAACTCTATGAATCAATCTCCACACGGCGAATTTCATAGCAGCGATAATTTGAAGGCACAGCCTGACTTTCGCCCCGATTCTGTCCGTTCCAGTCCGTGGAGATGGCGCCTAAGATCTAGAACTACTGAGACCATGGATGATCATGGATCAAAAAGTTGTCTAATAATTAAATATTGTTATCATTAAAATTAAGTCATTGTGCATTAGAACATTCTAAACGCAATTTTTTGCCAGTGGGGTTTCTTTTTTCCTAGATATTCTTCGTTCACCAATGTAAGCTTTAATTGGGACGAAACAAAATGAAAAAAATATATATATTGGGTCTCGCTCAGGAATACAAAAAAAACAAACGAAAAGAAAAAACCCGTACGAGGCCAAAAACGCTCAAAGTTGTTAATGTAAATCAAGTTTCCACAGTAATGTAGGTATTTATGATTATAAAATCACTCCCCCTATCTGCTTCAAACAAAGAAAGAAAGAAAGAAAAGTATTTATTGAGACTCGCACAGGAAATCACACAATAAACTAAAAACACAATAAACATAAATAAAAAACAAAGTAACATTAAAATTTAAAGAAGGAAGTCCTGTACGAGGCCAAAAGGCTCCTATCTCAGCATGATATGCTATCAAAGCTACTACTTAATTAATTAATTTCCTATAGGTTACGGCAAACCACCAACTTTCGACGAAAACCGACCCGACTACATCAACCCAGACGAACCAGGTTACGACAGTGACGCAGATAAACCAGCGTACGGTAACGAAAAACCAAACAGAACCGGGTACGAAAAACCGAATGTCAAACCGGTTTATGAGTACGAACTGGACAAACCTGGGAATGTGCCTAGTTATATCGCTAGGCCGGGTGGAGAGGTGGTGACTTCTAGGCCTATGGCGATTAGTGAATATGAAGATGCTTATGGCAGGAATCCTGGAAAGGAGGTTTATAAGGGTGAGTGGACTTTTATTATATAGAGACCGTACTAACAACCCACTTTTGCTTCACAAGGTTGTTATAAGTTTAATATTAATGTATTAGGTCTGTATACACATAAACCTTCCGGAATACATTCTCTGAATTATGTTGAAAACCTCATCAAAATCCGTTGCGTATTTAAGAAGAATTACGCGGACATACAGACAAACGCGAAAAGCGACTTTGTTTTATAATGTGTATAGGGTTCAAAGTTCACTAATCCTTCATAGAAAAGGGAGGATCCTCCGAACAGACCGGTGTTGTATGCAGACTTTGGCGTGGTTTCAGAGTTTGTATTTTTTATTAATTTAATATTTGGCGTTGTGGATGCCGCCACATTACCGTGATTTTGTGTAAACATATGATAGACAAGGCAAACCCTAAAGTCTGTCAAACATGGGGTATTGTTTGTCGCAGTAACTGGTTGTGGACGCCACATAGGCAGTCGCTCCATGTAAAATACTGGTATTCAGCTGCATTCGGTTAAAATGGAAGTACCATTATAGTTGCGAAAAGGCTGGGCCGATGATGATGATACGACGGAAGATTAGAGAGGCCTATATCCAGCAGTGGGATGCTTTAGGATGATGAACGTGTTGATGACAAGAGCAGGAATGTCTGTCTAAGCAACGGGGTACTGCACAACGGGTCGAGAGTTTAAAATTCCTGCTTCGAAACTAATATTTATATGGCCTATAGATAGAGCTGTTCCAAGTCTGTGCATGTGAGATTTGTGTCTGTAAATACAGCCACGAATAACTATGAGAAATTCTTAGTTTGAGCCAATTAAAAAAAAAAAAACAAGAATCATTTCAAAACTAACAATAAAACGTATTTAGCAACGGTCTTTACACATACACACGCTGGTACATAAACAATACGTAATTAATTTAAACTATTGAAAGAATACGAAAGCTTGTATTGGTCTGCAGTTGAATATTTACTCGTAGTTTTCAAATGATTGTTCTTTGCGTAGATACTAATGCCCATCTGGCGGAAATGTTAGTAGATATCGCCAAGTCGAGCAAAAACAAATAAACAGAGGCACAGCCGTAACATCCTTTTCTCGAAGTCATTCAGGGCATTTATTAGGAGGACAGATATTAAGGTTTTCTTCGCTCTCTTTTTAAAATTAATATCTATTTTCAGTGGCTAAGTAATAACAGCCGCATGGCTACCCATGCGGCTTAACCCGATGGATCTACATCTATCAGGCGAAGCTACGCTTGCCGGGGTTGGTCCGTGGGTGACCATCTTTACATACCGAGACTCCTGCGTGCCTCGGAAGGACGTTAAGCCGTTGGTCCCGGCCGTCATTCGTGGATCTTTGAGCCTTAAATCTCTTGAAGCCCGAAAGTCTGACACCAGTCTTACCAAGGGGTATCGTATTACCCAGTTACTGGGTTGTGCAGGTCAGATAGGCAGTCGCTCCATGTAAAATACTGATATTCAGCTGCATCCGGTTAGACTGGAAGCCGATCCCAAAATAGTTGGGAAAAGGCTAATCTTTTTATTTTAAACACTAGGAACTGAAGTTCGGAAGAAGAGGAAGCTGTTTTAATTCCAGCTTGATGGAAATGATCATATGCTATAGGTAAATCTGTAGGCTGAGCACGAGAATCGAACTACAGATTCAGATAAGCTATTCTCTAATAGGCGGTAGTAGATACAGCAGATTATATCCTGATATATATTCATGATTCCACGTGTGTAGGAGTAAAACTAATTCATGTAAGAACATTAGGTAATCTAACACCTAACTCACAAAATTTGATGAACCCCATAACTCCATTTAACAATCAAAACCGGCCATGGGAGAGTAAGGTCATGAAACTACAAACATTCAGATGCAAATGATACTAATCCATGATGGCGGCGAAAAACAATGGAAACGCGACCCGAGGTTGAAAGTGACGCATTTTGGGCATTTACAAAAGGTCATTATTATGGTTACTGGCCTTAGTTTTGATGTGGATTAAATAAAGTAGCATGTAATGGGTAAATTGGATGTTGATGTATTTCCCGAATGCATAGGAGAGCTGCTGTCAAAACCACGGTCATCTCCGCGAGATGTTTTGTATCCAATTTCCGCGACTAAACTTCGCTGAGTAAGAGTTTGTCAGGACGCCACGTTT
Source organism: Agrochola lota (assembly GCA_947364205.1). Taxonomy (NCBI): domain Eukaryota; kingdom Metazoa; phylum Arthropoda; class Insecta; order Lepidoptera; family Noctuidae; genus Agrochola; species Agrochola lota. Next base: position 8,565,728 of record OX376245.1, on the reverse strand, counting down.
AGTACTCGTTCATGCATGAATGAAAACATATGATTTGAATACCATACTGATAAATCTTGTCCTGAGAGACACAAAGAATAAAAGAAGGTATTCTATGTACACATTAGAATAATTATATTGAAGAAGTTCCTCTAGGATACCAGTGAAACTGCAGACAAGAGTCGAAGGAGAAAACCTAGCATCTTAAGCGCTTGCGATGCTTCTTTTCTAAGTTCTTGAAAGCACAGCATATGGAGACTGTCAGAAAATAAAATGTGGTCAGAAATTTCTGTAGCCAAACTTTCTATTCACTGCTGATTGACGAAGCCATCTCTTCCATTCGCGAGGAAGACATCATTGTATGCGAAGAAGATATTCGAAAGGGAATGCAAGACAGCCAAATCGTTAAGAAACAGGCATGAATCACGTGCTAGCCTAACGCACTGCTAACTTATAGATGAAAAAGTATTTATTTGGGTACTTTCACAGGAAGAACAAATATCGAAAAATAAAAATAAACGCACCGAAAGTGTGTATTAAATTGAAGGGTGTGGTACAGACCATTAAACTTAACAACTTTCTCAATGGGAACAACATCGTAATCGTGTAAAACATACTACCTACCTCAAAAAAAACTTCAATGCTCACTCGACCCAAATGTATGGGACGGATCTGAAACATGCGGTATAAGAAAAAACCAGTAAGATGGTTGCAATGCAGAGTGTCCCCACCACAATAAACTGCAATATCACATTGACATTACCGATACCAAAACGGAAAGATAATACCCAAATTCCGTGAACTCATAATATAATGGTGTTTAAACCATGTCACGCGTACATAGATGTGTAGCCGCCATGAGGGCCAGATGAAGGCTAATCGTATTATGTCATTTGGTGCTTTTTGTGGTTGGCTAAGTGGTACATCCTTTGTGCAATTAAGTGATATGCTTGTGAGATTATGCTTAGGTGGGTTTCGGTAGACGGTCTTTTTATAAAGGGGAAAAATATAGTGCAACAAAAATGTTGGGTTACAAAGAGGTGTCTCTTCTAAAATGGAAAGTAAGCTGCTTTTACCGAAGCTTATAGAAACCTGTGTCCCTTCTGAAAACCTTTTTTTTTGGGTTTGCAATTATCAAATAAGTTCACCCGCTCTGGGCGGAGCGGGAGGGTGTGTCAGAATTTTATTTCTGTGTGCCGGGGCCGCGATATCCCTTTCGGACAAACTCGTAACCCTGGCAGGCATTGGCCCTTACGGACCCCGTCAGTTGGTGGCGCGCGTGGAACATAACGCGCCGTCGACCCGGGCCTGGTCCTTATCGGACGACGAACTACCCATTGCTCACCGTCCGCATGCCCGCGCCTACGGTGGCCGGAAGTCGGAAATGGATAGACCTGCAACACCAAAAATCGTTTTGACAGCAAACACAGTTGAATCTCTCGTGTCCCTGTTTTCAACAGCACCAATTTATCTACACTTTGAAACACAGAATTCAGCTAAACATTTAATTATTTTATCTCCACTGCTCTCAAAACAGTAAAGGAAAACATCGTGAGGAAATCGGCATGTTCTAGAACCAACAATTCGAAGACGTGACATCTACCAACCCGTACTGGGCTCACGTGGTGGATTACGGCCCACTCCCTCTCACAGAGAGGAGGCGTGGCCCAGCAGTGGGAACTTTATAGGCTATTTATGCTATACAACAATGTTAGTTGGTGGTTTTGTACATGCAACGTGATAGCATTTCTCAGAACAAGCTCTCTTACAAGGAGCTACTATGGCGGAAGTCAGGTAATTATAATCGTCATCGTCATTCTCCCTTTATTCCATTTTTTTCACCTTTAACTTAATAATACGGACACAGACTTCTCCATGTGTGTATTATTCTAGTATAGATAACTTATGGGTTGCAGCTGAAAATCAGCATCAGGTGGAACACCTTGTGTTGTCATCTGACATTATGCTGCTCTTTTGGCATTATAATCATTGTTTTCTGTTTATATAGTTTTATTAGCGCGATTTCACCCGCGTAACTGTCGATCCCGTGGAAGTATCGGGATAAAAAGTATCCTATGTCCTAATCCAGGTCATGGTCTACCCATGTGCCAAATTTCATTCAAATCTATTCAGCTGTTTTCACGTGAAAGCGTAACAAACAAACCCACTTTCGCATTTATAATATTAGTAAGGATAGTGTATCTTTTGCTGTAATGACAATAAATGCATTTTTCTTTTATTCTTTGGGGTTGACGAAGCATTCTTCTTCCATAAAACTCTAATAGTGGCCATATCAGTATGGCGGAATTCCATATTCTTTCATTCAATTTGGCATGGCTTTGTCCAGTCTTTGATGTACATACGAGTATAAGGTCTGAAATGTTGACACCTTTTAACTCATCTTCTCCCGTCATATCGGTATGAGCTATATGAACCCAGTGTTGTTTGCCAGACGTAGGTCAGTATCATTTCCCATGTTGGCTCTTATTTAAATGCTCTCGATTTTCCGCTCATACCCCGAAGGTCGTTTCCATAGTTATGCTGTATATCATCTCGTGTCCGGTCGATACCTTAAGTTTTTACTCAATAATGGCACATAATGGAAGGTCTAAACAATTTGCCCAAGCCTACCGTTTGCAATTTACTATTGGGGTGTGGGGCAAGTTATAAGCAAAATAATCAATATTGATACTTATCTATCCGAGACAGAGAATCGTAACTTTTCAAACTGCCTTCGAAACGCTTTTACAACTTCAACAAACACCCCAGCAAGGGCTTTGCCAGCCCAGGGGCGGGGGGGGGGCAAGTTGATATATGGAGGATGGCAAAAGTATATATGATGTGTGTGTGTATGTGTGTGTGTATGTATGATTTGTAGGTACAGTCAAGAACACATATAACTTTACACTTGTAGGGCGAGTCTTACCTCTACGGCGCACAATGGAGCCAATGTCGATGCTGCTGGACATTTGATTTTTGATAAATCAGTTTCAACTCAGTAGTCCCGATAGGAAGAGACAAAAATAAAAATTTCTATTTTTAATGTATGGATTGTAAACGGACCTTTCGGGTCATTTATATCCCAAAACTATTCAGAACTGTAGAGCTGAAGCCTAATATATATTATGACTGGGCCACCGACACATAGATACGAATACTACGTCCCCGGACTCCGGATTGGACCCCGTTTAGGAGATATGGAACTTTAAAAAACCAAATAAAAGTCGTCCAAATAAACAAAATTGACTTTATAGATATACAGTTTCTTTACATTAAAATGCCTTGTATTTAACGATTACTTTTTTTAAATCTCTAGAGGGGCAGCTGCCCCCTTTGCGCCCCCCTTGGCGACACCCTTGCATCCCAGTATAATATCATAGATAATGGAAACATGGTATCTTTTCTAATGAATCCAAAACTTATAACATTTCTTGGTAGCAGCTTTTCCAGTTTCCTACCATCTTCTTACCAGCATAATGCATTGCTTGTCAAACTTTTTCGGGTCAGTGAAATTGAAGGCACAAGAGATTATGATATTGACAACGCATCGGTGCAAGCGCTTGCTATTGCAGTCGGTCTATTTCTGTAAACATCTCATCGTGCAAGCTAAGCTAAAGTGAGTGAAGTGAGCTATCGTTCCCTTGACACTATTGCCAGCTCACTTCACCGAACGATGAGTTTTTTACACAATAAATTGGCTGGCGGTGGTGAGCACTTACCGTTAGGTGGGCCATCTGTCTTCTTTACCATCCAATAACATAAAAAACCTAGCAAATAGTCGCTTCATGTTCCTTCTTACACCAAACCACTTTAGATAGAGATCAGATATCAAGATTCTTTGAATCATTGTGTATAAAACTTATTGTTAATGTTATATCATACAGCCATTTGAGGTGGCCTTCGCCATTGTCTTTTGTTTTAAAAGTCTATAAAAAAATTAAGAAGTCTTCATATAAAATTTGTATAGAGTTATTTTCATGGTGAGATGAGAAAAGAATATCTGTAGTATTTCTATGTACTTTTAGGTTTAGATGGATGTGTAGAGAAGTCCTCCAAGTTATTATATAAAGAAAGAAAGAAAGAAAAATGCGTTTATTGGCATTACAGCAGAAAAATACACCTTATAACAAAAAAAAAAAACAGAAAACAATTATTAGAATGCCAATAGGGCCTCAGCTCAGCATAATGTCAGATAGCAACACAAAGTGCACCACCTGACGTTGATTTTCAGCTGCAACCCAGGAGTGCCTAAAATAAAAACTGGCCAAGTGCGTGTCGGACCACGCACAATGAAGGGTTCCGTAGTGGCGATGAATTTATCCCAAGAACAAACCTAACATTGTAGTTGCAATACATGTTTTCCCATACGGAGTGTATGGGAGATCATGTTTTTCAAACTGCAAATTTAAGTTGGTTGATTATTACTCATTAACCTGTACAGCCTGCTTAGCTCTGATAGTTTTTCTTTTAATTTCGTTATATGTACTACTGCTGTGATTTTTTTTACAAATCCAAGTACAAATATTTAGCTGATAGGGGGAGGGGGACACTTGAATCTAACAAAAAAATCAGTTTAAAGCTTAATATTTCGCAAACTTATCCCTGAATCCGAAAATGATTTTGACAAACTCACATTTTTGAAAGGCCTTTCTAACGAAATCCCACAACATGGGGTAGATGAGGAAAAAAAAACATCCCCACTTTACGTGTAGGGGAGGTACCCTAAAAAAATGTTTTTCTTGATTTTATTTTACCACTTTGTCGTCATGATTAATATGTATACATATGCCAAATTACAGCTTTGTAGTACTACCCGTCACTGAGCTAAGCCGCGGACAGACAGACGGACACACAGACAGACAGACGGACATGGCGAAACTATTAGGGCTCCTTGTTTACTACGGAACCCTAATAAAGACAGGGCAGTGTGTGTCCGTTTTAATAAATTAACAGAATAAATTAAAGGTAAGTAGTAAAAGATAGGATAACATGAAAAGCTCACAAAATCAAATAAAATGTTGTGACATACATCTGTGTGTGTGATGTGTTGTGAAAGAGAAACTAAAATGAATAAATACCCAATAGATCTGTGTCATAATAGCTACATTAAAATTAAAATAAAAAATAAATAAAAAGTCTATCCTCTTTAAATAGAAAGTAGGTGCCTTCAATGCAAAAAAAACGTGTGACTAGATAGATAGACATAGTGTCTGCATGGATTTTCACTAAAACTCAGACTGTGGTGGTGGTTGGTAGGTATTAATTCCCCGTATACTTATTTGTTATGTGGTTTACCACATAACAAATAAGTATTATTATTAAAATTCTGAGGCCACCTCTTAGATTGTTGTTATATTTATATAACAACAATCTAAGAGGTGGCCTCAGAATTTTAATATTTTGTTGTTCTTTTCTGTATAAAATCTAAAACAGTGGTTGACAAAATATATTCTCTGTGTTGCTGACCATTCATAAAACACATTATTTGAGACTCCGTTTGTCATAGAAAGAAAGAAAAGAAAGAAAAATATTTTATTTGGGACACGCACAGGAAATACAAACAGTAAGTAATAATAAAAAATAAAAATATAAAATTAAAATACAAACAGAAAAGTAAAGACCTGTGTCGATTCTGTAAAAATATCACCGTGAAAACTTGCGTGGAGTGAGCTGTCAGTGAAAACTCACTGATGCTAGGGATTGACCAAGCATTACATTTACAATCGTAATCGAGATTTAAATTATATTTTTTATGCTAATTCTATTGGACATTTTTTATTAAGTATTCTAAAGCTAGTATCTAAATGTCTAAACATTACATTATATACCCCCCTATATAGTAATGTTTAGTAAAATAACAAAGCAGATATCCAATCAGAAACTCAATTTTGTTTTATTCTATTTTGTTCCTAGACTAGTCCCTTAATATATATTATAACCTGAGGCGCGACGCGTTACGCACGTAGGTACCTACCAACAATAAATAAAATAGAACGTACCTACATAGGTATTTACACGTTGCTGCTACTTAAGTACTAAAGAAAATGCTCATCGACATAGTTTGTTATTATGAACCCATTGTTAACTTATATTATAAACGCAATCGAGTGTTAATAGTGTGTAATTTAACCCCACACAAACTATGTGGGAACCTACCTAAACGATGTAAGTAGTCATATAGATAAAAAGATGTGTATATTATTTGTACCTACCTACCGAATATTTTATTGGAGATAACCTACCTACGCGTTGAATAAAATCATATTCATCAAATCTTTCTTAAGTTCAACAGCTGACACTCTTGCAGCGCGCGCACACCGAATCACTTCACCACGTTGAAGCGGTAAGAATCGCGCTTGCGCGCTAGGTAGACACTATCACATTGAGATTTTTTTTACTTACTACGTACCTACATACTTATTTAACTTGTAACGCGTCACGTACTTGCGTACTAAATACCAACGTCCAATAAGTACCTACAATGTTTTATTCATCATCATCATATATAACCCAAGTAAAACTGACACTTGTAGCGCGCGCACATCACATCACCGAAGTGTTGTCGCCGAGGAAATAACACGCGTTACCATGGTGACCACCCGCGTGATCATTTCACCCGATTCTCAAAGAATCGGATGAAGTGATCACTTCGCGCAGGCGCGCCGCTGAGGAAATAACACGCGTTACCATGGTGACCACCCGCGTGATCACTTCACCCGATTCTTAAAAAATCGGATGAAGTGATCACTTCGCGCAGGCGCGCCGCTGAGGAAATAACACGCGTTACCATGGTGACCACACGCGTGATCACTTCACCCAATTCTTAAAGAATCGGATGAAGTGATCACGCCGCGCAGGCGCGCTGTTACGCACTTTGTTTTTTTGCTGCTTATTGCTGTACTTATTGGTACCTACTTATTAAATTTTATTTTATATATGTTCTGACTGCACATGCGTGACGCGTTACATACCTACAGGTTAAATAAGTAGTATGTAACTAGTTCATTTAAAAAAAACTAGTTTAATTATTGAAAACAAAATGTATCTAGGCAATAAACTGACTTTTTAAATGTACAAAACGGTATGATTTAGACATTGAATTATCTAAAAGTATTGAAATAAATAGGTACTCATTATTGACTCTGAATACGTATAGGCTTATGGACATGGCCGTCAAAGAGGGGAAAAAATAAATAAAGTGCGTAACAGCGCGCCTGCGCGGCGTGATCACTTCATCCGATTCTTTAAGAATCGGGTGAAGTGATCACGCGGGTGGTCACCGTGGTAAGGCGTGTTATTTCCTCGGCGACAACACTTCGGTGATGTGATGTGCGCACGCTACAAGTGTCAGTTTTACTTGGGTTATATATAATGATGATGAATAAAACATTGTATCTAGGTACTTATTGGACGTTGGTATTTAGTACGCAAGTACTTGACGCGTTACAAGTTGAATAAGTATGTAGGTACGTAGTAAGTAAAAAAAAACCTCAATATGATAGTGTCTACCTAGCGCGCAAGCGCAATTCTTACCGCTTCAACGTGGTGAAGTGATTCGGTGTGCGCGCGCTGCAAGAATGTCAGCTGTTGAACTTAAGAAAGATTTGATGAATATGATTTTATTCAACGCGTAGGTAGGTTATCTCCAATAAAATATTCGGTAGGTAGGTACAAATAATATACACATCTTTTTATCTATATGACTACTTACATCGTTTAGGTAGGTTCCCAGATAGTTTGTGTGGGGTTAAATTACACACTATTAACACTCGATTGCGTTTATAATATAAGTTAACAATGGGTTCATAATAACAAACTATGTCGATGAGCATTTTCTTTAGTACGTAAGTAGCAGCAACGTTTAGATACCTATGTAGGTACGTTCTATTTTATTTATTGTTGTTGGTAGGTACCTACGTACGTAACGCGTCGCGCCTCAGGCTATTTATATTAAGGGACTAGTCTAGGAACAAAATAGAATAAAACAAAATTAAGTTTCTGATTGGATATCTGTTTTGCTATTTTATTAAAACCCCCCCTATATAATAATGTTTAGACATTTAAATACTAGCTTTAGAATACTTAATATAAAATTATCAATAGAATTAACATAAAAAATATAATTTAAATCTCGATTACGTTTGTAAATGTAATGCTTGGTCATCCCTAGTATCGGATGGGGTGACACTGACAGCTCACTGCACGAACACTTCCCCTAAGTTTTCACGGTGAGATGGTTACAGAATAGCACAGCTGTGCGAGTCCAAAAAGGCCACTATCTCAGCATATTGCGGCGATATTTAAAAATAAATACCGCAGCGCTGGTATTCTGATAGGGCCCACTGTGATGTCACGGACCTTATTAATCTGTGTCACGGACACACCTACGGACATAGATAAATCCCATTAAGGGATAGACCAAATAATAAAGCATTAAAAATAATAAGAAATAAAATAGTACAAATAAAAACTGAAACTAAGTAATAAATAAATTAATCTATACACGCCCGACGTTCCAACATCACTTGTCCATAGTATAGACTATTTATTATCTATGGTGACAAGCGAAGGGACGCGGGCGCACTGCAAGTACTCTGTACTCTCATACATGAATACCTTTAACAGTCGCTATTGTAGTTGGTCAAAATTCTGATGTCTGGTCAATACCAAGTATACCTAAATAATAATAATAATACTAAGTGATACCAAGTATGTTGGTATCGCCCAGTTACTCAGTTCTCCTTTATTCCGTTTGCGACAATAAAAAAAAGAAATGTGTTCATTCGCAGAATTTGATTTTTTTATATGTTAAATTACCTCCACCAAACTGCTGTGCAGTTTGGTGGCAGACGTATCTCCTTTTTAGGGTTCCGTAGTAAACAAGGAACCCTTATAGTTTCACCATGTCCGTCTGTCTGTCTGTCCGCGGCTTAGCTCAGAGACGGTTAGTACTAGAAAGCTGTAATTTGCTATATGCATACGTTTACATATTAATAATGCTGATAAATGGGTAAAATAAAATCAAGTTTTTTTTTTTTTTTAAGGTACCTCCCCTACACGTAAAGTGGGGATGTTTTTTTTTTCTCGTCTACCCCATTTTGTGGGGTATCGTTATAAAGGTCGTTCGAGAATATTGAGAGTTTGTCAAAACCATTTTTGGATTCAGGGATCCGTTTGCGAAATATTAAGCTTTTAACTGAAATTTTTTGTTAGAGTCAAGTGTCCCATTCCCTGCCAGCTAAATGGTTATACTTGTTTTTTTTTTAAACACAGCAGTAGTATATATAACAAAATTAAAAGGAAAACTATCAGAGTTAAGTAGGCTGTACAGGTTAACGAGTAATAATCAACCAAGTTAAATTTGCGGTTTGAAAAACATGATCTCCCACACATTCCGTATGGGAGAACATGTTTTTCAACTACAATGTTAAGTTTGTTCTTGGGATAAATACATCCCAACTAGGGAACCCGTGATTGTCCGTGGTCCGAGATGCACTTGGCCGGTTTTTTTGTACATATAAATGTAGTTATAACACTTTTTCACGTTTAGGTAGGTACGCTGAACTATTCATGCAATTCTTAAATGAAACAAACTACAAGGTTTGACATTTTTCATATTTCTTCATAACATCACGTCATCAATTTCAAAGGGTTGGGCCCTTTGAAATTGATTGATCAAGAAATCTCATTTCTGCAACATTGTCGCGCAAGTGGTTCGCGAAAGTGTACCAGCCGTTCGATTCTGTAAAAATATCACAGTGAAACTTAGGTGAAGTGAGCGTGAAGTGAGCTGTCAATAGTGTTAATCCCTAGCATCCTGCCGGTCGATTCTGTGGCAGTGACAGCTCACTTCACGCTCACTTCACCTAAGCTTCACGTTAATATTTTTACAGAATCGACCGACAGATCCATTTATGGATCCATTGCCAATTCTCTTGTCACAAATGCCTCTAAACTAGACTAAAAATCACCAAAATTTTGTTTATTCCTGTCAAACGACGATTTCCCATTCTGAAATAGACTAAAGTGACACAACTTAACTATATTTTAGTTTGATGGCACTGAGTTATTAATTTAGTGAAAATGGCAATTTTGCTATTCTAAATTTGACGTTTTTCACCAAAAATTTTGAATGTCTAACTAAATCTGACTATTTTTAATCACGATTAAAAAGAGCAATGTCTGTTAATATTGAATCTGAAATGTTACATTACAGGCGAATGCTTATCAGCCAGGGAGGCAGTATTGTAACGTAATGCTCAAAATCGAAACTGTAACGTTACCTCTCCTGGTGAGGGAGCACCTTAACTTTTGACGTGGAGATTTTTACAGAATAGACCGTGGCTTCACTAAAAGTAAACAAATCAGAATCGCTCGATCTAAATTACGAGTCGGTAATTCACAAAAATTCAACAGAATGATGTAAGAGTGTAGTGTTATCATTTATCTTGTCCATTGTGCTGAAACCTTGGCTTTCGGCGGCACAATGATCGGAAGACTGGGTCTTAAGTGGCAAGGGTAGGAACTTAGATATTGAGTTATTATTCTAATGGTCTGTATTTTGGACAACACAAATGGTATTTGTAATTTACCTCGAGACACATTGGTTTTCTCAATTACCATTTGGGCGATTCAACAGCAAAACAATCAAAAACGACACAAACAAAGCGATTTAGAAAAAATACTACCATCTATTTAAAGGTTTGGTCACACCAACCTTTGGTGTATAGGTGTTTGGGTGCTTCATTCTCCGTCTCACTCACGGACATACCGTAAGTGAGACAGAGTTGGAAGCGCCCGTAAGGTCGGCCGAAACTACAGATTTCGCATAGGGAGTAGAAGCCCCTGATAGCTTTTTCAATTTATATTTTGTTCCATCTCATCAAAGTTCAAGTTAAATCGTCGCAACAATTCGAAGCTAAGGGTAAGATTCACAGACCGGACTTTAAATTTACTTTGCTCAGTAAAGTTAGCGTTTTATACGAATACAAGCCGTGCTCCCGATGGATTAACCCGTCGGCAAAATTGTCAAAATTCCATTCAACCTTTCATCCCCTATTTAGGTACTCTTGTGCAAAATTTCATGCTTCTACACCCAGCTGTTTTGGTAGTGCGTTTTCTGTCACTGAATTTAAGATTTTAACAAAGTACATAGCTATGAACCTTATTTCTTACGCAACATAAATGTTCATATTAGTACAAGCTAATGTGAGCAACCTTTTCATACGAATAGGAACATTCACGTTATACGAATAATGTTCATATTCGTATGAGATGCTTACTTCAATTATACCGGCTGAATTTTTTTACCGTCTCGAGAATAATATGGTGTGTTGTGTAAGTGGAACAGAAGCCATACCCGGGAATATTTGCTTAGTAGCATTGACCACGCGGGCGGGCGGGGATGCGCGAGCGGCTTGTGCGCCTGCGAAAGGATATCAAAGAGGCCGACGGCAAGTGCGGCGACTACCTATCGGCCGCTAAGGAAAGCTACGAATTCATTGACAAATTCCGCACATTTAGTAGGGTGCGTATGATTTGAATTTCGATATCTTTTATAGAAAAAAAAAAAAAAAACTATGCCATAGGCTTCTACTCCGTTCACCTATTATACCCTATTTTATTCGACACGGTAAAAAAGACATGCGGTAGATCTATCTTTCTTTCAACGTAATATAAAAGTGCGGACTGTAAATGTTGTATTAACTCAATCATAATGAGTAGTTACTCAATCAATCCTCAATCTTTGTCCACTTTTAAAATTCTGGTGAAAAAACACTTCCTCTTTCCTTAAACATCATCATTACATATAGTTCCTTATTCTTGTTTCATGTTTATTATTTTATATATATCTATGTAACGGACGCCGAGCATGTGCAACCTATTCGTGAGCAAAACAAAATTGTGTGCCGGTGTGATGATGAACGATCTTCAATACGTAAAAGTGGTTAGTCAAAGTATGAAAACCGAGACCCTATCTGTGCACCGTAGCACAAGTAGCGGCGGGAGCTCGGTGGACCTTTCACCCTTGTGAAGTGAGTTTTTTAGTTTCTAATTAGATTTAAGAGGTTTTAATTGTGTTCTAATTAGTTTCTACTTAGTAAAATTAGTATAAGGAATCTTATGTGAATCTTATAAGACCAACAACGTAGCATTTCTCGTGATTTTGATGTATAAAGAAAAATGTTAGTATATTTACGTAGATTTGAAATGAGGTTTTTTATATGTAAAGATATCCTCAGGATCTTAGTGTCAAATAAGAGGACTAGGCTCAAAACTACTTGCTGCGTTCCAATTCTGTAAATCGGTCCACGGGTTTTAAAGATAATAACAAATTTGTATAGTGAAAATGTTCAACAGAGATATTTTAAGCATTAATGTTCTAGAAACTTTTTAGTACATAGAGATACATTGTATATTGTTATGTGTTATGACAGAGGAATATAAGAGCTATGTTTTGTATAAGTTTGAGGGTAATCCGACTTAGGGAACTATTAAAAACAGAGCTCCAAAGAGCTGGACCATAGCGAAAATTGTAACTAGAATGGTCTCAAAAATCAGAGGCCTCGTTAAGGTAACGTAGGCTTAAGCAATTTTGTATAAAAGACGGGCCATTGGGCCATAGGGACACAGTCGGTTCCCAGCTCTCGAGAAGAAAACAACTTCGAAATAAATAAGAAGAATAGAAGAAATCTTTTATTGAAAAATACAGTCCACTTCAGTCTGGTCCATCGAGCGGCGGATATCAAGAACGAAGAAACCCGCCACAGGATCCTGGTCCACCAAGCTGCGAGGAAGAATCAACAAAGAATCCGCAGCAAGAGCGAAAAACGGAACCGTCAGTCAAGCCGGCGTCACCGAACCGACGTCACCGAACCGACGTCACATACAGGACGTCACATACAGGACGTCACATACAGGACGTCACAAACAGGACGTCACATACCGGTCGTCACAAACCGGACGTCACAAACTGGACGTCACCGAACGGACGTCACAAACCGGACGTCACAAACTGGACGTCACCGAACGGACGTCACAAACCGGACGTCACAAAGCCGAAGAGTTGCCGACTGAAGCCGTGCCGGACCGTGCCGACCCGAACAGGAGAGGATCGACCGAGCCGAGCCGAAAAGCCGCTGACCTGAAGCCGAAGAGTTGCCGACTGAAGCCGTGCCGGAACGTGCCGACCCGAATAGGAGAGGATCGACCGAGCCGAGCCGGAAAGCCGCTGACCCGAAGCCGAGCCGAAGAGTTGCCGACTGAAGCCGTGCCAGACCGTGCCGACCCGAACGAAGAGGATCGACCGAGCCGAGCCGGAGAGCCGCTGACCCGAAGCCAAACCGAAGAGTTGCCGACTGAAGCCGTGCCGGAACGTGCCGACCCGAACGAAGAGGATCGACTGAGCCGATCCGGAAAGCCGCTGACCCGAAGCCGAACCGAAGAGTTGCCGACTGAAGCCGTGCCGGAACGTGCCGACCCGAACAGGAGAGGATCGACCGAGCCGAGCCGGAAAGCCGCTGACCCGAAGCCGAACCGAACGTGCCGACCCGAACCGAACGTGCCGACCCGAACCAAACCGAAAACTGAAAAAAGTCGGGATCTTTCAAGATCCGAAGACACCTGAAAAACCAGAAGATTCCTGAAGAAAAGTCTCAAAAGACTTGGAAGATGGTGGTCACAAGGAGCCAAGGGGACGCAGCGGAGATAGAAGAACAGCGACGCACCCAGTTGCAGCAAGAGGCGCGACGCAGGGAAACGGAGCTGATAGAGCGAGAACGTCTAAGAAGAGTCTCACTGGACCCGCCGGCGTCACCTTTCTCCAAGCCAGCAGACACCAGCACAGCAGGACCTTCCGGGATTCAAGGAACAACAGCTGCGGTTCAACGAAGACTGGGATCACCAAGCAGATCGGTTAGGTCACAACGATCGACGACAAGTGTAACCACGCGGCTACGGATAGCGGAACTGGAAGCAGCAGAGAAACTGGCTACCATAAGAAGAAGGGAGTTGGAGCTGGAAGCGGACCTAGTCAAGAAGCGATTAGCCGTGGAGGTATCAGCTATCAACGACGATGAGAGCGTGCACGAAGAAGGACCCAGCCCTCCCCGTGAAGAGCCACATCAGAAGGTGGACGAGTGGCTGAGAACAAACCCCCTCAGCACACGGGGGGAGGAGGCATGGGGTGAAGAAGGAACCCGCGAAGAACAGAAGCAGCTGCGATTCGAGGTTCAACGTGCAAGATCACCGACTCCGACAAGGAACAGAAGCAGCATCGAGCACCTGGCAGCCACATTAGAGAAGATGGCGAGGCCCAGGCCTCGACACATGGACCTGCCGACCTTCTCCGGAGCAGCCAACGAGTGGTTGCCGTTCAAGGCAGCAGTACGAGATACGACCAGCATGTACCAGATATCAGCAGCAGAGAACATCCAGCGACTGAGGAGCTGTCTCAAGGGAGAAGCAAGAGACGCCGTGGCCGCCCTTCTGCATACGGCCACCGATCCAGACATCATAATGAAGACCCTCGAGCAGTGCTTCGGGAGACCGGAAGTGATCATCGACAAGGCGCTGGAAGACCTCAAGAAGCTGCCGAAACCGGGTACATCAGCTGCCGAACTGAACAGCTTCGCGATCAAGCTGCAGAACATCATCTGCGTGCTGAAGACGATCGACCGAAGAGGATACCTATTCAACCCCCTGATGACAAGAGAAGTGTTGGAAAAGCTGAGCCCGCATCTCCGATCCCGATGGTGCGACTACGCCTACGATCATGAAGGAACAGCGGACCCGGAGATTGTCGTCATGTCTCGTTTCCTGATACGCGAAGCGGACAGAGCGTTGCGGTACACATACGCTCCAGCTACATGCGCTGCAAGCCAGAAAAAGGAAACTCGGCCAACTATAATGATGAAAAGGAAAGCCAGCGTGTTCAACACTACTGCAGGAGCGGAAGAACAAAAGGATAAGTGTCCTAAATGTGAACAAGCTCACATCCTGACGCAGTGTCCCAAGTACAAGGCACTGGCGATAGAAGAACGCTGGAGGTTCTTAAAAGAAAAGGGGATATGCTTCAAGTGCGCCCAGAAGCAACACAGGCGCATGAGCTGCAAAGCCAAATCATGCGGTGTGGACCAGTGCAACCGACCACATCATGCGACCCTCCATCAAGCGAAGAGAGAAGACCCAAGGCCAGCAGAACCACCAAAGGAAGAAGCGGTCATGTCAGTGGCACCACGCCTAGCTGCCGGACCAAGAGCAGTCCTGCTGAAGATGTGCCCTATCGTCGTATCCGGACCACGGGGAGAGGCAAGGACATACGCCCTCCTGGATGAAGGAGCTACCATTACCCTCGTCGACAAGGACCTGGCAGAGAGCATCGGAGCAGAGGGACCGTCACAACCACTTCATCTGAACGGGGTCAACATGTCGCAGCAAGAGATGGAGAGTCAGCTGGTGAACATACGGATCAGAGGCCTGAAGAATGACAACAGCTACAAGGTCAGAGCGAGGACAATGAAGAATCTTCGGCTGCACCAGCAGTCTATCCCGGACACGCTGTTGGACTGCGAGCACCTACGGGACCTGACATCAGAAGAGGTGTGCTACGAGAAGGCGCGCCCCGGGCTTCTAGTGGGAACAGACCACTGGGAGTGCATCGTGTCCCGCGAGCTCCGAGTCGGCGGCCCTGATCAACCAGCTGCATCAAAAACACAGCTAGGATGGGTGGTGCACGGAACAGCGCCACGCAACGCCATCTATCAAGAAGGTAACGTGCTGCATGTCTACGAGTCCGACCGAGCGACGGGAACATGCAGCCAGGAACTTCATGACTTAGTCGAAGGCCACTTCAAGATCGACTCACTCGGCATACAGGGGAAGCCGAGAATCAAGGAGGCGGATCTACGGGCCATCGAGATAGTCGGAACGACCACAAAGAAGACTGACACCGGGTACGAAGTGGGACTGCCATGGCGACGGGACAACGTCACCATGCCGCCGAGCTACGGGCAAGCATTTCGTCGGCTGAAGAAGATCGAGCAGAAGATGGAAGAGTTCGCGGTCGAGTACTCCAAGCAGATCACCAACCTGCTGGACAAGGGGTACGCAACGCTGTGCGACGGATCCGAAGAGAAGAGCGCCATCTGCTGGTATCTGCCACACTTTGCCGTGCAGAACCCAAATAAACCCGGCAAGCACAGGCTGGTGTTCGACGCGGCAGCAAAGAGCAACGGTGTGTGTCTGAACAACGAACTGCTGGAAGGACCCGACCTACTACTGTCGCTGCCAGGAATCCTCTTCCGATTCCGAGAGAAGACGGTAGCGATCACAGCGGACGTGCAGGAGATGTTCCTGAGGATCAAGATAAGGCCGGAAGATCAACCAGCGCAGCAGTTCCTGTGGAGAGGCAACGAACGAGAAGAGCCTCCGAAGAAATACAAGATGACCAGCATGATCTTCGGCGCCGCAAGTTCCCCCTACATGGCCCACCATGTTCGGGATTACAACGCGGATGTGTACGGGCAGGGGTGTCCACGCGCGCTGGAAGCAATCAAGAGGAGCCATTACATGGATGACCTGGTGGCCAGCTACGAAAAAGCCGAGGAAGCTTGGAAGGCGGTCGAGGAGACGAGAGCGGTACACGCACATGCTGGATTCACGCTACGAGGATGGAGCTCCAGCGACAAGACGGTGTTACGCGACGTGCCTCCGGAACTACACGCCAACCGAGAACGCGTGACAAACGACTTACGGCAGCGGTACTGGGTTATACACTTACGACCCACGGTACGCGCCGTAGAGAAGAACTGCGCCTTTTGTCGAAGACGCCGAGCGACGCCGCAGCCACCAGCTACAGGGGACCTGCCACACGCCCGCCTCGACCCGTTCCACCGCCCGTTTACCAATTGCGGGGTGGACTACTTCGGGCCAATGATGGTCAAGGTGGGGCGCCTCCGAGAGAAGAGGTGGGGCGCACTTTTCACGTGCCTCACTTCCCGCGCCGTGCACATCGAGCTCGTCGCATCGCTCTCCACCGACTCAGCAATCATGGCGCTGAGGCGTATGGCTGCGCGCAGAGGCTGGCCAAGACTAATGTACTCCGACAACGCGACTAACTTCCGTGGGGCGGATCAAGAGCTTCGCAACGCCTACACCGAGTGGATGCCTGCCCTGCAAGACGAGGGGCTGCTGCATCGAATGGAGTGGCGCTTCATACCTCCGGGCGCGCCCAACCAAGGCGGCGCGTGGGAGCGAATGGTTCGCTCCGTGAAGACAGCTCTCAGCGTCACTCTCCGAGAGAAGGCTCCTGCAGAAGAAGTACTGAGAACTCTATTAACAGAAGCCGAGTTCTCCATCAACGCAAGACCGCTGACCCACGTCAGCGTGAACCCCAGCGATCCTGAAGCCCTGACCCCCAACCACTTCCTGTTGGGGTCATCAGATGGGCTGCCAACGACGGGGCCTTGTGACGAGGCCGACAGAAGAACCTGGCGAGCTAGTCAAGCGCTCGCTGACCACTTCTGGCGACGCTGGCTACGCGAGTACCTTCCCACTCTGGTACCTCGCGGCGAGCCACAGAACGACGTGCGACCGATGCAAGCTGGTGACGTGGTCCTCGTGGTCGACAACACGCTGCCCAGGAACACCTGGCCGATGGGAGTCGTCGAGCGCACACACCGCGGACCAGACGGCGGCATCAGGGTCGTCGAGGTGCGAACCAGAACCGGGACCTTCCGGCGCCCCGTGAGCAAGCTCGTCGTCGTGATGAAGATTGAAGAGGCTACGCGAGCTGCGCCGGGGGGAGAAATGTAACGGACGCCGAGCATGTGCAACCTATTCGTGAGCAAAACAAAATTGTGTGCCGGTGTGATGATGAACGATCTTCAATACGTAAAAGTGGTTAGTCAAAGTATGAAAACCGAGACCCTATCTGTGCACCGTAGCACAAGTAGCGGCGGGAGCTCGGTGGACCTTTCACCCTTGTGAAGTGAGTTTTTTAGTTTCTAATTAGATTTAAGAGGTTTTAATTGTGTTCTAATTAGTTTCTACTTAGTAAAATTAGTATAAGGAATCTTATGTGAATCTTATAAGACCAACAACGTAGCATTTCTCGTGATTTTGATGTATAAAGAAAAATGTTAGTATATTTACGTAGATTTGAAATGAGGTTTTTTATATGTAAAGATATCCTCAGGATCTTAGTGTCAAATAAGAGGACTAGGCTCAAAACTACTTGCTGCGTTCCAATTCTGTAAATCGGTCCACGGGTTTTAAAGATAATAACAAATTTGTATAGTGAAAATGTTCAACAGAGATATTTTAAGCATTAATGTTCTAGAAACTTTTTAGTACATAGAGATACATTGTATATTGTTATGTGTTATGACAGAGGAATATAAGAGCTATGTTTTGTATAAGTTTGAGGGTAATCCGACTTAGGGAACTATTAAAAACAGAGCTCCAAAGAGCTGGACCATAGCGAAAATTGTAACTAGAATGGTCTCAAAAATCAGAGGCCTCGTTAAGGTAACGTAGGCTTAAGCAATTTTGTATAAAAGACGGGCCATTGGGCCATAGGGACACAGTCGGTTCCCAGCTCTCGAGAAGAAAACAACTTCGAAATAAATAAGAAGAATAGAAGAAATCTTTTATTGAAAAATACAGTCCACTTCAATCTATGTATATATTTATGTGGTTAAGTTTATGCTTTATGTATTTATTGTGTGTGTAAATGGTACACCACTGACTACCTGCAGTATTGTCTCTCCTTCTCCCTTTAATCCATCCAAAGGTTGTCTGTAAAAGATCGCTTTTAGCGATAAGACCGCCCATTGTGTCACCCCATGTAAAATTTCTAAATTTATTTCTGTAATTTGTATGGTGTGCATAATAAAGAATATTCTATCTATTTACGCTCGCTGTATGTTTAATACACGCAAACTAACCGACGACTGAACAGTGACCCGCGAGTAGACCGTGAGTCATGTTAAAAACTCAAAAGCCGCTCCAAGACTTGTGACCAGGTCATGACGACCTGGGTGCCTATCGTGTGATGGATTGCTGGGAGGTAAGAAAGTAGTGGGATGGCATAAACAAGTTAATTAATTCGATTATCATTCCTTTTTTTTGTTTTTTAACAATTTCTAAATGCGACCTTTGCCAGCATTATCGACATTTTCATCGGCACCTCTAAATATTTTTGTAACTTTTCTACCTCGTTAGATATTTTAGAAAATTTGGTTACATCGAAAGGTTTATTAAAGTATAACTAACGAAAAGTGATATTTAGTGACGAGTTCTGGGAAATTTACAAAAAATATAATAATTGGGTTTTCTCGAATCTTATTAATTTTCGCCTAAGCTTTATGGGGTGCTTAATTGTTGCAAATGGGTCACACTATCACGTCGTAGAAAGAATATGTCAAATTACAGGTCACCCTGTATATAAAGAAAGAAAACGTTTATTTGGACACAGTTCGTGAAACACAAAAAAAAAAACAAACTAAAAGTGGAAGTAATCTTTTGGCAATAAGTGTGTGCCTCACGACTGCGCCAAAAAGGTTCATTTCAGCATTAATGCCAGACAAATGCTGCCTGACGCTGGTTTTCTAATGAGCCCTTATGGAAAAGTGACGGGGAGTACAAACAGTTTCAACATACCTAATACATCATTAAAATACTTCTAAATAAATAAATAAAATAAAAACAAATAAACGAATTACAAAAATAAAAAATACGAGAACAACAAGAACTGTCCAAGAAAAACCTGTTTTATAATAGCTGACAAGAGATTTATCATAGGGTTTTATGGTACTCGTAAATAACTAAAAAAATCCAAAAACAAAATATGTACTTATTAAGACGATTGTTTATCGTATCCATCAAGGATGAATGTTTTAAAAGCTTAGTCTCATTGTTTTGAGAAAAAAATTCGTGAAGTTTATTCTTGAAATCTTTATTGGGTTCCGTAAGTCGATGTGCCTCTTAGTTTGTGCTAAATTAATGTATTTTCTTTCCCTCTTTTGACGTAAATACTTTTTTGAAACTTCCAAATGGGAGGAATTTAAAAAAACTGATGATAACAAAATCAGGGGATAGTTTGATGCTGCAGCTACATATCCATCATTTACATACAATACTTAATTACACCACTCAATTGCTAAAGGATCAAAGAATTCGTCTCAAAGAACATATTACTCGTAACAAATTGACGTAAAACACACAGCCGTGTCCACGACACAGCCACACGACATTTTTTTTGCTTCTCTTTGTAATATGTAGGTATCTTTTTCAAGTACCTACAAAAGTTATATGGGTGTGCAAATTAGTTCAATAAGTATAATAGTTAGAAAGGGGTGAATACCTACAGAGATGACAGCTGATAGAGATGTATCGTCAAAGAAGTTGATAACTAACCACTGTAAGGACTATTCTTGTTTGCAGCGCTCGGCCGCTATAGAACCTGGCCGATATCAGGTGTGGTCATCGTGTTCACGGGATTTTGTTTTCAACCTGATTAGTTATGAACTTCTTTAATGGTACGTACGTATTTAATGGTAAGTATATTTGTATGTACGTACGTAAATACAAATAACTTGGGATATGCGCAGGATGATCACAATGTAAGTCATGTCTGATAGTACCTTCTCTTACGTCCTATATAAAGTTATGAAAAGATGGCAGAAAGGTTCCTCACAGCAAAATCGTTTAGCAAAATACATTCGACGACATATATTTAGTAACCTAATCCGGTTAACTGTTCTTAAAGAGTCATAAAAAACCCTGTAAGAAATCGACCTGTGTTTCACCTCTCAACGAGGCATCCTCAAGATGACGATTGACTTGTTGAAAACCCGGACATGACGTGTTGCCACGTCAAGCGCCGAACGCAGTGTGTGTTACTAAATGTACGTCGCCTATTGAATTTTATAATGGATTTCCGCAAAGTCACGCCTGAGTCAATTAACTATCTTAAATAATTTGGCGTCAGCACTTCGTTTTCAATCTCCCTCACGGAACCCTAACAAATAAATTGCTTTTAAAACGTCCGTACATTAGAACAGTCTTTACCGGATACCCACAATTTGTTGAATTACACGGAAGACTTTTTGGCGGCTGATTTCTGACGTTTTTTGTGCAGCGCCATCTTGAATTAGTATTGTCTTTGTCGCTATGCAATAGAAGTATTTGAATTAAAAACAAAATAAATCTGCCTAGCCTTTTCCCAACTATGTTAGGGTCGGCTTCTAGTGTAACCGGATGCAGCTGGATACCAGTATTTTACATGGAGCGACTACCTATCTGACCTCCACAACCCAGTAACTGAATAATACGATACCCGTTGGAAAGACTGGTTGTGAGACTTTCGGGTTTATGACGATCCGTAATGAAGGTAAAAAAAAAAAAAAACTTTATTTCAGACCTTTCCGTCCATATGATGTTAGTAATACACACTACTTAAAAGCTATGTTAGTAACAAATGTAACAAAACATATTCATAAATGTGTGGCACTGACTAGATGCACCGGGTACATGCATGCAATACGCCATAATGGCGCAACACGGCTTATCACTAATGACCTTTAGAATGCCGTTGACGTTCCTACGCACTCCGCGCATCATGGACGCAATCCTTTTTCTTAGGATGGTATTGATCCACGAATGACAGCCAGGATGATGTACTTTCCGAGACATGGAAATATTTGAATATGGAATAGAATTATTTGAATATTGAAGAGAAGTATTTGAATATTGAATAGAAGTATTTGAATAATGAATAGAAGTATTTGAATATTGAATAGAAGTATTTGAATATACATATATACACTGTATTGGCTGCTTCGTTGGTCTAGTGGTCGCAAGCACTACTGCTGAGCATGAGGTCCTGGTTTCGATTCCCAGATCGGGCAGTGATATTGGGTTTTCTCATCTGGATTTTTTTGTAGCAGCCCGGAGTCTGTATTTGTGCCCGGTTGACGGCTATAGGCTCGCCCCCTATTACATGGCACTTGAGCATAACTGCCGAAATGTGGATGTACTATAGGTACACCTCTGCATAACCCTTTGGGATTTACAAGCGTGATGTTTTGATTAAATCCAAATCTAATGCTAATGAGAACTAATCACCTATTAAATTGGATCACGAATAGAGGTGATGACAAAAACATTTTTTTACTCCGTCATGGAGGTTATTAAAAACTATTATTACGTTTTTTTTTTTAACGTAATCTAAAGATACGGCGATACATTGAGTTAACATGTGCCATGACGTCACGAGTATGTAGATTTTATACTTACTTGTGACGTAGCTACCAAACTCTCCAACTTAAAATGCGTTTTATCTAAGTAATTTTTTATTAATATGATAAAGCAAAAAATACGTGTCTAATATATTATCTGACTGACGGAGTAATTAGAATTTCTTTTCTTTTACCCAGGCATCATCCCTATTTGTGGATAACCTTCTAAAAAAAACCAAAAACGACAATTTTCGTACATTAATTTATGAAACCATTAAAAAACACCATGATATTATGTTAAACATTCCCATGGGAGGTACAATGGTAGGATATATTAGGCTTTTTGCCACAATAATCCTTTTTTAGAGACAATAGGTCGGCTGCCAAAGTTATCAGATGCAATGAACACAACAGTGGGTTTGTGTGGATAAGACTTAAAATAAAATGTTTTATATATAAAACCCAATTGCGACAAAAAAAGTCAACTAAAAAGGTATAAACGGACATCACAGACAGACACATTAAAAATCCGGAGTCACACCTGTTAGGGCATGAATCGAACAGATTACGTGTGACTCCAGATTTTTTATTTTTCTGTCTGTGATGTCTTGTTTATACCTTTTTAGTTATTTTTGTAGTTTTAAATAAAAGTAGTGTTTATTTTAGAAGCCGGTGGTTTTTGTTTTTGTAAAATGTGTTTATATTTTACTCTTTAGTTGTGGTACCTACCCCTCACAAATTCGAATACCACTAACTGCTATGTAAATAACAGTGACAGGGACTTGATTAAAACATCATCCACATAGACTAAGTAGGAAAAATACGTATTATTGAAGGTAACTCAAAAACTATCCAAGCAAAGTTCATAAAATTTATATGGGACCACCTCTGGAGTATGACCTACCAAACAAAAATAATCATCAAAATCAATTCATAATTGCCGGAGTAATCGCGTAACTAACATTAAAAAAAAACATGCAGTCGAATTGAGAACCTGCTCCTTTTTGAAGTCTCTTAAAAAATGTAGGTTGAGTGCAATCACAAACGTTACATTTACGTGAAAATCCAAAAAGCGATTTTCCCGTGAAATAAAGTTTACATTGAGAAAATGCCTAGGTATTCCATTACTAGGTGTTCGTAACACCATAAAAAACTTAGAATACGTTAGGAGATTATCTATCACTTTTGAATCTTACCTAGGAGTTGTTGGCAACACAGGGACATATATATTTCAAAAAGGTAACCTCGTCTTAGCAGTTCGCCTTATATTTCTCCACTTATCGTTCTACCAACACCTATAAAACTTCGAGCTTCGTCTATTTCCAACACGTTGTTTAACGATCCCATTGTTTAGTCAAAGGTCTTGTCCACACAATTCTATCCTCAATTTTCCATTCACATATAAGCTTATAGCAGACAATGCCTCTGTTCAGTTGCACTATGTTACGCGGCGCGATCTCATTGACCCATAAACAAACATTCATGCATATTTTAAAACAAAAACTTGTTAATTTCCAACAATTGTTCAATTAATAAAACGATTTAAGTTGTTATTCAATGAATAACGTAATAAAATAACAATTGAAAAGCAATATTGTAATTTTAAAATTATGTTATGATTAAATTAGAAATTAGGTTGAAATTGGAACGGGATTAAGTGCGTACCTATTTAAATAAAATTACGTTGTTTATTAATTCACAATAACAATTATGAATTCTTGTAATAAAAGTGAGGTGTATAAAACGGAATTTATTGGATTTATTGGATGATGCAAATGAAAAGGTGCTGTGAAAATGAATTTGTGGACTACAATATTTTTGTTTTGCCATTTTGTGTGTGTTGCGATTGGATCCAGAGTTATACTCGTAGAGAATGCACCAAGTATGTATTTTGACGTTCATGTTAAGATAAACAGTAATTTTAAGCTAATTTCAGTATTGTCTCGGTTTTTCCTGAATGCTTCAGAAATTCTGAAGCATTTTGACAGTAACTTCCGGTCTAAGTCAACGGTCCGTCTTCAGTCTTTGGAGTGACTTATTTTGGCTCAAGATTAAAATGTTAAAATTATTAATACCAAACATAAACAGTACCGTCGTTACTAAAAGCATTTTTGATGTAATAACCAATCATACCATCACTAATATATGTATGAGATTTATAATAGACTAGTGCTCCATCCCTGTTTTGCGCGGATGCAATGTATTGATGTCGCGACACGTCAAAACATCGAGATTTCTGTGCTTTATTAGTAGTTAGTAGTAGTTAAATGTTAATGTATTGTTATACCGGAACCTTCCGGAATAAATTCTCAAAATGATGGTGAAACCCGCTTCAAAATCCATTGTGCAGTTTAGAAGATTTAAGCGGTCACACTGATGACTTATGGCGCAGAAACGTGGTCGCTCACAATGGCCCTTATCAGAAAAAAGGCTAAAAGTTACCCAAAGGGCTGGGAGAGGGCTATGCTTGGAGATTCCCTACGTTATCGAATCAGAAATGAAGAGATCCGTAGGAGAATAAAGGAAACGACATAGCCCGAAGAATTGCCAAACTTAAGTGGCAATGGACAGGGCACATAGCTCGTAGAACAGATGGCCGAAGGGTTCTGGAGTGGCGACCGCGTACCGGAAGACGAAGCGTTGGAAGGCCTCCCACAAGATGGACCTATAACCTTGTGAAGGCCGCAGGAATCCGCCGGATGCTGGAAGCATAGAATCGGTCGAAGTGGCGGTGCTTGGGGGAGGCCTATGTTCAGCAGTGGACGTCTTTTGGCTAAAATGGTGATGTTGTAGCGGTCACACAGGACATGGAGAGCGACTTGGTCTTACTATGTATCTATAATGATTACCTGCTGATTTCTGAAAGCTATCCAATTTAAGATGTTGACAAATCTAACATCATTGTAATATTGGTTTATTTTGGTGAAACTATTAAACCAATTAACATCGGGTTGATCCATCAGGTTAAGCTACAATTGCCGGGGTTGATCCGTGGATGGGTGACCATCTCTCAACCGAGACTCCTCTGTGCCTCGGTTAGCACGTTTAGCCGTTGGTCCCAGCTGTCATTCGTGGATCTTTGACAGTCGTTACGGGTCGTCAGAAGCCCGAAAGTCTGACAACCAGTCTTACCAAGGGGTATCGTATTACCCAGGTACTGGGCTGAGGAGGTCACATACACAGTCGCTCCATTTTAAAATACTGGTATTCAGCTGCATCTGGTAAAACTGGAAGCCCACCCCAACATAGTCGGGACAAGGCTAGGCAGATTGATACATATACCTACATATAAGAGATTCCCTCAAGTTTTCAGTAATTTACAGAGATACTGAAAAATAGAACCTTTGTTCATAAGCATTGAGTCTAATTCGTAGCTTCAGCAACCACAATCTTTTGTTGTGTTTGCGTCACGCCTGCGTGACGATGATGTGACTGTCTTATTTTTAACAGAGGTCAAAATGGCATTAAGACCTTTTAAAATTCTAAGAATACCGTAGTTAAGATTCTAAAGATTACGAGTTATGTAATTATGTCTTATCTGTGGTAAATCTGTTGTCTTGGTGTTATTATGATCATTAACAGCCTTGTTGTTATCGCAGGTAAGTATCCCCCTTTGGTGCGATACTTCTCAGGGCATTGTCAATCTAGATTTGAACCTTCTTCCTTTCCATAGCTGATTCTTTTCTGCTTTTTTCATCTGAGAACTCCTTTAAGAAGTGTATTAGTAGTGGATTGGTGACACAATTGCTTACTTTTTAAATGTTGATATTTTCAATAACTGATCAAGTGATCTTTGAATGGGATCTTTTTTATTAAAATAATAGAAGAAGAAGAAAGAAAAGAAGAAAACAATACTTATTGACATAAAACAATTTTTACAGTCAAGGATAAGAATTCTCTTACTCCTGTGCTAACTGTGTTGCAGGAGCTAGTGTCCTCCCGTAATAAAAATACAAAGATTTTTTTGTTGTTTTATGACAACACAAAATAATAAAAACTGGCCTAGTGCGTGCCGGACCACGCACAATGAAGGGTTCCGTAGTTGGGATGAATTTATCCCAAGAACAAACTTAACATTTTAGTTGAAAAACTTGTTCTCCCATACGGAATGTATGGGAGATCATGTTTTTCAAACTGCAAATTTAAGTTGGTTGATTATTTCTCGTTAACCTGTAAAGCCTACTTAGCTCTCATAGTTTTCCTTTTAATTTCGTTATACACGGTTAATTTTAGCTCGTTCTGGAACGAAAAGCCATAAACTCGATCATCGAACTCGAAACGATTGGGACTATTATTTTCAATAAATTACAATTTAAAAAAAAACACGAAAAATCTAATTTATTGTTTTTTTGTGAAATAATGAGAACTCGAAGTAACTGCGATCAATGCATATGTGTGTAAAACGTATCGACGAACGGCAACACTTGCGAACGGTACCCATTGAAAAATCCATTCATCGATCAGACAGCATAAAAACACATACGCAATAGATAAATAGGTACACAAATAAAAATACGAAAAGCGAATTCAGACTTTATTTCTTAACCGTAAACGGTAACAATTAGAAATTTCACCAAACTAGGTACAAGGTAAGTAGGTACGCAGTTTACTAAAATTATTCTGAGAAGTGTCCGACCGGACTTCAAAAGGATGCACAACCGAATTCCGCGGTTAAGTGTATAAAAATAAGGTCTTAATTCGGTCCAATATTTTCATAGAAAAGGGCACCACCATCTTATAATGAACTCTATTCGACAGGTAAAACGATTCATTTTTCAGTTTACATTGCCTGCCTTTGTAGAAGCCGCCGCGCCGCGGCCGCAAGCAAGCATTGTCGCATAAAAATTGGTTTAGGCAGTATTATTTTTATTTATCATAAATATGGTAGGCAGGTATGCTTATTAAGTACCTATTAGCTCGATTGGTCGACACTCGATTCAAGGCCTTAAATACAACTCCCAAGCGTACTCGTCGTGTCTAGTTAAAAAGGTACGAGTACTAGTGATTTCGTGATGCGAGAGTGGTGAATGAAATTTCAATTAGTTTCTCTCGTTTACGAGGAGATGTGATAGTTGTAAACACCGTGCCGTGCTTTCGATACAAACGAGAGATAACGGAGGTGAATGAACTTACACCAACCTATCGTACCAGAAATGAAATACCTACTTGCAGGTAAGTACTTACTTGCAGCCGGTTATTCGTCCAACGTCCGTTGACCCACCGCGAGCTCGCTGTCAACTGATTCGCACACGCACAGCTGTGCCGCGCTACGTCATCACCGAGCGGATCGCGTACGATCTTGCGTTTATGAATGAAATAGTGGAAGCGCTACTAAGATTTAACTCGAATGACAGAATAAAAGTGATAAATTTCTAACTTCTATATTAGATGTCTTAAAAAAACAATAACAATGCTGATAGTACCTATTAATCGTCTGGAGTCACTGTGTTTCGGCTCCAGAACGATTTAAAATTAATCGTGTATATACTACTGCTGTGAATTTTTTCACAAATCCAAGTACTACCATTTTACTGGCAGGGGGGGACACATGACTCTAACAAAAAATTCAGTTAAAAGCTCAATATTTCGCAAACGAATCCCTAAATCCAAAAATGGTTCTGACAAACCCACAATATTTTTGAAAGACCTTTCTAACGACAACATGGGGTAGATGAGGAAAAAAAAAACATCACCACTTTACGTGTAGGGGAGATACCCTAAAAAAATATATTTTTCTTCATTTTATTTTACCGCCTTGTCGGCATGATTAATATGTATACATATGCCAAATTACAGGTTTCTAGTACTAACCGTCTCTGAGCGCGGACAGACAGACGGACATGGCGAAACTATGAGGGTTCCTTATTTACTACGGAACCCTAAAAAGGAAATAAAATAGACTTTCACTTTTAAAAAAAGATGTGTAAATCAAGAATCCCAAAAAATAAAAATATTATATACGTATATATACGAGTATATGAGGGGATATAATGTTTGTTAGTGGAAGTGTGTATGTATTTGTGTGTGTGTGTGTGTATGAATGAATGCGTATGAACTGTGACGTGACCAACCGCGCGCGAGCCGTGCAAGCGCTACTTCCAAGTTGCTTGCAGAAATGTTTTCACCATTGTCTAATAATTTATCCGTGTTTTCGCAATATCCCTAGGGTTTTCGCGAAAATTAGAATGATCAAATCATCCTAAGACATAAATATGTATCACTTTTTGACTTTTTATACTTATACATTTTGACAATAGGGAAGATCCCAAAAAAAAATTTTTTTCCGTCTTTGAAATTATAAAAAAATATTGGACACGTATTTTTTTTTTTTGCGTAATCTAAAGATTACGGCGATACATTAAGGCAAAATCGATGGCCCCACCGAATAAACGTGCAAGAGTTCTTACACAATTTTTTTTTTTTTAAATTTTTTGTTTCTTTTGTCTATCCTGCACCTACTTATTTTTTTTTGTGAATTTTAGACTCAAAACACGCCTATTATAATACTGAATTTCTTTATTCTAGGGAAATAATTAATTATTATTTTTTAGGAATAATAGTATAAGCTATTATTACACGCTTTTTGAGTCGCTTAGTACACAAGAATAAACATGTAAAAACCTACAGACTTTTGAGAAGATTTGTGATTGTTTTCGAATTTTGGTAATGTCTTCTTACACGTTTATTCGTGTAGAAATGTATGCCAATTTTATTAGTAATGTTTTATTCCACCAAATGGAAGTTTGAATATAAAAAGGTTATCAAAATTAAAGAAAAAAGAATCATGACTCCTACCGAAATACTTACAAGAAAAAGAGAAATAAATCGTGATTTATGGAAAAACCGCAAAAACAAAGCACAAAAAAAATCTGGTCAAAGCTTTGAAAGTGTCAGAACTAACAAAAAAAAACCCAGAAAAATCTATTGGACCACCTTGTAACTGCAAATTGAAATGTTATGAAAAGATAAATGAAGATATGAGGAAGAACATCTTTAAGAAATTTTGGAATATCGGCGACCATGAAAGACAATGGGATTTCATTAATTGTTACGTAAAGAAGGAACACGTTAAAAAAATTACAGTAGAACGCAAAAATAATCGTACTCAAACATTAATATACCAACTTCCTGATGATACTAATTTGAATATTAAAATTTGTAAAACCATGTTTTTAAATACTTTGTCTATTACGCAGCAAGTACTTTATACAGCTATTGAGAAATTAGGAAGTAAAAATAATATGAAAGATAATAGAGGAAATCATAAAAATAGGCCAAGGAAGATGTCAGAGGAGACTGAGAAAAGCATAACCGACCATATAAACCTCTTCGAAAGAGTTGAAGCACACTACGTTCGCAAAGATAGCCAGAAAGAATACCTTTGAGCAACATTAAATATATCAAAAATGCATCGACTGTACTTAGAATGGATGGACACAAACACGCAGTATAATATAACATGCAAAGCAACTAAACGCCAGTACGAAATCATATTTAACACCAAATTTAATATTTCCTTCCATAAACCTAAAAAAGATTTATGTGAAGTATGTTCGATTTACAAAACGTCTGATAGTACAAGAAAAGAACAGTTAAAAGATGATTATGAAAAGCATTTGAGAGAAAAAGAATTGGTGAGGCAGTTAAAGGAACAAGAAAAAGAAAATTTTTATAGAAAGGACAGTGTTGTAGCATGTTTTGATCTTGAAAAAGTGTTAAGTATCCCCCAAAGTGAAGTAGGAATATTTAATTATAAACGTAAGTATCCTGTGTATAATTCTACTGTTTATAATATTTTAGAGAAAAAAGGATACTGTTATGTTTGGCATTGTCAGATTGTGAAGAGGGGAGCCATAGAAATAGCGAGTTGCCTGTGGCTATTTATCCAAGCTCACGTTGAGTTAGGAATTAAAAATATATCTTTTTACCCCGATTCATGCAGTGGGCAAAATCGTAACCGATTTGTGTTTGCCATGTTCTCTTTAGCGTCGAAGAAATTTAACATCAATATAACTCAACGATTTTAAGAGAAGGGTCATAGCCAATCGGAGGGTGACTCTATGCATGCTGCTATCGAGCGTTCAAAGAAAAGACATATTATATACACTCCCGATCAAATGTATTTCTTGATAGAGAATGCTAAAGTTACTGGGCACAAGTTATCAAGTAAAACAAATGACACAAAATGATTTTATGGATTTTAAAGAGTTAATAAACGGGAAGAATCGGCTAAGGGACACAAACGGCGATAAAATTTACTGGAGCAAAATAAAAGAAGTAAACTTTTCTCATGATCATCTTCATACAATATACTTCAGGTATAGTTTGGAAGATGAATTACGAGAGATGCAAATTATGACAAGGACTAACTCAAGAAGGCAGCGTGGAGAACGTACAGAAGATGCTGAAAGCTTAAAACTAGCGTACGCTGGAATGTTGCCTATACCACTTTCATTATTTAAGGATTTGATAAGTCTGTGTGATTCAGGAGCAATACCAAACCATTATCAAAGTTTTTATAAAAATCTACTGCCATTGGAAAACTCCATCTCGGTCTCCAACGACAGTGTAGTGTTTCTAATATTCCAAATCGTCATTTTTATTTTTTATCGAGAAGACTAGTGTGTTTACGTGGATAAATACATAATTATATTTTTTTGTTCTATATAATTGTATTTTATTTCATCCTTTTTCAAAATTATTTATATTATTATACCATGCATTAACAAAGATGTATTACATAAATGGAAACTGATGATATTAACACTAATATAAATGCATACGATCTTTCCAATCATTTACTAGCATAACAATGTACTATAAACAAGCGTGTAAATAGACAAAGCTGGGTTAAAAAATAAACTTGATTTACGGAGAATAATAGTGTAACGTTACAGTATGTTTTATTTGTTGTGTATGATTACACGAATAAACGTGTTATGATATATTACTGTGATCTAGTCATGCAAATTTCACAAGAGTAAAAACATTAAATAGTTTTTCATGAATTTCCTGAAACTCGTTGATGTTATAAAAAAAGTAAATATACAAGTCTATAGTTTATTTTTTTACCTATAATTCGATTATATATTATTTATACCTACTTACACTTAAATGAGCGTTATTGAAGTTTAAACGTTTTTATTTTTTGCTGAAAAGTTGTCATTTTTCTCTTACACGTTTATTCGGTGGGGCCATCGAAATGTGCCATGACGTCACGAGTATGTAGATTTTATACGTACTAGTGACGTAGCGACCCCCACTCCCCAACCTAAAATACGTTTTATCTAAGTAATTTTTTATTAATATGATAAAGCAAAAAATACGTGTCTAATATTTTTTTATTATCTGACTGACGGACTAATTAGAATTTCATTTTTTTTACCCAGGCCTCATCCCTATTATTGGCCTGCTGGAAAATTGCATATTAACCCCCCAGATTCAGATAAAACCTTCTTCTTCGAGCAGTGTTGGCCAAGTGTTAAAGCCCCGATTTTCCATCGTGGGTCGTGGGTTTGTTTCGGCAGGCATATTACTATTTGTAATTTATTTCATCACCACTGGTCTCAAAATCATCTCATCATCAAAGAGGCGTGGCTAAGTAACAACAGCCGCACTGGTCGATCCATCAGGTTAAGCTACGCTTGCCGGGGTTGGTCAGTGGATGGGTGACCATCTTTACATACCGAGAATCCTCCGTGCCTCGGAAAGCACGTTAAGCCGTTGGTCCCGGCTGTCATTCGTGGATCTTTGACAGTCGTTACGAGTCGTCAGAAGCCCGAAAGTCTGACACCAGTCTTACCAACGGGTATCGTATTACCCAGTTACTGCAGTTACTGGGTTGAGGAGGTCAGATAGGCGGTCACTCCATGTAAAATACTGGTAATCAGCTGCATCCGGTTAGACTGGAAGCCGACCCCAACATAGTTGGGAAAAGGCTAGGTAGATTGATTTTTTGGTCTCAAAAAATCATCTGACATCCACCAACCCGCACTGGTCCTGTACGGTGGATTATTCAAACTCAAATTCAAAAGCAATTTATTCAAAATAGGTTAAGAATCAGCACTTTTCGAACGTCAAAATTAAATAAGATAGTCCCCCAAAAACGCCCGCCCTTCACCACTTCCTAGTGCTTTAGCTGGGAAGAAGAAGTGGCGCAACAAACTCCCCAGCACAGCTGTTTGTTCAGTTGCAAAAACTTAATTCTATACAATAGTCGTTATGTAAAATAATATACATCTTCTTCTTTTCGTGTGGTTAGTGACTAACCTGGTGTCAGAGTTTTAAAGCCGCCCTTGGGCCTCTGACTTGGCTTCACATGCCGTCGAGAAATATCTCTCAGGCATGCCGATTTCCTCACGATGTTTTCCTTCAACGTTTTTGAAGCAAGTGATAATTACACAATACGCACATAAATCCGAAAAATCAGACTTGCGTGCGTTGGGTTCGAACTCGAGACCTTTAATATACATTATGCAACATAAAACATTAAATTGAATTATTTGCTATATGTCAGATAGCACACGGCAATATACCAACAAAAAATAATCAAAATCTATACTCAAACGAAAATATCTAAAAAGTAAATATAATTTAATGGCCCCACTGTCACAGAGAGGAGGCCTGTGTCCCAGCGGTGGGACCATTTTATACGAATATGCTGTTATGCTTGTGCTAATTCTGTGATTCCGCTAATTATCTCAGTAGGTCATATTTATTTTTAATTCTGACTTAACGGATCTTCACCAAGGTTGCTATTCGCGTATTTTTTGTCAGTACGTTCTTAGGATTTATTGTTCCTTATATAATGAAGTTTAACTAATGTTCTGTTTGGGTAGGTACTAATGTTCTTTACAATGACGTAAGCTTAGATTCTGTTTGTGCTTAGACTTCTGTTTATCTTCAAAACCGTTGTCTTTTGCACATATTTTCATTTGTTACTAGATGACCCGGTGAACTTCGTACCACGTGAGACGAAATTTAATTACTTTTTCGGTTTTGCCTAATTTCCTATTTTTTATATTCAAATCGGTCTTGCCATTTTCGAAGACTGACGCCCGGCAGTTGATTTTATTATTGATTTGTAATTCGGAACAAGGAATCCAGCGAGTGATGTTAGTAACATAAATAACTTGTTATCTAGTGTTAATACCAATCACCCTCCGCACAAACTACTTTACAATTGGAGAGCTGAAGCTCGCCGCTACAGTTCTCAGGGTTGCGACTGTCTCTCACTCTCCTCAGTAGGGAAGCTGTTTTCTTGCACACAATCGCGTGAAACCTGTCGGTACAAGCTTGCGTAAACATTTCCGACGCGCTGCAGTAGGGAAGAAGTCCAAACAACATCCAGAAACTATTGTTATACTGGACGCGCAGGACTTCCAGCGATCTTTTGGTGTAATTGACCCATAAATAGATTGCTCGTGTACAGACTCTGGCAAACAGCCTTGAAAATTGTGATTTTTACTAGGTCTGTACCTACACCGAGCAAATCTACGGGCCAACATGTTTCACCGGACGGCGAGTACCCTGCGCTTGCTATATTTTTGTAACAGATTTTCTGTTAATTGAACACGTTACATGTGCTCTTCACGAGGTAATATTGTTAGCTGAACGTGGTGTATTTACAGTAAATATCTAAAAAAAGTTTATCAATCTGCCTAGCCTTTTCCCAACTATGTTGGGAACGGCTTCCAGTCTAACCGGATGCTGCTAAATACCAGTATTTTGTATGGAGCGACTGTCTATCTAACCTCCACAACCCAGTAACTGGATAATACGATACCCCTTGGTAGGACTGGTTGTTAAACTTTCGGGCTTCTGACGACCCGTAACGACAGTCAAAGATCCACGAACGACAGCCGGGACCAACGGCTTAACGTGCGTTCCGAGGCACGGAGGAGTCTCGGTATGTAAAGATGGTCACCCATCCACGGACCAATCGACCTGTGCGGGTGTTGTTACTTAGCCACGAGCTAAAAAAAGTTTATACCCTGTGTAATTTAATGTGATGTATTGACCAAAATATAAAACAAGTCTTGGAATAGAACTAAACTAATGGTCGTGCCTTCTCTGTTGATGACGTATCATCTAGAATTGTGAGGCCATTTATTAAAGAGGTTGTGTGAATTTGGTTGATATATTTTATGTGATCAGTCTACCATCCTGTCAACCGGTTAGACTGGAAGTCGACCGCAACATAGTTGTGTAAAAGCATATGATAACTCGTCCATTCTGGTTGCAACGGACCGAAGAGAAAAGTATTCTACCTAGAGCGTAGTAAGCCAGTAATTCACCTTTTTAAACCAACCAAGGCAAAGTTAAGCTGCAAAACGACTGAAATAGCAATATCTATCCCTAATACTCGGCGACTTACTAACGCCTTAAGTTTGCGATAGGTTGGGTCGTGTATGTACCGCGATTGAAATATAAGTGCTGTGACATTCTGGTTACTCATTAGTGATTCGAGTTTGTAAAACGTTACTTTTGAGTAGCGTCGTAAACGACGGGCCTTAGTCCTGAGAACATAATTTTTCATGATGATGATTTTCTATATTTCATCAAACAACTGCTTCAAGAACTAAAACATATATTTTCCTTCCATAGCATGTTTCCGCCGCGTCCTAGCCGGGAAGCGAGCCCTAAGAAGCCACGTCAGGAAAGTGGTGCCCTGCGAGAGGCTAGAAGACTGCAGGGTAGAGTGTGCCACAGAGAAGAGGTTTCCTTGTGAGAGCTTTAATTACAGGTGAGTGATTTCTGGCAGCAGTGGTGACCCAGTGGGCCGCGACTTACGAGTTGTAGGTGCAACCAGACAGGTGCATTACTTTGTGTAAATTATTTCATCACCACTGCTCTCAAAACGGTGAAGAAAAACATCGTGAGGGAACCGGCATGTCCTACAACGAAGAATTCGAAGACATGTGACATCTCCCAACCCGCATTGGGCCCGCGTGGTGGATTACGGCCCACTCCCTCTCACAGAGAGGAGGCCTGTGTCCCAACAGTGGGAACAGTGTAGGCTGATTGTGATGATGCATGATGATGATGTAGCAGTGATAGCTTAGTGGTATAGTTTTCTATCTCTTCTCGTCTCCGCTTCAGACATCTCCGTACATCGCCGCTTTGGTGGAGGCCTTAGGGTTAATATTGAAGATTGCGCAATGATTGAACTGTGAACTGAAGATTGAGCAAGTTTAATTTTTATTGCACTTTGTAGGATAAGTATTGCGTAGGTCTTGCTCAGCCGAAAACATTGAGGCCGTTAATATTATTGCGTGGAAATAATGGATTGTTTGAGTGCAAGGGCTCATTCAATCATACTGGGCAAACTTATTGTAGGTGCAGGAGTCGCCTTAATGGTTAATCAAAATCATAAAACTGCTAGCATTTGAGTTTCTTTATTTCTGATTCCCGCAAGTTACGACATCTTTAAGATATTTGATTTCCGTGGAGAAATACGTATAATTTGCTAAGCTGACGATTTATTCTTGAATTTATTTCACTACCGGTTAATAAGTACAGGCATCCGTTAGCTATTTTGATAAAAATCCTGAACTCAAGCCCCAGTTGTCTGTATCACAAGCTTTTCAAAAGTCCTGTCTTGCCCTTCTTCATGTCCTATTTCTTGAAAGGTTTTTTGACTATTGTCTAACTCTAACCTATCATCAGATCTGTCGGGCCTTGTCTAAAAATCACTTCATAATCATCATCTTCTTCTTTTTAACCGACTTCCCAAAAAGGAGGAGGTTATCAATTCGGTTGTATGTTTTTGTTATTTTTTTTTTGTTTTTAATGTTTGTTAACTCATAACTCTGTCATTTATGAACTGATTTGGAAAATACTTCTTTTATTTGAAAGGATATACTTCCCGATTAGTCCCATTTTATCAAAATTCAGTTCTGATGATGGAATCCATGAGGAATTGAGGGAATTCCTCAAATATTATAGGCATACACATAGCGATTTTGATATTTTCAGCAATAAGTTAAGCATATGCATTCAGAAAGTATCATTTGGTGAAGTGGAACTGATGAAGAAGACCACAGATGGCCACCGGAACTACTCAATGATAAGTATTTTATGGGTGGCGATAAGATATCTCGATTAAAATAGTTAAGCGACTATGAAGCACATTCTGATGAAAATGGTAGCATTGAACTGATCTGAAGATGAAGCCGGAAGGAAGGCACCGGAACTCCGTCATAAAACAATGTATCCGAGCCGTGTTTAGGAATTATATTATTGGAATTGCCATGAGGTGCACTCTGCCTATAAATGATTAATGGTAGTATCCTGGCATCAAATTGCAGTACTTGCGTCGTATGTGTGGCCTTGATTATCAGAAGACAGATTTCGTAGCCTCGTTATTTCCGTCAATGATCCTGTCGTCGTGTGGTCGCTTTAATAATTAGTTCGCTCTCCAAATCTGATAAAACTATGCCTTACGAAGCACGACGTATATTTGCCCTTTTGCATTTTTGTTTTTACCAAGGTAGATCACACATCTTTCGAGGATGGTACCCTATAATTTATGGACTGTGACCGCCCAGCTTAGCTTAATATTAGAGGCAGCATAGGATGCTCCACATCTCCGTAACCTCTTGCCGCCTGGAACGTAGTGCTTGTTGGTGGTATGTGTATCACTTTAAAGCTATAAATTAGCATATCTTTTTATTGGATGAGACAATTGCAATTAAACAAAAACTAAATGTTACATCGTGATTATATTCTATTTACAATTTTAATAGGTCTGTAATTAAATTTAAATGTTATATATGCTAAATTGTATGTAGAAAAATGCATTCATTAGTACCATTTTGGGCCAATAGATGTCATTAAGATGCAAAAAAAAATTACTCCCTTTCTACACTTTCAAGCCAGTTTTGAAAAATGTATGATTAAATCTTTATTATTACCTAGATAAGTTTATATCACGTTTTCTAAACCAGATGAATAAGATCTTTCATACAAAATGTATCCACCTGTTCACCCACAAAGGGGTTTATTTAAATCATTCCACTTTGCCCCACCAACTCGCCCCACTGATCCAAAGTGGAATACCAAAAATTTTCAGTGGAATCTTGATGGCTTTCTTGCCCCACTAGCTATTGTATTCCCACTAGGTGTAATTTTTTTTAAATTTTTTTATTCGAATGGTATACTAATTTGTATGGGGTAGGTACCACAACTAAAAATTGAAAAATAAAAACCTTTTTACAAAAAAAACAACTGACTTAAAAAAAAACACCAACATAACAAAAACCACATAACTCCACAAAAATACACTTAAAAGTGAAAAATAACTTTAATTTCGGAAGTCGGTGGCAAAAACGAAAATACAGAACCTTATAGTATTATACATTAAGATGATTGAAGCCGTGATATAGTTATATCCTTAGGGATATAGTTATGAATTGCTTTCATATATAATTATATTACGGTATATTTTGGTATATACTTAGTATAAAATATTTTCGTTTTTGCCACTGACTTCCGAAATTAAAGTTATTTTTCACCTTTAGAGTGTATTTTTGTGGAGTTCGGAGGTTTTTGTTTTGTGAAAAAGTTATTTTAGTGTTTTTTTTTTAAGTCGGTTGTTTTTTTTGTAAAAAAGTTTTTATCGTGTGATTAGTTACTAACCTAGTGTCAAAATTTTAAAGTCGCCCATGGGCCTCTGACTTGGCTTCACATGCCGTCGAGAAATATCTCTCAGACATGCCGGTTTCGTCACGATGTTTTCCTTTACCGTTTTTGAAGCAACTGATAATTATAGAATACGCACATGAATCCAAAAAGTCAGAGGTGCGGCGTGCTTTGGGTTTGAACTCGAGACACATGACTTGGCCCTTCTTGCGTTACCAAAGCTTCTTCTTGCGTTATCAAAGCATTTATAGAATTAATCATTGGCACAAGTTGGAACCAAGTACGACCAACTTCAACCACTTAGTATCTACTCAGATTTTAAAACTCAAACAAAGTTGCTAACACAGATGACAGATAATCAGTAACAAAAATGAAGTCAAATGTGTTTGTATTGTTCACACGGGCTGTTCGCACTATTGTGTGCGTTTCCTGATCTTTGGCGACCTTAATATGTTAATTGTTACAACATTTTGGTAGATGTATGCGTTTGACAATACTTATTATAGTATTTTTGATGTTTAGTTGTGAATGTTGTTAGAATTCTAAAGGTCGTCACGGTGTTGGTCTTCCCTTCTCTGTACGTATTTATCTTTAACTTAAACATTTATGCTCGTTTTCTAAGGAACGTACTCAGATAAGCTTTCAAAAGCCATTGATTCGACAGAGTTATCAAGTTTCATACGGAGACACGAAGCAAAAAAAATTGATCTAAAGAAAAGCGGCCACATATCTCTAGATTGTATTTTGTTGCTTCGTGTCTCAATATGAATCTTTATAAAAGGTATTAGAAAATTCTAGACACACTTACCGAGGGTCCTTACTAGCCGTTTTTCATAATTCCTTCTCAGTCACTAGACAATATTTTTTTTAAAGGAGTGGCGCTAGTGTACCGTTGGGCGCCCTCTTATGCGAATGTCTTCTTTAACTGATTATTAAAGTGTTACGAAATCAAACCAATAACACTATCGAATACATAAATATGGTTTGTCTGGTATAAGAAAAATAATAAGTATCAACTTAGCCAAAATATATCCACTGCAGTGCTCGACATAGAAATCGGCTAAATACAAAAAATTCACGCAAGCAATATCTGCCTTAAAAATTAATTTACTAACATCTGTACGGTACATTTAACATACTCGTAGGTAAAATGTTCCAAAACAGAATCTTCGTAGACCTCATCCATCGCTTTCCATAGACATCGAGGTCGAGCAGGCCCAACCACAATAAAAAATAATTGAAAAAAAACACGAAATCTTAAACCAGATACCGTCTAAAATTTTGATGTTGCCAAAATTGCCGTAAAATAGATCAGTTACCGACTGTTATTCGTCTAAAAAATTACATCAGCCTTTTAATAACCACATTTCAGGTCAAGTCCCTTCATAATCTTCTTCACACTATCTCCTATCTCCCATAATCTTCGTGTCTTCAACAGAAGCCTCCTCAGATGTTTTAGAACAATTTTATCTCACTATCTACATAATAGTATGAATACTAGTACCTATGTACTATTTAGCAGAGGCCCTTCTCTACATGGTTGGTGAGCATCTAGGTTGGCACAGGTTTGACTCTGACGTTGTATTTATTATGTCTGTTATATTTTTGCTTGTCTAAGCAAGGATTCTCTAGGTTTTGAATATTTTGAAAGTTTTTGGCTACTTGTGTCCGTTGGGTGTGTCCTTTTTTTTGGGTGGGAAATTATCAAATAACTTCTCCCGCTCTAGGCGGAGCGGGAGGGCGTGTCAGAGTCTTACTGACTAAAACCCACCCGTGTTCCTTCAGTTGCCTGTACATTGCCAGGGGCCACGGTATCCCGTTCGGACTTTCCCGCGACCCCGGCAGTTGGGTGTCTCCTAAGATACTAATCTCAAATGTGACAAACATTTAATTTGGCCAGTGACTGTGGCTCTTGCAAAATGATCCTCTTGATCTAATTCAACGCTAAGATAGGGCTTTATAGAAGATTGTATATCTGTTGTAGTAGGAAAAGGGCCTTAAAAACCTTAAAGATCACGGTGAATGTTACCCTAGACTGGACCAACTGTCGCAAAAGTTGGCTTATACCAATTACTTTCCGAGGATGAGCGGCAGATGCCTTTTATTAACTTGTAAGTAGTGTAACACTGATGACTAGTACTTATCCAAAAGGTTTGCATGTGTATCTTTTAATATTCCAGTAATAATTGTCAAAAATATTGATACCCAGCCAAATTGCTGGCGTAGATCATGCGAACAATCAGTCAACACTGTTTTAATGTGTTACGTACCCAATTTGTCATAATTTTTTATGGGTACACACGTATTCTTTTTTTTTTTTTTTTGAACGTTGCCCAACACTTAGAATTTCTTCCTGTATCGTGGGTGCGTTTACAAACATAGAAACTCAAATACACTAACACCCAGACCCGGAACAACTACTTGCAGATCATACAAATATTTGTTCCGTGCGGGGATCAAACCACGTTGCGCAGCAGTCGATCGCTCAGCCACTGCGCCAACCGTGTCGTCGTATATTATATTATTGTATTTAATAAATAGGTACACCTTTGTATTTTGTATACTATGTTTTACGCAAATAAATATAGAGGGTGGCAAGGACATCGACGCGAAAACTGATACCGAAATTTTTCGTCGGTTATTTAAAAAAAAATCTGCTGTTACATACATTTTGACCGCGTAGGTATTGCACTTTTCTATTGAACAGCAGTTTTTTTTTAATAACCGATTTTTTTTCTGTGTTACTAGCTTTTGCCCGCGGCTTCGCCCGCGTGGATGTCGGAAAATATCCCACGGGTACGTACTACCGGGATTAGTTAGATCATACCTAATATCCGAGGAAAAGTCGTTGATTCCTACCGCTGCGCCCGCGTTGTCGGCAACCATAATTATTTTGTCACGCGTAATTTTGAATCTGTGATATCTTTTAAAGTATTCATTTTAATGAAATGATGTCAAGGCATATTTTAATCTAAATTAATTGCCCAATTTAAATAACATATTTTATCGGATAAGGATACCTACATACCGGTCAAAATAGCTTCCGAAATAACAATGTCATTTTTATCAACTTCAGAAAGATAAAAATGGTTACTGTAGGTCATCCTTAGAAGATAGACATATTCTTTGAAATTTTTAAGATATATCATTCAGCAAAACATAAATTTGATGTACCTCTCTGGCTTACGCGGCGCACGCCAGTAAAGCTCCCAGTTGGCATGATTTTTTCCGACATCTTCGACAATAATCGTCATATTTCAGCCAATTTACACTAAACCTTAATATATTATACACAAAAACCTTCCGCATGAATCACTCTATCTATTTAAAAAAATCGCATTAAAATCCGTTGCGTAGTTTGAAAGATTTAAGCATACATAGGGACAGACAGCGCGAAGCGACTTTGTTTTATACTATGTATAAGATTATACAATATTATGGAACATAGAATAAAGACAATTAAATGAATTCTTTTCGGTAAGTATATTGTAAACATATTTTTAGAAGTTGAATGTACTAGGGAATAATCCATCGTACAGGGTTTTTAATATTTATTGATTAAGATTTTTTGGGACATAGCTTTAGATTTGTCGATGAACACATTACCATCGGGTTCAGCTCTCAAATATAGTACCTACTACGCTAACTGCTTGGTCGTAATCCATGACGTTTAACCTCGGCTCGGTTATCAGAAAAAAAAAAAAATCAGACGCATCAGCATTGTGTGCTGTTGCAGGGTTAATGTTAAATCTGCTGTTTTGTATAACGTCTGGAGTTATTTAAATAACATTGGCGCAGCTTTCTGCATAATAATTTTCGTGGAAATTATAATTTGAAGAGTTTATACAAATAGTGCACCTGGCTTCAAAATTAAGACCCATCTTACTTTGCTTCGTTTCTAACTTCAAAATGGCAGATGCTTTTTCCCAAATGTCAGACTTGTATGAAACCTGTATAAGAAAGACTAGGTGTTTAAATGATAATGTATTTTGATCCCATTTTCCTCACACACTATAGAACGCCTCGTTTCTCCATCTGTCTATCCGTTCGAGAAACACATCCCCGTTCATAGAAAAGTTCTCTGTCATGATTTAATAGTTAATATGCTACTAAAGCGGAGTTTATGAGCCAGGGTTGGAAAAAAAACAGTTAAAAAAAATTGATCAAAAGTTTATTTATTTATTTTTCTTTTGAATAATTTATCAAATTTATTAACACAAATGCATCAGGCCTAAGATATTTCTAGGCTATTTGAAAATTAACCTGAGAATACATTTGCAAAAATCGATCAGAATAACATACTAGTAAATAGTTTGATTAGAAATAACTATTACTATTATAGTATCTAATCTGTGAACATACCTACTTACTTGTTTTGTAAGCAATCTAATTATGTAACACAGATACTCAACCACACTACATACACCCTGTAGGTACGTTCCGAATAGGAATGATGACAAAAAATATTTTTTGTCCGTCATGGAGATTAATAAAAACATATTTGACACATTTTTTTTTTCACATTGTTATTTTGTAGTGTTTGTTTATTTATTTTTTTGTTAAGTATTTATTTTTGTGGTGTATAATAAAGTATATATAAGTAAATATAAAAAAATAAATATTTTTTTCTTTTTTACGTAATCTAAAGATTACGGCGATACATAGAGTTAAAATGTGCTATGACGTCACGAAATATATTTTATACTTGTGACGTAGCAACCCCCACTCCCTAACTTAAAATGCGTTTTATTTAAGTATTTTTTTATTAATATGATAAGGCAAAAAATACGTGTGTAATATTTTTTTATTATCTCACTGATGTACTAATTAGAATTTCATTTTGCTTACCCCAGCTTCATCCCTATTGCGAATGCCGATGTTCGTTCTTAGACGGGGACCTAACCTAAAAGTATATTAAGATAAGGGGGAATCCCCAAAATACTTGCAGAGAATTACTTCATTTTGACCGGCATCGAAGTGTATGTATAGGTCGGACTTTCATTTCGATATTATTTATTTTATTTATTTATTGAAACTTCATGCACAAGTAAAAAACTGTACAAAGGCGGACTTAATGCCTGAGGCATTTTCTACCAGTCAACCTTAGGGTGATGCAGAGACAAAACATAGCAGGTGCAACATAAGGGATAGATAACTTGAAATCGATATCGTATTTCATTTTCATAA
This sequence comes from Agrochola lota, assembly GCA_947364205.1. NCBI lineage: Eukaryota > Metazoa > Arthropoda > Insecta > Lepidoptera > Noctuidae > Agrochola > Agrochola lota. The sequence goes on along the minus strand of OX376245.1, from coordinate 8,522,679 downwards.
TTTTAATTAATCACAAATAGATCTAATAATCTAACTTATCTACTACCTTTATAATTTATTTTCCGAGCTATTTCAAGTCCTAAACATTTATAACTTTTAATTTATTTTTATTAAAATTTGATTTAAAACTATGTTTAATACATTGTTTGAAATTTGTTTTAAACTGTGATTTTAAAACGATACGTGTTTTAAAACAATTTTTTTGTCTTATGTGGCACCCTGTTATGCGCACTGCTAACTCACAGAAACAAAAAACTACCTTAGATATCGAACGATAATGCCTCAATTTGAACTATGACACCCAAGTCATGATACTTAAGCTCAACACACACACAAGGCGGGTGCGTGTCGGGCGCGGGTCAGGACGGCAGTACGGCAGGCTTGTATATACGGCTCCCGCTTCCGACCCGCTCCGCGCCCGACCCGCGCACGCGTTTCGTGTGCTGACATCTAAGTAATACAAGGAATCACAATATATATAAGCCCGCAGAACTGCCGTCCCGACCCATGCTCGATACACACCCACCTTGTGTGTGTGTTGAGCTTTAACCCAAAAAACAACGAAAACAAAACACAATATCCAAATCCGGCCCTAAACGCAATAATTTACATAAAAGATGATGTGAATTGTCTACATACAAATATAATGGTGCGCATTTATGTGAACTGAGGTGACATAATTGGGACGCCAACCAAGGTTGCTTCTAGTACTAGTGACCATTGTGCGAATGAGATCGCAAGACCAACAGGGTATGACGAAAATAATTAAGTGCAAATGACGTTAGAACTGTTGATGATGAAGGACTTAGGAGAGTGATCAATCTAAAAGGTTAATTGATAGATACAGTAGGTCACCTCTTAGTGATGAGAGCCTTGGGTTCGACAAATTCTAAGATCGACGGTCACACCACTTGGCTATCAATGCTTCTCCACCTCTGACTTTTCGAATTCATGTGCGTATTGTATAATTATCAAATGCTTCGAAATCGGTGAAGGAAAACATCGTGAGGAAATCGGCCTGCCTGAGAGACATTTCTCAACGGCTGATTTGAACCCAAGTCAGAGGCCTATGGGCGGCATAAAAACTCTGACACCAGGTTAGTCACTAACCACACGAAAAACAAAGAAGGACCTCAATAGAATTCTATTCAACCTCCGTACTACGCTAGGCCATTTCAAGGTCGGAGTGTTACCACTGACGTACGGCGTACTGTACCATCATTACTACCAAGAACTAAAAGTCACGAAATCGAACGCTAAAGCTACCTCTTAGCAAAGTGGAGAAAATGCTCACCCAATTGCCCGAGATCAGATTTCTATAATATAATATTGTCCAATTATTCAATTACCTACGTTCTCCAATTCAACTTATTTCCTGTCACATGTCTCATTCTCCTCATTTGCAATACGTGTAAAACATTTTCTTAAGATTAGCATGTTGCAATTTTCGTATTGGATGGCAAATATCGAACGGCTTGATGGTAAGTGGTCACCGATGCCTATGAAATCTGCGATAACTCAAAACTTAGAGCATTTATTTTAATAAAACCATTTACAGGCACTTTTGAAGTGTCAAGAAGTCGGTCAGTCAGAAATATGAAGCTAGTTCCCCATTCAAAAGCGTAGTAGGTACCTATGGAGAAGAACGGGCAAGAAAATCCATGGAAACTCTTTTAAATTATATTGTTACAAAAATATTAGTTACATCTGTAAATGGCAGATACTAGTGCTATCCCAGATATGAAGCTGAAATGTCTCATAAGCTGTTCATGCACCGACCTACATACAGTCAGGGAAATTTAAAGCAATTGACACCCTACCACAATTTTCCGTGTTCAACTGTCAAAAAGTAAATAGACAATTTTAGCTGGTAACAAACTCCCTGACTTTACCTAAGTATACCTTTCAAACCTAAGCACAACAACTTTGGTTGGCGGAAGAAATAGGCTTAGTGGAACTTCTTTCCCGGACGAGCTCCTTCACAAACATATTATTTCTGCTCAAAAAGTGAATTAAAGTATCTAGATCGCGTGACGCAAATCGCTGTATATTTATCTAGGCTTTAAACTATTATCCATATGACTTATGGCACAGTATAATAAAGTAACAGTATTATGTTACAGCAGTGACCTTGAAATAATTACCTACGGCCGTAACTGCCGCGAAATACTGAGATTTCGAAGTGCGTCGTATCGGCCGTTTTCTATGAAGACAAAATACTGTTACTTATTTATACTGTGCTTATGGTGAAAATCAAATTAGCATTTCCTATAACTATCCTCGTTAGTCTGGTATGATTACCATTTAGGTTGTAGAGGAAAACTAGGTCATTATCATGAAGTATAACTATGTATATAGCCTAGTTTAGCTAAGTGAAATTTCATTCAAATCAAATCAAATCAAATCAAATCAAATATATTTATTATGGATCATAGGTAGGTACAGTACAGTTCTTAAATATTTGAGAAATCTCGTTCAGCTATGTCCCGCCCGATTAGTGACAAGCTGTGCGCACGATCGGATTTCCCATCGACAAAAATGACGTATTTCCATACAAAATTCCATCCTCTATTTAAGCAGGGGATGAACTATCAAGAATCTTTCCTTAGTGCTCACCTTTGTTATTTATGGAATTCTTGTGTAAAATGTCATGCTTCTAGACTCAGTAGTTTCGTTTTGACATATTAGCTATGTGGCGGCCTCAAACCAAAAAAATAACCAAGACATAGCGCTGCGAACAATACAGTGAAGCATGCCAAAACTACACCTCCACTTTGTGCATACACGCTCACACGCACACATATACAACCATTTTCAATGACAAATCAAAAATCAAATCAAATCTTTTTATTGTGGGCATAGGTTATACAGACAGATGTTAGGTAAATTACAGTTCCATTATGTCCTGCCTAATAGGCAAACAATAATTATGTCAACATGCAGTATGAAACAATTCTTAGATAACACTTATAAAGCAATTATTACAAAATAACAATTAGGTGTGTGGTGAATGATTGTAGTTGGTACTAATTATTAAGAAAATCTTGGATCGTTTAGTAAGTAAGCTTTGTCAATTAAAAAATTACGCAATTTATATTTGAATAGTGGGAGTTCCTTGGTGCTTAAAATGTCCACAGGTATCTGTAAATTTGAGATGCCATTCCAAAAAACTTGCCCAGAAAAGCAGTTTTATGTGGTTTATTAGATATTTTCAGTATATACTTTTTGACACTACAATGGAGCGGAGAGGAGCTCGTGGCTAAGTAACAACAGCCGGACTGGTCGATCCATCAGGTTAAGCTACGCTTGCCGGGGTTGGTCACTGGATGGGTGACCATCTTTACATACCGAGAATCCTTCGTGCCTCGGAAAGCACGTTAAGCCGTTGGTCCCGGCTGTCATTCGTGGATCTTTGACAGTCGTTACGAGTCGTCAGAAGCCCGAAAGTCTGACACCAGTCTTACCAAGGGGTATCGTATCATGCAGTTACTGAGTTGTGGAGGTCAGATAGGCAGTCGCTCCATGTAAAATACTGGTATTCAGCTGCATCCGGCTAGACTCAAAGCCGACCCCAACATAGGTGGGAAAAGGCTAGGCAGATTGATTGAGTTTTTGACACTACATTCAAAGTATACCACACAAAGTGCACACAAATGTTTACAAAACCAGCTTCAATTCACTGTTGACAGCGGTCTGTCTTGGTTTTTTATTTGGTCTGAATCTGGTAGTAGCTACATCGCCACATGTGACGTAGTTTGCAAAGACTTGACGTCACACAAATCCTGCATCTCGCAATTAGAGTTTACCGCGCCAACAGCATAAGTATAACCTCCCCGACATCAATCGTTGGGCAGGTGTCCGCCAGACACGACACCCGTTTGGTCGGAGGGTCCTCCCTTTTCTATAGAGGATGAGTGAACTTTACACAGTGTTCCTCATGCCTCTAAAGCTATACTTATCTTTATCTACTCTCATATCGTAACATTCGAATTATAAACTTCAAAACATATATAATATATAGTTTATATTGACATACTTTATAAACACAATACCGAAATTTAAAAATATAATCACATTATAACACTTTTTCTCTAACAAAGTAATGTTTTAAAACAAAAAAAAAACTATTAGGATACAAGGCAAATATCCATGAACTTAATGTCACCAAGGAGGTTACATCAACGTCTGTAATTGAACGTTAGCAGCACCGCTGTAGCGCATGCGTGGTGATGTGCTGGGTGCAAGCGCCATACACACGTGAAGTTGTACTGAATTAATTAATATTTTGTAACCATAATTATCATGATTTAAAAGAGTCTCCGTGGTGTTTCTTGCCCGTTCTTCTCCATAGGTACCTACTATGCTTTGGAATGGGCATCTAGCTTCATCTTTCTGACTGACCGACACCTTGACAATTCAAAAGTGCCTGTAATTGGTTTATTTGAAATAAATGCTTTGAGTTTTTTTTTTGTTTTTTTTTTTTTAAATTACGTTCGATTTTTTAATTCTTTTGCTTTAACTTTGATCTTTTATTTAGTAGGTTCAATCCCAACGTATGAGAGTAGATAAAGTAGTGTATGAAACTGCACATAACTAGGTATTAAAACACTCGTGTGATACTATAAAAAAAAAACCTACTATTAAAACACGCACTCATATTTTAATACCCCTCTTTATGCAACAGTTTCATAAACTACTATTATACCACTTGTGACGGCTCTGGTATTTCAAAATATAATTTGAATGCCTCATTGGTCTAGTTAACCGTCGTCGCAAGGACAAATGCTGACCGTGAGATCTTGCAATGTTCATGGTTCTAGCAATAAGCTTATTCTCAGTAACAGTCCTGAGTCTGGATTTGTGGCAATAGGTTCGTCCCCTATTACATGGAACACAAACTTGACTGCCGAAATAAAGGTATACGATACACCTCAGCCACCAATGCAAGCGTGATGTTATATTACGATATTCATTTATAAAACCTCTCTTTACAGATTAGACCGCACGTTCCGCAGTAAAGGCCTCTGCGAGTTAATGACGAAACCAATCGAAGCCTTCGACTTACGACGAGACTTTGTCGAAGATAAAGATTTTGATTTTTTCGAGCTCGACCGAAATAGCTTGGAACCTAACTGCCCAGACACTTTGAGAGGACCAGGAGTCTTACATTCTGGTTTTTTATCCTCAAAGACCAATAGGATACCAGACGGGGATGGAGCTCAAACTGGGTGGAGGGATAGGTATGATGGGTTTGATGGAAGACATAGGGATCGGTTTGATGGGGATCGAAGAGGTCCATATGGGAATCGAAGAGGAGGAAATGAAGATAGGTTCTTTGTGCCTTATCAAATTAATCAAGGTGAGTGTTATTTTTCTTATGGCTTTTGGTTCTTTCCCCAACTCAGTCACAAATGTGAAAAATGATGGTATCTTAGATTATGTAATTAGTTCTCGATGTCGTTCGACTTCTGAAATTCATGATTATAGTGGTATGATTCTTTAGGAGATGTATTCCTTTCATAATTATCTTCTTCTTCCGTCCCTGGTCACGGGACCAAATTAGAAAAGTGAGGAGATCCGACCCCAAATAATGGGGTCAGATCTCCACACTTTTCTGCGCCAAGTTATTCTGTCTTGGGTTTTCGGTTCTGGCAATTGGGTTTTCTTGAGGTCTCTTTTTATATTCGACCTCCAAGTCAATGGTTAGCGGCCTCTGTCTATCTTTTGTTACGGCAGATTAAGTGCAATTTGTACCACTACGTCTTATAAAGTGTCCATACCATCTTAGGCAGTTTTCGGTAATTTTAACAAAGTATTACACACTTGTAAGAGAGCCTGGCTTTGCACTACACTAATTTCAATATTTGTATCTAAAATATACTTCTTAAATCTTGTCGTGTCTTTCAGGTTTAGCCCGCAGCAATGACGACCAAGAAAACTGGGGCAAATATGGTGGTGAATATGGAGGCTATGACAGATACTACAAAGACAGGAATGACTACCATAAATCCATCAGCCACTGGCAAATATCCACCGACGTAGAACGACCATCCTATGGAGTCAAACCCCATTCAAACACAAACTTTGACTACCATAGTCTGGGCAAAAATGGGGGGACTTTTGATTACCACAGTCTGGTAGGCAAAGATGGGGGGGCCTGGACCGGTGATAGATATGGCTATGGGTCTTGGAAAAGGGGGCGGTGGAACAACTCAGGGAGTTCAGGGAATCAAAATGGGTTAGATTATGGGGATACGAATTTTTATAAACCGAAGCCGCATCACCATGATTCTATTGATCGGAGTGATGATGGAAGGACTAAAGGTAAGACACTTATGAGTATTATTATTCATGTTTTTACACAAATTGCTAGAAGTCGTTACCTTCTTTTGAAAGAATCAAAAGCACACCATTAAGCTAAGGGACCGGCACCGAATGGGTGCCACTTGGTCTGTTCATCTGCGGCACCGAATGAGTGACAGTTCGCGCATTCCGTAAAGGACCAGCGGCACCGAAAAGTATGTCCTACGGCCCACAGAAACGCCACGCCGTCGGAATGCGCCCCGGTCCTTGACAGATATGACGTCATCGGCGCGCGGCCCCGGTCCTGGACAGATATGACGCCATCGGTGCGCGGTCCTTTGGCGGTTAAATATGCTTTTATTTGTAGAACTTGTAAGAGAGCCTCCGTCAGCAATGTACCCATAAAACCGTTGTCACCACAAAAACGCACTAAACTTTACGCTTAGTTCTGGGCCGACTCAATAAAGACCAGCCATCAACACGCTTAGAAAAAATTAACGCACTACGAGAACACTAAGAAGTCAGTCCCGCTAGCAACTTAGTCGACAGGGTTTAAAAACTTGTAAACTTAAGAAGAAAATATTTCTGACAAAACCCAAGCTTACTTCTTCAACAAGATAGAAAAGAATGAGACACTGACTTCAATCTGCAAAGTTCTTTCACATCTACCTCATTAAATTTGTTTTTCAGATTGTTCCTCCCGCCGCCGCCCAGGCATGTCTTTAGGGACCGGTGCTATCAGAAGAGCGCTGATATCTCGCAATGTGGTGGAGTGTGAGGCTGCGTGTTTTAGCGAGAGGGAGTTCAAATGCGTATCTTATAGTTATCGGTGAGTAGAGTAATTGGTGGAGTAGTACATCTAACTAGAACTGTCTTTTCACAATTATTTTTATTCCGTATTATTTTGGTTTAGCATTATTGACCAAAAGAAGGACCAAAGGAAGGACCAAAGGAAGGGGACCCATTAGACGATATTATGTTGGGTACATAATATCGTCTAATGGGTGTTCCTTTGGTCCTTTTACTGACACTTTTGCTACAGCCATTGCCACAGATCAATATAGATGGGCCACTCCGCACTCGATGATGGGCGACTCTTGCTTCGACACAATAAAGTGCAATTCAGATCGGTAATTACCGATTTGCCTCTCTTTCTATCGCGTGACTCTTAGATCTTCTGACTACGTTACACTCACTGAATTGGCCCAACTAGACGGGCCTGCCGCGTACTTATAGCTTCATATCAAAATGCGTAATGTCCCATGGACAGATCATTTTCAGTATACCAAATAAATAGTAAATAAGGAAAAACTGGATGTTGAATTGCCCCTTTGGGTGCAGTCGAAGAACATCAGTAGACTGCTGAGTTGATTGACTGACTTTTGAAGTTCTACGATTTCTTTCTTAATTATTAGTTTATGGCAGTGTATATCCCTATCGGATAAAGTGTCGCTGGCGGCATAATAGTCGTTGTATGGTCACAGTTCTAACCTAACCTAACCTACCTTTCAGCTATTTTCAATTGCTAAGCCAAGGGGTTAAAGCTACACTTAACTAAAGTTTAGCCGGCTATATATGAAAGAAATTAACATTAGTCTATCCTCAAACATAAAATCATCTTTTGATATAATTAAAATTATTATAGTATTATTTAAGTATTAAAAAAAACAAATACAATCAATCAATACAAACGGCAGCGAACCAACCTCAACAATCAAGCAAAATAACAAGTGACAATGACAATGCAATGCTTACGGTACTTTAGCCAGGCCGAGGCGGCGCCACTATTATGCCGCAAATAGCGATACTTTATCCCTGTCGGATAAAGTGCCGCCATTTGCGGCACTCTATACACTTCCAATTTTTATTCTTCTTACTTCAGCAGTAAAACCTCTGATAATTTGTAACCTTGCCATATTTCTTTCCAGATATTCAAACTCTCATGGCACTGACAACTGTTTCCTGAGCGAACGTCCATACAGAGGACTGGAGCTATCAGCTGATAGCAGTTCCGATGTCTACGCCATGCCACAAGACCAGGGCTGTGTGACGATCAACTATAAACCTTGGGTTGAGAGTGGTAAGGATCAATGCTGTATGATCATTGGGTTTGTAGGGTTATGTAGGCGTATGTTCAGGGTGTTTAAGTAACTAGTAACTTTGGATTTTAATTTATAAGAGGTAAGGTTCTATATTGTGTAGTGAGTGGTTTGCGCAACATGTCTTTTTCTTCCACACTTCTTTATTAGTCGTCATCTCGGCAGTCACCCCCTTTCTATCCATATCATCTTCCACACAGTCCATCCATAGTTTCTCTGGTCTTCCCCTACTCTTATAGCTATCCACATTCATACTCAAAACTTTCCCCACGACATTTTCCTCATTCCTCCGCATCATATGCCCGTACCATGACAATCGATTTCCACACAACTTTTCAGTAACTGGTGACACTTTTAGACTTCCTCTTATATCTTTATTTCTTATTCTTTCCATTCGTGAATTCTGATTCCAAGCAAAGCAAATTCGGGTAACGTTTGGATCAACATTGTGAGATTTTGTGACTTCCACGGTCACAAAACCTGTATCCCAATGTTTGTTTTGCTTGCTTGTTGTATTATTAAATGTATCTTCTTTTAAAACAACCAAGTTCTTTTGCTTTTTGAAGTAATTATGTGTACCATTACCATCCTGTCGTATCACATAGGTAGACGATTTGCAGGTATAAACTCTTTTTTTTTACATTTAAAATTACAGCTTCTAACTATTTTTTCATTCCAGAATGCTTCTGGCACGTCCGTTCCGGGGCTGCAGTGAGTGACAAAGCCATACGGGCTGCGTTAACAGTGGCGGGTCTCGGAGCGTGTGAGGCGGAATGCATCAGAGCACATGCTTTCTTCTGCAGAGGGTTTAGTTTTCGGTAAGTTTGTAGTATCTAGAAGAAATTAGGGGCTGAAAGGTTCTGGAGTGCCGATCGCGTACTGGAAGACGTAGCGTTGGAAGGCGGGACACAAGATGGACCGATGACCTGGTGAAGGCCGCAGGAATCCGCTGGATGCGGGAAGCACAGAACCGGTCGAACGGTGCGGCCTATGTCCAGCAGTGGACGTCTTGCAGCTGAAATGGTGAATGATGATGATGAAGAAATTAGTCGGGAAAGAATTGAAATCATTGACAATGTTGACATAGACTTGGCTGCCGAAGGACCGATGGCCGCTAAAGCCGTTTTTAGAAAAGACCATGGTTAAAAGGTAGTGGGAGCCCACCCAGCTAGATGGACCAATAATCTAAAGACTAAAGCACCTAGTTCTGACTAAATATGGATTGCCAGGTGCTGTGCCACAAGAAGCTTATGCCCAGTAGCAAAATCACCCTAAAATGTTCCCACTACTGGGACACAGGCCTCCTCTCTATGAGAGGGAGTGGGCTGTAATCCACCACGCAGGGCCAGTGCGGGTCCAGTAGTGAATGCTAATGATTATGATGATATATGCCTGCTGTATAGTTCTTACAAAAGTATCAGTTTCAAGTTTATCTATTTATATTTTTTTCGTACGAAGGGTTTTTTCGTTAAGAGCGTTTCTTCTGAAAGTGGGCAACCGGATGTCAAATATTTCGCTTTTTTTATTAGTTTGCCAATATTACTGTATGGAAATATGAAATGTGGGTAACTACCGAATTAGAATATTAATAATGAATTGCAAATTATAACACTGAATTTGATGTTGTAACCGTTTTAGGTTTAAAAAAGGCATTTGGAAAGTTTCCAAATACTTTTTTTACAGCTAAAACTAAATATTCTGTGTTACGATAATTATTGTACTTCATAATCAATATTTTAGTTCACTAGTTAGCCACATTTCATATTTCCATACAGTAATATTGCCAAATTAATCAAAACAGGTAAAAATTTGACGTTGCCAACTTTTAGGATAAACGCTCTTATGACTTAGGTATGTGGTAGGTATAATGCACACAACCAATTGTAGCTTTCTACACTGTAGGAGAATTCTATTTACGATCGATTATCAATGTCATTTTGAACTGAAACATTTTTTTTTAATTCCCAGGTTTGACTCCCCAACGATAGGCGATGACCTAGAGAACTGCATCCTAACGTCATCACCACCGACCTCCCTGGAGAAAGGGCGTGGGCTACGTCCCAACAGTGGGCATGAATTGTACTCTAGAGGCAACTACGGAAGGGGATGTGAACCTGCGTTGTATGATGATGTGCAGAATAAAGATGAAGGTGAGTTGAGAAATAGCATTTGGAAAGTTTGGGGTGTAAAGTTATGTACGTTATTCGACATCAGTACATTGTTGATAACAGCATTGTTGTGTTGCGGCAGTTAGAGGTAACAAAGCAAGTTCCTCTGTGGTTGAGGATTCCGGGTGAAGCTCGCTTCCACCTTCGGCCTGATCATCACTTACCATTAGGTGAGATGCAGGCCAAAAGCTTCCCCTTACCCAGTGGTTAAAAAAAATAAAAATCTTATCAGAAGGAATATTCATAACTAGCTTCTGCTCGCGACTTCGTCCTCGTGAAATTTCGGCTCCAGCGCAGTCATCAAGTCATCCTCATCAGGTAAAAGAACAGGACTTGTTGAGACACATCTAATGAGGCGACACTGGATGGGTTTACTAGTAGCCATTCAGAGGTCCCAGGTCAGTCATCACTAGTCATCTGGTAAAATAAACAGTTCTTGTTGAGACACCTCCAATGAGCCCACACTCGAAGCTATACAAGCATATTACAGATTAAAGGGTTATAGCCAAGATAAGAATGCTTGGAAACATGCTGGTCCTGCTCCATAGGATAATCTAGAATCTAGACAAATCAAACTGGTTGCTAATTTAAGTTGTATGAATTATAATTTTTATTAAATGACATTGATTTTACACCTGCACACGATGATATAAGTTTTTATTTATGATTTTTGACGAACTTGATTTTTTCAGATTAGTTGCGGTTAAAAAAAAATGCATTAGATCTCGTTATATGCAGTATGTCAAAAAATCATAAATAAATAGTTACATCACCGTGTGCAAGGATTTAACGGATATTGTCTCTGTTCCGGAGATATATGCATTAGCTTCATACATTATTTTTGCAAAAAAAATATAACTTACCTACCAATTTGCATACCAGATTGCATCTTATGTTACATGAATGCATAATATTGGCTATTACAAGCAATTTCAAGCAAAAACCGACTCTTTAAAATTTACGCTTAAATGTCTTTGAGAGCCTTTTTTCGTTCCACAGTGCGCACCCCACCGGTTGGGAACCCTAGCCTAGACGGAATTCCTACAATACCTCACTCTATTCCAGAATGTTACCTCCAATACGACAAGGCAGCCAAGCTGACCGGTCCTTCCATCCGCGGTCAGGCGCGCGTCAAAGACGAGCAGGCTTGCGGGCACGCCTGCAACGAGGCGCCGTTCAGATGTCTTAGCTTTTCGTTCAAGTAAGTGATGTTTAATCAGGATTTTTTGTCAATCAATCTGCTGGACGCCCTGATTGCTCAGGAGCCCGATGTTGACATATCTATGTATAGCAGTTAATGAATGTTAAATGTTTGCATGAAGTTTTTTACCTAAATGTTGTTGTTGGCTTGCTGCGCGCTTTGGTGTTTACTGTAAGTGCAGCAAGCAATTGTTATATAAATGAATAAATAAGATGGTGGCCTACCTGGTAGTACATGGTCACCGTGGTGATATAAAGCTGTCATGGCGTGGCATGTCTGGCACCGTACTCTTCAAATTAGAACACAGAAAAGCCACTGGATTTCAGAAATAAGTATCGTGGTAGTTATTTCTCCGGATGAGCTCCGAATATAACGTCAATTTCAAATAAGTTCTCTTCCATTTCTGAATAAGGTTAACAGAATGTCTTCTTTCTAAATATTATGGTCTACTTCACAGCCTTCGGCTAAGTACAGGCTAACTAATTTGGCAGATAATGACATTCCTAAAAATACTATAATTTTTAGGGTTCCGTACCTCAAAAGGTAAAAACGGAACCCTGCATGCTGGTGGTCAGGATACCCGTTAAAGCCGTGGGTGCTGACTGGCTGTGTGACTCGCCTCACGAAAGCTTGCGGGAGTGATGATGATGATGACGTCACGCTGAAGTAGTTGCACGAAGGCTGCGTTGACGTTCATCACGTCGGGGTCACCAATTTAGGGGTATGAGGAACAGGGTGTAAAGTTCACTCATTCCCCATAGAAAAGGGAGGATCCTCCGACCAGACGGGTGTCGTGTCTGGCGGGCAACTGCCCAGAGGTTGAAGTCGGGAAGCTTGTATATATGTTTATCGCGCGGTAAACTCTAGTTGCGCGATGCAGGATTTGTGTGACGTCAGGATGTTGTGTGACGTCAGGTCTTTGATGCGAAGTTTGCATGTAGCGATGTAGATGCCGCTACAGTATCACTTCGTTATCTGTCCGTCAGTCAGTCTGTCAAGACCCATTTTCTCAGAAACGCGTGGACGTATTAAGTTGAAATTAATATCAAATATGTCTACGGCCCCTTGGACTTCTAAACAAATCAAGCTTCTAACAAAGGAATAAAAAGATACGGCCATTTAAGTGACCTACAGCGTACTTCCCGTTGACCTAGAATCATGTAATTTGGCAGGAAGCAAGTTCTCACAGCACAAGTAAAGGAAACAGTCCAAAAATCGTTAATGTGTAGTTTTATCACATAAAAAATAATATTTTTTTACGATTCCAAACTTACATTTGCAGTTGGATAATAGGGAAAAAAAATGAAATTCTAATTAGTCCGTCAGTCAGATAATAAAAATATATTAGACACGTATTTTTTGCTTTATCATATTAATAAAAAATTACTTATATAAAACGCATTTTAAGTTGGGGAGTGGGGTAGCTACGTCACTAGTATCTATAAAATCTACATACTCATGACGTCATGGTACACTTTACCTCAATGTATCGCCGATTACGTAAAAAAAGAAAAAATACATGCCCAATACTTTTTATAATCTCAAAGAGGGAATTAAAAATAAAAATTGTGAGCATCCCTTTTGACCGCGACGTATATCGATGTATGGGAGAATATGTTTTTCAACTACAAAGTGAAGTTTGTTTTTAGGATAAATTCATCCCAACTACGGAACCTTTCATTGTGCGTGGTCCAACACGCTCTAGGCCGGTTTTTTTTATAGTACCGTTCAAGTTATTGCTTCAGAAATAATTTCCAACTTGATTTCCATTTTCAGCAACAACGCACCGCCCAAAATTGATAATTGTCTGCTTTCGGAGATTCGGCTCTTCGATCTTCAGAAAGGAGTAGACTATGTGCACTCAGCAAACGACTGGCTGTTCGCCTTTGATCTGTTCAACGGACAATGTTGGAGGAAGGTTCATGCTGGGGAGTATGAGTAAGTAGAGAACTCTTCTGGACTCCCATTTTTGCACACCCATTTTTCAGATAACTTTCGTTCACATATTTTTGTAAATGGACCCGTTTTTGGTCAAGTACCCATTTTTTGGGACATCTAATTTTCGTTTACTTAGTTTTGTAAGTTGACCCGTTTTTGGTCAAAAACCCATTTTTAAGGACACCAAATTTTCGTTCGAATATTTTTGTATATGGACCTGTTTTTGGTCAAGTACCCATTTTTTGGGACACCTAATTTTCGTTCACTTATTTTTGTATAAGGACCCGTTTTTGGTCGAGTAATTTTTTGGGACCCCTAATTTTGGATACCCACGTTTGGTCACTTATTTTTTATCAGTTTAACTTTTATAATCATGTAAGTAAATACCATCCAAATATCTCTATTCCAGTGAACCAGCCCATGAAATACCTCGCCCGCTCTCCGCACCACCTATAGAGGAGCCGTACTCCGTATCAGGTCCTTCCGGCCCGCCCGGACCTCCGAGCATCAGTGGACCTTCGGGTCCATCCGGCCCGTCCGGACCCGGGTATCTGCCTGAACATGATCATAATGGTGAGTTAGAATTGTTTGAGTTACACGATGTCTGATGAATGTTTGCTATTTGATATTTGATGAATCTTTGATTCTTTGAAAAGACGCACGTTCACAATGTTCAGCATGGGTTGAGTTCTGAACTGTAATTCAATAAAAGTGAGTTTTTAATCGGTGTTCCTTCCTGAGTTTTGCAGTGTTATTTGGTGTTTATATCTAAAAAAATAAAGTATCTTGATGATAATCATACTTTAGAAATGAACTTTGCACATGCGCAACAAGCTGCATTTTGGGTTGGCTAGGCGTTACGAATTTAACATCAATAATATGTTTTACAATGCATTTGCTCGAAAAAAGCGTTTTCCAAGCAGTCAATTTGTGTGGAAAGTGTCACTTTTTTTCAATAGTGCTTTTTACTTTTCTGTTTTTTTTTAATTTTTGAGGCCGTCGTAAGCCCGTCTCGTCTCAGACATTTTATTATTTGAGATTTTTTTTTTTCACAAATTTGTATTTACAAATCAGATGATGATGATGACGATGGCGATGATTATGACGATGGTCAAAATCAAAAAGTCGAAGTCGAAGTCCAAGTCCAACTCGAAGTCGAAGTCGAAGTCGAAGTCGAAGTCGAAGTCGAAGTCGAAGTCGAAGTCGAAGTCGATGTCGAAGTCGATGTCGAAGTCGAAGTAGAAGTAGAAGTAGTAGTAGAAGTAGAAGTCGAAGTAGAAGTCGAAGTCGAAGTCGAAGTCATTTTGTTTTTATCATTTATATACGTCGTCGTATGTTAAATGTTACACACTGCAGGCGACTGCCGTTAGGCTCGCTCGTTTTTTTTTTTTTTTTTCTCGTTCAATGCATAGTAAAACGTTGTATGATACACGTGCGTAAGATGATTTCCGACTCGTGTCGACTTATACACTCGTCGGAAATCACCTACCTTCCGCACTTATAGCATAAGTAACTATTAATCCCGATGTTCTAAGACTGCTTTTAAACACTAGTATTTCTTCATAATTAATATAAATTCCCCTTTTTCAGAACCACCATTTATCCCAGCATCAGGACTACCAAGCGGACCCAGTTACAAACCGTACGCATCCGGTCCCGAACCACCGGGTTATAAACCCGGATATTCCGATACTTCCGGACCTGGTTACAAACCAAACTATCCACCAAGTGGTCCACACAAACCTTACTCAGAACCATCTGGACCGGACTTTAAACCTGGATACCCAGGTCCTAGTTACAAACCGGGATACTCGGGACCTTCTGGACCGGGTTACAAACCAGATTACCCAGGACCTATTGGTCCTAGCTTTAAACCTGTATACCCACCGCTAGCTAATCCTAATTTAAAACCTGGTTATCCAATTGAACCTAGTGGTCCAAGTTACAGACCTGTGTACCTTTCTGACCCGGATTTAAAACCTGGTTTCCGACCTTCAGCGCCGCCTCAAAGACCAGTATACAGACCAATTTCGGGTCCACCTGAATACTTGCCAGAAAAACCCGGATATTTGCCAGAAAAACCGGGATATTTTCCGGACCGTAGACCGGGGTATCCGGGAGCAAATAGACCAATTTATGATGAGCCGAGACCAACTAGACCGGGTAGGCCGGGTCCAAAACCCGGATATCCGGATAGAGTTGGTGATGAACCAAGTAAGTCAAACTTTCGAATTTAGATCTTATAGTTATATCTTACGAATTGTTGTTTAGTTGTAACTCAATAAGATTTTATAATTCAGATGTTGGTTAACTTTGTTTTGTAAATTTGCTTTCGAAATAGTTAAATGATTACCTAGTTATTATTTAAATCCGTGGATGGATCTTTATATACCGAGACTCCTCCGTGCCTTTCGTGGATCTTTGACAGTTGTTACGGGTCGTCAGAAGCCCGAAAAGTCTGACAACCAGTCTTACCCAGGATATCGTATTACCCAGTTACTGGGTTGTGGAGGTCAGATAAGCAGTCGCTCCCTGTAAAATACTGGTATTCAGCTGCATCCGGTTAGACTGGAAGCCGACCCCAACATAGTTGAGAAAAGTCTAGGCAGATTTTTAAATTATTAATTATTTTAGTTTTTTTTGTTACAGGTTTAAAATTTAGGACTAGTTTTCCAATCATTTTGATGTAGTTTTTCATTATTAACGCTGTAATAATAATACACCATAATTACACCGTCGTCAATTAATTTCATACGCACACAATAACCTTAACATAAATGTTCAAATTTTTTTAAAATGAAGATATTATAATTATTAAAATTAAGGGGCATGCGCGAAGGTAGCCCGCAAAATTCAAATTTTTTAAAAGCGTTCTTTCTAAAAGTTGGCAACGTTAACAGCTAGTCAAAAATTTACCAAATATTAATAAGTTGGCAATATTACTGTATGGAAATATGAAATGTGGCTAGCTAGTGAACAAAAAAAAATTTATTTAATTATTAATATTGAATTGCAATTATAACACTGAATTTGATGTTGTAACCGATTTTGATGTAAAAAACCGGGCAAGTGCGTGTCGGACCACGCACAATGAGGGGTTCCGTAGTTGGGATGAGTTTATCGCAAAAACAAACTTAACATTGTAGTTGAAAAACATGTTCTGAACGAAAAGAACTTGTTTTTCAAACTGAAAATTTAAATTGGTCGATTATAACTCGTTAAGCTGTAAAACCTACTTAGCTGTGATAGATTTCCTTTTAACTTCGTTATAAATACTACTGCTGTGATTTTTTTCAATAATCCAAGTACAAACATTTAGCTGGCAGGGAAAAATTTGAACTTTAAAGCTTAATATTTCGCAAACGGATCCCTGCATTGAAAAATGTCTTTCACACACCCACAATATTGAACGACCTTTCCAACGACACGCCACACTATAACAAAAAAAACATCCCCACTTTACGTGTAGGGGAGGTACCCATTTTTTTTTCTTTGTTTTATTTTACCCCTCTGCCCGCGTGATTAATATGCATACCCATGCCAAATTACAGCTAAGCCGCGGATACGAGATAGACAGACAGACAAACGGACATGGCGAAACTATAAGGGTTTCTTGTTTTCTACGGAACCCTAAAAAGGCATTTGGAAAGTTTCCAAATACTTTTTTTTACATCTAAAACTAAATATTCAGTGTAACGATATTAATTATTGCAATATTCTAGTTCGCTAGTTAGCCACATTTGTTATTTCCATACAGTCATATTGCCAAATTAATCAAAACAGCGAAATATTTGACAGCTATTTGCGACGTTGCCAACTTTTTTTATAAACGCTCGCAACTTTCGAGTAAAACAGTCAGAACGTTGCTTGGAAAAATAATAATAGTAAATTATTTGTAAAGTCACTAATCATATTTCCCCCTTTCTCCACTTTCCCCCCTAGTTTCAGTATCCTGGCGTCACTACACAGTATCTGGGTTCCCTTGTCGCACAGGAACCACCTGTGCACAAAACACAGTCGCCGGACATTGGGCATGCGAGCCTGAGGGTGGAGAGATTGGTCAGTATTATTTGTACTAAAATAAAATAGTTTATTCTGTAAATGGGATATTCGAAGAAAAAAATAAAAAAAATTGCTCGATAAGATCCGACTACTCTGAGAAGAAAGGCCGAAATAAACTCAGACGTCGCAGTCTCTTTTAAAGTCCAGACATAATCTTGGTCAGGCCATGTGAGGACCATGTAGATTAGTGTCTGAAATGATCTTTTGAAGAAAGAACCACACAGATTTGAGTGGACCTGTCCAGTCAGTGCAAGCATTTGTTGGTAATCGTGGAGCTCAACACAGAACTTAAGGAGCTCAACTCAATGTTAGGAATGAAAATCCTCCGTTTCGATGTGTACTCGCTTTTATGCAATCTGTGGGAACGATTTCGTGAAAAGGGACGGAAGTGTGTAACAGGAAGCCGGGGAAGCGCGCGCTATTTGGTTTCATCAATGAGCGCGCGCGGTACTAGAGTTGGCCGTCAGAAACGACCTTCATGAGGCCCCTTTAAAGTTGCTTATTACCAAGGTGAGATGTCAGATGTTACACAACATATGCGACTACTGTAAGGCTCACTCGATTTTTTTTTAATTTCTTTCTCGTAGTGAATTTTATAAGTGGGGCTCGTGGCTAACTAGTAAGAGCCACATGAGTCGATCAAGGTAAAGTAACTCTTGCTGAGGTCAATCCGTGGATGGGTGACCATTCATTACATACCGAGACTCCTCCGTGCCTCGGAAAGCACGTTAAGCCGTTGGCCCCGGCTGTCATTTGTAGATCTTTGACAGTTTTAGATTTAATAATGGTAGGTAATACATATGTTACCCAGTAACTGGGTTGTGGAGATCAGAAAGACAGTCGCTTCATGTAAAGTACTGGTATTAAGCTGCATCCGGTTAGACTGGAAGCTGACCCCAACATAGTTGGGAAGTAGACAGATGATGAGTTGATTATTTATTATGTAATAAAAATCCCTTTTCCTTCGATTACGGTGATACATAAGCACGTGTAGCATGCCAACCATAGAAAACGGGTTTTGTCGACGGAAGAATAGACAGATTGAGATCGTTTATCTGTCACTTTAAGCGTCCTAGTCGTACCTCGGTTGCGAATACTACGCACCTGACCTTTGAATTTGAATTTGAATTTCTTTATTTTTGCATAAAATATGGTACAATAGGTCTTAACTTAAATATAAGAAGTTCCACATATCTTGCTTACTTACTATTTCAGCATGCAAAAAATACCTTATAATAAAATTATATACACTTCACTTGTTACTATTGAGATCATGAAGTAAAAAAGAAAGTCGAAGAGAGAAGAAGTCCTTTTTGAAGAACACCACCAATTATGTCAATATGGCAGGTTTCATAGCATTTCGGGAGACCCGTACGGGCCGTTCGTACAAGGGAGACTCGCACGGGTACCGCCCGCAGCTCGCAGTGCTCTGAAACGAGGGAGTAGTACGATATGTTGTACGGGCTCTACCCGGAGCGGGACGCTTACGGACCAATCCGCGTCGCTGTGAATAAATGTTTTAGCGCCTCATGTGTCTGGGAGCCCATACGGGGCTCCGGGACAGCTGTGAAACTAGCCTAATATGTCTTCCTAGGTAGGGCGTCCCCTTCCGGCGATTCCACTCACATCTGTTAGTCATAGTGTCATAGGAGTATATAAGGAGCGTAGTAGGTTTCTGCCGACCCCCGTGGTGACAATGCGCAAGTTTATGTATGTTACGAACATTTTAGGGTCTTGGGACTACTGCTGTTCACCAACACATAGATGCGGGTACAGCGAAGGATTCCATAAGCCTTGGTATGTAGCTTTACATACATTTTAGTTATTCCAAAGAATGTTGTGGACTAAATTTTTTTTTTGTTCTTCAGATAGATTATTAAAAAATATTGGACACGTATTTTTTCTTTTTTTACTTATTCATAAGATTACGGCAATACATTGAGTTAAAATTTGGCATGACGTCACTCCCCGGTAGATTTTATACTGACTTGTGACGCAGCGAGTCGTCACTCCCCAACTTTAATACGTTTTATCTAAGTAATTGTTTATTAATATGATAAAGCAAAAAATACCTGTCTAATATTTTTTTATTATCTGACTGACGGACAATAGTTTTTTTTTACCCATTCAACATCCCTATTATGGAATTATGTTCTGATTACTTATTTCTATTTTAGGTGCTACGTAGGACCAAACGAGGACCAATGGCGTCCGTGCAGCGAGAAGTACTACCCTTACCACCAACACAAGGTTCCTCATCCTTCACAGGTTCACCAGCATTCACCTGGACATCAGCTAATACCGGGACATAGAGGTAATTGATCTTTTAGAGGCATGAGGAACAGGGTGTAAAGTTCACTCATCCTCTATAGAAAAGGGAGGATCCTCCGACCAGACGGGTGTCGTGTCTGGCGGGCAACTGCCCAACGATTGATGTCAGAAAGGTCTATAAACCCTGCTTGCGCGATGAAGGATTGTGTGTGACGTCAAGTCTTTGATCCGTAGTTCGCATGTGGCGATGTAGATGCCGCCACAATCAATTTTTTTAACTGAATGTCTTTGATTTATGAATGTCTACTATGCCTAGATTTTTGAGTTACTTTTATTTCGTAGTCATCAGGTGATAATGATTGCTTTACTAAACGTTGACTAATGTAAGCTTATTTTAGATATTCTGGTACTTTCCTAAATAGCTGTCCTCATTTAAAATATCCTCTATGATTTATGTTTGTGGCGGCATGTCGCGAAGTTATATATATGCTGATCGCGCGGTAAACCCTGCTTGCACAATGCAGGACTTCGCATGACGTCACTGACTTCGTGATGCGTAGTTCGTATGTGGCAATGTATATCCCCATGTTTACCAAAAATATGTAAATGATTGAAGCGAGTTTTCCATAAACTAAATTTGACATGCATATTTAAAAATAGTTTATTGTATAACTAGCTGCGTCCCGCGGGTTCACCCACGTAAGTCTCGATCCCGTGGGAGTATCGAGATAAAAAGGATTCTATGTCCTAATCCAGGTCATGGTCTACCGATGTGCCAAATTTCATCCAAATCTGTTCAGCCGTTTTAGTGTGAAAGCGTAACAAACTCACGTTCGCATTTATAAAATTAGTTAGGATGACAGTTTGCTCTTAACCCTTGATTTTCCTAGTACCTAAGGTACAAAATCATTGAGCCAATATTCTCTCATAAAAACCTTAAACTCCTTTACAGAAGACATACCACCACGTCCAGTCAGCCCCCGACCCTGGCAAGGCAGACCAGGGTACCCTGACAGACCTGGACCAGGACCTGGGCTATCTGGACACGTACCTTCAGGACCACCCGGACCATACCTATCTGAAGGAGATAGGAAGTACTGGGATGACTTGTACCAGAATGGACCTCAAGCTTATTATGATAAATATGGGAATCCTTTGCCAGGTAAGAGAGGTTTATATTAAGGTCAACTATGTGTCACTTTTGTCCAGTGATGGACAAACGTCAAACCTACACACTAGTAGACGTTAGAGTCAAACCACCAAAGTAAATCAAACTAAAAACAAACAAACAAACAACAAACAAATAACAAACAACAAACAAACCAACAACAAACAAACAGCAAACAAACAACAAACAAACAACAAACTAAAATTCTAGCATGAAATTGTCACCAACACACGTGAGGATCTAATGGCTGTGTCAGCAAACGGTATTAACGTTGCTGAATTTAGGGATAAACAAATAAAATATATATAAATATTTTACGTGTTTTTTTGTCATCGACACGCTAAGAAGAAGTGTGACTGACATTAGTCCGTAAAAGGTTAATTAAGTAAAGTAAAACCAATAGTTATTTCTGGGCAAAATGAAGATCATGCTATGTATTATATCTTATTTGTGCAGATTAATAAATTTTTCTTTCAAATAAAAATTACAAGTGTAAGATCAGAATTTACTCAAGAATTTCAATCCCAACTTCTTATCAGAATGCAAGAAATAAATTTCTTCACCACTTTTGGGAAATTACTTATTATTACATTGGCGACTTTTTTTTCAGGTTACTCCCGCGTCCCCACTGAATCTCGTCCCCACATCAAAGTGAGTCACAACTCCCCCCGGCCCGGCGGCGGCGCCTGGCTGCCTGTGGAGCCGGCGCTAGGGCAGGATGGACCACCGCCTAATGGATTAGGTGCTCCGAGGTAAGTTGCACCTATTAAGAGATGCAAAAACTTGATGACGTTTAACTTCTATGCCCGAAGTCCTATGATTAATCTATTATCTACATTCATCATTACCTACAGTACAACTATTTTCTTAATGTCCCTCGGGAATCATCGCATTTCCGAATACAAACGAATGCAAATTTCCATGTCCATCAATTATTAAATTTACAGTGTATAATAATTTGAATTCAGAACTAAGTACTTAATTGTTGTTTTGTTTTGATTTCCGTGTGAACTATAAAGAGCTAAAGTACTTAGTTCTAATTCAGGTGGTCAAGCAAAATCAACACAATTTATATTTTTTTAATTACAATTTTTTTCCCAGGTACTGGCCCGTAGCTTACCTTCACAAAGGCCCGCCTCCCAACACAACATACTTCCGCTACAACGAGTCCCAACAACCATCAACAACAACAACAGAACGCTACACAACCGAACAACTATCAACAGTCCCACCTCGACCTGATCATACTGACAGACATAGAGATGAGAAAAAACGTAATATGAGTGACTATGACGATATTCTAGATACTAGTACAGTTCGACAAACCACTACTACAGTAACATATAAACCTACTAGTACAACTACTATCTTACCAGACGAAGTAACAGAAAATATTACCGAAGTAGAATTTGTCAAACCAGAAACTGTGAAAATTAAAGATAAAATTGAAGGAATCGATGACAAATTAGATGATTTCTCCAGTTCCATTGAAGTCTTAGACCTAGATGATATCAAAGGAGATAAAATATCGGATTTAAAGACTTTAGAAGCAGAGGAAAGGCAGATTGAGGAAATAGGACGAATTCTAGCAGCGTCTAGAAGAGGTGGGAAACTAGTTTTAGATAAACGTTCCCAAAAGGATTTAGAAGCAAAAAGTATAGCGGTAGATAAGGATTTGATAGATTTTAATTTTGGAAACAGATTTAATGTTGAAAGAAGAGGGAAGATACAAAAGGTGAGTAAGGATGAGATAGAAAGAGAGAGAGTTGATAAGAGTTTAGAAGTAAGTGAGACTACTTTCGTTCGACCACCAAGAGTTCTCTCTACTACAGAAAATATAAGAAAAGCTATTGTCAACGGAAAAGTTTTTTACGATGCAACTATAAGAGAACAGAGAGATACATTTTTAAATAATTCCACAAGAAGGAGTAAGAGTTTGAGATCGGGAGATGACTCTAAACTTACTAATCTAGCTTCTTCTGCTTCTTTCGGTATGAAGATTATTAAACCGAGAAATGTGAACCCGGTAAGAAGAGTCAGAAGAGTTTATAGGAAGAGGTATAATCCAGAAGAAGTGAGAAGGAGATTGTTGGACAGAGAAAAGAGTAAGCAGGAGAGTAGTACAGATAATTCGAAGAAAACATAATGAAAATACGTTATTAAAATTATTTTTGTATTTTAATGCTCATATTTTTCTTGCAGTATTTTATTAATAAAAATAAAATGTAATTTAAATGAAGTTACGATATTGTAATTTGAATTTACGATCTAAGAATACAAGTTATAAAATTTAAATAAATAATTCTAAAATAAAATATTTATTTAACTTTACATTTTTAAGGAAACGGATTGGTGCTTTAAATAAATTGTCAGTTTGACTTTAAATTATTTTAATTAGGGTTGAATTGACGATGCGTATTCAAAATTATATAAAATATGAATAAAATACTCCTAAGATATATATTTATTTGACAGTTAATGCTTATTATTTAAGTAAAATAAAAGTATTTTACGGATAAAACTTCATCATTTCTTTGATAAGTATTATTAAAAAAATATGATTTTTAAGTAAATAAAACTTTATTTGTATTTCTTGTACTTACTTATTTTAACAAGGCTTTTTATTGTGTATTTAATTATATTTTTGTGATAATTATTTTCTATTTAGTTACCAAATCGAAATAAGTTACCACGAAGAAATTGAATGCGATACTTATAGAAACTGTAACTTTAAATAATTTAGCACTTAGTTAACGATTTTTCTAAGACTAAAATTAAATGCATTTCCAATAAAGTTTATGTTTTCTTTTACATTTTTCTTTATGACAATAAATAAAAATACACACAGAACAGCGTGTGAACGTCGGACTGCCAAGTCATAGGTCTCGAGTTAGAACCCAAGACCTCTGACTTTTCGGATTCATGTGCGTATTGTATAAATTACCCTTGCTTCAAAAATGGTGAAGGAAAACATCGTGAGCAAACGCCATGCCTGAGAGATATTTCTCGACGGCATGTGAAGCCAAGTCAGAGGCCCATGGGTGGCATAACTCTAACACCAGGTTAGTCACTAACCACACGAAAAAGAAAGAAGGACCTCAATAGAATTCTATTCAACCTCCGTACTACACTAGGCCAGTTCAAGGTCGGAGTGTTACCACTGACAAACGGCGTACTGTACCATCATTACTACCAAGAACTAAAAGTCACGAAATTGAACGTTAAAGCTACCTCTAAGCAAAGTGGAGAAAATGCTCACCCAATTGCCTGAGATCTGTCTCACAGATTTCTGACACCGGGGGGCCTACTCCCTAAGCGGAATCCGTTCGTTCGGCCGTCATTACGGGCGCTTCGCTCTCTGTCTAACTTACGGTATGACGGCCGAACGAGCGGATTTCGCTTAGGGAGTAGGCCCCCAGGTTAGTCACTAACCACACGAAAAAGAAAGAATTACCCATCACAATTTTGTATCGATCTGCCTCCAGAAACGGCGAAATCGTGATAAATTACATTATTAAGAGACAAAACCTTCGTACCTGCTTGTATTCGTTCTATAACAGGAAAACAACTCAAAACCTACGTTTTCTTCCACGATCGAAAGCCCATAAGTGAAATATTATGTATGCAAAGTTGCCTTTGTTCAACTACCCACCTACTTAAAATGCCGCAGCTGAAGTAAAGCCCAAGGGACCACTTTTACTTTATTTTCTAAATTGCACTTTCTCACTGCAGACTGCAGTAAAGGAATATGCTAACATTGTATCATTTCACTTTCTAGTAGGTATGTATTTTGTTTATTTTATGCAATGCGGGTGGATTGGGCTCGTTTTCGCTGGGGAGTTTGATGAAGAGCGTGCATTCTGCAAGTGGGTAACGGTGCAAAAAGATGTCAAATATTTCGCTGTTTTGATTAATTTCACAATAGTACTGTATGGAAAATAACAAATGTGGCTTACTAGGGAACTAGAATATTGATTATGAAATACAATAATTAATATCGTAACACCGAATATTTAGTTTTAGATATAAAAAAAGTATTTGGAAACTTTCCAAATGCCTTTTTTACACCTAAAACGGGTACAACATTAAGTTCAATGTTATAATTGCAATTCATTATTAATATTCTAGTTCGCTAGTTAGCCACATTAATCAAAACAGGTACATTTTTTACAGCTATTTGCGACGTTGCCAACTTTTTGGATGAATGCTCTTTAAAACGCATGAAACTGCAATCATTACCTACCTTTGTCGTAGACTGTATCCACTTTACTAAGTAAGTTTTTCACAATGATTGAAATTTTTGACAGCTATTTGCGACGTTGCCAACTTTTAGGATAAACGCTCTTAAAATGTCGAGTAATGTACCTACGTGCAAGTGGATAGAAAGTCTTTATAATTTGTTAATGGGATAGCCTAAGTAGCATATCAGCCTATAATATTCCCACTGTTGGGACACAGGCCTCTCTTCGAGAGGGAGTGGGCCCAGTGCGGGTTGGTAGATGTCACATGTCTTCGATCTTTTTCATGCCGGTTTCTTCACGATGTTTTCCTTCGGCGTTTTGAGAGCAGTGGTGATGAAATTAAATGCACAAAGTAAAGCGCCTGCCGGATTACGATCTACAACTCGTAAGTCGGACTTTTCCACAGGCCACCACTGTTCCATACTTCTACTCTTTATACTTTGTTAATGGGATAGTAGATACAGAATTGCTTCTGAATGGTACCCAACAAATGGCAAGCGCCACGGAGTTCACAAACGAGATGGAATAATGATCATTGGAGAAGGGTAGCTCGAGGTCACCATTTTGAGGGCTGTCAATCAATCTGCCTAGCCTTTTCCCCACTATGTTGGGGTTGGTTTCCAGTGTATCTGGATGCAGCTACTATACAGGGTATACGATTTTGTTTTTAGACCAGACGATAAAAAAGAACATGTTTTTCAATATTTTGTACATAATAGGTACTAAAAATATACAAAAGAAAAAAAGATCCGGCCCTGATTACGGCCCACTCCTTCTCACAAAGAGGAGGCCTGTCTCCCAGCAGTGGGAACTTTATGGTCTGATTATGCTATGCTTATGGGGCTTTTGTAAACGAGGAAAATATTACTCTAGCGACTACTTTGTAAAGAATTGAATTGAAAATTACCGACTAAAGGAATATGCTAACATTGTATCATTTCACTTTCTAGTACGTATTTTGTTTATTATAAAGGTTGTGAGTATAAGAGCTCGTGGCTAAGTTATAACAGCCGCATGCGTCGATCCATCAGGTTAAGCTACGCTTGCCGGGGTTGGTCCGTGGACGGGTGACCACCTTTACATACCGAGACTCCTCCGTGCCTCGGAAAGCACGTTAAGCCGTTGGTCCCGCTGTCATTCGTGGATCCTTGACAGTCGTTAAGAGTCATCAGAAGCCCGAAAGTCTGACACCAGTCTTACAAAGGGGTATCGTATTACCCAGTTGTGGAGTAGTAGAGATAGGCAGTCGCTCCATGTAAAATACTATTATTCAGCTGCATCCGGTTAGACTAGAGCTGACGCCAACATAGTTGGGAAAAAGGAAGGCAGATTGATTGATTTTCTTTAATAAAAAACAATGCGGGTAGATTGGGCTCGTTTGTGCTGGGGAGTCTGATTGGACTGTATTGTATTGTATGTTCATGCCGGTGGCATTTATTTATAAAAAAAATTAATACAAAAATTTGATTATTCCATTATGAGCGTTTATAAATTCTGAAAATAGGCAACGTCGCAAATAGATGTCAAATATTTTGCTGTTTTGATTAATTTGGCAATATTACTGTATGGAAATAAAAAATGTGGCTAACCAGCGAACTAGAATATTAATAATGAATTGCAATTATAACACAACATTTTTGATGTTGTACCCGTTTTAAGTGTAAAACGGGATTTGGAAAGTATCGAAATACTTTTTTTTACATCTAAAACTAAACATTCGGTGTTACTATATTAATTATTGCATTTCATTATTAATATTCTAGTTCGCTAGTTAGCCACATTTTAAATTTCCATACAGTAATATTGCCAAATTAATCAAAACGGGTAAATATTTGACAACTATTTGCGACGTTGCCAACTTTTAGGATAAACGCTCATAAAAGAACGTTCAAATTCTAATCTGTCTCAATCTGTCAAAAATATCTCTATTTTACCATTTTACTCACATTTTTGACATTGATTGTCGCCGAGATGATTTTGAACGTCAAAATTTACATGAAAATAGAATTTATTTAAGGTCTCCATACGAAACTACCTTTCAAAGGGTAGTTTTGTATGGAAAACCAACAAGAAACTGCAAAGTTACTCTTTTAAAATGTTTTAAAATATTATTTGTATGACGGCGTCAGCGGTGGCTGACCGACGGCGCCGTCATCATCTCGATTCAGTGGTACGGAATCCATTGTGATGGCTTACAATAAAACACGATGATACAGCAAATCAGTTTAATATTTCACTTTTAGAATAATTAACACAGTAAGTAAAACACTTTTATCGTTCACACACTATTTTCTAAGTTCGGGCAAACCGACAGTTTCGCGTAGGAGAAGTGTAGGTCTATCTCCGTTCCTGCTGGGGTTGCGGGTTTGTCCGAAAGGGATATCGCGGCCCCGGCATACAGGCAACGGAAGGAACACGGGTGGGTTTTAGTCAGTAAAAGTCTGACAGTCTGTCTCTCGCTCTGCCCAGAGCGGGAGAAGTCATTTGATGATTCCCATCCTCAAAAAAAAAAAGGTCTATCTCCGTTCGAGCTCTTGACAAAACTGACTCATGGTCTATTAAAACAAGGTCTGGCATTCCGAGAGTGACACATGCTTACGGCACTATCCAGTTGCTACTTTATTGAAACAAAACACGAATTAAGGAAAGATTTCCAGTCACCATTCTGTTAAAAAATATGAAAAAGCATTTAAAATTTTCGTTTCATTTGTCTAATCAAACGAAACAATTCAATTTAAACATAAACCAACATAATTATTGATTAAAACCTCATTGTTTTATCGGATTCGCACAGGTAATGAGGGTGGTTGGGGAGTTATTATTACAAACTTCTGGTAACACAGATGTGATGACGTAGACTTGTGTCACTCACGTGACCACTGTGTCTCGGAATGTTATACCTGGCAAAGTATATTATTATACCATGGACTGACTCGTCTTGCCATCACTTCCCTCACCACGACTCTGCCCACGCGCCGCTCAAATTTTATAATCTACGACATATATTACTTGGGTATTTATGAGGGAAAAAGTCTATATAAAATGTAGGGAACCCAGTTATATCCATTCCTAGCGGGACGAAACTCTAAAGTTGACAGCTCTAGACAAACCACGGTAAGTGCAGCTTAACCTTTTAGAGTTCTTGGACCATTGCTTCATGCAGCTGTTATGAGAAGCCCTTCTAATATCAATTAGAAAGAGAAATTAATTAATAATTCAATCCTCAACAGTATTATTCATGAAAACGTGACCCGTCGGTACTTAAATGTCTAACATTATAATGTCAAAGTAAAGCAAGTTGAATTATAGTTTATAATTATAACACAAAGTGAGAGTAAGTTCATGACCTAACTGAAGTTATTATACAGTAAACCTGGAAAGTTATTCAGTACTAAACGAAGTTTATTACGTTTTCATTTACCAAGTGAAATATTATGAACTGCATTGACTTAGGGATACAGAAGGCTAATTTCACCAAAGAATGAATGATATATTTATTTGCCAGAATATAGGTAGCTAGCATAATTAAGTTCTTAAGAGCTGTGGGTTTTACTATATTTGACATTTCAGCCGTGCAAATATTCAGATTTTACATCATGGTTATACTTATAGTATGCAGTACACGTTTAGTCAATCAATCTGTCTAGCCTTTTCCCAACTATGTTGGTGTCGGCTTCCAGTCTAATCGCGAGCAGCTGAATACCAGTATTTTTCATGGAGCGACTGCCTATCTGACCCCTTGATAAGACTGGTTATCAGACTTTCGGACTTCTGACGACCCGTAACGACTGTCAAAGATCCACGAATGACAGCCGGGACCAACGGCTTAATGTGCTTTCCGAGTCACGAAGGAGTCTCGGTATGTAAATATGGTCACCCATCTACAGACCAACCGAGCGTAGCTTAACCTGATGGTTTGACCCGTTCGGCTATTATTACTTTGCAACGAGCTCACATTTAGTAATTAGCAATAACATAAAAATACTGATAATAATTTAAATTTAGATTACAATGCAATTAATAAAATTAATATTAAATACAATTCTATTCATTTAAAATAATCTAAACTGCGTTCAAAAGCTGTCAGTGTCAATATTCCCAAATGACAGTGACAGCTCTTGAACGCAATTTGGATGTGCTAATTGCATTCAGTTTCATTAGTGAAATTGGCTCAGACAGGTTTACATAAAGTTGTTCTTAATAGACAGTTTTGATGGTCTAGTAGTCGCAAGCGCCAATGCTGAGGGTGCTTGGGTTCGATTCCTAGGTTGTGCAGAGTATTATTTTTATATTTTGCTAAGTACCTGGTACTTGTTGATAGGCGTATACTGTCCTCTCATACCTTTTTACACTGTAATTTGAAAACATTGTAAAAACCATTGACATTTGAAAGAGTAACCGTGGAGTTTCTTGTCGGCTCTTCTCCATAGGAAACGACCAATTGGATCCGTGCACCTAGCTTCTGACGTTTCATAAGTGTCCTTGTAGGTTTATGTGAAATAAAATATTTTGAATTGAATTGAATTGAATATTTAAAAAAAACTCATTTTCCTAGTAGCAACTTGGAGGCTGGATTTTTCTTAGTAGCGACACGGAGGCTGGATTTATGCCCGGTTGAAAGCAAATGGCAATAGGCTTGCCGCTTATTACAGGGGTCATATAACTAGCAAACAAGACAACATTTACAGACTTTTTTTATTTAATGGCATTTTTATACATTGGTAAACTTTTAAGTAATTTCATTATCGACAAGAGCCTTTTATGATATTTGAGTTTTTGATAAAGGTTTACCTTTAGCAAAAACACAAATATCGTAGGTACCTCCGGTCGAAGTCAAATCATTTATTCACACACTCACATACGGCACTTTTGAACGTCAAAAGACGTCAGCGACAAAAGTCAAACAACATTGGTACCTATACTTTTACAAATAATCTTAATTGAGAGTGTGTCATTAGTTCGACAAACAGGTGTGCGACATGTCATAGGCTCGACATGTCATAGGCTCGACATGTCATAGGCTCGACATGTCATAGGCTCGAAATGTCATAGGCTCAACATGTCATAGGCTCGACAAGTCGTAAGGTCGGCAGGTCGTTTGTGCGACAGGTCAAAATTCAAAAATTCAAAATTCAAAAGTCATTTATTCAAACTAGGCTGAGAATCAGCACTTTTCGAACGTCAAAATTACATAAGACAGTCCCCCAAAAAGCCCACCCTTCACCACTTCCTAGTGCATTAGCTGGGAAGAAGAAGTGGCGCAACAAACTCCCCAGCAGCACAGCTGTCTGTTCAGTTAGAAGAACAAAAAAAATAAGATTCTATATAATAGTATTCAAAATAATTTAGATAATTTAGATTACGCAACACAAAACATAATTTAAATTATTAGCCATATGTTCGCTAGCACACGCCAATATACCATACAACATCATCGAGAACTATACTCAGGCAGAAATAAAAACTAAACGTAAACAGAACTTATCTAAATAAAAGCCTCCAGGCATAAAGGGCGTGCCCGCTTACATATAGTTGTAACTGGAAGTTATAAATGATAAACTAGGACCATCGAGATAAAATAAATAAAACAAACAGTTAATTACTAATAACAATAACTAATATAATCAATTGTCGAGGTCACTAGATAACCACATATTGCAATACAACTCATTAGAAAAAACATTGTAATGAGTAGATTATGTCAACAATAAATTGAAATAAAATTAAAAATAGCTTGACTTATAAAGTCAAATAAAAAATAAAAAAAATACAATACAATTGGTCACACACACAACAGGTCGTTTGTGCGGACGGTCGTTTGTGCGACAGGTCGTTAGTGCGACAAGCAACGTACGTTGAACAAAGGAGAAGGCTCAAAAATACCCCACGTCTGCCAGCAAAAAGAAATATCCCAAATTATCGCGGTTCTAAATCTAAAATCTGCAGATTCTACTCAATTATTTAGTAGCCCTGAATTAATATTCAGAGCATTTTTTTTATATGTTAGCAAGTAAGGATTAAAACAGGAAGTATGTATTTTTTTATAATTCATTTTTGTGATTTTTTTATGTACTTTTCTCTCTGCTGTCAGACGTGGGGTAATTTTCTA
Organism: Agrochola lota; assembly: GCA_947364205.1. Taxonomy (NCBI): domain Eukaryota; kingdom Metazoa; phylum Arthropoda; class Insecta; order Lepidoptera; family Noctuidae; genus Agrochola; species Agrochola lota. Next base: position 8,491,119 of record OX376245.1, on the reverse strand, counting down.
TGCGAGATGAGACTTTTCCTTTATGGCTGAGGTAATACGGTGCTCAATACCGATGGGGTTATTACTTTTTATATTTTTTGGGGCGATTTTTTTTAACGCAGCTTGTGGTAGGAGTATACTGGTAGAAATCGTCGAAAAGCGTTGACATATAATTATTCGATACAATACATTGTATATTAGCATTTCATATAATTTAATATTCTTTTAATTCAACTTGTTATGATTTTGAATATTCTGTTCAATAATTAAGATTTAAAAAACTGAACTGTCGAATGTACCTAATGTAGGCAACATTCAAATCACTGATTTCCCTTTTTTGAGATCAGTGTAATGAATGTTACACACAGCACTTAGGTACACACATCATAACTATAACTGCACCACATTACTAGTACCCTACACTAACTGCCCAATTTGCCTCACTAAAACATTCTGCCATAAACCATAGTGTAATGACCATAGATATAAGCTGTTTTTAGGGTTAGCCAAATGGCAAAAAACGGAACCCTTATAGATTCGTCATGTCTGTCTGTCCGTCGGTATGTCACAGCCACTTTTTTCCGAAACTATAAGAACTATACCTACTGTTGAAACTTGGTAAGTAGATGTATTCTGTGAACCGCATTAAAAATTTTTACACAAAAATAAAAAAAAAACAAAAACAATTGGGGGTTCCCCATACTTAGAACTGACACACTAAAAAAAAAAAATCATCAAACCCATACGTGTGGGGTATCTATGGATAGGTCTTCAAAAATGATATTGAGGTTTATAATATATTTTTTTTCTAAACTGAATAGTTTGCGCGAGAGACACTTCCAAAGTGGTAAAATGTGTGTCCCTGTAACTTCTAAAATAAGTGAATGATAAAATTCAAAAAAATATATGATGTAAATTACCATGTAAACTTCCACCGCAAATTGGTTTGAACGAGATCTAGTAAGTAGTTTTTTTTTAATACGTCACATTTGCTAAATATTGTACGGTGGTAGGGAACCCTTCGTGTGCGAGACCAACTCGCACTTGGCTGGTTTTTTATATTGCTATGGTTATTTTATGACGCAAAGAGCAACGCATTCATACCTACAACAACATATTTATTGCGTTACAGCTTACTATTATTGTAAAACGATGACATAACGGAAAGTGTGCGCTTTGTGGCTATTCGTTTTGTTTCCAGGGTGTTTTTATTATAAATGCGATCAATATAAGTACCTGGGCGACCGAGCTTTGCTCTGGTGAAAATAGAGAATGCTCATTTAATAGTATAGGTAGTTCATACTAATTTCATGCTGACATAAAAGTACGTACTTACTAATTCCATGCTGCCAAGTCATGATTCTAATGCGTCAATTGTCATTATTCTTGTTCTAAACTTTGGATTGGGTAAAAGTCACTTAAGGGCAATGGAGAGGGCTATGCTTGGAGTTTCCCTACGTGATCGAATCAGAAATGAAGGGATCCGTAGGAGAGCCAAGGTAACCGACATAGCCCGAAGTATTTGCTAAACTTAAGTGGCAATGGATAGGGCACGTTGCTCGTAGAACAGATAGCCGACGGGGCCGAAAGGTTCTGGAGAGGCGACCGCGTACTGGAAGACGAAGCGTTGGAAGGCCTTCCACAAGATGGACCGATGACCTGGTGTAAGCCGCTGGAATCCGGTGGATGCAGGAAGTACAGAACCGGTTGAAGTAGCGGTGCTTGGGGAGGCCTATGCCCAGCAGTGGACGTCTTTTGGCTGAAATGATGATGATGATGAAACTTTGGGTGACCGAGCTCTGCTCGGGTGAAAATACGGAGAAAACGAATTTTCCCAGATATAAGACCTAGCTAGATCGATTTTTCGCCCCCGTAAACCCCTAAATTGTAACATTCATCAAAATCGTTAGAGCCGTTTTCGTGAACTCGATTACAAATATATATATATATAAACAAAAAATAATAGATGTTCCAGTTTGCTAATAAAATTAACTCACATTTTATATTAAGAGCTCTCATCTAGAGAAACACGAATACTTGCTTTGTAGATTTTAGACCAGAATCTTTCAAAATCTGGGCAATGGAGGAGCTTTTGGATTTCTCCATGTATCGGGAATCCTCGTATAATAAAATCAATCTGCCTAGCCTTTTCCTAACTATATTTGGTTCGGCTTCCAGTCTGACCGGATGCAGTTGCATACTAGTATTTTACATGGAGCGACTGCCTATCTGACCTCCACAACCCCGTTACGGGGTAACACGACAACTCTAGATTTAAACCAACAGCTTTTACTGGTCAGATAAGTTTTCACAACACCCTATACATTTCGAAAGCGACATGAAACATTAAAATCAAAAGCGTAACAGCCAAATATTATGGAGCGAATATAATTGGAGCACCGGTAAACATGGAAACGCGTAATTGGACACAATTGCGTTACAGACTTTCCCTATTTACTTTAAAACCGCGAACGTAAAAGTTTTAACGTTAACTTTAATTTTTACGGTTTGCGTTATCGTTTCACTTGACATTATGATGAGAAAATTGCAGTCTGTAATTGCCCTCACTACTTAGCGTAAAGCATGCTTCGGCAAAGCCTCTTCTCATATAATCGTCGTCCAGACCGCGGTTCGGCCATGACAGCAAATCTCAGCGACACTAGCGACGCGAAAAAGAAAAAGTTTAAAGTACATACATCTTTTATGGGGTACTGTGTTAAATGTTACAATAAAATACCTTGTGATATATTACAATTAAATGAATGAAAATTTAAAACTCATATTAAAAGTACACTCTGTAAACAAGCATATTACAAATTACAGGATTATATCCAAGATAAGAATGCTTGGAAACATGCTGGTCCTGCTCCATAGGACAATTTAGAGTCTAGACAAAATCAAACTGGTTGCTTATTAAATTATGTATTTATTATTTTTTATAACACTGATTTCACATTCTGTGATTTCTTGAACTCACACACTGACTTATTAGTATTACTTGTTAAAATGTTAGGAATATCGTATAATTTTACAATGTTTGTAAATATGTGAGCACCATGTATCTGTCACATATTTAATTTATCTGTAATTGCTTTATTTTTCATTCTTTTTTACCTATCGCGGTATATATATCTTATTCTAGATGCATCGTCTTCACATATAATTAATGTATGCAAAATATTGTGAAAACATTTTAAAAGAGTAACGGTGGAGTTTCTTGCCCATTCTTCTCCATACGAAAACTACCTTTTGGAAGGGGCGACTAGAATCAATTCTATTTTTTGTAAACTTGACGTTCATAAGTGCCTTTTATGTGCCTAATTGAAATAAATTGTTTGACTTTTTTGACTTTTGCGAGAGATATTATACGTATATTGCTGGCGTGTGTGCGCAGACACACATTCCGTGTCGGACGTAAATATAGTACCATCCCATTTCTTCCCGTGGGTGTCGTAAAAGGCGACTAAGGGACTGACTAGAGTATGGGCAGCAGCGTCCTCTTTGCATTTTAACACCATACTGCGATCGCCAACCCGCTTGCCAAGCGTGGCGATTATGGCAAACCCCCAATTGGGGAGGCCTGTATCCAGCAGTGGACGTCTTTCGGCTGAAATGATGATCATGTGTATGCGCAGACACAGATGCAATCTCTCTTCCGTCACTCTCATAGGCCGATGCGACGGTAATCTGACATGACTGGATATAGATCAGGGATCAGGTTTCTTTTGGAAATTTTTCAAAGACTCTTAAACTTCTCAAACACGAAAAGAGAGAATAAGACAGTCCCCCAAAACGCCCACCCTTCACCACTTCCTAGTGCTAAAAACTTACATTGCCAACGTTACAAATCTGAAAATTTTCATGGACATGTTATAAATAACCCTATAATGTTATCACTGGTGGGACACAGGCCTCTTCTCGGTGAGAGGGAGTGGGCCGTATTCCACCACGCGGGCCCAGTGCGGGTTGGTAGATGTCATATGTCTTCAAGTCTTTGGTTCTAGAACATGCCGGTTTCCTCACGATGTTTTACTTCACCGTTTTGAGAGCAGTGGTGATGAAATAATTTACACAAAGTAAAGCGCCTGTCAGTGTTCGGACCCACGACCTATATATAACTCGTAATTCACGGCCATTACCACTGGGCTTCCAATGCCCTTGATTGTGTGTGTAATAAATAACACTGTCACTCATTCTACACTTTTATTTATTTATTATTTAACAGTTTATACACACACATATAAACAAACAAGAAGAAAGGAACAGAAAAATACGTACAAAGGTGATGCTTATTTCTAAAGAAATCTCTTCCAGCATACCTTTTTTTTTACTGTGGGAAATTATCAAATAACTTCTCCCGCTCTGGGCGGAGCGGGACGGTGTGTCAGACTTTTACTGACTAAAACCCACCCGTGTTCCTTCCGTTGCGTGTGTGCCGGAGCCGCGATATACCTTTCGGACAAACTCGCAACCCCGGCAGGCATTGGTCCTTACGGACCCCGTCATTTGGTGCTGACATCTCTTTGAGGCGCGCGTGGAACACAACGCGCCGTCGATCCGAGCCTGGTCCTTATCGGACGGCGAGCTACCCATTGCTCATCGTCCGCAAGCCCGCGCCTACGGTGGCCGGAAGTCGGCTCGCAAGTCCCGACGCCCGGGCGTCTCCTGCGGCAACTAAGGGCGCGAGGGCGCGCATCTTGCATATCCCTCGCGCGCTCCGCCTCCTCCTTCGCGAGCATAACTGCTTCGCAGAAGGAGGTGACGGCCTCCCATGTATTCTCGCTCCAAACGATGGCCTGAACCAGGCCCACTAGCATACCTGCGATAGGAAAGTAGATAAAGAGATGTCGACAACGTGTGTAAGAGTAGAAGAGAAAATAATATACATAAAATAAAAAACACTTCATTATTTATTAATTTAACTATAAACATACAATATGAGAATAACATGTAGAAAGAAGAAAGAAAAATAAGTTTATTCGTCACAGAAACACGTGCATAAAATAATAATATAATACTCGAGTAGATAACAAAACAATAACAATACAATACTTACGTAATATACTTTTAAAATAAATATCACTATAGTTATTTATGCTATAAGTGCTGAAGGTAGGTGATTTCCGAGCGAGCAAAGCGAGCGAGTGTATAAGTCGACAAGAGTCGGAAATCATCTTACGCACGTGTATCATACAACGTTTTACTATGCATTGTGCGAGGAAAAAAAAAAAAAAACGAGCGAGCCTTACGGCAGTCGCCTGAGATGTGTAACATCTAACATACCACGACGTATATAAATGATAAAAACAAAATTCATGACTTCGACTTCGACTTCGACTTCGACTTCGACTTCGACTTCTACTTCGACTTTGACTTTGACTTTGGCTTTGACTTCGACTTTTTGATTTTGACCATTGTCATAATCATCGCCATCGGCATCATCATCATTCTGAAATAATAAAATCTCTGAGACGAGACGGGCTGACGACGGCCTCAAAAATTAAAAAAAAACAGAAAAGTAAAAAGCACTAGTGAAAAAAAGTGACACTCCGCACGAATTGACTGCTTGGAAAACGCTCTTTTCGAGCAAATGCATTGTAAAAATATATATATACGTACTTAATTACAATGTGGTATAAAATAATACGAGTAAATACAAAATATGCAACTATGACGAAGTGGAAAGATAGTGTTCTTTTTTTAAAGAGTAACCGTGGAGTTTCTTGCCGGCTCTTCTCCATAGGAAACTACCAATTGGAACCGTGCACCTAGCTTCTGACGTTTCATAAGTGCCCTTGTAGGTTTATGTGAAACAAAATATTTTGATTTTACCCTTTAAACCCAAACAAAGCTATACTGATCGGTGGCAGAAATATAAATGAAAGCTCCTCTAAAATATACCAGTTAAAAGCTTTTCTTACTAAAACTTAATTGCCATCACCAATGAACAAATAACCATACCTTAATCACATTGTTAAAAGTTTACAACCGTGTCGATTGTTTACAGTAATTAGTCGATCATGAATTTTTACTAGCAATTTTAATTACCGGAGAATTTTTACCTCAAAAGCAAGTTATTGTCTAGACGCTTGAGATAAAAGATGAAGATTTTTGTCTTCAAAGTATGTAGGCGTAAATTAAATTATAGTATTTAAAAAGCTGAGTGGCACCTTTGCAATCATTGTGAAACCTTACTTAGTAAAGTGGATACAGTCAACGACAAAGGTAGGTAATGATTGTTTAAAAAAACCGGCCAAGTGCGATTCGGAGTCACACACGAAGACTTCCATACCACCGTACAATATTTAGCGCCGAAAAAAATACGTTTGATTTTTAACTTTATTTTTTCCTTAATTTTTTAACTTTATTATTTGGTGTTATAGGGGCAATAGAAATACACAATCTGTGAAAATATCAACTGTCTACCTATTACGGTTCACGAGAAGCCCGCTGACGGACAGACGGACAGCAGGGCTTAGTAATACGGTTCCGTTTGGCACCCGTCGGGTACGGAACCCTAAAAAGTTTCATGCATTTAAGTCCCTCTTACACCACAATGACTTAATTTAGCGATAAATTTAAAATGTCGTTCTGTTTTTGCCTGAAAATGAAAACTTGACAATATTTTTAGCTAACGCCTATTAAGGCTGTTTGGGGAGTGAATAAAATCATATGCAAATTAAATTCGAATCGAAGAAAAAGTGATAAGAATAAGAAAATTACAAGGATAAGGTCGTGGCCAAATCTAGTACCTACTCACAATGCCAATTTAGACCAACGAATGCTGCTAACATGAATAAAATACGAGTTAGAACCCTGACCGGCGCTTTATTTTGTGTTACAAATAATTTCATCACCTCTGCTCTCAAAACGGTGAATGAAAACATCGTGAGGAACCGGCATGTCATATAACACGTGACATCTAGCAACCCGCCCTGGGCCCGCGTGGTGGATTACAGCCCATTCCCTCTCATCGACAGGAGGCCTGACTCCCAGCAGTGGGAAGATTATAGGCTGGGTATGCTTACCAAAATATGCACCAACTTTTGCAAAAATACTCTTCGTATTCTTCTGTCGAATCAAAAAACATACTACACTGTGCAACGCCAATCAAAAAAAATGTATCGACTTTCGCTATCGACTATACAAATCTCAAACCTGACACCACATGTCAATGCCAGTCAATTAAAATATTATACTAAAATCAAATAACCGTACAACATATAAAATTGCAAAATTTCCACACTATCAGATGTCGATACTACTAAATAAATAAATGATCAAGGTCTATATCAAATTCGCGAAGTAACCGGGGAAAGTCACTTTCTCCACGCAATGAGTAAAAGTGAGCTAACGTGAGTAATATCGATGGAGGTCAGTGAACTCTTGACCGACTGCGCGGACGCGGGTGTGGCTGACCGACTGTTGAAGGTGGTTTGTGTGTTAAATACATGTCATGGACATGGAGATGTTTGTGGACTATGGAGTAGACAGAGGTGATCTGTGATTGAACTGAGAATTTAAGAAGAATTAAATATTTAACACGTTTTCTGGGACCCACGGCTAACGATGGATCTGCAAAGCTTCTATTTATTATTTTATAAATCATCATCATCATTTCAACCGAAAGACGTCCATAGCTGCTGGACACAGGCCTCCCCCAAATGGGGGGGTTTGTCATAATCGTCACGCTTGGCTGGCGGATTGGCGATCGCAGTATGGTGTTAAAATACATAGAGAACACTGCTGCATGTTCTCTAGTGCGTTCCTTAGTCGCCTTTTACGACACCCACGAGAAGAAATGGGATGGTACTATTCTTTACGTTCGGGACCACACGGACAGTAAAGTAAAGTAATAATTATTTTTGCCGGTGTCGGCGTCTGCGTCTCTTTACTTGTCAATACGATGCCATAGAGTACCACAGATACTAAAGGCATAGACAAGTAACTGATGTTACGTCTGATGCAGACACGCGGATTACATAATATTTCACTCTTCATTGTATTTCACACTCCTTTTTATTTTTATTTTTTATTATATTTATTTGTCTGTATCTATCCGTGACATCACTGCGGGCCCTATCAGAATACCAGCGCTGTGACATTTTTATTTATTTTTAAATGTCGCGGCATCATGCTGAGATAGGAGCCTTTTGGCCTCGTACAGGACTTCCTTCTTTTTATGTTACTGTTACTTTGTTTTTTATTGGTTTTGTTTTTTTCCTGTGTGAGTCACAATAAATACTTTTTCTTTTCTTTTCTTTTTTCTTAGTTTATGTATATACAGTCCTAATACAGGTTCATGTTTGGTTTGGACTATTAAGCCAGAAATGTTTTGTATTGGTACTCACATTCAGTATTCAGATTCAGCTGTGCTGGCCACTGGGTAGTCATTCTTTAAGTTACACATTGTGGCCGTTGGATGCATTTAAGAGCACAATGAACTCCTATTTTCCGGTTGTCTTGCGATTTTTTGGCCGTCTTTATGGACAGTTCAAAGCTCAAAAATCGGGCAAAGTTGTCTTACTTCAAAGGTATCGGTAGTATTCTAGTAGATAATTGCGTTGGAGAGGTGAGACAGCACTAAATCTTTGTATAGATAATGCCATCCACGAAGATGCGCCTCACTCCGCGATTACTGTACTGTAAGCTGTAAAATAAATACACGACGTATATTTAGTAACCTAATCCGCTTAACTGTTCTTAAAGAGTCATAAAGAACCCTGTAAGATATCGACACGTGTATCACCTCTCAACGAGGCATCCTCAGGATGACGATTGACTTGTTGCGCACCCGGACACAACGTGTTGCCACGTCAAGCGTCGAGAGCAGTGCATTATTTATTTTATAATGGATTTCCGCAAAGTCACGCCTGAGTCAATTAACTGTAAGCTGTATTTTAGTACGGAACGGAGCGGTACACGTCTTCGTGGATGGCTCTTTTTATTATACAACATTAATATTCGGCTGCTTCTGATTAAAGCTGTACTTTAGTAGGAAGCGGAGCGGAGTGGGGCGCTTCTTCGTGGATGGCACTTATACAATATTAATATTCAGCTGCGTCTGATTAGCTGGGAAAACCTTAACACAAGAAAAAGCAATTAGATTAAATTTTTAACTGCAGGGTACACTAACAATTGCAATGCTTTTCATTTTGACAGTTCAACAACATTCATAATTTACCTTGTGAAGAATTGTTCAAACTTATGAAGAAAAATCCTTCGGATTGTGAAATTGGTGGAAGTGGCAGTGGGTTGCATGTTTGTCGAAGAACCGATGGCCGGTGAAGCAGACGAGTCCTGGAGTGGACACCACGTATCGGCAAACATAGTGTTAGACACCCCCAGCTTGATGGATTGACGACCTTAGAAAGGTGGCTGGGACTGACTGGATGCCCAAGGTAGAGGACAGGGTGTTGTGGCAAAGCCTGGGAGAGGCCTATGTCCAGCAATGGACTGCGATAGGCTGAGTTGATTAACTGACGGTTACTCTTGCTCTAGCATGAAGGTAAAAAGAAGAGAGGATTAATTTCGAAATCGGGGTGCAGGAGTGATTTTATGTCAATAATGCAACTTCAAATCACCAACCCGTCTTGAGCAAGCGTGGTGATCAATGCTCGTGCCTTCTCTGTATGAGAAGAGGCCTTTGCCCTGCAGTGGGACAGTAACAGGCTGATATTATTATTATTATAATGCAACCTCTCACCAAGAGGAAGCCTGCGTCTCAGCAGTTGGAACATTATATAGTCTGATTTTGTTTACGTTTAGTGCAACAGGTGCGGTTCGAACTCACGACCTCTCGATGCTTTAGTCGTTACATATTTATGACTGTTTCATTTTTTCAAGCTATTTGTCAGTCCCGCTAGCAAATTTACTTTCCAAAATTCAAATTCAAAATATTTTATTTCACATAAACCGACGTCAACACGAAAGCACTTACGTAACGTCCGAAGCTAGGTGCACGGTTCCAATTGGTTGTTTCCTATGGAGAAGAGCCGGCAAGTTACTCCACGGTAACTTTTCCCATGGCGTTATCTATTGTGGAGAAGCAAGAAGTTAGGCACAAGCAAAAACAGGTCAATGACCAACAGGAGGTAGTAAGTAGTCAATAGTCTTAAAACAGATTCAGGACCCAGGTGCGCACCTGGGTTGGGCACGCCACAATTGCGGCGATAAGTCCCCTCTTTGAGGAGTGGCTTGAGAGGCGCCATGGCGTCCTCACCTTCCGCCTGACGCAGGTCCTCACCGGACACGGTTGTTTCGGGAGGTTCCTGTTCCGCGTAAGGCGGGAGGAAACGCCCGGGTGTCACCACTGTGTGGATCGCCCGGAGGACACGGTGGAGCATACGGTGGAGGTCTGCCCGGCTTGGGCGGAGCACCGCCGTGTCCTCACGGAGGCGATCGGCGGCGGCGATCTCTCGCGTCCGGCCCTGGTTCAGGCCATGGTTCAGAGCGAGAGTGCATGGGAGGCCGTCACCTCCTTCTGCGAAGCAGTTATGCTCGCGAAGGAGGAGGCGGAGCGCGCGAGGGAGATGCAAGCTGCACGCCCTCGCGGCCCTAGTCGCCGCAGGAGACGCCCCGGGCGTCGGGAGTCCAGAGCCGACTTCCGGCCACCGTAGGCGCGGGCTTGCGGACGGTGAGCAATGGGCAGCTCGCCGTCCGATAAGGACCAGGCCCGTGTCGACGGCGCGTTGTGTTCCACGCGCGCCTCAAAGAGATGTCAGCACCAACCGACGGGGTCGAAAGACCAATGCCTGCTGGGGTTGCGGGTTTGTCCGAAAGGGATAACGCGGCCCCGGCACACAGGCAACGGAAGGAACACGGGTGGGTTTTAGTCAGTAAAAGTCTGACACACCCTCTCGCTCTGCCCAGAGCGGGAGTAGTCATTTGATGATTTCCCACCCTCAAAAAAAAAAAAAAAAAAAAAGGTGCGCACCTGGGTAGCAGGTGCGCCGTAGCAAGGAAAACCTGTTCAGCACCCAAATTGCAGCACCTTTTGGAAGGGGCGACTAGAATAGACTAGATTTTTTGTACATTTTGACGTTCAATAGTGCGATATAAGGGCCTGTTTGAAATAAACGATTTCTGACTAACTTTGACTTTGAATCATTTTGAAAGAGTTGGCTAATCCATTTTTAAAGTAAAGTAAAGTTTATTTATTTCGTTTTTTTCCGTCCTTTTTCACGAAATCACTCCCACAGATTGCCGGAAAGCAAGAGGAAAGATGTTAAACTTCAAAAAATCAGAAAGAAAGCTAAGCGATAATGAAGTATTAGCGCAGAAGTGAAGTCCCGGATAGAAGCTAGCTAAGGATACAATCACAGCATTAATTCTTGGCAAGCAAATTGCTGATTACGATTTTATTAGGACACAGGTGGACAGTACTTTCTAGACCTTACGGCTGCATCCTGAAACCTAATGAGCTTTCATGCTTTCGTTTTCCGATAGCCTTATTTCGAGACTTCATCATGTCACGATTAAAATAATTTGAGTTTGTACCTTACAAACTGCAATAAGACTCACTCTTAAATTAATCCTACAGATTGGTTTTCTTATGATATTGGTGGCGTCGTATAGCTATCTGCTATCATATAAAATTTGTTCCTTTTTAATGTCCAAGAATCAACTGGCATTAGTTTTTTTTTTTTTTTTTCTTTTTTCCAAATAATTTAACAAAGTCACGCCTATTTAATTTTATGGAAAACACCCTTCCATGAAATATAATATTTTTTTTAAACATTTAATTCAGACTATTCATTTTCATTAAAAAAAAAATGAATACGTCGCATTTTCTTAGCTTTAAATATGAATGATTGGTTTTAATGAAAATCATTTACTCGTACTTATCAATGAAACTTAAATACACACATCGAGAGTTTAGTACTGTATCCTTGAAAATGACGGTGGGCTTTCGTCATTAATGTCATAAAGCGTTCTCTATAATATGGAAAGCCCTCATCTAGTCCCACATCGTGGGCTTGCCGTTTGGCGGTCTAAACTCGAGGATTTGTCTGCTCCAACGGCATCCCATAGCTATGACCGGGCCATTTAAGTAAATGATGATCTACCTAGCCTAGTGGTAGGTAAACCGCGGCCCTTTGGCCTATGGCCTATAGAGTGCGGCTCTATGCAAATGTCGATGCGTGCGAGTGCAGATACGCGCGCGCGGGGGTCGGGTTTTCGGTCACTAAGCAAGATAAGAATGACGTTTTATTCAAAATTCAAACTACAATTCAAAGATTTATTTCCGGAGTATTTTCACCATAAAATAAAGTAGGACATCGAAAATTAATCATTACACCTATACCTCACCCACCTCACCTATACCTTTGAAAGTTTTCCAAGGTTAACTTGTTAATAAGTAAGATGCCTTCATCATATTATTATCATCCGTTATGATGGTGATGATGAAGGCATCCTACTTCTTACCAAGCTAATGTCAGGAAGCGTTGTGGAGTGAAAGAGGGTGGGAGTTTAAAGGATTAAGAAAAGTGTATTGAGACAGTTTGGACACACAGAAAGAATTGGCTCTCATAAGAAACCTTAGTCGTCATAGTAATGATATTTGGCTATATTTACTAATGAGTTTGCCGACCACTGGCCTAGTCTTTTCTCAACTATGTTGGGGTCGGCTTCCAGTCTAACCAGATGCAGCTGAACACCAGTATTTTACATGGAGCGACTGCCTATCTGATCTCCACAACACAGTTACTGAGTAACACAATACCCCTTGGTAAGACTTGTTGTCAGACCTTCGGGCTTCTGACTATCTGACTTAGCCACTTTAATTGATAGTTCATATCAGTTTCTGAGTGCGCCCTCCACACTTACATCTAAGGAAAGTGCGACAATCTAAAGTGTGTTATTGCCACGACATTTGTTGACAAATAAGGCAAAAAACCTCTCTAAGACTTTCGTGCGACAAGTCGCAAGTGTGTGCTGATTCTTAATAAGCTATTGTATTAGAGAAACTTGGGCTCACGGCCTCAAGTTAACTCATTCTGTTTGCGTTCAATTTCAGGTTAACGGATCCGTTACCGATGTGGGTAAAGGTTACAACTGCGAGATTTACGTTTGCTGCTTACGCTAACGATGTTTTTAGGCAAACACTACACTTACTACAGTCAACGTCAATAGTAACTTGAAATGTGAAAGCCACCCTTAGGCAAGGCACGAATAGTTCTCCGAATCGAATATTGGCCATGGCGACCAATCACAGCGAATATTAGCCATCGACGCAGGAGATATTATAGTGCATAAGTTTGTGCGCAGACACAGATGCACTCTCTCTTCCCTCAAACTCAAAGCATTTATTTCAATTTAACCATTTACAGGCACTTTTGAATTGTCAAATAGTCGGTCAGTTAGTCAGAAAGTTGAAGCTAGTTGCCCATTCCAAAACGTAGATCTTTATGGAAAAAAACGGGAAAGAAACTCCAAGGACACTTTTTTAAATAGAGATATTACAAAATCTTGGGTACATTATTCTTGTTGATTCTCTAAGTGAGAACAATATACAAAAAAATATCAAAATATAAGATTAAAAATAAGCCCTGGCACATAAGAGATGATTTGTCTCAACTGACGGCGCCCGTTGACGAACATGACGCGTGGATCAGCCTACCATCTACTATCCAGCTCAACCATTTTGTAGGGAACTGAATGATCCAACACACTCGCCACCATCAGCGAGATATTTAAGTCAGCATGACATACTCTCAACTGCCATGCTCAAGTCAACATATATCTTAATACCTCACTCTATTAGTCCGCTGGGACGGCAATCCGAAATGACCGGAGAGAGATCAGGCGCAGGACCAACGGCTTAACGTTCTTTCCAATGCACGGGGGTTTCACACGGCCAACTACAACGGCAAGAGTCAAGGTACTACTAAGACATGAAGACGCTGTCGTTGTTGCAGCCAAAGATTTGTATGCACAAGTATCAAGCACATTAGTATGGTGCAGTAGAACAGCTACCATGACGCGTCCATGTGTTGTCCGGCGTATCCGCTCTGGAAAGTCAGCGTTACCACGTTTTTGACTGGTTAATATAATTTTTCTCAAAGTTTGAGCTGTTTGGTGTTCAGTTCGTGTAGAAACGAAAGAAGAAGACAATCATTCCATAGCAGTAGACTGTAGAATACAAGCTTCTGAAATTGCACACCATTGATTTCAATTTTTAACCAACTTCCAAAAGTTAGAGTTTGTTTGTTTGTTTGTTTTGTATGTTTGTTACGCGATTATTCCGCCAATTATGAACGGATTTTGATGTTTTTTTTTTTGTTTGGTATGTCATACTCCAGAGGTGGTCCCATATACATTTTATTAACTTTGCATAGTTAGTTTTTGAGTTAGCTTCAATAATACTTATTTTTCCCACTTAGTAATGTGTTGATTTAAACTTTTGACATTATTTAATTGATAATTTAGACAAAAAATGTAATTGACATTGTATTAATATTAATTGTACTTTAATTTTAATATTTCTACACCGGCAACGGTAGGATATGTGTGAAGCTTTTTATCTTAATGTACCATGTACTGGGAAATACAACATGCAATGTAAATGTGTGATGAATGAGTGTGTGTGTGTGTGTGATGTGTGTGATGTGTTATGTGTATGTATGTGTGTATGTGTGTGCATGTTTACATGCATGCTGAGATAGGAGCCTTTTGGCCTCGTACAGGGCTTCCATCTTTATATGTTACTGTTACTTTGTTTTTTATTGTTTTTGTTTTTTTCCTGTGCGAGTCACAATAAATACTTTTTCTTTCTTTCTTTATTTCTAAATAAATTATATCTTATCTTATCTTCAAAATTATTCAGATTGTGAATGATCGTGTGTTACGCTGAACAGTGAGCCCCACTACAATCTTGCTGAATGACAATTATTTTCACCATGATGACATCAACATTTCTGTTTTAATAATAATAGTTTGAATTATTTCCTCTCTATGCTAATACATGCGACAGTATAAATGCATGTTGTGATCGCATTTTCCAATTTTAAACACTTTCGCTTTCGTCATGCGTCAGCGACTTTATTAGATACAGTTGTGTTTATTATTGTGGCGATATTCATTTGTTTTATTGTTTTTTTTGTGAAAAGATCAGCCGGTTAGTGAAATTGGTATTATGGTAGAGGATCCGACCTAGACCGACCTTCACCCATCTGCTTAATGGATGAAAAGTATTTTAAATCAAATTATGTATGTTATAAAATATATCGCAAGTGGATTAGCAAAAAAATCCTGGCCAGACTGTGATTAATAAAAAAAACAAAAAGGACTTTTTTTAAACATTGCACGATATACACCAATTGAAAGAGCTTTTCAAGGAGAACCTTTGTTACTAACTCAACTTTTGCCAATTCTTAGTCAATTCCGAGTTAATGACCTAAATAGGTGACTGCTTGACTACCACCTAAGTTTAGCAATGTTCGTGGCGCCCAATAGTCATAAGTAATATATTAATAGATAGTGCTTTTTAAGAGAAACATTTGTTACTAAAACGAATTAAACATTAAACGAATAAGTAAAATTTTAGATTTTTTTATAAATCATAGTCTGACCAGGATTGTTTTAGTCAATACTCGCGATATATTTTTTTACATACGTTTGTTATAAAATACTTTTCATTCATTAAACAGATGGGTGAAGTTTGTGTGTAGGTTGGATCTTAGTCCATTGGGACTGCAAAAGGTGTAGGACTTTCTTAGCATCGTGACTCGAGGAAGGTCTTTTCGGTCGAAAAATGGTCTTTCTACGCATTTTAACTTGACTAGCACCATATTCAACCAATAAATAATACGGTCACTTAAAGAAAATGTTGATTTCTCTTGGACTTTTTTTAATTTTTTGTATTTACTAGCTGCGCCCCGCGGTTACACCCCCATAAGTTTCGATTCCTTGGGAATATCGGGATAAAAATTCTATCTAATTTTTCAGGTCATGATCTACCTGTGTGCCAAATTTCATCCAAATCCGTTCAGCAGTTTTAGCGTGAAAGCGTAAAATCAAACAAACAAATTCACTTTCGCATTTATATACGTAATATTACTTAGGATTCTATCTTCCATGAACCAAGCAGTGATAGTGACTTGCCCGTTGGACTGCCAAGTCTTAGGTCTCGAGTTCGAACTGCACGCACCTCAGACTTTCCAGATTCATGTGCGTATTGTATAATTATAACTTACTTCACGAAAAAGAAAAAAGAACATCAACTGTTACAGTTTTTTTTAACCCAATGCGCTAAATGCGACTTACCCTTACTTTATTACTTTGTAACATTAAACTCCTTTCTAATTATGACGAGTTTCCAAAATATGGTTAAGGTTTTCGTAAGTCGACGACTGTACTGTAGCTCATGGAGTCCCAGTTATAAGAATCAGGAAATACGGACTCCACCAAAGAGTTCCACTCCTTAGGCGCGGAACATACATAAGTGGTGAGTGACGCGGGCGTGGCGCGGTCATGGCGCGGGTGTGGCGACGATGTGGCGCGTGCGCTGCGCCGCCCAATTTATTATAATTTTGTATTTCATACAAAATGTATAGGAACGATGTGGCGCGGAACGTACTTAACGCCCGCGCCGCACCGTCGCCACGCCCGCGCAACGCCCGCGCCAAACCGTCGCCACGCCCGCGCCTCTCGCCAATTGTGTATGTCCCACGCCTTAGAGGCAAGCATAAAAAAAGGAAAATAGATGAATCAGTATCAAAACCACCTCCTCATGCTTCAAATATGTTTAGTTACGAAATAAAAGAAATTGTCATAGCTGTTATAAGTTTGTTCACGAGAAAGTAAATGTCATCTTAGATGATGTCATTATGGTAATGTCAGAAAGAAAGTAAAAAAAAAAATTTTACTCCAATTGCATTACTTACTAGTTACTGGTCTGTTTACCTAATGGTGGGCCTCCTAATGACTACCAAAAATGGTTATTAGCATCATCTTCTCATTATAATGCTTAGTCTTTTCCATTATCACTATCACCAAATGGTCTGACATTCGTATTGATAACAGAGTCTCATACATAACTAGAGATCGGATATTCGGATGTATATTTACCAAAATTTGAGGTGTTGACTATTATGGAAAGCACTTTTGTATCGAAGAAGTCCCGGGATTGTGGGATCGACAAATTAAGAGTTCTGATTAAAGAATCGAATGTCTTATTTAATTACGTTCAGGTGTTGGCTAATATAGAACGCACTTTTGTATTTATCGCAAAAATCTCGCGATTCCTTTTTGACTATAGAGATGCTAGCTAATGTTGTAAAGTAGGTTGCCAAATTGGCATAGCACATAGCGACAAACAACTCGGTGCCTTGAGTTTCGTTAAAAAATGTTTATAGTAGGTATATAAATTTTATTAACACCGCAAAAGTAACCTTCATGAGAGGGCTGATAAGTCGTTTCCATACCAGGTATTCGATTAGTTGTGCATTCCCGAATTTGATTGAATTCCGGGATTTATATTAAGAAGAAATATATTAAGAAGTCACTTTCATAATTTCACTTGAAGTTAATATGCATCCCAATATCCGATCTCTAAACATAATATCATAACACCACACCTGCTTTCATCGAAAAGGGTCGGCTGATATTTAAGCCTTCTGCAAGGGCGAGCCTGTAACCGTCGATTATGGCTTATTAGTTCATTCGCTCGTCCGAAACAGGCGAAAATACACTTCTTTATTTAGTTAATTTATTTCTGGGCGACCGACAATTGACGGCGCTCTTATTTCTTAACTTTATTGCATACAATTCAAAATGTCCCAATTGCCTTATACGTAATTCTAGAGTTGTCGATTAACCCACAAATAAATTCACTTAGTGCGAATCGCCTTAAGAAAAAAAAATTCTATTTTAAGGTGTCGATTCGCACTTTTCAGGCGTGTGAATTCCTGCGAATCAACCAATAAGCCCCGATTATAGACAACTTAGAACAACAATATGTATGTTGAACTGCTGTGTTAACAATTGGTAAAGAATACTGGTAAAATTATTTCAGTAACTACCCATATTATACAGTATATTATTTAATTTAATTTAATTTACATTATACATAACAAAATTACAGAAGCTTAATAACATCAACACCGTTCATTTGTTGTAATAAATCAGTTTTAAATAATTATTTGGCCGAACACTGTCTCTTAGAATGCAGGCTATCCTAGTCTAAGAGACAGGGTTATATACTTTTAGTACAGATCTTGCAACTTGTAATGAATTGTACATTATGAATGTGTTTCTGTATTTTTCTGTGAATAAGCCTTACTAGCAGCGCCCCGCGGTTTCACTCGTATAAGTCTCGATCCCGTGGAAATATCGGGATAAAAAGTATCTTATGTGTTAATTCAGGTTATAAACTATCTGTGTGCCAAATTGCATCCAAATCTGTTCCGTAGTTTTTGCGTGAAAGAGTAACAAGCATTCATACATCCATCCATACTCACAAACTTTCGCGTTTACAATTTTAGTAGGATATTAGTAAGATTATAAATTTCAACCGTCTGGCATCCATGCCCTTAAAACCAGATCACAGCAGCGCATAATCAGACCTAGCCTTTTCCCCACTATGTTGTGGTTGGCTTCCAGTCTAACCGGATGTAGCTAAATACTAGTATTTTACATGGAGCGACTGCTATCACATAATTAGCCAATAATGTTCCCACTACTGGGACACAGGCCTCCTCTCTGTGAGGGGGAGTGGTTTAGGCCACGCAGGAGTGAGGTTTGGTGGATATCTTCGAATCTTGTTTTTTAGGGGACTTGTAAAATTGCACAAAGTACAGTATGCAAATGAAGAGATAGGAAAACTTAGGTGACCGACATAATGCACACCGGCAATAGGCAGGGCACATTGCTCGCGGAACAGATGGTCGATGGGGCCGAAAGGTTCTGGAGTGGCGATCGCGTAACGGAAGACGTAGCGTTGGAAGGCCTTCCACAAGATGTACCGATGACCTGGTGAAGGCCGCAGTAATCCGCTGGATGCGGAAGCACAGAATCGGTCGAAGTGGCTGTGCTTGGGGGAGGGCTATGTCCAAGCAGTGGACGTTTTTCGGATGAAATGATGATGATGTCAGTGTACTCCCGCCTGGGTCCTAGGTTCGGAAACCACTCTTTATCACTATACCACAGCTGCTAAAAGCAACGGAGGGATCTCTTTGTGGCATCTACATCGCCACATGCGAACTACGCATCAAAAGACCTGACATCACACAAATCCTGCATCGCGCAAGTAGAGTTTACCGCGCGAAAGACATATATACTATCTCCCAACTTCAACCTCTGGGCAGTTGCCCACCAGACACGACACCCGTCTGGTCGGAGGCTCCTCCCTTTCCTATGGGGGATGAGTGAACTTTACACCCCGTTCCTCTTACCCCTAAATCTTTATGCAAAGAAAGGTCATGGGTCATCCATCCACTTACTAACGGTGGTCAACGCAGCTTAACACAGCTCGAGCTTGTTATTCAGTCCTGAGCACCTCCATTTTGCATATAAACGTTAGATTTAACACGCGAAAGTGATAGTCTCTAATCTAAATGGTACAGTGGTGAAATGACCACTTTCTATCGTGGGGGTCGCGGGTTCAAATCCCACCTGAGGACAGATGGCCTACTGATAGAGCTGAGTCAGGGTGTTTATGCATGTAATTTGTAATTTATTGTAGATATCTTGACGTGAAGTCAACTATAACTTCACGACATTACTCCCCGAAGTGTTAGGCAGAGGTGTATGTACAGTACACCCACATTTCACCAGACAATTAAGTCCTATGTAAAAGTGGGTTAGCCTATTGACATCAACCAGGCACAGATCTAGACTTCGAGATGCTACTAAGAAACTCGACACGGAAAAACCCAATAACACTTTGCCGACCTGGGAATCGAACCCAGGACCTCACGTTCAGCAGTCGTGCTGACCACAAGACCAACGAGTTAGTCACTAAAGCGTTTAGCAGTGTTTTTATAATAATGTTAGTCCACCGCCGCCGTGAACAGGACGACGACGAGTAACGAGATTATTCAAACCAAACCTGACGTCTCGGTGACGGCGATCATTTGTCCACCGCGACCGAACTCAGCAGTTCAGCGTATTATGAATATTATGATAGACAAACCAAAAGCAAGCAGAACGGCGCCGCCGCCGCCGGCCGGTGCGACGGCATTGTGGGAAGTCTCAAGCTTCGACTCTACGAGCGTTTGCGCACTTACCCGTATCCGGTACGTATTCGATACGTGCCAAAGACGGACGGGAAATTCGCGTCCTAGCGTCTGCGCATTTATCCGTATTTGATTCGTTTTGTTTGATATACTCGATTTTGATCCCACAAAAAACGACTCGAAGTGAGATTTTACGAATCGAACACGAACCGTATACGCGCGAGAGCACAAACATCAATATAATTACTAGGATGGCACAACCGGATCAGAAACGAACGCGAATCGAATACGGACCGGATACGGATAAGTGCGCAAATGTCCTATAAGCTGACAGATAAGTGATTGTCTTTTGATTTACCATAATTATAGATATCGATACGTCCATGAAGTTTCGCTAAGCTAATTTAATTTGACCCTGTAATGTGTTTAAGATGACTCAAGCTTAAATTTAATATTAGTTAAAATATCATGAATCGGCTGTGGGAAATCAGATATTAACCTATCAATTCATGTGACAGCCAGCTGATCTCTTGACTTGGCACGCCCCTGACCAAAATGACCCGCTTTTGTGGAGCCCACTGCCTCACTTAGTATTCTGCTAGGAAATTATGAAGATGGCTTCATTTCACTAAGGAATTCGGATAGAATAGAAAAGAAAGAAAGAAAGAAAAATAAGTTTATTTGTCACAGAAACACGTGCATAAAAAAAAGATAATAAACTCATTTGAACAAGAAAATAAAACGCAATAGATTTAAATACAATAACGAGCACAAAACAGAAATAGTCGGCAGCTGTCGGCACGTCATGACTGTGACAAGAAGGCTACCACTCAGCGTGATGCTGTGCCGTGGGGACCCACAGCAGAGCGCTGATTTTCAGTGGTCACCCGAAAAAGACGTACAGAGAGAGATTTAATGAATTATACATAAAAAAAAATAAACAGTACTTACAATATAATGCTAATATTAACCAATATTAAGAATCATTTTTCTTGCCGTAGAAAACTACAGTTTATTCGCCGTGTGTAGGCACGGTCGTCAGTGTTGTATGGATCAGTATGGAAGCTTGTTGACGGACACGTTTTTTCTACGGCACGATTTATACGCCGTACCGTATACAAACCGTGCCGTGTACAAAGGGTCTTAGGTTTTAATAGACCATCAGCTACCAGCCAAAGAAAAATTCCGTTATCATAACAGGATTGTCGTAATAGGATATTTCTAAGTTTGATAAACTTTTAACTCTAATATTAGTACTGACCGGCTACAGTTAAAGTTAGTTAGCAAAATCAACTTATCATGTTCCCACTGTTGGGACACAGGCCTCCTCTTTGTGAGAGGGAGTGGACAACCATGCGGGGCCCAGTGTTTAGTAGATGTAGGCCGTGATCCATCAAGCGGGCCCGGGTTGGTGGATGTCACATGTCTTCGAATTTTTGGTTCTAGGACATGCCGGTTTCACGATGTTTTCCTTCACCGTTTTGAGAGCAGTGGTGTTGAAATAATTTTCACAAAGTAAACCGCATGTCTGGGTTCAAACCAATGACCTACAACTAGTAAGTCATGGCCAACGGAATAGAATTAAAAAAAAAAAAAATTGCGTTGACTTTTATGTAAGTATAGATATTATACATTCTGCTATTAAGAAGAAGAATGGCTTATTTATTTGGTTAGAATACGAGGAAAAGTAAAAAAAAAAACGGTAAATTGTAACCAGTGTAAACCTTCCTTTATAACTCCGTGTAAACCGTAACGATGCATTCAACCTCCGATACCTGTCGCCTATTATAATGTTACAATAACGTACTGTCCGCAAAAAAAGTTAGCCTTTAATATACAACATTGTTACTTGTGGTTTTAACGTTCAATGGCTGGATGGTCAGCAAAAAATGACCGTGATGAGACGAAAACATTTTTTTTGTGTGGTTTAGATTTTCTATAAATAATATTGTTATAACAATAGTAAGTAATTACTGAAGGGAAGTCCCAGAAACCCGCCTTGAGCAAGTGTGGTGATAATGCTCGTGCCTTCTGTGTATGAGAAGAGGCCTTTGCCCTGCAGTGGGACAATAATATGCTGATATTATTATGTTAATTTAAACTAAGCTGCGGCAGTTCCAAAATAATCTACCAATACACACAACACGAAGCCAGAGTAAAATATGTCATCCTAGTTTCTCCGTATACACGAACGATAATCTGTAAATCGGTACACATTATTTATCTCACGTAGCTTCCAAATCCTTTTATTGTAAATTCTTTTTAAATACACTTATGTATTCTTGTTAAATCCCAAACGTCTACAAGTAAAAAATCTTTTCTAAAAGACTCCTATTCAAATCCGTCTCCAAAACCCACACAAGTAAACAAAAAAAGTTTAACAAATATTTACTTTTTTTGCTGACACTACGTCAATATCGTACACAAATAAACTTTCTATTGTGCCGGGCTGTGTCGAATACTTTATCGATAATAGCTAGTGATGTGCGTGTTGTGATTTATCGATATTATAATAGTGTTTTATCGTGAGGTGAATAGCCGGTTGTGTGTAATTAATGGCTTTTGTGTTTCATATCTCATGGATGATAGGTTTATTAAAGGTTTCAATCTAATGGAAGTAAGACTGAGACAAGAGTTGAATGGTTATTTTTAGGAAGACTTATTAATAAAAAAAAAATATACTGTTTATTTGACCAATTTATAATTAATTACAGTAACGGTTATGCAACCTTTGATTAGTAAGTAATTATGATTAAAAAAACATAATTTTAAAGTACCGTGTTAGGTAATTTGTTAAAATACGTATGTAAGACCTTTATGTTTAAAATGTATCTTTAATGATAACTTATTCGACCGTTGTTATCACTCTATCATGAGTTTCAACAAAAAGGAACAAATAGTTCGACAAAAAAATTGCCTTCAATGACAAGACAAAAAAAAATTAAGAGTCGATAAAAAACGATTGATATCAACACTGCGCATCCCTATTCACCTAGACGTGACCTCCAAGCGAAAGTCCACGCTGTCAAGGAGGCTAGTGATGTGCATTATACTCGGTAAAATCACGCATCGATACCTTACGACAAAAGTTTTAAAACCTTTGCATTGACACACTTAAATCGCGAAAATGAAAGTCGATAATGATACTTTAGTTTTAAATTATAAGAGTAACGGTTGATGAGTCAGCCTAGTTTGTTTCAAATCTTATGGATTGCCAGATATTTTTCTGACATGTATTTAATGGCCCATATTAATAAATTAATTCAAAGCCAACAAATTAGCAGGATGTTGTAATTTTCTATATTTAAAAGAGTGTCCTTGGAGTTTCTTGCCCGTTCTTTTCCATAGAGATCTACGTTTTGGAATGGGCAACTAGCTTCAACTTTATGACTAACTTACCGACTATTCTGCTATAAGATGATAATAGAAAAAGTCCAAGGCACAGAACGAAGGATATACTTTTAATAAGGATATGTAATTGAGGCAAGGCTAAGTAAGGACTGCTGCATTAGTCGTTCCATCAGGTTAAGCTACGCTTGTCGGAGTTGGTCTGTGACTATCTTTACATACCGAGACTCCTCCGTGCCTCAGAAAGCACGTTAAGCCGTAGGTCCCGGCTGTTATTCGTGTCTTTGACACTCGTTACGAGTCATCAGAAGCCTGAAAGTCTGACAACCAGTCTTACCAAGAAGTATCGTATAACCCAGGTACTGGGTTGTGATGGTCAGACAGGCAGTCGCTCCATGTAAAATACTGATAATCAGCTGCATCCGGTTAGACTGAAAGCCGACCCCAATATAGTTAGGAAAAGGCTAGGCAGATTGATATAGTTGAAGCATTTGAGGGAAATGTCGTGAGGCAAGTATTGAGTATGAATGTGGATGGCTATAAGAGTAGGAGAAGACCAGAGAAACGATGGATGGACTGTGTGGAAGATGATATGGCTAGAAAGGGAGTGGCTACTGAGATGACGACTAATAGAGAAGTATGGGAGAAAGAGACATGTTGCGCCGACTGCAAATAAATTGGGATGAGGGCAGGAGATTGATGAGTTGAGGCATTAGGTATTCAACCAGCCAAAATTACACGATGATCCTCCTGAGTACAAATTGAAGGAATCCGTAGGATGGAAGGTACCGGTGCACAGCACATCCCGGAAAAAACTAAGGCATAAGTAGAAAGTGACAAAACTGATCCAATAACACGTCAACCATGAAAATAAAAGAAAATGCCGTTATTACTTCATTCACTGATCCAATAAGATAAACCAAGAAAATATTCATTAGCTACATGATTATTTTACCGTTTGCATCGAATTAGCTCAATTAGCTATCATTTCGCCGCAAGAGTCGATCTACCGTAGAACGACGCAATACTAGAAGTATTGTCGTCTCTTTTACACGTACTGGTTTGAAGACTATCTGTCTCTCTTTTCGTAGTTAATAGGGGGTTAATGAAGTTGGTTTTATTGATTTATTTATATGCAGATCTGGACGGGAGATATTCTAGGTGTTGCTAGTTACTTTATAGCTTAGACTCTGGAAGATAGGTTTAAATTCATTTATTCTCTATGGGATTCATAGTCATTTTATGTAGAAGCACAAGCTTTTTCATTCATATTTATAAGATCCTCTGGTTTAAATATAGCAATAATTTTATCCATGATTGAATATGCAGCCCCCCATCCATCAGTGTCTTTATCCGCTTTTTCTTTTGTTAAGTCAGCTTCTAGTCTAAGGTCCTGGGCTATACCTACTAACATTCTGAAATTCGACCAGGTGTCAGACTGGCACGCTTCTGACTACCACTTTTCAGGCCCAAATACAGCACTCTTTGGAAAACCATGTGTCCTCATCCTCTTACCATAATCCCAGGTTGCTTGGAGTCGAAGTAACATGTCTTCTTCCATTAATCTCCGTTAGCCATCCTCGATATCCATTTGATTCCCGAGGCAATAGGGATAACGACAAAAAAATAATTTTAATCCGTCTTTGAGATTATAAAAAAATATTGGACACGTATTTTTTATTCTTTTACGTAATCTTAAGATTAGGTACGGCGATACATTGAGTTAAAATGTGCCATGACGTCACGAGTATGTAGATTTTATACTTACTTGTGACGTAGCGACCCCCACTCCCCGACTTAAAATGCGTATTATCTAAGTAATTTCTTATTAATATGATAAAGCAAAAAATACGAGTCTAATATTTTTTTTATTATCTGACTGACGGACTAATTACAATTTCTTTTTTTTTACTTAGGCATCAACCCTATTCAGCTGCTAGACAACACAGGCATAGTGCGTAGGCTAAAGAGAGCTAAACCATTTGAGTGAGTGCAGTGTGTAAAAAGTGAATTAATAATAAATAGTATCAATGCTGTGCTATACTTGTGACACATGAACAAAGTGTTTTTATCAAATATCAGACCCTAAGAAAGTGCTACGAAATTGACCTTGTGTAAAAGTGCAAATTTACATTATTCTTTGATATAACATAATCTATCTCGTAAAATATTAAGTTAGAATCAAATTTCTGATTAGTCTATTAGGCTAGATTGTAATTAATTACTAAGAATGTCAGTACTTATAAAAAGATAAAAAAAAAAAAAAAATGGTGTACCTCTATATTACACTCATATATTTCCCCAGTTATGTCCCATGTAATAGGGGGCGAGCCTATTGCCATCAACCGGGCACCAATCCAGACTCCGGGCTGCTACTGACAAATCCCTGATCTTTCAAATTATGTCAAAATAAATAAAAATTATAATTAGGAAGTTACTGATTTTCACCTCATCTTTTGCCCTCAATAAGTTCAAAGAATCTACTATGGTTCACATAGTATTACAAGCCTACATACGACTATCTTCATTTCTACCATCCGGTGTAATCAGACAAAACAGTTACAATTTCTTCTATAAATATGTAATACAATCCTACTTTTTGATCTAAAACATGTTCATGGTGATCTAAAAGAGTTAAAAACTAGTTTTTTTTCTATAATTATGTCATTTAAACCTATAGAAAAAAGTGATATGATGCCTCTGGCTTGTCTTGTTTGTGCTGTCGCTACTTAAACTCTGAACTGGACTGATTTGAATTTAGAAATTGAGAAGCGAATTTTTGGTCTTCGTTTGTTTGTGGTTAACTGCCTCTTAAGGCTATGTTTGTATGTATGAGATAGTCTGTAATCCCGTACAGCCTAAATTGCTGAACCGATGTTAGTTAATGAGGTGTTGTTGTATTCGTCTTGAACTCTTGATCCTAAATGTGTATAAAAGTCATGATTGTCTTTATTCGTTTGTTTTCTCCGTGTAATTTAAGTATGAGTAATTTTTTTGGGGAGTTTAAAATGATTTGGCGTAAAAAGTTAAATGGCAAGTTCAAATGAATAAACTTGAAAGTGATTTTTTTTATGAAAAGGCAGTGGCAATATTTTTTATGTAGGTCATCCAATATTTATATTTTTTCTGTATATTTAATTTAATTAATATTATTTTTTGTATATATAACAAATAAATATAAATGACTTGGCCTAATACACCACGACAATACGGGCCTAAATCCTACCGAGCACTTCCTAACCCTCTAATGTTTGACCAGTTAACAAACCAGGATACCATTATCTTTGATAAATACCTCATCGATGATCAGACCACATTTCTAAAGTTCTCAGTTTCACCAGTTGAACCATAAAAAGAAATGTCTTTCCGTCTCTTTCACACATGTGTCTATCTCTCACAATTTCTCATTTCACCGTTCACTTGTTTAGCAAGTCGGTACTAAATGTGACCGAGTTGTTTCTGGTATCACAACCCATGGTATATTGAATCTTGAATTTAGAAAGGTAGGGTTGAATTTTAGGTGTCAAGAGAAAGTTAGATGGGACTTTCTCAAAGTAAATTCTTGATAGTAATATGTATGTTTCTTATTTTACAGTGTAAAGTTGGTCAGTTGGCTAGTAGGTTCGCAGTTCTGACGACGGGCAGACGTCTCGATAAACCAACAAAAAAATATTACGAGAAACATGTCGAGAAAATCTTGTGGATGCCGCTAAAAAAATAATGGTAAAAAAAAATGTGAATGTGATTTAAAAATCGAACGTCAAAAATAAGTCTCGATTTTTTTGCGCGCGCGAATTTAAACGTCAAAATGACAGTTCGAAAGTGGTTTAAATTTGGAAAATCTATGCACCGTAGTGATGTGAAAATGATGTTTTTAATTTTAGTGATATTATCTGTTCTGGACAATTTGCCCTTAACTTGTAAGGGGGAAGATTATGATAGAGGTAAGCTTATATTGTTATAAATACTTATTAATCATATATATCAATGCCAGACATGATTTTTAGGCGACTAAACATTTGTCAAAATATTTTAATGAATTTTATCATTTAGTTTAGGGCATCAAAATCAACTTAGGATTTTTATTTCGTAGAAATATTTGGGCCATTACAATCTGAATCATATTTATAGAAAACAAGTTCATAACGGCTAGACAAGAATACGACCAAAATAAAAAACGAAATTAACATGATGACCAAATAAAAATAAAACTGTTCCAAATTCAAACAAAAACACGATCATCAATAAAAAAAAAACAAAAGAATCTCGCTGTCATGCAAATAGTAAAAAATCTATATACAAAAATCATAGAGTAATACCTGTTTATCATGGCGCGAAAGTTGTGACCGGTGTGGGAAATATGTCACTGTTACGCTAGGCATAGACTATACCCATCTTTAATAATTAATATTTATGCACTTTCTTGTAGCACTGTGTATCACCTACCTACATGACTGCAATTTTTTTTTACGAAAAGTTAGTAAGTAAGTTCTCTCATACAATACGATTTAATTTTTACGGTTTACGGGTAGCAAGAAGGCCATTTCTCGTAATAAGTTCTTCGTTCGAAATACGTTCAAAAAGTCGGAATCTCAGCTAAACGACAATCAATGTCAAAAATGCAGATAATTTAGAGGTTTTTACTGAGATTTAAAATGCGAACGTTAGAAATTTCTTGGTTGGCTCAAAATACTAACAGACAATCAGATAAAACAGATTAATCAGCTGGGCTTTTAAAACCTGGGCGTGACTTAACTATACAAAAGTCCCGTGGACATCCAAAGATATGGTGTAGAAAGAGAATCCCAAAGAGTAGCTAATCCTAGAGGAAGTGTTTGTAGAAAGTGACCTTCACTACACGTAGTAGGTTTGTCATATCTTTACCTCTTTGGATAACATTAACAGCATTCTCAAATAGGAAACGTCGACTGCTGTAACCCATAACACGAATATCAATCGAAGCGGAGTGCGTTTTCGAGTCTTCATTGACACAATCATTTTGTATTGAAATTATATTGAAGCGTCATACTTTTTTTTTTTTTTTTTTGGATGGGAAATCATCAAATGACTTCTCCCGCTCTGGGCAGAGCGAGAGGGTGTGTCAGACTTTTACTGACTAAAACCCACCCGTGTTCCTTCCGTTGCCTGTGTGCCGGGGCCGCGATATCCCTTTCAGACAAACCCGCAACCCCAGCAGGCGAAGCGTCATACTTAAAAGCGTGAATTCTGAAAGTGGGCAACTTCGCAAATAGCTGTCAAATATGTTTGATTAATTTGGCAATATTACTGCATGGATATATGAAATATCGCTAATATTGATTATGAAATGCAATCATTCATATCGTAACACCGATTATTTCGTTTTAGATGTAAAAAAAGTATTTGGAAACTTTCCAAATGCCGTTTTTACATCTAAGACGGTTACAACATCAAATTCAGTTGCAATTTTCATTATTAATATTTTGGATGATTTGATTTGATTTTGATTTGCTGCCAACTTTTAGGATGAACGCTCTTAATTTTTTTTATATGAGTGACAAGCGAGAGACAAAAAAAAATTGACGACGTATATTTAGTAACCTAATCCGTTATCCTGAGGATGCCTCGGTGAGAGGTGAAACACGTGTCGATTTCTTACATGGTTCTTTATGACTCTTTAACAACAGTTAAGCGGATTAGGTTACTAAATATACGTCGTCTATTGTATTTTATAATGGATTTCCGCTAAGTCACACTTGAGTCAATTGGTACCTAGCGAGAGACACGTAACGAAAATGCATAAAATCTTAGGGTAGATATACAGCGAGTATCAGAAATGTGCTAAGGATGTGGTATAGACCATCAAGATGAAAAAAAATATCTATTGTACCAACATCGTAATCATCAAAAAAATTATCAGCTGTCCCATACAAAAATTCACAATACCTTCTCGACCCAAATGTATGGGACAGTTCATATTTTTTTTCCGAATACGATGTTCGTCCCATGGAGAAAGTTGTTCAATATGATGGTGTGTACCACACCCTTGAATGTGACAACACGTTTCTGGTACACTATAAAGAAGAACACAGACCTTTGATGATAATGATAGCTAGTGTACCATTACCAGAAATCGTGATGAACTTTATTTGGTCAAATAATTACATATCTTATAACAGTTTATTCTTGCGAGACCAAAAACAACTAACAGTAAACTCAAACCTACTCAAACTTTGAAAACATTTTACAGCAAAAAGTTCTCGAAAAAGAAAATTCACCAATTTTAACTATCTTAAACACAATAAAATATATATACACATAAACGTTTATTTCCACTCACAAATAAATAGTGGCACTCACAGTTACTGAAAAACCGAAACCGCAAACGGTACATAGTTTAGTGGTCTACCGAGGCCATTTAGCACACAGTGTGTTCAAGTCTTAACCACTATTAACCATGTTTGTTGTGTGGTCACGTGAAGACCTTCATAAGAAATGGTTTAGATGTTGTGGTCAAAAATTTGAGTGGCAGCCTGGTTGGTAACGGGACTGGACAGGGTGCGATGTCCTTACATACGTTGTAATAATTATAATTACAGATTAATTATGTATCGATGCATCTCTGCCTCGTTGCTCTATTCATCGCAAGCCCCGCTGCTGAACGTGAAAACTTAGGTGGAGTGAGCTGTCAAAATTTAGGTGAAGTGAGCTGTCAAAGCTTAAGTAAGTGAGCTGTCAAAACTTAGGTGAAGTGAGCTGTCAAAGCTTAGGTGAAGTGAGCTGTCAAAGCTTAGGTGAAGTGAGCTGTCAAAGCTTAGGTGAAGTGAGTCGTCAAAACTTAGATGAAGTGAGCTGTCAAAACTTAGGTGAGGTGAGCTTTCAATCCTTAGCGAACCCTAGTATCAAGTGAAATGACAGCTCACCCTCACCTAACATTTCACGGTGATTTTTTTGGAATTGATCGGCTGAGCTTGAAATGAACTGTCGATCCCTAGTATAGTGCTATTCTATATAGATGCTAGAGTTTGACTCTATTGACAGTTCACTTCACCTAAGTTGTCACAGTGTGATTTCTATAGCATAGATTCACAGGTGAAGTGACAACTCACTTCAAGCTACACCACGGTGTGATTTTTACAGAAAATACTAGCTAGGTAGAATCGGTCTCCGGGTTGGAAAAACTGTTAATAGGTTTTGCTACTGTAACAGCAAGCTCACCCCTTGTTAGGCACAAGCCCGATGAGATTTCACACCCGCAAAAATCACGAACTTCCATAAAAACTTTCATCCCCTATTTAACCCCTTTAGAGAACGAATTTTCAAAAATCGTTCCTCTGTGCCAACCTTCGTTATATATTAAGAACTCTTCTGCAAAATTTTCAACTTCTAGATCCAGTGGTTTAGGCTGTGCGTTGTTTGTTAGTGAACGAATGAATTTAAGATTTTATTTCATGGACAGGCCGTATGGCCGATGGGGTTTCTTTGGCAAAAATTACGAACTTTCATCCCCTTTTTATCGCTAAAGGGGGAGAATTTTCAAAAAAAACTGTTGCTTAGTTTCGTTATACATAAAAGGAACTCTTGCGCAAAATTTCAAGCTTATAGACCTAGCGGTTAAAGCTGTGCGTTTTCTGTCAGTGCATGAATTAATGAATATAAAACTTTTATTAATTAGATTCGACTAGCACGATGTAACCAGCGGGGTAATTGTGTAACACACTTACAGTTACAATGGCTTTCATTTTGACAATTCAACCACAGTTCACAGTTCTAATGATCGGGCGAAGCGGCTCACTCTGCTCTCGACGCTTGACGTGTCAACACGTCGGGTCCGGGTTCGCAACGAGTCAATCGTTATCCCGGGGATGCCTCGTTGAGAGGTGAAACACGTTGCGACTTCATACAGGGTTCTTTATGAGTCTTTAAGAACAGTTAAGCGGATTAGGTTACGAAATATACGTCGTCTATTGTATTTTATAATGGATTTCCGAAAAGTCACGCCTGAGTCAACTAACTATCAGTTCAACCACATTCATTGCGTTTTTTACGTTGTTGGTTAGACAACTTTTTCGAACCTTCAAAATCAATCAGATTGTGTTTGAAAGTGTGTTAAGCAATTAGGGTGCTCTGCCTAGTCCTTCGAGGAATACAAGCGTTATAATCACCATGCTTGCTGACTGCGTGTTGATGATTTCAGACCATTAAGTACCGGTTTTCTCTAGTTATGTTTTCCTTCACCGTAAGTAATTTGTATTATAGCTTGTCCACTCTGAAATGACGCGGTTTACACACAGGGTAAAGGTACCATTCTGTACCCGACCGCACGAGGCAACTGCAGGCGACGTGTCACCGCGACACGACTGGTTTCTACGAAGCAGCTACGGGCGAGTGACATGACACGCGACACGTGCAGCCCGACCGCAGACCAGGGGGTTAAAACGGCCGCTTTGGCAGAATCATATTATGATAATGTTACGAATCACACAAACCGACAATTCATAATATTATCTGCGTTCAATTCATATTACGCAATTCATCTGTTTGACAGTTTAATATTTTAATGAAATAACATTTAAACCGTAAATAAAAAATAAAAAATCTCATTTTTTTTTATTTTTATTAATTTGATGATTTAAATAATAATTCAAAAATTATAAATTGATATACTTAATTGTGATAAGAATGATATAAGTAATCTTATCTAATTTTGCATGCCGATTGGTAAAATGTGGCTGAGCTATAATTATGTACTTAATCTTAAGACCTGTATGTATTACCCATATTTGCGAAATAAAATTCTATTCTATTCTATTCTATTCATTTGATTAATAAAAACTGTAAAGAAAAAATATCCGGTAAAATTACGGTCTTAATTTTTTTAATGCGGCAATATTTACACCAAACATAATTATGATAAGAATTGAATTGAATATGATTCAGCTAAAATATGTGTCACCATAGAGGAACTGTTGGGAATTCAGAAAAGTAATTACTTAATGTGGCCGTTTTAGGCCCCCAGTAATGCCGCCAACTCTCGAGCGTTAACAAGT
The DNA here is from genome assembly GCA_947364205.1 of Agrochola lota. Lineage (NCBI taxonomy): Eukaryota > Metazoa > Arthropoda > Insecta > Lepidoptera > Noctuidae > Agrochola > Agrochola lota. The sequence goes on along the minus strand of OX376245.1, from coordinate 8,458,583 downwards.
TTTTCTATCTTCTATCTACCGACTGGAATACGGGCTGCTGTCGCCTGCGGTCGGGTTCGGAATCATGACTGCAGCGACATGAAGCCGCGACGTATCCCCGGGATATGACGCCACGACACGTCGCGTGCAGTTGCTGACTGCGGTCGGGTACGGAATGGTACCTTAATGCGGATTTCTATGGGTAATGATGTAGTGGGGCGCGTCATTTCAGAGTGGACAAGCTATACCTATTATGTTACAACAAAAATATACATTAGACATTAAAAAGCATAATTGATAAATGCTAAGCTCCCGTCCCAGTAATTTAATATATAAGAAGCTTTTTTATTTACCTTTGAACCTCGTATCATAATAATACTTGCTTTCCCATTAAATTTTGAACCGCCGCAACTTAACATTTGTAAGCATTTACTAGGTATCAGATAATTAAATCAATCACCAACTTTATATCAATCTCACTATTACAATATAATTGATACTAAGTGTCATGTTGACACATAACCCTATAAAGGCTGGCACTAATTTATCACCCCTGATTAACGGGTTGATTTATGTGTAAAGAAGAGACTTTCACCTCACTAGCTAGTTGATGCATTTATGCATTATGGTATATGGAACGTTGTCTATGGATCAAACTGTTGTCGTTGTTTTAGAATTCAATATGTTTTTATAATTGTTCCTGTAATAATAAAAAGATCCTGGAGATATCCTAACTAATATTATAAACGCGAAAGTGAATTTGTTTGTTTGTTACGCTTTCACGCTAAAATGGCTGAACGGTTTTGGATGAAATTTGGCACATGGGTAGACCATGATCCGTAGAAGGTCATAGGTTTTTCATCCTCGCGATCGCAGATGAAGTTGCGGGCAATAGCTAGTAGTTCATATAAGTCTGAAATAGCCAACCCATTTTGAGCAAGCGTGGTGATCAATCCTCGTGCCTTTTCTGAAGAGAAGAGGCTTTTACGATCCAGTAGTAAAGTAACAGGCTGGTTTTATACTATTATTCCTGTCGTATTCTTAGGATACCTATCTTCAGGCTAGGTGGAGTGACGATCATCGGTAGTGGCTGGCAGCAGCTGGATGAGAGTTGCCGAAAATCGAGTTGAATAACATGCAATTAGAGAGGCCTATATCCCGCAGTGGAGTGTCTAGCCCTGTTCTTCTCCATAGGTAACTACTGCGCTTTGGAATGGGCAACTAGCTTCATCTTTCTGACTGACCGACCCAGAATATACAACAGCCTGGCTATTAATGTGTTGCCATAATGGTAAATAATATCCACAGGTAGAATTATAAAATACAATAGTCGACGTATATTCAGTAACCGAATCTGTTTAACTGTACTCTTTAAGAGTCATAAAGAACCCCGTAAGAAATCGACGTCAAGCGACACTGCTCTCGACGCTTGACGTGGCAACACGTCGTGTCCGAGTTCGCAACAGGTCAATCGTCATCCTGAGTATGCCTCGTTTAGAGGTGAAGCACGTGTTGATTTCTTACAGGGTTCTTTAAGAACAGTTACGCGGATTCGGTTACTAAATATACGTCGTCTATTGTATTTTATAATGGATTTCCGCAGAGTCACGACTGAGTCAATTAACTAAGTAAAATTATTTCAGTACCTACTTGTAATTTCATACATCTGGCATCCATGCCCTTAAAATCAGAACACAGCAACGTATCATTATCATCAACAGCCTACAGCAGTCCACTGCTAGACATAGGCCTTTCCAATTGCACGCCATTCAGCTCGATTATCAGCAACTCTCATCCAGCTGCTACCAGCCACCCTGCGAAGATCGTCGGTCCACCTAGCGTGAGGGCGTCCTACCTTACGTTGACGATTTGCGGTCTCCACTCAAGAACACGTCTACCCCAACGGTCATCGGTCCTATGGCTAATATGGCCGGCCCTTGCTACTTCAGCTTGCTTATTCTGTGAGCTATGTTGACAGCTTTGCTTCTTTGCTTATCACCTCGTTCCGACGCAACGCTAAAAAAATCAATCTGTCTAGCCCTTTGCCAACTATCTTAGGGTCAGCTTCCAGCCTAAGAATGCAGCTGAATACCAGTATTTTACATGGAGCAACTGCCTATCTGACCTCCACAAACTAGTTACTGGGTAATACGATACCCCTTCATAAGACTGTTGTCAGACTTTCGGGCTTCTGAAGACTCGTAACGACTGTCAAAGATCCACGAATGACAACAAAAATAATAAACATTCGAAGTTATGGATGTTATTAACAATAATTAACCGTTAAAAACGGATTAATTGATAATTAAAGTTTCTCTATTACTTTTAATAGAATTAATTATAATAAAATATTTAATTACTTATTAATATTTCAAGAGAGATTCAATCAAGCCTTTCATTATTATTATTTCGTTTTGCTTTGTTTGGTGTGTTATATTGAAAGTGTTTAGAAGTAAGTGGATAGCCTGGAGGTATACAAACCTCTATTTCGGGTTTGGGCTCAAGACCTGCACCGGCTGCACCCCAATTACGTAACACACTTTTAATCCATTGTATCATAATTTTTAAATATCCTCTCAAAACGCCACAAATTTAACATCGTTTGGGATGGGGTGTCCATCGAGCACAGCAACTCCGCTAAATATCTTGGTGTAGGACTAAAACTAGTCTCATCGAAGTGGGGTGCTCCGCCTGACGTAATGCGGACTGCTGGGCTGGGCTGGCTCTAACTTTTTCTGCGGGTGAATTTGGGTGGAGTAGTTCTGCCCATGCAAAGTTTGTGGATACAGCTTGAATGAAACGTCAAACGATCATCAATGCTTGCCTAAAACCGACCCCGGTTCAAATGTTGTATCCACTAGCAGGAATAGTGCCATCAGTGGTTCGCAGAGCGGTGGCGAGTTCCAGCGAAAGAGCTACAATGATCTCTGATACACGACACTCTTTGCAAGATAACATCCTTGTGTCACAAAGGCTAAAAAGCTGAAACAGATTTTTAATATGTGTCGTCCCACTCACTGGCGAATGACCAAAAGAAAGACTGAAGCTGTGACGAGACAGTTCTTCCCTATCCAAACCATTCGTTCCACTTGCTGAAGACCGCCCGCCTGGACATGAGTTGCCTTGGGTAACCTGGAAGTCTTTAAACAGACGCCGGACCCAGGTTGGCCGAAGCAAAGAAAATCTGTTCAGGTGGAGATTCATAGAAGAATCCGCCTTGGAGTGTAAATGTGGTGCTGTTCCACAAACGATGGGACACTTAATATCATGTCCTGCGTGTCCTGTCAGCTGCACGTTACAGGAAGTGATGGACGCTAGTGATGGTGCTAAACACGTGGCCGAATTCTAGGCCGAGTCTATTTAGATTGCCAGCCACACGCTAAGACGAAGATCGGTGATAGACTGTCACTTTGTCTAGGCCCTCTTGACATTAATGGTCTGAAATCGCCAACAAGCAGTAAGCAAGCGTGGTGATCAATACTCGTCGTTTTTTGGAGTGAGACGAGGCCTTTGCCCTGCAGTGGCCGCAGTGTGACAAGCAACAATTACAGGCTATTATAATAATTATGTTTAATTAAAATCATAATTAAAGTCTGTAGGAAGTAAGGGAATACTTACATAATTATTAACATACCTTGCGGAATATTCAACCTTTTAAATAAGTGATGATTGTGCTTTTGAAAGCATTTTATGGATGGAAACTGTTCTTTCTACAAAAAAAAAATACATGTCGTGGCTTACATAATTGTCTACACTAATATTCAAGTTTTTTTTTTTTTCTATAGTGAAACGATTTGTATTTTTGTTTTTAATGAATAAACTCAAAAACTACTGGACCGATTTTAAAAATGATTTCACCAGTAGAATGCTATATTATCAGTATCACTGAGTAACGCTATAATTTATAAAGATATCAAGCTGGGGAAGCCGCTAGCGGAAGCTAGTTGAAACTATAAGAATGACCCAATGACGACGTACAGAAAAGTATGGAAAAAAATAAAAATGCTGTATCGACCCCAGATAAATTTGGATAAGAACAGGAGAATAATGATACCTTTCATCATCAGTGAAAATTCTTCTATTTATTTTGCTGTCTGCACGTAATAAACATTTCACAAAGAATTAAGTTAATACAACAATAATATCCTGCTCGAAAATACTCCGATAAAAAAATTCGTCGTACCGAATAGTCACATCACTATTCGGGCCGCGTTACCAAAAACCCGGTCAGGTGCGTACCGAAACTGGTAAACTGGTATCGGTACCGACCGGTCGCAACACTAATGGGGCTACTTTTTCGTTGGCCCGGAAAGAGGTTGATTAATTCGAGTTAAGGTCGACTCAGACGGTAACGGATTGGCTGTATGGTATGATGCAGTTTTTTTTCGTTGCATTTCTCTACCCTTACATTCAAGGCTCTTTTTCTTGCTTTCTAGTTCGTTTGCATATAAACTTCGAACCTCTGTTGGACCACAGATTAATACAGATAACTCTCCGCAACATCAATTAAATAAAAAACGACTCTTGCTACGACCCAATAAAGTGCAATTCAGGTCGCACAGCGCTAATGACCTACAGTTATATTCACCTAGAAGTTGCCTCTCTTTCGATCGCGTAACTCTTAGATCTTCTGCCCACTGACTCACTGAATTGGCCTAACACGTCGAGCCGACCGCGTACTTGTAGCTTCATAGCTAAAATGGGGAGTGATTGATTATCGGAATAATTATTATCCTCTCTTGCACCTCTAAGGACACAACTTTTACATAACTAACTCCCATTTTAAGTAAATGATATAATAATAATAATAATCTGTTTATTTACTCAAAAACAAGGCATTGTAGTACACGTAAAATACAGTTTTACAAAATAAGTACTATATCTACAAACGTGTGGGTGAGCACTGCTCTCCTAGCTAGGTTATGAAAACCTGTGTTAAGGAGAAGCAGTCCGGTCCCCTAAGGTATAATGACGTAAAGATAACTTTCTGTATTCTGAGGTCTAATCTGTAGCGCTGTGCATAGTCTGTCAAGCTGTCACTCTGTCACTCAATCAGACAGTCGTTATACAACTGTTTTTATGTATTACACCAAATTCTTAAAGTGATGCTATCTAGGTTGTTGCTCCTTTCCTATCCTGTAACTTAAAGTCTGATCGTTTTAAGTTACAATAAAATTTTCATAAGTACAAACAAAATGACACGTGGGAATGGAACCTTACTACATTTTAAATTTATTGCTTGAGTATTTTGTCGCCAATTTACTGTCATTGTTATCCGTAATGTTCGGAAAAATAACGGTGGAACTGAGTCTGATTGGTTTTTAACACATTTTCTTTACAACAGAGGGGCAAGTCCCGTAATTTTTAAAAACGTTCGCGTACTAATTTCATCCGCAATTTGTCAAAAATACAATCAATTAACCAACATTTTTGACAAGTTTGACAGATTGCGAATTGAATGTGAACGTGTATTATGTAGGTACGAGAATTGGCCTTCAGATCTTTTACGACGACTACTCTCCTGACAGCACGAAGTCAGTCAGTAAGTTGGGAGTGAGGCTGACTGTCCTGGGTGTGCCGGGCGTACCTTTACATTTATGTATCGCCACTCCTCAAGGTTATAGGTATCCTTTCATTGTGAACCTTATGATCCAATTTTTTATATATAATGGCATCTGACAGGTCAACCAAGGAGGTTTTCGGCTGCTTAACCGGACTTTCCTGTAGGTGCCTGAAATAAACTGTAGTTAAATGGTGACGTAAATTTCGGGGTTAGTTAAATTACCTAGCGAAACTCTAAAACCGGAATTTTGGTAACGCGGCCCGAATAGTGATGTGACTATTTGTGACGACGAAATTTTTAATTGGTCTGTTTTTATGCAGAATAATATTGTTGTATTAACATAATTCTTTGTGAAATGTTTATTGGTGTAAAAAGCAAAATAAATAGATAAATTTTTATTGGGTCTTTCATAATCATTACTTTATTGCTCTTACTCGAATTTATTTGGGGTCGGTGGTCGGTGCAACTTGTCTTTTTCTTCTTTAATTCTTGTTTAGTCGTCATTGGGTCTTTAATATACAGGATCATTAAATTAGCTAGTGAAACTCCGCAGACATGATGGGTATCGAAATTTAAACATGATAAAACAAAACAATAATTAATTTGATGTTTAAGCTAATTCACGGTGATATATTTGTTGGATTAAAACATACATGGTATAATCAGTCTTACCAAGGGGTATACCCAGTAACTGGGTTGTGGAGGTCAGATAGTCGCTCCATTTAAAATACTGGTTTTACTATACAATTAGGTACTGGGTAATACGATACCCTTTGGTAAGACTGCTTGTCAGAGTTTCGGGCGTCTGACGACCCGTGACGACGTGACCAACTACGTGCTTTCCGAGGCACGGAGGGGAAGAAGATGATCACCCATCCACGAACTAACCGCGACATGCGTAGCTTAACCTGATCGATCAACCCGTTCGTCTGTTATTACTTTACTCACAAGCCCCTCGTCAATCAATAATCAGTTCTATAAATCTAAAAAGATAGCATCATAATCCATTTCACTTTCAAACCAGGCCAAAGACACTAAAAGAAATCAAAATTTTACGAGACAGACTAAATAAATTAAAGGCATCCTTTTGAGGTCAAAATACAGTTTAAAAACATGGCCGAAATACCTCAGTTATCAGATCGCCCGTATTTTAAGCTCAAACTGACTCGTGTGGTTAACGATTTACGAGAACCGATAATGAGTTTAACTACCCTTTGTAGGTACGTTTGGGTTCGAATTTTCGGTTACTAAGTGATTTATGTTTGTCAGAATTGAGAAGAAAAATAATTCCTGGCGAGAGCAGTTTTGGTCCAGAAGTAAGGGCGGATTTACGAGTGAGTAGGGATGATGCCTGGGTAAAAAAAATTAAATTCTAATTAGTTCGTCAGTCAGATAATTAAAAAATATTAGACATGGTATTTTTTGCTTTATCATATTAATAAAAAAGTTACTTAGATAAAACGCATTTTAAGTTGGGGAGTGGGGGTCGCTACATCACTAGTACGTATAAAATCTACATACTCGTGACGTCATGGCACATTTTACCTCAATGTATCGCCGTAATCTTTAGATTACGTAAAAAAAGAAAAAATACGTGTCCAATATTTTTTTATAATCTCAAAGATGGACTAAAAAAAAATTTTTTGTCATCATCCCTATTCGAACCCAAGCAGGTGCATTACTTTGTGTAAATATTTTCATCAGCACAGCTCTCAAAGCGGTGAAGGAAAACATTGCGAGGAAACCGGCATGGCCTAGAACCAAAAATTGGAGGACATGTGACATCTACCAACCCGCACTGGGCCCGGGTGGTGGATTACGGCCCACTCCCTCTCACAGAGAGGAGGCCTGTATCCCAGTAGTGGGAATATTATAGGGTCATTATGCTATTATTCCTAATAGTTGTTGTGTTTTAAAAGGGGTTTTTCACAGTAAGTTTTTTTATTTTATTGATATCTCTCTTACAATTATCATTGGAAGAGATTTCACCAGTTATATTTTAGTCCCATGTAATAGGAGGGGCTGCTACCGAGATATCCCTGTTTGAAAAACCCAATAACACTTTGCCCGGCCTGGGAATCGAACCCAGGATCTCGCAACTACTAAAGCATTGAGGCAGTCATATATTGAAATCATCCAGGCATAAAACAACAGATAGCAGAGAAGTAATCTAGACCGTTGTAGTTAGAAATCTTGACAAATGGATTGATAAATGATTCCATCAAGATATTGTCCGCTTTCCATTTTCTATAGAAAGTGATCCATTTACTTAAGCTAAATGCGCAGGCGTCCTTACGAAAGTTAGTCACTCGGTTTGATTGTTTACCTCTAAATTTGTATGTGATTTGACTGATAAGTAGTTTAGGGTTAAGAGTAGTTTTATTAAGGTAATTTTCATTTTTAAATATTTAAATTTTTGCACACGGCCGACATAGATAGGAGACATCCTTTTGATGACTTATGGATTAGTTATCAGAGTAATATAACAATCTACATCGGTTGGTAATTTAATCTCAGGCAGACTGAAAAAGTAAGAAAAAAAAAATGTTTATTCTCCACAAATAAGATGCCATTACAAAAAAAAGACATAAAATACACGCATACAAAGTAGCCAAAAGGCTCGTAAAACATACTATGGACTCTCCATTAAGTCACAATAATGATATTGTATAAACATATTATACCAAAACTTATGAAACACGTATGTAATCTGTAAATGTCACCAACACTCCAGAGGTAAATATGTTATTTATAATTATTTATATGTAAGTACTTTGTATCTCATTTTAACTGAACTGATATCTTAGTGGCCACACCACGGTTAAACCCGCGATGGTTTGTGTGGTGTGTTTAACCAAATGTCTGTATTTTTGTTCTTGTTTTGATAAATAAAATAAAAAATTTACTTTGAGAAATAAATTCTTTAAACCTAAGTATATTGTTGTTACCGAAAGTACCGAAACATACTTTAATCCTTTCACATCAGTATATCCGCCCAAAAAAAAAAACACAATCAAATCTTTAAATCGAATCAGTTCACTAACTGCCGACTCAGTACGGTTCTTCGAAAGTAAACGCGCGGGTCACCGAAAGTGAAACCTCATAGAATAGAACGGAACAGGTGTGCAGGTGTGCAAATAGGTTTATAGTGTGGTTAGAAGAGGATTTTAGTAGGTTATGTAAGTAAGGTTTTGGGGTCATCTTCTGATTGTAAGAAATTAAGTCAGATGGAATTTTTTTAAGAGAAACAATAAGATTGAAATAAATGTTATTTTGGTTTCTGTGGTGGGCAATTGGGTTTTTAATTATTCTTTTTCTAAAAACGTTATCAGTTTTTTGGCTCGTAAACGTCTCTTGCTTATCAAATGGGTCTCCTCAAATATGCTTGTGATAGGTTTAACCTACAGCAGCGAAAAAAATATATTTCCGAACGCATAATTCGGACTTCCAAGCAGTGCTGCTGTGATCCGGTCTGAATTGTATGAGTTCGGGGTGAAATTCCACACATTTCTGGGTCTGGTAGAGGCCGATGCACTGACGTTCAGGGCACGTCCTATTCCTTATTCCAGTGTAACCTTGTTAGATCAGTATTTGCAATAACAGACAGAGGTTAACGTTAAGACAGTGCGCTCACCAGAGCTGTATCAAAACAATTATTTTGGTAGATTTTAGAAAACTCTGACTATCTGATTTGTTACTTGAGTGTGTGCGCTATCATTCTTATCAAAGAGTTATAGTCTGTCTAAACCTAAAAGTAGTATATAGTAAAAAAAAAATATTAAAGACGTATAATTCGGAACCTAATCCACTTAACTGTTCTTAAACAGTCATAAAAAACCCTGTAAGAAATCGACACGTGTTTCACCTCTCAACGAGGCATCCTCAGGATGACGATTGACTTGTTGTCAACACGTCGTGGATTAGGTTACTACGTATACGTAATACGTTGTGTATTGTATTTTATAATGCACGTCCGCAAAGGCACGCCTGAGTCAATTAACTATCTTAGTATTTAGCCATGTAACTATGTATATGGGTGGTCTTACACTATTTTAGACTCGGCTTACTAACGACATATCAACATTAAATCATTTATCGAACAGCTGTAAAATAAGCATTTTTTGCAATCACCGAAAAATTACACAAAACAAAAATTATGAAGCAATTCTTTAGAAAAATATCCTTAAATCAACCCGTTTTTTTATTAACTGAGCCTTCATTTCTTTTCCTTTTATCCGTCCATCTTTTTTACGGCTGTCTCGGAAACCGGACGGATTTAGGAGAGACTTTCACTGTTGCATTCCGTGAACATTTATCATGCATGCATCATGCAACGCATTCAACTTGAATTGGGGTGAGATTTCTACTTGAGGCATTTTTTAAGTTTATGCTCGGCTCGGCATGAGTCATTCAATAAGCAAGAAAAAGGCAGTCATGGGGATTGCCAACAGAAGTAACAATATGAAATCAAACTCAAACTCAAAGCATTTATTTCAAATAAACCAATTAAAGGTACTTTTGAATTGTCAAGGGGTCGGTCAGTCAGAAATATGAAGCTAGTTGCCCATTCCAAAGCGTAGTAGGTACCTATGGAGAAGAACGGGCAAGAAACTCCACGGACACTCTTTAAATCAATATTAAATAACAGTAGACCAGTAGATTCACTACTGACCAAGCGCAAGACGTCATACTCATAGCTATAGATAATATACTGTTAACATTAGCATGTCGGTGACGCGAACCCATAAAATACTTCAACGCGCCTAAAGAAGTTTTTACTTAAAAATTGGACAGCTTATGGCCAAATAGTGAGAGCTGCGGCGGTGGCCTATAGGCTATAGGTAATGGCATCTCGCAGGTCAACCTAGGAGGTTGTCAGATGCTTAACCGGACTTTCGCGTGGGAGCCTCAATAAACTAAGGCCTTCAGCCAGGGAAACTGAGCGACTACACGCTAAGGGCAGCCCCTGTGGGGTACGGATCTCGGAATAGGGCGTCGCAAGGGACAGGTTGGATCGGATTAAGGCTAATAGGCTATAGGTAACGGCTCCGACGTATAAAGAGTCATACTCAGGTTTGAACCAGGGTAGGTACCATAAAAGAAGTTCATATCTAACCAGATTCAAATCAAAATCCCGTGAACACGATAACCACATCTGTTACCGATCCGGTTCTACAGCCGTCGCACGCTGCAAGCAAGAATAGCCCTTGCGGTGGTTAGATATGAACTTTGCTTTGAAACTTTATTTTGTGAAATTAGTTTTTTGCAACGCAAAAGAAATAAGTTCTTGTAAGAATCGTAGCAGGTGGAATTTTGTAGTTTCTGCCGACCCCATGGAAAGAAGCCATGAGTTCAGCACCTGGCAGTTTCAACCACATAAGTCTCGATCCCGTAAGAATATCGGGATAACAAGTATTCTATGTTCTAACCCAGGCCATGGTCTATCCGTGTACCAAATTTCATTCATATCCGTTCTGCCGTTTTAGCGTGAAAGCGTAACAAACAAATAACAAAAAAAACTAATTTTCGCATTAATAATATTAGTTAGAACTAGTTTCTGCCCGCGACTTCATCTACGAGCAACCTTCCTCAAAAATTGGGCTATCCAATGTAAAGAGATGATCCCAAATACGACCGGTAGTGCCGGAGATTACCCCCTAAAAAAAAACAAACAAATTTTACCTCTCTATAATATTAAGTATAGTTGTAGTTAATATATTATACTAGCGACCCGCCCGGCTTCGCACGGGTATGTATTATACATATAAACCTTCCTCTTGAATCACTCTATCTATTGCTGAAAACTGCATTTTAATCCGTTGAGCAGTTTAAAAGATCTAAGCGAACAGACAGCGGAAGCGACTTCATTTTATACTTTGTAAAGATTATTATAAATACTATAGATAAGGAGTAGTTTCAACGCCATTGCTGTAAAACTGGTGAAGGAAATTATCGTCAGAAACTAGCATTTTATCCTAGAAATTAGACGCATGTGACGCGTCACAAAGTAAAGTGCCTGTCTAGGTTCGAACGTACGACCGTAAGACGGCGACCACTGTTCAGCATTAAAGTCCGGTGTGGTTATCATTATGTTTGTTTCCTTTACTGTGCAATGTAAAATAATTACGTCAAAGAATTCCGACTATTTTTTTTACAATTCATACCAAATACAATAGTCAAATGGTTTAAGATCTAAAACAATGACACGTTCATTCACTCACTAATTGCTTTGCCATTCATTCATTCTTCACATATTTCGACCACGTTACCACTTTGCTTTTCATTTGTATTTTTGGTGACACCTGTTTTACATTGTACCATCGAAGAAGTTCATATCTATGCACCGTAAGGACTATTTCTGCTTGCAGTGCTCGGCCGCCATAGAACCGGGGCGGTAACAGATGTGGTCATCGCGTTCACGGGATTTTTTTGTTTTCAAATTGCTTAGATATGAAATTCTTCGATAGTACATGTTACTATGGTACCTAGTACGTAGTAGCGCGTATGAATGAATTTGGTTTTGTAACACTTGTGACAAAAAAGTTTCAAGGTATCAAATAATAATGGCACAGGTGTGAGTACTTTGTACTAGAGAGCTACCATTTACCGGGTAATACGTCTTTTATTGACTTGAATGTGCCCTGGCGGCTGTGAGTATGTCATGCTCACTCAGATGTTTCACTGATGGTGGCGCGTGTGTTGGATCATTTAGCTCCCTTCAAAATGGTAGTGCTGAATGGTTCTGATCCATGCGTCATGTTCGTGAACTAGTTTCTTGCCCGTTCTTCTCCATAGGTACCTACTACGCTTTGGAATGGGCAACTAGCTTCATATTTCTGACTGACCGAATTCTTGAAAATTCAAAAGTGCCTGTAAATGGTTTAATTGAAATAAATGCTTTGAGTTTAAAAATATGATTGTCTATCGTAATAATAATCTGGGTTCAATCCCCGAGCCGGGAAAGGTATTTTTGATGATTTCTCAGTAGCAGCCCGGGTTGGAAATGGCAAAATACTCGCTCTAATTTTTGTTGTTCTTTTATACAAGGTGATTCTTTTGATATCCTTTATCCCTAGGGTATTAATGAAACCATGTCAAAGAATCAACTGGCATATAAATTATTTTTCAGTTAATTTTTGTTTCCGTTTTTTTTTTCGTTCATAATAGTTAGACTTAGTCACTTTACTTAGTAACAAAAAAACCCCGTCGCATTTTCTGAGCCTTAAATACGAATGATTAGTTTGAATGAAAATAATTTACTCGTACTTATCAATGAAACTTATAAACACACATCGAAAGTCGAGTGTTATGTTATCTTCGAAACTATGTATTTTTGGAACACTTGTTCTAGGACTTTATGTATTATTTTTACGTATCGCATATAACCCTAGAGGTATGGGATATCAAAAGGAACACATTGTATAGTGTAATGTAGGTATAACTGCTTAATAAACAACCCCACCGAGGACTACAATAATAGCTATGACTTGTACATTAAAATAAAAAAAAGTTTTTTTATGAAAGGAAAAGTTCATAGTGATCTTACATAGATACAATTATGTTTATACAACATAATGTTTTGGTTTGACCCGCAAATTAAGCAGGGCTTGTATCTTGGGGGTGGAGTGTGATTGAGAGAAAGAAATATGTCAGATTATAGGGCTAGTTTAGTAAAGCGAGTATTATGCTGTGTGAGTGTCTGTGCGTGTCTGAGGGTGAAAGTGTGTGAGAGGGAAGTTGTTTTCTGGCACTTAGGCTTGTCGATAAAAGTTAGAGAAATTATTGAATTCTAGTGAATAGTCTATTATTTCTAGGGAACCCAAATCTCAATTCACAAGCCGTGATAAAATCGATCTCCCGAGCAAATACAAAAATTCACACATTTCTCTATTTGTCTTTAGTTTTGACCATGCCCACACATTGTTAAACAGTTCCACTTTTTGAAATAACAGAAATTCGGTCCATATAACGTTTGCTTAACGATTTTCTAATCATAAAAATCTTAAAGAAATCTGGGTTTATTTCCTGTGCATAAACATAATCAACCAATAATGTTCCCACTGCTGGGAAACAGGCCTCCTCTCTATGAGAGGGAGTGGGTTGTAATACACCACGCGGGCCCAGTGCGGGTTCGGTCAAGTTTTTTTATTCCATGTAGTAAACGAATCCGCTACACATAGCACAGTAACTTTTCGCTCAGCCATTTGCACCATTACGTGGCGAAATGTCTTGACTTAACAAATCGTACTCGATTTGTTAAAAAAAAATTACCTGCGTGAGGTATTTATCGATAGCTAGCGTTCGAATTAGGTACTCTAATTCGAACGCTAGCTATCGATAAATACCTCACGCAGGTAATTTTTTTTTAAGTTCAAATGGCAAATTTGGCAAATTGCTGTGAAATATTTAGCTGCATTTTGATTAATTTATCAATATTACTACTACTAGGTTAATGAAACTCTGAAATTACCAGGTTGTATGAAATGAAGCGAACGGAGTATGTAAGTACCGTAACAGGTGGCGTTGTGTAGTAAAAACTACAGAACTTCACCTGCTTGATCCTTACGCCTCACGCCTTCTTCCTATGGGTGTAACCAGAAGCGTACCTCCATGGGAAGAAGGTGTGTTCAAAAATTTACTTTACAAACTTTAAGAGGTGCTTTAAACCATCGACCTGAATAACTTTTACTATGGGACCAACTTTGAAATGGCTATAAAAAATCTGCTGTTCCATTGTAATGTACCTGTTCTAAACTGCATGGGACTGCTGTTTTTTTCGTGATTAGTAGTAAAAGTTATTCTGGTCGATGGTCTAAAGCACTTTCTGCGTCTCTTTACCTGTCAACACGATGCCATAGAGTACCACAGATACTAAAGGCATAGACAAGTAACTGATGTTACGTCGGATGCAGACACGCGGATTACATAATATTTCACTCTTCACTGTATTTCACATACCTTTTTATTTTTATCTTTTATTATATTTTTTGTCTGTATCTATCTATCCGTGACATCGCTGCGGGCTCTATTAGAATATCAGCGCTGCGACATTTTTAATTATTTTTAAATGTTGCGGCATGATGCTGAGATAGGAGCCTTTTGGCCTCGTACAGGACTTCCTTCTTTATATTTTACTGTTACTTTGTTTTTTATTGTTTTTGTGTTTTTCCTGTGCGAGTCACAGTAAATACTTTTTCTTTCTTTCTTTCTTTTTAAAGTTTCAAAAGTATTTTTTTTTAAGACATTATATGTATACAATTGTGTTTTTTTATATCCTATAACTCTAGGGTAAGAATGAGACCATAACAAATAATCAACGGGATTATGTTTTTTATTTTTTATTTCATTTTTCATTCATAATAATTCGGCAAAGTCACTATTATTTATGCAAAAAACCATTAGGTGAAATATAAAAAAAATTTAAAAATCTTGGACAATATTTTTGTTCATAAAAACCCTAAACCACTTCAGCTTGTCAACTCTGCAAGCTACTTTTTTTTTTAAACACTTTGGTTTAGCTCTTGGCCTGCATCTTACCTGAGGGTAAGTGATGATCTGGCCGAAGGTGGAAGTGAGCTTCACCCAGCATCCTCAACCACTGAGGAACTGGTGATCTTACCTCTAACTGCCGAAACACAACAATTCTGTTAGCATTGTTGTTATGGCCACAGACTTAGATAAGATGGTGGTAGCCAGGCGGACTTAGAATAAGCCCTGCTGCCAACCAAAACAAGCTGCAAATTTTGCACCACTGGGAATCTAATCGAGGGACCTCTGGGTTCGAGACAGGTGATCAAAACACTTCAGACAACAGAGGCAGCAACTTTCAGAATGCACGCTCATCAGTGGTCATTTACCTGCCCGCGACATTAACCGCTAAACAGAGCGAGAAAAAATAACATATTAAAATATAAACTCGGTTCCATTTACGCGCATTTCGTAAATATTACATGTTGACATCTATAGGAGGCGAGCCGTGCAATATTTACTTTTGACTTCTGCCAGTGAAAGTTTAGAAAATGTCGCATACAAATTGAATTACCTACTAGTATGTGCACTCAAATTACTCTTACGACTTTCCTTGTTACTCAAGCGTGGAGAAAATGGGAGGTCATGCGTTTGACTGCATGTGAGTATTGTTCGGAAATATTATCCGATCTCCTTTATTCGCGTTTTTTTTTTTGCGTGGTGGGCAGTTGCAGCTTTTCTGATGGTAAATGGTCACAGATAAGTCTCTATATGCATTTTATCGACACAGCTTACAGAATAAGCAAGGTGAAGTGGCAATGGGCTTGCCACATTACCCGCAGAATTGATGACCGTTGGGGTTGACGTGTTCTTGAGTGGAGACCGCGAACCGGCAAACGTTAGGAAGGACGCCCTCAGGCTTGGTGGAGCGACGATCTTTGGCCACCAGGCGAAGATCGCCGGTCCACCGCTCGTGGCAGCAACTGGATGAGAGTTGCCGAAAATCGAGTTGAACGGCAAGTCATAGAAGAGCAGAGAACTGAAGAGTCCAGCACTGGATGCTGTGGGCTGATGATGATAGGCATTTATATTTGCCTAAAATAAGAAAATGATTCATTAACTTTAATTAATAGGTACTTCGTTTGTGAGTTGAATTAAGCCATTTTGAAGGGAGATTAAGTTCATGATACTGTTTAAATAATAAGAAAGCTATGTAAAAACAATTATAACAATCACATATTTGTGTAAAACGAATTAATTGTATTCATAGTTAGTTGAGAACTATGTTTCTGTTATATAAAAAAACAAAGATTCTCATATACTGTAACTGACAAGCGAATTTAATGTGGTATTTTAAAAAGTATGCCTTTTGTATTAGACCTGGGTTAAATGTAAAAGTAGTTAACTTACATATATACACATGTAAATTGGTATAAGTGGCTCATGGCTTGTTAAAAACTGAAAGTCAACTCTTTGATCAGCCAAGATCAATCTGCACCCACGTAACTCACGATTAATCATAATCTGATGATCATTTTGAAGCTTATTGCTAATCCATTGCTTCATATGTTCGATAAATTTGTATGCTCAACAACGTAAATAATGCTATGAATGTTGTTGAACTGTCAAAATGAAACAGATTGTGATTGATTGTGTGTTACGCAATTAGGGTGTTGGTGTTATGTTAGCAGTTGTGATTACTGACAACAATAAAACTGTGGTGTGATTTTACAATAGATTTGATTGCACAAGGTTTGACACAATTTGCAACAAGCGTAAAACTTTGGTTGGTACCATGGGTGGCAGTCATCAGATTGTAAAATATCGTTAGTCACTCCTTGTAAGCCGGGTTCTCCCCAGTATGGGTCATAAAACCTGTGTTTTCGTGTGGTTAGTGATTAACCTGGTGTCAGAGTTTTTAAGCCGCCCATGGGCCTCGGACTTGGCTTCACATGCAGTCGAGAAATATCGCTCAGGCATGCCGGTTTCCTCACGACGATTTTTGTCACCGTTTTTGAAGAAAGTGATAATTATACAATACGCACAAGGGGTTGGGTAAAGTTTCATTGAGCTTTCGCAGCAGTAATTTCTCAGAGTAGCCAGGAGTTCGGATTAAAGCAAAATGTGGTGATAAAACGGTGGTATTCAATGGTACCTCTCCTCTGCTACTCTCCATTCAGATATTTATACTTATTATTATATTTATTACTTATGCAACGTTGTCATATAATATAATATATTTTTTTATGGACAAAAATTTGATGAATTAAATGTTCTTTTTTTTCTCGTAATGGCGTTTTATAAATAATCATGATTGTCGAATTATTTTGTATGAAAAATTAAAATGAAAAAAAAAAATGCAAAATAATTCATAAGCCAGCTGATTCTTTGACATGTTCTCATTAATACCCCAGAGTTATGGGAAATCAAAAGGAACACGTTGTATGTAGTTATTGGCATAACTAACCTAGCCCAATGAAGTCTCATAGCTATACAATTATGATCGTATCGTGAGACTGTATCGGGTATGCGTTTCTAGCACGCTCTGATTAGCAAATAGGTGCACTTCCGTCTGCTGCGAGTAGGGTGGGAGGCACTGTTGTCATCCCTCTGGAATTTTTGTTGAATGCTGAGTTAACTGATTGGTCAAGTGTAAAAAGTTGTCATTTCTCCGGAATTTAATACAAAGTCGAGAGAACATTTTGTAAAGTGTTAGTAAAAACTAAAATTTTACAGTAAACTAGCTCCTTCCCTGCCCGCAACTTCGTCAGCGTCAAATTTCTTGTCTCACTCCATCGCGTCGCATCGCATCGTCTGCCCGCGCTGTGACTTCATTTTCGCTTAGTGTTCTTTCTGACTCTTTATATTTTTGCTCGGCTCCTAAGGGTCCTGTCGTGGCCCTAAAGCTTTCCTCAATAATTCGGCTAACATATGTAAAAAGATTTTTTTTTAATCTGTCTAGTAGTTCCAAAGATTAGCGCATTCAAACAAACAAAAAACAAACTCTTCAGCTTTATTATTAGTACATAGAAAAGTGTTTCGTTCAAGCGCTAGATGGACTTGAAATATGGTATTTTCAAATGTTTTTTAAATATGATTTCCAAGTTACAAGTTAAGACACAGGGTCTATGGCGCGTGGGAAATCATCATCATCTCCCTGCGTTTATTCCAATTTATTTTGGGCTCGTGACAGCACGCCTTTTTCTTCCAAACATCTCTAATAGACCCGTCATCTCAGAATTCACTTCCTTCCTAGCTATATTATGTGGCGTGGGAAAACATCGTAAGGAAACCTGAACTTAATGATCTGAAGACAAAACGCACTGAGCTAGCGGTTACAATTACAGTGGTAATTATGACCACAGAGTTTACAGTCATTACTTTTGCAAAGTGTTTTTGTAATATGTGGAAAATATCGTGGGTATAAATATACATTTACGTGAGTAAATGTATATTTTTTTTAAATTTGTTTAAATTTGATGTAACGCTGTAAAGACTGTTTATTTTCCCAAATAACTAAAAAAAAGAACTGAGTTAGATCATTGTGTAGGCAAGCCAATCCTGTTTATTAAACTCCTAAAGTTACCCACTTCATAAAAAAAAAATTGTAGTAGCGAAAAAAGCCATTTCAGAAAAAAAATTAGATTTTTTGAAACATTTTACAAACTAAAATAAATTTTTGAAAAAAATCCAGATCCCTTCAAATTGCATGGACGAAAACTGGTGACTTCACCTCGCTTTGAAAGATGAATGAGCATGTGCGGATCCTAGATAATACGAAAGAGATGTATTACGCATAGCATTGAGTATCTACCTACACAAGATCTTGAACTTAGTATTAATATTAATAATCTACATAACATAACATCACACCTGTGTTCCCTGAAGGGCTAGGCAGAGCTGTACCTATAGTACACCCACATTTCGCCAGTTATGTTTAAGTCCCATGTAATAGGGGGCGAGCCTATTGCCATCAACCGGGCACACATGTAAACTCCGGGCTGCTACTGAGAAATTCCTGATGAAAAAGCCTAAAACCCGCCAAGTATTAGCTTTCGTTTAGGTATACTACAATTCATGTTTTTACCACGACAAGACACGAGAGAAACAAAATAACTTACTAATCTACTTTTCAGAACAGATTAAAATCTGTCAGTTCAACAAAATTCCTTTGTTTCTAACGATAATTGTAAAAAAAAAGTTGTTACACTTTCCGTAGACAACTTTATCTTTTTACGACAAGCACAGTTATGTACAAGGAAAACTTTCATTGTTATTAATTAAGAAAAAAAAAAGGTTCGGTAATTGGTTGTCCATGGTTTTGTGAGCAGGAAAGGGAAACTATGTCACGTTCTTCTTTTTACTTTTGATTTATAAAAGTTATTAAAGATAAGAGATCGGAGAACAAGATGGTCGTTTCGGAGAATCTGAATCGTGAATGGACGACAAATTGTGTGGCCTACTTTAAATAAGGTTTACAACGTGTAGGATTCACGATACTTACAGTACACCCTCATTTCGGGAGGTATGTGTAAGTTCCAGTCCCGAGAGGGGCTCGTGTCTCGTGGCTAAGTAATAACAGCCGCACGAGTCGAAGAAGGTTAAACTACGCTTGCCAACGTCTGTCCGTGGATCGGTGATCATCCATTACATACAACGAGACCTCTCCGTATCTCGGAAAGCACGTTATGCCGTTGGTCCCGGCTGTCATTTGTAGATCTTTGATAGTCGTTACGGGTAGTCGATTATCAGTCTAACTATAAATATTATAAATAAATAACCAGTCTTACGAAGCGGTATCTTGTAACCCAGTAACTAGGTTGCCGGGGTTAATCAGATAGGCAGTCGCTCCATGTAAAATACTTGTATTCAGCTGCATCCGGTTAGACTGGAAGCCGACCCCGACATAGTTGGGAAAAGGCTAGGCTGATGTCAGGCTCTTATGATGCACCTAGTCAACTTATACATCTTTAAAAAAGTTTTTATCAATTGACATTACTGACTGATTGACATGCTAATAAACCTTTTGACAGTTTTATAAAAATAAAAAAAAACATACCTTGTTGACATTTGACATTTTTAATGTTATTCAAACGGTTTGACATTAATTTGTAGTTTTTTTTTTGTTCAATAATGTGTTTCTTATAAAAAAAACAAATTTTTATTTAAAATTAGAATATCTAAAATTTTTGTAAATTGAATATGATTTGACTTTTTTATTAAGACATCTATGTACTAATTACTCATGTTTGCAAAGTAATAAAATTATTTGATTTTGATTTGGTACCCCACTCGGCAAAAATCACCATTTTCAGCTATCGATTTCTTTACAAAATTCATTCGGTAAACAACTCTTCTAAATTACATAAAACCACAACAAATTGGTCATTTTGAATGCGTGACTTAGTGAAAATGAGAGTAACTTTCTCTGAGTGACGTCACGACTAGTTTTTGTCGATTACTGTTAGACATGTCATCGGTTTTCTATAGTTCGGTAAAATTGCTTCGTTGTTATGTCATTCAGTCTGTGTTGTTGGGGGTAAGCAGAGTGTGAAGCGGTAGTCATAATGTTTTGGAACCTAAAATGACTATATTTTGTGGTATAGTCATGTTATTCTAGGTATGTGCCTTATTTGACTTTGAAAAATTTTTGTGGTTTTACGAGTATAATAGAGTTTGGTCTGGATATATGTATGTATATTTTTTAGATGTTTATTTCTGCTGTCTGTTCAGCATTGTTCTGTTCTGGTTTGAAGAGAATCATCATCTCAGCCTCTCGGAGTCCACTGCTGGACATAGGCCTCTCCCAGGCTGAGCCACAGCACTCTATCCTCCGCCTTCCGCATCCAGTCTGACCCAGCTACCTTTTTAAGGTCATCAGTCCATCTAGCTGAGGGGCGTCCCACACTACGCTTGCCGATTCGCGGTCTCCACTCCAGGACTCGTCTGCTGCACCAGCCATCGGTCCTTCGACAAACATGGCCAGACTGCTGTCACTTCAGTCACTTCAGCTTGCTTGAAGAGAATGTGTCCCGGCAAAATTACATGCAAGAGATAACGTAACTTTTTACATGGGCTGGTAACACTTTTTGTACATATATTAGTGCTACCATCAGAGCTGAAGGGCAGTATTTATCCTTCAGATGGCGGAGATGGTCAGCTGGTTGGATATATCGGCTTCCTTTTTTAATTTTATTTTGGTGGGAAATTGTCAAATAACTTCTCCCGCTTTGGGCGGAGCGGGAGGGCGTGTCCGACTCTTACTGACTAAAACCCACCCGTGTTGCTTCAGTTGCCTGTACGTTGCCAGGGGCCACGGTATCCCTTTCGGACTTTCCCGCGATCCCGGCAGGCATCGGTCCTAGCGACATTGCGGCGGCTCCCTCACATGACTCAGTTCATTAATTTATAATTAGAGAATTACAGAAACTCCAAGTTCTTAAGTTATTCAAATGTAAACACCTGTAATTTCCAGTTAGAAGCCATGAAGTTTCAAGTTTCTACTTTGCTATCACCTGCATAAGATTGCTTGCCAGGTAAACATAGGATACTATTACATGGCGTTTCGCCAAAAACCGAGCTTTCTACATACCCATTGAACTTGGCTTGATGGTAAATATGTTCGAATACTGGATTCGAAAGTGGCAAGGTAGCTACTCGATTTGAATTTTAATTCGATAACTATTCAGAACCAAGCCTTGACCTCGAGGTTTTTGGAGCAAGCCTCGCGGCTTGTTGTCAATCTAGGGAGTTTTGTGTGTTAAGATCAATGATAACGCCTAGCCTGGACATGGACTACTTACTCGTCTGTTCTTCTTCATATGAATCTGCACATACTTAATGAGAATAGCACATGGCATAAACATAATCAGACTATAACGTTCTCACTGCTGTATCACAGAACACCTCCTCTCTTTTAGAGGGAGTGGTCCGTTATCCACCACGCGGGTCCTCTGCAAGTCATACCACACATCTACCATATCACATGTCTTAAAATTTTTGGTTCTAGGACATGCCGGTTTCTTGCGTAATGTAACAAGTAATGCGCTTGCCTAGGTTCGATTATACGACATATAACTCGTAAGCCGGGGGTGTTACCACTGGGCCACTCCACTGTTCCGAATAACACGTGGTGTTTGCATAATTGCTATATAAATATATGCACATACTACTATATATTTGCCAGTTATCAAGGAGATAGAGGAACTCACTGCAGTGTAACTAATATTAGTTTTATTTAACTCGGGGATGCTTTTATAATGAAATGATCTTCTCTAAATACTAAGTACCTACTAGGTAACTATTTCAATGAATTTTGGCCCAGATGCATCTGGGCCAAAATTCAATGAAATAGTTACCTAGTGGGTAATTAATAATTAGAGAATATCATAGTTGTACAGAAAAATGTTACTATTTATACATACAGACATACATAACATCACGGTCTCTTTCCCCGAGGGGTTGGGCAGTAGTGTACCTATAGTACACCCACATTTCGCCAGTTATGTTCAAGTCCCATGTAATAGGGGGCGAGCCTTTTGCCATCAACCGGGCACTCCAGTCTGCGGGCTGGTACTGAGAAAATCCAGATAGAAAAACCCAATAACATTTTGCCCGACCTGGGAATCGAACCCAGGACCTCATGCTCAGCAGTAGCGCTTGCCACCACTAGACCAACGAGGCAAGCGAGAAGCGAAGCGTGGGATTTATATTTACGAATTAATGTTTAACTCCTTGAAGATAGTTTTTATAAAAACTTTACCGTTGTGTTAGTCAAGTTCAAGCCCAAGATTACTTATAAGTAAAATTCATAATTCACTTATTCAAAATAGGCTGAGAATCAGCAGTTTTCGAACGTCAAAATTACATAAGACAGTCTCCCAAAACGCCCGCCCTTCACCACTTCCTAGTGCGTTAGCTGGGAAGAAGAAGTGGCGCAACAAACTCCCCATCAGCACAGCTGTCTCTTCTTACTGCTTCAGCAAGCTAATGAGAAGAGCCTCCACACCACACTCTGAAGCAGTTAATCAAACATTAAACCTATCTGACTTGACATAATGTCACATCATGTGTCATTATTGGTTATTCTCGTAAAACTAGTTTCGACACAAGAAAATAATAACACTTTCATCTCAAAAACAAAACACAAACGTGTTCTAATTACAAACATAAAATTCATGGTCAACCAACAAAATGACCCAAATGTAATCTCTTAAAATGCACTAAGATACAACACCGATTCGAAAGTGTACAACTCGATTAGAATTTGAAATCGATTCGGACAGTATCGATTAGTATTCGATACGTGTTGTGATCGACACACATTGTGTCCTGATAATTTTTAACGATCCTTCCGGCTTTAAAACGTGCAAGTATGTTGTTTTTAGAGGTGAGGAGACGAGGATGTGATAAATAAAGGTCAAAGAAATTGAATTGAGTGTGTTATTTAAGTCATGGAAGTCCTGACTCTTCCGGAGCAGCATTTTACTGCAATCCAAACTTTATTCTTATTAATACGAGTATTATAAATGCGAAAGTGAGTTTGTTTGTTACGCTTTTACGCTAAAATGGCTGAATGGATTTGGATGAAATTTTGCACATGGGTACACCATGATCTAGGTTAGGACATAGGATACTTTTTATCCCGATATTCCCACAGGATCGGGACTTATGCGAGTGAAACCGTGGGTTGCAGCTAGATAATCATACGAGTAACTACAGGTAGAGGACGTCAATATGACAACAAATTAATTAAATCTCGTATACTATCTAACTAATGACGAACCCAGTCTTAAAGCAAAACCGGCAAAGTGCCTGTCGGACCTGGTCGGACCACGGACAATGAAGGATTCCGTAGTTGGGATTAATTTATCCCAGGAACAAACTTAACATTGTAGTTGAAAAACATGTTCTCCTTTACATTCCAGCTGCAAATATTAGTTAAATTTTACCATCACACAATATTGAGAGATTTGCCATATTATTTTAAGACCATAGACTTCTAGGTTTTCCTGTAATCTATAAGTATAGAATAATTTTCACGGAACCCTATTACTAAACCTCCGCTGTCCGTCTGCCCGTCCATCTGTCTGTCAGCGGATCTATGAATCGGACCGTATCTCGTGAATCTTTATAGTTAAACAGTTGAAATTTCCACAGATTGTGTATTTGTATTGGCGCTATAACAACATATAATACAAATAACATTAAATAAAAAATTTAAGGGGTTCTCATACAAGAAATGTTTTTCTCGGCGTATTTTGCTAAATATTACGGGGTGGTACGGAACCGTTCGTGAGCGATTCCGACTCGCACTTGGCCGATTGTTTTTAATTTTACTGCTCTAGTGTTGCCAGTGTTTTCATTTCTTGTCGTGTTGTCGTCCTCACATAAACCGCATATCAGTGGTAACACTTGTACTACGAAAACCGCCGACAAAAAGGCCCTGTTAACATCAAATTGTTACTATAGGTACCATCAAAGAAGTTCCTATCTAACCAGTTTCAAAACAAAATCCCGTGAACACGATGACCACAACTGTTACCGGCCCGGTTCTATAGCGGCCGAGCGCTGCAAGCAAGAATAGTCCTTACGGTGGTAAGATATGTACTTTTTCGTTGGTACTTTACCAATATGTTTGGAAATCGTCGTCATTTGAATAGAAAACCACGCTTGTTAACCTTGAACAATCACAAAAGGTAGTAGAATTATGTCTGTGTTAAAAACTTGTATGCAAATATTTATCTTATTTATTTATTCATCTTTAACTCAGGTAGGTACTCATTACCCATAATTTGTTAGTATTACTTAAACTATGTTAGTTTTATTAATTAAGAAAAACATAAACAATTAAAAACAATAACAATAATACAACACAACTTAAAGAACACTATCTATTAAGCCATCTTCTGAGGACACCTAGTAAAAATACATGCACTGGGCACAGGTGCCCCATCAGGCGGCCTTCAGGCTTACTAGCAACAATACTCAGGAGACTGCTGTCACTGTCTCGCATCCGACGCAATAGTGACGAGGTTCTTTTAAGGCTTGTGCAGACCAGCGCGACTTGTCGCGCGACGCGACACCGGTCATTGTTATACTGTGAAGTTTTCTTAGAAATTCTATTGTTCGTGTCGCGTCGCGCGACAAGTCGCGCTGGTCTGCACACGCCTTTACGCATGATCGCAAAGAAGTCATCGGTACGCGCTGCAGCGAACATCCCTGATGCGCTACAGTAACGTGGCAGTGACAGCAGTATCTTAAAAGCGTTGTTGTATTGCACACGCAGGTCATTCAACATTTTTTGCGTGTATCTAGTCTACAGACTGCAGGTATAAAAAGCCTGGCAATATGCTCTAAACAAAGTTATCTTAACATTATTGTCACACTTTGCAAATCTGCGGGCCAGCATGTTGCATCTTACGGCTAATGTCCTGCGCTCTCTCTCCATATCACAGTTATCAGTGCAATCCTCTGTAACCCAGTGACCAAGGCAACATGTAAAAAAAACATGCATCATGTAAAAAAACATGCAACATGTAAAAAAAACATGCAACGTGTAAAAAAAAACATGCAACATGTAAAAAAATATGCAACATGTAAAAAAAACATGCAACGTGTAAAAAAAAACATGCATCATGTAAAAAAACATGCAACATGTAAAAAAAACATGCAACGTGTAAAAAAAAACATGCAACATGTAAAAAAAAACATGCAACACGTATAAAAAACATGCAACATGTAAAAAAAAACATGCAACACGTATAAAAAACATGCAACATGTAAAAAAACCCTGTCCGATCCGTGAGAGTGTTGTTAGGTATCGTACTGAGAGTCTATATAAGTGGTAATTTACAAGAAAAAAAAATTGCCTCATTTTTTTTTGGGGTAATCTTACCGGTGATTATAAATATTTTAGTTCGCTAGTTAGCCACATTTCATATTTCAACACAGCAATATTACCAAATTAATCAAAACAGCGAAATATTTGACATCTATTTGCGATGTTGCCCACTTTCAGAATAAACGCTCTTAACTACATATGCTACGTACCTTAATATAATTATACAAAAATAAAGTCATAATTATTTACCAATGTACCCCATATTACATAGTACCTACGAGTATGTTTATTAATTCCTTACAAAACCAGTCGTATCGTTAACGTCTCGTGAGTAGTAAACGACTATATTTTCTATAATTTCGATCATTATCATCTATATTCCATTTGAAATAAGATTAGACATTTAAACAAACCTTTTTTACAGTCCGTTCCACCGATTCTGACTTCTATACTGTAGACATAAGGATGGCATTAAAAGCAAAAAAGTGGTTATAATACCGACTGTTTACTACGGCTGCTATTTGTCAAGCCACCAACGCAATAGAAGTCAAAATTGGTTGAACGGACTGTAAAAAAGGTTTAATTAAATGTGTAATCTTTTTTCAAATGGAGAATTGACAGCGAGCGGGTCAAATTCTTGACAATATTTATGTCTTTATTTAAGTATGTTTTATAGTTACAAATTTATGTTATAAATAGCTGGTATGATTCAGTTAAGACTTTCCTTGGAATGAAATAGAAAGTGGCAGTTAAAAATCTATGAATAATGGGACGGAAGGTGTCGCCATATTTTTTAATTATGCCACAGACTATTTATTACTTTTGCTGTCACGTTGGTGGATTTATAGACACGGAATTTGAGTAACAAATACTTTTTTTAATTTCCGCGAACATTAGTACTAAATCAATCACTAAGTCGCCAATTTGTCAGCATTTTTTTGTTTCTTTTGCAGCGCACTGCCAACTTTCAGTCAGTCGCTTGCCACAGTAACAAAGTCAAATTGTGTGCCTCTATTTCGTTGCAATAATGGCAGCTTTCATAGTTTGGAGCTCGTGGCTAAGTAATAACAGCCGCACGGGTCGATCCATCAGGTTAAGCTACGCTTGCCAGGGTTAGTCTGTGGATGGGTGACCATCTTTACATACCGAGACTCCTTCGTGCCTCGGAAAGCACGATATGCCGTTGGTCCCGGCTGTCATTCGTGGATCTTTGACCGTCGTTACGGGTCGTCAGAAGCCCGAATATCGGACAACCAGCCTTATCAAGGGGTATCGTATTACCCCGTTACTGGGTTGTGGAGGTCAGATAGACAGTCGCTCCATGTAAAATACAGGTATTCAGCTGCATCCGGTTAGACCGGAAGCCAACCCCAATATAGTTGGGAAAAGTTTAGGCAGATTGAATGGCAGTTCTCATAGTAAAGGAAACTAAGGAAGCGCGCAGACTGAGGGCGAGTTAGTCGTACGTATATTATGTACGAGTATAGTTCCGACTTCAATTCAATGCGATAGCACCGGAACACTACTTATTTGACGGAGAAAAACGTATTCGGTTTGTGCACTCGTATACGTATGATACAATTTCTTGAGCAAAGTGCGCGCAGCCCAAGTGTTACTACTGATGTCAATTGACGTGCACTTGACCGTACTACCGTCGTACTTACCAATTTTTACTTATGTTTCGATTTGAAATATGCACCTGAGGGGCAATTCCTGTAATTTTTAAGATCGTTCTAATCTCATTTTGCAATCTGTCAAAAATACAATCAAACTACCAACATTTTTGCCAAGTTTGACAGATTGCGACTTGAAAGTAAACGTTTTTTAGTACGAGAATTGGCCTTCTGAAATTACAAGTGAGTTTTTTTTGTGTTTTTTTTTGTTTTCGGAAACAAGCAGTAGTGTATTAAAAATAAACAGAATTAACTTAATAATAAACTTAACAAATATACTACCCACAACATTTTCTTGACACAGTTCCTTAGACCAGAGGTATTGGAACAGGTGAGGTTGGTTGGATGAGGTTTTCAGGTGTTCTTAACAATGTGTTCTAAGTTTTGAGGTCCACTACAGCCTCTAGATATACTAAGCCGGCCATGTAGCCTCAAGGATGATACCAAGATGAGACCTAACGATACTACCGGCAAAGCGATACACACGGCAAGATACAGCTATGTCTCTGGGATGGTCAGTACCTGCGAAGCTCCGCGAATTGCAGTTGACCGTCGCCGACTTGTTAGTCCTCTAATAATAGACAACGTAAGCGTCGTAAGGAGTGTGCATTTTGAAAGTGGGCAACGTCGCAAATAGCTGCCAAATATTTCGCTGTTTTGATTAATTTGGCAATATTACTGTATGGAAATATGAAATATCGCTAAATAGTGAACTAAAATATCGATTATGAAATGGAATAAATAATATCGTAACACCGATTATTTAGTTATAGATGTAAAAAAAGTATTTGGAAATTGAATTGAATTGCAATTCATTATTAATATTCTAGTTCACTAGTTAGCCATATAACATAAATTATTTCCATACAGTAATTTTGCCAAATTAATCAACACAGGTAAAAATTTGACAGCTATTTGCAACGTTGCCAACTTTAGGAACGAACGCTCTTAATAGTGTTCCATTGGCACCCTTTGGATACGGAACCCTAAAAACTTGATACTTTTATGTAGACCTAATCTACTTAAACACTAGCCTAGTACCATTTATGAAACAGTGTGGTATCGTTTACGAATCTTTGTTTTATGCTAAATTGTGTTCATATGTATTAGCTCCGTAACGGTCGACCTCTATACTCGCGAATTTAGGAAGTTATGTGCGTTGCACATCACGTGCTGTGCGTGTGAAAGCGATAGTGAAACCATTGGTGCTCATTTTGGGTTATCTTAGCTGTTCTTTCTCTTTTTCTCTTGAATTAAAGAAGTGATAGACTATTGGTATGACCGTCAGACTGCCAAGTCATAGGTCTCGAGTTCGAACCCAAGGCACGCACCTCTGACTATTCGGATTCATGTGCGTATTGTATAATTATCACTTACTTCAAAAACTGTGAAGGAAAACATCGTGAGGAAACCAGCATGCCTGAGATATTTCTCCACGGCATATGAAGCCTATCCACACGAAAAGAAGAAGAAGACATATCATGCATTAGTAAAAAAAACGCTAGTCGCATTGCCAAAGTAGCTCTAGACTAACACTTAGTAAATACTAACTATACTCGATTTGAAATAAAATTAGACATTTAAACAAACCTTTTTTACAGTCCGTTCAACCGATTCTGACTTCTATACCGTAGACATAAGGATGGCATTAAAAGCAAAAAAGTGGTTACAATACGAACTGTTTACTGCAGCGCTGCCATTTGTCATGCCCCCAACGCAATAGAAGTCAAAATCGGTTGAACGGACTGTAAAAAAGGTTTAGTTAAATGTCTAATCTTATTTCAAAAGGAGTACAGTAGTGTCTTGCCCGTTCTTCTCCATAGAGATCTACGTTTTGGAATGGGTAACTAGCTTCAAATTTCTGACTAACTAGACTCCTTGACAATTCAAGAGTGCCTGTAAATGGTTTAATTGAAATAAATGCTTTGAGTTTGAGTTCATTTTTATCGTACCTTACACTCTGGCTGGTAAAATCTAAGATTTACCAATATTCAGGCTTTTACACCTATGAAAATGTAACCGCAGGCAATCTAAAATCCACTCAACCAGCCCCAGAACTGTGAACATCCGCAAATCGAGCGGTGCCGTAGCAGCGGCCGGCGAGCACTATTTCCAATTTGCTCGCAGAAAATTTTTCACCATTTGAATCACTTGGCTGTCTTGGTCAGTCATCTTCAAAGGGCTGACCTTCAATACGCCAAGTTGTTGAACGTTGAATGATTCTAGTTAAAAAATTATCAAATAACTTCTCCCGCTCTGGATGGAGCGGGAGGGCGTGTCAGACTTCTACTGACTAAAACCCACCCGTGTTCCTTCCGTTGCCTGAGTACCGGGGCCGCGATATCCCTTTCGGACAAACTCGCAACCCTGGCAGGCATTGGCCCTTACGGACCCCGTCAGTTGGTGCTGACATCTCTTTGTGGCGCGTGTGGGTGGAACACAACGTGCCGTCGATCCGGGCCTGGTCCTAATCGGACGGTGAGCTACCCATTGCTCACCGTCCGCAAGCCCGCGCCTACGGTGGCCGGAAGTCGGCTCGCGACTCCCGACGCCCGGGGCGTCTCCTGCGTCGACTAGGGGCGCGAGGGCGCGAATCTTGCCTCTCCCTCGCGCGCTCCGCCTCCTCCTTCGCGAGCCTTACTGCTTCGCAGACGGAAGTGACGGCCTCCCATGCACTCCCGCTCCGGACCATGGCCTGAACCAGGGCCGGACGCGAGAGATCGCCGCCGCCGATCGCCTTCGTGAGGACAAGGCGGTGCTCCGCCCAAGCAGGGCAGACCTCCACCGTATGCTCCACCGTGTCCTCCGGGCGATCCACACAGTGGTGACACCCGGGCGTTTCCTCCCGCCTTATACGGAACAGGAACCTCCCGAAACAGCCGTGTCCGGTGAGGACCAGCGTCAGGCGAGGACGCCGTGGCGCCTCTCTAGCCACTCCTCAAAGAAGGCACTTATCGCCAAAATTGTGGCGTGCCCATTGATGAACGGCCTAGGCGTCCAATTCGCTGGCTAATTTAACCAGATGGCTGCGACATATATAATCTTTTGTTTAGCATGTCGGTGGCAATATTCATTTTTTTTGGCCCAGAACGCGCTGAAATATCACCATACTAAAATGTTCTCATAGCTTTGCCTACGTAACAAACCTAATACTCATTCATTAATTTGACACACATGCTTGCTTATTAATACGCATACGATAATTTATACTATACACGATTGATACATATTCCTACGAAATTCTGGTTAATAACTACATCGAGGTTAGTAGCTCAAAGCAGAATACCGGTTTATGGTTACGAAGGAGACGGTTCATCATCATTTTCAGTGTTTACCTAGACATAGGCTCCCCGGTTATGTCTAGGTAGTGACCTAGACATAGACGGGGAGCCTATGTCTATGTTTGCCGAGTAATTAGTCAATAGAGCCAAATATCAATACTATTACGACTAAGATTTCTTATGAGAGCCAATCCTTTCTTTTCTGTTTGTCCAAACTGTCTCAATACACTTTTCTTAATCCTCAAAACTCCCATACTGTTTCACTCCACAACGCTTCCTAAAATTACCTTGCTAAGAAGTAGGATGCCTTCATCATCACCAAGGCATCTTACTTATTAACAAGTTATCCTTAGAAAACTTTGAAAGGTACAGTAAATGATTAGGTTTCGATGTCCTGTTAATTTTTTGTGAAAATACTTCGGAAATTAATCTTGGGAGTAATATAGTAAGAATTTTGAATAAAACTTGATACAACCGAAACCCCGACCCACACGCGTATTTCTACGCTCTCACTCATCGAGATTTGTAAATTGTCACTGACGTGAATGAGCGACTGCCTACCTCACTTCCACAATCAAGTTACTGGGCAACACGCAATACCCCCTGGGTTTCTATGTCTGTTGTGTGGGTACCGTCCACATACTGATGATCGATCGATCCGCTGTTATTACTTGGCCACGAACCCCTTGTATTGTCGTCACTATTTACTTTTATTTTGTCAACCATGGTGTTGCTCACATGACTCTGATCGTTTCTACTTGGCAATCATTGGGAGAAAGATACTCCGAAAACTGCCATATTTACCACGTTTGCTTCATGAATATGGCGAAGCTTGTTTCAACCATTACGGTTCGTTTTTTAAATCGACGAATCATAGGGGTTACGAAAGATGCGACACTGATTTCAACTAATGTGATTGGTTAATTCCTGAATGTGTCCGCTCCATTGCGCTTGTCACCGATTCAGTGGAAATAACCCTTAGTCGCCTTTTATAAATGACAGTCACAAGGAACGAGAAGATATCAAGACCCACGGCAGCGGCAACCTAATTGCGTATCGCATACACACGATCAATCACAAATTGAATAATTTTGAAGGATATTGCTAATCCATTGCTTCTTATGTTCGAAATTTTTTTTTGCTCATCAACGTAAATAATGCCATGAATGTTGTTAAACTTTCAAAATGAAACAGATTGTGTGTTACGCAATTAGGGTGCGGATAAAATTAAAAGAAAAAGACCAAAGAAAAAAAGAAAACTAGAATTCCAAAAAACAAAAATACGCGCCAGGGGTCCGTTTACTTCTGGAGTAGTATTCCTGTTAAGAATCAGGATACCCTCTTTCCGAGAAAAGATCCTTGTCGAACTCTAGCGAACAAAATTAGAAGCATGCAAAATAAGATTCTCGCAAGTCATGTAACATCAATCGATTTGGCCCGCGACGGGTGAAACTAAGAAAGTGTCACACACATATAGCTAAGCTATAATTTACTCAGATGGGGAAATCTAGGCAGTTGGCAGACTCTCGCGTGCCTAGATTTTAAACACTGTCTTTTGAGCTTTGCGCTGACAATACGGAGCTTTTCAATGTTGCTTTGCGTTTTCTAAAAACGTTGTTTCGGTATAATATTTTGTCTTGGTTATGTTCGTCGTTTAGTCTCGTAACTTTCAATTTAATAGAAGCTTTTTAATATGTTTTAAAATCACAGAAAACTAATAAATTTTATCATAATTATGTTGATCAATTTATCGATATGATATATGATACAAAAATAAAACACAAGAAAAAGAGACGAATTACATTACCTAGAAAACAATGTAATTGACAATTAACTTTTAGACCATAAAATATCGTTATGGAAAACTATTTACGTGTAGGAAGAGACCGGAAAGAGTAGTGCCACCAGTCATCTTGGCTAACCTAAATCATGATCATTTCAAAGACGAAAAATAAATAAACTGTCATCTTTACATAGAACGAACCCCTGTCAAATTCTCAAAATAGTATTAAAGTAAAAGATTATTTCTAAAGAAATCTTTCTCTCTTCCACAGAATCGAGAAAACTCTTCGGTGGCTACCGAATAACCCCCACCTACTGCAAAGCATCGCGCGCCGCAAAATACAACAGAGGCAACACAATATGCATGTTCAACCACGAATGTTACCAGCGAGGGGGCGAGGTAGTGGGGGCTTGCATGGACGGATTCCTCTTCGGGGCTTGTTGCCAGCTCAAATCTGATAGCCAATCACACATCCCCAAAGGACCTGGCATCGTCATGACGAGTTACCTAGACTATCCAGAAGCAACTGAAGGTGACGATTACGATGCAGAAGAATTAAGTGCTTGGCATAACAGTTACAAACCTGTAGTTACCCCTGGGTATAAACCTGCAGACAAGACATCAGCTACAACGTTTAAACCAGAGGACTTGAGCACGGAAGGAGAACATGCCGAGATGATTTCGGAAGGGTTAACTCAGATTACAAATACGTTACTCAGCTCGCCTCCTAAAGATAGTAATGGTGTTATTTATATGAAGCCAAAACCTGATTATTATACGCACAGCAGTATTGATCATGGTGGTCCAGATACTATTCTAGTACATACTAATGGGTCTGTAGTTGATACGGTGGTCAGACCTTCGGATTTCAATATTCAACTGTCATCAATGCAGACGAAGCCAACAGTTACTCCGAGCACATCAACAACGGAGGCTCAAAAGACGGTGTCAACCCATCGACCAATTAAACCAATATTCAGGCCAAAGCCTGTGACTTCAACAGAAAAATACATCATAATTTCAACAGTGACAAAAGACACGCAGAAACCTCCAGAATTGTCATCAATTAATAGTATTATTCAGATGCTTAATGATAGTACGCCAAGTATGAAGGAAGATGTGACCCCATCTATTGATGTTATGGAGACTAAATCTTCACCAGCTCCGTCATACTCCTACACTTATCCAAGTTTCTCATCCACTGGTCACTACGTCACTCTGAAACCTACATCTTTGTCAACATATTTGACAAAGAAACCAACGCCAAGCAAAAAGCCGTCTTACGACTATATTCATACAACACCAAACAGCTTGCCACAGGACGATAAGCCATCGTCTTACTTCTCTTCGCCGAGCCCTAGTCAGTCTACTAGTCAAGCTATTGATACTTTTAATAGATACCCTACTGATCCCACAGATTTTGGTGACTTGTCTACCTTCAGTTATGTTAGCTCTACAACCACGCAAAGACCTACGACTCCTCCTAAGAAACCTCCATCTACCAGTTATGTGACTGGAGCTAGTCCCATACGAAGACCAGCACTTCCTCCCAATGTAGTAACCACCTATGACTCCGCTGACTTCGTCGACACATTCTCTAGTGTGACACCAACTGTCATAGTCCTAAATGATATACACACGACAAAAACACCTCTAGATGCCAACGAACCTCAATTCGTTGAAATATCTCAAGAACCTTTCAAGAAACCAATAAGTCAGATTACTGTAAATAACCATATAGCTGCTACTAACAACATATATATGGGAAAACCTACCTACCCATCGACTTCTTCACCTACAGTAATTATTACTCCAAAACCAGGACTTGTGACTACTCCTTATCCAATCAAAGCTTCAATAGGTACAAGACCTGCTCCTATTTTGACGAGTCCTATTATGGAATTTACGGAAGCACCTACGACGAATAAACCAGAAATGCAGACATCCCCTGATGATCTCATAAATTTCCCACCAGTAAGGAACCCAATGCTGAATGCTTCTGGGTCAAACCCATCTTTATATAATACAAGTATTTCAATGTCTGACAATGAACTAGATATCCTCCATGACGTAGAATTCACAACACCAACATGGGAAATGGATGAGAAGCTAAATGAAAAGATGAATATGTTTGTGAACAAAATAGTTGGAAACTTGCAAGGAACCTTCCAAGAGTTACACGATATAGTAATTTTAGGTAGAAAACCCAACGAAACAGCAATAAAAACGACCACGACGAAGCCGAAGAGGACTTTGGCGACCACGAAAAGGCCTTTTTTGACGACCACAAAAAGGCCGCTGAGGTTGACTACGGCGAAGGTGACCACACGACGACCGCCGGTGAAGACGACTAAGAAGCCAGTGCGGCTGACCACGCAGTATCGACGGCCAACCACAACGCAGCCGCCGACCACAACTGCCGCTACGAAAAAGCCGGTAAGGTTTATATGTAAATAATGAAATATATCTAAATAATGAAGCAGTTTTCGTCTAGATATTAATGGGTTTCTTGAACCGTTTTCAAATGCACTATTGAAAAAAAAACTTATATTCCTAAGCAGTAGGAAGATGTAATTATAAAAAAAATTGCGTTTGCTGTTGCTAGTACCTTTACTAGTAGACACTGATAGGTACAGTTTATATCATAAAACATCGAAGCTAAAACAAAACTTAAATAATTGGAAACACCGGACTACACTATTTATTTTGATCATTAAACATTGTTCTTTTATTTTGTGTAATAAGCTGCCGCCTGTTACTTGATGAGGAAAATAAATGCTGAAGATACACATTAGGTAGACAGTACTACATACACACTTAAAGAAAAAAAATATACTGTCGAATTTAGAACCACTTCCTTTTATGAAGTCAGTTAAAAAGGCTTTCCGATGTTCATTCAAATATGTGCGTCGTGTTTTATTCCCAATACTTTCAGGTGACGACCACAAAAAAACCAAAGCCGACAAAGAAAGTGACGACGACCACACAAGCAGCCACGACGACCACGGAACTGGCAGATGAGTTGACCACAGAGAACTATCTTGATCGCCCTGTGGATTATAATGACAAGAATTGTAAGTATTAGAACTTTTAACATTTTATTAAATAATCTGAGCACTTGTTACATCATATCCGGATAGGTTCTGTTCAACATTCTAGACGGCAATATCAAGCATAAATCGTTGTTTTAATCGGTTCAAAGACGCTCAACGACACAGAATTTAATGTCCCTCAAAGTGTTCAGTTAATTTAATTAGTCACTAGTTCTTAGAGCAGTGATAGCTTAGTGGTGTGACCGCCGGACTACCAAGTCATAGGTCGCGAGTTGCAACCCAAGGCACGCACCTCTGACTTTTCGGATACATTTGCGTATTGTGAAATTATCACTTGCTTCAAAAACGGTGAAGGAAAACATCGTAAGGAAACCGGCATGCCTCAGAGATTTCTCGCCGGCATGTGAAGCCAAGTCAAAGGCCCATGGGCGGCTTTAAAAGTCTGACACCAGGTTAGTCACTAACCATACGCGAAAAGAAGAAGATGTTGTCTCAAGCTAAAGCAATAATAAAGCTTTAAAGAAAAGATTAGACAGTCAATAAGATTTGGTGAAAATTATATATTAGCAAGTAGTCGCCATGAATGTGTAGATAAGTTTATGACGTCACAGCAAATCTATCACGACGAGACGGGCACTTGACATTATGACGAGAAATATACTGTTCATTTCAGGCTATGTTACTATGTTTTCAATTTATGGACTGGTACATTCAGTACTTCCTTTCACGAAACTCTTGAAATTTGCATGTATTATTTCCATTTCTTATTTCCAGTGTGTGGTGTCCGTCCCCTTTCAAAGACGGGCCGCATCGTCGGCGGTAAGAGCGCTGCGTTCGGCGAGTGGCCCTGGCAGGTCCTGGTCCGGGAGTCCACCTGGCTCGGTCTCTTCACCAAGAATAAGTGTGGAGGCGTCCTTATCACCAATAAGTTTGTTACTACCGCTGCGCATTGTCAGCCTGGGTGAGTTTGATGATTCAGCTTTACATAAAACATTTATTACCTGTATTATTACGCTTGTAATCCCCAAAGGATTAGACCCACATTTAGACGGTTATGTTTAAGTCCCAATTGGAGGTGAGCATATTGCCATCATCCGGGCACAAAACAATCTAGAAAAATTTAATTCACACGAATTAGCCAATGAATATATGTTTATTTATCTCTCTCTTATAACTACCAGTATATGTTCAATAACTAATGCGCTAGTGCGGCGATATATGGATGTAGAAGATTATCCGAAGTTTGAGCTCAATAGCATTACATTTTTTGCAGAAATTAGCTTTTTACTCAAGTCATGAAGTCTTTATACGAATTTGCCCCATGCCTAAATCAAACAAATAAAATAGGTAGTGATTGTCAGCCTCACTATCGATACAACCTATTTTTCATGCTTATGTGGACTCTAAGAATGTCGTAAAATGAATGCAGTATCTTGTAGTTTACAAAAAGGAATAAATATGTCTATCTATCAATCGGTAGACTTTTGTAATCAAAAAGCTAGCCCGTACAGCGAAAAATATCTTGGCTATTTTATGCACAGTGCGTTTTAGCTTTACTGCCCAATATTGGATAATCATACAGAGCACTGGCTCCAATTTAAGATTACTCCCATAAAACCATTAATTCTAATACTTAAATTCCTCCATTTGCAGCTTCCTAGCATCCTTAGTAGCAGTATTCGGTGAGAACGATATATCCGGAGACTTCGAACCGAAGAAGCCAGTATCAAGAAATGTGAAGAAAGTCATCGTGCACCGATCTTATGACGCAGCCACCTTCGAGAATGATCTCGCGCTGTTAGAACTGGAAGCGCCTATCAAGTATGATGCTCATATTGGTAAGTGAATTGGCTCAGTAGTACTATTTGCGAAGATCGCGGGAAACTTGCACAAATCAGGGTAATATGGTACAAAGGCATCGTCGACCGTAGGTTCAATTGAGGGAAGGGACAAAATAAGATATTTCAGGAGAGGCCGACAAAGTTTTTTTTGGACTAAAAAGCCACGCATAACTTTTTTTGTTATTAACCTTTTTCGGATCTGATTTCACACATAATCTTATATTTTAGTGTTCTATCTACCTGTGTAACATTTATTAAAATAAGTTAGCTAATAAAGAAAATAGATGTCCCTTACACCAACGTATTTTGTTAGTAATGTCCCTTACTGACCAAGTATCTCGTAGTCCCGTCCCTTACATTAAATTGACCTCTACGTTGGATCCAATCTATTAATGAAAAAGTTGTGTAAAGGACATGTTGAATAAATTAAATATGAAAAAAATACAGTGTAAAGAGATTGTTAACAGAAAATGAAGTACACATTTTTGACGTACTGAGTAATCCGTAATGGTAATTCGTTGATTGGGAAGACCCTTACCTTATTTGAAGTGGATTGGCGGCGGTAGTTACACCATTTCAAGTTGCTATATTGCATAGTTTTTCTGATACTTTGTTATTATGGGGCTGATTCGAAATTTGGATCCAAAAAATCCAAATCAAAATTCCAAAAAATCAGTAGGGTAAGGGATTTTTTTTTTATATACACCATTCGAAAGACCGAAAAATTCTAAACAAAACTGTATACTCAACTCATTTTGGGTATTTTGTCCCTTACCCCAATTGAACCTACGTTGACGATGGCCTATATCGTTCCCACTGCTGGGATACCCTGTCTCTGTGAACTGGAATAGGGTATAATTCACCACGCGGGCCTAGTGTGGTTTGATGGATCACATTCTTGGATAGTCTTCACATTTTTAGTTCGAGTACATGCCGATTTCCTCGCAATATTTTCCTTCACCGTTTTGAGAGCAGTAGTGATAAAATAAATTACAAAAAGGAAAGTGTCTGTCTGAGTTCGAAACTCATGACTTATGCCATATAAGTCGGAGCCGTATCACTGGGTCACCACTGCTCACATAAAAGGGAGGATGGAGGACAGAGGATGGCTTATGTCAAGGATAGGAACAAGGCTACTAATGATGAGGATGATGATGATATGGGAAATAGGTAGAGTAATTTGTTGAATCATTAGGTGTATAAATTGCGGGTCAAGCAGTTCAATCAATAAAGGTCAGTCAGCATATAAAGCTTTTATCTTGAAAAATTAATAAGAGAGGTGTCATTATGATCAGCCATTAAAGGTACTGCTTATGCCGCACCTATTAATAATAAGAAAGCTGTTGGTCTTATGAGGATCTCGACTGTACCTTGATTAAAAACTACGCCAGGGTAGTAGCGTTTCGCCCATCATCTGTCTAGCTTTTTTACTCTTTAACTATTTATTTATTTATTTTATTATTTATGTACATACAGTAAAATACATAGAGATACGACATAATTATAATTTGAGTAAAAAGGTACTGCTTATTTCTTAAGAAACTTCTTCCAGCAGACCTGCGAT
This sequence comes from Agrochola lota, assembly GCA_947364205.1. Lineage (NCBI taxonomy): Eukaryota > Metazoa > Arthropoda > Insecta > Lepidoptera > Noctuidae > Agrochola > Agrochola lota. The sequence continues at coordinate 8,419,535 of OX376245.1, read as the reverse complement.
AGGAGAAATGAGAAAGAAATGTAGACAATAGTGTGTGAGAACAAAAAGAGAAAAATATGAATTTGCGAAGTCATAAACTAAAAAATATCAAAATATACCCACACGTATAACGTAATAAATTAACCTATACGTAAATAAATACATAAAACTTAAATATATAAACATACATATTATAGATATATAAATACTCACAGTAGAGAGGAAAGGTAATGCTCTTTTACTCGATATTTGAATTGTGGTACTATGTTGGGGTCGGCTTCCAGTCTACCAGATGCAGCTGAATGTCGGTATATTACATGGAGCGACTGCCTACCTGCACGCGTAGCATGACGCTTTCTATTTCTATGAAGAATATACATAGCTCTTTCTATACAAACTGACATTTCGTTTTTGCATTTTTGACATCGCACCGTAGAAATCTTTATACAATCTGTCATTTTGTCTTACGTTTCTAACAATCTTTGTCTAGGTCCTTCTACATGTAGACTATTCCAGAAGAAAGTTTTCTATACCAAACTGTCAAAATCACACTGACAACTGACTGTTGTCTAAGGTAGTAAAGACAATTTGATTTTGTAATCGCCATGCTAAAGACAGTAGAATACTTTCTACTCGACGGCCACAAAGTATACGTATATACGGTTATCTACAAAATCATGATTTTACAGAAGAACGTTTTGAATGCAAAATTGTGATAATTAATAGAAGAACAAAGGTATCTTCTATTTTACATCATTTAGTTACTAGGGCATTACCAAGGAAATGGTTAAAGCCAATATTACTGTAATATTTGTTGTTCCAAAACACAGTACTTCGTCATTTTAAGAATAAATGTTGTGTGTGTGTGTTCAAACATTGGTTCAAACAGAAAAAAAGTCCTATGACAAAACAAAAAATTCTGAGTCGAATTATGTCAAAGAGTAAATTTCATAAAAAGTGCAGTTGACTGTTTCTACTTTGCTGCCGTCGTACTGTCTACACGGAACGTCATTTTTGTCTACTCTTCCGTCCACAAAAAGTTGCTCATGCTACGCGTGCTGATCTCCACAAGCCAGTCACTAGGTATAACAGGACATCACTTGGTAAAACTAGAGGTCTCGTTTTCAGGGTAACGAGTCGTTTACCCACCTGGAATACTACAAAGTGGTCAAGTATAGTCTGGCGCGATGTCTGTGTTAAAATTTTCTCTGCTTCTAAATTCCAGTGCCAATTTGTATGCCACCTGACGAGGCCGAGTTCACGGGCCGAGTAGCCACCGTCACTGGCTGGGGACGGCTCAAGTACGGCGGTTCAGTGCCAGCTATATTGCAGGAAGTACAGGTATTAATTTTCATCACTTTGATAATTTTTCTGGCTGTTTAAATGTTAGCTTCTGGTAAGAAACAGTCCCATTTCTCGTCTATAATACGCTTTTAGAGATACGAAGAACAGGGTGTAAAGTTCACTCACCCTCTATTGAAAAGGGAGGATCCTCCGACCAGATGGCTGTCGTGTCTGACGGGCAACTGCCCAACGATTGACGTCGGATAGTTTTACATATGTCGTTCGCGCGGTAATCTCTAATTGCGCGATGCAGGATTTGTGTGACGTCGTCGTCGTCGTAGTTCGCATGTGGCGATCTAGATGGCGCCACACGTTTTATAATATGTTTTTTTTTTCTTTTATCTCTGCCTTTTGATCTGACAGCATATATTTTAATGGAGTCTTTACCCACCGATTACACCTTTATCTCTTCTATATCATTAACATTCCTAGACTGTAAAATTCTTCATTATACTCCTTCTTAGGTACCGATGATAAAGCTCGCCCCCCTGATACATGGCATTTAAATATTACTGGCGAAATTTGAGTCTCTGCTTTTGTGGAATACAGGTTTGAGGTAATATTCTTATTTTCCAGGTGCCTGTAATAGAGAACAGTGCTTGCCAAGACATGTTCCAGACCGCTGGTCACTCCAAAAAGATCCTCAACTCATTCATCTGCGCGGGATACGCTAACGGCCAGAAGGATTCTTGTGAGGTAAGTATTGTAATACAATTGATGGTAGATTGACGCTACTGAAGTTGCCAATCTCGTAGCTTAATTCTGGGCTGACCCAATTTAGATTGCCATCGACAAGCTCTTCTTTCTTTTTCGTGTGGTTAGCGACTAACCTGGTGTCAGAGTATTTTAGCCGCCCATGGGCCTTTGACTTGACTGCACATGCCGTCGAGAAATATCTCTCAGGCATGCCGGTTTTGGGCACGCTACAATTGCGGCGATAAGTCCCCTCTTTGAGGAGTGGCTTGAGAGGCACCATGGCGTCCTCACCTTCCACCTGACGCAGGTCCTCACCGGACACGGTTGTTTCGGGAGGTTCCTGTTCCGCGTAAGGCGGGAGGAAACGCCCGGGTGTCACCACTGTGTGGATGGCTGGAGGACACGGTGGAGGTCTGCCCGGCTTGGGCGGAGCACCGCCGTGTCCTCACGGAGGCGATCGGCGGCGGCGATCTCTCGCGTCCGGCCCTGGTTCAGGCCATGGTTCGGCGCGAGAGTGCATGGGAGGCCGTCACCTCCTTCTGCGAAGCAGTTCTGTTCGCGAAGGAGGAGGTGGAGCGCGCGAGGGAGATGCAAGCTGCACGCCCTCGCGGCCCTAGTCGCCGCAGGAGATGCCCCGGGCGTCGGGAGTCGAGAGCCGACTTCTGGCCACCGTAGGCGCGGGCTTGCGGACGGTGAGCAATGGGCAGCTCGCCGTCCGATAAGGACCAGGCCCGTGTCGACGGCGCGTTGTTTTCCACGCGTGCCTCAAAGAGATGTCAGCACCAACCGACGGGGTCGAAAGACCAATGCCTGCTGGGGTTGCGGGTTTGTCCGAAAGGGATATCGCGGCCCCGGCACACAGGTAACGGAAGGAACATGGGTGGGTTTTAGTCAGTAAAAGTCTGACACACCCTCTCGCTCTGCCCAGAGCGGGAGAAGTCATTTGATGATTTCCCATCCTGAAAAAAAAAATGAAAAAAAGGCATGCCGGTTTCCTCACGATGTTTTCCTTCACCGTTTTTGAAGCAAGTGATAATTATACAATACGCACATGAATCCGAAAAGTCAGAGGTCCGTGCCTTGGGTTCGAAATCGAGATCTATGACTTGGCAGTCCGACAGTCACACCACCAGCTATCATAGCTATAGACACGTTACGAAATGACTATTGATGATGGTAAACCCAGTTGAAGCGACAGTCCTGTGGTTATCTGTGTACTGATTGTACGATCGAACTACACAGGTCTTGAATGGTCTTTGGTAAAAGTCATTATTGACCATATTAAACGACTATGAAGGGTCACGAATAATATGGTTAGGAAGATGCTAGAGAGCCTGTTGATTTTGCCGAGACCAAATTATAATAAATAGGAGACATAGTAACATACTGCCGAATTTTTCCTACTCCTAGATTCTCGAAGTGTTAAAGCCTTGCTAAAAGTAAAGTCCTTTTAACTCCGGATAATATCTCATTATTACTACATTATCAACATACATTATTATTTTCTTTATTTCATTTTCTATACCTAAAGTTTATATTTTTAATTATTTTTATAAAAAACATTACCTAAATATTATCAACATACATTATTATTTTCCTTATTTCATTTTCTATACCTAAAGTTTATATTTTTAATTATTTTTATAAAAAATATTACCTAAATATTATCAACATACATTATTACACTCACCGACACGGAAACTTGGACACATATGAATTTATCGATAATTCATATTTAAATATATTTTTGACACTGAATTAAGAGTAGATACTTATAGAGTATAAGTGTTTCATAATCTATTAGATCTTAGTAATTAGAATATGGCTATAACTTTAAGCAACTTATCAAAATTATTGAAGATTATTATTTATTAATTATAAACATACAATCCTACAAGTTGACAGACTCGAATATGTATCATAATCATATTGTATCTCATTTTGATCACAACTTTCGACACAGGAGCAAAATATGTTTTGTCTAAACACACTTTTGCTTATTTTTCCAGGGCGACAGTGGTGGCCCCCTAGTCCTACAACGTGACGATGGCAAATGGCAGCTGGTTGGTACAGTCTCCCATGGAATCAAGTGTGCAGCCCCCTTCCTACCCGGAGTGTATATGAGGACCACCTTCTATAAGCCATGGTTAAAGAGTATCACTGGTGTTCATTGAATTTAGAATGAATTTTGAAATTGGAAGGATGAACTGTGCCGAGAAAGTGGATTTTGAATTTGTTTGTCTGTGACTTTGTGTGCGATTGTGACTTTTTTGTGTTATATTGGTATACGAAATTAATCAAATATGAACATGTGTGGGAGAATGTTTATTAGGAATTCTTACGATTTTTTTTTTGTTTTTTTTCATCAAGCATTGCGAAAAAAATACTTTAACACTAGTGTTCAAACTAAATGGTTGATAATATAATTTATTTGTGTTTCTGTGAAATATAAAAAAAAAAAAATTTTATCATTCTTTTGGAAAGTTTCGTCTTATTAAGATTTATATTCAAATTAGAAATTGTTCTGTCCTTTGAAAATCATTATTCTTAATTTTAAATTCTAATGAAATATTTTTTACGAAGTAAGAACTGTAAAATATTTTGGTTCCGCTATTACTTTTATGACTTCACTTTAGGTATTTCATCCTACTTTGCTATGCAATTAGTCTGAAAACGTATTCAGTGATTATTATAAATTGTAATTTGTATAAAAATGTAACAGCTCTCTATTGAAAAAATGTCTATATTAATTGTAATTCTGATATAATTAAATAATTTTAATATTGTTTTAGCGTACAGTCAAGCCCTATTTTATTATTAAACATAAAATAAAATGTATATTTTTCAATTAAATTACTTAAAAAATATTATTTGATGTGACTTACGCCATTTCCAGTTTGGCGCCAAAAATCCACAAAATGGGGTTTAAAAATAAAATAAAATTTGTATATTGTCCTAGTATAATAACATTGTAAATTATTAAAGAAAATGCATTTATTTATTGTTATTTATAGATTTAATTTTAGCGTTTAAGACTGAATTGTAGAAATTATAAATTATTTATTATTATAATTAATTTACATTAATAATTATAATGAGCTTTTTCGTATATTTTGCTCAAGTAGCAAAGTATCTGTTGATACCATGCGGGCAAGGTACTCTAATATATTTCAAGCAAGTATTATTATTGTTCTTGATATTATTATTTTAAGTTTACATAAGTAGTAAAATTATTGCGAATAAACGAATATTAATTGCATAACATGAATTCTATAATTAAAAATTATTTTATATTTTAAGTACATATAGCGTATATTTTATTTATTTATTTAATTACTTACCTGTTGTGGAATATGAGTTACCTATATGTTTTTGAAAATTAAATACGATTCTCATAATTTTGAAGTTCCGTTTTTACTTAGATTTTTTGCTTATTTCTAATAATAATAATTTATTCTAATTTTATTAACATTTCACCTTACTGCTCGGTGTACGTATCATCGCACGTATCACTACTTTGCATTTTTAATATATTTAATGATATTAAGGTACCTTTCCCACCACCGATGACACGACTACCTTTCAAAAATGTTTTCGCTCTTAAAAGATATACATATATTAATAGTTGATCGCTGACTGTTCAAACCTCCAGCGAGTACTCGCTTGTCGCAGCGTTAAGAGCTATCAAAGAGAGAACTCACTCAGCGATGCTCGTTTAGCGGGCAGAATACTCGCTGAGAGACTCACACTTGGTACATATGCATACCAGCGAGTAATAAACTGCACGTCGCCGATTCTATGTAGTTGCTTGCTGTACTGGCTTTTCGTTAATCGCCAGCGTGGGACAGGTACCTAATTATTTTAACTACTACTATATCAGTCACTATCCACATTCTCTGCGAACTCTGCCCGTAACAACAAAGAAATGTAGTAAAAATATAATATAAAAATGCTCAAATAAAATAGGAAAATGTTAATACTGATGGTTACGTATTTATTAAACATTTTAAGTATTAGTGTGACGTTTTATTTGACCATAGCTTAAAAAATAACTATTTTTTTTAAATAAAATATAATAGGTCCCAATAATAGTTACCTATGAAATCAGCGTTTTGTATGGAGAATTTTAAAGAAGTTGCATTTTTCATACTAACATTTTCTTAATTTATAAAACAACCATGAACACGAATGTTTTAAAACTTTTATGCACTAATGTTTAAAAACTAAGTTAACGAATATGCCACTTAGATTAACCGACAAATAAGTTTTGGCTATGTTAAAACAAATAGTGGTCATTTCTGCTAACAAAATGAGGAGTAATTTTTAAAGTATTTTTTATGTTTATAAAACTACAAGTAATAAGGTTTTTTTACTATAGTGGTCATTATTCGATATAATACCAAGCAATTAAATTAAAAAGTGACGAGGTTCTCTATTAATGGGAATAAAACGCCAATTTCATAGGTGGGGGACCCAATATTAAAATAAAATGATTATAAAAATAAAAAATATATTTTTGTACAGCTACTGCTCAGCATGGGGTCCTGGGTTAGATTCCGGGTCGGGAAAACTATTATTGGGTTTTTCCATTTGGAATTTCTCAGAAGTCTGGATTTGTGCCCAATTGATGGGAATAGGCTCGCCCCCTATTAGATGAAAACTGGCGAAATGTGGGTGTATGTCTGCCTAACCCTTCGGGGTACACAGGCATGATGAGCTATGATGCTTTTATTATTTTACAAAATAAAACTACATAATTCAATGCATCATAACATATTTATTACACATTAAAATTAAAACTAGAATACTTTTTTTTTTCATATTTTTTGTGTTTACTTGCCTACAGCCTAGAAGTACGTATATTACAATAGGTGTGTATTTAAGATATACAGTTAATCTAAGAATTATAATATAATATTATAATATAATAATATTATTATATTATATATAATAATAAATATAAACATATTTTTAATTTCAATAGTAACTAAATGAAATTTAAGTTTACATTATTATTGCGTGAACATAATAATAAAATAATAAGAGATCTTTTTTTATTAAAGAAAGCTTATTTGTGTTCACTTCACTTGGATTGGGTACACCATAGAAGTAAATAAATAATATAATAAATTCAAAACATTAACGAGAAGTAAACTAAAACAGAAAATTATAAAATTTCAAATTATATTCTAATGATCCTAACTACACATTTGGAGCCAACGATAAAAATATACAATGAAGAAGACAATACGATAATAAATGAAAACACTGACAATACTAATTCATAGGAGTATTTTGAAACTATGAAAAATGAATCCTTCCATTTAAATTGAAACCGATTATTTTTCAAAAAACTAAATGAGTTTTGTCAATCTTTGACTGGCTATAGTGACAAAACTATTGGATATTAATATATTTGGCTGAATTTTTGTATGCAGACTGGGAAAGTCATTAGTTATACGAAGTTTAATTGATTATCGTATTGCCATCTCCACCTTGTATATTTATAAATCTCAATATAACATTAAATATATTTATTATATTGATTGTAACATGAATATAATATTTTCTACTGCATTTTTTAAAGCGAGCACTTACATTTTTATTGATATTGCACAGCAGTTTATTTGATCATTTAAATACTAACTCTCAGAAATATAGTTTGATTTGATATAAACTAAGATTCCCTACTCCCTTTTAATTCGATCAATTTTATAACATAGATATACTTTCACAATTAATTTTCAAATTCTAGGAATCAATTTCAAAATATTTTCTGCATACATTTCGAAAAATGTTGATTTTATATCATAGGAAGTTTAAGTTATAAAATATTTAAGCAATTTTATTTTTAACGAACTATAATATCTACCATCAATTTTTATTATATTAATATGATCTACATTAAATTATAATAATTATAATAATACGAGCAAAAGTCGAGATTGCTAAAATATATTGTAGGTACAATTATTTACGTTTTACAGTTAATATATTTTACTGAATGCCCTCGATATATTTTTTCTTATTTTTTTCCTAAATTAACTTAAACATACACACTAATAACGGTGTATAGTATTTTACAAAACAATAATTATTTACTATAACAAGCAAAGTATTGTGCAATAACTTAAAATACACTTATCCAACACCGCTTTATGTAGTAAAATATTTGACAAACATGTTAAATGTATAAAATAATAGTTTGACAACAATCTAAGATCTCAGTAATTTTACCGGTCTTTTTATTAAAGTCAAACTTATGGTAGATATTCAAAAAAGTTTATCATTCACATTTAATTTTGCCAAGACGAATTCGAATATGCTGTACTGTTCAAATGCATGCTATCTAGGCGGCCGGGAATGTTAGTAGGAAAATCCATAACTGTCGTTTTTACCGGCCGAATAAATTACTATGAAAACTCATTTATCTATTGTGTAATTTAAAAATGTTACGAAATTTTTATTTCGACACATGACGTCCAAAGAGTCAACTTATCAAAGTATTTAAATTTTAATCTGGCTTGTAAATAAAGGTGTTTAAAGTTAAAAAGAAACAAATGTTGTTTCGTCATTAATTCTGGAGTTTATAAGGTACTACCTACTTAGTTTGAATTTACGCGCATTATTTAAGAAGAGTACCAGGCATTGATTTACGAACGTGAATGCCTCTTTTGCCGGCCACTGCAGCACTATACAGTTCATTTCAAACACAGAACACAAAAAAATTAGTAATTATATTTAAAAATTTACTCTTATGAGTTAGTTTAAATTCAACCTGTGAGTAAAATCAATGAAACATTTTCAGGCCTGAAGCGTCATCCTACTTAGAAATCTTCCCTTTATAATGCAAGCATTTTTTACAAATTGCGTCAGCTTTATCCTTAATAGTTTGAGTATGAGTAGACATAGCCCTGTCAGCTTCAGGCTTAGGGTCCTCTCCTTCGAAGGGACCCTCACTAAACTGCTGAATCAACTTTTTAATATAACTCCCAGGACCCCTTATCGTCAATTTAGTATTACAATCTTCAGTTTTCTCAACATTACTCTTATATTCGCTCAGCATTTGCAAACCATCTTGGAAATTTTCAAACGCTTGTGTAATTTTATCACCGATATTTAATTTGTCTTCGATTTCACTGAAATTAGATTTAGAACAAGACATTTCTTCAGCTACGTCTTTAGAACCAGTTGGTGTGATTATAATTTCACTGTTTTTAACATCGATAGTGATTTTAGCGTCATCTAGTGACAACCCGGAGAGTGAGACGTCGACGGATTTCGACCTGTATTGCCTAGATGGCGCTAGCGGGACTTGCAGTTGATTTGTGTCTGGGTTTTCTTCTTGCTTGATGGTGCCAATAGATGTCACTGGTGATGATGAGAGTGATGACTTGTCTCCCGGGCTTGATCCTGGAGTTTAATTAACTTTGTAAAGGAAAGAGAATTTTCGTTTTAATTATTTATGGTTAGACAAGTAAATTACATAGTGAAATTGTTACGTTAGGAGTATTTGGTTAGCTTCAAATTCTAATCGTTAGTTTTTCCCGCCACCAAAATATTTTGGTTGAATTACCTCTTATTCATAGCATTGGCGCTTCAGTATTTGCTCCTAAAAACAGATTTATGTTATGTTAAAATATATTTATATGTAATCCTACATTGCTTGTATCCCACCGATTTATAGGGATATATAGGGCAAAACTAGTAGACCATTTGTCATTCATTTAAAGTTTCATATTACATTGTTTGATTCGCTAAGGTTAAGTAAGCGTTATTTTGGAGAAAACATACGTATACATTCCAATGTTTCTCACCAGGGTGTTAATTATTCGACTTGCGTCGTTAAAAACGTTAACTAGGGTAGATGTGGTCAGGTTTTAAGTGGAACATAAATGCTGTGTGTAGCACATTCAATGTGCAATAGGCCTGACCAAGCTCAGTGGCTCAATAGGTCTACATAAGGAACGACAACAGGCAGACCAAGAAGAGAAAAACACAGGTTCATGACAGTCAGAAGAGCAGTAAGGTCGTGAAATAGCAGCTATAGCTGGAGAATTTGGATGGATGAAAGAACACAAGACGCAAACTTTAGACACGTTTGGAGATAACAAGATGGCAGATATAAAGTCAGACTTTGCAATATACTCTACCCACCGTTAGACATATTATCCTCCCTCTCCTCCTCACAGCACTGCGGTAGACTCTGTTCCACCATCATACCCTGCACCATATCCATGCAGGAGTCCAGCGAGAACTTCTTACCACACATCTTGATGCCTCGGATGCGGCGACGCATTTCTGATAGTTAGTTAGTATGTGTGAGTGTGAGGTGGAACACAATGAAGGGGTGAATGGTTGGTGAGTTTAGTTGGTTAAATGTTGAGAAGATGACTATGATAGAGATGGATGTTAAGTGGATAATGAATCCTAGAAAGCTAATAGAAGTGTAGAAACAGTGTGCGCTTTTTTAATTGCAACAGATAAGATTTAGAAGAAGTGGACAGTAGTAAAAGCCTACGGAAAGTGTACTTGTTGAAGCGTACTCCATTTAGAAGAGTAATGGAGTATAAGTGAAACCAAATAAAAAAATGAGAAATAAAAGCATTTTTTAAGTGAGTGAATCAGTTGAATGCGGCAATAAGTACATGAAGTTAAACAATGTTATACACTGTACGGCTTGATGAAGTAGATGACAAATCTAGCACCCTGATCAGTAAATTTGCTGTCACATCTCACGTTGTTAAAATAACAAAAGGTAACTAGCCAGTCAGCTGAAAAAGTTAAGAAGTGAGATTTGACAAGAGATTAATTGAAAGGGCTTAGAATCAAACACGCGCTCGCTTCGCTTTCGAATCGCTTTAGCACTCAAACATGATCCTCAATAAGACTCACCAGGACTATCCTTCGGCTCCATCTTCAACTGCGCGAAGGTTTGCGCGCAGGATGTGAGCACCTGTTCATAATCGCAGATAGCAGCATGAGTACCGTTCACTATCTTAGGACTCATGGGACTGTTGGCTAAGAGGAGACTGGTGCCGAAAGTCGCGTTCAGCTCGCGAGTTTCTGAAACATTTTCGTTGTGGATGACATAGTCACAGAAGAACCACAGGAGAAAAGCAGGGGTAAAGAGGAATTACTGACAATGTAAGCGCAAATATATAAAAGGGAAGAAAAATAATAGGTAACTAAGGCATGACATTCAGCATGATAATTTAATAATTACAATGTATGATCATTTTTACGCCCATGTGAACTGAATGAATGAATACGTTTAAATCATATACATACCAATTACCCATATTAGCAAAGGAATTATGGTTTGATATGTTAAGTACAATTTCACTCGAACGCATAAAAGTAAAGATCAGAATAGTTGTACATACATGCAAAGCAAAATGCTCGTCTTCATTTTCAGTCTTGATCTCATCTTTAAGTTAAGAAATGGAGTCATAGATGAGTTTCTAAAATCTCGTGGATTCCGTCACACTTTGGCTTAAATCTTTGTCTACTGCGATTAGCCTTTAGAGTTACAAGTTACAAATAAATCAAACAAAAGACCTTACCTTTGAGAGAGATCCTTGGTTTCTTGTGCACCACAATGTTACCATTCTCAGAGCCGAACACGTCCATCAATATCTCTTTGGCTACTGTCTTAATCTCGTTCCAGTCCTCTGCAATAAATTTAAATAATTATTTAGCAGCCACAAAACTTCGCTAGTTTGGGATCTGGGTTAAGCTTTCGATAACAAAATGCACATACTCGTATAGTACAAAACTGGAACAGTAGCTATCAAACTCAAACTCAAAGCATTTATTTCAATTAAACTTTAATTTAATACACTTTTAAATTATCTATATTTTCAAACCCATGTAAAAGATTTAAAATAACTTCCATAGAAATACTAGAAATAAAAAATCAGCCATCAGGGCTTTGCAGTGGATTAGCATTTATCTTTCGGTTTCATATCAGTGAGCAGAACAAATTCTTCATATAAAGTAGATTTCTTGCATTGATCTTCGGAAAACCGTGCCAAACCTTAAACTCAAACTCAAAGCATTTGTTCCAATTAATCTATTTACAGGCACTTTTGAACTGTCAAGGAGTCAGTCAGTCAGAAATACGAAGCTAGTTCCCATTCCAAAGCGTAGTAGGTAAATATGGAGAAGAACGGGCAAGAAACTCCACGGACACTCTTTTAAATGATATTGTTAAAAAAAAACTAGTGAATCTTCTTACCCAAGATATCCTGGTTGGTAGTCCTAGACGAAGTGATGGTGAATCTAATAACATAGATCCCCTTGAAGCAGGCTGGAACAGCATGGATGTAGCCGCGCCCGTTCAAGCGCTTCAGCAGCCGCTCGGTCAAAGCGTTGTCGCCCTTGAGACGGAAGGCTACCATGCCTGGAATATTGAATTAAGATTTTAAAGATACATTAGGTACGTATCATTGTGAGCCTTAGATACAACTGTAGCGGCGTCTACATCGCTACATGCAAACTACGCATCAAAGACCTGACGTCACAGAACATCCTGACGTCACACAAATCCTGCATCGCGCAATTAGAGTTTACCGTGCGATAAACATATATACAAGCTTCCCGACTTCAACCTCTGGGCAGTTGCCCGCCAGACACGACATCCGTCTGTTCGGAGGATCCTCTCTTTTCTATGGGGGATGAGTAAACTTTACACCCTGTTCCTCATCCCCCAAACAACAAAAAATAATGGCCAAGTGCATGCCTTAGTTTGGGAAAAAAACAATATAATTATCGGTAAGTTGTCCTAACAAATATTATATTTTGTTAAAAGTATCAGCCGTAAAGCTAAAGTTAAGGAGCTATTATTAATATTACGCAATTCTGGTAGCACTAATTCATTATTTTTAATTCCTTCAGGTTATTTGTGAGTCCTACAGATGATGTTGGGCAAATCAGGCACAATGTAATATTCATTGTTTTTTTTTACATTCTGATATCGTTCTGATATCATTATTTATCCTATATATCAATGACCTGCCTGATGCTACTAACTACCCCATGAACCTATTTGCAGATGACAGCTCAGTGACTATAACATGTAATAATAAGGACGTTTATGAATATGACATTAATAGAACTTTGACATCAATAATAGCATGGTTAGATAGGAATAATCCTAAAATTAATTTAGATAAAACGACGATAATGCATTTTAGTCAACGGGTACATGCTGATAATGACATTGCAGCCCTCTACAGTGGCACTGTATTAAATAAAGTCGACGATACAACATTTCTTGGTGTAATGATAGATGCAAAATTGAACTGGAAAGCGCACATTGAATATATAAGCAAGAAACTGAGCACGTCCGCGTATGTCTTGTACAAATTGTCCTCAGAACTTAACCCAGATGCTTTGGTGACGGCCTACCATGGATTGGTGGCATCAATTCTGCGCTATGCTATCATATTTTGGGGCAACTCTACGGACAAGGATATAGTGTTTAAAGCCCAAAAGAGGTGTATTCGGGCTATGTTCAAATTAAAATCAACAGAAAGCTATAGAACATTGTTTAAAAAATACAAATTATTAACTTTATCGTCTCTATATATTTTTGAAGTTGCATCGTTTGTAAAGTCTAACCCCCAACTCTTTCCACGACAATCTGACATTTTTCCGCGTAACAGACGTGACAATAGCCAACTTTGCTTGCACTCGGCAAAAACTGCCCTCATGGGGAAAAGCTTTTTTTGTATGGCCCCGAAAAGATACAACAAAATACCACAGTCCTTTAGAGCTATGACAGCAAATCAATTTAAAAAGAAGATGGCGAAATATATTAACAGACAAGTGCTATTATAATTTAAATGACATGAATTAATTATTTGTGTTATGAAAATAAAAATAAAATATTGTACGCCTCGTCAGGCAAAACATGTACGGACTTTTTACTTATATTTAAGATCTTGCATGCTCGATTTGTATGTAAACACATGTTTGACAAATAAATTATCTTTTATCTTTGATAACTATAATTCTTTTGGTATGTTAGATTTTAATTGAATCGTTAATATCCAAATATAAATCTTTTCAATGCATACGTACTCAAAAGAATAAGGCAAACCTAAATTCCTTGGTTGAGGTATCTCAAATCGCTGATCAGCCAGCACCAGCGCTTCAAACTTCTGCGCTAGACGAACTCCCTGAAAAAATAGTGAAAATAAAAGATAAAAAACATGCAGGATACGCGAAATAAAGCAAACGAGTTTTATGAATAACAAACAAATTAAAATATGGTTATAAAGGCTGATGGAGCAATTTTTTTCCTGAGGTATTATAAATATTTTTAAATAGAACCTGGACCAGCAGCTAATATCCAAACGAGATTGTATTACAGATCGTTTAGACAAACCTTACTAGACTTTTTAATTTAGACAGATAGAGAACGAGGAAGCTCATCTGCATTATAGGGTACATCCAAAGATGGTTGCTTAACGACTTCAATAAAAAAAACTGTGAGGTCATAGTGTCGATCATTGCCGCATTTTTAACCGTGTTCTATCAATTGTGCTGGGTTATAGATCTGGGGCTTACTACCTTTGTGTTTGGAATTAGATGTTTCTATGTTTTTTTTAAACCGTTGACCAACATTCAGAGTTGAAGCTGTAATCGTGCAAAAATGGATAGTCACATTCTTTTCGTATCTAAATTACGAGGAGTATTTTTGGACGCAAGGACCAAGCATCTCCATGGTGTTTTTGTCACTTAATGACTTACCTCACGAATATGCTTCTGAATTCCCGAAACTCCATAGTTACGGAGCACGAACCATAACTTCAGCGCCCTGAACCGACGGCTCAGCGGTATTTGCCAATGCTACAAAAATACAAACAAAATCATAAAGTTGGCATGACAAGTTAACATGGCACTATTAGCTTCTATTTATTCCTTATAAAAAGCTTGAATTTGCTAAGGCATTTTAAGCGCCTGAACGAGTAAAAGTTTACGGAAGACATAAGAAGATGTTGGAAGATGTTTAGGACACCAGTCAGCCCCAACATCAACCTTGCTGACTGGCTAATTTATTGACAATAGCATAATATAAAAAAAATCTATAATTCGGGCCATAAAGAAGAGAAAAATCAAACTAAGAATATTGTAATATGTTGGCTTGTTTTAGGAATTTATGCAGCCAGCGCTATATTGTCACTAATCATAGAAGTCATATTAATAAAGCCTTGGGACATTTCAATGCACGTTCCAGCAAAATACCGTCACCGGAAACCCCACCATCACCAATACCCATCAGTACTATACCACCACCTAGAATAACTCTTACTAAAAGCTCTCTCTTATCAGGATCTTCGAGTTGAATCTTTTCACCACATCCCGGTGATATTTTGTTATAACCGTGAAGGTTTCCATCATCGTCATCATAGTACAAATCATCATTCACATCACCATCCTTGTGATCACCATTTGGTAAATCACCTTTCATTTTACCATGCTTGTGATCACCGTTTGGTAAGTCACCATCTTTGTGATCACCATTTGGTAAATCACCATTAATTTTACCATGCTTGTGATCACCGTTTGGTAAGTCACCATTAATTTTATAATTTTTGATGTCACCGTTTGTTAAATTTCCATTGATGTCTTTTACCATCTTTGGTTTATCTTTTATAATGATTGTGTGTCCGTCATTACCATTTGTTTTGTCATCACCGTTGACTATAATTGTTGGGTGATCAATACCTTTTAATATATTGTTTATCTTTCTCAGTTTTTTCTTCATGTATGTTTGTTTATCGCCCACCTATTTTAAAATATCAATTAAGTTTGGTTTTCTAATTATAATGTTAAAAGGACTTATAAAAAAAGAAGTTATTCACATAACATAACATCACGCCTTAATTCCCCGAAGGGCTAGGCAGAGGTGCACCTATACTACACGCACATTTCGCCAGTTATGTTTAAGCCCCATGTAACAGGGGGCGAGCCTATTGCCATCAATCGGGCACAAATCCGGGCTCCGGGCAGCTACTGAGAAATTCCAGATGGAAAAACCCAATAACACTTTGCCCGACCCGGGAATGGAACCCAGGACTTCATGCTCAGCAGTAGCGCTTGTTACCACTAGATCAACGAGGTATAGTGTCTTATTTCGTTCTTCGTTGATCGCAATAGAAACCTATGGGTAGATAAATTCATATTTGAACAATTTAGCTGCCCATAAGTTTGGGCAATGAACATTATTACTTAAAAAATTCTTACCATGTAATCAATTGCTTTTCCTGAAACCAAAAAAAGAAACACAATCAATATGAAATTATTTATTTAAAAGAGATAAGGCTTAATAGCTAGCATAAAATAGAATATTCACCTGAATTTTCATGCCTTAGGTAAATAGGGTTCACGTTGAAAGTCCTGTGAAGTGCTGTGCTGTCTTTAACCCTGAAAAGTTCATAATTTTTCTTCAGAAATACCCATAAAGTATTCAAGTTTTCTCAATAAAGTATTCAAGTTTTCAAAATAAAGTATTCAAGTTTTCTCAATAAAGCGTTCAAGTTTTCTCAATAAAGTATTACAGTTTTCTCAATAAAGTATTACAGTTTTCTCAATAAAGTATTCAAGTTTTCTCAATAAAGTATTACAGTTTTCTCAATAACTCAGACCAAATAAAAACCAAGACAGCGCTGCAAACAATACAGTGAAGCATGCCAAAACTACACCTCCGCTCTGTGCATACACGCTCACACGCACACATTTACAATCAAACTACACCTCGCTAAGTGCACACATGTTTACGAAACCGGCCTCACGTCACTGTTGACAGCGCTATGTCTTGGTTTTCTGTTTTCTGTCTGAGATATAAAATCAAAGAAATAATAGATTTGTTTTTTTTTATGTAAGTCGTAATAAATCAGAGTGAGGTTTTTAGGGAAAGAAAAATTGTAAGAGTTTCCCGAAACATTGGAAAATTCAGGAAAAACCGAAAGTGCATTCTTTAATGGTATTTTTCTAAGAACTCAAGAGCACAGGACAACCGCTGTTCTGGTCAGCTAGTAAATATATAAATACATTCTTACCACATAGCAGTACAATCGAAGTTGACCATCAACCATTTGGAAGGGTTGAAAGCGAAAGAATCCGCCATCTCCACGCCAGCCAGCCAGTGTCTGCGAAAATATAAAAAATTCAACTGTAAATTAATTTAGTATCGCGTATTGCATAGACCGGAGAGTTGATTAGATCGGGGGGCATCGATCATTATTTGGCATGTATTTAATCGAACATCTAATCATTCTCATTTTGCGCTCCTATAACTATTATTGAACACTCTAAAATAATGATTGAGCCTCTTTTTGTGAACTTCAAATAATTCCTATTTTGGAGTCCTAAAAATACTTAAATAGGCAAGTAGCTGTGACCAACTTGGATGGAGCACTCGGCGGCCGCTAACTCGGCACCGCTCGCTTCGGTCGCTCGGCTCGCACGCGGATTGTCACAGTTCTAACCTAACCTAACCCATTGGATCGGGTGCTTAGTTACTACGACCAACTGTGACGAAAGGCTAGAAAGTTAAAAAGAGGCCCAATTATTTTTAAAAAGCTGCTTCATTAATTTTAAAAGTGCCCATCATTAAGATTTTAGAACATCAGTTAAATATTTTCCCAATTATTTAATGTTTTAGGCTAAAATAAGAACCAAAAAAGTTAGAAAAATCTGAAAATCCACGTTCTCCTGCTTGCATTTGGCCATTGGTTTGTGTCCATTTCAAAACCTGAATTTAAAATGTGAACTAAAGTTGCAGTTCACATAAATATTTCACTATTCGATCCCGGCGAGCACAGTAAAAGAGGAGACGATTGTTACCTGTATTCAGGGCATGTAAACGCACTACCAGCATAGGCAGCGTCCACATGGAGCCAGGCGCCATGTTTTTCGCAAACGGCTCCGATCTCACGAAGATTGTCGAAGGCTACCGAGCCTGTAGTACCCAGGGTTGCGCATACCTGAACAAAACGTCGAAGTTCAATTTTTTTCTTTTTTTTGGAATTTTTTTTTATATTCTAGCCTGCGTTGTCCCGCTCCTAGGACAAACTAGAAGAAGGATGCGATGGCTCGCGAAAGATGGGAGGAGTGGAAGGAGGCCTTTGTCATTTAAAAACAACAAAGAAAACATAAGAATAGAGGCGATGTCTCGAGAGGTTGCAGAAGACAGACGACAATACTAGAATGGCCTGTAGCCAATTATGTTGGCAGGCGAATCATGCGTGTCGGACCACGCACAATGACGGGTTCCGTAGTTGGGATGAATTTATCCCAAGAAAAAACTTAACATTGTAGTTGAAAAACATGTTCTCCCTTACGGAATATATTACAAAGTAAAATTTTAATAGGTCGATTATTACTCGTTAACCTGTTAAGCCTACTTAGATGTGATAGTTTGCCTTTTAACTTAGTTACATATACTACTGCTGTGTTTTTTTTCATAAATCCAAGTGCACCCATTTAGCTGGCTGGGGGGACACACCCTTGACTGTAACAAAAATTTGGTCTTTAAAGCTTAATATTTCGCAAACGGATTCCTGAATTGCTAAATGGTTTTTACACACGCAACATATTTTTGAACGACCTTTCCAACGACACCCCACACGGGGTGTCGTTGGAAAGGCCATGGGACAGACGAGAAAAAAAAACATCCCCAGTTTACGAGTCGGGGAGGAACCCAAAAAAAAACTTCATCTTTTTTTACCACTTTGTCACGCCAAATTACAGCTTTCTAGTACTAACCGTCTCTGAGCCAAGCCGCGGACAGACAGGCAGACCGACAGACAGACGGACATGGCGAAACAATAAGGGTTCCTTGTTTACTACGAACCCTAAAAAAATCTATTTCATGATATTTCAACTATACCGCAGTTGATGTAAAAAAATAGCATCAAATATATTTTTTTTTTGTTTGATGGATGATAGATAAAACATTTATTCAGTGCATACAAAAGACACTCAAAGCTCAATTAAATAATAACAAATTACATGAATATATATAAAAACAAGATGCTAATGTACAAAAAAGAAAAACATAATCATGTTTAGATATATTGATACCGATCACGTTTATGGAGTTTCGCTAGCTAATTTAATTTGACCCTGCATACAAGTGTGTGTCTGAACTTCATTCCTGAAGGGGATCACCCGAACGCACACCGCAAAACCGGCCAAGTG
Source organism: Agrochola lota (assembly GCA_947364205.1). Taxonomy (NCBI): domain Eukaryota; kingdom Metazoa; phylum Arthropoda; class Insecta; order Lepidoptera; family Noctuidae; genus Agrochola; species Agrochola lota. The sequence continues at coordinate 8,400,302 of OX376245.1, read as the reverse complement.
CGTGTCGGACTACGCACAATCCGTAGTTGGGATGAATTTATCCTAGGAAGAAACTTAATATTGTAGTTGAAAAACATGTTCTCCCACACATTCCAACTGCAAATGTAAGTTTGTACGCACAATTTTGAGAGATTTACCATGTTATTTTAAGACCATAGACTTCTTAAAGGTTTTCTGTAATTTATGAGTAAAGAACTATACTCAGTATTTTTTTCAATATTTTAGGCTCAGTAGTTTCGGAGATAATATGGGGAATGGTCCAATCCAATCTGCCTAGCTTTTTCCCAACTTTATTGGGGTCGGCTTCCAGTCTAACCGGATTCAGCTGAATACCAGTATTTTACATGGAGCGACTGCCTATCTGACCTCCACAACCCAGTAACTGGGTAATACGATACCCCTTGATAAGACTGGTTGTCAGACTTTCGGGTTTCTGACGACCCGTAACGACTGTCAAAGATGCATGAATTACAGCCGGGACCAACGGCTTAACGGGCTTTCCGAGGCACGGAGGAGTCTCGGTATGTAAAGATGGTCACCCATCCACAGACCAACCCCGGCAAACGTAGCTTAACCTGACGGATTGATTCACTTAAATATATTTGAAAGTGTTCATTTTAAAATTATAGAAAAAATATATTTGAGATTCTCGCAATAATAATCGGTCCATTAGATTCGGAGCAAATTGGCTGTGACAGACGGACAGAATGACACCCAGCCAGCCAGACACAAGAGTGATCCTATAAGGGTTCCGTTTTTTCCTTTTGGGGTAACGAACCCTAAAAAAGTCATATAATTTAAAGTTTTAATTTCAACCATACCGGAGAAAACTCAATCAACTCCACAGCCTAGACACAAATAGAATACTCCAGTAACTAGGTAACGTGTATAAAATCACAATGCACTTAGGAAGCCAATCGCATGGATCCAGGTGGAGCCAGGCTTTATTAAAATTTGATCGAAACTGAAGAGTATGGAGTCTGCGTAATTAGTTCTTAAAGATATAAAGTGGGGCTGGAAGCGACAGTCTCTCTTATTAGCACCACGTTACCCCGAATACACGATCGTTCGAACTTTTTGTTCGGTGAACCTGAACGCGTGATCGACAGAGGGCGCTTTCCAGTTTTCCGAATGAAAAGTGACATGCACGCGACCGATCGCGTATTCGGGCGACTATCACTTTTAAAGAGGACTCGGCCGTAAACATAATGATTACATTCATTTTGAATCCTAATCGGTTAAAATACTCTTTCAGAGACACATTTTATTTATATATTTTTTATTTAACACCGCACACATGCATCTCACGCACACAGACACACATACGCATCATTTTAGGTCGTAGCTTTTGTCAAACTCTAGCTTGAAACTAAATCTCAATAAGTACATATTTGCCAAAAAGATGCTAAAACTCAAATCAAATTACAACTTGACACTCAATACTTGAGAATTTTCTCATCAAAATAGAAAGTTATCAATGGGTAACCTAATCAATTCTTTTCAATCAATAAATTCTTTCCGTGACTCAAGGGCTCGCTTTTCTTTTGGCCAGAGGCTAAGCATTAACATACAACGTGGAAATGCCGCCAATCTCTCGGGTACATTACCAGTCGACAGCGATGCGGAGGAATTTTTCGACGCCATATTTCAGTTTGTGAATAGTTTTCGTTAAGTTAGGATTTGTTATTTATGTACATATTATTTTAATTCAGTAGCAAATAAAGGTATTTAAGTACTTAGAAAAAAAACACTACCTACATTTAAAATCTTAAAAGCTATCATCACTTTACAAACATTGATTCAACACATTAAATCAAAACATTTAATTCAATAGCGACACACGAAAACCCTCCAGTAGGTCCTCTAGTACCTATACCTACTTAATTATACCTACTAATTGATCAAAATCTAGGCCACATCTAGTAATGAAACATCTTCGTAAAATTTAATCAAATCGACTCTCACATGTGAATAATTACGTATTTTATGAAGTCAACTGGATTCTTTATCGAATAAACATGAGTAAAATAATATTATTGGTTCACGTCACTAAGTTTTAAGTGTATTTTCCCTGGAGTCTTACTAATAAGCCAGCAGATTTATGGATATGAGGTTAAACTGGGCTTACTGCAGTTAGTTTGCGGATGAGTGACCATAGATTAAATATTAATCAGGCAGCACACTACACCAGAACATTTAGCACTAACTCAGAAAAAAAAATTGCAAGTCGAGGCAATTACAAATTATTTTAAGTTTACAAATTATTACAATTTTTGTTAAGTTAAAGTTAACAATTTATAGCCCGTAAATGGTGTAAAATAAACACCAAATAGGTAAGTACCACTGAAAGTAGCTCAAATAGATTTAAGATAATTATTAAATACATTTCTATTTCCACAAAAGATTTTGTAACTTTGGACGAAAAACTTTGTACCCCAGGGAAATAACATTAAAAGATTCTATAATGTTATTGAAATTAATACTCGACAAGATATTAAGAAGGTTTTAAAATACACTCAAGACACTAGAAATTGTTGTACTCACAACGAGGGGGTGGTACAATTGACGAGATATTGCTCTATTACGTTCTGTCTACAAGATTTTAAAGGACAGATAATTAAGTATACAGGAAATACTTGTCCTGAATTTAAAAACCAAATAAGTACATAAGAAACTTTATCTATACAGACAAATAAATAAAATGGAAGTGTTTGTGGGGTTTTACCAAATGCATATGTATGGTTTTTTTTTTTGTTTGTTTTTTTTTACTATATTTTTTTTTTGTTTTCTCTCTGTTTGTTCTGGCTAATTTTCGCAACGGCTGGTCCGATATTCACGGTACGTTCACTGGCAAATAGCTGATGTTATAAGGACTGAGTAATTTATTATCATTTTCAAACAATTCGTATTTTGGGGTCCTAAAAATAACTAATAGCTAAGTAACTGCGACCAACTTGGATAAAAACAAATTATAGAGATTAATTAATTTAAAAAAGATATCCATCATTAGAAGGTCAATAAGTTTTAGAGAATTAGTTAAATATTTCCCATGACTAAATTGATTAGTTCTTATTTAGACCTATTTCTGATTTCCTTAGCTTCGCATTATTTAATATTGGGTTAACTATGAAATTGGCGTTTTTTTTCTCACAAATAGAGAACTTCGTCACTTCTATGATTTAAAATATTCATCAATTGCTTGGTATTATATCGAATAATGAGCATCATAGACAACTACCAATAGAAAAAAAAACCTTATTACTTAGTTTTATAAACATAAGAAATTCCTTAAAAATTACTCCTCATTTTGTTAGCAGAAATTAGCACTATTTGTTTTAACTTAGCCAAAACTTATTTTTGTCGCTTAATCTAAGTGGCATATTACCTTAACTTCGTTTTTAAACATTAGTGCATAAAAGTTTTAAAACATTCGTGTTCGTGGTTGTTACATAAATTAAGAAAATATTAGTATGAAAAATGCAACTTCTTTAAAATTCTCCATTTAAAACGCTGATTTCATAGGACCTAATATTAACGTATAGCACTCCCACAAACAAAACATAAACAACAGAATTCAAACCTCGCCAAACCGCTATCTCACATAACTTGCACCACATTTTAAAGTCCTAAGCAGCTTCCGCACAATCTGTGGGACATCACAAATTGGTCCCACTGCGGCCAGTGGGACTTAAAAATGGTCCCAACTAATCTTCAAATAATGAATGTTTTCATTTAAAAGGATTCTGTAATATTTCTTACATCTTCTGGGAGTTGGTTGGTTATTATGTAAATTAGAGAAAAGATAAATAAACAAGCTTGATAGATGTCTTGGTTATTGGTCCCGAGATAATTCTGACAGCTCAAGTAATGAATTTGGCTTCAACTGTTTCCTAGTAGTCTATGCTTTTAAACTCCCCGCCACGAGAAGCTATAAATTTTGTAAACAAAGAACTACTAAGTTACGTAGCGAAACAAATAATCCCAAATTCAATCACGAACTGAGTGAACGCGTCTGAGTTCCAGCACCACAAAACATTAGACGACAGCGCTTTATATCGTTAAAATATAACCCGACCAAGTGAAATTGCTCGTTAGTTTCGTATTACACGTATGTTACTTTGACTTGATTGAATTTGGGATTATTTGTTGTTGATTGAATTGTCGCTACGTAACTTAGTACAAGTTCTTTATTTACAAAATTTATAGCTTCTCGTGACGGGGACTTTATATTTATAGTTTATACATTAAAAAAAAAATACAGATGAACATAGAAACTCTTCCTTTTTTCGAAGTCGTTTAAAAATGCAATACGTCCAAAAAGTAAACTTAGTCAGATGCATTACACTTTGAATTCATAAACGAAACAAAAAATCCTTCTTCGTTTGTACAAAGCGAGCCACTTCCGAGCCAGTAGTTATTTTCACAATGTTTGAAATATTATGAAACTCGGCAGACGGAATGCTGTCGCTCCAGCCTGAACGCCGAATAACTCGCTAAAACAGGGTAACACGAGGCCGTCTTTTCAAGCTAGGATAGCAGACAAGTAATATCCTGGCTTAGCACATGCTAAAGCTGTTTACACGATACTAGGAAAGGAGAATGCACAACGAACTATGGATACATGCCCTTAAGCTCAACAGCCATAAGAAGCCAACGGGAAGAGCTTTTCAAGGAGAGCTTTTGCTACCTTCATGACTTTTTCCAATTTTGCCACCACGGACATTTCCAAACTGTCTGCAATATGATCGGCTCCGAAAGACAATATTTTAAGAAAAACGACTGCAATACAGCTTGTAATCGCTCTGCCTACAATGCATGTATCGAACTTGCTGGCGACGCAACGCACGTTGCGATAATACTAAACAGCCTGCCTAGCTGCGAGTAACTTGGAAGTAGCCCCGCGCGGTTGGTCACAGATTTAACCAAACCTAACTCATTTATTTTAAAATCTAAAGGAAATAATACTAGGATTACTGCGTTGAATCCGCCTTTTCATTGCCATATACAAACAAATGCGGCTGCACTACAAACCGCTGTGTTGCAGCTGGGTTCGGACGAACTATTACTGCTTCAAGCCTCGCAAGATAATGCAGCTCAGGCTATGGGTGTCTGTGTTGTATCCGCCTTTATATTTACACCGCGTCGTCTGGTCTGCGCCGAATACCCCTTGACTACAATCTACAGTCTTGACTCAGTCGGAGAGCCCTAATTTCATCTTTTGTTGACAATTTAGGAACTAATATTTGTGGAAGCTGATCGTCTCGGAAAGTTTAGGTTTGTGTTGATCTTTGGTATTTCTATCTTAAGATGATATCTGTTAGTCAAACAATCACGGAATTGTTTTGCATAATTATAAAATAAACATTGTACACAAAAATTTGATTACATACCACGAAGTACGTAATATAGAAAGTTACCGATTATCAAAAACGTGTTACTTGCTGCGATTGACTGAATTTAATGAAAGAACTATAGTCCAACACTTGACATGCGTTTGACAGTCCGTTACCTAAGAGACCATCCGTCTGTTAAGCTAAGGTTTCCTAAGACTGCGGTGGCCGCCACATAGCGTCCGTAATTTACCGAAAGTAAGTTGGTGTGTTTTCCTAGAGAGCGTTTTTCGACTTGAACGAGTGAAGTCAAACCCCGAAACCCAAAGATTTAAATCGCTAGATTTGCCCTCACCAAAAACTATAAGTTTCCATACTAAGAAGACTGAGCTCACACATTTAAGTCACTAGTCAGTCAGTCAAGTCAAGTGCATGATTGTGTGTCAGACTTGTCAAAACAAAACAGAAACGCGACTATCCTTTGACGCAGTAAGACGAATCTAACAATTTAAATCTTTGCCGCTGCCATAATTTTCATGACAGCCGTCACTGCGGCCGCTTTGTGGTGGCGTGACCGCTGACGTAGAAAACCATTAAACCTCTGCTGAAATAACAAATTAAGCTGCAATTCTTTTTTACATATTATCATCAAGCCGAAATAGCGTCGCGTTCAAAACTGCATGCGTTTTTCTGCTCGTGGATTTTGAAAGGCGTTTCAGAAACCGGCAGCATTAATTTTCAAATACGATGGATAAGTTAGTTCAGACTTACCCAAAAGGGGACCAGTCCCTTCTCCTTATCACTGGTGATGGCCCTCTCCAGTTGATCTCCTCGCATGCTCTGGTGCTCATCAGATTCAATATAGCGCATACGGACCAGCCCTGGACAAAAAGAATGTAAGCATAAAACAAAAACAATAAAATACAAGGCAAATGCCGGCCTAAAAAAAATTGGTATGTAATCTTGTTTATGGACAGGAGAAACATTTACGAAAAAAAGTATTTCTATATTTGAGTAAGTAATTCTAAAGTTAAAATTTTGCTTTGGATAATCGGTGTCGGCTGTTGGTGGTTTGGATGTTCCCACTGCTGTGACATAAGCGTCCTCTCTGTGAGAGGAAATGTGCCCACCATGCAGGCCCAGGGCGGTTTGGTGGATGACAAATGTCTTCGAATTCATAAAACACAAAACTTTCTGCCATGTCCTAAAACCGAAGTTCTAGGACATGCCGGTAAGTTTTGCTTATGACCTAATAATTGTAATATACTTTATGGAATATTATCAAGCCATTTTAGAAATCAATAAAAATAATTATTATCATATTTTCTAAAACTAAACTTCCCACAAGATTTATGCGAGTCAAAAATGTTTTCGGTTTTACTCAAAACCGCATATCTGGTAAAAAGATAGCGATCAACTAGTTTATTACTTACCAATAAGCCCAGCTTTCTCCACAGACGAGTGCGCCTGATCAGAACAGTAGCAGATGAGGTGGCCCAGTAGCTCGGCTGACTGCACCTCAGGGTTTAGCTTCGACAGCTCCATCAGGGCTCTGGTGCGAGCTGCTAGTAAGCTGACGAGGGTAGCTTCACTTGCTGTTGTCTGTGTGGTGAAGATGGAATTATGAAGAGGATGTAGGTGAGTGAAATTAGTACATTTGAGTTATATTATTAATTATCTTCAATATTACTGACACATTTGGTGATGAAGACAAAGGCACAATTAACTATTAACACGTTAACGTTTAGGTGAAATGGGTTCCAAAACAGATGTTTCGACTTCAAGCAAAATCTATGTTTCTCTTAAAAAAACAACGTATGTTGTTTAATTTGCATATTCTATTTTTATGATTACGAAAATTGAAGAGTGTCCTTAGTGAAGTATGAGACCCGAAACACGATTGACAAAACTTTCCTCGATAGAAAAAAACGGCAAAGTTACGTTAAAATCTGCTTTTTTTTGTTACAACCACTAAGAGCAAAACCTATTTCATTCGGTTGTTATCAAAGCAGTTGTATTAAAATGTTGTCTACGTGTTCACTATTAAATACTTTAAGGAATTATGGACTTATTTTTCTATATCAACATACATAAAAATTTAAATTAAATATTTGTAAACATAGTGCAATAGAATTCCGCTCGGGCCGGGTCATACCGCGGCTCCCAGAACGCTACCATGATACCATTTCCGTTACGTCACTTGCCTTAAGTCTGTGAATCAGTTTTTGGTGAATCTTACCTGTATGACTCCACCGCCTGGGCTATCGTTCTTCTCATTCAGGAAGCAATCTGGTAGACCCAGCAGCTTGCCCAGCCAGTTCATTGCTATAGTCTCCAGCTCCGTTCCAGCAGGAGAAGAAGCCTGAACGAGAGATATTCATGAGAATTACTTTGTTACACTCTCAGAAATGATAAGGGTTTTAAAAAACTCTGGTGTTACAGGTCCCGTCAAAAAGAACACTGGCGGTTTACCTGCGCACTGAGCGATTTATCGATTCCAGCCTATTCCATAGTACTAAGTAGCTAATAAAGTACGATTCTATAATAAAACAATTACACGTATAGTAAAAACAATTACACTTATATTATAAAACAATTACACTTATATTACAAACAATTACACTTAAATTATAAAACAATTACACGTAGATTATAAAACAATAGCCTATTACTTTAGAATGCGCCTGTAGTACCCGTGCGCAGACACATCCCCTGCACTGTCGCTTAGCGTTCTTTTTACGTGACGACAATTGTAACAGGCTTTGTATGGCACATAGCTGATGGAAGAGGGAGGTTGTTACATGTATCTCCATACTTAAACAACTCTACAACTTATTTGTTAAAACCTGTTGATTACGAAAAATAACCTTATTAAGTATTCTTGGTTATTTTCACAGATGCCAAAATTTCGAATAAATTGCCAACCTTCATAAAATCTTTCTGCTTGCTTAGCTGTGAAAACGTATTCAAGCTCAGACAAACTAACTTACGCATTGTGTCATTGGTTACCTTGTGGCGGCATCTACATCGCGACATGCGAACTACGCATCACACTGACGTCATGCAAAATCCAGTATCGCGCAAGCAGAGTTTTTAAAAAAACCTTGTCCGATCCGAAAGTGGCATAGAGGTACTTCAATAACATTACCAAAAAGTATTGTTTTTTCATTATTATAGAAATAAAAAAATGGCTTTTAAAATTAAAATTTTTTGTACTTACCAAAGATACCCCAAATCCATTAAAAATTTGCAAATTTTCAACACGAGTGTAAGTTATGACTTTTAGACACCCGCGAAACGACAGCCTTCCGCGCCCAATGTAATAACGCGGTAAAATTCCCCATTGAAAATAAACAGGGGGATTTTGTTTTTTTTTTTCTTGATAATTTCCACAGAGACTCTCAATACGATGCCTAACAATACCTCACGGATCGGACAGGTTTTTTTTACATGTTGTATACAACGTCTTGACATCAATCGTTGGGCAGTTCACCAGACACGACACCCGTCTGGTGGTCGGAGGGTCCTCCGTTTTCTATAACGGATGAGTGAACTTTACACCCTGTTTCTCATGCCTTTATGAAAACTGCACAAGGCGTATGAGGTGAGATCTAGCTTAGCATTGGTTATTTAATATAACTACGACTCCCCTTCTTTTCTGGACCTTACAGCTTTTTAATACCTCCCTATTTTCTGACTTACCCAAGTAAAGCAGAGTACGTTGAGAGCACTGGACAGCATTTCTCCCATGATGGAGGGGTATGACGTCAGAGCTGGGAAGTATGCGTGCATGTGGGGGCTCTGCCAGTGGACCAGCTGAGGACAAGAGTATATTAGAGAACAGAACGCACACACAACAAGAAGATATAAAAGTTAACATCTGAAGTTTTGATTCTTCATTGATTGACTATATGGTGTGATTTTGAAATCACGTCACTTAACGCACATCAAGAACATTTCACTATGCCTAAATACAACTATGGTTTAAGACGCTTGCAATAGCTAAAGTGCGGTCACTGTCGAACTGCATAGGAAAGACGCGAAAGCGCGATGACATAACGCTGGTAAATTATAGCAAATAATGAACCAATAATCTATTTACAAAAAATCGATTGATTGGACTAAAAAATTAAAACACAATTACGGTAAAATATTTTTTTTTTTTGCTTGTAGAATAATCTGACAAAAAATCAGAATGATTGCATGTATATTAATATGATTTTTAATCGTTAAAATAATTTTTTAGAGGTATCTTCGTGATTTTTTTCTATCGTATCAAATTCGTTGTATTATGTTATCAGCACACTATCTTACTAGCATATATCCTGAAGAATATCATATATTTTTCTGATTTTGTTTACTGCAGTGGATCATATACTTTTAGGCATTATAAAACTTGCGTTTAGGCATGTTTAGGTCCTCTGCTTTGAGTCAACTAACTCCATCATCACTGTCGGTAACTAAGTAGTATTTTTTTTGTTTTTCATATGTTTTTTGTATTTTAATTGATGTACTATGAAAAATATATAAAAGAGGCGATTAGGTAATGCTCCAATTTTTTGCCACTCTTTTTTATCCCTCGATTCTTCCTGCTGCAATTCATACCTACTGCCATCACTAACCCTTCTGCAAAAAGTAATGATTCCCTTCAACAAACCGGTTTATACATAGTTCATATTTAGGGCATTTTAACTAACACACTTTTGAACTAATTACAAGACTATCAAAACTCACCCCCGGCATAATATGTTCATCAACATCCTTGAAGATGTCATCCCACTTCTCAGGTGTCTGCGGCGCTTCCTTGGGCAGCAACTTGTGCAGGTAGCCGGGCTGCACGCTAGGATACACGCGACGGTCGCGAATGTTCTCAAGGTAATCAGCTATGTAGTCTACCATCTCCTTGGCTGGGTGGGAGAAGAATAAGAACAAGTTCAGTTATATGTTGCATTGAATGAAAAAAGCTATAATTTCACATCCAATCATAATTTTGTCAAACCAAAACACACTGTATTTATCGCACACAGGGGACTTTTCGCGTGTAATCATGACAACTGTTGATCAGACCAATTCTTTAACTGCACTGTGGCAGTTGGTTTCTGGGGAAACACCAGAAGGTAATTTCTGCCTGTGTTGGGCCGCAGGAACGATCTCTGAGTCGGCTCACTGTTGCTACAGACATACCATCGAAGAAGTTCATATCTATGCACCGTAAGGACTATTTCTGCTTGCAGTGCTCGGCCGCCATAGAACCGGGGCGGTAACAGATGTGGTCATCGCGTTCACGGGATTTTGTTTTCAAATCACTTAGATATGAAATTCTTCGATGGTACATATAAAAGCGGAGAAGTGCGAGGCCGACTCTCCCACGAAGGGATCACCGTACAATATTGAACACTACATATACAATGTTTAACTAAAATATGGTGTAAATTTTGTTTGTAACCCCCGCCCGCCTGCAATACCATAAAAGTTTTTTTTTTTTTTTTATTTTTTTTTATTAATCAAAACTAGAACAAAAAAACAGACATTTGGTTAAACACACCACAAAAACCATCGCGGGTTTAACAGTGGTGTGGCCAGACACGGCAACTCGGTGCCAATACATATTAATTATTGCACAATTTGGTAGGTACATAGATTTTTCCTAGATCGCACTGCTATCTAGAAAGTATCTTTTTAATATTTTTGAGCAGTTCTTCGCATTCAATACATTGCCGATTTCCTTAGGTAAATCGTTCATATACGATGGTAGCATGCATTCCCACGTCCGCGCTCCATAAGCGTTATTAGATTTAGGTTCGACAAATGTGGGTAAGTAGGTCAAACAACGCAAAAAAAGTCATACATATAAAGTTATACATACAAAAGTCTATAGATGCTTATTTTTCTCTTTTCAGTTATGTGATTTTGCCGTCGGGTTTTTGATCTTTTAAATTATTGTATTGTAATTGATGTATTATGAAAAATATATAAAAGTGGTGATTAGGTAATCCACCAATTTTTTTTTATACTTAAAAAAATGTTTTGTTAAATATTACGGTTCAAAAGATATAGCTCTATGGCAGACAGACGGACAGACGGACAGCGGAGCCTTAGTAATAGGAACCCATCGGGTACGGAACTTTATTAAGTGCCTATGAGTATCCTATACACTTTTGGTTACCTACATAGATAACAATATGAAGATGTTTTTTAATAAATTGGCCAATTTGTACTTTTACCATTTTCGAACGAGCAGTACCCTATTTACGTAATACACGATCAATCAGAATCTGAATCGTTTTGAAACAGATTGCTAATCCATTGCTTCATAAGTTCGAAAAAAAACCTCCTCAACAATGTAAATAACGCAATTAATTTTTTTGAACTTTCAGAATGAAACAGATTAGTCGTAATCGTTTACGAAAATGTGTTGCGTAATTAGATAGCAGTTAGCTAATTACCAAATGTTACTATAGAAAAAATTTAACAGGAAAATGGCATATGTTTGTAAGAAGACAAAGCTTTGTAACAAAGAATCCAAGAAGATAAAAAAAAACAATTCCTCAGAATCCTATCAGGGAGTACAAAGAAGTCTTTGATTGAAGGGCACGGGACAATCGAACACTTGTGCTCGTCCAACACTCAAAGGACTTTAACTGTAAACTTTTCTTGTAAACAAGACACATGGGATTGATTTTTTTGCTATCTCTATCTGGGAATTAAAAAAAAAACTGTTAGAACTATTTACATAGTAATTTAATCGCATAGATTCACTGCATTCAAATAATGATAAAAGTTGTATGCAGCAATCAATCCTTCTCTGTGAAAAATGTTTTGTAATTTCTGCATTTAAATTACGCCCATATTTCGCGGGATACGTTTAAGACCGTTCATACAAAAACTTGGCAACGTCGCAAATAGCTGTCAAATATTTACCTGCTTTGATTAATTTGATAATATTACTGTATGGAAATAATTATTTTATAATTTATTTTATTTCTTAAGAAAACTTACAGCTAGGATACAGATAGTCGACAGTTAGTGAAAGAAGGCCAATTCAAAGTTTTCACTGACAATAAACACAAAAAAAAAAAAAAATGGCTAACACTAGTTAGCTATTCATTATTAATATTCTAGTTCACTGGATCTAGAATATATTATAACACTGAATTTGATGTTGTAACCGTTTTAGGTGTAAAAAAGGCATTTAGAAAGTTTCCAAATCCTTTTTTTACACCGAAAACTAAATATTCGGTGTTACGATATTAATTATTGCATTTTATCAAAATTTTGGTTCACTAGTTAGCCATATTTCTTATCTTCTTCCATACAGTAATATTGCCTAATTAATCAAAGCAGCGAAATATTTGATAGCTATTTGCGACGTTGACAACTTTCTGTATAAACGGTCTTAAGTCCCATGTTATAGGGGGCCAGGCTATTGGCATCAGTATCGAGCACAAGTCCAGACTCCGGACTGAATAGAAAATGTAAATAGGCCTCTAATATACTGTCACACAGATAATTCGCGATTTTGCTTCCTTTTGAAATTTATAGCCTTATACGATAGATGTCTATATCTACGATGCTACCAATTTCACGACGCATCCTTCTGAGCGCTTATTAGTAATTATTTACAGCTAATTAACAGGTTTAAGTGAAAGCGCATAATCATACGATATAGCCTCACCTCACCACCTCACCATACCACCTCACTATTCGACGTAGTAACCAAACAGTTGGAGCATTTTTAGGGTACCGTAGTAAACAAGGAACCCGTATAGTTTCGCCAAGTCCGTCTGTCTGTCCGCGGCTCAGGTCAGAGACTTTTAGTACTGGAAAGCTGTATTGGCGTGGGTATACATATAAATCACGCTGACAAAGTGATAAAATAAAAACAAGGAAATTTTTTTTTTATAGGGAGCTTCCCTACACGTAAAATGGGGATGTTTTTTTTTTTCTCGACTATCCTTTGTTGTGGGGTGTCGTTGAGAAGGTTGTTAAAAATATTGTGGGTGTGTGAAAGCCATTCTTCAATTTAGGGAATCGTTTGCGAAATATTAAGCTTTAAAGTGCCGTTTTTGTCTATTCTTATTGATTAAGAAGATCTATTTATCGCCCCTGAACGCATAGAACGTAATAATATCTATTAAATTGTATGCGTTAGCGATTACATTGACTTTATCCAGCAGAAATCTAAATATAAAACACAGCAAAGTCCATGCCTTCACAAATTGAATCTTCATTTGTTTTGAAACAAAATACAGTACAAACTGTTATCAATAAAGAGACACAACCATAAAAAGGATTTACACTAACTGGCATAAACCAGTATAAAGCAGAATAAACTGGAATAAACTGGTTTACACCGGATCGAACGACTCAATAACAGGACATGCAAATCCGAAATGAGGGTAGGGAACAGTGATTTTATGTTATTGGTTTGACAGTATAGATTGTGATGTAGGAGCATGGAGGGGGTTCATTCAGTGAAGAATGAATGGTTTTATGGGAATGTTTATTGAATAGATTTATAAAAAACTAGTATTTAGTTTGAACAAGTATTTTCGTGCAGATCATTTAAGTTTCAGTTAACTTTATCTCAAAATTCTTCTTTAAAAGTCCTATGATTTTATAGTTTTGGAAATATTATTATTAATACTTAATTAAATATTGCTCGACGCATCTGCTGCCAGATAGGTAGAAATTATGGATTTATATGACTATTTTCGTATCACTCCTTGAGAAAAAAATCTAATAAAATAAAAATCTAATAGAATAAGTTACGGAAATGACTTTTTAAGACGATGATAACCGACTTTTAATGATTTTATACTGAAGATCACGTCTAAACGAGTAGTATTAATGATTTGGAAAAAATATATGTTAAATAAGAGCATTTTCTTAAAAACTTAATATATGAATATTTTAGATTGTGTTTATATTATATACCTAGTGAAATTAATTTGTGAAGATATGTCTAACGCGGATAAAAAACAGAATCACGCAAAATTTATCTAGCTTATTTTTCTGGAACCTGCACCATTTTTAAGATAAATTAATTATTGGTCTTACGGTGTAACACGTACACCAAAAGACCAATAATTAATTTATCTTCTTATCTTATCGTATTTAAAATATCTTTTGTTTTATGTATAAAAAATAATAATATTGCGTCTAATTTGGGACAGCGCTCTTTGATGGGTGAGTGCTATTACTGGCTGAGCCTACGACGCGTTGCGTGGGCACGCAAGCTAACCACTCAAGGTCACTGGCATAGATCTGCGTCTTAAGAAGACATTCAATAATAATTTGAATAACACTATTTAATATTCAGAAAACGTACAAAATAATATAATGCAATTATATATCAGTAGTTGTGTCCTGTGTGATAATTATATCATGATACTTCATAATTGTGATATAATTGTAGGCTGATATGTACTTGTGATTTGAAGGTTATTAATAAATAGAGACTGGTGTTATAATTATAATATATTGTTGCTTCTGTTTTATTTAACTTAACCTGACAAATCAATCTGTTTAGCCTTTTCCCAACTATGTTGGCGTCGACTTCCAAACTAAACGGATGCAGCTGAATACCAGTATTTTACATGGAGCGACTGCCTATCTGACCTCCACAACCCAGTAACTGGGTAACACGATACCCCTTGGTAAGACTGGTTGTCTGGTCTGACTTTCGGGCTTCTTACGACCCGTAACGACTGACGAAGAACCACGAATGACAGCCGGGATCAACGGCTTAACGTGCTTTCCGAGGCACGGAGGAGTCTCGGTATGTAAAGATGGTCCACGGACCAACCCCGGTAAGCGTAGCTTAACCTGATGGACCGCCCCTGCGGCTGTTATTACTTAGCCATGAGCTCCTCATTTAATGACTCCTGATAATTTGACAAAAATACTTAAATGGAAATTCGGGACAAAAACTAAAACTAAAAGGATAAAAGAGACAACCTAGATTTCGGAGAAAACTCGATAATACACAAGGTGCTTTTAAAAAAACAATTAATTGTTTTTTAAATAGAGCTAGTAATTGTTTGACCACTTTCCTCGAAAGAATAATAAATAATTGGTCGTAGTTTTGTTTTAGCTCTTTCGAACATTTTTCCCAGTTTCAATTTCAGTATTCACCCTGAAGGCAGAAAATCGTAGCCTGTCATGAAACTGAAAATTTAAAAAATATTGATTATGAAATGCAATAATTAATATCGTAACACCGAATATTTAGTTTTACATGTAAAAAAAATTTTTGGAAACTTTCCGTATGCCTTTTTTACACCTCAAACGGTTACAACATCAAATTCAGTGTTATAATTGAAATTCATTATTAATATTCTAGTTCACTAGTTAGCCATATTTCATATTTGATGCACTGATTCAACCGGGTTTCAGACTGGCTAAAGTAGACTCATCCTTCATGGGGTACTGTTTGAAATGTTACAATAAAATACCTCCCCACATACTCCAATTGAACGAAACGAAATTTAAATCTTGTATAAAACGCACACTATGCTGCCAAGCATATTATAAGTTGGGGGATTACATCGACGACAAAAATGCTTGGCTCAGCGCTGGTCCAGCTCCACAAGGGCGCATAAACTAATTGATTAGCATTCAAAATATTGTTGCAGCTGCTGAAGATTGTAAAACTATCTTTAGATTGTATAAATTCAATCTCTTAGTATTATATAATTGCATAGCACATGTGTGAGCACTATGTCCCTACTTTACAGTTACCATTTACTGGGTACGTCTTTCATTGACTTGAGTTTGCCCTGGCGGTTGTGAGTATGTCATGCTCACTCAAATGTCTCGCTGGTGGTGGCGTGTGTGTTGGATCGTTAAGTTCCCTTCAAAATGGTTGAGCTAAATGGTGCTGATGCATGCGTCATGTTCGTGAACGGGCGCCGTCAGTGGGGACTGGTCATCTCTTAGCTGCCACGGCTTATTTGAATTTATTTTAATTTTTTAATTGTTTTTGATTTTATTTTTATTACTGACGCTTTTAACGTGCACGTCTTTTTACATTGTTCTCACATGTATAATTACAAAAATAGATGATGTAACCAATATTTTGTGAAAATATTCTGATTGAAAAGAGTGTCCGTGGAGTTTCTTGCCCGTTCTTCTCCATAGGAACCTACTACGCGTTGGAATGGGCAACTAGCTTCATATTTCTGACTGACCGACCCCTTGACAATTCAAAAGTACCTGTAATTGGTTTATTTGAAATAAATGCTTTGAGTTTGAGTTTGAGTTTCCAAATACTTCTTTTACATCTAAAACTAAATATTCGGTGTTGCGATATTAATTAATGCATTTCATTCAATATTCTAGTTCGCTAGTTAGCCACATTTCTTATTTACATACAGTAATATTGCTAAGTTAATCAAAACAGCGAAATATTTGACATCTATTTGCGACATTGTCCACTTTCAGAATAAACGCTCTTAATCAAAACAGGCAAATATTTGACAGCTATTTGCGAAGTTGCCAACATTTAGAATCATCTCTTAAGCATAACATAATCAATCTAAAGCAGCGTGTGCACCGTGCAGTAAATATTTTGGCATCCGATAAAGAATGTAACTTGGTATTTATTACTACAGAATATGTCTCACCCTTCACTCGGAACTCCGTGTGCTCCATTCTGTCTATAGATTATAGATGTTTTGGTGAATACCTGAAACAAAGATGGTAAATTAAGATTTAATTTTAACACACTCACCATTTGATCTTTATAGGGTCAACAGGAAATGTAATCTTAGCGTCGGGTCACACCGGAACGGCAGCGACGCGGCGAGTACTTTCAGTGTGAAATAATTTTAAACTTTATCTACATACTTAAAAGACCAGTATCGCTTGAAAAGCTTGAATGGTCTCGAGGCCGCCCGCGGTGACGCGAGCGGCCGCGTGCTACGCGCATTTTGTCGGTGGTTCTGACCGCGGCTGCCAGTGGCGACGCGAGGCCGCTCGCGGCACCGCGGGCGGCTGCGCGTATGTAATGTAGAAACTACACTAGTCAAGAGGAAACTAGGCGCGTGGGATCTGGAGGTCACGCGAGGCCGCCAGCGGCGACGCCGGGGGCCGCTGGCAGCCGCTGCCGACCGCTGCCGGCCGCTGCCATTCCGGTGTGACTCGGCCCTTAGGCTAGATTAGATAGATTTAGGTGGTGGAGCTATTAATATATTTCACTTATAAATTACCCTACAATAAACTCAGCTTCAGCACCTTCGGAAGGCAGAAATTACAGAACGCCACCTACTACGATCCTTACATACCCCTTTTGCTACGTTTACGTCCATACATCAGGTCATACACGCACGCCGGTTGCGAGTACTACGCACCTGACCTTTCTGAAGAACATCACCAATAAGATCCACTATATATGTCCTTCTAGGGCATCCCCTCCTGGCGTTTTCACCAACATCTGTCTTGTACAATATTTCACTTATTTATTGCAACTAATCGACTACATTGACTGTGGTGAGATTTTTTGCTTGATGCGATTGAAATTCAGCGTTTTACAGTACTGTGCAAAGTCTGTAAAACGCTAACAAAATTATCACGTTTGGTGATCAAGTCACGTGTAATTAAAATCCGGTCAAAACACGTCAAGAGCTAAAATCATGTAGAATGCTCACTTCAAGGTTTAATTTGCTATCAATCAATAGATCTCCAATTAGGGCAAAATCTCAACTATTTTGATTGAGTATTGAGTATTGAGAACGGGATTTTCACCATGCCGCGATAATTCACGAATGTTCTGGAGAAACCAATTCTTCCCATGCCCTAAGTACAAGCAAATTTTACACGGTTTTTCCCTCTTGTCCTATATAAAAACACGTGAACAACTTATAAACCCATCGAATTCGGTTAGGTTACGGTAACCGCACCATATAATACGGCAATCCGGCTCGCCAGACGTTTATGAAGCCTTAGTAATTACGTCGATACTACCACGCAAATGTACTATAGGTAGGCATGGACAAATTGGAATTTATTCAATACCTACTCATCATTGACTACATTTAAACCACGGTGGGTGATCTACATATAGAAAGGGAGCACCGCTACCTCTGAAAAGACTGATCCGAAACCAGCTAAATGAATGCAGCTGAATCCCAGTATTTTACACGAAGCGTCTGCCTCTCTGATCTCCACAACCAAGCAGTACTAGACTGAGGACGCGCGGGGCCTGTAGCAAATTTTATCGAGGGGCCCTTGATCTGATATGGGTTCTTAAATATAAAGTAGTAAAAAAAATATTCAATACTCAATACGTTTACTTGCCATCAACGTTTAGAAATATGTAAAAAAATTGTCTGACGTGGATTGTCTTAGTCGTCAATATTCTCGAAAAATTTAGCTTAGGCTCGAATACGCGTCGGCCCGTTTTACGCGTGGCCCGTAGCAATTGCTACTCTTGCTACGTGGTTAATCCGGCACTGTAACCCAGTAATTTGCTGTCAGACTTTCAGTATTCTACTAAAGATCTACAAATGACAGCCGGTGCTTTCCGAGTTTTTTTTTGTATGCTTGTAACGAGATTACTCCGCCAATTATGAATTGATTTTGATGATTCTTTTTTTTTGGTAGGTCATACTTCAGAGGTGGTTCCATGTAAATTTTATTAACTTTGCTTTAGTAGTTTTCGAGTTAGCTTCAATAATATGTATTTATCCCACCCAAGAGGATGATGTTATAATAATAATTTCTTGTCACTGTTATTTACATATGAGGTAGTGGTATTTGAATTTGCGTGGGGTAGGTAGGTACAGTCAGCATCAAAAGTTGATGACCACATTTAGATTTCCTAATCGATGTACACCGTATTCACTATTATCACTTCACTACACAGCGATTTTGAAAAATCTAAATGTGGTCATCAACTTTTGATGCTGACTGTACCACAACCAAAAATGAAAAAGAAAAACTTATTACAAAAAAAATACATAAAATACACATTGACAAATTAGCCAAAAGCCTCGTATTCAATATTCAAAATGAATAAAAGTTTGATAAATTGCACTGCCAATTCCTTGACAATTCAAAAGTGGTAAATGGTTTAATTGAAATAAATGCTTTGAGTTTGAGTTCATTTGTTACGCTTTCACGCTAAAACGGCTGAACGGATTCGGAAGAAATTGCACATGGGTTTGTACATTGGCTACTTTTTATCCCGGTAGTTAAATTTTTATTTCGGTAGTATGTTCACGTGGAATAATTTCCAACATCCTCTCGTAGCCACGAGGAAAAGCTTATTTAAGCTAAGATCTTTTAGCTACAATTTTTTATCGAAATTCTGCCTCAGAGGGGATCAAAGGAATAGCGGATTTCGAATTGAGTAGGTGTTAGTATAAAGGTGCAGCTCCACAGCTGCCCACGGCTAAGCTACGCATGTGTACTTAGCTGCGCTTAACGTTTTGTATAAAAATGTAGAACGGGAACGCCCACTACGACCCACGGCCACCGTTCGCACGGATGCTTGGTGTATAGCAAACAAATGAACCGCGCAGCTAACGTGGCGCACCTCTCCGTGCATATCCTATGTGCGCGATAGACTTTAAAGAAATTAGAAACAAAAAAACACGGCCAAGTGCCTGTCGGACCACACCCAATGAAGGGCGTCCGTATTTGGGATGAATTTATACCAACAACGAACTTAACATTGTAGTTGAAAAACTTCTTACCCCATAAACTGCAAATGTAAGTTTGTACGCACAATACTTAGTGATTTACCATATTTGTACGCACAATACTGAGTGATTTACCATGTTTGTACGCACAATACTGAGTGATTTACCATGTTTGTACGCACAATACTGAGTGATTTACCATGTTTGTACGCACAATACTGAGTGATTTACCATGTTTGTACGCACAATACTGACTGATTAACCATGTTTGTACGCACAATACTGAGTGATTTACCATGTTATTTTAAGACCTGACTTCTTATAGATTTTTCTGTAATCAATGAGTAAAGAACCGTACCTATTCTGTATTTTTTTTTTTATTAAAAAAAAAACAAAATTCAAAAGTCATTTATTCAAACTAGGCTGAGAATCAGCACTTTTCGAACGTCAAAATTACATAAGACAGTTCCCCAAAACGCCCACCCTTCACCACTTCCTAGTGCATTAGCTGGGAAGAAGAAGTGGCGCAACAAACTGCCCAGCAGCACAGCTGTCTGTTCAGTTAGACCAGCAAAAAAAAAAAGAAGTATATAATAGTATTCAAAATAATTTACATTACGCAACACAAAACATAATTTAAATTATTAGCCATATGTTAGCTAGCACACGCCAATAAACCACACAATATCATCGAGAACTATACTCAGGCAGAAAAAAAAACTAAACGTAAACAGAACTTAATATCTTAATAAAAGCCTCCAGGCATAAAGGGCGTGCCCGTTTACATATAGTTGTAACTGGAAGTTATAAATGATAAACTAGGACCATCGAGATAAAATAAATAAAACAAACAGTTAATTACCTACTAATAACAATAAATAATATGATCAATTGTCGAGGTCACTAGCTAACCACATATTGCAATACAACTCATTAAAAAAAACATTGGAATGAGTAGATTATGTCAACAATAAATTAAAATAGCTTGAATTATAAAGTCAAAAAAAAAAAAAACTCATAGGTATCACTTGTCAGTAGGTAATCTGGAGAAAGAACATAAACATTGTCTTGAGTTAATCACAGCGACCAACTATTCTTATCATTTAAGTAGTCGTTGATAGAATAGTATGCCTTTGAACAAAGCTTGGATTTTACTTTCGTTTTAAACGCATTAAAAGGCAAATCTAGCAAAGAAGAGGGTAGCTTGTTATAAAAGGTTATACTCGCACCAAGCCCAACAAATGAGTTATGAACCTTATGAAGCCGGTGAAATGGAGCTCGTAGTTTGTCCTTATTTCTAGTGTTAACATTGTGAAAATCACTGTTTTTAGTGTATAAGTGTATATTTTGCCTAATATATAAGATTTCATGATGGCCCAGTGGTTAAGGCCTCGCCTCTCATGTACGAGGTTGTGGGTTCAAATCCGGGCAAGTACCAATGTGACTTTTTCAATTCATATGTACTTTCTGAGTTTATCTTGGACATTACTGACATCGGTGAAAGAAAACATCGTGAGGAAACCTGGACTTATAGTTAATATAAGTCTGCAATCACCAACCCGTCTTGAGCAAGCGTGGTGATCAATGCTCGTGCCTTCTCTGTATGTGAAGAGGCCTTTGCCCTGCAGTGGGACAGTAACAGGCTGGTATTATTATTATTATATAAGATGTTGGCGAAGTTGAATTGAGATGCCACGGTGAGGATACCAATATCTTTGAAAAAATCTCTCAGAAAAACTCTGGCACCTAGCTGGTAAATAGCTCGAACAGCTCGTTTTTGAAAGACAAATATATTTTGAATATCAGCAGCTTTGCCCCACAGCAGAAGACCGTAGGACATAACGCTATGAAAATAACTAAAATAGACTAACCGAGCCGTATCGACGTCAGTGTATCGTCTTACTTTCCTGACGGCGTAGGCGGCCGAACTGAGCCTTCCCGCTAGGCTCGATATATGTGGGCCCCAATGATGTTTGGCATCTACTGTTATGCCCAGAAAAACTGCCGAGTTTACAGACTCAAGCACCTCTTTATCTAAGACGATGTTGGGTCCTAGATTTCTAACATTTGGTAGGGCGAACTTTACACATTTCGTTGTCTTAGCATTGAGAACTAGGTTATTTGTCGTAAACCAATCCGTAACCATTGAGAGTGCACTGTTTACATCGTCGAAATTCAAAATTCGTCAAAATTTTTGGATCAGTAGTTTCGGAGATAAGTGACAAATGGTCAATTTTAATATATTTTCTTAAATAACTATACAACTGTTTATTTTGAAATTATAAGAAAATATGTTTGAAAACCTCAAAGTGAGCCCTTTTATTTGATAGGTCATACGGTACAAAGTTTTTTTTTTTTTTCTTGTTTGCCTCCCAAAAGTGACCCAAAATACAAAATTAATTCGTTCAAAATTCATTTATTTACGTTACACGTCCGTGTTTGGGTCACAGAAATTCATATGTGTACATGTCAACTTAGTCGGGCCATTAGATTCGGAGCAAATTGGCTGTGACAGACAGACACAAGAGTGATCCTATCAGGGTTCCGTTTTTTCATTCGGACGTACGGAACCCTAAACGGACTATGCTTATGATCACATGCACGATAGAAATGAAAACTTAACGTAGCTGATGTCGACTGGAGCCGAGTATACACGATTCTGCGTTACCGACCCGAGCGTGACGGTTCAGTAAGAGCGCAAATAGCGCCTAAAGAAGTTTTCACTTCAAAAGGCATCTAACATTTCCTTCCTTTGACACGTCTAATAAAAAACAAATAAAAATAACGCACTTATAAATAGGAAGGATAACTTCTAAAGGTGTTATAAAAATAATATCGAGTACAGTCGGTGACAGATTGTGACGCATCGACTTTGTGGCGGTCAAAGTAAACAGTAATTATTGGTGTTGACTGTACTACTTCGAAAATGGAAGTCGATTTTTCTCTTGTGTATTGTGACATTTGTAATTTCCGTAAGATTAAAATTAAATAATGACTAGTACTCTCTCTAAAATAGTGCATTGGTTTAGTGTTAATAATTTACTTTTAAACGAGAAAAAGACTAAATGTATTAGATTTCTGACACCTAAAGTTAAGCAGGTGAAAACCAATGTACTAGTAAATGGGACAGTTGGTCGATTCTGTAAAAATATTAACGTGAAGCTTAGGTGAAGTGAGCGTGAAGTGAGCTGTCACTGCCACAGAATCGACCGGCAGGATGCTAGGGATTAACACTATTGACAGCTCACTTCACGCTCACTTCACCTAAGTTTCACGGTGATATTTTTACAGAATCGAACGGCAGAATTGGATCTTGTGGACACCACTGTGTTTTTAGGTATTACTTTGGATTCGAAGGTACAGTGAGGCCCACATATAACCAAATTGTCGAAGCGGGTGAGCTCTGCAGCCTACGCGGTGTATAAAATCCGTCTTTTGACTGATGTAGAAATAACACGATTAGTATATTTAAGGAAATGAACATAATGAAAGTCATGTCTCAATATGTATATGAGGACCTGATTTATTTAAAAAAGAATATTAATTTTTATTCTAAATACAGCGACATTCATAGCATAAATATTAAAACCAAAGATTTATTTATTGTGCCGAGGACTAGGCTCCAAAAAATTTGTAATTCATTTAAGTGCCAAAGTATACGTTTTTACAACAAATTCCCAAGCCATGTTAAAGAACTGAGCTTCAATAAATTTAAATCATTTATTAAACAGAAACTATGTATTATAATTAAATATATATATACTTAAAATATATGTTTATATATATATATATACTTAAAATATATATATATATATATATATATATTTAATTATAATTAAGAAGTAGCCTAATTATTCCCAAGCTTTTTTTAACTTTATAGAAACCTTTTTGACATAGTTTCTGTTTAATAAATGATTTATATATATAAATATTAATATAATATATATATTATATATTAATTATATATATATTAATAGCTAATGTACCACAAGAATCAAACAAGTGTTTTAGAATCAAGGACTACATGACACTATACGAGCTCATATAATTGTTTAGTTTATTTTATTTGACTGTAAGTCAATTTATTTTCATTTTATTTTCATTTATTATTGACATAATCTACTCATTACAATGTTTTTATTTTAAGAGTTGTAATGCAATTTGTGGTAATGTAAATAATTTTTGTATATGTACTATTGTATAGAATCAAGTTTTTCCTACTGAACAGACAGCTGTGCTGCTGGACAGTTTGTTGCGCCACTTCTTCTTCCCAGCTAAAGCACTAGGAAGTGGTCAAGGACGGGCGTTTTAGGGGACTATCTTATGTAATTTTGACGTTCGAAAAGTGCTGATTCTCAGCCTAGTTTGAATAAATGACTTTTGAATTTTGATTTTTTTTATGACTACTGAAACTGAATATTAATTAGACTTCAACAAAGAAAATCTTTTTTTTTTAACATTCCTTCATATCATCACGCATATAAAATATTCCCGGAAGGGTTGAGCAGAGGCTATTTATAGTAACCCACACATTTTGATAGGCATGTTGAAGTCCCAAAAAATATATTGAAAAAAAATATTTTTTTCTTTTCAGTCATTTTGAAGTCAGCTTTTATTGATTACTGTGTGAAACAGGCTAATTATTAAAGTCATCTGACGAAAGTGGGCAACGTCGCAAACAGATGTCAAATATTTCGCTGTTTTTATCAATTTGGCAATATTACTGTACGGAAATAAGAAATGTGGCTAACTAGTGAACTAGAAAATCACAAATATTCGCAACAAGTTTTCCGAAAAATGACACGAGGCTGACGTTTGATCAATTTTTTACAAGAAACTACTTTACATTTTAACATTTAAAAATATCATCAATATCGTTATATAGGCTACTTGCATGTGGCTTAACCACTTTTTTCAACTTCTATACAAAAATATAGCAGAAAAATAAAATGTTTTTTTTTTTAAACCTTGACTGTAATTATTTTTTTTCCTATTATTTAGCAAACCATATCAAGAAATGTAAAAATCACATTTTATTCCTCAGCTATCCTTGAATTAAAATCTATTTTTTATTTTATGATTATACAATATCTTCACTACGTAAATCAAAGGCGAAATAAACCATATTTTCGAGAGCGCAAAAATGATGCAACTAATAACAGGTGTTGTGACTGACTCGAATGGTTTAGCACCACGAAAACTGTACTTTTATACTTAAGTTTCAATTATTTCAAGCTTTTTTACAATTAGATAAGTTATTGACGAAAAGGAGTTTTTTTCGTGCACGGAGCCTTAATAAAAGATAACCCATGTTTGAAAAATGGGCCCTAAATGGTTTAAAAAATGTAATTAAACTACCGAGTATAAACTCCTGCGTACAGATTACAGACTTAGATTAAAATAACTCTTTTATTTGAAGGAATTGACCCGTTTCTATCTGATCTTCTTTAAAAAGTTTAACATATTAAATAATATGCCTTTTCATTCATATTTCTAAGCGGTTGGGTGGGTCATAAATGTGTGTGGCTCGTGGCTACGGTTGCCAACTTTTTTATATCAAATATAAAAAAAAAATTATGCCATTGCCTGTAAGAATATAGTAGAAGGTGAAAAAAATAAAAAATTGTAGGTATGTTTCAACATATTTTTTTTCTAATGTCTCATTAGTATAAGTGAAGCAAAAACTTTGTACCCCTTTTTACAAAAAATACGCGGACGGAGGAGTATGAAATTTGGCACAATTAAAGTTTATATGGAAGAGTACAGAAAACTAATATTTTTATATAATATACATTAGAAATAAATACAAATTAATAAAAAAAACATTACATACTACCATACGCTTGACACAAGATGGCTACCTTAGAATCATGACATTTAAATGAATTATGGTCGAATTTCGACCTCTGGGTGACCACTAATAACTATCATAACACTTTAAATTAAGGTTACGTACCCAAATACCATTTTAATTCGCTTTTATGAGATTACTACTGGCCCTATTGCGATCATGTCGCCATTTTGTTTGGAAATAAAAATGTTTTAGTTTCGCCTACTATAGTCTATTATTTTTTTTTATATAGTACCTAGTTAGGCCTCTAATATAGCAGAATATTTTTTATATATATATAGTAGGGTTGGCAACTCTACTCGTAAACCTGAACGAGCACAGATTAATACAGATTGGACACTCCAAAAAACATTTAAATAAAATGCGACTCTTGCTACGACACAATAAAGTGCGATTCAGGTCGCACAGCGCTAATTACCTACAGTTATATTCACCTAGAAGTTGCCTCTCTTCTATCGCGTGACTCTTATATCTTCTGACTACGTTACACTCACTGAATTGGCCCAACAAGACGGGCCCGCCGCGTACTTGTAGCTTCATACCTAAACTGTGGAGTGTGCCATCTGTATTCATCTGTGGAACAAGTTGGTTCACATTCTTTGTCGTGAATTTCAGAAGAAAATAAATAAGTAGTAGCAGAGTATAGTATAAGAGAGGGGCTCGTGGCTAAATTATAACAGCCGCACGCGTCGATCGAAGGTTCAACTACGTTTCCCGCTGTCAGTCCGTGAACGGCTGACCATCTATTACATATCGAGACCTCTCCGTGCCTCGGAAAGCACGTTAAACTGTTGGCTCCGGCTGTCATTCATAGATCTTTGTTACGGGTAGTTAGAAGCCCAAAAATCTGATAACTAGTCTTACCAAGGGGTATCATGTTACCCAGTAACTGGGTTGTGGAGTTCAGATATACAGTCGCTACATGTTATAAAGAGCAGTATTCGATTAGACTGGAAGCCGACCCCAACATAGTTGGGAAAACGCTAGGCAGATTGATTTTAGTTGTATGTGAAGGAGCTCGTCCCAGTTTATATGTTGATAATTTGACCTATATATCATTATGTTTAAGGAGTATGTTTTTGATTTTATGTTATACAAATAAATGTATTTTTTTATTTAAAAAAATGAGTTATTACCGTATGAGTGCCATATTATCTATTCGTACCACCGAGCATCGATATTAAACAAGGTTTAATTGAAATAACTGAAAACCTCTGAAGGGGTTATTGTATTCGTCATTAATGTGTTTTTTACTATAGAAATCATAAAAAATCAATCATAGTCAAGTATAAAAAAATCCATCATATACTAGTACTAGTAATTTCGGAATTATGTTAAATAGAAACGTATATGCTTTACCCTTCTTTGTGGTCGGGTAATTCATAAAATATTATGAGGATTAGAAAAAACTAATCCTCGCTATATGGAATTCAAAATAGAGTATTTAAAACTTACATTTCAGCACTTTATTCCTTCCTATCTTTTTTTTTAAAGTTTGTGGTTATTGAAGAGTAAACTCAAGACAACAAATGAAGTTATTTAATTAATAAAATTAACAACTACAGTAACTAGTACAAGTTTTGTGGCATCTGTCTTTAAGAATCGTACTATTTACTCACTTCGAAAAGAGCAAACTTCTTGGGAATTAATAAGGGGTTTTAATTTAAATCAATGTTTTAGTTCGTGTTTTTCACCCCTAAGAATGAATTCTTCATTATCTCCTATAAATTATTAGACAAAAATCATATAACAAAGGAGTATTTTTAAATATTTCATTATTTGCTCCAGAACTACGTACTTTTAACCCCTCCAAATATCTTAAGCATATAATAATATGGTTTAGTTCACAATAAAATTCAAACATCTCTGACTAAAACAAGCATTGATTTTGAAACCTTAAAAAAAAACTTTTTCCTCAAAATAATACTATCAATGGAACTATTTTCCATTATAATAAAAAATTTACTTACGTGAAAGTTCAAACTGACACACTAATGTTTTCTTTAATTTTTTAAAGGCGACAACTGATACACAGGGTGCGGAGATACTGTCCGGTGGCAGCCTACTGTATCGTTTATATAGGGGGTGTAGCGCTGCGAAGCATTGCGGTGAAGGCTGTATGATGAGCGGAGCGGATAGATGAGCGATTTTAATTGAGTTTTGGATAGATTTTCTGATTTTGCCGAGTGATTATGGCTTTCAAAAAGTAACTGAATAAATGTAAGGTTTTTTTTCTTCTTGTACTTTTGGTATATTTGGTGCTTTAGCTTAATTTTCAAATGCTTAGGGGGTTTTCTGGGTTCGATGCCTACTGTAATTATTTGGCTTGGTCGTAAAGAAATCAGTAACAGCCTGCAGTCGGAATTTGTGACTGAGCTACGGCGAAAGGCTCATCCCAAACTCAACCCAAACTCAAACCATTTATTTCAAATAAATCAATTACACGTACTTTTGAATTTTCAAGGGGTCGGACAGTCAGAAATATGAAGCTAGTTGCCAATTCCAACGCGTAGTAGGTTCCTATGGAGAAGAACGGGCAAGAAACTCCACGGACACTCTTTAAAATCAGAATATTTTTACAAAATATTGGTTACATCAACCATGTTGTAATATACATGTGAGAACAATGTAGAAAGACGTGCACGTTAAAAGCGTCCGTAATAAAAAACAAAAACAATTAAATAATTAAAATAAATTCAAATAAGCCGTGACAGCTAAGAGATGACCAGTCCCCACAGACGGCGCCCGTTCACGAACATAACGATCCCCTCTATATGGGACTTATATAATTATAATAATATGAATCACGCGCCTCTGCCTACCTTTCCAGGCGATATAGGTGTGGTGTTATTTTGGATACCTAGGTGTTAAATGGTGCTATGCAATTCCCATAGTCTTCCTGAAAATTTTCCTCACCAAACGAAAAAGCGTCTAAAACGTTCTCGTAGAAGCACTCTTTGACTGCGGTTACCTCAGTGGAATTACTTTTGTTCATATCACCAATTTATGTAATAATTTAATTCATAATTATTGCATAATAGTTTTTCTATTGTTAATATATGATTGACTGATAACAAAGGGATACAGCATCAATTATCATCATGGAATCGCTTTGAAACTCCATTGTGTATCGATTAGCGTATCCAAAAATTACGCTTAGCGAAAAGCGTAACATCGATTTGAAACAAAAACTAAACGTTTTTGCCAGTAGTATGGAATTCCATTTATTAGGGGGAGAGGCTAAACAAACGATAATTATTATTCTGACAGTTGAGCTCCATGATTACTGACAAACGCTTGCACTGACTGAACAGGTCCACTCAAATCTGTGTGGTTCTTTCTTCAAAAGATAATTTCAGACACTAATCTACATGATCCTCATACGGCCTGACCAAGATTATGTCTGGATTTTAAAAGAGAGTCTCTGAGTTTGTTTCGACCTTTCTTAGAGTTGTCAGATAGGAAACGCCGAACTCATCTAGCTTATAAAAAGAAAAAAATACGAGTAAAAGTGATTCCGATATCCTATTTACAGAATAAACAATTTTATTTCATTTCAATTCATTTCAGTTCATTTCAATTCATTTCAATTCAATTCATTTCAATTCATACATAAACTCACGCCATCTTCCCATGGCGTAGGCAGAAACTACAAAACACCACCTGTTATGGTGGTCCTTACATACTTCTTTTCCTTCGTTTACGTCCATACATCTGGTCATACACGCAAACCGGTTGCGAGTATTATGCACCTGACCTTTCTGAAGAACATCACCAATAAGTATATGTCCTTCTTGGGAGGCCTATGTCCAGCAGTGGACGTCCTTCGGCTGAAATTATGAGGTCCTTCATGGATGTCCTACCGGCGTTGGACTCACAAGAAGACGCACCCTTGTGTATGCTCTTTACCGACAACATAGTTCATGTCGGTGAAGATGAACCTGAGATCCAGAGCAAATTGGAGAAATGCCCACAGAAACTGGAGGATCAGCAATACCGCACGCTTCTCCCGGTCTACTCAGACTTTCGGTACATGGATTCTCTCGTGCAAAGCGATGGCGAAGTAGACCGGTCTGTTAAGCACATAAGTGACACTGGATGGATCAAATGTCGGCAGGTCATGGGAACAATCTGCGACTCCCATATTCCCGATAAACTTAAGAGGATGATTTATAAAACAATGATGAGACCAGCTGTCTTGTATGGATCAGAATGTTGGACCACAAAAGGAATGAATGAAAGGCAACTGCATGCAGCGGAGATGAGAATGCTAAGAGGGGTGTGTGGTGTTACGTGAATGGATAGGATAAGAAATGAGTGTATATGAGGAAGTCTGAAAGTGGCACCGGTGACTGAAAACTGTGTGCAAATCGGTTGTCATGATATGGGCATGTTATGCGAAGGTGTCAGGAAAATGTCGCAGGCAAGTTTTGAGTATGAATGTAGTTGGCTATAGGAGTAGGGGAAAACTAGAGAAACGATGGATGGACTGTGTGGAAGATCATATGGATAGGGTGACTACCGAGATGACGACTAATAGAGAAGTGTGGAAGACAAATATATGTTGCGCCGACCGCAAATAAATTGGATAACAAATATAAGATAAGATCATTAAGGACGAGAGAATGATGATATTTATTTATTTCTTCTAACCGAATCAAGTTTTTCTAACTGAACGGTCAGCTGTGCTGCTGGGGAGTTAGTTGCGCCACTTCTTCTTCCCAGCTAACGCACTAGGAAGTGGTGAAAGGCGGGCGTTTTGGGGGACTGTTTTATGTAATGTTGACTTTCAAAAAGTACTCAAAAATTCTCAACATAGTAGTTTTTTTTTTTGGCTTCTGGTTTGATTCCAGAATGGAAAAAGTATTTGCTAGGTCTAAAACTATATTGTTACTTTAACCTATTCTATAAAATGCACAATATTTGTTCAATCACGTTCTCGAAAACGGCTCTAACGATTTCGATGAAATATGCGAGAGGGGTTTAACGGAGACGAAAATTCGATCTAGCTAGGTCTCATATCTGGGAAAATTCGTTTTCTCTATTTTCACCCGAGCAGAGCTCGGTCGACCAGGTACTGCTTTTAAACTGTACTACGGCCCAAGTTGTAAAGTTTAAGTTAAAACATCGTGCATGCAACGATTTGCGAGCCGGTTGCGAAATTTGAAGAAACAAGCTACATATAAGCTAGGGTTGATTTCGACGCGTTCAAGAGCTGTCAGTGTACAATATTCCATATTTTTTTTGACACTGACAGCTCTTGAACGCGTTTAGATGTGCTGAACGCGTTCAATTTCGTTGGCGCAATCCGCACTTAGTAAGTCGCTCATGTGTTCAGCCGGAAGGCATTTTGTAGTAGCAGTACGTCAGTTGAATATCTAAACTTTCATACTTAAACATAAAGATTAATTTCAGTTCATTTATTTCGAAATGTTTACACTAGATTAAATTAAATAACTAACTAACTGACTTTACATAAAAACAAAAAGAACACACACACACACTGACACTTAGTACGAATTTCACCAATTAAACTGAACGCGGTCAGCACATCTAAACCGATATCAAGAGCTATCAGTGTCAATATTTTAAAGAAAATTATAACACTAACAATACTCTTAAACGTAATTTATGTGTTAATCAAATAATGTATGTGTTGTGTTCAGTTTCATTGGTGAAATTAGCCCTTAGTAGTTCTTATGATCAAATCAAGCCAATGTACTATTAACATTGGCTTCATTTGAACATAAGAACTACTGTGGCTGCTTCCACACCTACAGTTTCCCAGAAGAGCGTTGGCCGTCACATAGCGTCTGCAATTTGCCGGCGAATGACTGGCTGACGGACGGACGGACTGTCGGCGAGTCACTGAAACTTTATTTATGAAAGTAAGTTGGTGTGTTTTCGTAGAAAGCGTTTTTTGACATCGTAAAGTCAAACCCCGGTGCCATCATTTGCATGACAGCCGTGGCCTTTATATGGCGGCCACCGCCCCTCTACGAACCCGTAGCTTTACTCGTGTTTCGCTTCGCAAAAACGCTATCGCTTATCACTACCTCACTACCACTAAGAGGATGTGAGAACTAGAATAAAAATTCATTCGCGCATACTTTTAATAGATTTTCCGGAATAACTTCAAATTGTCGATCGTTATCTGATGTCGATATAATGATCCTTGATCAGATGTTGATGTTTTTATAGTTTAGCTTTCTGTAAATGCATTATTAACACCATATTTTAGAAGAAATAAAAAATAAGTTTATTTCATATAACCATTTGGCTTACATTGCATGTCGAGGAGTCTCCATTTAAGCATAGAAGAAGAAAAACCAGTCAGAAGAAGTAGACCAACCAGTCTTACTGAACGAATTTAAAACTTCATTCCGTTTCTTTGAATCGTCTGAAGATGATAGAGGCCGAGTCATTTTTTAAGTGTTTAGTGCAAATTTAATTTAGTGATTTTTGGTGCAAGTGGGCGTAAGTGACCAAAAATAAAATGTGTTAAGAAAACATTACACATCACCATACACACACATCACACACACACACATTACAGACACACACACAACACACATTACACCACCACCATCCACTAACATTAATTTTGTTTTTTGTGTATTCTTTTGTTTATTTGTAATATTTATTTGTTCTTCGTGTGTTTCATTGTGGGCTAGCTTATACACAGACATGATCATTGTGGACCCTGTCGGGCACAGCGAAGTAGCAGAGAGCAAGAGGTCTTTAATCTGATGAATCCTAACTATACAATATTATAAATGCGAAAGTGAGTTGTTTGTTACACTTTCATGCTAAAACGGCTGAACGGATTTGGATGAAATTTGTCACATGGGTAGACGATGACCTGGGTTAGGACATAAGACACTTTTATCCCGATATTCCCACGGGATCAAGACAGTTGAAACCGTGGAGTGTAGCTAGTTAGTTGATCATGTAATTTACAATTCCTCTGTCTACCCCTTCGCACAACACAGGCGTGATGTTATGTCATGAATTTTCATGAAAACCGCTTTCGTCAAACAAATTTGTGACCATACATTTTTATAAGAATCACCGCCTCGGACACCTAAAACAACGGAGTCTAAAAATGTGATATTTGTGTCTATAAATTATTTCAGCTGATTTCAGCAATGCCCATGGGGGTAGCAAAAACTACAGAACGCCATCTGCTGCGATCCTTACAAGGAGTATGTCCTTACATACTTCTTTTCCTTCGTTTACGTCCATTCATCTGGTCATACACGCACGTCGGTTGCAAGTACTACGCACCTGACCTTTCTGAAGCACATCCCCAATAAGGCCAGTATATGTCCTCCTAGGAGCAGTGGTGGCCCCGACTTACGAGTTGTAAGTCATGGGATGAAACCCAAGCAGGCGTTTTACTTTGAGTAAATAATTTCATCACCACTGCTCTCAAAACGGTGAAGGAAAACATCGTGAGGAAACCGGCATGTCCTAGAACCAAAAATTCGAAGACATGTGACATCTACCAACCCGCACTGGGCTCGCGTGGTAGGTTACGGCCCACTCCCTCTCTCAGAGAGAAGGCCTGTGTCCCAGAAGTGGAACATTATTGGCTAATTATAATTATGATATGTCCTCCTGGGACGTTCCCTCTCGGCGCCCTCAGCAAAGCTGTTCGACAATAAAGTCTCCAAACATAGATTTTTCCTTGTATCGTAGATGCGTTTATCGACATAATTCTCTCTTGCACAAACACCTACCCGGAACAACAGCTATCTGAAGGCAATACAAATATTTATCGTAACTTAATTCTATATGTTTATAGGTACCTTTTTTTTGTTTTCAGGGAAAGCCCGCCTTTTGAAAGGCGGGCTTTGGAGATAAGACTGGGAGTGTGGGATTTTTACCTCAGTGGTTAATAGTAGTTTTTGAAACTGTTGCATAATGAGGGGTATTATTAAAATACTCGAGTGATACTATTACTTAATACCTAGTTATGTGCAGTTTCATAGACTATTTCATCTACTCTCATACATACAGATTGAACCTACTAAATAGAAGATCCAACTTAAATAATAATAATAATAATATCAGCCTATTATTGTCCCACTGCAGGGCAAAGACCCCTTCTCATACAGAGAAGGCACGAGCATTGATCACCACGCTTGCTCAAGACGGGTTGGCGATTGCAGACTTATATTAACTTATAAGTCCAGATTTCCTCACGATGTTTTTCCTTCACCGATGTCAGTAATGTCCAAGATAAACTCAGAAAGTACATATGAATTGAAAAAGTCACATTGGTACTTGCCCTGATTTTAACCCACAACCTCGTACATGAGGCCTTAACCACTGGGCCATCATGACATTATGAAAAGAATCAAGTTAAAGATCAAGAATAAAAAAATCCCATGAAATTCAATACAACAAATCGTATGAATGGCGCCTGCATCCAGCACACCACTGCGCATGCGCTAGAGCGGTGCTGATGCCCCCGTAACGTTCCATCACAAGTTGATGGAAACTCTTTGGTGAAATTAACTTCTTGGATTTGCCCTAAATCGTAATAGACAAAAAAAAATGTTTTATAGAATTATTTTGTTTTCGAAAAAGTGTTTTAATACGATTATATTTTTAAACAGTATTGTGTTTATAAAGCACGTCAATATAAACTCGTTTTGAAGTTTATAATTCGAATATTACAATAGGAGAGTAGATAAAAGAAGAAAAGTAGTAGTATAGTATGCTGGAAGAGATTTCTTTACAAATAAGCATCACCTTTGTACGTATTTTTCTGTTCTTTTCTTTTTGTCTGTATATATGTGTGTACATAAATGGTTAAATAAATAAATAAATAAAAATATATAATATAAATATTATTCATTTAATAGTATACTATTTATTGTATAGAAAATCAGGGTACATTTTCTACACAAACATAACTTGTATGACGCATTGTCGGTCCGTGATTCCGTATATAAAAATACCTTTAAGATTTTATTAACACATCAAAACTTATCTGAAAGGACATCTCACATATCACAAATTAATATTTTTATATGAATTATAATTTAAAATCGATATATAGCATCCTGTCGTTGTCACAATGTTTGTTTACACTATGCTAATAATGTTTCCAATAATTGTGTAATATATTTAAAAAAATCTGCCTAGCCATTAGGGTCGGCTTCCAGTCTAAACGGATGCAGCCGAATACCAGTATTTTACATGGAGCGACTGCCTGTCTGACCTCCACAACCCAGTAACTGGTTAATACGCTACTATTAACCAGTTACTGGGTTATGGAGGTCAGACAGGCAGTCGCTCCATGTAAAATACTGGTATTACTGGGGTATCTTACTGATTGTCAGACTTTCGGGCTTCTGACGACCCGTAACGACTGTTAAAGATCATGAATGACAGCCGGGACCAACGGCTTAACGTACTTTCCAAGGCACGAAGGAGTCTCGGTATGTAAAGATGTCACCCATCCACAGACCAACCACGGCAAGTATAGCTTAACCTGATGGGTTGACACATGCAGCTCCCAGCACGAGCTCCTTAATATAATTGTGAAATATATAAAATAAACTTTAAAATATAATAACTACATGGGCATCCCATTTTTCGTCTTGCTGGTCGCAAGCGCAACAACGCAGCGGGCTCAATTCTCAGGTCGGAGAAAGTGTTATCAGGTTTTTCTATCAGGAATTTCTCAGTAGCAGTTCGGAGTTTGAATTTGTGTCCGATTGACGGCAATAGGCTCGCCCCCTATTACATGGGACTTAACTATAACTGGCAAAATGTGGGTGTACTAAAGGTACCGCTCTGGCTAACCTTTGGCGGAAAACTGGAGTGATGTTAGGAATCAAACCTGCCAGTTTGTGTTAATCTGTAAAATTCCCTTGGAACTTCCCTCAAGTGATCGCATACAATTCTAAAGCGAACTCATTTGTTTTTAGGGTTCCGTAGTAAACAAGGAACCCTTATAGTTTCACCATATCCATCTGTCTGTCTGTATGTCGGTCTGTCTGTCTGTCTGTCTGTCTGTCTGTCGGTCGGTCTGTCTGACGGTTAGTACTAAAAAGCTGTAATTTGGCATATGTATACATATTAATCACGCCGACAAAGTGGTAAAATAAAATCAAGAAAAATATATATTTTTAGGGTACCTCCCCTACACGTAAAGTGAGGATGTTTTTTTTTTCTCATCTACCCCATGGTGTGGGGTATCGTTAGAAAGGTCGTTCAAAGATTGAGAGTTTGTCAGAACCATTTTTGGATTCAGGGGTCCGTTTGCACAATATTAAGCTTTTATCTGATTTTTTTTGTTAGACTCGATTGGTCCCCACCCCTGCCAGCCAAACAGTTGTTCTTGGATTTGTGAAAAAATTCACAGCAGTAGTATATATAACGAAATTAAAAGAAAAACTATCAGAACTAAGTAGCCTGTACAGGTTAACGAGTAATAATCAACCAACTTAAATTTTCAGTTTGAAAAACTTGATCTCCCATACATTCCGAATGGGAGAACACGTTTTTCAACTACAATGTTAAGTTTGTTCTTGGAATAAATTCATCCCAACTACGGAACCCTTTATTGTGCGTGGTCCGACACGCACTTGGCCGGTTTTTCATAAAGTAAATCATCGCAGATTCAAAACAAGACACCGTTCGAATTTCAAAGTGATGTCAGCTTTATCTCGTAGATCATCACTCCCAGAGACACAGCTAAAATAGTTATTTATGCTACAAGTAAGTGGAAAATAGGTGATTTCAGACGAGTTCAGACGAGTGGCATTTTTATTCACGAGCGACGGGCGAGTCGGAAATAATCTTACGCACGTGTATCATACAACGTTTTACTATGCATTGTGCTACGAAAAAAATATATTATATTGAAAAATTAATTTATTGATCAAAATCTAAATCTAGACTCACTATGAAGTATTCGTTTTATTGTACCTTTTATATGAATGATAATCTGTACTTAACTAATTTATAAAACTTTTCTCAAGTAATTAAAAAGTCTTTGTGTCTGAAGACAGAGCAAAAAAGAAAAAAAAAAGAAAATTACAAAGCACTAGTGTGAAAAAGAAGCACTTTGCGCACAATCTGGCTGCTTAGAAAACTCTCTTTTCGAGCACATGCATTGTAAAGTCTTTTAAGCCTGTAATTTCAGTAGTTCACCTCTCAAATAAAAAAAATATAGGTATATATTTTGGACCTAACTTGCATACATTTTATAAACCTGCCAAACTGCGTGACAGTTTGTCGGCAGGATTAGCGCACGTCTTAAAACATTTGGTATAAATAACCTAATTAAACATCTAAGTAGGTAGGTACATACAAATAGTTCAAATGGACGGTAAGAATATTTTGTTCAATAGTTCAGTTCAGTGCTCAACCGATTAATTTTGTTGTCATATGTTGCAACCATTTCATTCAACAGTTCAACCTTTAATTTACTACCCAGTGTTCGCCTGCTAATTACACCATTATTTATTTATTTATTTAACACTTTACACACAAATGTACATAGGCGGACTTAATGCCATAGGCATTTTCTACCAGTCAACCTTTGGGTGATGCAGAGATAAACAGTGGTAGGTGCAATAACGAAAATTGTGGAATAAATATTTATTTTAATATACATATACCTATTAACCTATATATATAATACAATATAAATAAATACAAGAACAGATAAATACAGATAAATACACGAATGTACTAACACAAATAAGACAAACAATGGGAAAACATTACCGTTGTGATGATACTGCCAGCTTCTTACGAATGTGCTCGCGAACTTTAACTTTAAAGGATAATCGGTTGGTTGCCATCCTGATTTCCTGGGGGAGCGCATTCCACAAGGATATAGATTGAACGAAGAAGGAAGAGTGAATGAAGTCAGTGCGATGAGTGGGATATTGAAGAAGACGATTGTGTGATGAACGTAGAGTTTTGTTGTGGTTTGCGCAAATGTACTGAAAGTGGGGGGCTAGATAACTAGGGGAAGAGGGAGAGTCAAGAAATGAAAACAAGGTGGTCAGCGCCCTTTGCTCTCTGCGCTGCCGTATGGGCAACCACTTTAGAAGGGATCGATGCGCAGAGACGTGATCATATTTACGAAGATTGAAAACGAATCGAATGCAATTATTGAGAAGACGGTCTAGTTTGTCGAGGAGATCTGCATTCAGGTCATAATAGCACACATCACCATAATCGATGATAGGGAAAATTAAGGACTGCACAAGCATTGCCTTGGTACTTGATGGTAATAAATTTTTTAGTCTGTACAAAGCCCGCAACGTTCCAGTAACCTTCTGGCTAACCCTAGCGACTTGAGTACGCCAGTTCAGGGTCCCATCGATGTGTAAGCCTAGGTTCTTCACGTCAGTGCTAAATGGAACGATCGTACCGTTGAAGAGAACTGGTGGCAAGGTTGACTCATATACCTTACAAATACTACGAGGACTCCCAATTATAATTGCCTGACACTTAGTAGGGTTTACTGCAACACCAAATTATCTCCTTCCTCAAGGAACAACGCAATGGTTCTTGGAAGCAGAAATAATATAGAAAGTATGATGATAATAAGGAACTGCGAATGGACTGTGTGAAAGATGATATGGCTAGACAAGGGGGGGAATAGACTGCCGAGATGAAGACCAATAGAGAAGTATGGGAGAAAAAGCTGACCACAAATAAATTGGGGTAGAGGCAGGAGATTGATAATGGTGGTGTTTCACGAAAGAAGCAGTGATAACCTAATGGTGTGACCGTCAAATTCAAATTCAAAAGTCATTTATTCAAAATAGGCTGAGAATCAGCACTTTTCAAACGTCAAAATTACATAAGACAGTCCCCCAAAAAGGCCCACCCTTCAAGTCCTAGGTCATAGTTGAACTGCCAAGTCATAGGTCTCGGTATCGAACGCAAGGCACGCACCTCTGACTTTTCGGATTCATGTGCGTATTGTTTAATAGAGATTTTAAGAACAATACATTAGACGACGTATATTTAGTAATCTTATCCGGTTAACTGTTCTTAAAGAGTCTTAAACCCTGTAAGAAATCGACACGTGTTTCACCTCTCATCCTCAGGATGACGATTGACTTGTTGCGAACCCGGACCCGACGTGTCCACAGTCGGGTCCGGGTGAAACACGTGTCGATTTCTTACAGGTTTTAAGACTCTTTAAGAACAGTTCAGCGGATTAGGTTTCTAAATATACGTCGTCTATTGTATTTTATAATGGATTTTCGCAAAGTCACGCCTGAGTCAATTAAGTAATAGGGATGTTTCCATCACTCTGATAATAAAAATCATTAGACACGTATTTTTTACTTTATAATATTAATAAAAAAGATAAAACGCATTAAAGTTGGAGAATTGGAGCTCGCTACGTCACAAGTCAGTATAAAATCTACCGGGGAGTGACGTCATGCCACATTTTAACTCAATGTATTGCCTTAATCCTTTGATTAGGTAAAAAAAGAAAAAATACGTGTCCAATACTTTTTAATAATCTATCTGACAGACAAAAAAAATCCTATTATCACTTGCTTAAAAAAGGGTGAAGGAAAACGTCGCGAGGAAACCGGTGGGAGAGTTATTTCTCGACGGCATGTGAAGCCAAGTCAGAGGCCCATGGGCGGCATAAAAACTTTAACACCGGGTAAGTCACTGTCGGTGAGTTCTGAAATCGACAATTAAAATATATTTTTCTTATAGATTGTGGTGCTTTAGTCCTCAACCAATCATGTGCAGTAAGGTAGCTCTAATGCCATTATTCAAAATCCTAGCCTCTAGCAAACGTACGTAATATTATTAGTTTATAATTACATGACTAAGTAGCGGTAATAATAAAATTACGAGCATAGTATTAATAAAATAACGTCATACCGAATCCGAGTTTTTTTTACACGTTTGTGTGCCTGAAAAAAGCAACAAGACGCATTTGTATGCACTTTTTAAAATATACTCAAGGAGGCTTGTCGCTGCATCTACATCGTCACATGCGAACTACTCCTCAAAGACCTGACGTCACACAAAATCCTGACGTCACACAAATCGTGCATCGCGCAATTAGAGTTTACCGCGCGAACAACATATAGGTATAAGACTATCCGACATCAATTGTTGGGCGATTACCCGCCAGACACGATACCCGTCTGGTCGAAGGATCTTCCCTTTTCAATAGAGTTTGAGTAAACTTTACACCCTGTTCCTCATGCCTTTACCTTCATTCTGCTCTTTGAAAAGCCTCCATAAGGATATTTCAGTATGTCCGATGCACCCTGGGCTCCTTACTTCTTCGTTTTTGGTGCCTCTCCCATTACTGAAGGTTGGCCATAATTTTGGGGTCCTTTCGTAAAGCTAATTAAAACCTACTAACACAATAAAAACAATACAGTACGGAGTTAGCAAGTGGGGTGAGAGTAGTGGTGGGCAAGTGATAGCGGCCCCGACTTACGAGTGGTCTTGGGTTCGAACTAAAACAGGCACTTTACTTTATGTTATTTTTCATCACCACTGCTCTCAAAACGGTGAAGGAAAACATCGAGATCGGAAAATTCGAAGACATGTGACATCCACCAACCCACACTCGGCCCGCATTGTGGATTACGGACTCCCTCCCTCTCAGAGAGAGGCCTGTGTCCCAGCGATGGGAATATAGGTTGATTATGTTATATAAGTGGGGTGCTCAATATTCGTCCTTTCTCTCTTTGAACAAAGATTTTTATAGTGGAAAATACAGGCTGATTAAGAGACGACAGGAAGAGACGGCATGACGTTGTCGCCTGGAATGGGGTAGGTCTCTGGTGTGTGACACACTTGCGCCATCTCAAGTTCCAAGCACGACGGGCTGTGCCTCAAGGAGCGCAAAACTATCACCTTATTGGTAACTCCAGCTATGAGCCGTTTGGGTTCGAAACGCTCGGGTTATGGGGCCCGAGTGCGCGTATCCTTTTTAAGGAAATTTCTCGCCGACTGGTCGACACTTCTCTTCACGTGAGCAGAGGACTGGTCTTTGACTAAAGAATTAGCTTTGCCATTCAACGTGGCGATGCTGCCAGTACTCTGGGCTCGTTTCCGAATGACAGCAATGCGGATGAGCACTTCGACACTTAGGTATTCATTTAATTTAGTACCTAGTGTAAATAGTTAGTTGTGTTAAATATTGTCTAAGTCACCGTATAATTATGAACTTTGTTAGATTATAATCTATCGGTATTATTTTTTGTGAACTGCAACATTGTGAACTGGCAACAAACTTGCTTGCGATGTAACGCACCTTGCGCTAATATTGAATAGCCTGCCTAGCTGCGAGCGACTTAGAAGTAGCGCTCGCCGGCCGCTGCCTCTGCACCGCCCGCTTCGCTCGGTCGTC
This sequence comes from Agrochola lota, assembly GCA_947364205.1. Classification (NCBI taxonomy): domain Eukaryota; kingdom Metazoa; phylum Arthropoda; class Insecta; order Lepidoptera; family Noctuidae; genus Agrochola; species Agrochola lota. The sequence goes on along the minus strand of OX376245.1, from coordinate 8,359,094 downwards.
TCACGCGCGGTTGATCATAATTCTAACCTAAGTTAACCCATTTCAGCTAGTTCTTACGGAAATAAGACCAATAGATTATAAACTAACGGTTCTCACAATCTTACGGTGATTTACATGTTTAAGCATTTTAGTGGAGGTATATGCCATAAATAAGACTAGTTTATAGGAAGTCATTACACTGATCTTGACTATAAATATAATGCATTTTAAACAGAAATCCACAGAATCTATGATGCTTCTAGAGGAAATGACAACTTGCTTATCTCACACATCTATAAAAATTATATTAACCTGATTTTATACCAAAACACTGTGAAAAACAAACGTAGCCCGCGGCTATCATTAGACTAATTAAATTATTGATATAATTCTTAGATAAGAGTTGTTTATTATTTTTATTTAAGTAATATTTTATTAATTTGTTATTATTGAGGTACCTACTTAAGTCGTATTTTGAGACGAAATTATCGTTATATTTAGTTTATGTTGTGTTTACATTGTGCAATAGTGTCATATTTTGTTATCTTATGTAATACATTACAAATGAGTAAGCTGTTTAAAATATATTTCTTTCCGGGGGGCTATCCGAAGTTGCTTGTTTAAGAATCAACTTTGAATAGTCGAATTAGTGTCTTTAGGTCCTGATTTTTTTTAATGACATATACGTCCTTGCTTGAGGGGAATTAAAGGTTCAAAACACGATAAATTTTAATTTTCTCGATCAAAAAAAAATCCGAAACAGGGTCGATTTCAAAACCATTTTTATCTCACTTCCTAATTACAGCGCAAAATGAAAATTGCATGTACGATTAGGTAATCGTATTTTAGAAGGTTGGATTTTTAAGTTGAATTTTTTTTTTTTTTATAAACCCAAAAGTAGTTAATCGAGCTTAAAAGGCTCGCGCTCAGAGTCCAAGTGTATTACTCTATGCAGTCCCGCGGAACGTCATCGAGGGTGGACCTGTGTATTTTTTTTTTAAATTACGCTCTCTGTGCTGTTGGACAAAAAAAATAAAATAAAAGGGGAACACATTAGTTATGCAATCACGATAGCTCAGAATCTCTTAATTATATTATAGTTTTAATTCATAATTTTGTTTTCGAAAGTGTGATTATTTCTATGAGTTATGATTATAATGATGTCGTATCTGTATGTATTTTACTGTGTGTACATAAATAATAAAATAAATAAATAAGATTTCTTGAATCCGTGATTTTATCGCATTGGCTCTGTGTGAACAATTTTCAGTTTTGAATACAATAAATCACTGTCACTAACACTAGAGTATACGATTAAATGTCGTTCTAAAATGACGATATCCTAAAATAATAGATTCGATAAATTATAGCTGTAACAATAGGTATATCACTTGACAATAAAGTACAGCAATTGTTACTTCATATGTAGCTCTCAATATTTACGGATCTTCATGAGCGGTGGGAAACATTCAAAACAAAAGAATGAATAAAGAATGTATGGTCACAGTATAAGCGAAACAGTAAGACCATTTTTAGCTACTTGATAAAAATCTTAAATTGAAGATTTTTGAAAATTCAGCCAATAAAATTATAGTTCGCCACTTTTGTAGGCGTAGGCTTAAATTCACTTGATAAAATTCTTAAATTCACTGACAGACAACGCACAAACTACGGCGCTGGGTACAGAAGCATGCAATTTTGCACAAGAGTTCCTTTAATAAGGAACGAAATTACGACTTTGGTATTTTCTATCAAAATTACATTTTGCGTGACTTTTGAGATACCCAGTAGAACCATTGCAATTTTAAACTTTCACCTTACTACAAAGGCGTGTTTATCTGAAACTAGTTTCGGTCCGTGACTTCGTTCGCGTTGAAGTCGTAAGACACCATAGTGGTGTCTGACGACTTCAATATACTAAAATATATTATGGAGGCTAGATTTTACAAAACTTCACTGTACAGTTTGTTTTGGTTTTGGTCTCGGCGACCAAAGTATACAGAGAGTTAGGACTGGTGACGCAGGAGCAAGCGACATAGAGTTGTCCGTGTGAGAAGCAGGTTAAAATTCTCTAGTTTTCTGATGAGAAGGTGGTTCTAGGTGCTCCGTCAATTGGTAGAAATCTAAAAGTGAGCAATTTACTGCAAATTGAGGAGCTATTCTTCATCACGCTGAAGATCCTCATGAGATCTTCACCAAATTTATATAAGACTAACTAAAGTTACTACAGAAAAACAGAACCATCGAAATCGGATCTCATACGGCGGGGATATCCAGTAGCCCCATTTTTGGAGGAAGTACCGCTCCAATCAAAAATAAAAAACAACCATCTTCCAAGAAAAAGTACTATAAAGTGAAAAATAACTGAAAATTTCGTTTTTTGCCACCGAATTTCAAGTTATTTTTCACTTTATAGAGGGGCTTGTGGCTAAGTAATAACAGCCACACGGTTCGATTGATCAGGTTACGCTACGCTTGCCGTGGTTGGTTCGTGGATGGGCGACTATCTTTACATATCAAGACCTCTCCGTGCCTCGAAAAGCAAGTTAAGTCGTTGGTCCCAGCTGTCATTCGTAGATCTTTGACAGTCGTTACGGGTCGTCAGAAGCCCGAAAGTCTGACAACCAGTCTTACCAAGGGGTATCGTATTATCCATTAACTGGGTTGTGCAGGTCAGATAGGCAGTCGCTCTATGTAAAATACAGGTATTCAGCTGCATCCGATTAGACTGGAAGCCGACCGCAACATAGTTGGCAATTGACAATGGCAGATGAGTGTACTTTACACTTTTTTGTGTTTTTTTTATGGAAAAGTTTTTATTTTTCAGTTTCTAGCTGTGGCCACCACACAAATTCGAATACCACTACCAGCTATGTAAATAACAGTGACAGGAACTTATTACCTATAACATCATCCACATACGTAGACTAAGTGCGAAAAATACGTATTATTTCAGCTAACCAAAAAACTACCCAAGGAAAGGTAATAAAATGTACATGGGACCATCGCGCAAGCTTACTTTAGCTACTAAAAAAATCGGTCCACAATTCATATTGATTCGATTCGATGGCCATACATAAAAATAAGGAAGTGTATAAAATGCGGCTAGCGCCATTTTCGGCATAATAGTGGCGCTGCCTCGGCCCGGCTAAAGTGCCGTAAGCATTGCATTGTCATTGTCACTGTCACATGTTATATTGTTGAGGTTAGTTCGCCGCCCTTTGTGATTGATCGTATTTGTTTTTGATAGTTATATCAAAAGGTGCCGCAGCAGTGGCCGGCGAGTGCCAAGGTCCGTTTAGGCACAAGAGAATGTAATGTTTTGGGAATGTGGTGTTTTACAGCGAACTAACCTCAACAATGAAACAAAATAACAAGTGACACTGGCAATGACAATGCAATGCTTACGGCACTTTAGCCGGGCCGAGGCAGCGCCACTATTAAGGCTTGTTCAGACCAGCGCGACTTGTCGCGCGACGTGACACGAACAATACAATTTCTAAGAAAACTTCACAGTATAACCGGTGTCGCGTCGCGCGACAAGTCGCGCTGGTCGGCACAAGCCTTTATGCTGCTAGTGGCTTTATATGTATGTATAGAGTGCCGCTAGTTGCACTCTATACACTGCCTAAAAATAAAACAAGTGAGCCTTACAGTAGTCGCATAACAATAAACAAATTTTGTTTTAATAAGAGAAAATAACATACTAACTATTTAACTAATAATAAAATGTATCACATTAAACACCCAGTGCTCTTCTTCCTCTCTCCTACTTGATCTATGCTGTGCCCGACAGGGTCCATAATTGTGACTAATTTATCTATTTACCTACCACCTTTATACATTATGGTACGCAATAAAGAATTGAGAATTGAGAATTGTATAATTATGATATGTAACATCTGACATCTCACCTTGGTAATAAGCAACATTAAAGGGGCCTCGTCAAGGTCGTTTCTGATGGCCAACTCTAGCACCACGCGCGCTCATTTTCCTGACTTCCTGTGACACACTTTTCATGAAATCACAATCACAGATTTGATTATTTAGTTTTTATTTTATTTCGATAGTGATTAGATAGTATCGACCAAAAAAATCGTGATATCGGCCTCGACTTGCGAGTTTTAATCCAGGCAGGCACTTTACTTTATGTATTTAATTTCATCACCACTGCTCTCGAAACGGTGAAGGAAAACATCGTGAGGAAACCGGCATGTCCTAGAACCAAAAATTCGAAGACATGTTGATATCTACAACCCGTACTGGACCCGCGTGGTGGATTACGGCCCACTCCCTCTCACAGAGAGGAGGCCTGCGTCCCAACAGTGGGAACATTATAGGTTGCTTATGGCCATTATGCTTACACAGCCCGGGGATTTTTACAAAACAAAATTCACATAAAAAATTTAATGACTCCATCATGACGCATTTTCTCAGAAATTCAGTGTTTCCGAAATGGAAAATTAACTCGATTTGTTACACTTAAATAGAAAGATGAAGGATTAAAAAACTTGTAATTACATCATTTTCTAATTGGTTTTACAGTGACTTGTAGAATAATTTTGATTATTCATGAAACACCTGACTGATTTATCTATTAGGTAGATAGTTACAACAAATAATTAACAACAGGAATAACTAACTAAAAATAAATAGGTAAAACACCACAAATACCAAGCAGGTATGTTATAACTTAAGGGGACTCCAGGACCTAAACATGCCTAAACGCACGTTTTATAATGCCTAAAAGTATATAATCCACTGCAAACTCAAAATCACAGCATTTATTTCAATTCAACCATTTACAGGCACTTTGGAATTGTCAAGAAATCGGTCAGTCAGAAATATGAAGCTAGTTGCCCATTCCAAAGCGTAGTAGGTACCTATGGAGAAGAACAGGCCAGAAACTTCATGGACACTCTTTTAAATAAAAAAAAATTTACAAAATATTGGTTACATCATTCATGTTGAATGATGTAACCAATAAAGATGCACAAAGGTATCAATATTACGTATAGCCTATTTCTTGTACTACGAGTATTATTATGTCTATCACCTCTTTTACTATAAAGATGTAAAAAAAATCTTACGTATATGATGTTTTCATAGATATATTGACAAGGTACCGTCATGATGTTAATATCCTTAAACAGTTCCCTTAGAGAGTCACGCCTGCGGAGATAATATCGCTCTTTTCTGCAGTAAACAAAACCAGAATAATATATGATATTCTTAAGGATATATGCTGGTAAGATAGTGTGTTGAAAACATAATACAATGAATTTGATAGGATAGAAAAAAATCACGAAGATACTTCTAAAAAAAAAATCAAATCAATCAATCAAAAATAAAAAATCTTAATAATATACATGCAATCATTCTGATTTTTTGTCAGAATATTCTACAAGCAACATATCACCGTAATAGTGTTTTAATTTTTTAGGGGAGGAGCTCGTGGCTAAGTAACAACAGCCGCACTGGTCGATCCATCAGGTTAAGCTACGCTTGCCGGGGTTGGTCAGTGGATGGGTGACCATCTTTACATACCGAGAATCCTCCGTGCCTCGGAAAGCACGTTAAGACGTTGGTCCCGGCTGTCATTCGTGGATCTTTGACAGTCGTTACGAGTCGTCAGAAGCCCGAAAGTCTGACACCAGTCTTACCAAGGGGTATCGTATTACCCAGTTACTGGGTTGTGGAGGTCAGATAGGCAGTCGCTCCATGTAAAATACTGGTATTCAGCTGCATCCGGTTAGACTGGAAGCCGACCCCAACATAGTTGGGAAAAGGCTAGGCAGATTGATTGAGTGTTTTAATTTTTTAGTCCAATCAATAGATTTTTTGTAAATCGAATATTTGTTCATATTTTGGAATAATTTACCAGCGTTGTGTCATCGCGTTTCTCTTTCTTTTCTATGCAGTCAGACAGTGACCGCGCTTTAGCTGTTCAAATCAAATCAAATCATTTATTTGCTTGAATATGGGTAGGTACATGAGGTGACACATCTGTTGTAAGCCTCTTAAAGAAATAAAGCCAAAATATTTACTAAAATAATACGAGTAATTATTAAATTTAATATTAGTAGAAGAAGAAAAAGTAGTCTGTATTAATATTATAAAAATGTCAAATTTATTTGTTTGTTTGCTTGTATGTAGGGGGGAAAAATAATCGAATCCTGATAGTCTCATAATTTACGAGACTATCAGGATTAGATTTTTTTTTTACTTTGGATAGCCCAACTCTTGAAGAAGGTTCACGGACGAAGTCGCTGGCAGAAGCTAGTAATAAAATAAAAATACAAGTACCAAAATACATAAATAATATAAACGCAAATAAGCGCTCTACTTTCTTTCTCCTACTATGCTGTGCCCGACGGCGCCGCACTGTGGATCGAAAAAAACTTTTTACAAAAAAAAAACAACCGACTACCAAAAAAAGCAATTCAAAGTGAAAAATTACTTTAATTTCGGAAGTCGGTGTCTTTGGTATTGATTTTTCGTTTTTTGCCACCAACTTCAAGCGATCCAAGTTAATAAAATTTATATGGGACCAATTCGGGAGCATACCCTTTCAAACAAAAAAAGCATTTTCAAAATCGGTCCACAATTGACAGAGAAATAGGGAAAGAAAAAAAAAAAAAACCACGTGACGAACATATAACCTCCTCCTTTTTGGAAGTCGGTTAAAAAAGGCTCTCGAAGAAATAGGAGCTTACATTTTAAAGAGTCGGTTTTTTGATTAAACTGGCTTTTCATAGCCATTATTATGCATAAATATATCATAAGATACAATCAGATAGGCAAATGCATTTTTTAATGTTTCTATCTCCGGAACGGAGAGAATAAACCTTTAACTTAAATATATATAAAATAAACGAATAACGTTATATCCTTGCACACGGTGATGTAAGTATTTATTTATGATATTTTGACATACGTCATAAATAACGCGATTTAGTAACCTAATATGAAAAGATAAAGAATTAAAAATTGAGAATATAGTGTAAATGAGTGAATTTCAGGCGTTCTGTTATTTGAATTGAAGCTGCTTGTTATGGTAAAAAAAATCATGACTACAATATTTTTTCCGAAAAGAATACCTTGGTGCCCGATTTAACAATAAGATAAATCAGTATTTCCTCTTGTATATTGTACAAGAAGTTTAGAAAGAAGTAGCGAACAGTCTTTTTGCATTTAAAGCTTTTTAAGCCGTAAACCGAAATTTTTGCGTTAATTTAATTGTAGAGTGATGGGCAAACTTTTTTATAAAAGCTGTGCGTGTGTGGTATTGTGCAGTATAGGTTTTGCGACATTTGGAGCTTTTTGTACATGTAAAAGTTGACTATATGTAAACTATATTGTTGCCTTACATTAAGTACAGCTTGATTGGTAGAATTCGATAGTTGGAGAGATTAGCGGTCGGGTGAACGTAGCCATTTTTAGAATAGCTCTGTGTGCGACCTCCAGAGGCTTAAGTCTGGTCTTTGCAGCACCATCCCAGCATGAGTTACAATAAACTGCGATGGACTGACAAAGTCCACGTTACAGATGATTAACGAGTTGGCTACATGTCCCAGGGTTTTAAAAACGTAAATTAACTTTCGTATACGACCAGAAAGAATGTTGATACGGGATTTGAAATTAAGGTTTTTGTCCAGAACTATACCAAGATATTTAACATGCTTTATTGAGGTTAAGGTAGGATTTTGACAATTAAGTTGGGTTTGTGTGGGTAAAGCTTAGAGATTGAGTTTTTGGCTGGGAAGTATTGGTCATTAAAAGACTGATGAAGTTAGTCTTGTTGGCATGGGGAGTAAGAGTATGAGAGGAAAGCCACTTCAAGTCAGAATTAAAGCCGTCTTGTGCAGTAACTTGGTGTTCCGATCATGAGTTTGCGGTGAATGTGATGGCAGTATCGTCTGCAAATTAAACTAATGTGGCATTTGGAATTTAGAGTTTGCAGAGGTCATTAATGAACGCAATGTGAATTGTTACTGAATAAATACAAAAATTCAGGGTATAATTTAATAAAATTAATTTCTGCCGAGACCAGCAGCGCCATCTACGACACTTTTATAATTTGCAAACTAAATTTCACACAATGCACCTAACAATCAACGCCATCTATCGTCTATACAACAAATTAATGACCACTCGTCATGTTTACCAAGTAGCACTCGTAGCTCTAACTTATTCACTTAGCAGTAACTTGTGTTAAACATAGATGTCACTGTTACTACATAACGCACTTGTAGTTAAAAGAAAAGTAAGCAGTGATACAAGTACAATACGACACAACTAAGATGTAACTTAGATTTGAAAATTTACATTCATTCATTTAAATTTTACGAATCTATTTGGTTAAATGACTTCACAAGTTATTGCGTTTGCGTAAAGTTCATTTTCACCTAAAGCAGTAATAAATATTGGTGATTTTGAAGGTGCACTTACTTCGGATGGTGATCGGTTTTACGAATTTTGCCGATGCTACATCTAAGTTGTGTCGTACTGTAGGTAGGTATTTTTATATTATGTCCGCAGGTGTGTCCGTAATAATTACCCAGCCTCAATTTTTTTTTTAAATATCGCAGCATTCTGTTGAGATATGAGCCTTTTTGGCCTCACACAGATATTTTTATTTTTATGAGGTTTATCAATACAAAAAATAAAATATCTTGTCAGTTTTAAATGCTCCTTTCTAACGGATTCTAAATTCATCATAAGCGTGTCACAAAAAAAAAAAAAATCTTTTGGTACTATGGCAAGATAAATGCGACTGCTATCGCATCTTTAGTTTCTCTTTACATATTATTTTTTTCTAAACCTAACCTACCTAAACGTATCTAGGCCAAAAAAAACAACCATAGTACATATACTTATTATAGTCAACCTATCATAGTAAAAAAACGACAGTAGTCGCTTAAGATGTGTGACATCTGACATCTCACCTTGGTAATAAGTAACATTAGGTAGCAACATAAAATGGGCGGGGCCCCCCGTCAAGGTCGTTTCTGACAGGGAACTCTAGCACCGCGCGCGCTTATTGGTTAAATCAAATAGCGCGCGCTTCCCCGACTTCCTGATATACACTTTCGTCCCTTTTCAAGAAATCACTCCCACAGATTGCCCACTCCACAGATTGTAGGAATGCGAGAGGAAAGATTTGCAGGAAAGCGAAAACAAAGATGCTACACATAAAAAAAATCAAAAACGGTGAAGGAAAACATCGTGAGGAAACCGGATACCTGAGAGATATTTCTAGACGGCATGTGAAGCCAATTCAGAGGCCCATGGGCGGCTTGAAAACTCTGACACCAGTACCCTTCATTGCGTAATACACGATCAATCAGAATCTGAATCGTTTTGAAACAGATTGCTAATCCATTGCTTCCGAAAAAAAATCTGCTCAACAACGCAAGTAGCGCAATGAATGTTGTTGAACTGTCAAAATGAAACAGATTAGTCGTAATCGTTTACGAAAATGTGTTACGTAATTAGATAGCAGGTTAGTCACTAACCACACGAAAAGAAGAAGCCAAAAATATGCTCTAGAATTATTAACCGAGGAGACAACCCAGGAATACGTTTGTGAAATTTATGGAATCAATGCCAACGACCACATGATCGTGTTTCGTCATAACAGGAAAAATAATGTGTAAATTAGTGCCACAAAGAATGCTATGTATATCCCATTATTGACACTTACAATTAGCGATAATGAATCATTTGTGGTTTATATTCTTGCAAATCTTGTTATGTATCTATTTGTAGTATCATTTGACGCAGGTACATTAGAATTTGCGTACTTTACGAGTCATGAAAAACTTTTTACAAAAAAAAAACAACCTACATCTATAAAAAACCGCCACATCACTCCCCTCCGGAGACCGGAGGTCGATAGTGGGCTGAGTCTTGTATCTTGCGATGCTTCACAGTGCCAGCTATGGATCCAGTGAGTCGGAACCGAGTGCCGCATAGTTCGCGGTGAGTCAGAACTGTCTGCGGTGATTGTGGTGATTCCGGTGATTCTCCAGTGAGTTGGGGTGGCGCTGTGTTATGATCCAATGCGTCGGATGTGGTACAGTGCCGGGTTGTGGCTGACTGCTGGCGTCGCCAGGGGAGGCTAGAATGAGCTCTGCTTGTGAGACCGACCGAAAGTGGAGGTGCTGTGCAAAGGTTGCTGATGAGGCTGAGGGTGATGACCAGGAATGCGTAAACTCTAATTGCGCGATGCAGGATTTCTGTGACTTCAGGATGTTGTGTGACGTCAAGCCTTTGATGCGTAGTTCGCATGTGGCGATGTAGATGCCGCCACAGTATTATAGTTTAGAAAAGGATAAGCAAGTGTATATGCATGCCTTCGAATGTACACTGGCATAATATGCTTAGAGTCAGCAAGGCTGGTTGCATGGCTAATTTGCTAAACTTGTCACCTCGACATGAGCTATCCTAACGAGGGGCTCATGGCTAAGCAATACCAGCCGCACGGGTCGATCCAAACGGTTAAACTACGCTTGCCGGGGTTGATCCGTGGATGGGTCACCATCTTTTACATACCGAGACTCCTCCGTGTCTCGGAAAGCACGTTAAGCCGTTGGTCTCGGCTGTCATTCGTGGATCTTTGACAGTTGTTACGTTATTACCCAGTTACTGGGTTGTGAAGGTCAGATAGGCAGTCGCTCCATGTAATATACTGGTATTCAGCTGCATCCGGTTAGACTGGCAGCCGACCCCAACACAGTTGGAAAAAGGCAGATTGATTGATGAGCTATCCTAACATTCTTCTTCTCTGGTATCAGCACAAACTATAACTATGAGAGCAGCTCCTCAAATCCTGGGTTCAATCAGGGGGCCGGGCAAAGTTTTATTAGGGTTTTCAATTGAAAAATTTTACGCGTTCGCTGCGTGGTGGTGGTCAGGAAACCCGTTGAATCCCTGGGTGCTGGCTGGCTGATGATCATAATGACGTCACGCTGAAGTAGTTGCACGAAGTCTGCGCTGACGTTCATGCTCGGGGTCACCAGTTTAGAGGCATGAGGAACAGGGTATAAAGTTCACTCATCTTCCATAGAAAAGGGAGGACCCTCCGGCCAGACGGGTGTCGTGTCTGGTGGGCAACTGCCCAACGGTTCATGTCGGAAAGTTATATACAGGGTGGCAGGGACATCGACGCGAAAACTGTTACCATGGATTCAGTACATGATTCTGAACCACCTGCGTTAAAATTTTTCGAGGGATATTTTTTTTTTTTATCTGCTGTTACATAAAAAAAGTACAATACCTACGCGGTCAAAATGTATGGAACAGCTGATTTTTTTGAATAACCGACGGAAATTTTTTAACACCTGTGTTGAATTTTTTTTCGTCCGTTCAGAATTATGTACTGAACCCATGGTAACAGTTTTCGCGTCAATGTCCCTGCCACCCTGTATATGTTGACCGCACTGTAAACTGTGCTTGCGTGATGCAGGATTTTGAGTGACGTCAGGGCTTTGATGCCGGTTAATATCAATAGGCTCGCCACCTTCGTCGTCGTCGTCAGCATCATATTTAGCATAAAGCAGTCTTCAGATGGACAGTTGGACAAAGACCTCTCCAACCGCAAGCCAACATTACATGGGGCTTAGAACATATCTGGTAAAACGTAGGAAAAAATATGATATCTCCGCCTGCAATACAAGAAACACATTTGATGTTAATTGTCACCGAGGAAAATCCTTCCCACCAAAATAACCCTGAAAAAAATCGCCGAGTCACTCAAATATAGTCTATATACAGAATGAAACTTATTGGAAATGCTCTATTGTCACATAGAACATAATGTTACGCACTTAGCACCTCACTTGGTCAAGGTTCTAAACGAACCGTGCCTTAATTAAGCTATGATGTGCAAATAGTTTTGTATCCAGTTATTATATCTCCGTCTCAGTGGATATGTGGGTTAAAAATATTGTCGTAGAAAATGGTTTTAACATTTATAAAGTCACGCCGCACTGTGGTCGAAAAAAGGCTCTTTATTTATTTATTTATTGAGCAAGACACACCAACGACATATTTTCAAGAATAAACAATAGGTAATCACAAGTCTTCAGTACATCACTTACAGGCATGCACAACATTCTTATTAAAGGATGAACCACAATTAAATTAGAAATTAAATTTTTAACTCATTACAATATTTATAAAATTGAATACATAATAAAATTACCAAATAGATTAAATTATTTAAAAAAAAAATTACATTGCCTAACATTGCATGAGAGCAATACAACCATAGAAAATCACAACAAAATATTCGCACATAAGGTAACAAAACGAATTAAATGGAATAAAATAAAGGTAAGTGATATAAGTTAAAAGATTTAATATAAAAGCCGAAAAACTAATTTCGTTAAACTAAATTACAGTGAAATTATTATTTTTGATAAAAAATTAAATTGAAATCCAACCAAATAAATTAAAATTTACAAAATAATTAATTACATTAAAATTTACATTATTAGTGAATTAAAATTTGAATAATTTTAGTCTTAAATATTGGCAGACTATCAAAGAAAATATCGATATTGTTGTCAACTGAACACGCTCTGTTGTAGAAAGTCAACATTCAGTTTAGGGGAGCATGCTGGCCCAGGTTTGTGCGACAAGGTTTAGTGGCAAACGTTCTAGTGGTACGCTTGGACCGGAGGTGAGAATGACGAGGTACGTCTATGTTAATATTGTTAAGGAGATCTGTCGGTCGATTCTGTAAACATATTAACGTGAAGCTTAGGTGAAGTGAGCTGTCACTGCCACAGAATCGACCGGCAGGATGCTAGGGATTAACACTATTGACAGCTCACTTCACGCTCATTTCACCTAAGTTTCACGGTGATTTTTTTACAGAATCGAACGACTGGAGTTGATGTTATCGCATTTACTATTTTATAAAGAGTTTTCAGGTCATGTAGAACCCTTCGTCGCTTCAATGAGTCTAATTTGAAGTAGCTCAGCCTTTCCACGTAATCGGCTCTATATTTGTGGTCTTTAAACCGCAAGCATCTCGACATTTTTTTTTAACGCGCTCAATTCGCTCTATATGAATTTGTAAGTCGGACTCCAGACGGGAGATGCATATTCTCAGAGGTTCCGCACAAAGGTGTTATATAGCACATTCAATGTCAAGGTTCCCTTAAATTCTTTGCCCAGTCTGTTGATAAACCCAACCGTTTTCATTGCTTTTTTGAAGATATTATTGATGTGTGTGATAAATGAGAGATCACTACTAAGCACTACACCTAGATCCCGTATGTTTTTGACTAGTTGCAATGACGTCCCATTGAGAGAGTAAGTTATGGGTATGGGATGCTATTTCCTCGTAAATGTTATGTGATAACATTTGCTGGCATTCAGAACCATCCCATTCACCACACACCAGCTCTGTATTGAGTTCAAATCAGATTGAAGTAGAGCAATGTCTTCTTGAGTTTTTATTTGACGATAGATTTTAAGGTCATCGGCAAATAAGGAACATTGGCTTTGATGCAGTTTATTATGTCATTAATGAAAAGAACAAAGAGACTCGGCCCGGTATGAGATCCTTGAGGCACACCGGAGGTTGCGATATACGCCGGAAATTTATAGCCATTTACCACCAGTCTCTGTTTTCGCCCGCATAGGTACGATCTGAACGACTCCAGCAGGGCCCCGTGTATGCTAAGACCATGTAATTTCAACAGAAGGATTTCATGGTCGACTTTATCAAAAGCACTGCTGAAGTCGGTATACAGAGCGTCGATCTGTTGGCCAGAGTCAATGCTCATACAGATTTCGTCAAGGTATGATACCAAATTGGTGACCATTCATGTTGTAATTATACATGTGAGAACAATGTAGAGAGACGTGCACATTAAAAGCGTCCGTATTAAACCAAAAACAATTCAAAAATTAAAATAAATTCAAAATAAGCCTTGGCAGCTAGATTACCAGTCCCCACTGACGGCGCCCGTTCACGAATATGACGCATGGATCAGCACCATTTAGCTCAACCATTTTGAAGGGAACGTAATGATCCACACACATACACCACCACCAGCGAGACATTTGAGTGAGCATGACATACTCTCAACCGCAAGGGCAGATTCAAGTCAATGAAAGACGTACCCAGTAAATAGTAGCTTTAAAGTAGGTACATAGTGCTCACACATGTGCTATGCAATTATATAATACTATGAGATTGAATTTATACAATCTAAAGATAGTCTTACAATCTTCAGCAGCTCCAACAATATTTTTGAATGCCAATCAATTAGTTTATGCGCCCTTGTGGAGCTGGACTAGCGTTGAGCCAGGCATTTATGCCAACGATGTAATCCCCCAACTTATAATATGCTTGGCAGCATAGTGTGCGTTACATACAAGATTTATTTTAAATTTTATTTAAATTCGTTTCATTCAGTTGGAATATGTGGAGAGGTATTTTATTGTTACATTTTAAACAGTACCCCATGAAGGTTGAGTCTACTTTAGCCAGTCTGAAACCCGGTTGAACTAATTGGTCCCTATTTCTAGTGCTATAATTGTGTCTATCACCTCTTTTACTGAAAAGACTTAGATTTCTCCTAACGTACATGATGTTTTCATAGATATATTGACAAGGTACCGTCATGGTGTTAATATCTTTAAACAGTCCCCTTAGAGAATCGCGTCTGCGGAGGCCATTATATTGATCTGATGGCTCTTTTCTGCAGAATAAAAATTGACTCGATATCTGCAGCCCGTCCCCATAGTAGAACACCGTTAGACGACAGCGCTTTATATCGCTAAAATATAGCCCGACCAAGTAAAATTGCTCGTTAATTTCGTATCACACGTACATTATGTTAACTTCGAGTTGATTGAATTTGGAATTATTTGTTGTTGATTGAATTGTCGCTACGTAACTTAGAACGAGTTCTTTTTATACATTTATAGCGTCTCGAGACGTGGACTTGTATCGCCACATTGACCGGTCCTGTGATGCCCGCAACCAGTCGGTTCCCGCGTCCTTCACCAGGTCATCGTTCCACTTTTTGGGACTCCTACCCACGCTACAACTTCCGGGACGTGGTCACCACTTTTCAACCCCATCGGTAATTTGTTTTCCTCCGCCCAGTGCTCTGAAAGTTTAGCTGTTGATTGGAGTATGTCGGTTACCTTGGTTCTCCTGCAAATCTTCTCATTTCTGATGAGTCGCCGTCGTCAAAAACACCTTGTCAGATAGATAGTTAATCCGGGGTGGCGGGAACGTCCGAAAGGGATACCGTGACCCCTCGCAACGTACGGGCAACTGAAGGAACACGGGTGGGATTTTCAGCAAGAGTCTGTCACGCCCTCCCGCTCCAGCCAGAGCAGGAAAAGTTATTTGATAATTTCCCAACCAAAAAGAAATAAAAAAATTGATATTAAATCATTTATTGTACACTTACGACCGAACCCAATAACCTACTTTCAGTAACAGACAGATCGCTATTGATGGTAGACAGTATAATTCTATCTGTAATTGAATGTCGTCCCACAACTCCGTAAGGTCCTTATACTCTGACAGATTCTTGGGACGTTAAAACCATACATAGATAGGTACTCGTAGGTTTTTCTCTCTCCAGTAAGCCAAAACTGCTGATAGACAAAACAGACGAAAAGACGTGTAACTAAAGTGATTCCGTGGGGTGCCGGACGTAAAGAATAATACCATCCCATTTCTTCCCGTGGGTGTCGTAAAAGGCGACTAAGGGATTTACTAGAGTATGGACAGCAGCGTTCTCTATGCATTTTATTACTATACTGTGATCGCCAACCCGCCTGCCAAGCGTGGCGATTATGGCAAACCCCCCCATTTGTGGGAGGCCTATGTGCAGCAGTGGACGTCTTTCGGCTGAAATGATGATGATGATGATCCTTCACGATTTTACGTTTTTTTCTGCAAGATGTTTGGTTTACGTGACGAATTTTGCCCTCACGCTGCCCGGTTTGGCCGCCATGCTTATCCACCGAAATATCTCTGGTAGTCTACAACCTAAAGATTGAGGAATTTGCGAAAACTAATCCGAGGAGGCTTGTAAAATTTTGTGTGCTTTTTAGGGTTCCGTAGTAAACAAGGAACCCTTATAGTTTTGTCATGTCCGTCTGTCTGTCTGTCTGTCCGTCTGTCAGTCCGCGGGTTAGCTCAGAGACGTTAGCGAGATTCGAGATTCGATTCGCGGGTTAGCGAGAGTGGTAAAATAAAATTAAGAAAAAAAAATTTTTTAGGGTACCTCCCCTACACGTAAAATGGCGATGTTTTTTTTTTCTCGTCTACCCCATGTTGTGGGGTATGGTTGGAAAGTTCGTTCAAAAATATATTGTTATGAGTTTGTGAAAACCATTTTTAGATTCAGGGATCCGTTTGCGAAATATTAAGCTTTTAACTGAATTTTTTTGTTAGAGTCAAGTGTCCCCCCCTCTTCTATCTAAATGGTTGTACTTGGACTTGTGAAAAAATTCACAGCAGTAGTATATATAACGAAATTAAAAGGAAAACTATCAGAGCTCAGTAGGCTGTACAGGTTAACGAGTAATAATCAACCAACTTAAATTTGCGGTTTGAAAAACATGATGTCCCATACATTCCGTATGGGAGAACATGTTTTTCAACTACAATGTTAAGTTTGTTCATGGGATAAATTCATCCCAACTACGGAACCCTTCATTGTGCGTGGCCTGACACGCACTTGGCCGGTTTTTTTTTAGTGTTTACTTTGCTAAAACCTATCCTCACTGGGATCAAGAACCTCCCAAACGATAATCCTGGATCCGCCACTGCTGTCAATTGCGTCAATTCCGAGCATCAGGTGGAATTACCACTAACTTCAAGTTCACTTCTTGTTGGTTGAGATCTTTCCAGAAAATATCGGCAGATCTCAACACCAAACAGTTTGCAAATGCATTGCCAACCTAAGAGGCAAAGTGTAAATGTCTAGAGTACAGTTCTTCCCCAGAAATAATACGTTAGTTAGAATAATAAATTGTCTCTAATAAAAAATATTATAATACCTACTGAATAAAAAGCATGATTTTCTGATTGCAAATGACTGAATATATGCATTTTATTAAAAAGAAATTACTTTTAAAAAATTACAAAATATTTTAATAGCGGCAATTATCATTAATTGACTAGCCTATTCCTGGCTATACAACTGTAGGTACCTATGCGACTGCTTATCTGACCTCCACAGTCTGGACTGTTGAGGTCAGATAGGCAGTCACTGAGTGTAAAATACTGGTACTTATCGGGCGTCGCGGAAGTTTGCACAAAGCTTTACCCAGTAACTGGTTAATGAGTAAAGCCTTATTATAACATACTGCCTAGCCTATTCCTAACTATGCAGCTAAATAGGTAAGTATCAGTCTTTTACACTGAGTGACTTACCGGGCGTCGCGCCAGTTTGCACCAAGCTTTACCTAGTAACTGGTTACTGGGTAAAGCCTCGTGCAAACTGGCGCCACTTGACAGCGCGACGGGACTCTAACAAAACAATATCTAAGAAAACTTCTCGGTAGAATAACTACCGGTGGCGCGTCGCGCCAGTCTGCACGAGGTTTAATAAGGAGCCCGTTGATTTAATATTTAACGTAAACGAAAAAAAAGGATTAAATATTCCTTTTGTTTCGTATAAGGATTGTAGTAGTTGTAGTTCTGTAGTTCCTGTTTATGAATGTAATACTGAAAGGCGTTGATACAAAAAACTACCTACTTCAAATCAAAACTTATCAGCAACAAAATCTTTAATTTATCTACTGACTCAATTTTCAATACAACTGCAGTTCAGAGTTCAAATTGATGGCACATTTAGATAACTCCAACACGCATATAGTTTCAATCTTTATTCAGTTCGTAATGTAATGCCATCATATTCTAAAGAAATATATACTTAATCTTTGTTTTATAAATATATGTTTACTAGCTGCGCCCCACGGTTTTACCCGCATAAGTCTCGATCCTGTTGGAATATCGGGATAAAAAGTATCCTATGTCC
Source organism: Agrochola lota (assembly GCA_947364205.1). NCBI lineage: Eukaryota > Metazoa > Arthropoda > Insecta > Lepidoptera > Noctuidae > Agrochola > Agrochola lota. The sequence continues at coordinate 8,341,083 of OX376245.1, read as the reverse complement.
TAACCCAGGTCATGGTCTACCCATGTGCGAAAAATCCGTTCAAACATTTTATCATTTAAGCGTAACAAACAACAACATACAACAAAAATATCATATAACGCAAAACATTAACAAATATGTAAATAAATACATGTATAAAGTTAAAATATATCCTAACCTTATTTATATTAATATAAATGCTAAAATGAGTTTGTTTCTTTGTTTGTTTGTTACGCTTTCACGCTAAAACGGCTGAACAGATATGGATGAAATTTGGCACATGGGTAGACCATGACCTGGATTACGACATTGTATACTTTTTATCCCGATATTCTTACGGGATCGGGACTTAGCCAGGTAAAATGGCACATGGGTAGACCATGACCTGGATTACGACATTAGATACTTTTTATCCCGATATTCTTCCGGGATCGAGACTTAGCCAGGTGAAACCGAGGGGCGCAGCTAGCAGTGGCGGATTTGCCCTAAGGCCCAGTAGGCCCGGGCCTAGGGCGGCCAGATATTAGGGGCGGCAAATCGTGACAAAAAAATCACTGCAAGAAATAACTCAAATGCAAAGTACCTAAATATTTAAAAGGCTGCGCATATTATGGCGAGCCGCACTGCACCGCAACGTATAGCAATAATCGTAAAAATATAAGTCATTATTAAATATCGTAGATATAAAATATTTCGTACTTGTAATATAATTATGTGATTTAGGAAGAATCAAATCTCCGTAGCCTTTTCCTAACTATGATGGGGTCGGCTTCCAGTCTAACCGGATGCAGCTGAATACCAGTATTTTACATGGAGCGACTGCCTATCTGACCTCCACAACCCAGTAACTGGGTAATACGATACCCCTTGGTAAGACTGGTGTCAGACTTTCGGGCTTCTGACGACTCGTAACGACTGACAAAGATCCACTAATGACAGCCGGGACCAACGGCTTAACTTGCTTTCCGAGGCACGGAGGATTCCCGGTATGTAAAGATGGTCACCCATCTACTGACCAACCCCGGCAAGCGTAGCTTAACTTGATGGATCGACCAGTGGGGCTGTTGTTACTTAGCCACGAGCTCCTCCATTTTTTTAATGTCCTTAGAGCTTATCGCTGAGTTCGATCCATTCTTAGCCAAACACATAATACATTATGGGAATCCAGGCTCAGGATTTACGAGTTTGGGCACGCCACAATTGCGGCGATAAGTCCCCTCTTTGAGGAGTGGCTTGAGAGGCGCCATGGCGTCCTCACCTTCCGCCTGACGCAGGTCCTCACCGGACACGGTTGTTTCGGGAGGTTCCTGTTCCGCGTAAGGCGGGAGGAAACGCCCGGGTGTCACCACTGTGTGGATCGCCCGGAGGACACGGTGGAGCATACGGTGGAGGTCTGCCTGGCTTGGGCGGAGCACCGCCGTGTCCTCACGGAGGCGATCGGCGGCGGCGATCTCTCGCGTCCGGCCCTGGTTCAGGCCATGGTTCGGAGCGAGAGTGCATGGGAGGCCGTCACCTCCTTCTGCGAAGCAGTTATGCTCGCGAAGGAGGAGGCGGAGCGCGCGAGGGAGATGCAAGCTGCACGCCCTCGCGGCCCTAGTCGCCGCAGGAGACGCCCCGGGCGTCGGGAGTCCAGAGCCGACTTCCGGCCACCGTAGGCGCGGGCTTGCGGACGGTGAGCAATGGGCAGCTCGCCGTCCGATAAGGACCAGGCCCGTGTCAACGGCGCGTTGTGTTCCACGCGCGCCTCAAAGAGATGTCAGCACCAACCGACGGGGTCGAAAGACCAATGCCTGCTGGGGTTGCGGGTTTGTCCGAAAGGGATAACGCGGCCCCGGCACACAGGCAACGGAAGGAACACGGGTGGGTTTTAGTCAGTAAAAGTCTGACACACCCTCTCGCTCTGCCCAGAGCGGGAGAAGTCATTTGATGATTTCCCACCCTCAAAAAAAAAATAAAAAAAGGATTTACGAGTTATCTTTCTTTAACAACATGCGAAGAATTCATTCGGCTTATGGGAAACAAAGTTTTGGAGACAATTGTAATGGAAATATTGACAGCGAAATATTTTTCTCTGATCATTGACTCGAAGCCGGATATATCTCACGTAAACCTGTTATCAGACACGTCCTGCCTAATGGATCACCTGTAGAACGGTTCCTCAACTTCATTTCAAACACAGGTCATAAATCACAACATATGACAGATGTTGCTACCTCAACTTTAACTGTTGGGAATTGACATTTCAAACTGCCGCGGGCAATCTTATGACAACGCAGCTAACATGTCAGGCATATACAACGGCCTGCAAGCTAAAATAAAAGAAATTTCACCCCTTGCCGAGTATGTACCTTGTTCCGCACACTCGCTCAATTTAGTAGGTGAATGTGCAGCAGAAAGCAGCCAAGAGGCTTGTTCGTTCTTTTCTCTACTCCAAGAGTTGTACAATTTCTTTGCAGCGTCAACTCAGTGTTGGGAACGCTTTCAAGCGTGCATCAAGCCTATTTCACCGTCAAAAGTCTGTCAACGACTCGTTGGTCAGCTCGTGCAGACGCATGCAAAAGTTTACGCGAATGCTGGAATGAAATCCATAAAGCGCTAGTCTCTATGGAAAATGACACGCAACAGAAGAGAATCGAATAAGCGAAGCAAGAGGTATTCGTTTGAAACTAGAACGTTTTGAAACGGCCCTCATGACTGTTTTTTGGGGATGTTTACTGGATCGCATTAACGCCACAAATAAAAAACTTCAGAGTGTGGAAATTGACATTACCATTGTCATAGAACTCTATGAGACACTGATACATTTTATTGGCGAAACAAGAGATAACTTCGATGATTTCGAAAACAAAGCCAAAAACTGTCTTTCGTACCGGAATATGAAAGGGATTTTCAACGCAATCGAAAGCGTAAGCTACTCCCTGGCGTGACTAATCCAGGCGAAGAGATGCAACAAAAGAATGGTCATGAAAATTTCAGAATCACTAGTTTTTTGGTAGTAATTGATACATTGTCAAAAGAACTGAAAAAACGACGGGATGCTTATAAATTACTTCATAATAAATTTTACTTTATTACTAACCTGACGAAACTGAGCATAACAGAAGTCCAAGAAAAGGCCAAAGCATTGCAAATGGCTGACTTAGAAGGCAATTTTTCGGAAGAATGTCTACATTTTCGTTCTCACTCCAGTATAAAAAATGAGGAGCCGAACAGTGCTGTCAGTTTGTTACAATGGTTACGAACTGAAGGTCTTCAAACCATTTACCCAAACGTGGATATTGCTCTTCGTATGTGTGTGTGTACTCCCGCCAGCAACTGTTCAGGAGAACGGTCGTTTTTTTTGTTTGCGCAGAGTTAAAAACTATTTACGCACAAAAATGACGGAGCAAAGGTTTTTTTAAGAAAGTTGGATTGCGAAGATTTAATTAATGATTTTGCTGCGCTTAAGTGCAGACGAGTTTTGTAACTCATGTTAAAACACTTTATTAATAAATAAAACCTAAAACCGTTTTAAATGTTTTATTGAATTGTGCAATTAACCCTTAAAACTCGGAATATATTATAAATTAGTAGCTTCAGTTAATTAAATTTCTGATTTCGATTTGGATAAAAGTTGGCAATAAAGTAAATTAATTATGTACCTAGTCTATATGATGGGTGCTGATAAAGGGGCGGCACATGGCCTGGGGCCTAGAGCGGCCAAGACTGCAAATCCGCCACTGGCAGCTAGTATTTAATATTTTAGTTTAAGACTTCGCATATTATATTCATATTTTTCTCTTCTTCTTCTGACACACTATTGTCTACATTTCTATTTCATTTTCTTTTCGCAGGTCTACTGGAAGAAATTTCTTAAGAAATAAGTAGCAACTTTGTATTCAAAATTATATTTATGACGTATCTCTATATTATATTGTAAAAATACATAATAAAAAATTTAAAAAATGAAACTGGTTGTCATTGCAATAGTTAGCAACTTAAAATAGACGTCAGGATACTCATCCCCTCCTTAAGCTACTTACTATCTACCACCAAAGAATATATTCCTGCAAGATGTAACCTTTGTGGTCCACTTGGAAGTCCCTGAATCTTCTCCGAAAACTACTGGAAAGATGTAACACCAACCTGGTAAAGTGGGGCTACTTCGACGGACCGGCAGCAAGGTGGATGTGGGAGCTGAGTCGCGAACCATGCTGCACCTCCTATCCTGCCCTATGTGTCCCAAAACATGCAGTCAAAGTGACGCCGTGACAGTGGCGAAATTTTGAACGGCAAAATTTTACATACGAGTACTGTCGTTCCAGCGACTCAAAAAACAAATATTCCGTGACAGTGGCGAAATTTTCAACGGCAAAATTTTACATACTGTCGTTCCAGCGACTCAAAGAAGAAATATTAAATAAACGGCTATCTTACCAAGTCGCCGAGTTGTAGTCAAATATTTGTTGCTCTTCGTAAAATATTGATATTCAGCCGCATTATAGGTAAGACTATGGAAAAGGCGGATGATGGGCTGGATGACTAAGAAATACTTGCATCTGCCTAGCTGATTCCCAACTCCCAACTATGTTGGAGTCAGCTTCCAGTCTAACCGGATGCAGCTGAATACCAGTATTTTACATAGAGCGACTGCCTATCGGACCTCCACAACCCAGTTACTGGGTAATATGATACCCCTTTGGTAAGACTGGTTTCCAAACTTTCGGACTTCTGACGACCCGTAACGACTGTCAAAGATCCACTAATGACAGCCGGGACCAACGGCTTAATGTGCTTTCCGAGGCTCGGAGGAGTCTTGATATGTAAAGATGGTCACCCATCCACGGAGCAACCGCGACAAGCGTAGCTTAACCTGATCGACCCGTACGGCGTTTTCAGGAAAAAAAATACGTCGCAACGCCATCACTGACAGGTCTCAAGGTAATGAAACAACATTTCAATATAAAAATGTATTATTATTAATCATTAACATCCTTTATATCAATAATATTGTCAATAATTAATATTTCATCATAACATTGCACATTTACATTTACTCTGATTAATATTAATATAAATAACTTGTAACAATTACATGATCTGAATAATGATGATTTTATAACAATATTACATTATAATAAGAATAATAAGATTCATTTCTATTAGTCACTTTGATACTTAGAATAATTTGCTTATTGTCTATGGAAGACACGAGAAAAATAAACCTAAAACCAATACGGAAAAACCGTGCAATTCTTCCCTCATACACAAGAGTTTTTGTATATTTTTTATATATTTGACCTTCTCAAATACATTATGAAAACATTGTCACAAGGTACATTTTTTCTATGAAAAATATAGATACAGCAAAATTACAATAAATTATATACAATATATTATTATACAGGTAGGTAGTATGCTAGTGTCCCGCCCTTTTTTTTTTGAGGGTGGGAAATTATCAAATAACTTCTCCGAGAGTGTGTCAGACTTTTACTGACTAAAACCCACCCGTGTTCCTTCCATTGCCTGTGTGCCGGGGCCGCGATATCCCTTTCGGATAAACTCGCAACCCTAGAAAGTGGCCCCTGGGGGCCTACTCTCTAAAGTTGTCAACGTAGATACGGGCTCTTCCGAAAATAGTTGAAAACTTCGGAGTGAACCCTACACACGAATTAAACCGACTTCGGGAGCAGGGACAACTCATGGTGAACTAATCTTATTTCCATAAGTACGGGGTCGAAATCGGCCAAGTTACAGAAATCGTGCGTAGGCGGCAAATGCGGCGCACGGTTGATACGGCTTCAAAAAACATCGAAATTTGTTTATTATGTGTGAGATTAATATTAATGTATTAAACACAAAGCTTTCGAAATAAATTCTCTAAATGGTGGTGAAAACCGCATCAAAATCCGTTGCGCAGTTTAGAAGAACTACGTGGTCATAGAAAAAGACACAAAAAGCGACTTTAATTTTATTTAACTTTATTCGAAAAAATGTCTGATAATAAAAGAAAGCCAATACGTGCTCAATATTTGTCACTGTTATGTAATATAAAATGCAAGACATCTTTAATGCAAAAGAGTTTTTTTGGCACTGCGCCAAAGATCTATAATAAAATACCAGACAATATTAAAAATATGCCTCAAGTAAAGTTTAAAAAAGCTCTCACATTATTGCTAATTGACAAATGTTATTATAAAATTGAAGACTTTTTAAATGATAATGTTAATTAATATTGAAATTTAGTGTAAACCAACTATTTAATTAATTATGTAAATTGTTCTTTTTTTTTTCTTTTATAGTTGGTAATTGACTACGCATGTTTCCTCTAAAAATATTTGTATGTCAAAATTGACAAGACATAGCGCACTATTTAGTTCTTAAGATCCGTCTATCATAAAACCTATGTTTCACAAATAAATTGATTTGATTTGATTTGATTTGATTTGATTAATATATAATATCCAATTGTGTATATAAATCATAAAATTAACAGAGTACTTTTTTTTAGCGTGTCGATGGCAATGTAAATAGACTCGTCCCAGAATTCGGCTACGTGTTTGGCGCTATCACTAGCGTACATCAGTTTCTGTAACGTGCAGCTGACAGGACATACAGGACATGATAGTGAGTGTCCCATCTTTGTGGAACAGCACCACATTTACACTCCAATTCGGAGTCTTGTATGAATCTCCACCTGAAAAGGTTTTCCTTGCTTCGGCCAATCTGGGTCCGGAGTCTGTTTAAAGACTTCCAGGTTACCCAAGGCAACAAAGTACTTACACGTATGTACTCTTTAGACCAAAACGGTCACAAAAATATATCGAAAGTGCCATCAAAAAAATACAAACGAAATTGACAAATTCAAAAAATCATCAATATATATGCTTCACTTGTCCCGATGCGGGAATCAAAACCTAAACATAATCAGATACTCAACTCTAGTACCAAAAAATCCTTAAAAAGTATTAATCAATTTCTTAATCATATCCACGGACTCATTTTGCGCAAGTCCTTCAATATATTCCGTGGCCTTCTTAGCATGTTCTTCATACAACCTTTGGGTTTTATCAACTGCATCAGTCTTCAAAATATTAAACTTCAGATCTTCGTAATCCACATCTTTGACATCTTTCTTCGATTGTGTTATTATTTGATATAAATTGGGATTGCTGTCCAAAGCGAAGAGCACAGGGGCACTTGCTAAGCAAAACTGTTCTTTACTCTCTGAAGTTAGCTGCTGTATTTCCGTGGCTGCTTGCCAGGCTAAGCCAACATGACAGCCAAATTGGTACGCAAGGTTTTGTGTTTCTCTATTCTGTTTGTCCAATACCATAGCAGATTGGCAACCCCTGCCTAGCAAGCTAACTCCATTATAAACTGTCCTAGCCGTCCATTCCTTCCTAGGTTTACCTAACACTTCGTTAACAGCAATAGAATTGGTATCGAAAGTAATTTCATAATCCTTGGCTGTGGGTTTAGGCTTACCAGGAATTGGCATGTTCTGTTCATCTCGTTCACCAAAGAATTCGCCTTCAGAAAGGTCTTTTAGAGCAGTTGAAATTATATAGGACACTTCTGAGTTTCTGAGGTTAGCTAACATTCCATTGGCAGTTACTAGGAGATAGTCTCCGAGCAGGATAGCTATTTTGTTTCCGAAAATTGCTGAGTCAGTATCCATGGATCGTTTCGCAAAAGGCACGTTAACAATACCTCTATGAATAAGATGACCGGTCCTCATCATTTCTGTCAGTTCAGCTAGCACTCTAGTTTGTTCTTCATTCTTCTTCATTTGAGGGGTGTAAGTGGGAGTTTTGACGGATTTCGAAAGAAGAAGAATGATGAGGCCCCAGGGTTGAAGGTTCTTGGAGTCTCCGTAGAGGACGTTCTTTGCTGTCTGCATTACTAGGTGGTTGCTGCCGACCTGAGGACAAAAGAAAATAAAATGATTAACACATAATGTTGAATTCGATTCAACGCCGTGATTGAGTTATTGGATTTTGCGCTATGAGTTGGAAGTTAAATTCCTGCATATATGTAGAATATGATTATATTTTCAAGGTCTGCAAATAGTTGTTTCAGTAGATTTTCATGTAAAATTGTGCCTCTATAAAACACATCCAAGATATCCAAGAAGTTCCTAATGGCAATACAATCGCCAACTTAACGCGGCTTCATCTATGTGTAGATTCAGTCTACTTTTTAATTAGGAAGAAAAATAGGTAGGTATACTCTCCGTTCTTTTTAAAACTTAAATCCTACATGGCCTAGCCATTTCCCAACTTTGTTTGGGTCGGCTTCCAGTCTAACCGGATGCAGCTGAATACCAATATTTTACATCGAGTGACTGCTTAACTGTCCTCCACAATCCAGTAACTGGGTAACACGATACCTCTTGGTAGGACTGGTTGTCAGACTTTTGGGCTTCTGAAGACCCGTAACGACTGTCAAAGATCCATGAGTGACAGCCGGGACCAACGGCACGGAAGGGTCTCGATATGTCATGGATGGTCACCGATCCACGAACTGACCGCGGCAAGCGTACCACATTCATGTCAACTATACTGCAATCATAATAGTTATGTACAAATCAAAAGAATGTATCTATGAACATTAGGCGGCGTCTCTGACTTTGAAATCATTTCATAATGCAAATTAAACTTGTCAAAAGCGACCAAAAGTTTCAAAAAACCCTTTCACATATCCAGCCAAGCAATTTCCGAGATACTAACCAACAATACAAATAAACAGTTATATTATGAACGAGGTATTGTCAGTGAAAGTGAACCTTTACTTTCTATGTCTAAACCGGTATACGTAAATTTTTGCCATGAGCCAAATTTATTTAAGATGAATCAGACTGCTTATAATGAAATGCGAATAAATTACTGTACCCAAAATAGCGCCTGTGTTTTCTTTTTTTACGCGACTCCGATAGTTAAAAGCAGGGTAACGTGTGTCATCTATGTGTATATTTGTTTCCTTCCTACAGTTTTAACAGAAATATCGTTTTAGGCAAGGATCAACGAGGTAGGCACAGTCAAGATTAAGTTCTATATACCTAATATCGTTAATACCTAATGTTGTTATGGTATACTGGTGTGGGGAAGCCCGGTGCATCTCGAAATAGCTTTTATCGCACAAAAGAGATGTATACGTGCGATTTGTAATGTAGACCCACTTACTTCCTGTAAACCACTGTTTAGGAAACTTAGAATACTTACATTAACAGGTATTTATAATGAGAAAATATGTAAATTTACTAAATCTCACCCTGAGATGTTTGATTTTTCAAACATCTCAGGGTGAGAGTTAGTAAACTTACTGGGAGATAAATGTAAGTTCAAAATAATAGATTAATTATTCCTGGAATTCAAACGGAACTATATGGCCGAAGTTGCTATCCTATGTGTATTCAGATTTAGAACAAGATTCCTAACCAAATCAAAGAACTTCCAATGGTCCGCTTCAGACGGGCTTTACGCAGTTGGCTAATTGAGAATTCCTTCTAAACTATGAAAGAATTCCTTCAGTTTAAATTAAAATGAATCTAAATGTATACCAAAAATTTGCATGTCATTATCTTATGATTAAATATGTTAAGCTACTACGTATACTACCATTGTAAGAACTTTTGTAACCATATTTATTTGCAAATAATCTTTGACTTCTTTGACTTTAATAGGGACGAGCCTATTGCTAAATCAGGCACAAATCCAACAGCCATTGACACTTCACATACTTCATAATTTTCATCCTTCCCTGGTCCTATGGTACGTGGGGTTGGCGCACCATGTTTTCTTCTTCCACTCTCTCCTGTCAACCGTCACGCTGTCATTCACTCTCTTCTCATTTATATTATTCCTCACCCAGTCCATCCATCTTTTCTTTGGCCTCCCTCTCCCTCTCCATCCATCAACATGGATACACATACTTATTAGGCTATTATTATGAAGGAATAGGTTCTCGTTATAAATGCTATTATCTCAAGTCGATATGATTGATTATGCAATGTCACCCATGGGTATGTGATCGCCCGTATTTTTCTGAATATTCATGTTTTTTTTTTTCAAAAATTAACTTTAAAAGGGGGTTTATATATATATATCTTTAATATATTTAATGTAATTTTTTTTTGTCGTAGCGTGTGCCATATCTCCGATGTTATTGGCTCGATTTGAATTCTATTTATTATTATGCTTACGAGTAATTTTATCGCATTAACTAACATTTTTTATGAAAATTTGTGACTATGAAAAAAAAAACGGACTTGAAGACATAAAAAAAAGAAAAGTATTTATATAAAAAAACACAAGCCCATAACACCATAGGGGAGATTTCGAAAAATTAAAAATATATCAGAAAAACTAAAAAAAATTATGAAAAATTAAAGATAGACCGAAAGAAAGATAATATTAGAGAATTTTTCATGAATGCGGTGACATGCCCTTGGGCGGCATTGTATAGGGTGGGTGACTTTTAAATAGTGACCAATACTTAAACACGTGACTTTACTCGTCATTATAAACAACTTTTTTGGGACCAAACGAGAAAACGCGAAAAAAAGTCTGTTGTTTCCTACTATTTGACGAGATACAGATAAGCGAACTAAATTAAGTCTACATTTACATTGTACATTTTCAGGCGATTTCCGGTTTGGTGCTATAGTAAAAGTTGCTCGTAATGAAGTAAAGACACGTGTTAAGTATTGGTCCTTAATTACCAGTCACCCTATAAACAGGAAATTAATAATGTTTTTAAACATAGGAAGGACATACCCCGACCTTATTGTTAAAAAAAATTGTTGAAACTTTTACTATAAATAAAAAATATTACGCTATTTTTAGGGTTCCGTAGCCAAATGGCAAAAAACGGAACCTTTATAGATTCGTCATGTCTGTCTGTCTGTCTGTCCGTATGTCACAGCCATTTTTTTCCGAAACTATAAGAACTATACTGTTGAAACTTGGTAAGTAGATGTATTCTGTGAACCACATTAAGATTATCACACAAAAATATACGTGTGGGGTATCTATGGATAGGTCTTCAAAAATAATAATAATAAAAAATCTTCAAAAATGATATTGAGGTTTTTAATATCATTTTTTTCTAAACTGAATAGTTTGCACTTCTAAAGTGGTAAAATGTGTGTCAAACCCCCCCCCCCCCCCCCCTATAACTTCTAAAATAAGAGAATGATAAAACTAAAAAAAATATATGATGTACATTACTATGTAAACTTCCACCGAAAATTGGTTTGAACGCGATCTAGTAAGTACTTTTTTTTAACACGTCATATTTGCTAAATATTGTACGGTGGTACGGAACCCTTTGCGTGCGAGTCCAACTCGCACTTGGCCGGTTTTTTTACAGGATAAGTCGATGCACTAGCAAGTGCACTAAAGCACTAGGAAGTGGTGAAGGGTGGGCGTTTTTGGGGGACTGTCTTATGTAATTTTGACGTTCGAAAAGTGCTGATTCTCAGCCTAGTTTAATTAAATGTCTTTTGAATTTTGTTTTTTTTATGGAATAGGACATACCTAATGAAATGTCATGAAATGTATTTGCACGCCACACTGAACGCCACACCATAGCAGGATATGCTGTAACCAAAATTACAGTAACATCTATTGTACCATATTCTGGCAAATATGTAATTAGATTTAATTTGATGTCCTCCAAAAAGTTTAGGTGCATAGTATGTACTCGCAAACGATGCGCGTGTGTGACTAGATATATAACACACACAAGACACAGACGAAGCAAAATTTGTGTTATATTGGCGTTCTGTAGTTACTGTCTGAAGATATTACACCTTTTGTACGCAGAAGAGTTAGTATAGTACTCTAACATCTCGTTAGTTATAAATAAGCCCCATGTAGCTAATAGGGGCGAGCTTATTGCTACTTCAGAGGCATGAGGAACTGGGTGTAAAGTTCACTCATCCTCTATAGAAAAGGGAGGATCCTCCGACCAGACGGGTGTCGTGTCTGGCGGGCAACTGCCCGACGATTGACGACGGATATTATATATGTCGTTCGCGCGGTAAACTCTAATTGCAGGATGTGTGTGACGTCAGGATTTTGTGTGACGTCAGGTCTTTGATCTGTAGTTCGCATGCAGCGAAAAAGATGCCACCACACTATCAACCGAGCACAAATTCAGACTCCGGGCTGCTACTGAGAAATTCCAAATGGTAAAACCCAATAACATTTTTGTGTGACCTGGGAAGCGTACCCAAGACCTCATGCTCAGCAGTAGCTATTGCGACTACTAGACCAACGAGGTAGTTTATATATTTGTATCTATGTGATAATGTTAACACATAATTCCCTCTCTGGTGGAGCTTCGCTCCGGTATTCAGGTCACCGTGAAATCGAGATCAACACACCTTGTTTTTCTGGTTTGATAACAGATTCGTAACACACTACTTGCGAGAACACCTAGTTCCCCTGGTACAGTATTTTATCTCACGAAGCGACGCGCGCCTTACTTATGGTAACCAAATGTGAATGTGTTCGTGAAGACGAGTAGCGTCAGCACATAACACACACAGGTACGCACACTTCCAACTTCGCCATTGTCTCGAACCGTACCGACAACTCCTGCGCTTACACACACTTTCACAGCGTGTTTGTACACTTGGGAACCACAAGTAAAGCGCGCGTCGCTTCGTGAGATAAAAAAACTAGAACTGTGTTACCATTCAAATTCAAAATTCAAGTCATTTATTCAAACTAGGCTGAGAATCAGCACTTTTCGAACGTCAAAATTACATAAGACAGTCCCCCAAAAACGCCCAACATTTACCACTTCCCAGGGCTTTAGCTGGGAAGAAAAAGTGGCGCAATAAACTCCCCAGCAGAACAACTGTCTGTTCAGTAGGAAAAACTTGATTCTATAAAATAGTATGCAAATTACATTACACAATAATAATACAGTTCTATATAAAAGTGCAATAATTTGTAAAAAATCAAATCAAATCCGTGCAAGTACCAAAGTGACTTTTCAATTCATTTATGCTTTCTGAGTTCCTCTGGGACATTACTGATATCGCTGAATAAAAAACATCGTGAGGAACCTGGACTTATAGTTAATATACCTAAGTCTGAAATCACCAACCCGTCTTGAGCAAGCGTGGTGATCAATGCTCGTGCCTTCTCTGTATGAGAGGAAGAGGCCTTTGCCCTGCAGTAGAACAATAATAGGTTGGTCTTCTTCTTCTTCTTTTCGTGTGACTAGTGACTAACCTGGCGTCAGAGTTTTAAAGCCGCCCATAGGTCTCTGACTTGGCTTCACATGCCGTCGAAAAATATCTCTCAGGCATGTTTCCTCACGATTTTTTCCTTCCCCATTTAAAATTATGAAGCAAGGGATAGTTTTACAATAAGCACTGAATACGAAAAGTCCGTATGACTTGGTAGTCTGACGGTCACACCACTGGGCTATCACTGATCTAAGTCTTGTTGGTATTATTATGACATATGTTTGAAGGAATGCCTTCACGACCCATTTATTGAGTAACTTTTAAGACTGTTTGTATATTATGATTCCTTTTCACTTTCCATTTTTGAATGGCATTATCATTAGTAGGATATTTATAAATATTCGATGATATTTTTAACTGGTTTTCCTTCTATGTAAACTTTCACTCTTCATTGCTAATGCAGGATATAATAAATTACGTTTTAAATCTATTTTATTTTTGTTTGTGAATGACATCTCAGGTCAATAATCTCCTAGGAGGTTTTGAGCTGCTTAACCGGGCTTTCCTCTGGATGTCTTATAAATACAGGTTCCATCTGGGTCATACAACATATAAACTAAGCGACAGCACGATGTTCGTACCCCCTGTTGAGATGCAAATTTTGCGCCCTCACGCCCCTAGCCGCCGCAGGAGACGCCCTGGACGTAGGGAATCGCAGGCCGATACACCGCAGGCGCGGGCTTGCGGACGGTGAGCAATGGGTAGCTCGCCGTCCTATATGGACCAGGCCCGGGTCGACGGCGCGTTGTGTTCCACACGCGCCTCAGAGAGATGTCAGCCCAACTAACGGGTCCGCTAGGACCGATGCCTGCCGGGGCCGCGGGAAAGTCCGGAAAGGGATACCGTGGCCCCTGGCAACGTACAGTCAACTGAAGGAACACGGGTGGGTTTTAGTCAGTAAGAGTCTTACACCCCCTCCCGCTCCGGCCAGAGCGGGAGCAGTCATAATTTCCCACCCAAAAAAAGGACCCCCTGTTGGGTACGGACTTCAGCTTAGGGCGTTGCTGGGGGAGTGCAGCAAGGAACAGGCTGGACTGGAGACAAGGCTCATACTCTTAAGGGTTAAATTACACTAGATAGCGGCTTCCGCCAAAACAAAAAAATTATAAATTGCAAGCCAAGATATTCATATTACGGATAGTAGACACACGCTGTCATGCAAGACGCAAAATGTATGATGACATTGAAAAAGTCACATTGGTAATTATAAGCCACACTAATTACGTAATTAAAAAACGTTTTTTAAGTAGAAAAATGTTATTTAAGCGACCATCATTGCCAAAGTGTGGTAAATTAGAGGATTTTTTGTCAGTTTGAGACTACGATTAGATAGAACGCGAATAGAATGAGTTGTCAGACTTTTCCTTCTGACTACTCTTAACGACTGTCAAAGAGCCACGAATGACAGCCGGGACCAACTGCTTAACGTGCTTTCCGAGGCACGGAGGGTCTCGATATGTAATGGATGGTCAACCATCCACGAACTGACCGCGGCAAGGGTAGCTTAACTTTCGATCGACCCGTGGGGCTGTTATTATTTAGCCACAAACCCCTCTAATGTTCATGGGCTATATAATAATAATACCAGCCTATTACTGTGCCACTGCAGGGCAAAGGCCTCTTTTCATACAGAGAAGGCACGAGCATTGATCACCACGCTTGCTCAAGCCGAGTTGGTGATTTCAGACTTATTAAAAGAGCGTTTATTCTGAAAGTGGGCAACGTCGCAAATAGATGTCAAATATTTCGCTGTTTCGATTAATTTGGCAAAATTACTGTATGGAAATAAGAAATGTGGCTAACTAGCGAACTAGAATATGAATAATGAATTGCAATTTTAGCGCTGAATTTGATGTTGTTTTAGGTGTAAAACAGGCATTTGGAAAGTTACCAAATACTTTTTTTTTACATCTAAAACTAAATATTCGGTGATACGATATTAATTATTGCATTTCATAATCAATATTTTGGTTCATTAGTCAGCCACATTTCATATTTCCATATAGTAATATTGCCAAATTAATCAAAACAGCGAAATATTTGACATCTATTTGCGACGTTGACCACTTTCAGAATAAACGCTCTTAACACAAGTCCGATTTCCTCACGATGTTTTCCTTCACCGATATCAGTAATGTCCAAGATAATCTCAGAAAGTATGGGCTTATAATAAGGATCATAATGCAGTAACACTTATTGCAGACCTACCATAGTCACCTTTGATGATCATATTATTTATGACAAAAGACGATTCATTAGTTCGCACGCGGTTATGGCAAAAATGACCTTAATGACTTAATTGGAGACAGTAATTACTTTCAATACGTGCTAAAATAGCTCGTTATGATTCTGATTACGAACAATGACTTTCTAGAAGCTTAAATGAATGGAATACAATTATTAATCCTATTCATATTTCATCACGCGACTTACGTCTTGTAGGTCATAGTTTCCAGCCCAGACAGATGCTGTACTTTGTGTGAATTATTTCATAACTACTGTTCTCAAAACATCGTGAGGGAACGGGTCAAAAATTTGAAGACATGTGACAACCCGCACTGGGCCCGCGTGGTGAATTACGGCCCACTCCCTCTCACAGAGAGGAGGCCTGTGTCCCAGTAGTGGGAATATTATAGGGTGATTATGATATATTATACCAATAAACTAACTAATTAAGAGATACTAAATGATATGGAGTGACTACCGAGATGTCGACTAATAGAGAAGTATGGAAAACAAGTGAAATTATATAAAAAATAAAAAATAAACCCGACGCAAACATTTCCTCATTTCTCTTCCCTACTCCATCACCAGACCCTGTCCATCATCTATCTATAGCCTATTCATTGAGACCATTCCAATGAGCCCAAACACGATATCTGTGCTGTAAGTTGGTAAGGGGGGGATTGGGTATCCTGAAAATTCCAGGTGATGCTGCAGCATCTTTTCAAGGTTACTATGTTCTTTTATTATCATTGAAGCAACAGAATACTAAATTTCAAATCGATCAGACATGTGGAAGACGCTCATATCCATTCATCAACTAGAAAAGAGCCGATATTCTTCAAACGGCTGAACTGATTTTGATAAAACATGTCTAGGAACCATCGCTAGAAAACCTGCTTTCAAGTAAAAAACCGCATTCAAATTGGTTCACCCGTTTAAGAGCTACGGTGCCACAGACACAAACACACAGAGCGGTCAAAGTTTTAACACCCCTCTATTTTCATCGGGCGTTAAAAAAGACATACATGTTGCAAATGTACCCTACGATCTTATGCGTAACCCACCACTGAACCCGGTACTCAGAAATTCACAAATTATGTTTAGAGATTCCGGCGAAGTTACAAGTTATTGATACGCGACGGGAACCGAACCCACAACCATGCACAAACACCATTTATACATGGTCTATGGTACATGTCTATGGTACTTAGCCATTTATGTAAAAAAACACCGATTTCAAAAAAATTACTTTTAATAAAAACAGAAAATTTAATTACTCACCAACTTCCGCAAATAGAGCGCCATGTTAGCGAATTCATCACTCAGCAGGCACCGCAAATTCATAAAAGAAGTCGGATACCCAACAACTTTCTCTGCATCTCTTATAATATTGCTCCAATTTGTGAATGGAGGACGCAATAATATTAAAATCTCATCTTTTGTCAAACTCGCGACAGTCGATTCCAATCTTTTTTGGTAAAAGAAAGGGGACGCGCGCTTCAAAACGCGGGAAACCGCGTAGGACACCGCCATGACAGTTTAACTTTTTAAAGTTTTTTTTTTCGAGGCACAGGTAGCGTCCGCGCGGGTGGACGAGTGTAAACGCAATGGTGTTGTTATGTGAAATGATTGTGGGGAAGGCTGCATTGAATATGGAATTTGCCTGATTTTTGGATTTATAATTGTTTGTTTTGCGTATTACGAAGGTTGGGGGTCAATAGTGTTGTCCTTTCAGTTTTTTATGTCATTTATCATCGTTTATTTTATTAGTATTTTTTAGAAATGTTTATGTAATATTTTGACGCATAATTTTCTATATTTACATTTATTACAGACATAACATCACGCCCGTTAAGCCCGAAGGTTTGGGCAGAGGCGTACCTATAGTACTGTACACCGAGAATTCACCAGTTATTTTTTATTCCCTTTATAATAGAGGGTGAACCTAATGCCATCAATCGGGCACAATTTCAGACTCCGGGCTGCTACTGAGTAATTCCAGATTGAAAAACTCAATAACCCTTTCCGAACTGGGAATGGAAATCGACCACTAGACCAAACAGGAGGTAGGTTTTATTTTTAACTTGTATAACTTAACTTTAAACAACATAAATCAATATCACATTGTTCAAGTGATTACTGACAAAAAATCAGAGTCAAAAGTTTTGACAACATGACTTACTTTTCTATATATTTTATTATTTATTTATGTAGTTTTTAATGAAAACACTTGAACCAATATTTTCTTCATCATGAGCATTAATTAAAAAAAAAAAAAAATGTTTCATAAGTTATGTCGGAAAACTTAAGTTTTTAGACATCCTTAAAGCCATTGTTTATATTGTGTGTAATAAAACATACCCAAATAATAGCAAAACGAACTCCACTTAAATCCCTTATAATCAGGTAAAATTAATAAACTGGCAACACTAATGTTCTTGACCGTGAAGTGGAAAGTAGCGTTGGACTAGTCTCGAAACCACGCTCCATTTACCGTCAACACCCAACAACACGCTCAAATCTCAACCTTAAACCACTGAAATAAGAACAAAAACAAATTTTCTCAACTACAGAAGAAAGTTGTTAAGACGTAGTGGTGCCAATTTTAGTAAGACCTCGTTTTTTGAAGTATATAAGTGAATGGATAGATTAAGTTATACTGGCCACAACGGATTCTTTCGACTACTCTTTTTATTGCAATCTTGAATGAATTTCTCCTTTCCGGCCAGTTTAAAATAACGTGTTTGAGTAAAACTTTGTTTGGGTAGGCTGTTCGTAGTACGAGTGCTCAATTTGAGTTAAATTAGTAATTTGTTTATTACAAGCTTCTGCTCGCAACTTCCGCGTGAAACTAGTTTTAACATAAAATATATCTTATGATACTCGGCAATACTGTATGTAGCTTCACATTAATGAAAGAATCTTCTGAACCGGATCAGTAGTTCCGGAGATTACCTGCCACCTACATACAAACTCAAAAAACGTAACCTCCTTTTAACAGAATTCCAAAAAGAAGGAGATTCTATGCTCGTAGCGTGTTTTTTTTTAAATGTATGTCCACCGATTTCTCCGTCAATTGTGGACCGATTTTGAAAATTCCTTTTTTTTTTAAAGGGTGTTCTCTTGAGGTGGCCCCGTGTATATTTTATTAACTTTGCTTGGATAGTTTTTGAGTTAGCTTCGATAATACGTACCTATTTTTTCCACTTAGTCTATATAAATAATCTATGTGAATGATATGATAAGTTTCTGTCACTGTTATTTACATAGGAGGTAGTGATATTTGAATTTGTATGGGGTAGGCACCATAACTAAAAAATAAAAAGTTATAACTTAAAAAAAAAAACAACCGACTTCAAAAAAAACACTACAACGTGAAAAAAAACTTTAAGAGGGTTTATCCTAAAAGTTGGCAACGTCGCAAATAACTGTCAATTATTTACCTGTTTTGATTCTTATAGCAATATTACTGAATAGAAATAAGAAATGTGGCTAACTAGCGAACTAGAATATTAATAATGAATTGCAATTATGACATTGAATTTGATGTTGTACCTATTTTAGGTGTAAAAAACGCATTTGGAAAGTTTCCAAATAGTTTTTTTACATCTAAAACTAAACATTCGGTGTTACGATATTAATTAATGCATTTCATAATCAATATTCTAGTTCGCTAGTTAGCCACATTTCTTATTTCCACACAGTAATATTGCTAAATTAATCAAAACAGTGAAATATTTGACATCTATTTGCGACGTTGCCCACTTTCAGAATACACGCTCTTAAAGTAAGTAAGTGCAACTTATGAATAAGAATAGTAAGTTTATTTATTAACTTATAATTATTTACATTCATACAATTTTCTTGATCTCTTTTGTGATTGGAACTTTTAGTAACGATATCCACATTCCAAATTCATATCACTTTTAGTCCCTAGGGATTAAAGAGCTATTTTAGTCCATGTTTACGAAGAATAAACTAGCTCTTTTTGAATACACGTGATAAATAAAGTGTTTTAAACCTACTGAACTACTCATTAATGTTGAGAGACAGACTTTTTAATAGACTCTATCATATTTATTCATGAGTTTTGCTCGTTTTCACAAACACGGGGGGACACCTAAATGAATCTTCATAATATACCTACCTACTATAATATTATAAAAAAAGAACAAGCAACTTCCAAAAAAAACACTACAAAATGAAAAATTACTTTAATTTCGGAAGTCGGTGTCTTTGGTTTTGAATTTTCGTTTTTTTCCACCGGCTTCCGAAATTAAATCCCCCACTGAGCTCTGGATTCAAAGAAATACTCTCATTTTTAAAACAGCTGTTTGCTCCCTGGGCAAACATTTAT
Source organism: Agrochola lota (assembly GCA_947364205.1). Classification (NCBI taxonomy): domain Eukaryota; kingdom Metazoa; phylum Arthropoda; class Insecta; order Lepidoptera; family Noctuidae; genus Agrochola; species Agrochola lota. Next base: position 8,321,275 of record OX376245.1, on the reverse strand, counting down.
TATTATTGACAACACATTAAACTGACGAAAGAAAAATTAAAGACCAAATAAAAAAGCGTTATATACAATGTCGCCCATGGGCATGTGACCGCCCGTATTTTTCTGAATATTCATGAAAAATTATAGAAAATTAACTTTAAAAGGGGGGTCTATCTTTAATATTTTTCATGTTATTAATTTTTTTATGTTTTTAGTAGCGTTTGCCATATCTTCTATGTTATTGGCTCGATTTGTATTCTGTTTATTATTTCTAATAGCTTACGAGTTATTTTATCGGATTAACTAAAAATTTTTAGTAAAATTTGTCGACTATGAAAAAAAAACGGAGGTGAAGATTTTTTTTTCCAAAAAAACATTTTAAAAAACATAAGTGAAATTATGTTAATTATACATAAAATTATAGCGGGATACTGAAAAAAAAAAATAAGAAAAAATGAATAAAAAAACAATTAAAGATAGACCCGGTTTTTAAGTTTATTATCGATAATTTGTCATGAATATTCAAAAAAATACGGGCGGTCACATGCCCATGGGCGACATTGTATAAGCGCCTTAATTATGAAAATTACTCATTCTGAGACGGCGGCAAACAAATAATCGATGAAGATCAATCAAGCTGACATTATTTTACTAGGCGCCTTTATGTTCGTTTGGTGCCTCCTTTTTTCCAATCAATCTGCCTAGCCTTTTCCCAACTATATTGGGGTCGGCTTCTAGTCTAACCAGATACAGACAAATACTAGTATTTTTACATGGAGATTCTGCCTATCGGACCTCCAAAACTCAGTTAACCTGGGTATGGTTGTAAGATTAAGTATAGTAAGTATGGTTGTCAGATTTTTGGGCTTCTGACGACCCGTAACGACTGTCAAAGAATGACAGCCGGGACCAACGGCTTAACGTGCTTTCCGAGGAAAGGAGGGGTCTCGATTTTTAATGGATGTTCACCCATCTACGAACCGACCTCAGCAAGCGTAGTTTAACCTCCGATCGAGTCATGCGGCTGTTATTATTTAGCCACGAGCCGGTAGCACGATTCATAGGTAAATTCCCTTTAGACCGGAACACAGCTTTCTTGGAGGCACTATTAGGGTTGCCACCTCTTGTTAGTCAAAATCCGGGACAAAAAAAAACAGCGATTTTTTAAAACTTTTTATTCTCTTTTGCACTTATATTTTCCATTTGAACGCACAGACTTCAAAATATATCTGGTCTTCAACTAGAAAATTTACAAAACTCTTGGCAGTCCAATTTTAAAATTGAAAATGTGTGGATTTGTCTTTGTGTTGTGGTTTGCCATGAAATGTTCTTCATTTTAGCTATTTCTTTATTTAGTCCTTTAATCAAATACTATACATAAATGGACAAAACGTAGTTACGTGTGTCACGAGTTCGTGACTGCATGCCAGTAGCGCGCGTATAATTTTCGCCACTGTCAATTATTCTGCGAACGCGCATGAATTTTAAATTCCGGGAGTATTTTGTTTATTTGAAATTCCTTTCGGAAGCCGGGAATCTCCCGGAATCCCGGGAGAGGTAGGTACCCTAGACACTACATAGGTACTATGTCGGCTATATAATTATATTGTTGTAGTAATTCCCCTTAACCCTTAAGTAGGTAAGCCAAAGAGTGATTCGAAAGATCGAAAAATAACGATACTCGTATTTGTTGAGGGCTATGCTCGGAATTTCTTTCAAAATCAAAATATTTGTTTTCACTTAAACCTACATGGGCACTTATGAAACGTCCGAAGCTAGGTGCACGGTTCCAATTGGTCGTTTCGTATGGAGAAGAGCCGGCTAGAAACTCCACGGTTACTCTTTTAAAAATAAATGGCTTTCAAACTCAATACAGGCATTCCAAAGCGTAGCGTGTATGCTGAGTGGAAGCCCTCTTGTCACAGTCATGACGTGCCAGCAGCTGCCTACTATTTCTGTTTTGTACTCGTTATTGTATACGTATTGTTATTGTTTTGTTACCTACTCGAGTTTTTATTATTTTTTTATGCACGTGTTTCTGTGACGAATAAAATTATTTTTCTTTCTTTCTTTCTTCTTTAGGTACCTATGGAGAAGAACGGGCAAGAAACTCCACAGACACTCTTTTAAATAAATTGTTACAAAATATTGGTTACATCATTCATGTTGAAATTAAACATGTGAGAACAATTTAGAAAGACGTGCACGTTAGATGCGTCCGTAATAAAAAGATAAAACAAAGAACAATTCAAAAATTAAAATCAGCCATGGCAGCTAAGAGTTGACCAGTCCCAACTGACGGCGCCCGTTCAAGAACATGACGCATGGATTAACACCATTCAGCTCAACCATTTTGAAAGGAGCTAAATGATCCAACACACGCGCCACCATCAGCGAGACATCTGAGTGAGCATGACATACTCACAGCCGCATTCAAATCAATAAAAGACGTATTACCCGGTAAATGTTAGCTCTTTAGTACATAGTTTTCAAATTACAGTGTTAATAGGTATGAGAGCATAGTGTAGATATAAAATTATTTTTCTGTTATTATTTTGTGGCGACATTTAAATTAATAAAAAAAAATAAAAAACGAAAATTGAACAGGACCTGCAACGTTCGATAGCTAGATAATCCTATGTATCTAGTATCCTGTTTTACGGTGGAGTTTCGTGCCCATTCTTCTCTTCTCCATACGAAAACTACCTTTTGGAAGGGGCGACTAGCATCAATTAAATTTTTTGTAATTTTTGACGTTCAAAAGTGCCTTAAGCCAATTAGCCCTTGCAGGGCTTATTTGAAATAAATTATTTGATTTTGAATTTGACTTTGACTTACCGCCATTCTTATGGGGATACTGGCTTGTTTGATGGGAATTCTTGAACAAAAGGAGTTCATGGGGTGATGGCGCCTTCGCTATGATCATTTGTATGTTACAGTTTCGTTTTGTTTATAAAGCACACTTTAATCATTGATTGGACGGGTTAAACTTATTATATTACCACATTTTTTAGGTAGACTTGCATTTCTTCAATAATGGTTTCTCCAAGAAGGTATGCTTGTTTATGTTTGTGTTAAGAGTGGGTCGAAAGTACGAGTAAGTAAGTAGAGTTCATTGTACATAAGATCTCACGTTCTGTCGCTTGAAAGTCCACGTTTTAAATCTAGCAGTTGTAACGTAACGTTTACCTCCTTGGAGGAAAACGTAGGTCACAAATGAAAATAATAAGGCATGAAGCGTAATAAAAGAGAGGTACAAGGAATTATAAAAAATAAGATTAACGGCGTAGCGGCTTGAGACGCTCGACGCTGGTAGCGGCTACGAGGCGGAGACTCGGAGCTAAGGGCGCGGAGCAGGAGCAGCAGGCCGTACACGAGCAGCGGCCTGGAGTCACGAACATAAAGCGAGTTCCCACCTTCAAAATAAACGGTCTTAAAGTTTAGGTACTCATTCACAGAATAAAATATTTTTTCTATAAGCCATTTGAATAACACTGTTTTAAAACGGTTGATTGGCTGTTCTCTATATGATTTTTGGTAATTTATTATAAGTTCTGTGATATATGTGGTTTTCATTGGAGGAATAATATTAGTTTATCAGGATATTTTGTGTTAAACATAACAGTGTCTCCAAGACGTTGAAATAATTCGGAGTGATTATTTTACAAATTTACTGCATTCAAATATGTATGAACATACCGGGAACAGTTAATATTTTTAAATCTCTAGGTTTAGTTACATGAAGTCATAAGCGGGTTTCCTCACAATGTTTTTGCCTTCACCGATGTCAGTAATGTCTAAGATAAAAACTCTGAAACTACATATGAATTAAAAAAGTACATTGGTCTTGCCCCGATTTGAACCCTCATGCATGAGGGGCGAGGTCTTAATGAATTTTTATTCCTTATAATATGTCACTGTCGTGTATTCAATTTATAATTTTGTTTGTTGACACTTGACCTTGTGTGGTTCGCGGCGTTTTTTATTGATTATTTAATACAATTCCACCAGCATTTCAGTTTCGATTGTTAGTGGAGTTCATGAAAAGGTATGTTTCTACTTTAGGCTTATAGGTCAAACAATTGACTTAATTAGATATATTATGGTCTAAATAACAAAATGCATATTTTTCAGGAACGGTGATCTTAGTAAACCAACCGAAGGTCCACAAGGAAGGATGAGAAATATTCCCTGCATTCCGAGTTAGGCTGTAATCGATTTGAGCGTGCTAACCACAGAACAGAAAAAAACAGTAGAAGTAGCATAGCGCTTCATTAGTATTGGAACCAGCGTACCCAAACTCACACAATTACAAGTTAATTGTATTTCGTAAATCTAAGAAATCTTTGGTGTGATTGGTAGTTTAACATTGAATGAAAGTAGGAAATAATGTCAGTCGTCGCCTATTTGAAAATAAACCACAATTTATAGACGATAGAGTTGTTTATTGTCTACTCTATTTACGTATTTATTACTTTTTCCGTTTAAAGCGCACACTGAATAGTTTAATGAGCAAGTTACGCTACCCGCCGCTAGATGTCACTATATTAAATGCATTCAATTTAAAGCTGTATCTCGTTACGATACGATTCATATTTGCGTTACGAGGTCATTACTATTCGTCCTCCTTTAGGGATGTACCACTGTCGTTGACTTATCCGTTCATCGACATCGTTCCGTCGACATTCCGTTTTATTTTTAAACAAAATACAGTCAACAGCTAGAGTCGATAAATATTATTATGTTCGAAATCGAGTGTTAATATTTTATTTTAATACATACATACTTAAGATATATAGAAAGCATAATTAAGAATTGTTATGTTAAACTACTGATCCGAATTTGAAAATTACTACTTATCGTCGATTGAGAGACTGAGAGTATCCGGTCAGCACCAAGTGCAAAGGCTAGATAGAAACCGGCCGACTGACGAAACATGAAGTTTGCCGAGGGACATTTAGAAAATAATTGTACTGTACCTATTTATTTTTCACTTTGTTGGAACTTAAGTTAGTAATAACTTAAGTTTCGACAAAGTGAAAGATGATTAGTTGATTACTATATAAGTATATTGTAGATTTTGAAGGCGGTTGTCTTTTTTATCGCGATGATTCATGTCGTCGTTGCGACTAGACCTCTTATGTGTCACTTTTGGCAAAATCATTTTTTTACGCCAGATGATCTAAATAAGATGTTGATCTAAATGTGATTCGCGGCCGTATCAAATATTAATTTATAGAATTATAATCAAAAAACCACCAATACAAAATAATCCCTCTATGTTCATAAAATCCTATTGAATGACTATTTCATGAAATCATGACATTTTAGGATTATTCTAACATAAGAGTTGTTATAACATCATGTTTGCAAACACAAATGTGTATGGCCACGCCTCTTAGTTTCGATGTTTTTGTGTAAAGTTTCGAAAAAAACACGCGCAGGACACCGAATTGAGTTTTGTAATTTAATATATTAGTACCTACCTGGGCGACCGAGCTCTGCTCTGGTGTAAATAGAGAATGCTTATTTAATAGTATAGGAAAGTTCATACTAATTCCATGCAGACATGTCATTATTCTAAGGTGTCATTTGTCATTATCCTTGTTATAAACTTTCAGCGACCGAGCTCTGCTGAATTACGGAGAAAACGAATTTTCCCAGATGAGACTTAGCTAGATCGATTTTTTTCTCCTGTAAACCCTCATTGCACCTTTCATCGAAATTGTTAGAGCCGTTTTCGAGAACGTGATTACATATATACAAATATTGCTCGTTTAATAGTATAGGATTTTAAGCTGTTTTTCTTGGCACCTAACATTTTCCTCGCTGTAGTGAGTTGTGTGTTTCGCTCGGCAGCAAAGTTATTCTGCGTCTCGTCCTTTGAAAACCTCGCTATGCTCAGCTCAATACCAAGTACTCGCGCCAAAACACGACTTTGCAACCTTGCATACAAATAACTATTATCGAACAAGATATCTAATGAGAAAAATAAGTATAATTTTTTCTCTCTTGTATGTACATCTCAGATATATTACACAATGACGTAAAAGGTGTTAATAAATAAAGGCAGGAAAATTATTGGTTAACCAAATTGACTTCTTCTTGTTTTCGTGAGGTTAGTGACTAACCTGGTGTCAGAGTTATAAAGCCGCCCATGGGCCTCTAACTTGGCTTCACATGTCGTCAAGAAATATCTCTCAGGCATGCCGGTTTCCTCACGATGTTTTCCTTCACCGTTTTTGAAGCAAGTGAAAATTATACAATACGCACATGAATCCGAAAAGTCAAGTGCGTGCCTTGGGTTTGAACTCGAGACCTATGACTTGGCAGTCCGACCGTCATACCATTAGGCTATCATTGCTATACCAAATTTACTACCAACCTAAATTGGTCGTATTGTCAAATCACGACTGCCATTCTTTGACAGTTGTATGAAATTGCTGTAACACGGCGAATTGCCGTAGTGTCTCAATTTGCTTAACAATTCATTTCCCTGACTACAACTTTTTTTTATGTTTGAATTAGTAATATAACACATAGATCCTTACATGATATGTATGCTATGCAGGGCATACCTCTAAATAGTAGGTATACACAGCACGAACTGGTGTTTTGTCTTATTTACTTAATCGTTACCCATCAATTCTGTGAAGTTTTGCCAGCTTATTTAGTTTGACCCTGCATAATCTCGTAATGAAAAAGGGCTTCGTGGTTAAATGATAATAGGTATGTTAGCAATTTTTTTAGTCCGTCTTGTAGATTATTAAAAAATATTTGACGCGTATTTTTCCTTTTTTTACCTAATCAAAGGACGGCAATACATTGAGTTAAAATGTGGCATGACGTCACTCCCCGGTAGATTTTATACTGACTTGTGACGTAGCGAGCCGCCACTCGATCTTTAATGCGTTTTATTTAAACCATTTTTTATTATTAAGATGCAAAAAACACGTGTCAATTTTTTTTTTATTATCTGCCTGACAGACTAAATAGTATTTTTTTTCCCCAGCCAACATCCCTATAGCCTAGGGTTGCCATCCGTCCCGGTACACCGGGACATGTCACCGGTCTAGAACTTCTGTCCCGGTCGTCCCGGTTAAACTACAAAATGTCCCGGTAAGTTCCGGTTCGACTTCGACTTCGACTTCGACTTCGCCTTTGACTTCGACTTCGACTAATTAATAATGGTAATTAATTGTGATAATCCAAATGAACTGTACAATTCCTTTTTTGCCATGTATTGTACAGAATTTAACTCAACATTTATACCAAAGCAGATCTCAGTTAATGGTTCTGCAACCTTCAGTGAATGGGCAACTAAGGGGATATTTAAGAGTAGAATCAAACTCTTTGAACTGTACGAAGAAATAAATTATAATAAAAGTAAAGAATTTTATCAATATGTTAAGAATTATTCCAAATTATTCAAACAAGTTTGTAGCGAAGCTAAGTGTCGATATTTAAGCTCAAAAATTAAGAAAAGTCTAAATATAATAAAAACGACTTGGGAAATTATAAACAATGAGACAGGAAAAGGCAGTAAGCGTAGTAGTGACTACAGCCTTAATGTAAACAATATGGTTATTGAAAAGGATTTAGAAGTTGCCACAGTTTTTGAAAATTTCTTTGCAGATATTCCTGTCGCAACCACTAAATCTTTAAATTCTTCACCCACTGTTGCCGAGTCACTATTGAAAGAAAATGTTGATAATTGTAACAATGAATTTAATTTCGACTATGTTACTGCTCGAGATATTATTAAAACTTTCAATACACTCAATGTTAAAAAAACTGCTGATCTATGGGGAAATTCCGTAGAGGTTGCAAAATGCATAATCAACACTGTAGCGCCTGAATTAGCAATTATCTTTAATAAATGTATTGACTGTGGTGTAATTCCTGACTTAATGAAGAGTAGTAAAATAATACCTTTATTTAAATCAGGCAGCACAGCTGACCCCTCGAACTTTAGACCAATTTCTGTGCTCCCCACCTTTAGTAAATTTTTTGAAAAATTGATGCTAGATCAATTGCAAAGACATTTTAATAGTCATAAATTATTAAACAGTAAACAATTCGGTTTCACAAGGGGTCGCTTGACTTCCGACGCTGGTGTTGAGCTTCTTGCACATATTTTTGAGGCCTGGGAGGAGTCACATGATGCCCTAGGTATTTTTTGTGACTTATCTAAGGCTTTCGATTGTGTTTCTCATGATACATTGGTCAGGAAATTGCATCACTATGGTGTTAGAAACACTGCTTTGGATCTTCTTATTTCTTATTTGGATAATAGGATCTAAAGAGTGGACGTTAATGGCAAGCGATCCCCGGGTTCTATTGTCACTATGGGAGTTCCGCAGGGCTCAATTCTTGGCCCTTTTTTATTTCTCGTATACATTAATGACCTTCCTTGCCTTATAAAGAACAGTCATGAAATAGTGTTATTTGCAGATGACACATCACTTATATTTAAACTTAAGCGACAACAGACAGTTACTGACGATGTAAATAATGCTGTCTCTAAAATAGTGCATTGGTTTAGTGTTAATAATTTACTTTTAAACGAGAAAAAGACTAAATGTATTAGATTTCTGACACCTAACGTTAAGCAGGTGAAAACCAATGTACTAGTAAATGGGACAGAATTGGACCTTGTGGACACCACTGTGTTCTTAGGTATTACTTTGGATTCGAAGCTGCAGTGGGGCCCACATATAACCAAATTGTCGAAGCGGCTAAGTTCTGCAGCCTACGCGGTGTATAAAATCCGTCATTTGACTGATGTAGAAACAGCTCGATTAGTATATTTTAGTTATTTCCATAGTGTAATGTCGTACGGCATTTTGTTATGGGGAAATGCAGCCGACTTTCAGGCTATATTTGTGCTGCAGAAACGAACCATTCGAGCAATATATAACCTTAGTTGTAGGCATTCACTGAGGGATAAATTTAAGGAAATAAACATAATGACAGTCGCATCTCAATATGTTTATGAGAACCTGATTTATGTAAAAAAGAATATTAATCTATATTCTAAACACAGCGACATTCATAGCATAAATACTAGACACAAAGATTTATTTATTGTGCCCAGGACTAGGCTCCAAAAAATTAGTAATTCATTTAAGTGCCAAAGTATACGTTTTTACAACAAACTCCCAAGCCATGTTAAAGAACTGAGCTTCAATAAATTTAAATCATTTATTAAACAGAAACTATGTCAAAAAGGTTTCTATAAAGTTAAAGATTACTTAGACGACCAAAAGGCTTGGGAATAATTAAGCTGCTCCAATGTACCCCCCCCCTCCCCCCCCCCCCCCCCGAAGCAACAAAAAGGTGTTTTAAAATCAACGACTAGATGACACTATATGAGTTCATATAATTGGTTAGTTCATTTTATTTGACTGTATAAGTCAATTTTTTTTATTTTTTTTAACTTATTATTGACAACTTATTATTACATAATCTACTCATTACAGTTTTTTCTTTAATGAGTTGTAATGTTTTACGTTGCATAATGTAAATTGTTTTGCGTAACTGCTATTGTATAGAATCAAGTTTTCTAACTGAACAGACAGCTGTGCTGCTGGGGAGTTTGTTGCGCCACTTCTTCTTCCCAGCTAAGCACTAGGAAGTGGTGAAGGGTGGGCGTTTTTGGGGGACTGTCTTATGTAATTTTGACGTTTGAAAAGTGCTGATTCTCAGCCTATTTTGAATAAATGACTTTTGATTTTGATTTTGACTTTGACTTTAACTTTGACTTTGACTTTGACTTTGACTTTGACTTCGACTTCGACTTTGACTTTGACTTTGACTTTGGCTTTGACTTTTTGATTTTGACGATTGTCATAATCATCGCCGTCATCATCATCATTCTGAAATAATAAAATCTCTGAGACGAGACGGGCTGACGACGGCCTCAAAAATTTAAAAAAAAACAGAAAAGTAAAAAGCACTAGTGAAAAAAAGTGACACTTTCCGCACGAATTGACTGCTTGGAAAACGCTCTTTTCGAACAAATGCATTGTAAAATATTTTTCGATATTTACAGTACCTACGCAATTAACGTCTTAAATCTTTTTGTGAGGCAGGTGATGTCATTCATGCTAATTTACAATCCCACTCAAGAACTAGGTGGTTATCATTATTGCCGGCGATAGAACGTATTCTGAAACTGTGGGCACCATTGAGAGATTTTTTTTGGCTGAAACCAGATCGCCCAAGTTTATTTTCTGTTTTTACATAGTCAATCGTTTTTATTCGAGAAACAAATGGAAAAACTTGAAAAATCCAATATAAGCATTATTGAAGTTAAGAACTTATTAACACTCTTGAAAAAACGCTGTCAGAACGTGCTGCAGCAAAATTTTTGGGAATTCAAATTAAAACTGAATATGACAAATTAGCAAAAAATCCTCAGCATTCAAATTTAATAAAGTCATTTGACGAAGAAATTGAAAATTATTACAAAACGGCTTTGGAATATTTACAACAGTGGAGTTGTCCACTCACAAAATATGATATATTTTCATGGATCTTCCATCGATCCGATCTTCCAATCTTCTTTGGAATCTTGCTGCCCCACCGCAGTGGTAGGATGTTGTAACGACAGTAAATTATTTACAAGAAAAGGGAATAGTTACTGTCGACAGCGCATTTGAAGAAATATCATATCTCAAACATTTTATAGAACAAAGAAGAGGTAACGAATCTTGGGACGAAAAAAGGCGAAGTTCAATTTCAAAATGACATGTTCAGAATTTCATAATATCTTATGGGCAAACCGGACCTGCTAAATAAGGTGAAGAAATCTGAAAAATATATTAACAATTAGTGTTTCATGTAGAATCGTATTGTTAATAATTTAAAGCTGATTTGTTAAGAAATTAAAAGGTATTAAATATGTTTTTTTTTTCTTTTACTTGGATATTTTCAGTCACTTACTGCTAATGTCCCGGTCAGTACTTAAGCTTCTATGGCAACCCTACTTTAGCCCCATAAGTCGATCGAAGGTTAAGTTTCGCTTGCCGCGGTCGATTCGTGGATGGCTGACCATCCATTACATATCGAGACTCCTCCATGCCTCGGAAAGCACGTTAAGCCATTGGTCCCGGCTGTCATTCGTAGATCTTTGACAGTCGTTACGGGTTGCCCAAAAGACTGTTATCTAGTCTTACCAAGGGGTATCGTGTTACCCAGTATCGGGGTATGGAGGTTAGATAGGCAGTCGCTCCATGTAAAATACTGGTATTCAGCTGCATTCGGTGAGACTGGAACCCGATCCCAACAAGGATGAAAAAAGGCTAGCTAGATTGATTGAATCTCGTAATGGAAATAAAAAACAGCTGTATGATTTCGCACGCTTTTAATAATAAAAGCATAGTAAGTATTAACTCAAGCCCTCAGTTTTTGAAAGCTTGATACAATATGATCTGCTACTACAACTTACTACTATGATTTCTTGAAAAGTCTGTCTAAAAGCTATATTTTCATAGGAAGAAAGAAAATACGTATATTTGTAGTATACTACTTACACTAAAAAAATTATCTAAACCATTTTTGATTAATAAGATAAAACAAAAAACCGGCCAAGTGCGTGTCGGACCACGCACAACGAAGGGTTCCGTAGTTGGGATGAATTTATCCCAAGAACAAACTTAACATTGTAATTGAAAAACGTGTTCTCCCATACGGAATGTATGGGAGATCATGTTTTTCAAACTGCAAATTTAAGTTGATTGATTATTTCTTGTTAACCTGTTCAGCCTACTTACCTCTCAGTTTTCCTTTTAATTTCGTTATATATACTACTGCTGTGAATTTTTTCACAAGTCCAAGTACAACAATTTAGCTAGAAGGAGGGGGGGGGGACACTTGACTAACAAAAAATTTCAGTTAAAAGCTTAATACTCGTATTTCGCAAACGGATCCCTGAATCCAAAAATAGTTTCAATAAACTCACAATATTTTTGAAAGAACTTTCTAACGATACCCCACAACATGGGGTAGATGAGGAAAAAAAAACATCTCCAGTTTACGTGTAGGGGAGGCATCCTAAAAAAAATTTTTTTTTCATGATTTTATTTTACCACTTTGTCGGCATGATTAATATGTATACATACGCCAAATTAGAGCTTTCTTGTACTACCCGTCTCTGAGCTAAGCTGCGGACAGACAGACGGACATGGCGAAACTATAAGGGTTCCTTGTTTACTACGGAACCCTAAAAATACGTGTCTAATATTTTTTATTATCTTACTAACGGACTAAATAGTTGTTATTTTTTCCCAGGTGACATCCCTTTTCCCCTCGATCTTCTTTAGCTCATGTGTATCCTTTATTCATTCATTCATTATTGCTTCAGCTGTCCACATTTCTAGTCAACATTCTCTCTGTCTTTTTACGTGTCCTTTTTTAACCCCCGACGCAAAAAGAGGGGTGTTATAAGTTTGACCGCTTTGTATGTGTGTCTGTCTGTGGCACCGTATCTCTTAAATGGGTGAACCAATTTGAATGCGGTGTTTTTTTTTTTAATTTGAAGGCGGGTTCTTATCAGCATATCTAAATCTATTATCACTTTAATACACTTTTTACATGTCGATGATGTTATAAAACTTCCTGTCACTGTTATTTACATATCAAGTAGTGGTATACGATTTTTTTTCGGATAGGTTCGACATCATATAATCTAAAACTACTATCACAACAAATAACACCACCAACATCTTTATTTAAAACATTTTCTGATTCTTCTCTCGCGAGCCATGTACCACTGAATTCAGGGCCCACTGCGTATAATATATGATGGGCAGGTAAGCTAACACAGCGAAAAAGAAGTAGTAGAAGATTATGGATCCTGCCATGATGCCAAATATGGGGTACACCCAGACCCCTCTGATTGCGTGGACCATGAATAACCTGAAAAGAACAAAACAAAAATTGTGACTAACGTGTTCCATTTACCTCTACGAATTATAGGCAAAATTCATTTATAGTGCGTGCAAGTAGCAACTTTAATACTATGATGTGCAAACAGCATGATTTTGATCTTTTCATAACAGGTGTGGTCTCGGTCCAGGAAGTGCCTGAGCCTTGGCTTTATTTTTTTTTTTTTATAGAAATTCGTATTGGTTTAAGCTTGAATGTTATGCTGTTCATTTTTATCTTCTTTTTTGTAGCTGTGTTGTGCTATTCACATTTTTTCTTGCCATCTGTTTATTTAGAAGTGAAGACTTTTAATTGGCTGTCAGTCACACATACAATTTTTTATTCTGTTTGTTTTAGCTGCAAGTCATCCATAGTTCAAAATAATTAATTACATAAAAAATAAATAAATAAAAAATAAGTAAATAAAATAACATCATGCCTGTAATCCTCGAAGGATTAGGCAGAGGTGTGCGGTTAATAGTGCATCCCATATTAGACAAGTTATGTTTAAGTCCCATGTAATAGGGGCGAGCCGATTGCCATCAACCGGGCACAAATCCAGTCTCCGAGCTGCTACTGAGAAATTTCTGATAGAAAAACCCAATGACAGTTTGCCCGACCTGGGAATCGAACCCAGAACTTCATGCTCAGCAATAGCGCTTGTGACCACTACGCCAAAGAGGAGGTAGGTTTCATTTTTATAACTTGTGTAACTTAACTTTAAGCAACATGTATAAATATCACATTGTTCAAGTGACTACTGACAAATTTGACATGTCTTGACAACTTGACTTTCCTTTCTTGCTCTTTTATTTACCCGACCTGGGAATTGAACCCAGCACTTCATGCTCAGCGGTAGCACTTGCGCCCACTAGACCAACGAGGCAAAATACTATAACATAACATAATTTCTATGATTTTCAATATTCTTCAAAAGTTTTAGCAGATATTTGTAAGAACATCCAAATTTTTCAAAATTAATTCCTAAATAAAAGCGTGCTGTTGAATTTTAGACTTTCGGCGCTTAACCGAGCCTTGAATATTTAACAGCACGCTTTTATTTTGGCATTCATTTAGAAGTCGCTTTGTTACACTAGCACCTTAGAGTATATAACACTGGAGAAGCCTTACGAACACTTCCCCTCTGTAAAAGTACAAGAACAAATGTTCTAGTACGTTCATAAAAACTACTTTCAAATCGATTCTAACGCACTTCGTAAATCGATTCAAAGGCGCGCGGAGCTCCGTGAAATTTGTGCTTTCTTAATACGTCAAATTTACGTAAAGAACTGAATAACCTTCCATATGTTGACATTTTTTTATAAGTTCTGTATATATTTATTTGTATATATTTTATAGTACTGTTTGCTACTTAACATCGTATGATTCTTGCGCTCGCACAAATTTCGACTTTTACCTTCATTTTACTTATTTAATTATATTAAAACTTATTCTACAATGTTATTTAATTGAGAGCTTTATTTTAATCGATTATACAGATTTATACTCAATTATTAGTTTTAGCTTTCAATGGCTCCTAAGTTAAATATATTTTATCAAAACGTTCGCGGGCTTAGAACTAAAAGTAATACGTTCTATCGTCAAATGTTGCTAAACTCATATGATATTATTGTTCTTACAGAGACGTGGTTATTAGATGGAGCTTTAAATTCGGAATTTTTTGATGAACGGTACATTGTATGGCGTCGTGATCGAGATTATGTTTTGACCGGGCAGTCGCGTGGTGGGGGTGTGCTTATTGCTACACGTAGGGAACTTTCAGTTATATGCCAACCTACCTTCTATTCTACAGCAGAGGATTTATGGCTCAGCATACGACTGAAAAATTCTAGTACACGTAAATATATTACCTTACATATTTGTGTTGTTTATTTATGTCAGCAAAACTTAGGCCTTTCGTTTTCTTTACAACTTCTTAATTATCTCACAAAACTAAACCAAGTAGTTATGAGTAACTCTTCTGATACCTTTCTCATCATTGGTGATTTTAACATGAGCGGTATTAACTGGGTCCTATCTGACAATCTATCGCTCGTCCCAATGAACCCGAATGGTCCAGATGAAATTTTACTTGGTGACGAATTATGTACCCTAGATTTTGATCAATACAATGGTGTTCTTAATAGGTAATGGTAAAATTTTAGATTTGGTACTTTCTAATCAATTAGTTACTGTGGTTGAATGCTCAAGTCTGCTGGTTCCCATTGACGCCTACCATCCAGCACTACTAATTAATATGGATTTCGTTGAAGCTCCTCTATTAGAGTGCGCGTCACGGACGCAATATCTGTTCGACAAGGGTGACTATGAATCTATCAATAAAGACATTTCCACGACTGACTGGGAATCCGAGTTTGCGACGCGATCAATTGATGAATCATTAAACCTTTTCAATCAAGTTATTGTCAATCTACACACAAAATACATTCCACAAAAATTACATAGTAGTAAAAAATATCCAACTTGGTACAATTCGGCATTAATTAAAACAATTAAATTAATTAAAGAAAAATATAAATATTTAAAAAAATTTAAGACGTACGGCAATTTAGCGGATGAGTCAACATTTAAGCTTCTTCGTGAAAGGGTAAAGAAATTAGAATCGCAATGTTATGAAAACTACTTGAATTTAACCGAAAAATCTATTAAAGAAAATCCTAAATATTTTTGGACCTTCGTTAAAAAACGTCGCAACTCAAATGCGGTTCCCAGCACTTTAAACTTTAACAGCGCACCGTTACGTACCGGAGAAACAATATGCGAAGCGTTTTCTACGTACTTTCACTCTACATTTCTGGATACTAACCCTAGTCATGGAATTTCTTCACCCCCTCTTTTTACTGAATCTTCCAGCCTATCTGATATATGTAGCATTGTAGTGAGCGTTGATGAGGTTTCTAACTTGCTTCGCAAGTTGGATACTTCTAAAGCGGCTGGCCCGGATAATATATCATCGAAATTTCTTGTACGATGTTCGACTTCAATTGCCCAACCTATCTCGATTCTCTTCAGGAAATCCTTGGATACTTGTGTTGTACCTGAACTTTGGAAATCGGCTTTCATAACGCCTATTCACAAAAAAGGAGTAAAAACCGAAATTGTTAACTACAGGCCGATATCCAAGCTCTGTATTGTGGCAAAAATCTTTGAAAGGATCATCTATAACCAGGTGTATAATGCTCTTAAAAATTCATTTAGTTCATTTCAACATGGTTTTTTGAAAGGAAGGTCTACCGTCACCAATTTAATTCTGCTCAATGATTTTATTACTGACGCCATGGATAACGGTAAGCAGGTTGATGTCGTTTATACTGATTACAGTAAAGCCTTTGATCGGATTGACCATGAGATCTTAATATCAAAGCTATATGGTATAGGAATACGAGGTGATTTACTCAGATGGTTTTCTTCTTATCTGGAGAACAGGTCCCAAGCAGTAGTATTAAGTAATTATATGTCTGGTTGGGTACCTGTCCCCAGTGGAGTCCCCCAGGGTTCATTGCTCGGCCCATTACTTTTCATTATCTATATAAACGACATCAACTCTTGCTTGATTTCATCCAAACTGCTATGTTTTGCTGATGATATGAAAATCTATACCACAATATCATCACATGTGGACGTGATTGCACTTCAGGATGATTTACGTCGTCTGGAGGCTTATTGTCGTGGGAGTAAGCTTGATCTTAACCCTGCTAAATGTTCGGTTCTAACGTATTCTCGAAAGCGTACGATTATGCCTTCATCGTATATCTTGGGTGATCAAGTACTACCTAGAACGAATTGCATCCGAGATCTAGGAGTTTATCACGATTCTAAGCTTACGTTTGAATTACATGTCGATGCCATAGTCGCTAAAGCATCTAGGGCACTAGGTTTCATAATGCGGCTGTCCAGGTGTTTCACTCAAGCCAAAACATTAAAAATTCTATACTGTACCTTTGTTAGAAGCCACTTGGAGTACGCGTCTGAAATCTGGAATCCATGTTATCACAAGTACATTGATCGTATAGAGAACATCCAGAAAAGGTTCATTAAGTATTTGTGTTATCATCAGAAAGTGCCCTACCGGTCTGAAGATTACCTCAACCTCTGTAAGAAGTATCATATATTACCCCTAATTAATCGGCGATCAATCTCTGACTGTATTTCATTATTTAAAATTTTCAATACTTCAATTAATAACTCTGATATTCTATCCAAATTTTATTTTAACGTTCCCGGAAGGTCGAAGCGATGGAACGCACCGTTGCGTGTTCCATTTACCTCTACGAATTATAGGCAAAATTCATTTATAGTGCGTGCAAGTAGCAACTTTAATAGTATGTGCAAACAGCATGATTTTGATCCTTTCATAACAGGTGTGGTCTCGGTCAGAAAGTGTCTGAGCCTTGACTTTTTTAATTAAAATTTCGTATGTTCTTGTATTGAATATTTAATGTGAATTGGTAAGCTTGAATGTTATACTGTTTATTTTTCTTTTATTTTTTGCTAGCTGTGTTGTGCTGTTCACACTCTTTCTTGCCAGTCTGTTTTTTAGAAGTGAAGACTTTTAATTGGCTGTCAGTCTCACATACTATTTTGTATTCTGATTTTTTTTAGCTGTAAGTCATCCATAGTTAATAAATAAATAAATAAATAAATAAGATTTAATCATGTTTAAATTATTAAAATCTTACCAACATAATACAATTCGATTTATTTTTTATTTTTCGATTCAACCATGATTCAATATAAAACGTAGCATGAATCGAGTATTTTCCTCACGTTGCTTCTGTGACATCACCGAGTCTCGCTACATCTCGTTTTTATTTTCAGAAAGATCAAAATACTTTGTTTTGCATTACGAAAATATACGTCAAATCAGCAAAACTTACACGCACTTGACATGCGATTATGTCCTCTAGTAAAAATGTTAACGAGACTACCGTAGGGTTGAGGTCGTTTGAAACCAAAATTGACATGTCGATCATTGCCTAGTAAAAATTACTTAGAAATTATTTTTGTTTATTTTTTTTTTGATTGTTCAATTTTTTATAATTTTTTTATGTCCGTTGAAGTGGTTATATACAACATATAATTTTGTTTTTTTGAACTTGACCTAATTTATTGTTGAGATTACTTATTACAAATTTAGTTAATTTTATTTAATTGTACTTATTTTCTCTTCTTATTAAAATGTAACTATTTTATGCAACAGCTGTTTTATTTCATGGATTCAAGCAAAATTACGAATGAATATCGATAAAATAGGATATCGATAAAATAAAAATTAATGGTACGGACTTCTCTTTCCGCTACCGCGTCCCCCGCTAAAAGTGACAGACTTTTTTGTTCAGAATATTGTGATTATGGCAGTGTTAAATACTCTAAGACTAGCACAGATTAGTACAGATGGGACCCTCCGCAAAATCATTTAAATAATAAGCGACTCTTGCTTCGACACAATAAAGTGCAATCCTGGTCGCAATTACCGACAGTTATATTCACCTAGAAGTTACCTCTCTTTCTATCGCGTAACTCTTATATCTTCTGACTACGTTACGTCCACTGAATTCAACAAATCGACCCCGCCGCGTACCTACTTGTAGCTTCATAACTAAAATACGGAGTGACCTAACTGTATTAATTTGTGACACTAGGCGACCCAATAAAAGTTTGCACTACCTGAGTATCGAACCGAGTTTGTCCGAAAGGGATATTGCGGCCCCGGCACACAGGCAACGGAAGGAACACGGGTGGGTTTTAGTCAGTAAAAGTCTGACACGCATAACTTCTCCCGCTCCGCCCAGAGCGGGAGAAGTTATTTGATAATTGATAATTTTAAAAAAAGGACCCCGTGCACAGCAGTACTGCCTTCGACTACTAGACTAACAAGGCAGGCAAGGTAAAATGAGCACAATTATAATACACCCTAAAATAAGCACAATTATAATACTTACACCCTAAAATGAGCACAATTATAATACTTGCACCCTAAAATGAGCACAATAATAATACTTACACCCTAAAATGAGCACAATTATAATACTTACACCCTGAAATAAACAATAGCTAACATCAGTACACCCAAAACATGCCATCTATGACTCCTCGGCGGCTTCCGACTCCTGAACATGACTTCCCACAAGGTGGCTGGGAGTATGTAGGTGTGCATTATGTGGTTGGACGTGTTTGTGATGACCAGGTCGATGTCCTCAGGGAAGAAGAGGTTCCGATCGTAGTAGAAGAAGGGCCAGAACAACGTGAAGACTAACTGGCAAGAGGAAAAAAATGGTTAAAAAAATAAGTTAGGTATTCGTTTATTTTTCTTGGGGCCGAGTCACACCGGAATGGCAGCGGCCTGCAGCGGCTGCCAGCGGCCGCCAGCGGCCCTCGGCGGCCTCGCACGACCTCCAGATCCCACGCGCCTAGTCTCCTCTTGACTAGTTTAGTTTCTACATTACATACGCGGCACGGTCGCCTGCGGTGCCGCTGGCAGAACCACCGACAAGATGCGCGTGGAGCGCGGCCGCTCGCGTCACCGCAAGCGGCTTCGCGACCTTTTCAAGCTTTTCAAGCGATACTGGTCTTTTAAGTATGTAGATAAAGTTTAAATTTATTTCACACTGAAAGTGGTCGCCGCGTCGCTGCCGGCCGCTGCCATTAGGGTGTGACCTCGACGCTAATAGAAAATAAAAAATAAATTAAAATCTGTTCTTATTTTAAAATTCGAGCATGTGGCATGCATAAGATCTAAATTAATAAACTGTTCCATCGAACCGCACTTATCAATATTTTGTTTCAGTGCGGTAAAGTTACGGTCCGTAATTTTCGGCGACTAACGTCACTGAAACATTGATTCTGAAGGTAAGTTGGTGTGGTTTCTTTGAGAGCGTTGTTAACACCATAAAGCAAACCCCGCCCCCCAAAGATTTAAATCGCTAGATTTGCCCTCACTGTACTCAGTCACAAGAAAAATTGTCCATACTGAGAAGAATGAGCTCACAAATGATTATTTAGCGTTTGCATGACAAACAAGTGTCACTGCGTCATTGTGTGTCAGAGGTGTCAAAATGAAACAGAAACGCCACTATCTTTTGACGCATTATGGCGAGTCTAACGATTTAAATGTTTGCCGCTGTCATCATTTTCATGACAGCAGTCACTGCGGCCGTCAAGTGCGGCCACCGCTTTTTTAGGAAACCGCGTTGCTTTAGTGAAAGTGCTCAGATGCGGTCTGGACAAGTACTTTTGAAATCAGTGCTCTGAGTGGAATACCTCGGCTGCCTGTCTCAAACTTGGCCACTAGTTGCCAATATATTTCAATATTATAGCCTAGAAACATGTAGTCGGTGACTATTAACCTGCGCCCACTGGCAGCACGGCATGGTTAGGAATTTTATGCGACGAATAAAAATGACTTAATAGTAAGGCAATAAAATTACAATTTTAATGAATAAAATGAAATGCAGAAGGACGTAGAAGCATGTCTAAGGATACCGCGATATCGGCATCGTTGCCATCAGTATGTGTTTCCATGTAGTGATGCCGAAGGATCACCTGCAGTGCTGCGCCGCCAGATGGCGCAGGGCCTATATTTTATGTGCGTGTGGACGGCAAGAAGTCGCATCCACTCGTCCACTTTCATTGTTTGTAACTTGGACGACTTGACCCCAAAGAACCACCCTTATGCGTAACACGCTTTCAATCACAATCTGAATGGTTTTGAAGGAAATTGCTTCCACTGCTTCATAAGTTCGAAAAATTTGTCAACATAACAACGTAAATAACGCAATGAATGTTGTGAACTGTGAAAATGAAAGCCATTGTTACCGTTAGAGTATTACGTAATTATAGCTTGTACACTCTGAAATGACGCGCCCCACTATCGTGTTACCCATAGAAATCGACATTACCGTGTGCGTAAATGCGGTAGTGGGGCGCGTCATTTCAGAGTGGGCAAGCTATGTCTACCCCCCGTGTATGAAAGACTAGATGACCCGGTGAACTTCGTACCACTTAAGAACGATACAAAATTTTGATTTTTTCCTCTATTCAGCGAATCGTCCACCGCCAGCTAAACTAAGTTAGCTCGCATAGTTGAGCCAGTTTGTCATACATGTGCGTCCACCGCGGTGGTGATCTCAAATTGGGCTGGACGATTCGCTTTAGGCTGTTCCTTTGGATTTTCCTAATTTTCTTTTTTTTCTAAACTACCCCAGGATTCAGGCGAACACGACAAAAAACAAAATTAATCGGTCTTTTGTGAGTTTTTGCAAGGACAAGGCACGGCAATATTTTTTTATATAATATACATTTAGATATAGATATATATTTCAACTCCAGCCCATGGCAGTCACTAATAGGGATGTTGACAGGAAAAAAAAAATATTTAGTCCGTCAGTCAGTTAAAAAAACGTTAGACACGTATTTTTTGCTTTGTCATATTAATAAAAAATGGTTTAGATAAAACGCATTAAAGTTGGGGAGTGGGGGCTCGCTACGTCACAAGTCTATACTGACTTATGACATAGCGAGCCCTCACATCTACCGGACACTGACGTCATACCACATTTTAACTTATTGCCTGCTCAATGTATTGCCGTAATCTTTTGATTACGTAAAAAAAAGATAAAATACGTGTCCAATATTTTTTAATAATCTACCAGACGGACAAAAATAAAGTTTTTACCAACATCCCTATGAGCTGAGCTGTAGCTGACAATTAGGTATACTTAAAATTATAGTATGTGCCTGGCGACACTAATAAGCAATATTTTGTAACTGAGCAGCAGACTGCCGATACAGTAGGTATATTCAAGTAAGGTGCGGACTACAGTGACACGCATCCGTAATCAAATCGTAACTGAAGACACCTTTATCAGAGTTTATTATGAATTGGTTGTCTTCTTTTCACTCGTCAGCTCGTCACGGTCAAGGTTACTGATAATTTTATGACAACATTTAGGTAAGTATGTATTATTTATTTTTATTTTCGTCAACGCTACACATGTGTATGGTTTGTGAATAAAATATGGGCATATGCGATCTCCGGACAAGCTAATAACAACCAATTGCGATCACTAATCTTTCGAGCTATTCTGTAAAAATCTCAACTTAGGTGAAGAGAGCAACGGCGGACTATGCCTATCGGGGGCCGGGGTGGCAAACCAAATGGGGGCCCCGCCCAGTTATGCAGAAAACATTAAGAACTAGAGAGCGAGCGAAGCAAGCTCTCCATTTTAATAGTTATCTTTAACTAGTTTAGTCTTGAATAATATAATACCTACTCTAAATGTTTGCAACTTTATGGATACTTATTTTTCTGAATTAAATGAATATTATTATTATTATTTAGCACACTACCTCGAAAAGTTTAAGTTTTCATTTGACCATTCATATAGAAATAGGAGATACTTGGTCGACTTATACGGAAAAGTTGGAGCATTAAATGAATACGGGATATGCTAGAGCGAGCGAAGCGAGCTCGACGATTTTTGTTCTCTGGATAGGGAAAATTTTCGTTTGAATATTTAAATAGAAATAGGAACTGCTCTGTCGACCTATTCAGAATACTTTGAGAACGTAGGATGCAAGAGCGAGGGGTAATAAGGTCGACTGTTTGTCAGGCGGTGATAATGTCAACAATCTCTAGGAATGTTTGTGGAATAATGCCTCTTGGGCCGTTCATTGTAGCAACTATTAATGTGTCAATGGTTATCAGTAGCAGTTTTGAAATAGCCTGATACATTTATGCAGTAAACAAACGTGGTTATACGAGTATAATATCGTTTCTTTTCTTAATGAGAAGACGATATCTTTTTTGCTCGTATCGAACACGATCATCTCATGCCATGCCATAGTAAAAACATCAGCCAGTCAGCAAGATGTTAGTGGACTTAACTGCGCAGAATATGTCCCACTCGTGGTGTTTTAATGCACTTCAATAACAAGAAAGAGCATTTACGATCAAATTTGAATGACATAAACCTTTTGTAGTCGTTGCAATTTAAAGTCTCGTGCAGACAAGCGCGACGTGACGGCGCGTCGCACTCGAACAATACTATTTCTAAGAAAACTTCACGGTATAACAATATCCGGTGTCGCGTCGCGCTAGTCTGACAAAGATTAACTCTTATCTCAGTAAGGTAAGTTAAAAGATATTGGTATTGTCATCCTAATTTATACTTTATAACATTGAAATAAGAGGTTACATTGCAATGACTTACTAATGCTTTTACGTCAGTAGAATTTGATCGTGAATTTGAAAAAACTCTCCGCAACCATTCTAAATTATACCATAAATTAACGAGATATGAGTTAAATTACAATGACTTACTAATAGTTTTACGTCATTCAAATTCGAACGTGAATGTGGCTGTTAAGGCCAAGTTCCTGGTGAAAATAGTTAAAGATATCGTCCAGATATACCAAAGTTGTATCACATTCCCGAGGCTGTGAAAATAGAGAAAACGAATTTCCCACATATGAGACCGAGCTAGATATTTCGCCCCCGTAAACCCCTATATTGTAAAAAAAAAAATATGTGTTTATTATCTTAAATCTATACAATTAAGTTGCCGGGGCTTCCCAGAAAGTAATCCGAAGATACTTGTGATGGGATAAACCTCGCTCTTCCTCAATTAATTAACAATTGTTTCGTTGTGCTAATTAGGTATAGTTACACATTTTTTTCTTTATATAACCAATAAAAAAGAAAAATGAATAAAAAGAAAAATGAAAATCGTGTTTATAACAGTGTGTGAAACTAGAGTGTGATTGTATAAATATGTGTTTATACGTGTGTTTATGAGTGTGTGAATGTATATTTTGTGTGTATGTGTGTGTGTAAGAGGGGGTGCGTGTGTGAGTGGGTGAGTGTATGTGTGAATGAGTGTGGAGGTGTGTTGGAGTGTGTGTGTGTGTAAGAATAGGGGTGTTTTGGAGTGTGTGTGTGTGTGTTGGAGTGTGCGTATGTGTGTGTGTGTCAGACGTTCAACCCAGAGTCGCCAGATTGTTACTTTCATCGAGATCGTTAGAGCCGTTTTCGAGAACGTGATTATATATATATATATATATACAGGGTGTTAGGCAGACGGTTGAACATACGAAAATGATGGATCCAGGCCACAAGGATTTTTATAAATGATTTCTTAAATTTTATTCGAAATTCGTCGTTGATCAAACTTCAAACTTATAAAAAAACATTTTTAATATCATTTAATAATAACAAAACCGGCAACATTTTTTAAATTTTTATTTTCATATAGAGTAACTGTACAATCTTATTAAATTGGACGCAGATGATGAAAAAATGAAATACGAGCCCTTAAACTACAAACAAATTAAAAACAAATACCGAAAGCCCGATTTGAAACTGCACAGTTTGTAAGATTCTACAGTAAAAATAAATTATTGATGTTTGAAGTTTGAACAACGACGAAAATCATTTAAAAAAAGGCGTAAACACGTAGCAGACGGCTCCACAATCCACCATTTTCGTATGTTTAACTGTCTGCCGAACAACCTATATACTGGGTGGCAGGGACATCGAAGCGAAGCCGGCTGTACATGATTCTGAAGTGCGTTGAAAATTATTTTATTTTATTTTATAGGTTCACCTTATCGTCGGTTATTAAAAATAATTCTGCTGTTCCATAGAAAAATGCAATACCTACGCGGTCAAAATGTATGGAGCAGCTGTTTTTTTTTTAAAGACCGACGAAAAATTTCAACGCAGGAGGATTCTGAATCCATGGTAACCGGCTTCGCGTCGATGTCCCTGACACACCGTATAATACAAATATAGCTCATTTAGTAGTACAGGATAAAATTAAAATATACTTACTACTGTCGATGGCCAGACGAATATGGAAAATATGGTTTCTCTGCTATCGACCAAAAATTTTGGTAGCTCGTATTTAGCTGACTTCGTATTCTTCAGCGTTAAAATATCAGTTGATAGTCCAAACATTGCATATATTGTTTGGAATGTCTGAAAAAGAAGCAAAAAGGTTCTTTTATTTTAATATTTGTAATGTTTTTTTTTTGTAAATTCACTGATTTCAACAGCTACGTCCGTTTGTCAAAAGTCAATATATCAATCTGCCCTGCCTTTTCCCAACTATGTTGGGCTCGGCTTCCAGTCTAACCGGATGCAGCTGAATACCAGTATTTTATATGAAGCGACTGCATATCTGACCTCCACAGTTCTGGGTAATACCATACCCCTTGGTAAGACTCGTTGTCAGACTTTCAAGGTTCTGACGACCCGTAGCTATTATTTACTGTCAAAGATTTATCCTGAGATAGATTTATCAGAGTTTTATCTTGTCGAAGATAAAACTGTCATACGAATGACAGCCGGGACCAAGTAAGCCGAAAGAGTACCGGTATATAAAGATGGTCACCCACCCAAGGACCTACCCCGGCAAGCGTGGGTTAATCTGATGTTTCGACCCGTGCGGCTGTCAAAAGTCAAAGTAGTTTATTTGCCAGAAACACAGTACATCGGATTTTCATACATTTAAGAATAGGTACACTTTATGTGTAGTAGTATTTTGTATTTCATAATTTTTTATGCAAATATCTAGGATGATAATCCCTCTCCAGCTCCCAGGCTACCTATCAGTCGAATTCCATAACCACTCGTGGTGTGGTGTTCCAGTGGTTTAGGTGTGAAAAGGTAACAGACAGAGTTACTTTCGCATTTATTATAATATGGATACAAGACAAAATCATACTGGTTGCTAATTTAACTGCATAATTTATTATTTTTTATAATATTGATTTTACATTCTGTGATTACTTGAACTCTCTTGAACTGACTTATTAATATTAATCGTTAAAATTTTACAATGTTTGTAAATATGTGAGCACCATGTATCTATCACATAATTAATTTATCTGTCATTGCTTCATTTTTCATTCTTTTCACCTATCGTGGTATAGTAACCTTATTCCAGGTGCGTCGTCTTAACATATAATTAATATATGCAAAATATTGTGAAAACATTTAAAAAGATTAACGGTGAAGTTTCTTGGAAGGGGCGACTAGAATCAATTCTATTTTTTGTACATTTTGACGTTCAAAAGTGCCTTCTATGTGCATACTTGAAATAAATGAAAAAAAAAAATTGGTTGCCTGTAAAGTCGGTATACGGGCGAAAGTTTTACGTGACAACGACTTTGAGTGGTAAAATAATTTTAATGTGAATATTCATTCGTATAGTAGGAAGAAGGATGAAATAATTCTGTCTCTCTCGCTCTTAGGCGGGCTAACTGTGCTCGAGTGGAAGGGACGCGTGCCTTTCACTTTTTATGTCTGTCTCTCTCGCTCTTAGGCGGGCTAACCATGCCCGAGTGGAAGGGACGCGTGCCTCTCACTCGCTCTCATTGTGAGCGCATAACGTGAGCGGAGCGTAACGCAGTTTCTTGAAGTGTCACCCGGCAAACCAATTTATAAGACGTTGTCCCGTCAAAAAAAAAAAACGACTTTCAAGATCCCTATAAGCTTTATTCCACTGCAGTACTGAAGGCTAATTCTCGTACCGCTTGTCCACTCTGAAATGACGCGCCCCGCAATTTACGCAAATGGTAATGCGGTATTGGGGCGCGTCATTTCGGAGTGGACAAGCTATAATAGGGATAATGCCTGGGTAAAAAAAATAGAAATGCTAATTAGTCCATCAGCCAGATAATAAAAAAATATTAGACTCGTATTTTTTGATTTATCATATTAATAAAAAAATACTTAGATAAAACGCATTTTAGTTTGGGGAATGGGGGTCGCTACGTCACTAGTATGTATAAAATCTACATACTCGTGACGTCGATCTTTAGATTACGTAAAAAAAGAAAAAATACGTGTCCAAATTTTTTTTTTCGTAAAAAAACAATTTTTTCATCATCCTTTTTGCGTAATAGTCAAACGGTAATCTGTCAAACTTGTCAAAAATATTGATAAATTGATTGTATTTTTGACAGAATGCGAACAGGATGCGAGTGCGAACTTTCTTAAGAATACGAGCATTGCCCCTTAGCACTGATAGGAGTTATGTCTCACTGGTTGGATTCACAAGTACGTGACTAAATCTAGACTTAGCATCTGAAGGAATGTGCATACACATACTAATGATGAGTCGATTGGTAGAAGGCACGTCACGATACACAATTTCCGAATTATTGAATCGGAAACGAAGACGAATCGAGATCAAGAAATACTTATGACTCTTTTTACTATCTCGTGTCGGTACGAGCTTTTCTTACGAGAAAACTTATGCCGTAGCACAGATGAATACAGATGGTCACTGAGCATTTTAGGTATGAAGCTACAAGTAGGTACGCGGCGGGCTCGACTTGTCGGATTCAGTGAGCGTAACGTAGTCAGAAGATATAAGAGTTACGCGATAGAAAGAGAGGCAACTTCTAGGTGAATTTATAACTGTAGGTAATTAGCAATGTGCGACCTGAATTGCACTTTATTGTGTTGCAGCAAGAGTCGCTTTTTATTCAAAAGATTTAACGGAGTGACACGTCTGTACTATTCTGAGGCCGTGGTGCGTATTTCTAATCTATACAAGGCGAACGCAGCCATTGGAAACTGCTCGCGTATACATTGTAATTCTATTTTTAAATCTGTGATTACAATGTATACACGAATTTTGCGTACTGCTCGTGTATAGTTCGTAACGTGGACGCGCGCGTCCTGGTTCCAAACTATACTACATCACTTACGCTTGACATGAGTTTTAATAATATAGATTAAAAAATAAAAATAAATTGAACTGGGCGAAATGGAAGAGCTAACAGATAACGGAATATGAAATGGGTTAGGTTAGGTTAAAACTGTGACCAACCGCGTGCGAGCCGAGCGAATGTAGTGAGCGGTGCTCCCAGCCAGGCAGGCTATTTAGCGCAAGGTGCATTACGTCGCAAATAAATTGTCGCAATCTATATACGATTAGTCCGTATGTGTACTGGCACTGTATATTTTGGAATAAGGTAGTTAATTAGGTCACTACGAAGTTTACGCGAGTATTTGCGTACTACTCTTGTATAGATTGGAAGACCTTAGTAAAAAAGTGATTTCCAATCTATACGCAAACAGTTTCCTATGGCTGCGTTCTGGCCTTATATAGAATGGAAAGACGCGGCCGTGGTAAAGAGAGTAGCCAGTCAGCAAGTTTTGATAGGGAACTAGTTGATCTACCTATTTTTTTTAAATCTCACTGTGAAAACGTAAATGAAGTGAACTTGATGAGAGCTGTCATTCCACCAGATGCATCGGGTTGACACTATTGACGTCTTTCAAGCTCATTTAATTGACATAAGGAACTCACTGATTAGGGTGATTCACTTTTGAAGGTTCCGTTTAGGCCCAGACTCCACCAAAGCTGAGACGAGACGAGAGGAGAGGAGATGTGTTTTAAACAACCAATAGAATTTCGTTATTCACACATCTCGTCTCCACTCAGCTTCAGTGAATACCACTGAGCTGAGGTGTATCATATTTTTAGGGCGCGGCGGAACAAAGCGGAGATGTGAGCTGTGCCTCGCAAGCTGGCAACGGAGCACAGCGGAAACGAGAAGAGATGTGAGCGGCGTACAGTAGGCGGGCAACATCAAACGCTCGCCGCAGGCAGCTTAGTTCCGCTCTAGCTAGCACACATCTCCGCTCCAGTCTAGCTAGTACGCATCTCCGCACAGCTTCGGTGGATATAACCTAGCTGAAAAACATATTTTCTCGTCTCCGCAGCCCCGGATCTAAGGGGAAGCAAACCAGTACACCGCAAGTTTGCAATAAGTGAGACGCGCAGCACGTATAATCTTTCTATTTCTTTCTTTTTAGGGTTTCGTAAAATACAAGGAACCCTTATAGTTTTACCATGTCCGTCTGTCTGTCCGCGGCTTAGCTCAGAGACGGTTAGTACTAGAAAGCTGTAATTTGGCACATGTATACATATTAATCATGCCGACAAAGTGGTGAAATAAAATTAAGAAAAAACATTTTTTTTTGGGTACCTCCCCTGCACGTGAAGTGGGGATGTTTTTTTTTCTCATCATGTGTCTCATGTTGTGGGGTATCGTTAGAAAGGTCGTTCAAAAATATTGTGAGTTTGTATAAACTATTTTTGGATTCAGGGATACATTTGCGAAATATTAAGCTTTTAACTGATTTTTTTTGTTAGAGTTAACGTGAGTTAGAGTGTGTATGTCCCTGCCAGCTAAATGGTTATACTTGGATTTAAAAAAAAAAACACAGCAGTAGTATTTATATATAACGAAATTAAAAGGAAAACTATCAGAGCCAAGTAGGCTGTACAGGCTAAAAAGAGTAATAATCAACCAACTTAAATTTGCAGTTTGAAAACATGATCTCCCATATGGGAGAACATGTTTTTCAACTACAATGTTAAGTTTGTTCTTGGGATAAATTCATCCCAACTCCGGAACCCATCATTGTGCGTGGTTACACGCACTTGGCTGGTTTTTTACAACAGTTTTGGCCCCCTGTTGGATTGGGGCATTATCTATCGATAAAATGTGATTAATATGTTGCTGCCAAAATTTTCATTCCCAGAAAATTTGAATTTCGCGGGCTACCTTAGCACATCCCCATACAGTATTGGCGGGGGGCGGCAAACTGCAGGTTTTGCCCCGCTTCAAAAAATTCTAGATCCGGAGGGATCCACTGCGTCTCCGCTCCGGACATCTCCGCACATCTCCGCTTTGGAGAAGTCCGGGCCTTAAGGAACTACAAGCATAATGTTACAGGTGTCTTTCCATCAGCAATTACATCGAACTCACATACTCAAAATAAAAAAAATTACACAATATGAAGAAGATACTCACAAAAGTCCAACAAGTAAAGAAGAAGCACTGCATCTCACTGAAATGTCGCACATAATCGTTCTTCATCGGCTCCCCGTGGAAGGAGCTGATCATGATGAACATGTTGGATATGTGCATCATGATGGTCACCACGTAGCCCAGGATACGGAAGTAAATTTGGTGGGACATGCTTCTGTAACATTTAATAAGACAAATAAACTTTAGAAAAACATTAGGTACCCTCCTTTTGGGTTGGACGCAGTTGGCTAAAAAGTAAAACATTTTTCCACACCACCTGCTCCATAAAGTAAAATTAATGTCATTGCAAACGTAACCTCTAGCCGGGCAATAATATTGTACTGAATTTCATTACTACCCGCTGGACAAGAATGTGATTTGAATTTGGAACCATAAAAAAAATTTACGCAAGTCACATAGATTATGTATTACATTAAACCTGTTATCCCAAGCCAAAACCTTGACAATCTTTTATTATTATAAATTGGGTTTAAAATATTGTAATTATAAACCTGTTTCATAATGAAGTGTCTAATGTTGCAACATATTTATACTGCATTAAAAATAACAAGGATGAAAACAGTCTTTTAATCTTCTTATACGTCAACACAGCCTATCCCAGTTCACTGCTGACGTTGTGTAACGACACCCGGTTTAATAAGCAAGCTGAAGTGACAATGGGCCGGCCATATATGCCGTCTTCTTCTTTTCGTGTGGTTAGTGACTAACCTGGTGTCAGAGTTTTAAAGCCGCCCAAGGGCCTCTGACTTGGCTTCATATGCCGTCGAGAAATATCTCTCAGGCATGTCGGTTTCCTCACGATGTTTTCCGTCAACTTTTTTGAAGCAAGTGATAATATACAATACGCACATGAGTCCGAAAAGTCAGAGGTGCGTGCCTTGGGTTCGAACTCGAGACCTATGACTTGGCAGTCCGACGGTCACACCGCTAGGCTATCACTGGTTTTACCGTAGCTTTAGTTAGCTTGGCTAACTTAGTAGCTAGTTAGCTTTAGCTGGCTTTTTTTCTGCTGCCGTAGAACTGATGATCGTTGGGGTAGACGTCTTCTTCAGTACAGAGACCGCGAATCGGAAAACGTTAGTTAGGACGCCCTCAGGCTAGCCCTCGAGTTGAATGGCTTGCAATTGAAGAGGCCTATGTCCAGCAGTTGGCTGCTGTAGGCTAATGATGACCCGTGGGGTAATTACCTAACGCACATAAAATGACAGTTCAACCACGTTCATTGTGTTATTAACGTTGTTGAGCAGCCGATTTTTTCTAACCTTTGAAGCAATGGGTTAGGAACTTCCTTCAAAACCCTATTATCGAATTAAATTGCAACCATAGAAGTCTCAGACCAATAGTCCGGGGAAGTTACGCTGAATATTAGGCTAACTTTGCATTCATTTAAAACAGCGATTTTTTTAATTTAACGTGTAGGGTATGGTCAAGGGAGTATGTTAAACTGTATACCGCGAAAAGTTCACACCCGCGGGTACGTTTTTTTTAAGAAAACATCTAATTTCTATTTTACGTGGTAGAAAAAAAATATTAACAGATATGTTTGTATGGAGTGTTTGTCGAAGAGATTAGGTAGCATAAGTAGGTCATAAAATTTAACATTTTCGTCCACCGAAATTTCCATAAAAATAAAATTACG
The DNA here is from genome assembly GCA_947364205.1 of Agrochola lota. Taxonomy (NCBI): domain Eukaryota; kingdom Metazoa; phylum Arthropoda; class Insecta; order Lepidoptera; family Noctuidae; genus Agrochola; species Agrochola lota. The sequence goes on along the minus strand of OX376245.1, from coordinate 8,289,852 downwards.
ATTTTTTTTAAATTGTACTTAAAGCAAAAATATTAACAGCAGTTTTTTTGCATTCAATTACTTAATTAAATATTTTAATACGCTATTCAAAAAAATTAAACATACTGTACTAGCGCAAGATATTAATAAAAGTTTTTTTGCAATAACGGTTCAGGCAAAAATGTAACAGAGTTAAATTTAGTTTAACTTTTATTTATAGGCACTATCTCACTTAATTATAAGAAAATTAAACAAATTAAAGCAATTTTTTTTTAAATGAATGGGTATGTAACTTTTTGCTATAATGTGACACACATTTACAATCAAACTACACCTCACCAAGTGCATACATGTTTACAATAACTAGGTACTTCTTCTTCAGTGTTTTGTTTTTTTTTTACTGTTGCATGTCATAGTTGACCTCTGAGATCGTAACTAGTAGTATGTAACTTAAAGCCTCCAGCCAGGGCGTAAAATAACGTATAAAGGGAGGCAGGGACAAATTTTTCGTCGGTTATTAAAAAGAAACAGCTGTTCCATAAATTTTGACCGCGTAGGTATTGCACTTTTCTATGAAACAGCAGATTATTTTTTTTTAATAACCGACGAAATATTCCAACGCAGTGAGGTTCAGAATCATGTACTGAATCCATGGTAGCCGGCTTCGCGTCGATGTCCCGGGCACCCCGTATACTATACCCAACCAGGAAAAAAGTGGTTTTTAAACTATCCTAGAACCATCATTTATCGAGGACTATATGAGACTTATATCTGCATATAAGTCTCGAAAAGGGCCCACTTTATAAGTCTACTTTTACTTATAACGTATTTATATTAGACCGCTGAAGTTCCATATACGCCTATATTGCTCCTGTAATTGAGTTACGTCAATGCAATTACTCCTGTAAATCTCAATATAAGTAAGTTATAGTCAAAAATGAGATTAATACGCGCCTAGAAATGCTTCTATAATATATAGTGAACAGTCGAAGTGAGTGTATCGCTTGTTGTGCTCTGTAAAAAAATATTTATTAACATCTTGAGGGGAAGTAGTTACCTATATGAATCAGAATGTATTAATGTCAACCTTAGTAGAAAAACAAAATCTTATTGTTGTCAAATTGTTGGTCTTATAGCTTATTCGTAGGGGAATGTGAATTTTCTGTGAAATCTATCATGGTTTTGATACAAAAATTAAAGCGCCTTTTGAAATTTGCTTATTTACATTTTAGTATTAATTAATATTAAATAAATATTATGAAGGCAGCTGCCATTTTCTTGGTGAGCATTTCCAAGTATGACATAGTGCTGAAATAAGTCTTTTTAGCATTTCCAAGAGTGACATAGTACCAATATAACTGTATTGGTTCTATATTGGGTTATCTCAAAACCGAAAAAGATTCGCCATTGTTACCGATTAGGGTTCTGCAATGCCCAGATGAAAATCGATTCAAATCAAATCCTACAATAGAATTTGCAAAACGATATAAAGCGCGTTTTCGCTTTTACTGGTCGTTAACAAGCAAAAGTGGCTTCGTAAGAGGATTGTTTGTGAAATGTTTTTTTTTTTTTTATAATCTTGGTGATTTATTATTTTTAAAACGTGGCTATGTAATTCATTTAACACTTACTTTTAAGTTTATGTAAAACCAAACCAGATACATAAATGATTTACAGTAATTTAACTTTAATTTACTTAAATTGATCATAAAATATTAGCTTATATGAGGTTATAAGTAAAAATAACAAGAGTAATTGCTCCTCAGTGTATATCTTCCTGGTACATGCTCCTACAGGAGTATTAAGATTTAAATGGTCCGCAGATGTTATCTTATAGGCGCATATAAGTCTGAGTTACCGGAGTAATTACTACTGAGTGCAATTACTCTTGTTTCATGCTTTTATAGGAGTCTTGATCCTATATTTGTCAGGAAATATGATCCTATTTACCGATTTAAGTACAAATTATAGGATTAAACGTACTTGAGTAAAAACAGCATTTATTTATGCTGTTAAAAGCGCAGTAGCAACCACCAAAACTATCATCGGAGTTTTATAAGTCCACGTAGCATTATAAAATCGCATTCCAGGATTATTTTGCTTGTTGGGTAGTCTAGTCATTATAGTAAGTTCACCTCGGAATTCGAGATACCCAGCTGTAAGTCTGTAAATACTTGTATATTGACACCCTAAAAGTTGTCTCGAAACCTACATATGGTAGGGTGTACGCAACTATTAAATTTCAAGGTCAAAGGTCAGAAAATAGGTTTTTCGCGCTTTTTTTGTAAATATCTCATTTCCTATGGGTTTTTTGCTATTTGTATTTATTATCAATATAGTAGAATACAAAATTCTCTACAAAGCTTGTTTAAAAATAATTTTCATACGGTGAACCGTTTTCGAGATAGGGCGGAGAGCGCGCGGTCACAGCATCACTTCAGGTCAACCGGTGCCTCCGGTCGAAAACGCGCCATATACATATAGTTGATGAAGTATCGATAAATCAATGATTATTAATATTTGTCAATGTTTATTAACTATTATATTATATTTTATCATTTTCTTCATGCATTAAACCTATATCTATTCAATAATACTGATAACCGTTTCCTAAACTTAAAAAATAATTAAGGGAAAAACTTAAATCATAATATAATTATATTCCCATTTACACTAATGACATTTTAAATAGAAAATAATTAAGTGCATCTTCTTTAAAATCTGTAAGTTTTTAAATCCTTCCACTACGTCAAAAATTATACCTGGGAATTATACGGGCCCCTATTATACACTACGGACCTTTCTATTTGTAGCCAGTAGGGACAGATGTTCAATTGTATTGTATAGTTACGACTGTCTTCTCTTTATTTCAGTTTGAATCGTATCTTGGTAACTACGGACGTACAATTTCAAGAACTATGGCTGATTTGTGTTTTCTATGTAATAAGTCAGATTCGAGGTGAATCGCTTATTGAAGTAGTGCGTGGTATGAAATCTCTGCGAACTGCAAGTGTCGAACGAAACGACGGAAAAATTGATTATTTAAAATCAGTAACCTCTGTTAAAGTGCATGAAAAGTGCCGAAGTGCTTACATTAGTAAAAATGTATCCAAGCAGCAAAACGGAAACAAGAAGAAGGAGAAACTATAACTTCTCCAATAGTATTCCGTAAAAAACGAGGTGAAGTGTTTGATTTTAAGAATACAAACAGCAAAAAACCCATAGGAAATGAGATATTTACAAAAAAAGCGCAAAAAATCTATTTTGTGACCTTTGACCTTGAAATTTAATAGTTGCGTACACCCTACCATTTATGTAGGTTTTGAGACAACTTTTAGGGTGTCAATATACAAGTATTTACAGACTTACAGCTGGGTATCTCGAATTCCGAGATTCTTACCTAATTTAAGCTTAAATGACTGGACTACTAGGTGCCTGCTCGCTAAGGGTACCCGACCCCTTCAATGTGTCGAAATAACTACTATAAACCATACAATGTTTGTGGTGGTAATATTTTTAGGGTTCCTAACCTAAATTGGAAAAAACAGAACCCATATAGGATCACCGGTGTGTCTGTTTTTGTTCCGAATCTAATGGAACGATTAAGTTGAAATTTGGTACTTAAATGCATTTCTGTGACCTAAACACGAACGTGTAACGTAAATAAATTCATTTTGAATATGGGGGACACTTTTGGGTGGTAATTAAGAAATTTAAAAAAAAAAGTTTTGCTAACTATACCGTGCGAGTTATCAAATGAAAGAACTTATTGCGAGGATATCAAATATATTATTTTTATAATTTTAAAATAAATACTTGTATAGATATTTTAGAAAATAGATGAAAATTTACCATCCCCCCCTTATCTCCGAAACTAAAGAGGCAAAAATTTTAAAAAAAATACAGAAACTAGTTCTATGCTTATAGATTACAGGAAAACCTATAAGAAGTCTATGGTCTTAAAATAACATGGTAAATAACTCAATACTGTGCGTACAAACTTTTGCAGTTGGAATGTATGGGGAGAACATGTTTCTGAACTACAATATTAAGTTTGTTCTTGGGATAAATTCATCCCAACTACGGAACCCTTCATTGTGCGTAGTTCGGCACGCACTTGCCCGGTTTTTATTTTATATTGGCCAAAAAAAATTATGGGTCCAACCGATTTATTCTGTAAAAATCTTACCGTGAAAATGAGGTGAGGTGAGCTGTCAATATGTGGAACGACATCGGTATAATCTGCGATGTTAACATAAATCATTCTGCGTGTCCTAATTAATCGGTCCGAGTGTCCTTGCTAGGTCCGGCCCGTGGTTCATAGCACCGAGAGACCGTCCCACCAAGTTTTAAGTGATCCTAAGATAAGACGACAGCATTTTGTTATTTGTTTTAGTTACATATTATAAAATATTTGCCATTTTTACAGGTTTCTTAAAAATTAAGGATTAAAGAAATAGTGGGTGAAGAAGATATTAATCCCCGATATAAAGAATGGTACTTCTGTTCACTTCACTTTGAAGAACGCTGTTTCAATAGAACGCTTGATGTAATGAAATTACATGAAAACTCTGTCCCCATAGTATTTTCAGTAAGTGCGCATTAAAATGATTGATTAATAATAACCAGGCCTGTTGACCTGAAATTTATAAATAAATATATTAATTACATAAATAAAACGAAATTAGTTTGAGACAAATATTACAACGCAGCTTTTTCGACGCTTGATGATTGAAGTAGTTATCATTTTTTTTCAGGTTGTAAAAACTGAACAATTTGTGTTTTAAAAGAAAAATGTGTCAAGCAACAGCAAAAAATTAAACTCCTCAACGAAACAATACGAAAGAAAAACAAAAAAAATGCCAGTTTGAAAGACGTTGTAGCCTTCGAAGAAAAAATTGTATTGACATGGAACAGGCTGTTGTGATAAAAGTATTGGCGGGAGACAAATAATAAGTCACATTTAATTGTACGTATTAACTTTTTCGTAACGAGTCCAGATATATATTCTAACACCCTATCTGGGTACGCATCAGCATCTGTAAATGCATTCCATACATGCATCGTATAAATCAATGTGATCCTGTGTGATGTTTAAAGCTAGAATACTTGTTCCAGTGCGGTACAAATCTCAATGCCATCATCCCTGATCTTACCTCTCACAAGCAACTTTTTATAAGCCGCACGAAACTAAATGGCATTGGGATTATTATTGATACCCCCTCTTGCAAGAAGTCGATATGATATTGGCTGATATGTATTTCATTGGTATGTAATTTTTGTCTCTTCCACCAAGTAACTGTACAGTGCCAATGCGCTTTTCATGTTTATCAACAATCCAATGAAACCGGTTTTTCTCCGGGAATTGATCACTAGTTCACTTGAAAGTAGTTTTAAACTTGTGAAGTGATTGTCAATTAAACCATTTACAGGCACTTTTGTATTGTCAAAGGGTCAGTCAGTCGAAAATTTTGAAGCTAGTTACGCAAAAAGCAAAGTGAAAGTAGCTACCTATGGAGAAGAACGGACAAGAAACTCAACGAACACGCTTTTAAATAAAAAAATTGTTACAATATATTGGTTACATCATTCATGTTGAAATTACACATGTGTGAACAATGTAGAAAGACGTGCACGTTAAAAGCGTCCGTAATAAAAAGATAAAACAATTCAAACATTTTAATTAGCCATGGCAGCTAAGAGATGACCAGACGGCGCCATTACGAACATGACGCATTCAGCTCAACCATTTTGAAGGGAGCTAAATGATCCAACACACGCGCCACCATCAGCGGACATTGAGTGAGCATGATATACTCACAGCCATTGTAGTTACAGATAAGATCTCGACATTTGTGCAGTATCTAAGTTTATCTAAAGTTCCTAAACTACTCGTAAATCACCGGTGATTTGCGGTGGACGAAGGCATCATGAGGAAAATTTTACATAATTGTACAAAATTGCCAACACATGTATCCAAGCATGCTATGTACCTACTCTGTACTAAGAATCATACGGTACTATCCTGTCATGCTATCACCGTCGTTTTCGTGAAGAGATACTCTTGGTAACTCTTCTGGGGAAGGGCAACCAATGACCTGGTGGTTGCGGGAATCTGCTGGATGAAAATATTTAAAAAAAAAACGGTGGAATTTCTTGCTTTCTCCATACGAAACTACCTCTTGGAAGGGGTGACTAGAATCAATTATATATTGTTTTTTTTTAATTTTGACGTTCAAAAGTGCCTTTTACGTGCCTATTTGAAATAAATGGTTTGACTTTGACCTTGACTTTGATGCGAGAAGCACGGGGCCGGTCGATATGGTGACGCTTGGGGGAGGCCTATGTCCAGCAGTGGACGTCTTTCAGCTGAAATTATAATGCTGATGACTAGGGAGATTTGTGGGTTATGTCAGACGCCCACCGACACCATACGATGTTACCCCTACTACCACTGACAAGAAAGCTCGCGCAAAATTGCAGCATTAATTTGAGCTAACTTATTTTAACTTACTCTTTTATTTGCATGTATTTCTGTGACAAGAAACAATTTCCTTCTTTTAACCGACTTCCAAAAAGGAGGAGGTTATATGTTAGTCACGTATGTATGTTTTTTTTTTATGTATTTCCGCCGATTTCTCCGTCAATTGTGGACCGATTTTGAAAATTCTTTTTTTGTATGAAAAGGTATGCTCCAAAGTTGGTCTCTTATAAATTTTATAAACTTTGCTTGGGTAGTTTTTGAGTAAGCTTCAATAATACGTATTTTCCCACTTAGTATATGTGGATGATATGATAATAACTTCCTGTCACTGTTATTTAAATTAAATAGCAGGTAGTGGTATTCGAATTTGTGTGGGGTAGGTACTACAACTTAAAAGTGAAAAATAAAAACATTTTACAAAAAAAAAACGACTTAAAAAAAAACTGTGGTGTCCTTTGGTTTTGAATTTTTGTTTATTGGCACTGACTTTCGAAATTAAAGTAATTTTTCACTTTGTTGTGTTTTTTTTCGAAATTATGGGATTGTAAAGAATTATGAGAAAAAATAGTAGCAGCGATAGCCTACTATGTGGCCGTCGGACTGCCAAGTCATACGTCTCGAGTTCGAACCCAAGCCTTCTGACTTTTTGGATTCATGTGCGTATTGTATAATTATCACTTGCTTCCAAAACGGTGAAGGAAAACATCGTGAGGAAACCGGCTTGCCTGAAAAATATTTCTCGACGGCATGTGAAGCCAAGTCAGAGGCCCATGGGCGGCTTTAAAACTCTGACACTAGTTTAGAACCACACGAAAAGAAGATTAGAAAAGATCATTTATTTACTTACATACAATTATATAAACGGCTTTTATATTCCTTCACCAACGACTGCTTAAGTCCTCCCAGTATTTACAATTATTCACTTATTTAAAACCAAGTTTGACTTCCACTGGCCACAGATAGTTAATTAAAACAACACATCACTATAAATTTAATGTATGCATCGTGCACGTATGAACGCGGTCGAATATCAAGCCACACTGGTGCTTATCATGACTACAAAATGTTTTAGCTCCTAGAATGAAAATAAATTACAGAATGTTAACATAAATATCATTATCGCGGCTGGACAGCGGTCGGAATGCTGGACAGCGTTCGGAATGCTACGCAATATCTTCTCGTCCCAAATACCGCAGTGTCTCGAGACGAAAGTCTTTGACCAGTGCGTGTTGCCAGTGAAATGACGAGATCTGCAAAAGAACCAGGGTAACCGACATAGCCCGGAGAATTACCAAACTTAAGTGGCAATGGGCAGGGCACATTGCTCGCAGAACAGATGGCCGATGGGGTCGAAAGGTTTTGGAGTGGCGATCGCGTACCGGAAGACGAAGCGTTGGAAGGCCTCGCACAAGATGGACCGATGATCTTGTGAAGGCCGCAGGAATCCGCCGGTCGAAGTGGAGGTGCTTAGTGGAGGCCTATGTCCAGGCCTGGGCATCTATGTGGGCGTGTGTCATCTATGTGGGCTATGTGGGCTATGTGGCATCTATGTGGGCTATGTGGGCGTGTGTCGGCTGAAATGATGATTATGATGAACGTATATCATCATACATATGCTTAGCCCATTTTCCATTTTCCCTACTATGGTGGGTTCGGCTTTCGGTCCAACCATTATGTAGCTGAATAACATTATTTTAAATTTAATTGCCTATGTGCCCTCCACAAACCAATGGGTAAAACAATACTTGGTAAGACTGGTTGTCAGACTTTCGGGCTTCTGACTATCTGTAACGACTGTCAAAGATCTACAAAATGACACCCGGGACTGATGGCAACCTTTTTTGAAGTGAAAACTTCTTTCGGCGCGTTGAGCACTTTTGAACAAAAATCATGGAACTCGCGTCATGGTCACCGCACCCTACCCATGAGCTCGTATACTGCGTATATATGTACATAATATAAAATTGACAAGTTACTTAGTTTTCAATTCTATTTTTTTTTTTACATTGTCCTCAATTAATTACTTCTTTTTTACACGATCTATTCATATCCATACTTAATAAACTTAATCATAACTTATATTTAATCCTAACTTCCTAATTGATATTATAAATGCAAAAACGAGTTTGTTCGTTACGCTTTCACGCTAAAACGGCTGAACGGATTTGGATGAAATTTGGCACATAGGTAGACCATGGCCTGGGTTAGGACATAGGATACTTTTTATCCCGATATTCTCATGGGATCGAGACTTGTGTAGGTGAAACCACGGAGCGCAAATAGTATTATATTATAAATGTTTGCATTTACATTTAGTTGCAGTAACAATGGTGCCGATTCTCTTGTACACCGAACTAAACTATCACTAAAATTCCTTACTTTTGACTATGAGAATCTTAGAGCTATTCTGCAAATAAAATTCTCTAAACTAAAATATAATTTTGACACAACTAAAATATGTAGAATTTGACAATCGCGAATCCACGTAGTACCCGTGGTTTGTTCTAACCCGTGATTTTTTTAGAGCCGGCGCGCAGGGCGTGCCGCCTCGATGTGTTTTATATGGAATTTTTCACTTTTTGTATGGAAAACATGAAATAATATTACCTATATGTTCAGGGTTAGGGGTTTAAGGGTCTTATTAAGGAGGTCGAAATTTTTCGTTATTTTTGCGATAGGACGCACCATTTTCGAGATATAATCAAAAGAAAAAATAAATACAGTACTGTTTTTGCACGTGAAGTCGAGATGTTGGTGTGAATTTTAGTTCATGACAACTTATTTTATCCCACACCTATTTAATCGCGATTAAAAATTGTCAGATTTTGTCTGTTTTGGTATTTTACAATCAAAATTTTAGATGAAAAATGTCAAATTCAGAATAGCAAAATTGTCATTTTTACTAAACTAAAACTCAATACTATCTTAGTGCTGTCAAACTAAAATATAGTTAAGTTGTGTCACTTTAGTTTATTTCAGAATGGAAAATCGTCGTTTGACAGGAATAAACTAAATTTTAGTGAGTTTAGAGGCATTTGTGACAAGAGAATCGGCACCACGGTCTGTCTGTTATCATTTCACGCATAAATGGCTGAACAGATTTGGATGAAATATGCCAGATGGATAGACCATGACCTGAGTTAGGACTAGACTTTTTATCCCCGTAGTACATTCCCATAGGATAATTTCCGATCTTCATGTGGATGAAACCACGGACAAAAACCAGCGCCTCATACATACGAGACACGAAAGAGGAAGCGTTTACTTTTGGCGCAGATAGTTGTGTTTAAACCATACCGGGAAGCACGATCAAAATGCGGTTTGTATAATTTGCATAAATTTTGAATATTAGTCATTAAGTTAATGGATATTTATAGATTTTTTTTATTTCATAAAATACAAGGAGAACTAAAAAAATAGTTTTTGCTAAAGACTGGTTGAGAATACAAGGCTAACAACTACAAGATTATTGCCAAATTGCCACTAGTGATGGGTAACTCATCATTTTTATATGAGGTTGAGGGAGTACCTCATTTTACCTCGCGAGGTCCTCAAGAGGTACCCCTCATTTGAGGCGAGGAGTCGTACGTTGATGTATTCACTTCACGAGCCGAACTCATTCTGTATATTCTGTACAATTATGAAAGTCGGTTCATTCACTCACTAAGCTCACTCAATACTCACTCGCGAGTACTCGCGTCAATAATGTCAATGTCAATTTTTAAGTGAGGACGCGTGAACGAGTGAGTTGGTTCAATGTTGAAATTCCTCAAACGAGGCACCTCATGAGTGAGGGACACATCTCTAATTGCCACCCAGTAGGGAAGTTGGCTGGGGAAAACAAAACTGTTCAGTCCGTCAGTCAGATAATAAAAAAATATTAGACACGTATTTTTTGCTTTATCATATTATGAATAAAAAATTATTTACATAAAACGCATTAAAGTTGGGGAATGGGCGCTCGCTGCGTCACAAGTCAGTATAAAATCTACTGGAGTGTGACGTCATGCCACATTTTAACTATTGCCGTAATCTTTTGATTACGTAAAAAAAGAAAAAATACGTGACCAATATTTTTTATAATCTAGCTGATGGACAAAAAAAATTATTCAACATCCCTATTTGTCTACAACTTTCACAGAGTGACTTTGACCCAACAGTGAAAACATTGTTTACTGGTTATGCTTAGTAAAAACTGATTCATAGTTACTTACATTTTTTAACCGACTTCCAAAAAGGGAGAGGGTAGGAAGCTCTATGTTTGGCTGCATGTATGTTTTTTTTTAAATATGTAAGTTCATTGATATTTTCGGCAACAGCGGACCGATTTTGAAAATTATTTTTCATTTGGTAGAAGAACCTTGCGTGGTGGGTCCTTATACATTTTATTAATTTTGCTTGGGCAATTTTTCGCGCCAATAATACGTATTTTTCTTTCCCACTTAGTCTATGTGGATGATGTTATAATAACTTCCTGTCCCTACCGTTAATTACATAGCAGGTAGTAGTATTTGTGTGGGGTAAGTACCACAACAAAAATTAAATGAAAACTTTTTACAAAAAAAAACAACCGACTCCAAAAAAAAAACACTACAAACTGAACACTTTGATTTCGGAATTCGGTGTCAAAAAACGAAAAAATTCAAAACCAAACACCGATTTCCGAAATTAAAGTTAATTTTAACTTTGTAGTGCTTTTTTTGGAAGTCGGCTGTTTTTATTTAAAGCAGGGGTTCTCAACCTTTTAACATACACGCTCCCGTAAATTTCTTTTAAAATCACTACGCGCCTGAGTTACTTTGTCGACATAAGCAGAAAAGCATAAGAATGTAAACCGAGTCAAAGTGAGGTCGAAAATGTTTGCAACCTGTTGGATAAGTTAGATTTTGTTTTGATCATTCAATCAGAAATAGAAGTTACTCTGTCGAGTTTTGCAGAAAAACTCAAGAGTTATGAGAATGCATAATGCAAGAGCGAACAAAGCGAGCTCGAAAAAAGTAGCACGCCCGCCTCGGATAGGTTCGGTTTTCTTTAGTCTATTCATACAAAAGTAGCAAAGTAATAACAGTAGTAGCTCGTGGCAAAGTAACAACAAACGAACAGGTCGCACCATCAGGTTAAGCTACGCTTGCCAGGGTTGGTCTGTGGATGGGTGACCGAAACTATATGTTAACTATACGAAAATATATGTTTTGATGTCACAAGGAAACCTGACGTGTCAATTTTTTTTCATTATTTTAGTACATTCAAAATTTGATATAAGTTTTCATGTGACAAAAAAAAGGTTTTTTTTTTGTTAATTAACCAGTGTTATTAGAGCTGCCGTGCCTCCCATTGGTCAGCCTACGCCCTCCGAGACGGGCGCGCCCCACCGGTTGGTAATCCATGATTTAAAAAATGCATTTCTGCAGCGAGTATTAGTAATACAACTTAAGTATCAGAGCTGTCAATAGTGTTAATCCCTAGCATCCTGCCGGTCGATTCTGTGGCAGGGACAGCTCACTTCACGCTCACTTCACCTAAGCTTCACGTTAATATTTTTACAGAATCGACCGACTGTACATTGAACCATTAGGTGCACCTTATGACCTGACTTAATTTCCATATCTAACAACCGGTGCGGTGGCACTATTAAATAATAATAAGGTAATAATTATGATAGTTCAATAAAACTTGATTAGTCCAAGGTCTTGTAATCTTGTTATCAAGACTAGACATTTTGTTCTAATTTCAAAGTTTAGCTTAATTTCGTGAACCTAGATAACACGGCCATCCGTGTTATCTAGGTTCACCAAATTAAGTAATCGCCGCGCCGCATTGTGGATCGAAAAAAGAAATAGGAGCTTTAAAGTGTCGGTTTTTGGCTTATAATGGCATAAGTTATGCATAAATATATCATAGGACTCAGGATCAGGCAGGCAAAAAAGCATTTTTTTTTTTTTGCGTATATGGAGCTAATGCTTATATCTCCGGAACGGAGGAATAACCTTTACATCCTTGCACACGGTGATGAAATATTTATTTATGATTTTTTGACGTACTTGATCTTTTCAGATTAGGTGCGGTTTTTTGCAAAAAAATGGCAGGTTGGTAGGTTTTTGGTTGGCGGTTTGGTTAGTGGGTAGGTTGGTTGGCGGGTAGGTTGGTTGGTGGGTAGGTTGGTTGGTGGGTAGGTTGGTTGGTAGGTTGGTTGGCGGGTAGGTTGGTTGGTGGGTAGGTTGGTTGGTAGGTTGGTTGGCGGGTAGGTTGGTTGGCGGGTAGGTTGGTTGGTGGGTAGGTTGGTTGGCTGGTAGGTTGGTTGGTGGGTAGGCAGGTTGGTTGGCGGGTAGGTTGGTTGGCGGGTAGGTTGGTTGGCGGGCAGGTTGGTTGGCGGGCAGGTTGGTTGGCGGGCAGGTTGGTTGGCGAATAGGTTGGTTGGCGGGTAGATCACTTGGTGGGTAGGTTCGTTGACGGGTAGGTTGGTTGGTGGGTAGGTTGGTTGGTGGGTAGGTTGGTTGGCGGGTAGGTTGGTTGGCGGGTAGGTTGGTTGGCGGGCAGGTTGGTTAGTGGGTAGGTTGGTTGGCGGGTAGGTTGGTTGGTGGGTAGGCAGGTTGGTTGGCTGGTAGGTTGGTTGGTGGGGAGGCAGGTTGGTTGGCGGGTAGGTTGGTTGGCGGGTAGGTTGGTTGGCGGGCAGGTAGGTTGGTTGGCGGGCAGGTTGGTTGGCGGGCAGGTTGGTTGGCGAATAGGTTGGTTGGCGGGTAGATCGCTTGGTGGGTAGGTTCGTTGACGGGTAGGTTGGTTGGTGGGTAGGTTGGTTGGTGGGTAGGTTGGTTGGTGGGTAGGTTGGTTGGCGGGTAGGTTGGTTGGCGGGCAGGTTGGTTGGTGGGTAGGTTGGTTGGTTGGTGGGTAGGCAGGTTGGTTGGCGGGTAGGTTGGTTGACGGGTATGTTGGTTGACGGGCAGGTTGGTTGGTGGGTAGGTTGGTTGGCGGGTAGGTTGGTTGGCGGGTAGGTTTGTTGGCGGGTAGGTTGATTGGTTGGCGAGTAGGTTGATTGGTTGGCGAGTAGGTTGATTGGTGGGTAGGTTGGTTGGCGGGTTGGTGGGTTGGTTGGTTGGTGGCTAGCTCGCTTGGTGGGTAGGTTGGTTGACGGGTAGGTTGACGGGTAGGTTGATGGGTAGGTTGGCGGGTAGGTTAGCAGGTAGGTTGGTAGGTTGGTTGGTGGGTTGGTTGGTGGGTTGGTTGGTTGATTGGTGGGTAGATTGTTGGTTGGTGGGTAGGTTGGTTGACGGGTAGGTTGGTGGGTAGATTGGTTAGTGGGTAGGTTGGCGGGATGATTGGTTGGTGGGTGGGTTGGTGGGTAGGTTGTTCGATGGGTAGGTTTAAAAAATCATAATGCAAGCTCCGCCAAGCTTGCATTATGATTTTTTGACGTACTTGATCTTTTCAGATTAGGTGCCGTTTTTTGCAAAAAAATGGCAGGTAGGTTGGTGGGTAGGTTGTTGGTTGGCGGGTCGGTTAGTGGGTAGGTTGTTTGGTGGGTAGATTGGTTGGTGGGTAGGTTGGTGGGTGGGTAGGTTGGTTAGTAGGTTGGTTGGTGGGTAGGTTGGTTGGTGGGTAGGTTGGTTGGTGGGTAGGCAGGTTGATTGGCGGGTAGGTTGGTTGGTGGGGGTAGCTTGGTTGGTGGGTAGGTTGGTTGGTGGGTAGGTTGGTTGGCGGGTAGATTGGTTGGCGGCTAGGTAGCTTGGCGGGTAGGTTGGTGGGTAGCTTGGCGGGTAGCTTGGCGGGTAGGTTAGTAGGTAGGTTGGTAGGTTGGTTGGTGGGTAGGTTGCCTGGTGAGTAGGTTGGTTGGTTGGTGGATAGGTTGGTTGGTGGCTTGATTGGTTAATGGGTAGGTTTTTGGTTGGCGGGTAGGTTGGTTGGTGGGTAGGCAGGTTGGTTGGCGGGTAGGTTGGTTGGTGAGTAGGTTGGTTGGAGGGTAAGTTGGTTGGCGGGTAGGTTGGTTGGCGGGTATGTTGGTTGGCGGGTGGTTTGGTTGGTGGGTAGGCAGGTTTGTTGGCGGGTAGGTTGGTTGGCGGGTAGGTTGGTTGGCGGATAGGTTGGTTAGCGGGTAGGTTCTTTGACGGGTAGGTTGGTTGGTGGGTAGGTTGGTTGGTGGGTAGGTATCGTTTCTCTGCTCATCAAAGATGGCAAGGTGAAGATTAATATATATAAACCGAGCTGGTCACTAGTTCTCTATGGGTCGTATTGAACGTGCGTTGCTTCGCTACACGTCGTCGCAATGCACCGTGGGACAATATGTCACTGTGATTTGTATTTTGGATGACGCAGCGTCGCAACGCACCGGCAGTGCATCGTGGGGTTTCGGTCTAAATGGTGACAAGTTTTATTTGAATCTAAAGTGGTGTCATTAATTACAGGCCCATCTCGGTACTGCCTTCCATCTCTAAAATTTTAGAAAAAATATTGAATAATCGCCTTACTAAATATCTTGAATCCCACAAGATTCTTGCTCCGAGTCAGTATGGTTTTAGGGCTGGAAGGTCAGCCGATGATGCGGTTGGATGCTTTGTGGATGATACTGTCGGCCTCCTTGACTCGGGAAAAAAATGTCTGGGTATTTTCCTGGACCTCTCCAAGGCCTTCGACACCGTGTCTGTTCCTCACCTATTGCGGAAGTTGGAGGGCCTGGGAATTCGTGGTCACGCCCTCAAAATTTTTCATGACTACCTATCTGATCGAACCCAGTGCGTTAAGATTGATAATGTTATTAGTGACAGCAATTCTATTGTTTACGGCGTGCCACAGGGCTCTGTGATTGGGCCGACTTTGTTTCTGATATACATTAACGCGCTCTGCGAACTCTCCCTTCCCAATTGCTCAGTCTTTACCTACGCCGATGACACTGCATTGCTTGTACATGGGGACAGCTGGACACATGCATTTGAATGTGCTGAACAGGGTCTTAGGACCGTCATGAACTGGCTAACTAGCAACCTTCTCACCTTGAATCCTAACAAGACCTTGTACATGACATTTTCTATAAAAGCCTCCTCCCAACCAGACCAGGATTCTTTTAATCTTAAAGTCCACAACTGTCCGGTAACTGCCCCTCGCCTTCCTTGCTCATGTCCTCACATTATCCGGACGGATAATGTTAAATATCTTGGTGTACAAATCGACAATCAACTGACCTGGAAACTCCACCTTCGGACATTAACTGTGCGAGTACGTAGACTTGTCTCTATAATGAAGAAACTCAGACATTCTGCTGTCATTGAGACACTACAAAATGTTTACTGTGCACTTGGTCACTCAATCCTAAAATATTGCATAACTGCCTGGGGTGGAGCGGCCAAAACTCATATTTTGCAGCTGGAACGAGCACAAAGAGCCGTCTTAAAGGTTATGACCTTCAAGCCCTACAGATACCCTACTACACAACTCTACGAAAATTATCAAGTACTTACAGTGCGCCAACTTTTCATCCAACAAATAGTGCTACGAAAACACTCTACTCTCCCATTCCTTGCAAACTACACACTAGACCGTAGGAAATATCAAATCTGTACCAACCAATACTCCAGAACAGCTCTTGCTCAACGTCACTACAATATTATAAGCAACCACCTGTACAATATCGTAAACAAAAACTGCAACATTTATCCAATGACTAGGTTCGAATGTAAGAAAAGTGTTCAAGGATGGCTACAAAAACTTAATTACGAAGACACCGAACACCTGCTTAAGATATCTACTTAGTCACTCACTGTAACTTATACACAATTTCACATTCAAGTCTAATTATTTTAAACTTACGACATTACACATACATACACTACACATACATACATTACACATACATAAATTACATTACATACATTACACATCCCTAAACATTCACTCACCCTCACACACTTACATACGTTGTCCACTTTATTTTCTGTATAATTTTTACTGTTTTATATTTTTTTTTTTTACTTCATTTCTCTGTGACAATGAAACTGCACTAATGCCACTGCTGTCCCTCGTGGGAACCTGTGTACCTTTGTGTAATAACTTTTGTTGGAACACTGGTACTCATAACACAAGTTAGATCTTACTTTGAGTACCAGAGTTTAAATTACGCTAGTTTTGAAAAAGAAACTGGTAACACACCTCTTAGCGTTACTAGTGTTATTGTTCACTTTTTTGCGAAATAAAGGAATTATTATTATTATTATTGCCGCCTCTAGCAGCGGCCGTCGAGGCGTCTTCGCTAGATTAGACGAAGAACGGGACGTCAAAGAGAAAGGAGATTATTCGAACCGAACTTGACGTCCCTGTGACGGACGTGGGGTGGACACGCGGCTGTCAGCGGCAGTCATCTCGTTCTGGTTGACGAGGCGGTGGACAAACGGCCTTAGGTATCAATCTACATTATGCAGAGGTGGTGAAAAATAATAAAATAAAAACGAAAACACATAATTTGAATTTCATATTAATTGGTTTAAAATCTTTAACAATTTAAACAGAGCTCAAGAAAATCAATAAATAAATAAAAAATTATCTAATTATTTCACTAGGATCATTTAACTTTTTTTTCTAATTTCACTTTTTTCTTTTCAGCCTTTTTCTTTGAACCATGTATCATGTTCGTAATTGGCCATTGTATATAATAAAAACTGAAGAATATAACAGCCATGGCTGCTAAAACTAAAAAGAAGTAAATTGTCCCGAAGAGCTTTCTGAAAATGGGGTACAACCATACCCCACGCTCGATATAGGTGAAGTACATTCTGGAACAAAGAATACTACAATAAGTAAATACAAAATCCACGTTTTTGTTTCAAAATATATAGTTTTCCACTGGTACTCGTATAGTAGTCGCAAGCGCAACGGCTTAGTGTAGGGTTCTGCACTCTAATTGCGTCACACTTTCAATCACTATTCGAGAGTTTTGAAGGATATTGCTAATCCATTGCACTTAAATGGCGCGATGGACGTGGATGAACTGTCAAATGTAACCCATTGCGATCAATTGTCATTTTATGTACGCAATCACCCCGCTGAGTTCGATCCCCGTTTAGGGCATAGTAATTGTTAATAGCAGCCTGATGAGCCAATTGTGTAACATACAATCACAACGAAGGATTTTATGAAGGAAATTCATAATTCATTCCTTCATAAATGTTTGAAAAATTTGTCTGATCGACAACGTAAATAACGCAATGAATATTATTGAAATGACAAAATGAAAGACGCTTAAAATTGAAATGGTCATTGTAGTATATTACGCAATGACGGTCTTCTGAAATGGCGTTCACTAAGTGGCAGCACTGAGACGTCAGTTCCTGGCAACTGTCAAAAGTGTCGAAGCACCTATATTTTCTTTAGTCGGGACCGAATCATGAACGAATTAATGAAACGAATGATGAACATTACAATATATTTTATATTCATTATCTAAATGGATGACCTTTTGCCAAAGTGGCGTGAATTTTCATATAAACCCTCATTAGGCCGAAATGTGGTTGTTCTTTCTATACTCCTGTCTTGCCTTCGGAGAATACAGGTCAATTACTCAAGCAACTCAGCCTATCAGTCCACTGCTGGACATAGGCCTCTCCCAAGCTGTGCCACAGCATCCTGTCCTCCGCCTTCCGCATCCAGTCTGTCTCGGCCACTTTCTTAATTAAGGTCGTCGGTTCATCTAGCTGGGGGGCGTCCTACGCTACGCGGTCTCCACTCCAGGACTCATCTGCTCCACCAGCCATCGGACACAGGTGTATTTGTTAAATTCGCCATTTGAATTGATTGATTATTGTGCATGGAGTGATTGTTTTTGGGGGGCTTATGTCTAAGTCATCTATTTGCAAAAATTATGCTGATGATAATGTAAAAGTATCCGTATTAGATGTAAATACACAAATAATATAATAATGACAAAAGCAATCCACCATCCAAATCCAAATTTACAATAAGATACCTGTGGACAGTTTAAGCACCAAGGAACTCCCACTATTTAAATATTATATAAATTGCATTGTAATTTTTTAACTGACAAAGCTTACTACACGATCTAAGATTTTCTTAATAATTAGTACCTACTACAATCTGTCACCATACACCTAATTGTTATTTTGTAAGATTTACTTTATAAGTGATACCTAAGAATTGTTTTATATTGACATAATTACTGTACACATTGGAACTAGAATTTACCTAACATGTGTCTGTATAACCTATGCCCACAATAAAAAGATTTGATTTGATTTGAGAACAGGGCTTGAAATACCGGTATTTTTGGGAACCGGTACCAGACGTAGCACGGTACTATTATTGTATTTCTAATCAATATCGGTACTGTACCGGTACTAAACAAATATTTCCGTAAGTTAGAGTGGATAGTAAGATAAAAAGAAAAGTTAATAAGAAAAAATTACTTCAAGAAATACGAGATTTATGGAACGCCGCGGGTACTTGAATTTGCTGCCGGTACCTACTTGTTAGGTGGAGAACTGGTACCCGTCTGAAACCGGTAGCCAAGTCCGAAATGGTAAGACCCGCTAAGAACCGGTACAGAACCCATACATTTGGTACCGATTCCAAAGCCTGGATACTATTACAAATGAGAACTTTTAGGAGGTATTGGTAGATACTTACACGCTCACATAAACACAGAGGTGCAAAGTCAGCTGGCTCACATTCCTGGCATGATTTTCCGGTTCTTTCCTGGGTCTCGTCACCACCTCCCATAGCACCACAGGAACAATCATGGTATGTATGACGTGGTTCGAAATGGGGGGTATCACGGCGTCGAGAAACTCCGGGAATATGAGGGCTCTATCGTAACTGTAGAGACCCCAGAATACTGTGAATACTACCTGGAAAGAGAGAGAGTAGTTGTTAGATGCTATCCGACTGTAAACTTGTGGCTTCACTTAGACAACTAACTACATTTTACTAAGTGGTTAAGCGCATCACTAAAGTGCAAGTCCAACACTGCATGTTTTAATTATCTACATAACTACTTTTTTATTAGATAACGGCCTGCGCACCTACCCTGCACAGCCGGTACACGACCTCATCTAGTTTTGAAACATTTCTTCATTATTAGAGGTGTAAAAAAAACACATATAAATTAATATAAAACTAAATCTTTAAGATACAGTAAAATATTCAGTAAAAGAGTCTGTAAAAATGTGTGCGTGAAAAAAACATTAATTAATCAAGCTACGGTTTCCTAGAATAGCAGTGGCCGCCATATTACGGCCGCAGTGACGGCTGTCATGAAAATAATGGCGGCGAGGTTTGACATTACGATGTCAAACAACACTCTCTAAGAAGACACACCAACTTACTTAGCGCCCAGCTTAGCGACTAAGATAAGTGAAGCACCCAAAGAAAAAAGGAAATTGTGGGAAGACAAGCATTCACCGTGCATTCGCAACTTTCTCAAGCTCCTGGAACATTTGCCTCCCAGACGTGATCTGCAGTGGTCTAGGAAAGCTCTCAATCGACTGCGTACACAATTAGGAAGCTGCAAACACAATTTGACCAAGTGGGGTATTACTGAACCATCCAGTACCCAGTGCTACTGCGATGCTCCTCATCAGACCACGTCCTCCTTACTGGAGTGTCCTAAATGCCCGTTCACTTGCACATTTGAAGACCTAAGGAATACCACTGATGCCGCAATCAACGTGGACACCTTCTGGGCTCAAACAATATAATGATAATCATGGTATATTAATATACTGCGCCAGGTATAGCATTCCGAGACACAGTGGTCACGTGAGTGACACAAGTCTACGTCATCACATCTGTGTTACCAGAAGTTTGTAATAATAACTCCCCAACCACCCTCATTACCTGTGCGAAGCCGATAAAACAATGAGGTATTAATTAACAATTATGTTGGTTTATGTTTAAATTGAATTGTTTCGATTGGTTAGACCAGTGATTTCCAACCTGTGGGTCGCGACCCCCTGGGTAGTCGCGAAGCCTCTATAAGGGGGTCGCGAAGCCTCAGTAAAAGAAAAAAAAAGTATAAAAATATATTTTTAAACAAAATGATTAAAAATATATTTTTTAAACTTTGTATTGTTGCTTTAGATAATTCCAATAGATTTACTTTTAGGTTGGTTCCCAAACTTGACTCATCTATAGCTGCATTTAAAAACGTAATTACTCTACTGGGAAATCCCTCGTAGCCATGATCCTCATAAATCCATCCTCCATACGACATAAAATTTACTTAGGATTTAATTAGGATGCGAGTGGGATACGCTATCCCCACAAATTCATCGTATCGCTTTTCCGTGGAGGAGTTTGGCGATTTAAGGCTGCCTGTCCATTGAAGCGGAGCGAGGCAGAGCGGTGAGAGGAGTATGGCAGCGGAGGGGAGCAGAGTTGCGGACAGTGTCTGTCCATTGATGCGGAGCGAGGTAGCGGAGTGGAGTTGCGGACTGTGCGGAGCGAGGTAGCGGAGCGGTGTTGTGGACTGTGCGGAGCTAGACCGAGTTCACGTATTTTTCCGCATCGCCTCTCCGTTTCCCCGCTCTGGTTCCCCGCTCCACTTCTCCGCTCCGTTTCCCCGCTCCGCTTCCCCTCCGTTTCTCCGCTCCGTTTCCCCGCTCCACTTCCCGGTTTTGTTTGAATTTTTAAACTAGTTCGCAAATTCCTGTCCACTGAAGCGGAGCGGAGGTTTTATGCAATTCCATTGGTTAATGTTGGCACACTGCTACTCCACTCCGCTCCTCTCCGCTCCAGTGGACAGGCAGCCTAATATGTCTGTTAATTATGTAATTAGCCGATACGTCATTATAAAAAACAATAAAAAGTTGTACGTATTTATATTTGTATTATAATAAAATACAGAGTATAAACAGTGGAGGGAAGGGGGTCGTGAAATTTTTTTTCGTGCTCTGGGGGTCGCGTCATGAAAAAGGTTGAAAAACACTGGGTTTGACATACGAAACGACAATTTAAATGCTTTGTACATATTTTTTAACAGAATAGTGACTGAAAATCTTTCCTTAATTCGTGTTTTGTTGCAATAAAGTGGCAACTGGATTGTGACGTAAGGATGTGTCACTCCCGGAATGCTAGACCTTGTTTTACTAGACCATGATGATAATCAAGCAAAGTACTGTCGGCACGAAAAGAGGAAGGGTATTTCCTTAATGAATTTCTTCATAAAATTTACTCCTACCGTTCGAAGAACAGTGGTGGCCTAGTGGTAACGGCCACGACTTACGAGTTACAGGTCGTAGCGTCAAACCCAGACAGGTGTTCTAAGTTGTGTAATATATTTCATCACCACCGCTCTCAAAACGGTGAAGGAAAACATCGTGAGGAAAAAGACGTGCAATAGAAACAAAATTCGAAGACATGTGTCATCTACCAACCCGCACTGGGCCCTCGTGGTGGATAACAGACCAGTCCCTCTCACAGAGAGGTGGCCTGTGTCCCAGCAGTGGGAACATTAAAGGCTGATAATGTTTTGTTATTTTTAAAATTAACAAAACGCCCAAAAACCATGCGGCAAGACATTCGGACCAGAGATGGACTGTTAGAACGATAATGTGGAGCGGTTTACTGGAAAAACGCAGCAGAAGTAGACCATTGACACGCAGATGGGAAGATGAAGTGAAAAAGATAGCTGGCCCATTGTGGACCAAAGTAGCACAAGACAGAGAAACATGGGCATCTTTGAAGGCCTTTACCCACACAGGCATTCTTGCAGAGTAAGATAGTGTAATTTACAAAAAAAAACTGGATTATACAATGTCACCCAAGGCATGTGCCCCGTCCGTATTTTTCTGAATATTCATGACATATTATCGAAAATAAACTTAAAAAGGGGGGGTCTATCTTTTTTTTAATTTTTTTTTCAATATGACCCCTATGATTTTATGGGCTTGTATTTTTTAAATAAATACTGTTTTTTTTAAAGTTTTTTTTTTTTATTTAACTCCGTTTTTTTTCATAGTCGACAAATTTTTGTAAAAGAATAATGTTAGTTAATCCGATAAAATAACTCATATGCTTTTAAAAATAATAAACAGAATCCAAATCGAGCCAATAACGTAGGAAATATGGCAAACGCTACTAAAAAAAATAAAAATTGTATAACATGAAAAATATTAAAGAAAGACTCCCCCTTTAAAAATTGAATTTTCGAAAAAAAAACATGAATATTCAGAAAAATACATGCCCATGGGCGACATTGTATACTAACAATACTAATAACATACCATTTTGTTAAAACTATCAATGATAATAAAGCAGAAACAATACTAACAATAAAACTAATAATGCAGGAACTAAACGGCTTTTTTATTTTATTTATTTAATGTTCAAAGAACTAACCATGGAGCTAGGCCACACTAGACCAGCGAACAGCAGCTCCCTGAAGTCACTGATAGGAGAGGGCAGCTCGTAGTTTTTCTTCTTAAGGTTCTTCAAGATGAAGAGGTCGCAGGTCAGGGCGTAGATCGCGTAGGCTATTTGTAGTATCTGAAACAGATGGCAGAAGAAAATTAGCTTAGTGATCGTGATATTGTTTCATATAGAGTTGTCGCATACAAAACTTCAGGGCAGTGTATAGAGGGCGGAGCACCGCCGTGTCCTCACGGAGGCGATCGGCGGCGGCGATCTCTCGCGTCCGGCCATGGTTCAGGCCATGGTTCGGAGCGAGAGTGCATGGGAGGCCGTCACCTCCTTCTGCGAAGCAGTTATGTTCGCGAAGGAGGAGGCGGAGCGCGCGAGGGAGATGCAAGCTGCACGCCCTCGCGGCCCTAGTCGCCGCAGGAGACACGCAGCACCAACCGACGGGGTCGAAAGACCAATGCCTGCTGGGGTTGCGGGTTTGTCCGAAATGGATATGGCGGCCCCGGCACACAGGCAACGGAAGGAACACGGGTGGGTTTTAGTCAGTAAAAGTCTGACACACCCTCTGCCCAGAGCGGGAGAAGTCATTTAATGATTTCGCATCCTGAAAAAAAAAAAAAAAGGGCAGTGTATAGAGTGCAGCAAACTAAATAATAGTGGCGGTGCCTCGGCCCGGTTAAAATGCCGTAAGCATTACATTGTCATTGTCACCGTCACTGACTCACTGTCACTTGTTATTTTGTTTGATTATTGAGCTTAGTTCGCTGTTCATACAACATTACATTCTCTTGTGCCTTAACAGACCCTGGCCCGAACGGGTGGTCACAGTTCTAACCTACCTTTCAGCCATTACCCTCTCTTCAAAAATAAATATAATTATCAAAAACAAATACGATCAATCAATACAAAGGGCAGCGAAGTAATCAACAACGACTATGCAAGGCTTACGGCACTTTAGCAGGACCGACGCAGCGCCACTAATATGCCGCAAATAGCGGCATTTTATCCGACAGGGATAAAGTGCTGCTAGTGGCACTCTATACACTTCCAAACTTCAATGCATACTCGACCCAAATGTATGGGACACCTGATTATTTTTTGCGATTATTAAGTTGGTCTCATGCAGAAAGTTGTTCAATTTCATGGACTGTACAACACCCTTAAATATGATCACACCTTTCTGATACATACCGTAGATCAGAAATATCGGCTCCGGCCAGTAGGTCGGAATTCCGGCCGTATTCGTCTAGGTTCGTAATACATAGTGTCACAAACCTAGACGATGTTTTCCCACGAGTTTTCGAAATATCCATTAGAGGGGTGATAGACGTGCGAGCAAGTAAGAAAGAAAGAAAGAAAGAACTTTCTCGCCCGTGTGTCAAACTAAGTACCTACGCGTACTTTAAAACCGCTTGAGTAAGATCGCCGGCGATCCAACAGGTTTGAAATAATTTTCCTCGTAGTCCGCCTTGGTTCGTAATTTCGTACGTCTGTCATCGTCGCGAGTTGTGAGCTGCCATTTTTTTTTGTTTCCAAATTTGTGTAATATTTGTTTAGTTTGGTTCAGAAAATTCGACGACATCGCGATACAGTGTGAGCAAGCTTCACGTGTATCACCAACGGCTAGCCGAGTAAGTTCGCGAACTTAAAAACCGGGTACTTTAAGTTAGTACATCTTCATATTTTCGTGTGGTTAGTGACTAACCTGGTGTCAGAGTTGGCTTCACATGCCGTTGAGAAATATCTCTCAGGCATGCCGGTTTCCTCACGATGTTTTCCTTCACCGTTTTGAAGCAAGTGATAATTATACAATACGCACATGAATCCGAAAACTCAGAGGTGCGTGCCTTGGGTTCGAACTCGAGACCTATGACTTGGCAGTCCGACGGTCACACCACTAGGCTATCACTGCTACATCTCAGTTCGTACATCTATCACGCACTTTAGAGTCATAAACAAATCCTGACTTGGCTCGCGAGGTTGCCAACATATGGGATGTGGACTCAGCGATCATTGTGCCGATAGTCGTGGCAGCCAATAGCTCAATAGCCAAGAGGCTTGACGAACACCTGAGGATGCTCTCGTTGGGATTAAGAATGCTTGATTCAGAAAGCGGTACTTTTGGAAACGGCTCCTATTTTTAGGAGGTTTCTCCCTCTGTAGCCCAAACCGCCGGTAGCTTGAACCCTGTTCCCGATATCGGTGACCTACTATTAAAGTATCATTAGTCCTCCAAACCGAATTTCGACCATGGCAGACAATCTCTGCGGAGACTAGCGCGGGACGCAGGAGACGCGGGAGATATGATAGTACCCAAGTGTATGCGCAGACACAGGTGCACTCTCTCTTCCCTCACTTAGTCCGATGGGACGGCAATCCGACACGACAAGAGATAGGTCAAGCGCAGGACTAACGGCTTAGCACATGTGTGAGCACTGTGTACCTACTTTAAAGCTACCATTTACTGGGTACGTCTTTCATTGACTTGAATGTGCCCTGGCGGCTGAGAGTATGTCATGCTCACTCAAATGTCGCGCTGGTGGTGACGTGTGTTGGATCATTAAGTTCCCTTCAAAATGATTAAGCTAAATGGTGCTGATTCATGCGTCTGTTTGAGTTTTGAGTGTTTGCCGAGTACTGAATATACATATATTATGTATTTTGATTCATAAGGTACAGGAGCAAGCGCTACTGCTGAGCATGAGGTTCTGGGTTCGATTCTCAGGTCCAGCAGTAGTACAGAGCTTTTCTATTAAGAATTTCTCAGAAGCAGCCCGAAATAAAATAAAAATAAATAAACATAACTGGTGAATTGTGGGCGAAGATACTCCTCTGCCTAACCTCTTGGGTGTAACAGGCGTGATTTTATAAATAATAAAATTAAAATAACTTCTTCATGTTCCGCATAGTTACCCTCTATAATAATCATCATCTTAGCTATTGCTAGCTTGTATTCTTGTATATTAATTATGTATGTAATTAAATAATAACAGGATTGGCATGAGAACAGACAGTTTTTTTTTTTTACAAAAAAAAAATCTACTTCGATGCAAAGTTGACCCCGGTCTATGAAATAATAATTCCATGTAGTTTTAATTTAGTTAAGGTAAATATACACACGTTTTTCGTCTCTTTTCAAAAAGGAGGAGGTTCTCAATTCGACTGTATGCTTTTTTTTTGTTTGTTTGTTACGCGAATACTCTGCCAATTATAAAATTATTTTGATGTTTTTTTTTTGTATCTCTTCAGAGGTAGGGAATCTAGATTTTATTAACTTTGCTCGGGTAGTTTTTGAGTTAGCTTCAATAATACTTATTTTTCCCACTTACTCTATATGGATGATATTATAAGTTCCTGTCACTGTTATTTACATAGCAGGTAGTGGTATTCGGAAGTCGGTGACAAATCCATCTTTTGTCTGGCCTTCCTCACCCTCTCCATCCATGAAGATATATCATCTACCTAGCCTTTTCCCAACTACGTTGGTGTCGGCTTCCAGTCTAACCGGATGCAGCTGAATAGCAGTATTTTACATGGAGCGACTGCCCTGCGTTACTGGGTAACACGATACCCCTTGGTAACACTGGTTGTCAGACTTTCCGGCTTCTGACGACCCGTAACAACTGTCAAAGATCTACAAATGACAGTCGAGACCAACAGCTTAACGTGCTTTCCGAGTCATTGAGCTTAACCTAATTTATCGACCCGCGCGGCTGTTATTACTTAGCTACAAGCCCCACCATCCATGAAAGTAATATACCAGCAATAATTAAAAATAAAAGTGTCAGATACTTACAAAAGTCCATGTCGTAAAGAATCGGTACTCCAAACTCTTGAACTGTTTCACTTGATCGTTGTCAGTGGGATGGTGCTTTTTGAACCAACCCATGTACAGAATGTTTGATATGTGCATCACTAATGTGGCGACGTAGCCCAGGATACGGAGCTTGATCAGTCGGGACATTGTGCTGGAAAAGAGATGCGGTCATTGGTTAGCGAAATTATCAGTCAGTAGTCTGATACTTTTCCCGAGAGCATTGGTAGGCCTGTGGAAACAGCTACAGCTAACGAGTTGTCGGTGTTATGCAGGCATTTTAATTTGTGTAAATTATTTCATCACCACTGTTCTCAAAAAAGGTGATGGCGGTGATTGTCACGGTAGTGACGTCATGAAAGTGGCATGTCCTAGAAGCGAACATTCGAAGATGTGGGATATCCACCAACATGTACTGGGCCGCGAGGATATTATTTTTTATTTTTTTTATGTAGGGCAACTTTTAGCTGACCTCTGAGACGTTAAAACATTTCTGCGAGCAACTTGGTTGAAATAGGTGAGAACTGTGTTAAACCGCGCGCGAGCCGAGCGAGTGAAGCGAGCGCTACTTCCAAGTCGCTCGCAGAAATGTTTTCACCATTTTCTAATTATTCGTGTTTCCGCAATATCCCTAAGGTTTTCGCGAAAATTCGAACTATCAAATCATCCTATGACATATGCAAGCTATTCCCACATTATGTCAAACAAACATTAACAATAATATCTTCTAAGGCCCGGAATAATCTAGATTTACGTATCTACATTCTGGGTCGGCGCGGGCGCCCCGTTTTACTGTCAATGTCAATTTATTTTATTCCTTGTGAGGTTATTCGGTGAATGATTGTGACTTTGTTTAAGATTTTCACACATTTGTTTTTTTATTTAGAAATAAAATTCAAAAAAACGCATACAATTGGCCTTCTTTATTTCCCTATCTACATTATATAAATTACTGCAGTTACTATATAACCTCAAAATATTAGACATGTATTTTATCTATTTTTATGTACCTAATCAAAAGATTACAGCAATACATTGAGTTAAAATGTGACATGACGTCACTGTCCGTGGCTAGCCCCGACTCCCCACCTTTAAGGCGTTTTATCTAAATAATTATTAATATGATAAAGCAAAACATATGTCTAATATTTTTTTATTATCTGACTGACGGACTAAATAGCTTTTTATTTTTTACCCAGTCAACACCCCTATTAAGGGATAAACTATTGGTGATAAGTAAAGTTGATAACCGAAACTACTTATCTTTACTGCCTTATCTACTTCATTCATAATTTTACAGTTCAACTAAATAGGTCAATGACCGATAAGGCATTTTTTATTAAATTATTTTCATGCAAAAGTTATATCGTTAGATTAACACATTTCGTGTCAAATCACTTGAATAATTCGTGAAATTTTTCTTCTTTCTTTTTCGTGTGGTCAGTGACTAACAGAGTCAAGGTTTTTATGCCGCCCATGGGCTTCTGACTTGGCTTCACATGCCGTCAAGAAATATCTCTGTCGGTCTCTCGTAGTAAGTTTTAGCCTGCGCATACATTTTGAAGTTTTTACCGTTTTTAGGGTTTCGTACCTGGGGGCTTACTCCCTAAGCGAACGCTTCGCTCTCCTTCTCAGTTACAGTATGTCTGTAAGTGAGACGGAGAACGTAGCGCCGGTAACGACGGCCGAAACTGCGGATTTCGCCTAGGGAGTAGGCCCCTGAAGGTTGCCAAAGGGAACCCTATCACTAAGTCTCCGCTGTCCGTCCGTCCGTTTTTCTGTCAGCGAGATGTATCTCATGAACCGTAATAGTTAACCAGTTGAAATCTTCACAGATTGTGTAATTCTATTGCCGCTATAACAACGAATAAGTAAAGATAAATAAATTATTAATAATTAAATGGGGTACTCATGCAGGCCCCTCTGTTTCATAGGGCATTCTAGACAAGTGGCCAGGGGCCCCAGCCTGCCCTAAAAAAAATCTTTGCAGCCGCCGTTCTATTCTATGCATTTTTAGTGCCCGATTTAATGACAAAATTATTGATTTGCAGTGCAATTCACAATAGGTTTCTAGCCCCAAACTTCTGAAATATTATAAAAACAGTATAATTTTAGTATTAAGTTTTTATTTTGTTTTATATAATTTAATTAGGTTCAATATTAATATACCAGTTCGGCAGTTTGCCACATTTCATATTTCCATACAGTAATATTGCCAAATTATTCAAAACAGTTGAAATATTTGACATAAATTCAAATTCAAAAGTCATTTATTCAAACTAGGCTGAGAATCAGCACTTTTCGAACGTCAAAATTACATAAGACAGTCCCCCAAAACGCCCACCCTTCACCACTTCCTAGTGCATTAGCTGGGAAGAAGAAGTGGCGCAACTGCGCTCATATAATTGCGACGTAGACAACTTTCAGAATAAACGCTCTGAAGTGCATTTCATTACGATTATGGCTCATAGATCGGTCACTAACATTGAACTTTGAACCTGTGATTAAGTGTCTGTACATGATCGGAAATGTTGATAATGCGAATGGCATTGACATGACTAACAATTATTTTACTATATCTTTAATCTATCTACAATGTGTTACATAAATAAACCCTGTCCGATCCGAAAAGAGCGCATAGGTACTGCACATTACGAAAAGTAATAAAAAACTTATTATTATTGAAAAAAAAAAAGTTTTTGCTTTTTAAAATTCATGATTTTAGTACCAAAATTATCCCATTTCCTTAAAAAATATGGTCTCAACAACTTTTTAAATGACGGCCGCCCGCGCCCCGTGTTAATAAACCGCTCAAATTCTCCATTAAAAAAATAAGACGAATATCTTTTCTTTTTCTGTTTTCCATAGAAGTACCACATGAATAGACTCTCAGTATGATTCGTCACAACACCCTCACGGATCGGTCAGGATTTTTGTGTCACGCTGTATATCTGTTAAAAATGAAATGCTGTTGGTTGTAAACCCATCACTTGGGAACAACTAGACTTATTTTCGGGAAAAGCTGAACGAACCGATCCTTTTTTGTATGAACTATTGAAACTTATCTACTGAAACCGGAATCAGCTGGATGCGAGAAGCACAGAAACGGTCGAAGTACGTTGCTTGGGCCTATGTCCAGCAGTGGACGTCTTTCGGCTGAAATGATTCATTTGAAACTTGGACAGGACAACGTCAGTCGAGTCAGCCGTTAGTTATGTATAAAAATAATGTAATCTGCGTTCGCAATTTATATGCCAAACATGTAAACAAATACGAATTTTATGAAAAACAACTGTAAAGCCTACATATAAGGTTCAATTTGCGCTACAGCTTCATATTTTTCAACAGTACAGTCAGCCTAAAATGAACTTTATGTACACTTGTATAAAGTTGATGTTTAAGTGGAAATAACATCAATTGGAAACAAGGACTGCCATTATTCATTATTAATATTCTAGTTCGCTAGTTAGCCATATTTCTTATTTCTATACAGTAATATTGCTAAACTAATAATAACAGCGAAATATTTGACAGCTATTTCCGACGATGCCAACTTTTAGGATAAACGCTCATATATCTAGAATGGCAACATGTACCCACTTAAGATGCTGACCGTTTCTACCTTCACTTTTGGCTCAGAGAAAGTAACTGAGATATTTCTACTGAAGTATATCTCCTCAAATCTCCTGCTTTATGCCATTTTTACAACTACTCGTATACCAGTTTGTTCTCAGGTTTCCAGACAAAAGTTTTTCCGTCTAAACTTTTTATAGTATAGATTTAACTGTAACTTTTGGACACCTTCTTGTTCTTCTGTTAAAATTTTAAGTTAGGACAAATTATTATACTCGTAAGTACCATCCATGCCTAAAGAAATAAGTAAATACAGGGTGGCCAGTTAGGAACTATAAAACTTTAAATTAAGATTATTTTTATGACAAACGAAAATTAGCGGATAATTTGGGAATTTTATACGGTGAATAAGCTCAGGTTCATCTGCTTCTATTTTATTCTTAAATGGCGATCGCTTTTCATCGTGTTTTTCATTAAATTTCATCATTTTGGCATACTTTATTAGTTATCCCACTAACAAAGTCACAAATATTCTGCTTTTCGTATTCAAGCTTGACCGCGACACGTCCCTTTACACAGAAAAAAAGCCAGAACATGTCTCGGAATCCTCAGTGAGTAAAATGGTATTCGTTAAACTTAATTATTTTTCTGAAAAATTGGGTCGCGTTTAAATTCGTTTAAGAACTTCAAGATAAAATTAATGAAAGTATTGCGGTGGTCATGGTCATAAAGACTATGCTTATCAAATTTGCCGCATTTTAAGTAAAATTTAAATTAAACACCAAACAACTGCAAAATTTGGCATCAAATCAGGGGGCTAAAAAAAATTGTATACTTCTTAATTGGCCAGCCTGTATAGGTATTACTATGAACTATTGTATTGTGTTCTTAAAATAATAATTATCTATAGAGGTTGCAAAGAACCGTGTCATTATGTTCAATTGTAATTAATGCAAACACTATGGATTCAATTACGCGGAGCAAATTAATTGTTTGTCCAGTGCAATTATAAACAATCCCTAGCATTGGCTAAACTTATAAACACTTGCATTTGACATAAATACGAGCCGGTTTTGACGTTTTCACTCCAGCCATTGGCTGATGATGACGGGGCAAAAATGACAGATCACATAGAAATCAATTTCACCGTTCTTGGCATTAAAAACACCGTTTTTGATACAAAAATACACATGAAATTACACTTTTTAGGTTAAGTTTTATGGTTTATCAAATACGTAATTAAATACTATGTATTTACCTTGATTTTCCTTACGAAAACTACGTAAATAGAGATTACTTTATCGTTTTTATCAACACTGACACACAACCTGCCGGCCCAACGCTCGGGACCGCTATATCAGCCAGTTAGTCGATTCTAGGTGGAAACAACATTTTTGACTTATCCATCATGCATGTTTGTATTTCTTGCAGCGGTGGGCAGAGTTTTAGGATAGAATAGGAAATGTTTATTTGCATTGAATGTTGGTATACAGTTCAGTTGTTACAAATTAATGTTTGTCAGTTATTTTTGGCACATGTACCTACCTAATAAGGAGCGAGCAAATACCATCAACAGGGCTGCGTATGCGAAACCGAAGTCCACAAGGAATATGGAATTTGCTTAAGGTCACCGGGAGCATTCACCTGTAAGGTACTTTTTGCTTTTTTTCTGGTCTACACATAGTACTTCGTGTTGCGCCCGCGCCTTATGTTTCACAAAAAGCAATACTTAATTCATACTTAAATTGCTATCATCACTTCACTAGTTATTTCATCTTATTGTTATATTTAATTTGAAGAAAGCTTACCGACTTGTTAAGTTGAATTAGTAACTCGCTTATGTAATAGGCGAGGAAAAGGTCAAATTGACTGTTTTCCTAGCTCTGCGTCCGCGCCGCCGCGCCGCGCCGCTGCCGCCGTCTACCATAATTATTTTGTTACAAGTAATTTTGAATCTATGATATCTTTAAAAGTATTCATTTAAATGATATTATATCAATGCTTATTTTATTGGATAAGGACGAATAATGCCGGTCAAAATAACTTCGGAAATAACAATGAAAATTTTATCAAATTCTGATCCATAAAAATGGTTACTGTGGATCATTCAAATTCAAATTCAAATGTTTATTGCTCAACACAGTACAAAATCATACATTTCTAGATGTCAAGTGAATGCGCAGTCCACTGTGTTGCACCAATTCAGGCATGCAAAATGATTAGTTAAAATTATACTATGTCATTAATTCTAGTTAATACCTTATACAATTTCATAAATTCCAATTAATACCTTCTGCAAAGTCATTAATTCCGATTAATACCTTATAAAATGTCATAAATTTAATTTTGTATTCTATACAATACAATGTCATAAAATCATTATTAATATCTTGTCTATAATATATGTCTAAAACCGTCAACACATAATTAATAATTAACAATATAAATAAAATAATTTTAAAATACAATAGACGACGTATATTTAGTAACCTAATCCGCTTAACTGTTCTTAAGGAGTCAAAAGAACCCTGTAAGAAATCGACAAGTGTTTCACCTCTCAACGAGGCATCCTCAGGATGGCTATTGACTTGTTGCGAACCCGGACCCGACGTGTGGACACGTCAAGCGTCGAGAGCAGTGTGGTATCCTGAGGATGCCTCGTTGAAAGGTGAAACACGTGTCGATTTCTAACAGGGTTCTTTATGACTACTTAAGAACAGCTAAGCGGATTAGGTTACTAAATAACGTCGTCTATTGTATTTTATATTGGATTTCCGCAAAGACACGCCTGAATCAATTAACTAAAATAATTTTAATAAAATAAATCGGACTCAAGTATTCACCATAGTTATAAGTAGTATTATTCTACACACAAATTTATATCTGACAGGTATTCATTAATTGTGTAGTATGTCTTACTTATCAGTAGATTATTGAGTTGCTTCTTAAGTACATTGATATCTTTAATACTTTAGGTAATTTATTATAAATAAGTGGTGCCATTCCTAGGAAGTTTCTACGAAATACTGCTTTTTGTGTTGCTTACTGCTTATTTTATTTCTACGTCGCGAACTGTGCTGTTTTTCAAATAGGTGGATGTTTGTTTTGACAAATACGGCGACCTCACATATGGTTAAACAGGGTACTATTAATATACGGAAATTCACAAAGAACGGTTTGTACACACCTCTTTTGCGCTCTAAATACTGTCTCCACGTTGGTGGAGTTACTCTAATATATGACCCCGTATCGTAATGCAGACGTAACATACGCATGATACGCTGTAACCAGAACTTTTTGATTTACCTCCTTGGTGAGATTACGTAAAGCATAATGAGTGTTGACTCAGGCATCAGTATGAGTTTTCCACGACATGTCTTTATTCAGATCAAGCCCTAAAAAATTTATAGTTGTCGTTTCTGAAATTGTCTTGTCTCCATATTTTATGTCAGGTTTTTCATGATTTGTCCTTTGCTCAAACGTCATTATTTTTGTTATATCAATATTCTTTTTTTAATTATTCGCGCCCATCCATTCTACTTATACTTGGAAACAGTGGTTTATCTCTCCCTCAAGTGTCGTCGTATCATTCTTACCACTAAAAACGACCCTGCTATCATCAGCGAACAAAACTATCGCATGATGTGTTTCTCTGGATATGTCATTAATGTAAATAATAAACGTCCTACAATACTTCCTTGTAGTACACCGTATTTATTAGCTCTCTGACTCGATACAAACGTACTCTCGATTTTTGACGTAATGCAGACCTTATCCATTTTAATAACTTGTTTTCTATCGCATAAGTACGATTTCAAAAGGTTCAAGGCATCATTGCCCTAACTCCATACCTTTCCAACTTCTTCAATAGCACTGTTCTATCCACAAAATCAAACGCCTTGCTCATGTCCATAAAAAAATGTGTATAATGTATTGTATATCACTTTGTCTACTATTTTAGAGAATATGGGTAGTAAGGCAATATAGGCCGGTAGTTGGCTGGATCGTGTTTGCTACCTTTCTTATACAGGGTTATTGGTAAAACACCAACAACCTTTTAAGGAGTCATTGTACTCGTCATTATGAACAACTTTTACTATGGGACCAAACCTGAAATCACGAATAAAAAATCTGCTGTTCCCTCTATTTATGTTCGCATAACTCGTCAAAATGTAGGGAACAGCAGATTTTTTTTTCATGATTTCAGGTTTGGACCCTTAGTAAAAGTGGTTATAATGGTTTTAAAAACACATATTTATTATATAACTAAGTACCGGTGCTATAATGGTTGAAACAGATTTAATAACATTTGTTGTAACATAATTTTAACCAGAGCTATTAGTATTATTGAATGAATTTGTTAGCCTGAAAATTTCCTGCTGGGTTGCGGATTTGTCCGAAAGGGATATCGCGGCCCCGGCACATAGGCAACGGAAGGAACATGGGTGGGTTTTAGTCAGTAAAAGTCTGACACACCCTCTCAGTCAAGTCATTTGATGATTTCCCACCATCAAAAAAAAAAAAAGCCTTACAATTTCAGGGGGAACTGTGGGTATTAAAAATAATGAGTCAGGGTGCATGTAATTTTTTTTAATTAATAATATTAATGTTAGTTACCAATTCAATTTCGTCAATAAAATAGTCATTAATAGTTAGATGCTTTTCGGGTCTGTTACGTATATCTACGTTATTTATTCAAAGTCTCGGTATTCCTTCGACCGGCTTATTATTTTTGCAGTTATTTATTATTTGACATGTAGCTTTACACTTATTAGATGCATTACGAGTATTAATGTAGTTGTTATTTTGGGATTTCTTAGTTAGACGAATTATTGTTTTTAAGCGTTTCGTATATGTTTTGGAAACTGTTTTAGTATTGGGGTTGGAGTCTTTTCGAAACTGCCACAACACTTCGTTTTTTTTTTTTTGACTGCATATCGTTTGAATTGCTTAAGCGGAAAACACATATTATCATAAAATAGTTTAAATGTGTCGTGGAACTTATTAGATGGGTCATTATGGTTCTTAGCCCGGAGAAGTTACGCCGAATTTTAGGCTAACTTTGCATTAATTTATAACAGCGATTTTTTTTCATTTAACGTGTAGGGTATGGTCAAGGGAGTATGTTAAAGTGTATACCGCGAAAAGTTCACACCCGCGTGTAGGTTTTTTTTTAAGAAAACATCTAATTTCAATCTTACGTGGTAGCAAAAAATATTAACAGATATGTTTGTATGGAGTGTTTGTCGAAGAGATTGGGTATTACAAGTAGGTAAAAAAAAAACATTTTCGTCCACGGAAATTTCCATAAAAATAAAATTACGATTGTTTAATTTTCTTGTAATTAGGTCAGATAGAGCCTATAAATAGAAGTTAACCTAAATTTAACTCTGTTACATTTTTGCCTGAACCGTTATTGCAAAAAAACTTTTATTAATATCTTGCGCTAGTACAATATGTTTAATTTTGTTGAATAGCGTATTAAAATATTTAATTAAGTAATTTAATGCAAAAAGCTGCTGTTAATATTTTTGCTTCAAGTATAATGAAAGAAAGAAGAAAGAAAGAAAGAAAATACGTTTATTTGCGGTACACATGACGCAAGGTAAGAAGAAAACACGAAAATAAACAGTTTGGGGGAAAACATGCGTCACATCCACGCAAAACGGCCATCGCTCAGCATAAAGCTGCGACCCTATGCGAGACAGAGCCCCAGCGCTGGTTTTCAGCGACAGCCGGCGTTGACGTTATGACGTCAACCGGTGCAGCAGAGAAAAATAACAAAAGATAAAATGAATAAAATGAATAAATAAATATTAAATAAAATGAAAAATCATCGTCATTTTATTTTTATATACCGTGGAGGTAAATGTTTAATTCTGAAATAATATATAGGTTATACGAATTATTTACTTAATATAACCAAAATTTTCTTGTTAACTATTTTGCCTCAATTTTTATTAACAATTTTTTTTTTGTTTTTTTTTTTACCTTGGTGCGGTCCTGGAAAATGTTTGATTTTATTAAATTATTTGAAGAGCTAAGTTCAAAAACTCGATTCTGGAAAAAAAATCGCTGTTAGGATTTAGTGCAGGGTTCAAACCTAATTTCCCCGGCCTATCTGTGGAGGAATTAATATCGCTAAATGTCAAATTTTGTAAGCAACTTTTAAACTTTTGCATATTGTCTTTACAGAAACTACGTCCAAATTGGTACCAGTATGGAAGTACGCAAGTTTTTTTTTTATAGGACATTGTACTAGTTGCGGTGATCTGATAACACCAATTCGACCGTTACGCATTTAGTTCCCCTTTTATTGTCGATAATGTTGTTAATGCATGTTCCGCTACAAAGAAGTGGTTGAGTAAACACACCTACTTTCAAATAAGAACTTTGCAACATGTTTTTAAAGCTGTGAAAGGCGTAGTTATCCTTCAAAATATCTATAATAAAATTACCACATACGATTATCTTTGTCTTGCGTTTAAAACAGATGTCATTGAGAATCTTATCTAAATCAACAAGGAATGTATTCACTGAGGTCCCCATATTAGGAGGTCTGTAAACACACAACTATTATGGGATAATTCTGCAATTCTTCCGCGCAAACTTCAATAAGGTCTCATTTCTCCTTTCGCAGGTCTGCTGGAAGAAATTTCTTAAGAAATAAGCAGTACCTTTGTACTCAAATTATAATTATGTCG
The DNA here is from genome assembly GCA_947364205.1 of Agrochola lota. NCBI lineage: Eukaryota > Metazoa > Arthropoda > Insecta > Lepidoptera > Noctuidae > Agrochola > Agrochola lota. The sequence goes on along the minus strand of OX376245.1, from coordinate 8,252,945 downwards.
TATCTGTATGTATTTTACTGTGTGTACATAAATAATAAAATAAATAAATAAATAAATAAGGTTTACATCATTTTCCTACATCTGATTTTTGTCCCGTTGTAGTATTTCGCATTAGTTTAAATATCCGGTTCCTATGTTCTCGTGAATGATATGTTTGGAGGATAAAATTAGGTACGTGAAAATGTATATAATCGTCCCTTTTAGGGTTCCGTAGTAAACAAGGAACCCTTATAGTTTCGCCATGTCCGTCTGTCTGTCTGTCCGCGGCTTAGCTCAGAGAGGGTTAGTACTAGAAAGCTGTAATTTGGCATGGGTATACATATTAATTATACGACAAAGTGATAAAATAAAGTCAAGAAAAAAAACACAACCCCATTTTACACAACATGTAAAATGGGGACATGTTTTTTTTTTCTAGTTTATCCCATAGTGTGGGGTGTCGTTGGAAAGGTCGTTCAAAAATATTGAGGGTGTGTGAAAATCATTTTTCAATTCAGGGATCCGTTTGCGAAATATTAAGCTTTAAAGTGCAAATTTTTGTTAGAGTCGAGTGTCCCCCCCCCCTGCCAGCTAACTGGTTGTACTTGGATTTGTGAAAAAAATCACAGTAGTAGCACATATAACTAAGTTAAAAGTAAAACTATCACAGCTAAGTAGGCTTTACAGGTTAACGAGTAATAATCGACTAGCTTAAATTTGCAGTTTGAAAAACATGATCTCCCATACATTCCGTATGGGAGTAAATGTTTGCAACTATAATGTTAAGTTTGTTCTTGGGATAAATTCATCCCAACTACGGAACCCTTCATTGTGCGCGGTCCGACACGCACTTGGCCAGTTTTTGTCATGTTACTATCTGTTCCGCATATTATGTCGACCGATTTACCCTCATCTTTAAATTATATATGTGATTATCACTTGCTTCAAAAACGGTGAAGGAAAACATCGTAAGGAAACCAGCATGCCTGATAGATATTTCTCGACAGTATGTGAAGCCAAGTCAAAGGCCCATGGGCGGCTTTAAAACTCTGACACCAGTCACTAACCACACGAAAAGAAGAAGACCAGTAGAATGCTTTATTATCACTGAGTTACATATGCAATCAATTATGAAGATATCATGCATGCGAAGCCACTGGCGGAAGCTATATTTAATAAAACATGAATGTAATTCGCGTTGTCAATTAAATAAAAAAATATTAAGGAAAAACATTTTTCAAAATATTTTTTTATTTAATTGACTTAAATAAAAAATAGCGGGGTTACCCGGAAAAACGTCGTTTTGTATTGATTTTTATTCGTAGATAACACGGATTAAAATTTTGAAAAAAACTTATTACATATTTCACACTTCGATCTAGGTATTTCGGCCGTCCGATACACGATTACGTGCACTTTACTGGATCCAATTAAATCGCAAAGACACGTCTAAATTATGTTCTAATTATTATTTTATTTGAGTTATATTAGGCTTTGAATAATGAAACTTATACCATAATAAAGGCCGTAAAAATGTGATATAAATCGGCCAACATAATGTGAAATTTGAAAATACTTATACCACTAATTCCAAAATCAAGCGTTTTCATTTTTTTTCATGCGCTCGCCCTGTATCATTTAGTCCCGAGCGGGACGTCTTGGAGGTCGGACGTATGCCAATTTTTGTGAAAATACGCTCTCTCTGCCGTTGTTAAAAAAAAATCTAATATAAGTAGAACACATTCGTTATGAAATTGCGATAGCTCAGAAAAAATATCTCGTAATAATATTATAGTTTTAATTCATAATATTGTTTTCGAAAGTGTGATTATTTATATGTGATATGATGACGTTTAATTGTCATCTTACAATAGTGATAGACACATTACAAATTTATCGATAAAATTATAGTCAAGTGCGAGTCGTATACAGGGTGGATTTTTGAAATGGGGCAGTAAGGACAGCTACCTTAACCGTTGTCGCTAAAAGAAAACGGTCTTATTAGACTGTCCTTAACTTTTTGACACATTTTGATCGGCATTCGCAGATTTTGAAAAAAATGTACAGTCAGCAAGAAAATGGGCAGTTTTCACAAAAACTTTTTTTGATGCCTATCGATCCTGTTTCTTATAAGGGTCAAAAAACTTTATAAGACCAACTGAGGTTTGAGTACTAGAAAAGGCAGAAATCGCAAAAAACTTTTCCCATACATTTCGTAAGAAAAAACTTCAACATACTTTATTAATATATTATGATAGACAGACTAGCCAAACAGAAACAAAAAATTTAAACTTCGAACGAATACGCGTTATAATTTTATTTACTATAAGAACAAGATTGTTGCTTGTGATGTCCGACGTTCTGGGAAAAAAACCAACCAAGTGCGTGTTGGACCACGCACAATGAAGGATTCCGTAGTTGGGATGAATTTATCTCAAAAACAAACTTATAACATTGTAGGTGAAAAACATGTTCTCTCATACATCGTTAAACTTGACGGTCAATTCTCTGCAAGTGTAAGTTTGTAAATGATTTTATTTTAAACTACAAATTATCGATTTTCGGACTTTTCCCTGTACTTGTATTATGAGACCTTGCTTCTTGCCTAATTTCATTATTCTAGGTTAACGGGAAGTACCCTGTAGGTTTTGATTTATTTGCGAGTATCAAAATATTCTGTCGTATTTTTGGCCGTATTTTTTTTGCGTTGACTTAGAAGCTTGATTTTTTTAAACTTCAAGGGACCACAGACCTACGTATTTGATGTTATTTCGACTTGACACCTCCACGCGATCCTGAGGGTCGTGAGAGATTGACGGACGGACAACAATGTGATCCTAAAAGGGTTCCGTATTTTCCTTTTGAGGTACGGATGTCTAAAAATAACCTCAAATTATTTACAACTTTCAGACTTGTTTGGATAACGTTAAAAAAAGACCGTCCCTACAAAAGACGGAAATTGCAAAAAAAAAAAACTACCCATGTAAAAAGCTCTTTCAAAAGCAACAAGGGTTCTAAATGTTGTTCTCTATTCGTTCGAAATTTGAAGTTCAGTTTGTTTTAGTTTAGTTTCGGCCACTCTATCATCGTAAAATAGTAAGTTGGAGTCACATTTCCGACGAAATGTATGGGTAAAGTTTTATGCGATTTCTGACTTTTCTAGTCCTCAAACCTCAATTGGTCCAGAAGAGTTTTTTTTATTCTTATAAGAAACAGGATCGATTGGCATCAAAAAAAGTTTTTATGACAACTGCCCATTTACTTGCAGACTGTACATTTTTTTCAAAATCTGTGAATGCAGATCGAAATCTTTCAAAAAGTGAAAGACAGTCTCTTAAGACTGTTTTCCTGTAGCTACAACGTTTAAGGTAGCTGTCCTTACTGCCCCATCTCAAAAATCCATCCTGTATAATTTTTATATCTTCGCGGTGGTTTATGAAGAATTATTAATAAAACACATTTTTCTTAAGAGTTTTTAATTAGATTCATCCATGTTACTTTCTATATTCACTCTCCACCGAACTGTCTTTGCTACTATCGTATATTACATTAATAAACACATAAAATACAATGTGTCCGGTTGTCTGTTGTACCTATATTATATAAAACAACTTTTATTGAAAATTAGAAAAAATTGTTATTTCAAACAAAAGTGCTACACTAACACGACCAAATGTATGGTTTTTTTTTTTTATTGAATCCGTGATTTTATCGTATTGACTCAGTGTGAACAACTACGTATATGTATTCGAAAAAATTGTCGTTCTAAAATGTCGATGTCTAATAGATTCGATAAATAATAGCTGTAGCAGTAGGTACGTCATATGTATGTTACTTCATATGTAGCTGTCAATATTTACGGATCTTCATGAGCGGTGGGAAACACCCAAAACAAAAGAATATGGTCACAGAATAAGTGAAACAGTTAGACAAATTTTAGCCCATTCTAATGAATAAAAATCTCAAATTAAGGTTTTTTTAAATTCTGTCACTGAAGGGGTTAAATAGGGGATGAAATTTTATATGGAATTTCGCAATTTTGTCTTAAATTCACTTAATTGATTTAAAAAAAGTGGCTAAGTGCGAGTCGGACTCGCCCATGAAGGGTTCCGTTCTAATATTTGAGTTGAATGAAAGATAAATAGCGGTTTACGATTTACAACGTATTAAAAAAAAAACTACTTACTAGATCTCGTTCAAACCAATTTTCGGTGGAAATTCACATAATGTACATCAGATATCTTTTTGTATTATCATTCTCTTATTTTAGGAGTTACAGGGGACACACACACATTTTACCATTTTGGAAGTGTCTCTCGCGCAAACTATTCAGTTTAGAAAAAAATGATAAATATCTATAGATACACGTATGGGTTTAATGATTTTTTTTTTAGTTTAGTTCTAAGTATGGGGAACCCCCAAAATTTATTGTTTTTTTTTCTATTTTTGTGTGAAAATCTTAATGCGGTTCACAGAATACATCTACTTACCAAGTTTCAACAGTATAGTTCTTATAGTTTCGGAAAAAGTGGCTGTGACATACGGACCGACAGACATGACGAATCCATAAGGGTTCCGTTTTTTGCCATTTGGCTACAGAACCCGAAAAATCACTGTCAGACAACGTACAACCTGCACTGCAGGGTCTAGAACCATGCAATTTTGCACAAGAGTTCCTTTTATAACGAACGAAATTACGACTTTGGTATTTTCTATCAAAATTACGTTTTGCGTGACTTTTGAACCATTGCAATACACAACCCAGTAGAACCATTGCAATTTTAAACTTTCACCTTACTACCGCAAAGCCACTGGTTGGTGGCTTGATACACTAACTGAGTCTTACATATTATTCCCGACTACCCCGGCTATCACTAAAAAAAACATAAATATTTATTTTTATTAAAACCATAGATGGCAGAAGAGGCCTAAACTTCATGTTTTTCATTGTACGTTCTACGAACTATCCCATAACACTATATCAAAATGTAAAAATGTTGTTTCTTTAATTAATAAAATGAATTGATTGTTACAACACAGCACATTAGCCGATAACGACACCGAACCGACATCGTCACGATATCGCCGGTCAGATGATCGGATACGTTTAGTGCCTACCAAACGGTTTTATATTATGTTGTTTTTGTCACCTATATCGTCGCATACAGCGACCGACGCCGATATCGGCACGATATCTACCGGCAAAGACACAGTGCGGTGAGAGTAGCGGCATTCTTTCACTTGAACACACTTTTTCGCACTGACTTCGAGACGTCGATACTTAGTAGGTAGATACTGTGGTTGTTTGGTGCGTCGCGATGGTCATCGATATTCACCAATATCATCGGGCCGATAATAATAATATCGGTATCGAATCGATGTCAGTATAGCTGCCGACATATCGGTATCGGGTTGGTGTCGTTATCTGTTATTAATGTAAAACGCCCATCAGGTATACAGGTCATTTTAAGTAATCGTTTTAGTTCACTAAACCGTAGGTCCCAAAAAATGAAAACTTATGGAAAAAAATCAAACCTAAGAGTTTGGTGTCGTTATCTGTTATTAATGTGATAACGCCCATCAGGTATACAGGACATTTTAAGTAATCGTTTTATTTCACTACACCGTAGGTCCCATAAAATGAAAACTTATGGAAAAAAATCGAACCTAAGAAAAACTAGTTCAGTTGATCAACTGCAAATATTTTATGCTGTGGCATGGATTTTCCGCGAAATGGTCGGCAGTGCATCGTAAATAAATACGTCGCTCTGCAATTGGGGGAGGCGGAGGTAGCGTTTGAAAGGCTCGGAAAACCTAGCCTTAAGGAAAAACACAATATCACACATAATACATGAAATTAGTGATGTTCCCCATGTGAAAAAACCGGCCAGGCACGTGCCGGACCACGCCCAATGAAGGGTTCCGTAATGGGATGAATTTATTCCAAGAAGAAACTTAACATTGTAATTTGAAAAACATGTTCTCCCATACATCGATTATGTACGACACGCTCAAAAAAATATTTTTTATGGGTCATAAAACTACCAATTAACGATTTTCGGACATTTCCTTTAATTGTGATGTAAGTCCTTGCTTCTTGCTAAATTCCACGATTCTCATGGTCAACGGGATGTACTCCGTATTCGTTATTTGCGAGTATCAAAATATGTCGCTTAACGGGCCGTAATTTTTTTATTGCGCTGACTTAGAAGCTTGGTATTGTTAGAGCTCCAAGGGACCGTACACCTACGTAAGTATTTGATATTAATTTCAACATGACACCTTCACGCGTTCCTGAGATAACGGGTCTTGACAGACAGACAGGCGGACAACGAAGTGATCCTAAAAGGGTTCCGGTTTTTTGCTTTTGAGGTACGGAACCCTAAAAATTACAATAATTATGCAATTTTCATTCTGCAGTTGTTTTTGTTGCATACGAGAAAAAAAAACATTAGTCAAGCACACAAACAACACAAAAACAACAAAAAAAATAAGGCATAGGTTGTGCATGATAAATACGTATAATATTTTGTAAACAAATATGGAGAACTGTCATTCGCACGTCGGTGGTAACAATTTGATTCAAAGTCAAAGTCAAACAATTTATTTCAATTAGGCACATAAAAGGCACTTATGAACGTCAAGTTTACAAAAAATAGAATTGATTCTAGTCGTCCCTTCCAAAAGGTAGTTTTCGTATGGAGAAGAATGGGCAAGAAACTCCACCGTTACTCTTTTAAAATGTTTTTACAATATTTTGCATACATTAATTATATAATTATATGTGAAGACGATGCATCTAGAATAAGATTACTATACCGCGATAGGTAAAAAAGAATGAAAAATAAAGCAATTACAGATAAATTAAATATGTGACAGATACATGGTGCTCACATATTTACAAACATTGTAAAATTATACGATATTCCTAACATTTTAACAAGTAATACTAATAAGTCAGTGTGTGAGTTCAAGAAATCACAGAATGTAAAATCAGTGTTATAAAAAATAACAAATACATAATTAAATAAGCAACCAGTTTGATTTTGTCTAGATTCTAAATTGTCCTATGGAGCAGGACCAGCATGTTTCCAAGCATTCTTATCTTGGATATAATCCTCTAATTTGTAATATGCTTGTTTACAGAGTGTACTTTTAATATGAGTTTTAAATTTTCTTTCATTTAATTGTAATATATCACAAGGTATTTTATTGTAACATTTAACACAGTACCACATAAAAGATGTATGTACTTTAGATAATCTGAAAAATGGTTGATCTATTTTATCTTTATTTCTAGTATTAAAAGTATGTCTATCACTTATTTTATTAAAGATATGTAGACTTTTTCTTACATACATAATATTTTCATAAATGAATTGGCAAGGTACCGTCATAATATTAATCTTTTTAAATAGTTCCCTGAGAGATTCGCGACGATGTAGATTATAAATGGCTCTGACAGCTCTCTTTTGTAAAATAAAGATGGATTCAATGTCAGCAGCCCGACCCCACAGTAAAATGCCATACGACTTTGTACGATTTTGACAGCGCCTCTATCCCCTAACAAAAAGAGCGGTTTTCGCAAGTCATGTGATAGGTATTACTGGCTTCAGGTTGACTGTGTTTAGTAGCGAGAAAAGACTCGTGTTTTCAGTGTTTAGTTTTAATTTAATTCGGTCTTCCGAATCCTGTGTTTCTTACAAATATTAGGACTTCATTGATCATTGCGTCCAAAACACTTTTGTAAGTAGATCTTAAATCTCTCGAAAGAGTTTCCATACCACATGGCGAATACCTACTGGATCGAAGATTTTCGTATAGTTTTTGCTTACCAAATAAGATTATGTAAGAAAAAAACACTTTGGTAGTTGGAATCTACGTTCACAAGTCAGACTCCAAAAAAGTAAATAAAAATTGTGTTTATGTGGACAAAAAACTTTAATACCTACACATAAGATTCCAGATTGCGCATATAAAATTAACTTAATTTAAACATGTTTAAAGTCGACTTTCGATAAGCAACTTGAACGTGACTACTTTTACAGCTTACTTATTAAGAAAAATATCTCAGTCTGTTGCGAAACAGGGTGTTGGGCTAACGTGCCCAAATATTTTTGGTCTATTTGTTGGTATATTTTTTTATTAAAACTATCTCTAGAATCTTTGTTAATAAGTGCAAATAAAAAAAGATCGCAAATTACTTGAGTAATATGTAATATAAAATAAAAATAAATCCTAAAATGTTTTAAAATCTGAACAAAATTATACAAATCTTATTAAATATTTTTATTACGTATTGTTCTACTAAGTTAATAATATTTTTTTCAAAGCAGTTAATAGTTTAATTGTTTTATAAGTGAAGTTAATTATTAAGGAAGTGTTTTAAAAAAGGTTCATAAATTAAATTTAAAAAAATAATTAGAATATATTTTGAAAATGTCGCCTACACAAGTATCAAGCCGATAAGATTTATTTTTATTTTTATGCGAGTTTTGTTTTTCAATTAACACATAAGCACATAAAATAACATCACGCAATAATCCCTAGGTTAGGCAGAGGTGTACCTACAGTACACCCACATTCCAGATGGAAAACCAAATAACACTTAGCCCGACCTACATCGAACCCGGGACCTCACGCTTAGCAGTAGCTAGGGTTGCCAACCCTAATATATAATACAAGGTGTCAGGGACATCGTCGCGAAGTCGGCTACCATGGATTCACTACAAGATTCTGACACCACAGCGTTGAAATTTTTCGTTGGTTATTAAAAAAAAAACTGCTGTTTCATAGAAAAGTACAATACCTACGAGGTCAAAATGTATGGAACAGCTGTTTGGCGGGGGGTTCAGAATCATGTACTGAATCCATGGTAACCGGCTTCGCGTCCATGTCCCTGCCACCCTGTATAGTATATTGCTATATATTAGAGGCCTAAATAATATATTTTTAAAGAAAAAATATAGTAGCCGAAACAAATTTTTATTGCAATACAAAATGGAGAGATGATCGCAATAAGGCCAGTATTAATCTAATAAAACTTGATTTAATAGTTTTTTGTAACCTTAATTTAGAGGGTAAAAATAATTATGAGACGATTAAAAAAAACCTGTTTAGTAGCAAAAAATATGCATTTAAAGAATAAAAATGTTTTTGAAATATACCTATGGTTTCAATTTATTAATACATAATTGTTGGGTATTGTACTGGCAACACCGAAAGATTCAATACGTCAAAAATGGCACACCAACGGCCTTCTTGTTTGGGCGTGCGCGGTGGTACGATGTTTCTAGTGGCTGTGTCGGTTAAAAGATAGATTGGCATAGATTTATTGGAGATCTACTGTTAATTAAGGTAACCTATTAGTTTTATTCTGCTCTCATAAGCCAAAAAGCGTCATCTCAAAAAAGTGAGACTCGAGAAAATTCATGTTTTAGTTTTTTTGATTTCGCGCAACTTAGTAAAGTAGTTTTAAAATTATTCATTCGTAATATTAGATACTCATACCCATATTTCTTATTGATGTTTTGAAAAAAGGGAAAAAAATGTTTTTTTTACCTCATTTTTGAGATACCGCTATTGGTCTTCGAATAATATGTTTATTAATATGAGTTACCGCTTTTAGTTATAGTGTGTTCATAGGAATTTTCATACAAATGTTTTTCTATACATTTTTGCTAAAAATCCATGTAAAAGAAAATGAAACACGAAAAAAGTGCATTTGGAAATAATTTTAATAAACTTAAGATTAACATAATTAGAAAATTTAAAATTTTGAAAATAGGCATCTATGTCATAAATCACTCAGAAGTAGGGAGCTCCCTCCAGAAAGACAGTCTATTGCCTGGTATTATATTTTGAAGGGATTTCAAAATATTGTTCTTCTTGGCTTGCGAAATTCCGTTAAGCATGGTTTTCTTCTTCGGAGGTGGAAGAACATTCGTTTTTAAAATCTTGTTTCCAATAATACTAGCAGTTATATACTCACTATCAAAGGAAGTCTTGTAATTAAAATCGAAATTACCTCTCGTAGCTTCCACTTGCACTATATCGCAGATATAAGGACGTGGATTAAGGCGGGACAGTTTGTATTGCGTTGTATAATCTTGCCATTCATAAAAGTCATTGCGGTCCATTTTTTTTGGAATCACATTTTTCCCAGCACTAGTCACAGCGGTATAAAAATCTTCAAAGTCATAAATCTTATTCTTCATCCGCTTCATAGACAATTCAGCTCTGTGATGAAATGAGTCGGCAGACATAAAAGTGTGGCCGGCTTCAAAAAACTTTATAACAATTTTGTCAGCATTGATTTCACCCAAGTTAACAATATAAATTAAAAAAGAAAAGAATGTCCAGTTTTTATTTTGCGCTGAACAGTTATCAACCCATATTATATTATATATATTATATTTTGGCATCTCGGTGAAACAGTAAAAAATGGTAATATGCACTGATAATTTCGTCCTTTGTCCTCCCAAATAATGCCTCATGCCACAACACAGGTACGATGGAATTTTGTCGACCTTTACCAATTGGTACAAAACTCTCATTATAAACGACTATCCTGTGAGTGAAAACAGCAGACTTAAACATGTCAATCCTAGGAAGCATTATTACTTTTTGTAACTCCGCAGAATAAATTACAGTATCATTTTCTTTGTATTCTGAATCAGATTTATATTCATTTCTGGATCTATTTGCTTTTTCCATATGTTGGTCCCAATTTTGACAACAAATACAGTCATTATTTATATTATTTTTATCGTGTGTATCATCGTGCAAAAGAAATCCTTCACAAATTTCACATTCTTCATGCCCTAATTTTACAAAAGAAATGTTTAGATCGCGAACCACATTTCGATACTTGTCGTAAGAAATAATATACGAAGGATTCTTTGTCTTAAAATCTTTATATAAATGTGTTATTGACAAGTCACTAGGCAAATACAACCGATTGGGGGCGTGTTCGCGTCTATAGTGAGAAATACTAGGCTCGAAACTCAGAATATGTTCTTTATTATTATATGGAACATTTTGACACCTTTTATCTCCTGGAGCTATCACTGAGTTGCTTAAATCTGCTAATGCAGTTTGTAAGGGCTTACCATTTGAAGCTTTAAACCTTAAGGTAGTTAAAAAAAAATATTTACATACTGTATGTAATGTACCATTTTCATCTTTAATAGAATATACGAAGGTTTTTTGTCTACGATAATCAGTTGCGAAAGGCTCAGTGACTGTTCTCTGCTTTACAGGTTTTTTGGACGTATGATGCAACATAATTTTTTTTCTATCTGCGTAACTCAAGGTCCAAAAATGATCATTTATATTTTTTCTTTGCCCCTCAGAAATATTTAATGAACAGGATTTTTTGCAGTTTGTATTGCAAGGTGTTTTAACACCATGTTTCTCTTTTAAAATATTTCTTTTTATTTCTTTTCTGGTTTTAAGTGATACATCATAGCGTTTTCTTTTTCTTATTGTTCCTGCTTTTGTGTAACTGACTGAACTTTCTCTAAGCGTATCATCTTCTGTTTCATTTTCCACAGTATCGTTTGTGTCAGTATTATTGGCACATTTTGTATCTTCGTTTTCTATCGCATCTTGTAAATCGTTATTTGTTTTTTCACTTGTATTACTTGAATTCAAAACATTAAAAGGTTGTTCAGTGTTTTGCTCGGTCAATACATCAATTTTATTGGAATCTAGATGAACATTGTCTTCTTCACAATTCTCCAGCATAGATTTTGGGTCCAGGATATCAGAAAAGCTATCATTAACGGCAGACAATGGTAAAGTAACCGACGTTAGTGTAACCAATGATTTAATGGAGATGTTATCCAAAATATCTAAATCTACATGTCCATTGATCAAATTCGGTGCTGATTTAGGTTGCTTTATGTCGTTTTCATCCCGGCTAATCAAATCACTGGTTATTATTGATTGTTTTGGCAACACATCCTCATTGATAAACATTGCTGTAGATTGAGATGGTCCTGGTAACATATCATATTCATCTTCATAGACTGATAGAGCTGTTGATGTAGATGGCCCAAATAATATTTCATTGTTATTAAGTTTTTCAGAGGAATATTTTGTTTTGATATTTTCAGCTACTGATTGTGAAACATTTCGTGTTTCGTATTTTGAATACGTGGACTCTTCATCTGAACTATCACTATTAGGAAAAAAGGCCGGATCGATATTTTGAATGTCGCTATGTAATTTTCCCGATCCCTTGAATTTGCTTCTTAAATCTTTATTTTTTTGAGCTAATTATCATCATCATTCTCGTGTTCCTATGTGACATTGCTATTAAGTAATTATCTGTAACAAATCAAATGTCCATTTACTATGTTAATATTATAATTTTTAACAAAATAGGTACCTACAAAACGACTCTAGTTTCAAAATGAAATCTCAAAAATAACAAATATTACTTATTATCAATCACTAATCGAGTCAATTAATTTTATTAGTTCGGTGAAGTTTTACATTCATTATTTTCATACATATACGTGTGCAAACAAAAACAACAGAATGTTAGATTCTTAAGATATTGTTTAAATAATCTTCTTCTTGTCGTGTTGACAACAAACCTACACAATGTCAGTCCAAAACTCCACCACAAGAGTGGCGTAATAATTAATTAACAAAGATACCTTAGGCACAGATAATTACCTTAGTTACTTAGAATAATGGATCAATCGAGAATTGTCAACTGTTAATAACATTATTTACACAATAAAACTTAATATATTGAAGACTACTACGGTAAATTATTAAAACGAAACTGAATTAAATCAATTATGGGTTAAAAAAGTTCATAAGTAGGTATAAAAATGGTTTTTAATTGTGATTTATCTCTAAACAAGAAAAATTTACCACAAATTACTTCATAGTAACTCACCTGAACACCAAGTATCACACTCATAACACCAAACACTGGCTATCACTTTATTATCACCAATTTCTAATTATTCCCGATTTTATCAACTCCACGACCTGTTACTTCAAGCAAAACAAACAAGAACTGACAAGTAAAATTGTTGTTAGTAATCATTATTATGATGATTGATAGATTTGCATTTAAATGTCGCCCTTATTGTTCATCAGGTAGCGTTTATTTTTGTGCAACAAACTCTGCGAGGGCAGCGGCATCTCACATTTTGCGAACTGTTTTCGTCTAATTTTACTAAGCGCAAGAGCGGTATCAATAGTTCGGTACGCATTCAACAGATACCGCTAATGTTCTTAGAAATTTTGGCCAGCAATTATAAGAACTTTTCTAAGCGATTCCACCGTAAGTAAATATACGGCCATTGTGTTTAAAAATAATGATATACCTCTCAGCTCCTTAGTAATATCGTATAAATTTGAGATATGCAATATTTTCTTACTAGGTTTTAGGTGGTTTCTGGTTGAGATAGCGCCATGTAACTTAATTTAACCTGTAGGGAATTTGTATTTTTTTGAGATACCGCTTTTTGGCTTATGAGGGCAGTATTGTAAATACTTGAATAAATATTATTATATATAATATTTTGTAAACACATATGGCGAACTGTCATTCGCACGTCCGTGGTAACAATTTGATTTTGACAGCGCCTCTATCCCCTAACAATAAGAGCGGTTTTCGCAAGTCATGTGATAGGTATTACTGACTTCAGGTTGACTGTGTTTAGTAGCGAGAAAAGACTCGTGTTTTCGGTGTTTAGTTTTAATTTAATTCGGTCTTCCGAATCCTGTGTTTCTTACAAATATTAGGACTTCATTGATCATTGCGTCCAAAACACTTTTATAAGTAGATCTTAAATCTCTCGAAAGAGTTTCCATACCACATGGCGAATACCTACTGGATCGAAGATTTTCGTATAGTTTTTGCTTACCAAATAAGATTATGTAAGAAAAAAACACTGTGGTAGTTGGTAATCTACGTTCACAAGTCAGCCTCCAAAAATCACTACACAAAAACTTTAATACCTACACATAAGATTCTAGATTGCGCTACAACTTCAACAAACATATAAAATTAACTTAAAGGCTTATGCAGACCAGCGCGACTTGTCGCGCGACGCGACACGAACAATACAATTTCTAAGAAAACTTCACAGTATAACAATAACCGGTGTCGCGTCGCGCGACAAGTCGCGCTGGTCTGCACAAGCCTTAATTTAAACATGTTTAAAGTCGATATTTGTTTAAGTGGAAATACAATCAATTGGAAACAAGGATTTGAACCGACTTTCGATAAGCAACTTGAACGTGACTACTTATAAAGCTTACTTATTAAGAAAAATATCTCAGTCTGTTGCGAAACAGGATGTTGGGCTAACGTGCCCAAATATTTTTGGCGATGATATTTTTTTATTAAAACTATCTCTAGAATCTTTGTTAATATGTGCATAAAAAAAGATCGCAAATTACTTGAGTAATATAAAATAAAAATAAATCCTAAAATGTTTTAAAATCTGAACAAAATTATACAAATCTTATTAAATATTTTTATTACGTATTGTTCTACTAAGTTAATAATATTTTTTTTCAAAACAGTTAATTGTTTAAGTGTTTTATAAGTGAAGTTAATTATTAAGGAAGTGTTTTAAAAAAGGTTCATAAATTAAATTTAAAAAAATAATTAGAATATATTTTGGAAATGTCGCCTACACAAGTATCAAGCCGGTAAGATTTATTTTTATTTGAGTTTTGTTTTTCAAATGACACCAAAAAAGGTCACTGTTTAAGTGTTTTATTTGTGAAGTTAATTATTAAGGAAGTTTAGTGTTTAAAAACAGGTTCTTAAATTAAATCAAAAGAAATATATCTTGAAATATATATTTTGAAAATGTCGCCTACAGAAGTATCAAGCCGATAAGATTTATTTTTATTTTTATGCGAGTTTTGTTTTTCAATTAACACATAAGCACATAAAATAACATCACGCAATAATCCACGGGTTAGGCAGAGGTGTACCTACAGTACACCCACATTCCAGATGGAAAACCAAATAACACTTAGCCCGACCTACATCGAACCCGGGACCTCACGCTTAGCAGTAGCTAGGGTTGCCAACCCTAATATATAATACAAGGTGTCAGGGACATCGTCGCGAAGCCGGCTACCATGGATTCACTACAAGATTCTGACACCCCTGCGTTGAAATTTTTCGTTGGTTATTTAAAAAAAAAACTGCTGTTTCATAGAAAAGTACAATACCTACGAGGTCAAAATGTATGGAACAGCTGTTTGGCGGGGGGTTCAGAATCATGTACTGAATCCATGGTAACCGGCTTTGCGTCGATGTCCCTGACACCCTGTATAGTATATTGCTATATATAAGAGGCCTAAATACTATATTTTTAAAGAAAAAATCTAGTAGGCGAAACAAATTTAATCTAATAAAACTTGAATTAATAGTTTTTTGTAACCTTAATTTAGAGGGTAAAAATAATTATGAGACATTTAAAAAAAAACCTGTTTAGTAGCAAAAAATATGCATTTAAAGAATAAAAATGTTTTTGAAATATACCTATGGTTTCAATTTATTAATACATAATTGTTGGGTATTGTAATGGCAACACCGAAAGATTCAATACGTCAAAAATGGCACACCAACGGCCTTCTTGTTTGGGCGTGCGCGGTGGTACGATGTTTCTAGTGGCTGTGTCGATTAAAAGATAGATTGGCATAGATTTCTTTCTTTCTTTCTTTCTTTTTTTAAAAACGTTGCCCCACGCTAAGAATTTCTTCTTGTATCGTGGGTGCGTTTACAAACATGGAAACTCACATACACTAACACCCAGACCCGGAACAACTACTTGCAGATCATACAAATATTTATTATTTATTTTTTATTTATTTTTTTTTTTTTTTTTTTTTTATTTTTTTTTTTTTTATTTTATATTTTTTTTTTTTTTTATTTTTTTTTATTAATAGATTTGTTGGAGATCTACTGTTAATTAAGGTAACCTATTAGTTTTATTGTAAATACTCGAATTATTAATAAATAGTGATCTATGTGGAGAACAGGAGATGTGATGGTATGGTGTAGAATATTGGATTTAATGTTGGCAAAGAATTATAAACTAATGACAAAATATCTTGGTCTTTCATATTATTTTCCTTATCCCTGAAAATATCGTAAATATGTAAATATTATTATTAGTATCTATTTTGAGGTATTAGTGGTTTAGATCTAGGGATCTAGGATATTACTTCGCCTTAAACTATATTTGTACAGCCAATGGCTTCGAAAAACATATTTGATATAAAAAAATGGTAACAAAGTCTGCAGTGTGATTATAAATCCTAAGCAAGGCAGCAGAGCGACTGGGCGACTACTAATCCTAACTAATATTTAAATGCTACAATGAGTTTGTTTGTTACGCTTTTACGCTAAAACTGCTTAACGGATTTGGATGAAATTTGGCACACCGGTAGACCATGACCTGGAATAAGACAGAGAATACTTGTCATCTCGGTAGTATGTTCCCGTGAGATAATTTTCGACATGCATGCGGGCGAAACCTTTGGCAAAAGTTGTACTAACTTTTGCCTGTCCTGTTTGCCTCTTAGCATGCAGTCTAGTTATTTGCAGAACAATATTTACGATAGAGAGCCAACTAATGAACTGAATCTGCAGAGTTTCCAAAATTTAAGTCTGCCGATTAACTTCTACAATTCTGTCTTAAAAACTTACTCAAAGTCTCCAATTCTTCCTTGGTCAGTTCGAAGTCAAACACGTCGATGTTCTCTTCCACTCTGTTCTTATTCACCGACTTGGGGATAGGGACTACTCCTCTTTGCAACTGAAACAGCAGAATTATATACCTACTATTTTATTTATTTATTTAACAAATTATGTACGCACAGAAGAAAGGAATAGCAAACGTACGTAGGTACAAAGGTGATGCTTATTAACGCTAATGATATTTAAGATGGTCTGCTGTCTAATAGGGATGATGACTAAATTTTTTTTTGTCTGTCCATGAAATTATAAAAAAATATTGGACACATATTTTTTATTTTTTTACGTAATCTAAAGACGGCGATACATTGAGGTAAAATGTGCCATGACGTCACGAGTATGTAGATTTTATACGTACGTACTAGTGACGTAGCGACCCCCACTCCCCAACTTAAAATGCGTTTTATCTAAGTATTTTTTTATTAATATGTTAAAGCAAAAAATACGTGTCTAACATTTTTTTATTATCTAACTGACGGACTAATTAGAATTTCATTTTTTTTTAGCCAGGCACCATCCCTATTGGTAAGCCGGAAATGTCCGAACGGTCAAGTTTGCTAACAACCTTGACCAGGCCCCGCCCCTTTTAATTTTCGCCCGATTTCTCGATTTTTTACTTTGACACCCATATATTGTTGAGAAATGTATACTCCTAAATTAGTAATCCATGGTTGTGTTGCCTAGCAATACTTACTGTTGATGAATGTCATTCGTTTTTATTGTCTTAAGTATAAACATTAATATAGTTTTATCGTTTCTCTTATTTACTGTTTTTCTATATCCTCCACCTAACTTTAACATAAATTGCGCGAAAATTGTTACCTTGGATTCAGTACATAATTCAGTACAAAAAAAAATAAGTGACGAAAAATTTCAACCCCCAGGGGGGTTAAAACAGTCAGTCAGTTTTTTTTTTTAAATCTAATGTTCCATACATTTTGACCGCGTAGGTATTGAACTTTTCTATGAAACAGACAGTTGATTTTACAAACCGCCTTTTTTTTTTTTTTTTGAGGATGGGAAGTCATCAAATGACTTCTCCCGCTCTGGGCAGAGCGAGAGGGTGTGTCAGACTTTTATTGACTAAAACCCACCCGTGTTCCTTCCGTTGCCTGTGTGCCGGGGCCGCGATATCCCTTTCGGACAAACCCGCAACCCCAGCAGGCATTAACCCCCCTGGGGTTCAGAATCATGTAATGAATCCATGGTAACAGTTTCCGCGGCGATGTTCCTGCCACCCTGTATTTATAAATTATATGTATTTTATAGACCAAACAAGTTTTAAAAAGGCACTGAGTATCACCAGTAGAACCATACTTTTTTACAAAATGCAACCGAAGCAAAGTCTCTGTTTCTATGACTTTGTTCAGTTATAGCTCGGAAACTACCTTCAGCCCGCGACTTCGTCCGAGTGAAATTTATTGTTTTAACATAAAATAATCCTATGACACTCGACAATTCTGTAGCATACATATCATGAGTGAAAGAATTTTGGGAATCGGATCAGTAATTCCGAATATTATCCCCGAAAATAATGCCAAATTTTACCTCTTCACAATATTTGTATAGATTCATAGAATGTTCTCTCGCTAGTTTGAAGCATATAATTGAACAAAAATACAATGACAGGATTTTAATAATTAATAACTAAAACATCATTTAAAAAAAAAACTGAATGACCTCGAAAACTCAACCATTTTATTCTAATCTAGTCTTGTTATTTTTGTAAATACAATAAAATAACAAAAGAACTTGTTTTCGTGGGAAAAAAAATCTATTTAACAAAAATTCTGTAACATCCTATATTATTAAGCGAGCAATATTTTTATATGCATATATTTGTAATCACGTTCTCGAAAACGGCTCTAACGATTTCGGTGAAAGTTGCAATATAGGGGGCGAAAAATCGTTTTCTCCATATTTTCACCCGAGAAGAGCTCGGTCGCACAAAGTTTAGAACAGACAATGACATGGCAGCATGGAATTAATAAGTACCTACCTACTATCATGACAGCATGGAATTAGTATGAACATTCCTATACTTATTATAAATGAGCATTCTCTATTTTCATCAGAGCAGAGCTCGGTCGCCCAGGTACCACGTCCACTTATTACGTCGCAATTTAAATCCAAAATAGCCAGCCAGTAATAGGACTCGCCCATCAAGGAGCGCTGTCCCAAATTAGACGCATTATTAATTTATTATACATAAAAAAAAGTATACTAAAATATCAATAATTAAATTATCTTTAAAATGGTAAATGTTTCAGAAAAAATACGCTTGATAGATTTTGCGTGATTCTCCGTTTTTTATCGGCATTGGATATAACCTTACAAGTTAATTTCACTATGTAATATAAACATAATCTATAATATTCCTATATTAAGTTATTAAGAAAATGCTCTAATTTAACATATTTTTTTTTCCAAATCATTAACACTTCGCGTTTAGACCTATTACGTTCCCACTGCTGGGAGACAGGCCTCCCAGAGATGTCACATGTCTTCAAATTTTGAGTTCTAGGATATGCTGGTTTCCTCACGATGTTTTCCTTCTTCACAGTTATCAAGCCTTTTCCCCAACTATGGCGGGGACCACTTCCAGTCTTACCGGAAGCAGCTGAATACCAGTATTTTGCATGGAGCGACTGCCTATCTGACCTCCACAACTCAGTTACCTTCTCCAGTCTCAGTACCTTCTTTTTAGTATGTCTTTAATTTCAGGTCCATCTCATCGCCGATATATCCTCGAATGCTAGGCTATGCCGTCAGCCTGGCCATGCACGTCATAAACACGATGCATATAACTAACACCTTCAAAGGAGATGTGTTGAATGATCCTGATGTGAGGAGGTTCAATGAAGACCAGCTCAAGTTCTTGACTGTTTGGAATGTTGTAAGTATTTTATGTCTTCTTGTAAGATTTAAATCTGCTGATGGTGGAAGCTTGTTACTCCTTCAAAAATCTGCCTAACATTTTCCCAACTATGTTGTGTTTACATGGAGCGACTGCCTATCTGACCTCCACAACCCAGTTACTGGGTAACACGATACCCCTTGGTCAGACTATTTGTCAGACTATTCGTAACGACTATCAAAGATCAATGAATGACAGCCGGGACCAACGGTTTAATGAGCTTTTCGTGGCATGGAGGGGTATTTTTATGTAATATATGATCACCCATCCACGAACTGACTGGGGCAAGTGGAGCTTTACCTTCGATCGACCCGTACGTCTGTTATTATTTAGCCACGAGCCCCCACTAGCACTAGCTTCAATCATAAAGTATTAAATGCCAAACATTTTAAAAAGCACCTATGGAATATTGCTCTCGTGTGTCGATCTGTTTGTCACAACAGTATTTCTCTTAAACAGACTAAAGTGAAAGATAGCTTTTTAAAATTAACAAAACATCAGGCCTGTAATTCCCGAAGGGTTAAGCAGAGGTGTACCTATAATACACCCACATGTCGCCAGTTATGTTTAAGTCCCATGTAACAGGTGGCGAGCCTTTTGCCATCAACCGGCCACAAATTCAGACTCCGGGCTGCTGCTGAGAAATTCCAGATGGAAAAACCCAATAACACTTTGTCCGACCTGGGAATCGAACTTGACCAACGAGGTACTTCGAAAATTCTAACGTTTAAATATTATTATTAACTTAGCCAATAAATAAACCGATTCGAGCGTATTTTATAGTACTTATCTATTGTAAATAATGTTTTTGACTCTATTGTGTCAGACAGGTTTTAGGCAACGTCCAATTTTAGAAGGAGTTGGTCAATCAATTATATTACATAATCATACCATAGTTTAATAAAGTTACAGTATTACGTCTCGGCAGCGACCTTGAAATAATCACCTACGGCTGCTCAGTAGATAAACTCGCACTCGAGACACTGAGATTCCGAAGGGTGTCGATTCGCTAGTTTTCCATGAAGGACGTAATACTCTTACTTATTTATAATGCAGTTTCACTTCACCTAATTTAAGCTGTAAGATGCACAACAGCCGTTCGATTCTGTAAAAATATCACCGTGAAACTTAGGTGAAGTGAGCGTGAAGTAAGCTGTCAATAGTGTTAATCCCTAGCATCCTGCCGGTCAATTCTGTGGCAGTGACAGCTCACTTCACCTAAGCTTCACGTTAATATTTTTACAGAATCGACCGACTGCTTTATGAAGTTGCTAACTTTATTTTCTCCAATATTTCAGTACATGCAAATGTTCTACTCAGCTCTCGGACTATCCTGTGATGTGCTCTCACTCACCAACGAGGGGAAGGACAGTTCCCTCCTCAAGACACTGAAGAGAATCAGAGATCCCTTGTTCTCTAGCCTGATCTGCCCATTCACCTTTGTAAGTATTATTTTCCTAAGTATTACGCCAACATAGCCCGAAGAATTGCCCAACTTAAGTGGCAATGTACGCAAAACGGTGAAGGAAAACATCGTGAGGAAAACCGACATGTCCTAGAACCAAAAATTCGAAGACATGTGACATCTGTCAACCCGCACTGAGCCCGCATGGTAGATTACGGCCCAGTCCCTCTCACAGAGAGGAGGCCTGTGTCCCAGCAGTCGGAAATCAGAGGCATTATGTTTAGGCAATATAGGTACATTGCTCGCAGAACGGATGGCCGATGGGGCTGAAAGATTCTGGAATGGCGATCTGTACTAAGACAATAATCGCTAATGGATAGGCGTCCAACAAGGTAGACCTATGACCTGGTGATGGTCGTGGGTATCCACTGGATGTGAGAAGCTCAGAACTGGTCGATGTGGCGACGCTTGAGTGAGGCCTATGACCAGCAATGGCCGTTTTTCAGACTGCCAAGTCATAGGTCTCGAGTTCGAGCCGAAGGCACGCACCTCTCTGCCAGGGTTGCGACATTGTCCGAAAGGGATATCGTGGCCCCGGCACACAGGCAACGGAAAGAACACGGGTGAGTTTTAGTCAGTAAATGTCTGACACGCCCTCAAGCTCCGCCCAGAGCGGGAGAAGCTATTTGATCATTTAAAACCCAAAAAAAAAAGGCACGCTCCTCTGACTTTTCGGATTGTATATATATCACTTGCTTAAAAAACGGTGAAGGAAAACATCGTGAAGAAACCGGCATGCCTGAGAGATATTTCTCGACGGCATGTGAAGCCAAGTCAGATAACTTCATTCTGGAGTGGCAACCGCGTACCGGTAGACGTAGCATCCCACAAGGTGGAACGATGACCTTGTGAAGGCCGCAGGAATCCGCTGGATGCGAGAAGCACAGAACCGGTTGAAGTGGCGGTGCTTGGGGGAGGCCTATGTCCACCAGTGGACGTCTTTTGACTAAAATGATGACACATTACATGTACGCACGTTGTTTGTACTTTCGAGTTGGGCCGTCGACGATGGGCCTTAAAATAATTACATTCTAACATTATTTTACTCTTTTATTCCAGACAGTATCCTTCGTATTCTGGACAGCCTTCTCCTACGAGCGGAGCCTGATACTGCCTCCGAGCGTGGACAAAATCCTCAGCTGCACAGCCAATCACATCATTCACACAGCTATAGTTCCTGTGGTTCTATGGGAGATTGTGTTCAGACCCAGAAGAGGCCCGGAGAGTCATGTGCCGAATCTAGTTCTGATGTATAGCTATGCTACTGTTTATTTGGCTGTGTGAGTAAAAATTTGTTTTGTACATAAACATCACGCGCGTATTTCTCCTAGGCAGATGTGTAGACGTCTGGCGGCGTTGGAAGGCCTCCCACAAGGTGGACCGATAACCTGGTGAAGGCCGCAGGAATCCACTGGATGCGAGAAGCACAGAACCGGTCGGAGTGGCGGTGCTTAAGGCAGGCCTGTGTCCAGCAGTGGACGTCGTTCAGCTGAAAAATGATGATGATTATGATGAGATCTGTATAGCACACTCATATTTCGTCGGACAAGTTTGCCAACAAATGACATAAAATTAAAGCAGTTAATGTCTCGTCGGTCTAGTGATCGCAAACGCGACTGCTGAGCCTGGGTTCGATCCCCGGGTTGGGTAAAATGTTCTTTGGGTTTCCCTGCTTCTACAGCAAATTCCCTCACGCATGGGATCAAATAGGCTGCTGCCTCGAGCCTGAAATTATTGCAACTGGTGAAAAGCGATAGGTTTTTTTACTGTATAAAAAACCTATCGTTCGGGGGATACGTGGTGCGTCTTATTATTTATTTCAATTAGACCGCGGGGATGCGCAGAGGTAGCACGCGAAATTCAAATTTTCATAAGTTTTTTAGCAGGTTAGTGTCAGATTGATCAAAATATGATTCGCGAACCTAACTAATTATAATCATTAGAATCATCAATTAAACTCTCTAACAGATCATTCACACGAGGGCAATTCGTGTTTCTTGCCGTATCGTAATTTTTCACGATTCGTGATTTTTTTTGACGGCGGCAATGGCCACGAATCACGAATCGTGAAAAAATACGGATACGTCTTAAATGACGTACCCTCTTTTAAAAATCACGTTCGTCAAAAATCACAAATCGCATTTTTTTTTGCGACTCTCTGAATCACGAATTAAGTGTGAACATCTATTCGGATATTTTGACGAATCGCGAAGAAACTAGTTTTCCTTTTTTTTACGAATCTCCAACGACGGGTCTCGTGTGAATGTGATTCAAATATCATGATTTCATTAAATATTCATTCAATAGGGTAATTTGAAGTGTATTTAAGTATTATATCTTACATATAAAATTCTCGTGTCACAATGTTAGTTACCATACTCCTCCGAAACGGCTTGACCGTTTTTTAAGAAATTTGATATGCATATTCAATAGGTCTGAGAATCGGCTACTATCTATTTTTCATACCCCTAAGTGATAGGGGTTGTCCACCCCTAACATTAATTTTTTATTTTTTGGACAACATTTTTATTTTTTTATAAAGTGGCATTAAAAAATACATACAAGCCTAAATTTTCACTCTTCTATCACCAACCCGTATTTTTTAATAGCAATATTAGTACTGTAGGTAGGTAGGTATGTAGATAAATAGGTAGGTAGGTAGGTGTAGGTAACTAGGTATGTAGGTAGATAGATAGGTAGGTAGGTAGGTGTAGGTAACTACGTAGGTATGTAGATAGATAGGTGGGTAGGTGTAGGTAGCTAGGTAGGGTTGATAGATAGGGTAGGGTATGGTAGGTAGATAGGTAGTTGCACCGTAGGTAAGTACTTAGTGCTACCCGTGCGACCCGTGCGGGGCGGGCAGCTAGTATATATAATAAAATAATAGTTAGTTGTATAGTAGTTTACACAATGTACGTATTAACAAATATTAGTAATAAATTAAGTAGGTACATACAATCTAATACTGCTCTGCAAATTGCAAAAAAAAGTAAGAAAATAATTTCGTGGGCTACCCTGACGCCTTCGCCTTAAGAGTAAAAAAATACAAAGAGAGCAGCGTCCAATTAAATTGCCCATTCCAATATATCGGTACAGTACGACACAACTTAGATGTAGCATCGGCAAAATTCGTAAAACCGATCACCATCCGAACTGAGTGCGCCTTCAAAATCACCAATATGTATTACTGCTTTAGGTGATCTTTACGCGGGGTCGAAAGACCAATGCCTGCTGGGGTTGCGGGTTTGTCCGAAAGGGATAACGCGGCCCCGGCACACAGGCAACGGAAGGAACACGGGTGGGTTTTAGTCAGTAAAAGTCTGACACACCCTCTCGCTCTGCCCAGAGCGGGAGAAGTCATTTGAAGATTTCCCATCCTGAAAAAAAAAAAAAAAAAAAAAAAAAAAAAAAAAAAAAAAAAAAAAAAAGGTGATCTTTACGAAAACGCAATAACTTCTTACATTCGTAAAATTGAAATGAATGAATGCAAATTTTCAAATTCATGCTACATCTAAGTTGTGTCGTAGTTTCTTAAAGAAGAAGAAGAATGGGCAGAAGAGTGTTGTAAACGATGTAAATATTTAATTTACTCCTTTGTTCCAGACTCGTCACCTCCTACCTCACGCTGGGCGCCTGGGTGTACCCTATACTAAATATCTTGGACGGTACAATCTACCTGTACTTATTCCTAGGCGTTTCTGTCATTTCGGTGCAAATCTTCTATTGCCTGCAGTGGTACCTTACTGATCTCGTTTGGGACAACCGTGGATATGTGAAAAAAGTTAATTAGGAATTTAATATTTATGCACGTTTTTACTTATACTAGGCGACACTAAAATGAATGCCTTAACCGCTTTTTTAACAACGCGCTATTTAAGGCGACGATAATCGACTTTTAATGATTTTATACTGAAGATCACGTCTAAGCGAGTAGTGTTAATGATTTGGAAAAAATATATGTTAAATTTTCTTAATAACTAATCTGTTAATATTTTAGATTATTTTTATATTACATAGTGTAATTAATTTGTAAAATTATGTTTAACGCGGATAAAAACTGAGAAGCATGCAAAAACTATCAATTAAATTTTTCTGAAACATTCACCATTTTAAAGATAATTTAATTATTTATCTTTAACTATTATTATTATTAATAATGAAAAGAATATTGATAATGAAATGCAATAATTAATATTGTAACACCGAATAATTCGTTTTAGATGTAAAAAAACTATTTGGAAACTTTCCAAATGCGTTTTTTACACCTAAAATGGGTACAAAATCAAATTAAATGTTATAATTGCAATTCATTATTAATATTCTAGCTCGCTAGTTAGCCACATTTCTTATTTATATTCAGTAATATTGCTATAGGAATCAAAACAGGTAAATATTTGATACTTATTTGCGACGTTGCCAACTTTTAGGATAAACCCTCTTAAGAGATTGATGTGAAAAAAAGTCCTAATCAAGTTTTAAAATGAATACTAATATCTTCATGCCTGTGTTTCCCGACGAGATAGGCAAGTGTACACCCATATTTTTCTAGATATAAACTGCCTCGTTGATCTCGTGCTCGCAAGCGCTACTGCTGAGCATGACGTCCTGGGTTCGATTCGCGGGTCGAGTAAAGTGTTATTGGGATTTTCCATGAATTTCTCAGTAGCAGCCCGGATTCTGGATTTGTGCCCGGTTGATGGCAATAGGCTCGCCCCTTACATGGGACTTCAACATAACTGGCGAAATGTGGGTGTGCTGTTAGGTACACATCTGCCGAACCCTTTGAGGCGTGATGTTATGTATTTTACAAGTCCCACTATATGCCCATATTACAATTTAAAAATGGACCCAAATTCAGACTTCTGATGACTATTCTGAGTCCATTAATACCAATAAAAAAAAAACATTAACTATGTGGTCAACTCTGGGTTCGAACCCAGGCACCCACACACCCACCTGTCGTGCTAGCAACCGCTATACCAACGAAACCATGTACGTTTACAAAAAACACAAATAAACAAAAACATACTTCACATCTAAAACCGTCTATGTTGAGATGAGGTCTATGATAAACCGGTAAAAAACCAGAATACTACAGCATAGTACATTACAGAAGTTTGGCTCCATACAACGACCGAAAACGCTCGCAGACTACGTACCTTGAACGACGGTCTGGAACTACTGAGCACATCCGAGGTGGCACAGGTACACGGCATACACGCGATGTTTTCGCGAACGAGTGTTTTGACTGTCTCCTGCACGCGAACCATTCGCTAACGGGTCGCGAACATATCCGAAGGTGTCCATACTATGTTACTAAAATGCACGTGAACCGCACTGTTCGTATCTGCGCGAGGACTTTAAACTTGCACGCGAACTACCCGCTAACCGCTCGTGAACATGTCCAAATGTGTTCATACTACGTTCCTGAAATGCACGCGAACCGCACTGTTAGACTTTAGATCGCCGTACGTGGGACGTGTCTATGTATGCATGCGCCCGTTTTCGTCGTCTCCGTAGTATGGAGCTGGCCTTCTGTGCTACATATTCCGTGCTTCTATGGCAAGACCGTCTCGGTCTTGACCGTGCCGTTATCTGACTAATAAGGCAGTGTGCCGGTGTGATTGGTGTAGATCAAACGTGCCGTATTGCCTGGGAAACAATAATAGTGAATGGACGTGATTTTATATTTGTGTTTTAGGTGAGTTTCTTACTGTATATTGTATGTCAGGAAACAGAAGACTGTGAGTTTTACAGTTCATGAAGAATTTTGAATAGTTTTAGAAATTCCAATGAAACTGAATTTATAATTATGTGTTTGATGTAAATAGAATATTGAACCAGTGATATAACAACCAAGCTTTCGGGATGGAAATACTCATGGATGTCCTCCGCCTTGGGGTGGGCTGAGGGGTCTGTCAGACTCTTACCAAAACCACCCCGGTGTTCCCTCGCACACTTTCGTCGGAGGGGCCGAGGGAGCAAATGCGACTTCTGCTGCCCCGGACAGATGACGGCCCGCGTTCTGCGGGCCCCGTCCCGTAGTGAGGTATTGAACTCCCCCCTTTACGTCATAGAGAGGTGTGCGTGGAACACTACGCGGCGCCATATCGCGGGTCCTGTGTGATGGGGGGCGACGGATGTCCCCGAATCCGTTGCCCCTGGACCCATTTAGGGGGCTGGAAGAGGTTGTTAGTTGAACACACTTATAATATATGTTTCCAATACTACGGAAACTATGTACCATTTCAAAAGAAAAAAAACCTGATGTTCTTCGGAGACTTTTACCTGAAATGTATGAAACACTAGTTCAATTTCCATTTTCATGGTTTCAGCTTCCCTAGTAATAACACCATAAGCTTATAATATATTATTTTATTTTATTTTACACCACTGTTGCTTCAAAATGGTTGAGCTGAATGGTGCTCACATATAAAAGCAAGAGCAAGCAAACAAGCAAGCAACAGCAGGATCTTATAGTTTCTATATTTAGTGAGTGTCCTTGGAGTTTCTTGTCCGTTCTTCTCCATAAAGATCTTCGTTTTGGAATGGGCAACTAGCGTCAACTTTCTGACTAACTGACGCTACTATTTGACAATTCAAAAGTGCCTTTTAATGCACCTGGTAATGATTCGAGTCTGAGTTTGAGTTTGGTGCTAATCCATGCGTTAAATGTTCATAACGCCGGCAGTTATATTGAGACTAGTCATCTCTTAGCTGCCATGGCTTATTTTAATTAATAAAAAATGTAATTAACGTTTTTCCTCGTTTTTTACTTCGTTCTCACATAACAATTATAATTTCAACATTAATGATGTAACTCATATTTTTGTAACAATATAATTTAAAAGAGTGTCCATAGAGATTCTTGCCCGTTCTTCTCCATAGGTACCTACTACGCTTTGGAATGGGCGACTAGCTTCATATTTCTGACTGACGGACTCCTTGACAATTCAAAAGTGCTTGTAAATGGATTCATTCTATTAAATTGACTTAAAAAAAAACAGTTTCAGGAAAAACATTTTCACGCAGTTTTCCTATTTCCGCTATTGAGAGTAGTCGTTTGTTGAAAAAATAAAAGCAGAAGGCCATTAATGAGGAAAAGCAACATGCTTTATACAGAATGACCCGTTAACAGTGGCCCAAAACGATTTTTCAACGGTCTATAGGAGTTTTTAAAACTGCTGGGAAACCTTTGCCACACTCCCTTTTTGTTATTTTTACGGACTCAAAATATGGAATGACTTTGTCAAACAAAATGTTTCCGTTTGAGCTTAGTTTTCTCCTAATAATAATACCAGACTATTATTTCCCCACTGCAGGGCAAAGGCCTCTTCTCATACAGAGAAGGCACGAGCATTGATCACCACGCTTGCTCAAGACGGATTGGTGATTTCTGATTTATATTAACTATATGTCCAGGTTTCCTCACGATCGACCTCACCAATGTCAAACCAGAAAGTACGAGTACATATGAATTGAAAAAGTCAGTAATTACAATATGGATGATGACTAAATTTTTTTTATGTACGTCTGGTACATTATTGAAAAATATTGGACACGTATTTTTCTTTTTTTACGTAAGCAAAAGATTACGGCGATACATTAAATTAAAATGTGGCATGTTGTCACGCCTATTTAGATTTTATACTGAGTAGTGACGTACCGAGCCCCCACACCCGAACTTTAATGCGTTTTATCTAAGTCACTTTTTATTTATGTATGTAAAGTACACCCCATTGCAAAATATAGGTGTTATGATATGTTACGTTACTGTACCTAGATCTCTGCTTATCTCTTTAGAGCAGGGATCACCAATTTATTACTAGCATAAAGCACAATCACCCTATAATGTTCCCACTGCTAGGACGCAGGCCTCCTCTCTGTGAGAGGGAGTGGGCCGTAATACACCACGCGGGCCCAGTACTGGTTGGTAGATGTCACATATCATTTAAAAATAACAAAACTGGCAACATTTTTTTTTTCGTCTAGAATAATTGTAGAATCCAAAATAATAAAAAATTGTTGCTTAAAAAAATTATTTCACCTTTCGCAAAAGCAGAGTTCCGTGAATAAAGGCCCAGGCACTTAAATTTGGCGAATTATTCTAGTTGTTTTCAAAGAAATTGTGCCTATTGCATACCGTTTGAACGAGCATGAACCAAAGATATTTTCCTAAAATTACAACTGCTCTATAACTCTTAGTTTTTTTTAAGGCAGTTCAAAGTCGGGGTTTCGGTATTTATTTTAAATTTGTTTGTAGTTTAAGGGCTCGTATTTAATGTTCTAGCAATCATCTGCGTCAAATACGTAAATAATATTATAAGATTCGACAGTTACTGCAGATGAAAGAAAAAAAAAATTGCCAATTTTATTATTTTTAAATGAAATTATTGAGGTTTGAAGTCAGCAGCGACGAATTACGAACAATTTAAAAAAAAACAATAAAAGAAATCCTTGTGGCGTGGGTCTTGATATTGGGCCTCAGGCGGCCCCAGGGATCCACCATTTTCGTATGTTCAACCGTCTGCCGAACACCTGTATATAGCCATGAACTTCAAAACATTTATTATCATAAGTAATAAAAACAATTTTGAAATGGTACTTCAAATTATTGTCATTATAATTTGATTGAGGTACGATAAATAGTGGCATTTATTATTTCAAGTAACAAGATACAATAAAAAATCTCAGACAGCTGTGCTGCTGGTGAATTTTTTGCGCCACATCTTCTTCCCTGCTAAAGCACTAGGAAAGGTCTAATCGGCAAACGTAAGGTGACGCCCTCAGGCTAGGTGGGGCAACGACCTTCGCAGGGTGGCTGGTAGCAGCTGGATGAGAATTGCCGAGAATCGAACTGAATGGAGTGCGATTGGAGAGGCCTATGTCTAGCAGTGGATTGCTGTAGACTACTGATGAAAGCACTAGAAACTGGTGAGGGCCGGGCATTTTGGGGGATAAGTAATTTTACGTTCAAAAATTGCTGATTCTCAGTCTAATTTCAATAAATGACTTTCGATTTTGAGTTTGATAATGCTTGATAAGTTTTTCTTTCTCCATCACCTACTTTTTGCGAAAATTCATGAACATCAGTTTAGTAGCTCAGCAGTGGAAATACTTAGTCGAAATTATTAGGCAGAGGATAGGTTATCATATGATTTTTTATTCTTCTAATGATTCAATCATCTTGCCTTTTCCCAACTATGTTGGGGTCAGCTTCCAGTCTAACCGGATGCAGCTGAATACCAGTATTTTACATGGAGCGACTACCTATCTGACCTCCACAACCCAGTTACTGGATACCCCTTGGTAAGACTGGTTGTCAGACTTTTGGGCTTCTGACTACCCGTCAAGGCTCCTGCAAACAAGCGAGACGTAACTCTAATAAAACAATTTATAAGAAAACTTTACGCTAGAATAATTACTGGTGTATAGTCGCGCCGTCGTTTGTGGGAGCCTTACTGACTGTCAAAGATCTACGGATGACAGCCATGACCAACGGCTCAGTGTTTTCCGAGGCACGAAGGGGTCTCGATATGTAATGGATGGTTACCCATCCATGATCCCATCCGACCGCGGTAATCGTACCTTCGATCGACATTATACTAATGGTTTCCTGTTTTAGAATCATTAAGAATTCATGAACTATTATGTAATATACAAAATAGTAGTCTTTTTTTTATTATTTTATATAGGGCGTCT
Organism: Agrochola lota; assembly: GCA_947364205.1. Lineage (NCBI taxonomy): Eukaryota > Metazoa > Arthropoda > Insecta > Lepidoptera > Noctuidae > Agrochola > Agrochola lota. Next base: position 8,222,129 of record OX376245.1, on the reverse strand, counting down.
CGTAGCTGACCACTGAGGTCATGACTACTTAACCGGTCAATCCTGTGGCTGCCTTAAGCTTCTACACTTAAAGCCTCCAGCCAGGGGCAAAACTGTGCTAATTAAAACTAGGCGAACGCTCGCTAAGGGCTCCCCCTGTAGGGTACGAACCTCGGCTTAGGGCGTTCGCTAGGGGGAGGACAGCAAGAGGGACAGGCTGGATCGAAAGTATACAAAATAGTCGCTCAATCTATCCTGAAGGCGTCCTACCCTACGTAACTCGTTTTTTTTTTGAATGGCATCGCGCGGGTTCTAGCTAGGAGTTGGTCGGCTCCTTAACCGGGCTGTCCTGTGGATGCCTTAATAAATTAAGGCCTCCAGCCAGGGCATAAACTTATAAATCATCGCTGGGGGAGGGCAGCAAGGTACAGGCAGGATCGGATCATTGACAATCGGATTTATACAATGAATTTCAACAGAATTGACATACTTTTCGGTAACTTTTATCAACCCAATACATTTTTGACTCGTCCCCCATCATCGTTACCGGTGATAGTATTTCACTTTGTCCAGGCACTCTAATTACCTAGCCTGAGAGCATACAAATAAAATCAGATATCTCGTAATATGCCACCCACATATCGTACCTTTAATAAAATGAAAACAAAACACGATCAGTGATATAAAGGCTTGAGCCCATTACGGCTCGTATTGTGAATTGTGATTGAATCAACGCCTACCTTCCCTTCCGGGTCAAAACAAAGATTCTATATTCTATTTAAAACCTTGTCTCCAATTAATAATAAATAATAATCGTTTATTTGGGTTCCGTACCTCAAAAGGAAAAGACAGAACCCTTGTAGGATCACTCGTATGTCTGTCTGTCCGTCTGCCATACACAGCCAATTTGCTCAGAATCGAATGGAATCTAGTTAAAATTTGATGCACCTCGGAAATAGGAGATAACTGAAACTGGCTCCTTTTAGCAATGAAAAGACACGCCTGTTTTCAGAGCATTGTTTTTGACCAGATTGTCATCGCCCCACTGGGAAATGAGATTTAAGGTCAAATTCATTCGCTCCACCATGGCCACTCTAAGAGTAGCTGTTTCATCTCTGCTGGCTCTTGCACTGGCCAGATATCTTTCTGAGACTGTGCTGCCATCTTCGTACCCAATAGCACCAAGCTGTAGCAGGCAGGATGTGGAGCAGAAATAGAGTCGCAGAAAGGACAGAAACCTGAAGAACACCGGCATCAATAGCCATTATGATCCGATGAGCAGCCATCTATGACCACTCTGATCGATCGCTCACTCAGAAAGTCAGAAATCCAATTGCAAAAGTACGCAGGGATGCCGAATGCGTGAAGCTTGCCCAACAGACTAGCATGCCAGACCCTGTCAAAGGCCTTTTAGGTTTCAAGCTCATAATATAATGAGTATAATGAGCCCAGAGGTATTCCATTAAAAAAAAAAGTGACAACATTGTTACAGACATTACATGTATGTATGGAGATGAGATGTTTGTGTTGGACTATTGAGTAGGAGAGAATAGAAGGTTTTCTATTTCGTCGTAGTTTTTTCCCATCAACCACGCTTTCACTGAGATTTTACATGATGATTTTTGTGTAAATTAAGTTTTTGTATCGCGAGCTGTTTATTAATCCCGTTTTATTTTATAGTTATTTCTTTTACACCTATATACTCGTATGTTTTGAAATCGTCAACACGCAGCAAGTGTGGTGAATCATGCATATTAATGCTGCTACCTTTTGTCTATGAGCAGGGGCCTTTGTCTTGCAATGACAAGTTATTATTATAAACAAAATGTCAGTATGCTTTATAAATTATGAATGTTTTTAAATATGAATCGTATATTTCTTACAGTCATCTATGGACTTTTTTGTTTACTTGTGATATGAGACCTTTTTTCCTGCCAAATTTAATTATTCTAGTCTAGGTCAACGGTAAGTACCCTGTAGGTTTTGCAAGTATCAAAGTATTTATTTATTTATTAAAACTTTATGCACAAGTAAAAATAAAATACCGTACAAAGGCGGACTTAATGCCTGCGGCATTTTCTACCAGTCAACCTTAAGGTGATGCAGAGACAAAACATGGTAGGTGCAACATAAGGGATTGATAACACGAAATTAACTATAAAATACAAGAATAAACACATACATATATACGTATACATATACATACATACATAGTATAAACAGAATAACTTTGTCAAGAGAAATAACGATCGGTAGAGGAGAAATAACAATCGGTAGAGGAGAAATAACGACCGGTAGAGGAGAAATAACGATCGGTAGAGGAGAAAACGAATCCAGCAAATCACCGCTGGGATGTTTCAGCCAACTTCTTGCGTATATGCTCACGAAGCTTCCCTTTAAAAGATAACCGACTGGTTGCCGTCCTGATATTCAGAGGTAGCGCATTGAAAACCGCCTGGACAAAGAAAGAAGAGTGAATGAAACCAGAGCGGTGAGAAGGACATCGTAGAAGAAATATGTCACATAAATGCCTAATTTTTTTTATTGCGTTGGTTTAGAAGTTTGATTTTTTTAAAGCTCCAAGGGACCATATATCTACGTATTTGATAATAATTTCGACTTGATACCTCCACGCGTTCCTGAGAAAATGGGTCTTCAGACAGATGGACGGACAACGAAGTGACCCACCTTAAAAATACTACAAAGTCCAAGATAACTTTAATTTGTGAAGTCGTTAGCACGAAATTACCGAGAGTAAGCCCAGGTACGCACGGGTGTATTTTAATCGCGGCGATTTTTTTTCGCGTATTGGATTTTCGACGCTCTGTTTAGCGCCGAGAGTTGAATATCGAATACTTTTTTTGATGCGCGCGTTGTCTACGCGCTGGATGCGCTCTGTTAGATTCTCAATGCTTGGCTCAGCACCGAGAGTTGAAATTCCAGTGTACGAAAAACAATCGCTCGATTTTATTACGTCCGTGCGTAGGCTTACTAAGTCTTTTTCACTAAGTGTTTTGTTTTTGAAGTCGGCAAAAAGATTTTAATTGTGGCACACTACCTCAAACATTTCAGTCAGTATTTTATCTTCCGTACACGATTACCCATTCACAATGATGTGTACTGCACGTCGATGAGGAGGTCCATGGGGTAAGTAGGTACTTACCTACTTATTTTCGAAATCCATAATCAGTTGAGCACGGACAGTAACTACTATAGTAGTACTAACCAGTAATTTTCTTTCATCTCTGTGCAATAACCAAATCACAATACGTGCAGTACCTAATGTACAATATTGAGGAGTTTATCTGGTATTCCAACTCGAAGACTCAGTTCCAGATGGCAGACTTACAGAGTCTAGAACAACTCCAGAACCGCATCTACAAAACTAGTTATGTTCAGACGATTTTTTTAACAAAATTTAAATTTTCTTGCTGATTAAAAAAAAAATTAGTATACGAATCAGTCTGACAGCATTTGCTCAACGCCATCTATCGAATAGAATGCTGAATTCGAAGCAATTCAGAAAATGACGACATTTGCTCAACGCCATCTATCGAATAGAATGGTCAACTCGAAGCTTGCTCTGCATACAATAAACTTTTATAAGTCACACTAAAACCCAGTTTGATTTAAAAAGTTGTTATAATTTAAATTTATAAATAATTTTCTATAGAACATAGCATTCAGTATCACTCAGAACCAATTATTATTATCTTGCATTATCATCACTTTTTATTTGAAATTCTTTTATCGCCACTAATCAACCAACAATGGAAAACGATGTTTTTAACATTATAATCACTATCATTACTTTTTGATATAACACAAACACAGTTACCTTTATGACGTGTTAATAAATAATAATATGTAAAAAAACCCTGCCCGATCCGAAAGGGACCTGTGTCCCTTTCGGATCGGGCAGGGGTTTTTTACATTGTGAAAATGTTACTTTTTGGTAATTTTATTGCAGTACCTCTGTACTGCATTAACATTACCAAATTTTTTTGTTTTCATTGTTGAATGTATAAACGTTATTGCTATTTTAAATTCACATTTTTAGTACCAAAATTACCCCAAATCCATAAAAAATTAGGAAATTTTCAACAGGCGTCATAATGACGAATGACTTGTAGATACCCGCTAAACGACGACCCCCCGCGCCCCATGTAGCAACCCGGTAAAATTCCCCATTGAAAAAATGTGAGGAAGAAGACTGGCGTTGTATTTGCTTTTCCGATGAATCTCGTTTCGGTATGAGGCCGGATACAAGACGTACTCGAGTTTGGAGGACCTCTGGACGTCAAGAACGTTTGAAATTCATATTGAGGGGGAATAATAATGGTTTGGGCCGGTATTTGGATCGGTGGAACAACCGATCTCATTTGGATCAGGGGCAACCTCAATGCTCAGATTTATTGCGAAAGGATTGTTTCAGACATGATGCCGTGAAGCTGGTTGGGTGATTCGTTTCCACTAATGCACGACAATGCACGCCACACACGGCTACAGTCATAACTAACGTGACCATTTTTTTTTGTCAGAGCGGGACATCTGCGGAATTATATAATAAAAAAAAGTTTTTTAGTATATTACAAGTATTTTAATATAGAAGATAGAATAACACAAAATAAACACAGCACTAAACACAAAATAGTTACGTAGGCATGACTTACTAAGCCCCAATAGTGACGTGACTTCTAAGTAGTATTTTTGTATTTGCCGACTGAACAAATTTGTTTCAAAATATCGGATCTTGTTGCTAGATACGTGCGGAACTCATTACATGATTTATTTATATTTATCTTCGTAATCAAAATAGCTTTCAGTACTGCGACACTTAACCGTGTTTTATCACTTGTCCATATTTTGTTCATTTGAGAAAAAACTCTTTCGACTGGTGCGTTTGTTCCAGGTAGACACATAACGTACTCAATAATTGTAGAAAAGTTTGTTAAATGAAGGTTGTTATAATCCACCCAACGGTTTTCAGTAGAAAGATTCTCGGCATTCCAACCAGAGATTTTTTCATCTGTCGAAAAGTTGGAAATAAGTGAAAACTCGTCAAAGACTTTCGTATCTTGTCTTTTAAATTATCGTTTGGTCTTTTTGCAAAAGCGGGACTTTGTCCGCTTCGCTGGGGACTCCGGGACAGATTGCCGACGACTTAGTTGATTGGGACGTATGTATTGTACGTACGGCGGTCACGTTGGTCATAACACGCACTCTTGCCGATGCTCGCATCAACCTTCTGCCGTGCTCAATCGCCTGGCCTCAACCCAATTGAACACGCATGGGATATGCTCCAAAAAAGAGCTATAGAGAGTATGGATGCCGTACATACCCCCCCACAACTTTTTGACTTGTTAGGAATAACGTGGGCGGCCATTCCTCAAAGTGATTTTGAAAAACTGATTTTAAGCGTTCCAAATACCTGTGATTGTGTGATTCGTTTCAATGGTGGAAACACAGATATATTTTTTTTAATTTACAATAAACAATTAAAAAATCCTCATTTTTGCCTTTTTTTGCAAATTACAAATTGCAAAAAAAAAAAATTTTTTCTTAATTTTTACAAAATTACAGGTTGTTTATAAAGTTAGCACATATTTTTGTTTGACATTCTGGTTGAGTAGTGCTGCCAAGCTTGATTATTTCGTTGAATAGTTTCATAGAGAACGACTCTATGACACGTTTTTCATAGGCAAGACGCGTTAGTCGATTTTTAGGGCATTTTTTTAAACTGTGGCGTGCGGGGGACCGAGGTTCCCGGTGGCAGACAAATCGTTTTTGTTTCAGGTACCAAATTCCCCCGCGGTGCTTGAGTGGATATAGGGATAAGTTGTTAGCTTAAACTGTATAGGAATTAAAGTAAAAAGGCAGTCTGGATTGGTAAATATTAATTGGATATTTTTTTATAGTTAAAAATGTACTAGATCCCTAGACACTTTTGATGTGTGTATTAGATTAGATAATTATAATTCTATTATCTGGCACTGATTGTGATAAAAACTCTTGTAGTTAATTATTTAATCGAATTAGCTTCATGCTGGCAAAGTGAAGTGTGTTAGTAATTATTATTGTGTTATAATGAAGCGACAAAAAACTTCTAAAAAGGTAAATGTTACAAAAAACATGACTTGTTAATGCCAACTACGGAACCCTTCATTGTGCGTGGACACACACTTGGCCGGTTTACAGGGGCCGTTGACCACGCAAAAAAAATACGTTGTTATTTTATCGGGTATAGATATTGATACCCCTTGCGTCTGCGAAATTTAGCTATCCAATTTAGCTATCCAATTTAGCTATCCAATTTAGCTATCCAATTTAGCTATCCAATTTAGCTATCCAATTTAGCTATCCAATTTAGCTATCCAATTTAGCTATCCAATTTAGCTATCCAATTTAGCTATCCAATTTAAAATAACCCTATAGGTACACCTCTGCCTAACGTTATATGACATTGATTTTACATTCTGTGATTACTTCCTCACACACTGACTTATTAATTGTAACTTTTTTTTTTTGGAAAATATTCTACTTTTACAATGTTTGTAAATATGTGAGAACCATGTATCTATCACATAAGTAATTAATTTATCTGTCATTGATCTCTTTAAAAAAATCTTTTTACCTATATTGTGGTATAGTAATTTATTTTTTTATTATTAGATGCATCGTCTTCACATATAATTATATAACGAATGTACCTACATATACAAAATATTGTAAAACATTTTAAAAGAGTAACGGTGGAGTTTCTTGCCCATTCTTCTCCATACGAAAACTACCTTTTGGAAGGGGCGACTAGAATCATTTTTTTTTTTTGTAATTGTTGTCGTTCAAAAGTGCCTTGCAAGGGCCTATTTGAAATAAATGATTTGACTTTGACTTTGACGTTTCGAGAAAAACAGGCGTAATGTTATTTTCTATCATTTTCAGAACATGTCATCCTCCATCTACTGCCGACTATTCGGCCAGGCTGTGGCCCTCGGCCTACAAGCTGGCAACTCCGTCGTCATGTTCCTCTCCATGCAGAATGACGAGCTGATGAATGATGAAGCTATCAAGAACATGACGGCGATGCAGAGTCGATATCTGACAGTGTGGAATGTTGTAAGTAGGGTTAGCATCCGTCCGGATTTGTCCGGACATGTCCGGCTTTTTGGTTCTCCATCCTGACTATATCGGGCCTTCTCATTTGTCCGGACTTTTGGATGTGAGGGGATTTTCTTTAAAAAGAAAAATGTTTCCTGAAAAAAAATATCTTAAAAAGTTAAATATCCGCACCTTTTTGCAAATGTCAGGCTTTTTGTCAGGACTTTTCAAATTTCGAAATGGTAACCCTAGTTGTAAATGAGTTTGGAAGTAGATACTTGATATTTTGAGACCATAAAAAGAAGAAAATATTGTTTATTCTCCACAAACAAAACGCACATTAGACAAAATACACACAATCATACAAAAGTAGCCAAAAGCCTCGTATTCAATCAATAAAAGTTTGACAATGTTGAACTCATTGGTTTGGTGGACAATATTGCGTAATTCGTTGCGACATTGGCAAATGACAAAAAATTAACATAAGAAAAACAAAATGCCGACTGCAGAGTTAACTACTTTTGTAACAAAATCAAGCTGTACGTCGCAACTGTGCAAGAACAGGTCATTGCTCAGCTAAATGCTGTGACTGCGGACGAACCTATTGTCAACAGCGCTGTTTTTCAGTTTACATCTGGAATGACGTAATGACCTCCCACTGTGTGACTTATTATATCGGCCAACGTCATCATCAGCCTACAGCTAGATATATGCCTCTCCAATTGCACGCCATTCAACTCGATTTCCGGCAACTCTCATCCGGCTGCTACCAGCCACCCTGCGAAGATCATCGCTGCACCTAGCCTGAGGGCGTCACCTTACGTTTGCCGATTCGCGGTCTCCACTCAAGATCACGTCTACCTCAACGGTAATCGCTTCCGCGGCTAATACGGATGGCCTATTGCCACTTCAGGTTGCTTATTCTATGAGCTATGTCGACAAATTTGGTTATCTGCCGGATCACCTCGTTGCGGATTCGATCCTTCAGACTCCAAGTATGGCCCGTTCCGTAGCTCGCTAAGCGACCTGGAATTTTGAGACCCCCTCGTACATATTGTGTTAGTAAACACGACTGCTGATAATGGGGTCTTGGGTTTGAGTCCCGATTCGATCAAATTATCGGTGGAATCTGAAGTCTTTTAAGCCCAGCTCTATGCTCGCTCGGTCTACCTATCCAGGCACACCTGCACAGGTAAACCTCTTCAGTAGACCGTAGCGTGTATTGCCACCATTCAATCTGCCTAGCCTTTTCTCAATTATGTTGGGGTCGGCTTCCAGTCTAACCGGATGCAGCTGAATACTGTATTTTACATGGAGCGACTACCTATCTGACCACCACAACCGACTGGGTAATACGATACCCCTTGGTAAGACTGGATGTCCGACTTTCGGGCTTCTGACGACCCGTAATGACTGTGATTGACTGTGATGACTGTGATGGTGTGATTTTCACAATGTTAACACTAGAAATAAGGACAAACGACGAACTCCCTTTCACCGGCTTCATAAGGTTCATAACTCATTTGTGGGGCTTGGTATAACTTTTTACCCTCTTCTGTGGTAGATGTGCCTTTTAATGCGTTTAAAACGAAAGTAAAATCCAAGCTTTGTTCAAAGGCATACTATTCTATCAACGATTACTTAAATGATAAGAATAGTTGGTCGCTGTGATTAACTCAAGACAATGTTTATGTTCTTTCTCCAGCTTACCTACTGACAAGTTATATGAGTTTATATAATTGTTTATTTCATTTGACTTTATAAGTCAACTTATTTAAATTTAATTTATTGTTGACATAATCTACTCATCACAATGTTTTTTTTTTTATGAGTTGTGTTGCATTATGTGGTTAGCTAGTGACCTCGACAATTGATCATATTATTTATTGTTATTAGTAATTAACTGTTTTGTTTATTTATTTTACCTCGATGGTCCTAGTTTATCATTTATAACTTCCAGTTACAACTATATGTAAGCGGGCACGCCCTTTATGCCTGGAGGGTTTTATTTAGATATTAAGTTCTGTTTACGTTTAATTTTTTTGTTTCTGCATGAGCATAGCTGTTCTCGATGATTTTGTCTAGTATATTGGCATGTGCTAGCTAACATATGGCTAATAATTTAAATTATGTTTTGTGTTGCGTAATGTAAATTATTTTGAATACTATTATATAGAATCTTTTTTTTTTGTTCTTCTAACTGAACAGACAGCTGTGCTGCTGGGGAGTTTGTTGCGCCACTTCTTCTTCCCAGCTATTGCACTAGGAATTGGTGAAGGGTGGGCGTTTTGGGGGACTGTCTTATGTAATTGACGTTCGAAAAGTGCTGATTCTCAGCCTAGTTTGAATAAATGACTTTTGAATTTTGAATTTTGTGAAAGATCCACGAACGACAGCCGGGACCAACGGCTTAACGTGCTTTCAGAGGCACGGAGTAGTCTCAGTATGTCAAGATGGTCACCCATCCACAGACCTACCCCGGCAAGCGTAGCTTAACCTGATGGACCAAACCGTGTGGCTGTTATTACTTAGCCACGAGCTCCTGTACGGCCACCATTCTAAAACATTTATTTTTTTCAGGTCTTCCAGCTGTCATACTTCTCACTAGCGTTTGCCTGTGACTTTCTGACGGTGACAGGCAGAGATAACCTAATACCAAAGAGCATCAGAAGGTTCAGACTAACTTTCTTCAGTGCTGTCATCGTCCCTGTGGCTATGGTAAGTAACACTACTGTACCTGGTTCTGGAGGAAGACCAGAGCTTTTATTCAAATTTTTATTAACAACGTGTAAGCTCTTGGCCTGCATGTCAACTGATGGTAAGTGATAATCAGGCCGAAGGTGGAAGCGAGCTTCACCCGGAATCATCAACCACAGAGGAACTTGCTATCTTACCTCTAACTACCGAAACACAACAATGCTGTTAACATTGTTGTTATGGCGACAGACTTAGATAAGATGGTGGTAGCTAGCCGGTGGAATTAGAACAAGCCCTACCACCGGCCAAACCAAGCAGAAAACGTTGCCCCACTGGTTATCGAACCAGGGAACTCTGGATCTGAGACCAGGGGGTCTAACCACAGAGGCGGCTTCTTATTATTGTGCATTTTTAATACACAATTGAGCTTAGTTCTGTCAAAACTTTTGAGCTTAGTTCTGTCAAAACTATGGAGTACAAAAAGAAGGCCATAACGAACCACCCACATAAAAATGTCTACCATTTTCCGAAGTATTTGTAATTTTTAGGGTTCCGTAACCGAAGGGTACCAAACGGAACCCTATTACTAAGCCTCCTCTGTCCGTTCGTCTGTCAGTATGTGTATGTGTAGCTATATCTCATGAACCGTAATAGGTAGACAGTTGAAATTTTCACAGATTTTGTATTTTTATTGCCGCAATAACAACAAATAGTTAAAAATTTAAGTTCCCTTATAAGAGACGTGTTTCTTACTAAAGTATTTAAAAACAAAATGTAATTTCATACATTGTACGGTGATACCGAACCATTCATTTGCATGTCTGACTTGCACTTGGCCGGTTTTTGATAGCTAACGTTGATTAATTTTAAATCTATTACAAGGTAGTTTTGTTTTTCTTCATTGTATTTCACACACCTTTTTATTTTTATTTATTATTATATTTATTTGTCTGTATCTATCCGTGACATCACTGCGGGCCCTATCAGAATACCAGCGCTGTGACATTTTTATTTATTTTTAAATGTCGCGGCATCATGCTGAGATAGGAGCCTTTTGGCCTCGTACAGGACTTCCTTCTTTATATATTACTGTTACTTTGTTTTTTATTGTTTTTGTTTTTTTCCTGTGCGAGTCACAATAAATACTTTTTCTTTCTTTCTTTCTTTTTGGATATAATTATATTGAAATGATTTAGCTGGATAGTAATATTGGTATATTGAATTAGTTTGACGTAATTAACTGAATTAATGAAACAACCCACGTTGTCTCATTAATTCAGTTGGCTCATTTTGGCAGAAGTCTATAGTAATAAAAAGCAAAAGAAGTTGTATCTACTTAATAAAAATCTTAAGTTCACTGCCAAATAACGCACAGCGTAATCCGCTAGGCCAAGATCCAAAAAAAAAAGAAAAAAGAAATTTAATAATAACAAATTAAAAAAATTGTACGCGCTTTTTATGTGCTTAACGAAGATGAGCACTCGGGAAGGATTTCTAAAGAAATTGTATCTGTTGTACTAAGTAAAAATCTTAAATTCACTGACAAAAAACGCACAGCCTAATGGACTGGTGCACCCAAAAAATAAATAAATAATAAAAAAATATTATAAAAAATAAAAATTATAATAATAAATTTCACGCTTCTAGAAGCATGAATTTTTGCACAAGCGCTTCTAATGTCTACAACGAAGGTGCCCACTAGGGAAGGATTTATGAAAATTCTTACATTCATTTGGTCATGAAAATTGTTTGGAATTTCGTAATTTTTGCTGATGGAGAATCCTATCGGGCGCAGAGCTTGTTTACGTATAGCATAATTAGTCTATATGTTCCCACTACTGGGACACAGGCCTCCTCTCAGTGAGAGGGAGTGGGCTGTAATCTACCACGCGGGGCCAGTGCGGGTTGGTGGATGTCACATGTCTTCGATTTTTTGGTTCTAGAACATGCTGGTTTCCTCACGATGTATTCCTTCACCGTTTTGAGAGCAGTGGTGATGAAAGTTTACTTCTATTCGCGTTCAATTTACTGTCTATATTTTAGTTCAACCTAACAACAGAAATACTAAGACAATTAAATGCAAAATTGAAGCCTTTTGGTTTTTTGTACCTACAAAAACCTGTTGTACCATTAGACCTAGGTTATAACGAAGACAATAATATTAATTAAAATATACGCGGCAAAATCGAAAATACGTAGGTACTTAGATAGGTTCGGGAAAAAGCCGCTCGCCTTAGCTTTAATTGTGCTGAGCCGACCCGAACATGGTTAAGTGATCATCGCAGATTCACAATGTACCTATTAACTCCGTTCGAATTTCAAAGTGATGTTTAACTTTGATAGTGACCCTAAACGACAAAAAAGGTTGTTAAACGAATGAAATCGCGGGCCAACCTGTAGGTATATAAAAATTTAAAAAAAACCCATGCATAACTTTACATAAAAATGGTTATTTTTCATAAAAAGAAGTACTACATAAAAACAAAATGCCGAAATGAGGTAAGATTGGAGCGTGCTGCTATGTAATCCGCAAAATATAGTTTTTTATTAAATAGGTATACATATATGTACTTTATGCATGATTACATGGGCAGAGTCGTGAACACTGACCACAGATCATTTACATATCATTTTTGAACATCTAATAAATGTAATACTTACATTAAAAGCGGTTTCATGCCTGAAATTTTGTTCAGCGGCAGTAAATCATGAAATAGTTCATAGAAAAATCTGGGAACAAATCTTTGGCAACACAATACCTTGTGCGGTCGATTGCGCGTCATTGTATTTACCATAGACATCGAGACTGGGCTGAACGTTCCGTATTCAATTGTGCAGCGAATTCTGATCGAAAAGTACCAGAGACAAAGCGAATGTGCGGCCAGTAGTAGTCAACTACTTTAGTAGTACTACAGGTATTGGCTGCACAGTTGCTTTCTCTTTCTAGAGAGTAGTCACTTTTGTGAGACTAACGCTCACTCCAATTATCTATGTCTATGTTTTTACCTAGCGTCCTCCACTGACCGTACTACCGCCAACTGCCAACCGACCAACGAAATTATCGCCCACTAATAAACCGTTTTTCGTTTGTTTCAGCTAATATTTACAATATTCTGGCCAATCTTTATTTACGACAGAGACCTACTGTTCCCTGCGTTCATAGATAAGATATTTTCTTTTAAATCTAATTTGGTAATGCATTTTTGCATTCTGCCTGCTGCATTATGGGAACTAGTATTTCTGCCAAGACCTGTCCAAATGTCACATGGACTGAACCTTGGGATCATGATGGTGTTATTCATCTTGTATAATTCTTTGTAAGTATTAAACACTATTATATCTATACGCTATAATATTCGTGGCTAAGTAATAACAGCCGCACGGGTCGATCCATCAGGTTAAGCTACGCTTGCCGGGATGGTCCGTGGATGGATGACCATCTTTACATATCGAAACCCCTCCGTGCCTCGGAAATTCACGTTAAGCCATTGGTGCCGGCTGTCATTCGTGGATCTTTGACAGTCGTTACGGGTCGTCAGAAGCCCGAAAGTCTGACAACCACTCTTACCAAGGGGTATCGTATTACCCAGTTACTGGGTTGTGGAGGTCAGATAGGCAGTCGCTCCATGTAAAATACTGGTATTCTGCTGCATCCGGTTAAACTGGAAGCCGACCCCAAACAAAGTTGGGAAAAGGCTAGGCAGATTGATTGATATCTACACATATTGTAGAGATCCTGGGTTCGATTCCCAGATCGGGCAAAGTATTTTAGTGGTATGAGGAACAGGGTGTAAAATTCACTCATCCACCATAGAAAAGGGAGGATCCTCCGACCAGACGGGTGGCGTGTTTTGTGAGCAACTACCCGACGATCGATGTCGGAAAGTTATACAAATTATGCTGACCGCGCGGTAAACCCTGTTTGCCCGATGCAGGTTTTTGTGTGACGTCTGGTCTTTGATGCGTCGTTCGCATGTAGCAATGTAGATGCCACAGTTTTATTGGAATATTTTTTATTTTTTTTGTGTCTGCCCCGATTTTTTATGACAATAGGCTCATCCCCTATTAAATTGAACTTAAAACCTAACTGGCGAACTGTGTGTAGGTGATATTAGTAGTGTTACATACAATATTCGGGTCGGTATAATTTGGCACAGCCAGGCGGCATAATCAAAATTACGTAGGTACTTATATAAGTTCAAGAAAAAGCCGCTCGGCTTAGCTCGAACTGTGCTGAGCCGACCCGAACATGATTTAGTGAGGGTAGATCAGAATGTTGGGCCACAAACGGATGAATGAAAGGCAATTGCATGCAGCTGAGATGAGAATTCTAAGAGGGACTATAGGGTATGAATGTGGATAGCTATAAGAGTAGGAGAAGACCAGAGAAACGATGGATGGACTGTGTGGAAGATAATATGGATAGAAAGGGAGTGGCTACTGAGATGACGACTGATAGAGGAGTGTGGAAGAAAGGAATATTGCGCCGACCGCAAATAAATTCGAATAAGCAGGCAAGAGAATGATGAGATGCCGAGCAAGTTTTGCCGATCGGAAAGAGAGTAATAAAAGCTGAATATGCGTAATAAGTGCCCCGGGTAATGTGCTTAACAAATACTGCCGGATCAAATGTGCCGACTGGTTCTTTCCTCAAAAGACCATTTCAGACACTAATCTACATGGTCCTCATATGGCTTGACCATGAATGAACTTTAAAAGAGACTGCGACCTCTGAGTTTGTTTCGGCCAGAGTAGTCAGATAGGAAACGCCGACCTCATCTAGCTTATTTTTAATATTTTTTTATATATATATTTTTTTTTAAAACGTTGCCCCACACTAAGAATTTCTTCTTGTATCGTGGGTACAAACATAAAAACTCACATAAACTAACACCCAGGCCCGGAACAACTACTTGCAGATCATACAAATATTTGTTCCGTGCGGGGATCGAACCCGCGACACGTTACGCAGCAGTCGATCGCTCAGCCAGTGCGCCAACCGTGCCGTCAATGACGAATATGACGTTTAAAAGTGTTTCCGATATCCTATTTACAGAATTAACAATTTCATTTAATTTCAACCCGAACATGTATGTAGCGCCCCTTACAACAAGTCTACCTACACGGTCGGGAAATGGGGTTATTCCAGTGTTCTCCATTAACAATCCCCATCAATGGAATTCAAGCGTGATATTATGTACTTATGTTATGTTATAAAGCAGAAGACATATCAACATTTTTTTTTAAATCTTTTTTTTTCTTTCAGTGTCCTGCACACATACAGCCAACGCGGATTATTCCCGTATCCGATTTTCAATATGACATACGGAACGATTTATTTTCCGATGTTTATAGCTGCAGTATTTTTCTTGTTATTAGCCATGTACTTAGTACAATGGAAACTATATTCTTTTATTTGGGGACCAGAAAAGCCACGAAATGTTGGCAAAATTAAGTTTTCGTAAGATTTTTGTTAGGTATTTTTAAATCTGTGATTGTAAAAAAAATGTATTTTATTGTTTAAACTTAGCTGAAATAAATTATATTTAAATTTTAAACGGTGTGTGAGTTTTTAACTTAACCCAAAAATGTCCGGGGAATAAAATGTCACCGAAAAACTCTGTTTACAAGTTATTCTAATATAGATGACTAGCTCCGCCTCGCGGTTTCACCCACATAAAAGCCTCGATCCCATGGAAAATTGGGATAAAACGTATTCTATGTCCTAATCCAGGGCATGGTCTACCTATGTATCAAATTTCATCCAAATCTGTTCAGCCGTTTTATCGTGAAAGCGTAACATACAGTCAAACTCATTTTCGCATTTATTAATATTATTACTAGGTAGTATTTACAAGAGTCTTCAAGAAACACAAATATTATGTTTGTAAAACATTGATTCTGCATTCCATCGCATGAATAAAAATGGTGTGGTCATAATTAAAAGATCAGGTACAGACCATCGAACCATTGTCATTACGGGTTGGTAATTTCAAACTATTTTCTTTCAATGATATCATTTGATGGTAAATTTTAACCGCCTCTGTGGACTAGTGGTAAGATCACCTGTCTCAGACCTAGAGGTCCGGGGGTTCTATCCAACATGGGAAAAAAAATCTGCTCCGTTTGGTTGGTGGTAGGGCTTGCTCTAAGTCCGCCTGGCTAGCTACCACCATCTTATCCAAGTCTGTCGCCATAACAACAATGTTAACAGCATTGCTATGTTTCGGTAGTTAGAGGTAAGATAGCCAGTTCCTCTGTGGTTGAGGATTCCAAGTGAAGTTCGCTTCCACCTTCGGCCTGATCTTTACTTACCATCAGGTGCGATGAAGGCCAAGAGCTTCACCGTAGTAGTGGTAAAAAAATACACAACTTTAATACCTTCTCGACCCAAATGTATGGGACATCTGATAATTTTTTCGACAATACGATATTGGTCACATACAGAAAGTTGTTCAATTTGATCGTTTGTACCACATCCTTAAATATGACCACACGTTTCTAATACATGCTGTATAATGTCTTTCCTTCAATGTACTTTATCAGATTACTACTTAATTCCCATGCTTGGATTCCGTTATTTGGCCAGTAAAGCTACGGTTTTCTAGAAAAGCGGTGGCCGCCACATAGCGTCTGCAATTTATCGGCGAATGACGTCACTGAATCGTTATTATGATAGGAAGTTGGTGTGTTTTCGTAGAAAGCGTTTTTGACACCGTAAAGTCAAACGCTGCCCAAAGATATAAATCGCTAGATTTGCCCTCACCGTACTTCATAATCAACTTATGTTTCCACTGTTGGGACACAGGCCTCCTCTCTTCGAGAGGGAGTGGGCTGTAATCCACCACGCGGGCCCAGTGCAGGTTGGTAGATGTCACATGTTTTCGAATTGTTGGTTCTAGGACATGCCTGTTTCCTCGAGATGTTTTCCTTCACCGTTTTGAGAGCAGTGGTGATGAAATAATTTACACAAAGTAAAGCGCCTGTCGGAGTTCGATCCCGACTTACAACTCTTAAGTTTCTCACCGTACTTGGTCACGCGTAATAGTGTCCTTATAGAGAAAAGTGAGCTCACACATTATTAAATAGCATTGCCATCATGTCAAGTCACTGCGTCATTGTGTGTCAGAGGTGCCAAAACGAAACAAAAAGGCGACTATCTTTTGACGCGGTAGGGCGAATCTAACGATTTCAAGGACGCGGTCTCGCTCGCATGCCGCCGCCCGCGCCCGTGACGGTCAGTTGCGATGGCGGCAACGGACTTTTAGGCAACCGGCAGCGTGTCGGTCGTCCGTCGTGACGTCACCGCACGCTTTCGGTAGCGTCGGACGTTTTTAAGAGCCTAAATCTGAGCCTTTGCCATAATTTTCATGTCAACAGTCATTGCGTCCATAACGTGCGGCCACCGCTTTTCTACGAGACCGGAGCAGGCCCAGACTCCAAATCGGAAATGTACGAAGATGTCGAGACGAGAATAGATGTTTTTCACCTAGGGTGTATCCACCGCAGCTGTGCGGAGATGCGTACTGGCCAGACTGGAGCGGAGATGTGTGTGATGTGATGCGGGGGGAACTCATATCTCTTCTCGACTCCGCTGCACGCCGTCGCCAGTTTGCGAGGCACAGCTCATATCATCACTTTGTACCGTCGCCCACGTCAATCACGTCAAGACAGCTCACATCTCCGCTTCGATCGCGCAATACGGCAGTCGGGTTAAGGCGAGATAATTATGTGAATAACGAAATTCTATTGGTTGTTTAAAACACATCTCCTCTCCTCTCCTCTCGTCTCGTCTCCGCTTTGGTGGAGTCTGGGCCTAAAGAAATCTGCTTCAGGTTGAAATTCTAAAGGTATTACTGCCCTGCTAAGCTGAAAGGCGCTATGTCTGAGATACGGCCTTTTAGTTTTTTTTTTATACCATAAGCATAGCATTAATGGTTTAAGCCAAATAGCGCTATCTAACTTAAAACATAAAAAAACGACTAAGAAGATTGTTTTATTCTTATGTTTCCTTAAATTACAATTTAAAAAAGGAAATTTTCTCAAAACTTACTCCGATTGAGATAGCGCCTTTCGACTTAGCGGGGTGGTGTAGTAGGCAGAAGAAATAAAACAAAAACGCATTTGCAAGTGATTCGAGAATAATAAAAACAATAACATTTATTTACTATTGGTTCTCAAAATTCACCATTATCTACTTTAGGTACATAGGTACAATGTTTTGTATTTGAGTTCATAAACCAACAAAGCTCATGCGCAGCATCATCGAAAAAGGTTTAGAACCCACAGTTTCTGAACGAAAAAATGAGTAAA
The DNA here is from genome assembly GCA_947364205.1 of Agrochola lota. NCBI lineage: Eukaryota > Metazoa > Arthropoda > Insecta > Lepidoptera > Noctuidae > Agrochola > Agrochola lota. The sequence continues at coordinate 8,204,042 of OX376245.1, read as the reverse complement.
CAATTGAGAACCTCCTCCTTTTTTGAAGTCGGTAAAAAATATTTTTACAATTTCTTTTTCTCTTTTGTCTCAATTTTCGATCACACCGCGCATACAAAATATGTTTTTTTAATATATTCTGTTCTTTACATAGATATATTATGTTGTTTTTTATATTTGTTACTCTTCATATGTTCAGGTAATGTGTAAAAATACTTAATTATTTCATTAACAAATTAATATTTTTGATAATATAAATCATCTCATAGAAAAACAAGACATACAAAAATTTTATTATTTTTATTTCTTTTTTTTACTATTTATAATGATCTCAGATACCCATAAATTCGTAGGTACCGTTTTACAAAATAGAAACTCTTAGAAAAGAATTACGAATTAATGAAAAAAATCTACAAATCGAACCAATTTTTGTAAAAAAACACACAGACACCCGTAACCGATTATTCCCATATTCATCATGCTTGCTTTTTCCAAAATACATTTTTTTTTATTCTATCCTTTACGTGTCCAAATCTATATTAGTTTTTTAGTGAAAATTTAGCAAAACATAGTACAAAAGTTTTAGAAATACCTACTAAAACTACCCAGCAAGTAAAACGTTTACCCTATTTACTATCACTATCGCACTGACACTCATACGCATATGTGCGAAAGAGAGGCAAGATGCTCCTCTCTTCACCCTTCGATTTGCACCAATCAAGTCTAAGTTTTGCTCGAAGTTATGGACACGGCGTTGTTTAAGATGATTACACACCTGCGACTTTTTATTGCGATTATTTTGCTATATAGATTATATTCAAGGTTCAAGAAATAGATGCTAAAACCCTATCTCGGTCCCAAGATATTTTAAGAAGTGACGAACAGCAACATTGCTCACAATATTTGTAAAATTCAGATAAGGACACTCAGCAAAATCATTACAGTATTGTCTCAGAGACCGCGTTAACATTAATTCGGAAAAGAAAATTATCTGAAAGAACGGGAGACAGGAGTAAAGCTTTAAAAAATCTATAGTTAAATTTATATTCAGCCTTTTAGTCAAAGATGACGACAATACAACGTTAATATGAAATGATGGTCGTAGATGGCTTTCACAACCACACAATAACATGGGTTGGTGATCGAAGTATGTTCAAATTATACAGCCAGGAAGACAATACACCCAAACTCCCATCTTTTATATCGCTCAAAGAGATTGATACTGTATCATGCAGTTTTGCGACTTAAACATCAGTCAGATATAGTCGCAAAGTCGCAAGTGTGTATTATCCATTTCATTTAATAATTTTATTTATTTTTTTCATAATAAATTCGTGATACATGGCCGGTCTCAAACAGTTAAATATCTGAATCAGGAAATTCAGGAAGTTGCTGAAAATTGTTTTTTGCAATATTTTTATTGTTTTCTTTTTTCTGTTAAACCATGTTGTTAAGCGAAGGTAATAGGTTTTTCAGCCAATTTTTCAGTCTTAGTGCTCTAAAACGTTTTCTCCAATATTTCGTTTTTTACTAATTTTATTTTGTAAACCTTCTCGGGAAATGTCCAATTGTAGTTGAAAGTTATGAAGAAAATACTGAACAATATACTTTTCTGAAAGAAAATAAAATACATAGTAATTTTTTTGTGTTTTCTAACATTCTTTAAACGTTGCTGGTTGATTTACATATTGAAGTACGTAATGTAGTAGTGAACTGTTATAAACTTATAACACAACATATATTATACAAGTTTTGCGATATTTTACAAGCTTATCAAATTGCTTTAACAAAAAAATAAAAAAATTACAACACAATTTTACAAATTGGACATTCCCATATCGAAGCTAAACATAATGACTAAACAATCTAAACGTGTGCGCCTAGGTTTTTACATTTTTATTTTTATTTTTGCGAAAAAGAGTACACACTCTTTGAAAAACTGTATTGCATATACTAATAGTTGTGGAAATATTAAAAATTAATTATTTCTACGTATATATCTGAGTTTTAATAAAAATTAAAATATATCATGTTTAAAAATTATCATTTGAACCACCCGTATGTTTTTTTATCTATTATGTATGATCTCACTATATGATTATACCTATTTTATCAGTAATAGAAAATAATTAAAAAGGAAAACAGGAAATAAAAAAAAATAAAACCAAACTAGACAATAACAGATTGCTTTATTTAACAAAAAATATATAATATATAGAAAGGAAAAAAACAATATTTTTCACATGATCTGTCAAGCAAGCTCGGAGTCCATTTTGAAAAATTTGTTTCTTTTATTTTATATTTTTTAATAGAATGTAAAATTAAAGATAACCCATCGAACCTTATGATATTTAATATAAAATACATATGATTAATAACTATTTACAAAATACAAGTTAAGATTTATACTTTTTATTAACATTAATATAATCCAGTCTATAGTAAAGGCTATTCGACAAACTTAGCGTAATGTTAGAAAATTGATGGTTATTTTAATAATTATAATTATTAGTAGCAGGCAATTTAAATTAAATTATAAATATACGTATAAAATCGCGTCAAGCTAAAATAAAAAAGGTAAAAAAATAATTTACGTATTACGGATAAAAATACAACAGTTTATTATGCAAAATTGTGTTTTTTCATTTTTTTTTGTTTCATTTTATTATGCAAAATGTGACATAATTCCATAGATGGCACCCAAGCAAAGAATATGAAAAAAAAATGAGATCAATTTACTCTACACGCGAGAAAATGAAAAAAATTAAAATTGCCTGCTAAATATTACAAAAATGATTTTTGTCCGTGAAAATTTGATTACTCATTTCTGAAAAGTTCATTCTCATTTGATAATTTTGTTCAACGTACGACTTTTAATCGACTTAAAATTACTTTTAAATATGATTTGCATTTTTCCATCGCTTTAACATATTTGACATATATGTACTTGTTATTTAATTAAAAACAACGAAAAAAAATACAAAAAATGGGCAGTATCATGTATTCCTATATTACAACTTAAAACGAAAATCTACAGAGGCGAAAAAAACTTCAATAATAATAATAATCATTTGAAATAAATAACAAGTTACATTCTTTAAAAAACTGTTAAAATTAATAAAAAAGAGTCCTATTTTTAAAATAAGTTTCGCTCGATTGAAACTGTGTGATCTTTAACTTGCTACACCATTATAACTTTTTTATTTATTTCTTAATAAAAACTCTATTCCTATTATTATATCTTTATATAATAATTATTATTATTTCTTCATTCAGAGTTAGATACACTTTACGATAATTATATTACGATATTCCTTTGTATACAATACACAATCAAACATACATTATGTCTAATTATGTATTAAATAAACCACAAAAATGTGTGTAACGCTACATAATATATTTCTTGTTACGAAAAAAATAATAAGAGATTTCCATAACAAATGAAAAAAAAATCATATATTCTGAGATTAAATGTAAAACTAAACGCATTTAAATGTAACTAGAATCGAATTAAATAAACCTCCTTTTAATTATTGTACGTACATACTTTTAAGTAAATATTTTAACAGTCTCAAGGTACATACATACAATTATAAATATATTAACAAATGATTTAGACGCGTTTAGTTTTACGCAAGAATTAATAAAAAAAATAGCTGTCAAGCTGTCAAGAGTCTTTGAAAAGGTCTCAAAATGCCACCGTCCAGCTATATTGGGCAAAAATGAGATCGTTCTAACGCAACCTGATAGAAACCTGTAGGTTCAGACCTGGGGCAGGTATAGACCTAGCCGTGCGTGTAGTCCAGTACACTGTCCAGTGAGAACAGCTCCTTGTAGAGTGCTGGGAACACGTGGTGGGGATGCGCCGCCTTGAAGCGACACAGTGCCTCGAGGTGCATCAGCGAAAGTTCTCTGTAATTGAAAAATTGTTACCATTAGTATTACTGCTATTTAAACACTGTGTTCTATCAGGATTTCACCAAACTAAACATTCTAAAAAAAGCTATCAAATAAAGTTAACTTTTGTATACTCAAATCACAATTCTTCACTTCTTTTAGTTCTTTATTAATACGTGGACAATGGTGTGGGTTACATGTTTGTTATCTTAGTTTAAGTATGTCCTGTTTTTTTTTTTTGTGTAACTGTTTTTTTCCTAATGAATAAAATAAAACAATTCTAAATCAAATATCAAGAGTGACTCAGGCGTGACTTAGCGGAAATCCATTATAAAATACAATAGACGACGTATATTTAGTAACCTAATCCGCTTAACTGTTCTTAAAGAGTCATAAAGAATCCTGTAAGAAATCGACACGTGTTTCACCTCTCAACGAGGCATCCTCAGGATGTACCATGTTCTTACGAAGAAATTTCTTGAGTACAAAATCACAGTTAAGTTCGAATTCTAGATACTATACATACCTGAAGGTGGGTATCTTAGCCAGCAGCGTGTCTAGAACAGTGACGTCACCCTTGAGGGGCGCGTGGTTGGTCTCGATCTCGTGCCGCATCGCCGCCATCGACATGTTGAACAGGCACTGGATCTCAGGGTTGCCGCGGACACCGTGCCGTTCTGTGGAGGATTAAGTTGAAGGTATTTTAATAATCTTTACATTCTTCTACAATATTCTTGATCAGCGATCCCTGGCTGACTACGGGTGAATAGGTAAAGAACTACAGAGATCGTAACTAATATTATAAATGCTTTCACCCTAAAACGGCAATACAGATTTGGATGAAGTTTGGCACATGGGTAGACCATGACCTGGGTTAGGACATAGGATACTTTTTATCCTGATATTCGCACGGGATCGAGAGTTATGCGGGTGAAACCGCGTGGTGCAGCTAGTGATAAATAAAAACAAAGTGATAGCTTGTTCGATCTACAAAAACGATACGGTTCTATCTGAGTACTAAATATTGAATTCAGAGGTAAGTTTTCGACAGATCTATTTGTGGTCCCTGTTCCAGGCACCTTATAATTATTAAAAAAAAAAAAACTAAATGATTCACTAGCAAATAACAGTACATACATTTATTCTCATGGTAAGTAATTTCTAAGGCATACGTGTCTAATGTATTAGACGGTGTGCTTGCTAGCTGTAAAGACAGATTCTTACCTGGCCACAATAGCACAAGGCTCTGGTAGAGCGCAAGTTCAGTCTCAGTCAGTTTGAGTCGCGCGATTGTCTTCGCCGCGTCAAATATACCCACCACTAGCGCCACGTCGCGGGGATCACTGAAATATAAAAAAAAATTGTAAGGAACAAATGCAAAAAAAAATCGGGTAAATTTATTTAAAACCTATTATTGGTAAAGCCGTTTACTGACTTTAATTTTAGCATTAAGAAATACCGAATTCCATGTATCAAATTCTGAATTTAAATGTAAAATTCCGTAATTTAATGTAACGTGTTCTTCACTATCATTATTTCTCAAATGTTACTTGTGAAATGAAATGTAAATACTCAAATTAAATGTAAATACTCAAATTAAATGTAAATTCTCAAATTAAATGTAAATACTCAAATTAAATATAAATTCTCAAATTAAATGTAAATACTCAAATTAAATGTTAATCCTCAAATTAAATGTAAATTTTCAAATTAAATGTAAATTCTCAAATTAAATGTAAATTCTCAAATTAAATGTAAATTCTCAAAGTAAATGTATCTTCCCAAATTAAAAGTAACTCACCGTGCATGCACGCACTCCCTGATAGGCAGCACCACATCTCCATACAACACCTGGTCTCGGTTCACGTCGATCAGCCGCGAAAGTCGGACTATGGCTAACTCGAACGAGCCTAGAGAGAGAAGAATTGGTTTATTTAGAGGATTTGTTGGTAATTTTGGGGGATCTGATAGTAATAGATGGATTAATGATGGTGATGATTTAATACTGAATAGGTTGTTTTTTATTAAACATTAAAAACATTTATCTAATTAGGTAGTTTATGCTCTCTTTCATGAATCTTTTTACGAACATTTTCAGCCCGTTAGCCCAGGTTTTTTTTATTTTTTATCGCGCATTGGATTTTCAACGCACTGCTTAGCAGCGCCGAGAGTTGAAAATCCAACAGTGCGATTTTTTGATGCGCTGCTGGGATGCACTCTGTTGGATTCTCAACGCTCGAGTTAACACCAAGAGTTGAAAATCAAGTGCGGGATAAAATCCCGCCGTGTTATTTTAGGCCTGTCTTTCCCATTTTCCATTTTATTGCAATAAATAAATAAAAAATAATTGATGTCCTAACATTTTTACAAATGAAATGAATGAGTTAGAATTATAAAAAATTCTTCGTTTTTCTATACATATACATAAATTATAATATTTATAGTAAACCATAAACCATCGAAAAATACTTATAGACGAAAAAATCCAATAATTTCTCAGGGCCTACTTATTTTTCCTTGTTCTGCCTCACTCCTGGTCAAAAGCCCTCTTATAGTTTGAGAAAAAAATCCTAATTCGATGCTGAATGATCCATGGATACTATACTCACCAGACTTTAGCAGCAATATTTGATCGTCTTGCGTAAGCTTCATAAATCCAGGTATAAGTTTAGCGAACTCAATGATATTCTGGATCATCCCAGTCAGTTTGTCTGCACAATCCAGCCACATTTCTTCATATGTCATTGAACTGTAGTACAATAGTCTGAAAAATTAAGTGGAGTTAGTAACATAACATCGTGAACATCTTCCTAGCCTTTCGCCAACTATGAAAAGATTCAAGTTCTTCAGACAGCTGTGCTGCTGGACAGTTTGTTGCGCCACTTCTTCTTCCCAGCTAACGCACTAGGATTATGATATGATTATGTCTTATTTTGATTTTATGTTGGGGTAGGCTTCCAGTCTAACCGGATGCAGCTGAATACCAGTATTTTAAATGGAGTGACTTTCATTCTGATCTCCATAACCCAGTTACTTTTTATTGAACACATTAAATAACATGACAGAGGGTTGTCGTTCAAGCACATTTCTCCAAGTTTATCCAAGTCCCCTGTAATTGGGAAGGCTACCGGGCACAAATCCAGACTCTGGGTTGCTACTGAGAAATTCTTAATGAAAAAACCCATGACGTAATACGCCGGACCTGGGAATCGAACCTACGACCCCATGCTCAACATGAGATAAAGACCGCTAGATTAACGAGGCATAGCCAAGCATAAGGATGCGTTTCCACAGAAGCGGATACTTGCAGGAATCGATAAATCACATTTGTTGAGATCCGTCTCCCGTCTCTTGTCTTGTCTGTGATTGGTCGATTCCAGCAGGTATTAGCTTCACTCTGCTCGTCTCTTCTTCAGTGAAAACGCACACAAAGTGGGACATTAGAAGTCATTAGTGGTTTAAGTAGGAAATAAATTAACTTTTTTATATCAACCCGTTGCGGCAGCATCTGCTGCGGTTCGGGTTTCGATGGATGGGTTGGGCAGTGTGTATGGGGTAGTCTGTTAGAAAAATTTGGGCACATTTTCATTTTGTCTTAACAATGGGCTCGCCCCCTATAAAATACGACCCAAAATTAAGAACAAAATCAACTCTGGTGAATTTAATTTTTACATTACGAAAACCAGTTAGTAATTACCAGAATAGTTCATGAGAAAATTTCGTAACCAATAATTCGAGTGCCACAGTTAATAAAAATTCAGTATACTCACTTGGAAACATCCTGTGGCTTTCTAAACATCTCGTGTATGAATTCCAGCTTAGGGTTGGTATTCGCGTGTGCTTCGGCCAAACTCTTCACAAGGACCTTGCTGATATCGCCTTCCGCTGTGAAAGAAAGAAAACGTTTAGCTACTCGCCGACAGATGGCAGTATTTTAAATTATGTGCAAAAAGTTCTACTTACAATAGAAAAAAAATCATTAATTATAAACATAATAGTGAAATACTACTACAAACAATTTTAACAAGCATTTAGAAACTAAGAACCAAAATTATACAAATAATAAATATGGGGATTTTTTTTAAATAAAACAAATAAAAAAATAAACTGTCTTTAAATGTCAATTCTAATGTCAACTGACAATACCTATCAGATTAGAACTTGAAATTGAAGAATAAAAATTATATTTTTGATTGTAATCATGAGATGAAATTTTCGAGGAAGATTGTGTAAAAAATTCAAGTCATGGGGCCATTTAGTTACTTCTTATTGTGTTCTTGTTGTTGTTGTTTAGTTTGGCGTAAGTATAATTTGCATTCCGCTATTGAACTCTCCATACTATGGCCTCGTACGCACTAGGGCGACTATCCGTGTGGCTTTATAAATTAAATAATATGCAACCGGTCATTAGACCCCTACCTTGAATTGATTTTGTTTAAGCCGGCTAGTACATGAGGGCTAACATAATGCAGTTTCCTCACAAATATAAGGTCAGACTCATATTTAACATGTGGAATAATCACAGAATACCTTATGTTATAAACTTTATTCCTTACAAGAGACCAAATTATACTCGTATCAGCCCTAATAAACGGTCAACTGCTGCATAAAGGGTTATTGGTTATGTCGGCAATCCATAGGAAAGGTCATTTGCAACCAAATGACCCCTGATGACCCCTATGCCAATATCAAAAATTTTCGATTAATTTGAAATTTTATATTTTAAAATATAATTATGAAATAAAAATATAACATAACAACAAATGACTCGAAAATTTTTGAGTTTGTCGTTTTTCGCGGTCATTTGGTTAAATGTAAATGACCTCTCCTACATCCCCTTAAGAGGGTTTATCCTAAAAGTTGGCAACGTCGCAAATAACTGTCAAATATTTACCTGTTTTGATTCTTATAGCAATATTACTGAATAGAAATAAGAAATGTGGCTAACTAGCGAACTAGAATATTAATAATGAATTGCGATTATAACATTGAATTTAATGTTGTACCCATTTTAGGTGTAAAAAAAGCATTTGGAAAGTTACCAAATAGTTTTTTTACATCTAAAACTAAACATTCGGTGTTACGATATTAATTATTGCATTTCATAATCAATATTCTAGTTCGCTAGTTACCCACATTTTTTTATTTCCATACAGTAATATTGCTAAATTAATCAAAACAGTGAAATATTTGACATCTATTTGCGACGTTGCCCACCTTCGGAATGAATTTCTGAAGGTGGGCAACGTCGAATGAATGAATTTCCAGCATATAACGAATAATTCTTTATATAAATGTGCTACGGAAACTGCCCTTGTTATTACAGTCGACCCCGCGTAGTGGGTTACATCCCACTTTCTCTTACAGAGAGGAGGCCTGTGTCCCAACAGTGGGAACGTTACAAGTTATAAAACACTATACAGTTTGAATCAGAAATGTGTGGTCTCATTTGGGGTTCAAGGGTGGACTTCATAGGGCCAAAATCATAACCGTAAAAAAAATATCAGCCGGTCAACTATACATTTGGTCGAATAGGTATTCAAGTTTATTATGGGACAGTGGTTACGGCCGCGACTTACGAGCTGTAGATCGTAGGTTTTAACCTAGGCAGGCGCTTTACTTTGTGTAAATTACTTCATCAGGACTGCTCTCAAAACGATGAAGGAAAACATCGTGAGGAAACCGACATGTCCTAGAACTAAAAATTCGAAGACATGTGACATATACCAACCCGCACTGGGCCCGCGTGGTGGATTACGGCCCACTCCCTCTCACGTATAGGAGGCTTGCGTGCCAGCAGTTCCCGGGTTAGGCTGATTATGCTACGGGACAGTTGTTTTTTTTTTTGCGATTCCGATTTTGATCCCTAGGATAAAGTTGTTCAGTTTGAAAAACCTTAAATTTGACCACACCTTCCTGATACTAGCTGTATAGTTTTTATATCACTAAGACGGGCCAGATTTCAGATGGACGACACATTATTTCTATGTGCATCACTATACCAGCACGCCTTCGTTAGACAAAATCTCTATAGGATCTAAGTAAATTAGCTAGCGAAACTTTTCTTTTATTATAAAAAAATATCGATACCTATCACGGCTGCGGAGTATAGTGACATTGGTCTAGTGGTTGCAAGTGCTATTGCTGAGCATGAGGTCCTGGGTTCGATTCCCGGATTGGCAGTGTTGATGGCAATAGGCTCGCCCCCTGTTACATGGGACTTAAACATAACTGGCGGAATGTGGGTGTACTATAGGTACACCACTGCCTAACCCTTCGGGAATTCAGGCGTGGTGTTATGTTATGTTATGTTTGGTTCCAGGTACATACAAAATGGCGTGCAAAGATTAATACTATACCCAATTCTATCGCTATTTATCTACCCATAGTGCCATTTCTAATATTTCATTTTAGCCCTTTGTTTATTGCCGCTTTGTTTGGCTCTACCAATACCCGTGATAATAATAAAAGATCCGAATTCGAACCGATATCGCCCAACTGAACAATACGAAACTGAAGACGAGCCCGTTTTGAATAACGTAAGTTTTTTTATTTTATTTTTTTGTCTACAACGGGGAATCTCTTGGCCTGCATCTCACCCGATGGTAAGTGATGATCAGGCCGAAGGTGGAAGCGAGCTTCACCCGGAATCCTCAACCACAGATGAACTGGCTATCTTATTTCTAACTGCTGAAACACAACAATGCTGAATAACATTGTTGTTATGGCGACAGAGTTAGATAAGATGGTGATAGCTAGCCAGGCGGACTTAGAACAAGCCCTACCACCAACCACACCGAGCAAAAAAATTTGCACTTGCTGGGAATCGAACCGACAGGTGGTCTTACCACTACACCACAGAGGCGGTTGTATGGGTTAGCTCAGTGGTCAGCAAACTCATTAGTCAGTATGTATTAATGAGACCATATGAAGGAATCAACTGGCATGTTTTAAAAATTCGACAAAGTCACGATTTTTTAAGTAAAAAATCCTTATAACGAATAAAAAAACCATTTAATTCAGACCATTTTTGTTCAGAAAACGAAAATATGACAACGTCGCATTTTCTTAGCTTTAAATAGGAATGATTGGTTTGAATGAAAATGGTTTACTCGTACTTATCAATGAAACTTAGATACACACATCGAGAGTCTGGTGGTAAATTATCTAAAAAAAAATGTATATGCTAGTTGATTCTTCGACATGGTCTCATTAATACCCTAGAGTTATAGAATATAAAAATGAACACGTTGGGGAGAATTCGCCATCCCTGCCCTAGTGTGTGCGACAATAAATAAATATTAAATTTATTTTCAGCTGAGAAGCAGCCTCCGGTTCTTTCCATTTGATGGATTCAATCGTGCTATGCTTGGTCCAGGCTTCACTGATCCACGGTATAATTTATTGTGGGACAGTAATGGTATAAATATTGAAAAACGAAACGAGCCCCTATGACTTGAAACTTTTGTGGAATATTTATTTTTTATTTTTATTGGTGTTCTTTTTAAATAGATTTGTGAAAAGACCGGCTTTTTGACGAAGTAGCTACAGTCGCCTATAGATACTAGTAAAACCATGGAGATTTTTGATGCCATGCCAACTTCGAAAACTAAAGCTATAGTCTCATATGCCTAGGGTTGCCAACACTACTAAATAATATGTATCATTTTATTTTAGAGGCCTAGATTACTATATTTCTATTAAAAAATATAGTAGGTGAAACCACTATTATCGAAGAAAAATAAAATTAATATATTGTTTTAAAATATGTCTAACGAAAGGTAGCCGTCTTGTCAAGTTTCGTTCCGCTATCCTCAGTGACAAATACAAAATGGCGAGATGACCGCAATAGGGCCAGTATTAATCCCATAAAAGCTGATCTAATGGTATTCCGTAACCAAAAAAAAACTTCATTTAGAGTTTAATACAAAAAAAGAACGGTTTTAATAAAGGCTCAAACTAGTAAAAAATATGTATTTAGAAAAATAATTCTTTTTTAAACTATTTATTTTTTATTTTTTGCCGTCTACTATATTTTTACAGGCAAAGCCCTCGAAAATACCATATTTGATACTAATATTATAAAAAACTAAAATTTGTTTGTTTGTATGTCATCTCCGAAACTACCGGTCGAATTTGAAAAATTCTTTTTGCATTGGATAGCCCAATTCTTGAGGAAGGTTAGCGGACTAAGTCGCGGGCAGTAGCTAGTTTGATATAAATAAGTTGGCAACCCTACATGTGCCTGTAATTTCATCAGCACATACCCATTTTAATACAGATATACTTTTTAGAGGCAGAAATATGTAAGGATGCCCGAATTTAGGTCTGTGTTATTGCTGATCGATTAGCAACAACTTTAGTATTTTACCATAAAGTCCCCGTCACGAGAAGCTATAAATTTTGTAAACAAAGAACTTCTACTAAGTTACGTAGCGAAACTGAACGCGTCTGAGATCTAGTACCACAAAACATTAGACGCTTTAAATCGCAAAAATATAATCCAACCAAGTGAAATTGCTCGTTAGTTTCATATAACACGTATGTTACTTTGAGTTGATTGAATTTGGGATTATTTGTTGTTGATTGAATTGTCGCTACGTAACTTATTAGAAGGTTTTTATTTACAAAATGTATAGCTTCTCGTGACGGAGACTTTAGCTAAGATAGCAAATGGTGGCAAAAGTACATTGTTCGAAGTTGAAAGAATCACATCCTATAAAAATCAAAAAAGGAATACTGAAAATGAAATACTACATACAAAAATAATAAACGAAAAATAACTGGCAAAATAATCGTGTAGCGTAACCAAAATCATCCAACATCATCCACTTACAAGGCAAATCATCACTCGAACTATGACTGGACCCCTGATGTCTTCTGTTCGTCACAGCATTAGGATTCACCATGCCCATCCCAGACATATTCATATTTAGCGGATCCATCAATCTCCCATGGCCACTACTGGACGTCAGGTCATCTGGACTCAAATCTTCGCTTGTCAACGACACCGAACTTTGCCCGCTCACCAACACAGAATTTTGGATGTCCATGGGACTATGTTGGATGTTTGACGGACTATGCAAGAATGTCGTCGAATCCACGTAACTAGCAACAAGATTATCGACTCCCATTGATGTTTCTGGTTTAATTTCTTGCTTTATATTTATCACCCCGCTTGAAATTGAGGCGGGTGATTGGATCCTGTCTTGGTCGTAGCGATCAAAATCTTGTATTCGTGTCCTTGGGAGCTCGTTTATGGATGACTGTCGCATGGATGTTGTGGATGTTGTGGCTGTTGATGTGGATGTTGAGCCGGATGGTCGGACTATTGTCGTCCCTTTTGGTTGATCGTCTATAGGTAAGTTTGGTGTTAGTGGATGCTACTGACAATACTACTAGGTACTATAGTTATTCTTCTAATTATTATTCATTTTCTTAGACTGGGTTGGTACCCAGTCTAAATACGGTAAGTATGAAGTAGGTAAGTATGAAGAAGGTAAGTATGAAACAATCTCTAGTGACTTCGAAATACGATTTTATTTTCATGGTTACTTCACCGATGAAATATCAATACTGGAAGATATTTTTTCAATTGTGATGTTTTCGTAAGCTTGTTACCGACGACTTGCCTGCTGGTACGTAGTTACTGCTGCCTATGGCCAACACTAACGTATGGTCTCCTGATACATAGCAAGATTAGGCATAGTAGCCGTATCAAACAATTCGTCACCAAAACCATCTTAGAGCTGTATTAGCATGCATTACGAGGTTTTCTTCACAAAATTTAAATAAAAAGAAAAACATATTTTTTTCTCTATGTGGTTTCCACTCTGCGACGAACTCATTACACTAAGACCCTTCACTTTTATTTCATTAGAAAAAAAGCCAAATACATACCATGACTGATAAAATCAGGATCCAGGAATCCTCCAGTCTGTTTCGGTTCGTAAGCTGTGGTGGAGTCGACGTAGTCTGCTGATACATCGTAAGGTTGTTGCTGGGGCGGCTGCGGCTGGATCCCGCCCATGTTGGATGTTAGGGCTGGACCAGCGTTGTTGTACCCGTATGAGGACAGCGGCGATCCGTACCCGGGATAGCTGTGGATGTTAAAGTAGTTGGTTAAGCTTTGTTGTGATTTTGGAGAAGAATTAATGAATGAAGAATGAATGGAAGAAGATTGGATGTTGGTATCCTGTATTTCTGATAATTTAATTGGATTTATGTTATTGTTACAAATAACCAATTAGGTCGTAATTCAAAAGAACCCTTTCCAATTCAAAAACATTTGAACGTTTATAAATTGGGAAAGAAGTTCAAATGTTCGGGCTTTTCTTAAGTTCTGTTTTCCCGTTGAATTTAAATTAGACTCTCATTAAATGCAGTTATGGTGCTGCCGTGCTGCATTTAATTCTTAGAATATCATCAGTAGACCTGCTTACCGACGACAGCTGTTCGGTTCAACAGAAATACAAAAAGCAACAAAACTGGGATCAAGCAACAAGCTATCAATTATGATGAGTAATTGAAGTACCCAGTTCACAGCAAAAACTGTCGCGTTAAGAATTTTCCCCTCATTCCTTAACAACTATTTACTGTTAAATCCAATGAAAAACAAATCGTAAATCTATTAACAGACACTCAGACGCGCAATAATAAAAACAGCGCCATCTATCATTCTTAATGAGAAACGCTTAGTACCGCTACTTGATACTAGGTGGCAGTATTTACAGTTTACCGTTAAGCGCCATTCAACTTCGTCACGACAGTATACCGTTGGACGCTTACAATAATGACAGCGTCTGATGCACCGCTGACACAAATTGAAGTCCGTGCAGTAATGAATTACAACGGTGACGGTAAACTAGAAAGCTCGGAGTTCTAACGAGTCATAGTTTTGTCGTTTGACTGCCCACCATTATGCATTTTATTGCCAAGTTGCATGAATAACATATTATATTGCACGTTTGGCATAAGATGTGGAACGTAATTCATTACAGTCTTGAAGGGCAGTCTTTGCAATTTTAACATAGCACATTCTATGAATAGACAGATGGAACAATATAATAGACTTCGATAGTAATTGGAGTGTACAACTTTTATCATGCCTGATATTTAACAATTTAGCTTTTTAACTACCCCTCAAAATTGAATAAATTACAAAAGAAAAAACGCAAATGCATTTTCATTGTTTCACTTTTTGATAATAGATGGCGTTACTTACCCATTATAATGACCATGGAACTGGTCGCTTGAGCTCGGCGTCTGTTGCTGGGCGTCGTATACCGAATCAGGCGCTGTATCAGTCTGCGCTCTCATCTGTGCACGATGGAACCGCACCTCATCCTCCACCTTCTCACGTTGCTTTTTCGACATACGTCCGAACTTCACCGCTGAAAACAAAGAATTGAATTTTTAGCTTAGTTCTGCCACTCACCGCCACGAGCGCTCGTGTCGCGGAGGAAAAACTAATGACACAAATGACATAACAGGGAATCCGATATTCGCATCGTTCCCATGCCTCTTAATATTCACACGACGAAAAAAAACGCAGCTAAAATCGGCGAGCCTAACAATACAATGCAATTATGTTCTCAATGACACCTAGCTTCATCGCTTAGTTACTCAATACCTGCACACATAAGTCGGTGTAGTGTGCGAAACACGACGAAACGCGTTTCTTTGATAGTGTGCGTGAACAAACGGGTGTTGATTGGTTGTGTGTGTAGGGTGCGCGTTCGTGTGTGTCCGGGACACTTCGGCCGTTGGCACACTGCCTAGTAGAACAACGAACTCGCGAACTCTGACGTATGTATGTATAGTACGTGCAAGTGACGTATCTTGCTACGTAACTCGGCGCGATCCCGTTGGGCGGCAACGCGACCGATTTGAATTACGAACGCGGTTCGAACATCGAATTCCTCGTGAGGTGCCTTTTTAATTTCGTTGCTTAAATTATTTTTCAAGGAATATAGTTTTGTGTGTATAGAATTCGTCTATGAATTTTCTTTGTTAGAAGTTCGATGACTTTTAAATATCCAGTATAGCTTGACCTGTCTTTGTGAGCACTTTGTTTACCCAGACTTTGGTTATTTTTTCCACATATATTTAGGAACAGTCGGTCCATAGTTTGTCGTCCCAGATTTTTGTAGAAACAATTAAATTTGTAACAATAGTTGTTTGTTCATTCAAAACAAAGAAAAGTCTTTGAACTGTATGTGTGTCGAAAAATATTTATTTTTGGTCTTAAATCAATAGTAGAGGCTCGGTTGGGTATGCGGAAGGATTTAGCTAACACGGTTTGCTAGCATTGATGATATCATGGCTACATTGCAAATATAAACTTAGTAGGTAGGTACAATATCTAGATGGAGATGGTTCAATCCTAGCCTTCTGGAGGCACAATGCCGAAGATAGGACAGTTTCAATTCCGGCCAATCCTATATCCAGCACAATGTTGAACATTTTCCTTTACTTTTCACACAGACTGCGGAAAAAATTACAAAATCAAAAAACAAAAAAAATGACACGCACATTTTTCCCAACAAAAAAAAATCTGAAAAAACCGGGTGCCAACATGACACCTAAAACATTACGAAATAATAATGTCCTCCTAGTATACTTATGACTAGTATTTTGAATTAGTGCATGTTACATAAAGCCGTCCTGTGTGTGTGTGTGTGCGTTGCGTTGTGTTCATGTAAGAAAATGTGTGTGTGTGTGTGTGTCGCTGTAAAAACTTGGATATGTTTATGTTACGCTTCATGACTGCTATATTGTGCAACGAGTAGGGTTGGGAGTTGTCGATAGTTTGGGAGTTATCGATATTTAAATCAGTAATATTTTTTTTGGCAATTTCAATGACATTCAGATTCTGATTGCTTTAGACTGACTGTATCAAGATTTTAAAGACAGATTCTCATTATTTCAGTGATTCTCATGTACAAATATACGATCTGTGACATTAACTACCGTATGATAAATAGGTGCACTCAAGAATAAATGATTTTGTTTTAAATGACGACTGCACATATAAATGAAACTTGTACAAAAGACGTCTATCAAGGAGTATAATTTGGAACTTGTAGCGTCCTCTTTTGCGACATCATTCAAATTTCTCCTACATCATAAAATAAAAGTCACAAACCACCAACATATCGACATAACTACCATCTATCGACAACCGTACGTCTAGCCAGTAACCAGTCATTGCGCAACAAGTCGTATGCGCACGCGTCGCCGGTACCGCGTTATGTATGATCTATGATCTACAACGTGACATGGTATGCAGAAGTAGTAGTGTAGGTAGACAACTAGGGATAAGAATGAGAACTTGAATTCGTAGACGACACAAAAAACTTACTGGGTCCAAGTAATTTGACAAGACTTGATAAATGATCAATAATTTAAGTTTTGTACAAAAACTTTTACATGTTAAGACGTACCATCGATACGTAAGAAGGTGAAGAACTAAGCCCAGTTTGTGAAACTTTTTATTTAGTACTAGCTTCTGACCGCGACTTCATTCGCGTGGAAGTCGATTAAATACAGCCCATGTCATTCGCTGATAATGTAGCTTTCTATAGGTGAGAGAATTTTTTAAATCGGTTCAATATTTTTTGAGAAAAGATTTGAAAAATGAAATCTTTCTCAAATCAATAATATTAGTTCAGATTTCTCTTGTATAAGAAAGCTATGAAAATAGGTTAGCCAATCAGCAAAGTTTGAAGCTGAGTACGCAGAGAGCTCTGAACGTACTTAAAAATTGCGGAGGCCTTTTCAACGCTTCCAATAAATTTAATTGATTGAATCTACAGAAAAGTGGCACGTGAGCGTACTATGATTGATTGTTCTTATTTCGGTGGACCAATCAATGGCGAAAATAAGAATCTACATCTTAATACCTGATAAAGTTAAGCGATTTGTTCATAGACCTAACTACAATTTCTGAAACAGAGAGAAAAAATATTTGGTATTTAATTTATCGATATTCACAATTTTTTCTCATGTATCGATAAAACCTCAGACCTATCGATAACCACTATCTGATCGTTACAAGTATTGCGCAAGTACTCGTCACTACACGCGTCGGCGACGTCTTGCTATGTAAGCTCACGCGATTTGGCGTGACATATCGTATGCATGTTATTATTGTGATGTCTTTATGTTGAGATTATTGTTTTTTTTAAATAATTATGGAGGACGTTGTGAGCACGAATGCTGAGATTCTGGGTGGTATCTAGGTTTTATTAAAAAGGGCGGTGTCTACATTAAACACACGGATTTAGGACGTCTTCCTCGTTTAGATATTGGAACAACCCTATGTCCAGCAGTTTCAAGGGTTTTTTGCGGTCTAATATTTTTTTATTCAATTCTGTGTTCGATGAAGCTTTCGAATAATGTCATTTTAACCATTTTGTGTAGTGCAAGAACATAAAAAAAAAGTTTGATAAAACCGATAACAGATGGCGTTAGTAGTTCTCAAATGTTTAGTTAATTTTTTTACTTCGCATAATCTTTCATATTTGTGCCAAGTGCCAATATTTACTTCTAAGTAAGAAAAATTCATTTGAAGCCATTGCAACTCTCTCAATTTGTTTGTTTCTCGAATCAAATAGCTTTAATTTAAAAATAATTAAATGAACACGGTTTGCGTGTAAATAATCTAGCTTGATTAGTCCGTAAAAATTCTAGTAGCAGACATAAGGTCAGGAAATACCACCAATATGTTATCATCAATATTATCTGTTCATAGGGAAATCTGCATTATTATATGTGATGTGATCTGATCTGACTAAGCGATTTTTTGATTATAGTTTTTTTAAATCAATTGTTAACATGTCGACCATGGTGATTGTCATGGTAACTAAGGGATTAACGTTGACAAAACTTTATGGTAGCAGATAATATGAAGAACGATGTCCAGCAATGGACTTGGGCGGCTAAGATTTTGCCCAGCACTAAGATAAATGGTCAACATTTACTGAACCAATTTTCAAAACTGGGCTTTCACAGAAAATATTTTGCCCAGCTGTGGGACTCAACCAAATAATTAAAACGTATTCCTGAACTCATTCCTACATCACAATTTCTCACTATAAACATGCTTTGAGTACTTAAGTAGTATAAACAGAGCGTTATCAGTAACTGATAAGAGGTCGATGACCTAGCGCTCGCTTCCTCATCGGTCGACACGTGGTTTTGAGGTGAATTGGAATTCTTTTATTTATTTTATTGTGATTTGAATTTGGAATTATTATTATTGAAATGAAAATATAAATGTGTGTGTGTAAATTGTGTGCTTATGTAAACTTATGTTGTGAAGGTGTAAATACAACGAACTATTATTTTTAACGAATTTATCGATATTTTTTATTGTTATGTTTAATATGTTATTATGTTTTAGAACACTAGATACCTACGGAAATGAGGGCTAAATTAATTTGAGTTTAAATAGTAAAAAAGAAACAAAATTAAGTAAACACTCGAATCAGAATGACTATGAATGCTTCTTTTTTAAATAATTTATATTTGCATTCATTTGTAATTTGTCTGAAATAAATAAAGGCTTGTGCAGACCAGCGCGACTTGTCGCGCGACGCGACACCGGTTATTGTTACACTATAAAGTTTTCTTAGAAATTGTATTGTTCGTGTCGCGTCGCGCGACAAGTCGCGCTGGTCTGCACAAGCCTTAAATAATTAAATGAATTTGCGTCAAGGTTTTTCATAAACTCGCAACAAAAACAAACCCTGATTCATATTTATGTCCTAGCTATTTCTATTCAATATCTAGTTACATAATTAAGGAAAAAAAGAAAAAACATTTTATAACAAAAAAAAAAAAAAAAAAATGTAAAAAAGTAAAGCAGTCTACTCACCATCACGACTCATCCCAAGTTTCAAACACTTTTGTAACCGACAATACTGGCATCGGTTCCTGTTGACTCGGTCCACCACACACGCCTTGTTCCGAGGACACTGGTAGTTCACCACTGGAAGAGAGGACAGGGTTAGTATCGATTCCTAGTAAGCATATGCATAAGCATATTCAGCTACAATGTTCCCACTGCTGAGACACATGCCTCTTCTATGATAAAGAGAGTGGGCCGTAATCCACCACGCGGGCCCAGTGCGGGTTGGTAGATGTCACATGTCCTCGAATTTTTGGTTCTTGGACATGCCGTTTTCCTAACAATGTTTTCCTTCACCGTTTTGAGAGGAGGCCTGTGTCCCAGCATCATCATCTACCTAGCCTTTTCCCCACTATATTGGGGTCGGCTTCCAGTCTAACCGGATGCAGCTGAATACCAGTATTTTACATAGAGCGTCTGTCTATCTGACCTCCACAACCCAGTTACCCAACAGCATTATTGTATCGAGAAGAAAAATCACTGTGATTTTGACAGTAATGGAAAATCAAAGTTAAAAATGACTGTGTAAGGACTGTAAGCGGCATCGTCAACCGTTCAAAATTAAATCTTTGGTCAGAGAGATTTTAGTGATTTTGAACCATTGACTATGGCATAATGGTTCAGTTTGAACGATTGACTAAATTAGCATCCATGCGTTCCTAGCATAAAACTAAGTTTATTCATGCAAGTTACGGATTAGTTCAACAGTAAGAAAGTTGGAATGGCAATCTATAGGTCATAGAAATAGATTATAAGTTCAAATCTTACCTCTTAAATCTATTGTCATGAATCCACTTTAAGTAAGCATTTCTTTTCGTCTAAATTAAAATTGCAAACTTAATTTTCTGTCTGTTTTCCCAACGTATATCTTTCTCCCTTTTTTATCCTAATACTCTCTCGGTCTCTTTCACATCTTGCTTTAATAATCTTTATTTAAAAGTCAAAAGATGTATTTATCTTTTCTAGCCATGCCATAACATAACTTGTAAGTCTGCTTACCCCTAAGAAAGAAACCAATGCCCTTACTGTTGATAACTCTCCTTCGTTTAATACATAATAATTGCGATAAGAAATATTACTACAAAGCTTTATACTCGATGATAAGAGAAGTATGTAAGAATTACATAATGTTTAATTTGCCTTCATTTAAAAAGTTCCATTCTGGGTGGAATCTCAGGCGACTGTGGGTCAAACATACTGCGATCATAGATCTGTAGTTAGCGTGGTGGTTAAATATGTCAATAATTCTCCATTTTCTTTACTGAGCTCTTGGTAAGAATAAATATAAGAAATTTAAAATTAAATAACATAATTGTTTCTAGGCATTTAAACAGCAGTATTTTAACCGTTTACTGTCTGCGGTTCATATATTTCTGTTATAGGCTGGTGAACAGATATTCAGTCTGCCTCATGGTAAAAGCGCTCCACGACAATTCAAAGAAATTTCAGAAGGCTCAAGAACCTTGCTTGTTCAATATTAATTTCACGTAAGGCAGCCCTCTTTGAGCAGCCTACCTCGTGTGCAAAACAAAGATGTGTGTCTTTGCTTCCTAGCTAGGGCATCACACCCAGAGCCCTATTATATCCAGGAATCGTAGCGTGGGCGCGGTCCTTAAGAATTATAAGAACTCTTTTTTCAAATAGTGTTTTTGGCCAGTCTTATTTCGTCTAAGAAGGCTGTTCGATAACTAGTTTTTTTTTTGCATTTTCTGTCCATTGTCTAACGTTTACATGTGAGGAGGTTTCCCAGTGCCAGTTTATAATCTATGGAATCTAAAATAGCAATAAAATCGATGCCGACCTGTGCTCTGCGACCGTCTGAAGAATCCCTTGCATCCTTCGCAGGTGATGACGCCGTAATGGACGCCCGATGACTTGTCGCCGCACACCTTGCATGGTATTATCTCGATTTGAGCTGAAACAAGACGAAAAGCATTGTTAATTACATGTGATTTGATTTAGGTATTAGGAAAGAGATGTTATTTTTTGGTAGTTGCTAAAGAATATTAGGGTCTTTTTTGGCAAGTAAGAAATGAATTGCAATTTGCAATTGCAGTTTCGGCAGTGTGTGACGAAATCTAAAAATGATGCATAGGAGTACAATTATTATCAAGGAATATAACTCGACTGTATCTTTCAAAGCTCTATCGACTAGAAAAATTATTGTGTAACATGTCGCAGAAAAAACAAGAAGTATATCTGGATCTGGATATATTTCCTTTTCTTTTTTCAAAATTTTGATCGATTGTCCAAACAAACGACAATCGTTCAAAAACACGATTCTACTGTCAATCAAAACCACTTATTATATAAATTGATGACAAATTACGAAATAACAAAAGCAATTTTACAGTAAAACGTAATTTATAACCTATCCAACAATCCTGCTTATCCCAATCCCGTTCAACCGTGAAGATACAACTCGTACTTGATTCGCGGCCATTTTTGGTCGCAAGTTCATCGACCCCGAGGCAAGGTCGGATCGCGGCCGATGACTTGCGGGAGTGTGTGTGTGTGCGTTCTCTGTGACTATAGGAACAGCCCTTTCGTGGGTGTAAGTAAAGTGTAGCCAGTACGATCCCTTTTGTTGAGATTTTTAATAGAGCCGGAATGTATCACTTGTCAGTGATTTTGAAAACGATAGTGTTTTATTTTTACTGTTTCTGTAAATGCACCAATTTTAAAACTTGTGTCACACGTCATGAGTTTTATTAATTTTTCTGACAGTTCCTATTTTGAAAAAAGAATCGTCTAGCTTACCAAGGGCGTGCAAGGGTGTGAGTTACCTTTCAAGACAATAGCGTTTTTACAAAATAACGAAAATATCCTTTAATTTCACAGTAAATTAAAGTAAATTCTTACACGTGGCGCTCTCATTAAGTATTTAATGAGAAAAGTCATTAAAAACATATTTACAAAGTGTTATATGTCATTGAAATAATCATTTTAGGATTCGGTTAGATAATTTCTTGTTAATTATAAGTGCTTAAGCAGTTAGAAAAGATTAATTAATCTTTCCTTATACATAATAACATTCTCGTTCTTTTTTGTTAATAGATATACTAGCTGAACCGATAGACGTTGCCGGATCCAAACTTCAATAGTTTTTCCCGAATTATAAGACTTTCCGGGATTTTTTCCAATTTCCATAAAGACCTGATTCAGTCTATAACGAACATTTTAAAACAAAAAATAGCCAAATCGGTCTAGCCATTCTCGGGTTATGCGCTTACCAACGAACATCACATGAACATGATTATCCCTTTGGGTACAAAATAAAATGGGGGAATATTTCCAAAAACATTGCTTCATTAAAATCCTAATTGCATTCCGTAAAACGGAACTCAACAAAACAATAGTTTAACCGTTACGTTTCACGAAACAGCAGTTGACAATTTACAAAATGACAGTCTTTGCAATATCCTTCTTGTTTCAACTTTGTCATATTTGCACGGTTCTGTCATTTCATCATTGGAATTCAATGAATTGGAATTGGGTCAAAAGTTTACAGATTTGTGTTACTTTATGACCGGTTTTTCCCGGTTATTGGGTTATGGAGGTCAGATAGCAGTCGCTCTATGTAAAATATTGATATTTATTGTAGACTGGATGCCAACCAGAGCATAGTGTTATCAAACATTATCTAATGAGCAATTCAATTTTAGAATAACCATAGAGCATAGAATGGACAAGAATGAAAACCATTTTCATCCGCTGAAAACCACATCCAAATCGACGAAGCAATTTCCGATCTCAGTAGAGCGAGACACAATGACACAAATATATCTATCTCTGTCTATCTGCTCAGCTGATCATGACGTCATCGGCCGTCGACCGCGGCGCGGGCATGTTCAGAATTGTATCACGCCCCGCTACGTCATACAACGGTCAGCCTTTTTAAATTTGGAACGTTTAGGATTTACAGTTATGTGATGCAGTCATTTTGTTTTTTTTTTTATTTGGCGGAATGGGGATATGCCCTTGTAAAGGAATATGTCATTCTTGAATTTGGAAGTTTAGAATATTGCATTTTGCAGTATCGAGGAGTACTTACTGTAAAAAAAATTGCTTATTAATTCAAAATTTAGTGCAGCAATTCTATTCTTAACTTACTTAATATTTTTCCGTATTAAAAAATAGGTCGAATGAATGGAAGAAATCCAAATAGTTTGCTTTTTTTTTCGCCTTTTTTTTGTTTAACAGGAACGATTCTTTTCGCGATATTTTTAGATAAGTAGAAGATTCAGCGAAAATATCTTTCCATAAATTTTTTCACTCATACAAGATGACATAGGCACTAAATGTAAATATTTTTAATACTCAATTATTAGCAATTCTAATTCTTCAGAATGGAAAATTCCATAAATTTCCCCGTATATTTTAGAATAACAAAACACACCTGAGTTATTTTCAATTAATATGGTAGGTATTATGGGTTTTGCCAGAATATTTATATATTTTTTTCAATCAATCAATCTGCCCAGCCTTTTCCCGACTACGTTGGGATCGGCTTTCAGTCTAACTGGATGCAGCTGAATAGCAGTATTTTACACGGAGTGACTGCCTATCTGACCTCCACAACCCAATTCGTGGGTAACAAAGATACCCCTTGGTAAGACTGACAATACCTACACATTGACATTACACGTGTCTATTATTCAAGCACGTGCTCCTCGCCTAATATGAGAAAATCTCGGAACATGTTGTTGCTATGTCATTCGCTAACATCCAAATGACGTTTGAGGAACCAAAATGACAGGACCATAGATATTTAAACCGAGTACACTTGACAGTCGAGGTGATTATTCGATATTCAATTTGCATTCAATACTATGCTTTACACACCCACCGTACGTCACGGGTCAGTGTCCTCTCGAAGCCTCAACAAGGCTTTGGTTAGGGTTGTCAATCAAAGTTCTTGAAAATTATAAATGTCAAAAGTTTTTAGGAAAAATATGCTAATTTCCTTTTCATACGGAAGGGACAATTTACTCATTTGAATTCAAATTGTGTCTTAAAATGGTTTGGTATAAATGAAGCTATACATGGCAGTTACTTTAGTTTTTCTGTTACAAAATAGGTACATCAGATGCTTGTTATACTGCTAACTTGGAAAATAAACAAAGTTGTTATCATTATCCTCGCGCATTTATCCGCGAAAAATTCGAACTATACCAGTCACACGTGCCAACCATGGGTCTAGTCCCAAATTTAAATTTTAATCTAACGGCTTACGTCAGGGGTCATCGACCGCAGTTGTCCGAACTAGCGATACAAACAACGTTATTGTTGTACCTCTAAATTCGCGACCAAGACTCTATCTCCTGGAAATAAAGTTTAATTTCATACAGCAATTGGTTTGTAAATTGCGAAAATATTTTTGCATTTACTGGTTCGAAATTCGAATGTGAGTCGAGAAATTGCTTCTATTCTAGGTATCTTTAATGTTTTTATTTTATTTTGGTAAATGGCAGGATATTCTCGATATGTTGTATATTTTTATTTTTGTTGTTTGTTTTTTTTTTTAATAAAATTAAATAAATAGCACATGTTAATATGATTTAAATTTAGTAATGTTCATAATTATGATGTCGGGAAACTTAAAGCACCTAAAGATAGTGTCAATACTGGTGACTAATTCTTAAAATAATGTCTCTCTCACTCTCAGGTCTACAAATAGAAGGCATTACTATGTTTACTTCGATTTAAATCGACTACCTTGATCCTGCGGCTGTTCAAACTCAGATCAGAATTTAACGCAGTGACCCAGCCTAACACAGCGAGGGTTTTCATGAAAATTCACGTCACCAGTTGGCGCCACTTTGACAAGAAGTCGTCCATTTTGACAATGAATATAAAATATAATTATTTATGACGGCCATCATTCGTTCATCATTCAGTCACGATTAAAGAAAATATAGGCGATTTGACACTTTTGACAGATGGCTGGACATGACGTCTTAGTGCTGCCACCTAGTGAAAGTCATTTCAGAAAACCCTCATTCGACAATTACTCCTAACCTTTCTTTGTTTATGCAAAATAACCAACCAATCTCCCAACCCGAAATCACCAACCCGTCTTGAGCAAGCGTGGTGATCAATGCTCTTACCTTCTCTGTCTGAGAAGAGGCCTTTGCCCTGCAGTGGGACAATAATAAGCTGGTTTTTTAAAATTGTTTTATTATAAATATCCACCATAATAACCTGATTTATGCAAGTAACAGCCCTCACATTTCAAAATCAAAGATGAAGAAACATCTTATTTGCCGAAGCAGCAATATTACTAAGTTCAACAACACTGGCTGTTGCAAAAGGATATTGTTTTAATTGCATAACGACCGAGCCAATATGATGCAAGTTTATGCGTCAACAATTTAAAAATGGAATACCATCGTATGTGCCTTGTGACGACAAAAGATTGTATGTTGTAAGATTTATCAGATGCGGTTGTTGGTCCTAATGCCCGGGTTGTACGAGGCTAGTATTTGAAGGTAGTATAGCAAGATAGTAAGCTACCTTAGTCCTCAAACCAACAGCTGTCAACGTTAAATAATTATTTCGCTGATTATAGTTTTAGTTTTATTTACTAACTTTCGCCCGCGTGAAGATCGAAAGTCCCACGGGATAGTAGTACCGGTGTGCCAAATTTCATCCAAATCCGTTCAGCCGTTTTTGTGTGATTGAGTAACAAGCATCCTAACATAAAAACTTTCACATTTTATAATAATGTAGTAGGATTTATTTGTTCACTCATACAAAGCTACTGATAATATTTTTAGACAATCCCCAGAGATCAAGCAAATCACACAAACAGCCTAATTTAATAATAAATCGATTAAATATAGTTTTTGGCTTCAGATCAGCTGTGAGCGGTCATTGAACCTCCGATCTATTGTCTCAGTAATGTATTGTAATCACATTCTTCTACCATTGCACAAGTTTTTAAATTAACCTGTTTGGTATTGTGAATTGGTCAATGATGGAATAAAATAAAAGGGTTTTTTTTATTGTTTTATGTCAAGCTAGTCGAGAATACAAGCGTCATGTAAAGGAATCATGAGGATTTAAAATTAGAATGCCATGGTGTTGAAATAGGAAAAACAAAACTTTGCATTCTAAATTCGAAAATTAACATTTTTTTTCTAGACTAGAGGGGCTTATTTATGAACAGTGAATAAGAGAGGTTTCAACGTCAGAATGTATAGTTAAACAGTCGTTAGTAATTACTTCATTTTATGCAACTTTTTTAAATGGGGTAGGAGAAACTTAAAAGCGTTGAAGATCGTCGACCTTTCAATTATCTTGCCGAAACAAAAGCAGAATTATCTTTTCATTGATAAAAATGCTGAAGATAAGGTATCACTGCAGATCAATGAATATGATAGTACAATACGAATCAATCATTAATCCACAAAGAGGTTATACTGCATAAGTCCACTGAAATCTGTGTGGCCCTACGCTTAGGTGTGTCATTATCTGATTATAGACATATAGTTTGAATTTAGAACTGACTGGACAGGTCCACTCAAATCTGTGTGGTTCTTTCCTCAAAAGACCATTTCAGACACTAACCTACGTAATCCTGAAATGACCTGGCCAAGATTATGTCTCCACTTTAAAAGAGACTGCGACCTCTGAGTTTGTTTTGGCCTTTCTTCTCAGAGTAGTCAGATAGGAAACGAAGACCTCATCTAGATTTTAAATATGGTTGACGTGTAAAAATATTTGTCCGAAATAAAATCCTATCCAACTTCCTACTAATATTATAAACGCGTAAGTTTGTGAGGATGGATGGATGGATGTTTGTTAATCTTTCACGCAAAAACTACTGAACAGACTTGGATGAAATTTGGCACATAGATAGATAATAACCTGGATTGACACAGGATTTTTTCATCCCGATATTCCCACGGGATCCAGACTTATGCGGGTGAAACCGCACGGCGCTCGTACTTATTTATTATTTAATAATATCAGCATCACTAATAATTATATCAACTATGTTTTACTCAAGTTCATTATTAAAATTTCTGATAATGTTATACATACAAGTAAGTATTCATATTTGTAATTAATACTATAACATGTCTGCCAATGACGTAAGGAATATACTTAATAAATATTGGAAGCCAAGGAACGACCTTGCTATCCGTCTGGCGCTCAATATTGTGCTATACCAAGATTATTCATCAAAATTAGACATAACATCACAGACACCGTCTTACAGACGGTTAACTGTCATAAGCAGTACTGGGGGACACAGGCCTCCTCTCCGTGATGGCATTGGGCCATAATCCACCACGGTGCGTTGGCGGATGTCACATGTCTTCGAAATTTGGTTATAGGACATGCCGGTTTCCTCAAGAGTTTTTCCTTCACCGTTTTGAGAGCAGTGCTGATGAAATAATTGACAGAAAGTAAACTGCCTGTCAGAGACTTAATTTAGATTAATACGTTATTTTGACAGTTGACAGTTCAGTCCTGTCAAATGTATGGGCGATGAACTGAACCATTGTAAAGTGCCTAGTAATGTGACGTAATAACTGTCTGCAATATCATACAAGAGAAGAGAAAAGTTAGTAATAATAGTCGTATCTAGCTGGAGTACAGAAATATGTCTGGGAAAGTGTTATTGCAACATCTCAGGGCTGTTAATAGTTTTCAACTTTTCTCTGGGTGACGGGGACAGTGTAATAAGGTCGTGAACTACTACAACCTTATTTTTGCAATACCTCATATTCTATAGGTAGAAGTACATAGGTACATATTCTCTTTTAGTAATTTAGTTATTTGAAAGTATGCATGACCTTGTTTTCCTCACAATATTGCCTTTCAAGATTCCATACAAAATTATATAGAATCTTTACTTGATGTTTATCCCAAATAAAGGCAAAGGAATTCTAGTAAATTGTATAGTATTCATGCAAAGATTGAATTACGAACTGCGGTCGAAATTTGAATTTATTTTGAAAGATGGAGGGAATCTCGTGAAACCTTTGGCCGCCGATTTTTTTTTACGTTTATAAAAAGAACATATATCTCGAATAGAGAAAGTATTTTTGCAATTACGTTACTATAATTTTAATTTTCAATCAAGACTGAAACGCCAGGAAAATGACAAAATACAAATACATAATATTTATTAACTGCATAGCTAGTAATGCGGTTTGTATAATAATAATTATCCTCAAATAAAAATATATTTGCATTGTAGCGCATTTTTATCGCTAAAGGTAAATTATGCTTTATTTGTCAATGACCAATGGATGGGCTAGTCAAAGTTCGTCGATGGATTAGTATGTAATTAATTTAATTGCCATACCCATTATGTATGTTTTTTCATAATAATTATTATTACAAAATATTTCTAAGGTGTTCCTGTTTCCCAACTATTTTCGGTTTCATGTCAATGTAAGCAGTTGTCAAAAAAGAGGTCTAAAGAAAAAAAAATGGTCCGCTTTTTAATTCGGTAAAAACTAAAAATAGACTGCTAAATAGAACCCAAAATTGTTCCATTAATAAAATTAAAAACAATAGTTCTAAATTAAATCTTCATTTAAAATCAGCAAACATTACGTGAGACCAAGCCTAAAAAAAATATCACAACAGTGAATCACTATCAAGTCAAGGCAATGACCGTTATCGGTCAAACGCAAACCGCATTACAGATCGTATCGCAAATTCATATACGTAACGCGGACAAGCGCGTTACCGTATTTCGAATTACCACGTTTTGTGACGCGAGTGACATCACGGGCCAATGACCTCGATACCGCATGCATTTCATTTTATATTTAGGAGAAACCATTTTACTTTGACCTTTGTTGTGCTCAAGAATGTTTGTGTCAATAGATCAGTTTATAATGGTCTTTTTACCGTTATAATTGACAAATGTATCTTGGTCTCTGATTATTTATAGAGTAGATCTGAATGAGAGTTCTTTGAGAATTTGTTCTGTTTACTCTGTGATGACTGATTTATTTTGATCCGCCATTTCAATCAAAATGTTTCATTTGACGGTTCATTCTATGAACCTTAGAATATATAAACCCTAGAATTAATGTTTGGATATTTTTAAAAAAAGCTTGAGGTACTACAAACCCCTTGATAAAATAACCCGATAACTAGACAGATAAATGACGATAGCAGAATAAAACAAAACAAGTTTATCAGTGAACTAGATCTCGGACGGATGTGTCTATGCCTAATAAAAGTTCAAAACTTTCGCCTACAAAAACGTCTTATGCACCGAATTTGACAAAGTAAACAGAGATCTAAGGGCATTGACATTAGTGCGAAGGTGGAATGATTACTTCCTTTATTTCATGACATTTACGACAGTTACGTCACTTAAAAAAAAATGATGGGAATACATCGTACCTAACTGCGTATAAGACATTATTGACTTAATTTATTTTTATATGTAATTTAAAGAATAGACTTCAACTAAAATTTAAATTACTATTACAATTTTTAAATCAAAATCCAAGATGGCGGAAACTTGTAATAATGACAGCCACATTTTCAGCCTGTCACAACTCGCAGGTTATTGAACTGCAGTTATTTGAAAGAAATAATGACTAAGTAATTATTAGTAACTAAATGAATCATAATTGCGATTGTATTAGCTTAGTAATGAATTTTCTTTAGTTTTGTTGTGAAATCTCAGTTTTGCACGTACAAAGATTTTTTTTCCATAATCGAAGCTTTTCTTTACATGGCCGTTATTTTGACAATAGTGATAATTTAAGTAGATATATTGGCATTAATGGAATTTACTTTTGTGGAAGGACAGACAAGAAAACTAGGATAAGTTTAATTTACATGAAATCCGGAGACATCGTGTCCAAATTATGTTTTTCAAACCCAACCCATGATGTAGAGTAGATGTAATGGAACCTACAAAGGGCTTATTGTAACGTTTAAAATATTTCCTAAAACATTGATAAATCTCATCTTTCAAACAAGTTCTCACTATTTCGTAATATGACTCTCTCTATAAGGTAACACACAAAAGGAGAGACTTATGTGGTTTTTTGTTTATAAAATAACTAAGTGGCGGAGTGGAGTGGCCCTATTAACAGTGGGGCTGTGGTTCTTAAACTTTAAAGCTACTGTGGAATTAATGTATTGTTAAACATGACAACTACCAAACTACCAGTTGACTTATGTTTTCAGTTTTTTTTTTGTGTGTGCACTAACTTTCACAGAGACAGTGAGATCGATGGATCAATCGATCGAGTAAGCGTGATTTGATTTCTAAAGGTATCTAAGTACAGGTGTTAAAGGTACAATGTTTTTAAATCTTGTACTTATTAAAAAGTGACAGTACTGCTGACAAATCACCTCGCTCTCCTGACCCTAATGTTACGGTAAAACCCACGACCATTTTTTAAAAATACTTGTAAAACCGAAAGGGAAAGGCAATAGAATCGTTCTACATAATTTCTGTTTGAAGTAAGTCTATTAAACAACATTCGCCACGTCCCCCACGAAGCAAAAACAATTAACTTTGTAAATTTCAATAATTTGTCAAGAATGTTAACAAAACCATTCGTTTGAACGCGCCCTAAAATAAAAGTGACAGCATACGTCACGGGTCGACGACATCACGAGATCGTTCTATTTTTGAAACGTTTTGTCAATTGGTTTTATGGATTTTTTTTAATATATTTTTTGCGAATTTCAATTAGAAACTAAGAAAACGTTGATGGTGTTGGGAAAAATTCGTTTCAACACAAAATATTTCCTGTTTATCATGAAGGAAATGCCAAATTACATTTTAATTAAAATGAGACTTATAGTATCAAGGAATTAGGAACGTTATTTTGGTGCTCAACCCACCGTTCATGCCGATCTCGTGGAAAATTTCTGAGTGAGAAAATCAATAAGCTATAATAAAAACGAGCTCGGATTTTATTGAATGGTCGGCGCCTATCATGTCTCTTTGCAATATTATTGCCATTGATTTGTTTTAAAACACTTTTTTTATTTGACATAAAATTGACAAAATTAAGACTGTATCGATTAAAAACGAATGACGGTAAACTGTCAATTCCTTTTTTAAATTTCCACCATCTGCAGCCAGACCCACGCAACAATGACAACGTTTCATACAGCTCGAAATAAGAAATGAGTCTAGTGTTATGAAGATCCATGTAAGAGGTGAACGTATCATCAAATTATCGGGCAACGGCCTTGAACCCGGCCAGTTGAGGCCAATTCGTCGCCGGATGACAACCCCAAAATTGTTCTATTGCGCCATTCCGAGTGTAATGAGTAATGAGAATGGCAATTGGTCTTAAAAAATGAGATCTAAACGAATTTAAATTGATATTTCTGTCGTGGGAGTGCAGTTTTTTAACTTAGGATTAATATTTACTTTAGTAAATTCTGTTTTACTTCATATCGTATAGACAAATTACAAAAACGAATTCTATTTTCAAAGCTACTCGCGTCGCTTGAATAAAAATAAAATTCTTAATTCAAAACCTGTAACATAAATTACATTCAAATTGACATTCCATCAATAAAAGTCTCAATTATTAATTAAATGCTTTACATTACGCAAAGACAACGCGGCATACAGCCTTCACTTACGACGTTTTACCACTGTAGTGGCATCCACGTGTCGCTTTTCGACGGGGTTAATGACATTAACCTGCACTTTGACTTGCCTAGTAATTGTTTGCTTTTTTTATTTATTTAATGACTTGCAAAGTACTGTCAGTTTTGTTTTTATTTTGTGAGAGCCCTAATTTTATGTGAAGAGTTTGAATGCATAAAAAAATTGTTTTATTTCGCATTCAAAACCATTCTAAAACTGTCTGTTGTTATAGGACATGAAGCGGTATAAAATAAACGTGAATCTCGCTAAAATAATGTTCATTCCACGCTGGTCTTCAAAATGAGGCATTTAAAAAAAGGAATTAGTCCTTGCCGATATTACAACAAGGACGTTAATAAGTACAATTCTAATCCAGCTATCACTACTGTTACTCAGGACTACTGCTGACTCTACTATCAGTATTACTGCAAAAGAGTCAGCATAAGCTTGCTCTTACTTTTTTCTCTAAATTGGTTCAAAAGACCACTTTTATACGTCAAAATTAAATCATGTTTTTTATCTAAATGAGTTCGGTGTTTCCTGACCGACTACTCTGAGAAGAAAGACCGAAACAAACTCAGAGGTCGCAGTCTCTTTTAAAGTCCAGACATAATCTTGGTCAGGCCATATGAGGCCATATGGTCTTTTGAGGAAAGAACCACACAGATTTGAGTGGACCCGTCCAGTCAGTTATAAATTCAAATTATATGTCTATAATCAGATAATGTCACAACTAAACGTAAGTCCTTTAACACATCAACATAACCCCAATTTTAACAATTAACACAAATAAACGTAACAAAGAAAAACCCGGTAGGTTAACTGCGGAAAATTATAATTTGGGGCACAAACATTTAAATGCAATTTGGGGCAGTAGATAAATGCATCGATTTTGTAAATATGTTCACTAAAATGTGGGTCGAATGACGCAAAAATGTACTTAAAACTTAACTAATCGAGTTTTTGTCAGTCACTTTACAGTTTTTTTTAAACAGCTACAAGGCCAAAACCAAAGGTACTCATCATAAGCCCAGCCTTTTAACAACTATGTTGGGGTTGGCTTCCAGTCTAACCGGACGCCGCTAAATACCAGTATTTCGTATGGCGCGACTGCCTATCTGAACGCCACAACCCAGATAGTGGATAATACGATACCCGTTAGTTAGACTGGTTGTCAGACCTGTGTAACGGCCAAAACCAAAAGGTACTATCACTTCCAGAAAATATAGTTTTTCTTACTATTCAAGTTCTTCTAACTGAACAGACAGCTGCTCGTCGGCGCAGGTGGAGAACTAAATAACTGCGATTTTGGTCAAATTGACATGTCACCATTTTCGTAACACCCAAATCATACCGCATAGAAATCGCAATTTTCTCTAAACAATATTTTTTTTGTTATTTAGTTCTCCACCTACGCCAACGAGCTGTGCTGCTGGGGAGTTTGTTGCGCCACTTTTACTTCCCAGCTAAAGCACTAGGAAGTGGTGAAGGGTGGGCGTTTTAGGGGAATGTCTTATGTAATTTTGACGTTCAAATGTATCTCAGCCAATTTTTTTTTTCTTTGGCAAATGAGCCGATGTCGACTATTGTGCCAAATCCAGTTTGATTATAACTTTGTTTATTGACATAAGTGACATTAAGTCTTCATTCCATTGACATATGTCATAGTAGACGTAAAATGTAGGTGGATCTCTACATTCGACCTTGAGGTGACCTGAAAATTTTAATAACTCCTAAGTGGTGTCAATTTTAGGCATAGACCAATTAGCGGCACGGTAACCCGCTTTCCTGAATTCACTTTTACTTGGTCTAGTTTTATTTTATGCCTGAACTTGAGCTGTCAGTTTAAAACATATATCACATAACAACACGTCTTTATTTCCCGAAGGGTTAGGCAGAGGAGAAGGGTTAGGTGTACCTATAGTACACCTACATTTAGTCAGTTATGTTTAAGTCCCAAGTATCAGGGGGAGAGCCTGTTGCCATCAACCGGGCTCAAATCCAGACTCCGGGCTGCAACTGTTACTACTCCTACATTTTATCTCTGACGGGTGTTATTTTAACACATATACAAAACCAAGCAAAAAAAAATTGCATAAAAGTGACAGGTGTCAATATTTTTAACTTTTTTTTTGAGTTAATCTTGTTAATACTTCTGCTGAACCCGTTAAAAAAGGTTATCTCAATAATTAATACGCACTTTGCTCCAACAAATTGGACAATGCAAACAAACAAACATAATCAAAATAGATACTATTAATTGCATAACAGTATCGTGATTATAGGACCAATTACATTCGTGCGCGACAAATCATTGTAAGTTGAGTTACTTTAGTTTATGTTAATAGTACCTCATTGAAAAACTTTGCCTTGATGGGAAGAAATATCTGATCTATTTTGTAAATATCTTAGTGTGAAAAATCAAGGTGAAGTGATCTGTCAGTAGTGTCACTGTCAATAACATGATTTCACGGTAAGATTTTGACAGAACAGTTCTATTTCAAAGATTTAAAAAAACAGCGAGAACAATTAAGTTAGAATCTTATTTTTGTAATGTAGAGAATTTAACCTTATCATGCTCTAGAAGACGATTATTAAATAAAAATAGTAAATACCTCTTATAGAATTAGCGGCTTTCTTATCCATGAACATGCCAGATATCGATGAGCCGAACATCCCATCACTACTGCCAGGCGGAGGGGATGTACTGTCCGCCACAGACCCTGAAGTGATATCCATGCCCATTTGGTTGTGCATCCCCGGCTGCACATCCGTATGAGGTTCTCTCTTCAACTGCATACCCTGAGGTAGACCCTGGGACTGGTGCAGCATGGTGGAGGCAGACGAGTGCCCGCCATGCTGGTCGGGAGGCCACTGCGACCCGAACAAATCATGAAACTGATTGCTGTTCATCATTCCAAATTCAATCTTAGAATTTTTCTCCGTCGTGCTTTCTTTTTTCTCTTGAGGCTAAAAACTGTTTTAAGTTATTTTCGGCCAATGAATTTGTGTGCGCGCGAATCGAATTCGCATTGCGGTTAACACTAGTATCACTGTGCGATTTGGTGTTCCAACGGATTGTTAATTTCTCTTCTTTTTTTTAATTTTTAATCGACTATGTCGGTAAGGCAACTGTTTTTGTTTTTTGTGTGTAGCTACACCATCAGAATTTTTCTTCGAAAAAACTATGGCACTCCCAATTTTAATGTTTCTTCAACTTTGTTGACTTTTAATTTTAAGCACCAGATATTTGTGTTTAACTGATAAATATATTCCGGCCAAGCGGTGATGTGAGATTTCTTTTAGCGAAGTTTATTTCAGGTATTAACTTTTTGAAGAGCAACAAATTTTTTGGCATTTTGTCTCCGTGGTTGTGTTTTGTTTTCTTCCTTTTGTCTTAAATAAATATCTACGTAAGGCACTATTACTTTTATTGTAATTATTCACTTGTTCCCTTATTCTACTGGCTTTATATTATCTCTTTATCAATACTTGATAAACACAAAAAATCTGTAAAGAGAAAACCGAAGCAGAAGAAGAATTTATTTGAATTTAAAAATATTGTTTGGGAATTTTTTTAAATGCCAATTTTTTTTTATTGTGAAAAGATTTTAGTTAACCGAACACTGCTGCTCAATTATCTAAAATCCGTTATCCGAATTTACGTGAACCGCAAGATTTAAATTTTAAATAAGTCGTTAGACGCCACTACGTTCCATTTTCCAAAAAAGAAAAATAAAATCTTGTCACTGTTGCACTTGTAGGCACTGTCACTTGTTTTGTGGAAAAATAACAATACGAGATCACCTCACTGCTGGAAAAATTTGTACGTTATTCGTTTGTACTATAAGTTGTTCACAACTCGGCTTCGCGTCGGCAACTGGCAAGTCCAAAGATGTTGACGCCAGAGCGGCCCGAACGTGACTGACGCATTGACGAATCTTCGGCCAGGCTCACGAAAAAATTATATATTTTTTCATTCCGACCGAATAATCAACTTAGCTCATAGCGATAGTTCAGTCGCCCCGGCCGGCGGACTACGATGGGAAAAATTCTCCTTCAATATTCATCTTTAAGGGGAATTTCCTCGAGGGGCGTAAATTAGCACTGTAGTACCTCCCAAATCGCCTAAGAAATGTATGGAAACGTGTGTAATTACTGTGTAATTAAGAGACAAAATTGCCCACCAGTGTGCGAGCGGATCACAAGGCGTTGTTTGCTTGTGTGCGTACGTCGGTGTCGTGTATAGATACAGCGGCGCGCGCACACTTGCTCAGAGGCGTCACAGCAGTTCATTGACCCCGGGACCCAAACAAAGTAGATTTCGGTGAAATGCTGTTGAACTCTAGTTTTGAATGTGGAATCGCTGAGCGATATTACGTCGCCGCCTTTCCTGGCCATTTTTTTTCGCCTACGACTCGAATATTTTTGTTCTTTTTTCAAAACGTACATTCTCCGGCGGTTTTTTTTTACCGTTTTTTCGCGGGTTTTGGTCTCGAATACTGGCAGGCTATAGGAAAATGTTTTTTTGAAATTCGAAATTTAAATTTTTTGCATACTTTTACTAAATTATTGTGCAAAATATTCGCAATTTGGACATCTTTACTGAAAAAATTTTTTAACCAATAAATTTCGTTTTTTTTTTTTTTTGCAATTTTCTGCCAAATAAATTTAAATCTAATAAAATCTACTAAATCAAATTAGATTTTCCCACTAAACAGTTGCTTTGTCAAAACAATACCTGAAGTCCTGTAGTCGATTACTAGTGTTATGTTAACAGGTCAATGACCCAGGAAAAATGTGCCGTCAACCGCAAATATAAATGTAGGCAATTTTGTTTCGTTAGGCGTCTGCAAAGTGTTTTTTGTTTACATTATTTTTCTTTTAAATTATTACGCACTAATAAAAATTGCAAAAAAAAAAGAAAAAAAAATACATAGTCTATGGAAAATATTCTGTCAGATTTAGTAGACAGCTTTTTTAATTACTTCTCCCTAAAACAGTTGCCTAAACTGTGCAAGAATCTTTATCCGTGTAACTGCCAAAAATGACCTTTCGCTATGGTTCAATGACTCCTATACACAGTGGGCTATGATGGGCCATCTTTTGTGAACATAACTTTATTCTACTATTTTATATTTTTACTTGTTATTCTTCAGTTATCAAAGAAGGAAGTCATTTGTTGATAAATGACATTATGTCATTGACATGTTGATTTCTTAAAGGTCAACCTTTTATTTATAGCAAAAGATATTTATTTATAAATAAAAGATTACCAGTTACAAAACGTTACATTTACATAATAGTTATTGAAGAAAAAATATAAATAAACAAATAAAACATTCTTCTAAAAACTTTTACTGTCTAACAAAAACTCGGTTATTATTGATTAACTAACATCCCATATAAGTCACTATTAAGTACCACACCATTAAACTTTACTCTCACTGCTGAGCCACCATTAATCAAAGCGACATTATACAAAAAAAAAAACGATTTCCTACAAACATAATCAAAATCCTTCCCGAGAAAGGTCGGCCATTTTCAAAAAAACCATAGATCACAGAATCAAGTCATAAACCGTGACGAAAAACACAGTAATCTCCGAAATATGAAGAAAAAAATTAAAAGTAAATAACCCTAGAGGGAAGCCGCCGACCTTGTGCTAGAAAGGGACGGGTGATGTGACGTCACGTCGTGCTGTCTCACTCTTACTTACAGGCTAACGACCTATTGATTTCGGACCACGTGCTACGTCGTGCTGTTAAGAGCCCACCGATGGGCCAATGCGTACATATCTATTATAAAAAACCTGACTTCGTGACTTATCTTCCATATAAATAAAAATGAAATACTGTTCGTTTCCTATTTTTTCTTTTAAATTGTTTTATTGCAAGAAAAATTTGAAAACTTGCGCGAAAAAACATCTAATTTAGGAAAAAAATTACGTTCTTTTTGTACAACGTCTGTCGGGTCAGTTACTAAATAAAAGTAATCGTTTTTAATAAAAATATTTGAAGTATTTTGGTTGGTTTCGGGCAAGGGAAGTAAAAACAGGATGTATTGATCAGCTGCTGGCCAGCGTCGCGTCGATGGTTTTATCAACGTTCACGGTACAATCTACTATATTTGTTCCAAGCCCAGCCTTTAGTAGGCTTGGCAGTATTTTTAACTTACATAGACTTGTCAGGGAATGGAGGCGTGGTTTTATAGGTTTAGTTAAAGAAAATACAAAAAAAAAAACATACATCTACTACACTAATATGATAAAGAGAAATTTTATTTTATTTAATTAGTATTTTTGTTTCTATGGTAAACTAAAAAACTACTGGAACGATTTTCAAAATTCTTTCACCTGGATAATGCTATATTATCACTGAGTAGCATAGCGTACGCCTTCTTCTCATGGGGATAGGCAGTAACTACAGAACGCCACCTGCCCTTACATACTCCTTACTCATGTCCGATTTATGTCTCACAGACTTTTTTAGATACAATATTAACATAGTTAATTGATTCAGGCGTGACTTCGCGGAAATATTCCTAAAGAGTCATAAAAAACCCTGTAAGAAATCGACACGTGTTCGCGAACCCGAACACGGCGTGTTGCCACGCCGAGCGCCGAACGCAGAGACTGCGCTCGGGTTTAGTCAATCGTCATCCTGAGGATGCCTCGTTCAGAGGTGAAACACGTGTCGATTTCTTACAGGGTTTTGTATGACTCTTTGGGAATAGTTAAGCGGAATAGGTTACTAAATATATCTACGTCTATTGTATTTTACAATATTTACACTTAAGTCATTTTGTCATAAATGAGAAATCTTTACATTGTTCAAAGTGTTAACAGCTGAAATTGCCTTCAAAGTCTTAAAACTATGGACTAGTACGCAACCAAAAGATAGGATTGTTTGTAAAAAAACCTGTTAAAATAGTTCAAATTAAAATTACTCTTGTTATTTCACACAACTAAAACTAGCCTATGGTACTTGGTTGGGCACTTTTCCAACCCCCAAATGAGAATTTTCCTGACAACCGAATTCAATTTGTACTATTTGCGCAATCTCATCGATCGTTGGCATTCGCAGGCTGTAGTACCTTTTAAATTCTGTAGCTCTAGTCTCTACATTGGCTACGAAACATCTCGGAAAAACACATAACCCTCCTCTTTTGGCTTCGCCGCAGTCGGTTAAAAAGTAAAAAATTTATGAACTTTTTAAAGGCTGGGCCTATTTTGAAAAACATTTGACTTTATTCTTCCCTCTAATAAATCAAATATCCTATGGTTTAGCCAAAAAAATCGTATTCTTTCTCTTCAAATATAAAATACTAGCTGCGCCCCACAGTTTCACCCGCATAACTCTCGATCCAGTAAGAATATCGGGATAAAAAGTATCCTAGGTCCTAACCCAGGTCATGATCTACCCATGTACCAAATTTCATTCAAATCCGTCAAGCCGTTTCAGCGTGAAATCGTAACAAATAAACATACAAAAAATCAAACCTTTTCTATTCTTTATTTATAAAAAAAGATATAAAAATAGATTGTGTTCAGTGCACACAATACGATTAAAACAATGTTTTTTTTTTGTAACTCAATTTTTATTAAAATCTATATTCTAAAAGATATTTATAAATTGAATTAATCATTTTAAATCCCCACATTAACTAAATATAAACTTGATAATTTATTAACAGTTTTCCTACCCACGCATCATGTCAATCCAATCTGGGGAATTGGGTTGCAACGGTGAGCGTAAAATAAGGTCGAAAATAATGTCACTGGCAATGCCCTAGTAAACTATTGTAACTGGTAACCTCGTTGGTTTAAAAATATTACGTTCGATTTTCAAACTGTCTTTGAGAAAATAGATTTTACAACAAGTTTCAAACATACAACGACGTAGTTTGCTGCCTGATTTGAATTTTGAATTGGTTCCATTCTTAATTTGACATTTGAAGCACCGAAATTTACTTGAAGGGGTAGAATCAGTTTCAGTAAAAAAAAATTGTACTGACTAACTCGCAAAATGATAGTTATCTCAAGAAAAAGCCTGAAAAATCTACGACCTACAACTATCATTAAGTAAATTGTAGACATGAACCCAAATATCTGTGTATTTTTACTAAGTTGACGAAAAGATACAACATTTGAGACGTTAAAATGCTGTAACTTTTCATGCTAATGTTATAACTTAGAGACTGCCAATATTATTCAATCAAGAAAGTGTGAATCACATATACGTGCTAATTTATACTTTTAAGAAAAATACAAATTATACGAATTTAAAATCACAGTAATTCCATGTAACTAATACATGAAATTTTTGTGCAACCAAATATAATTTAGGGTATACTTAGATAAATGAATAGATAAATCGTTAATTTGGTGCACACAAAAGACATAGCACAGCATACAAAAGCACGATTAAATAATAACAAATTACATTAATATTAAGAAAAAAAACAAAACATATTTTGAAGACACTATTGGATGACACAGTTAAATAACGAACATAAAAAGTGCGGTGTGTATGCGTCTCAAGATTTTACCAAATGGGAGTTCAGCTCAGCTTGACTGTGTCAGGCAAATATACCTGACGCTGACATTCTTCTGAATCCCTGCAGTGACATACTTAGTTCATATTTTTATGATTTTTATTTTTAGAACGCTTTTCATTAGCTGTAGGGGATTTTATTGTTCAAGTTCAAACTGTTGTAAGTTGTAACTGCAGTTATGTGGTTTTAATGCACAATTGACTATACCTTTCCTTGGTTTTACCTTTCAATCTGAATAATAATAAATCTGATAAAAGCTTTTTAATCGTCTCAGGCCGAGATCTATGAACATTCTATTCTATTCCATTTTTTGTTATGGCAAGAAAAGCTGACGTCGACCATTCTGCCAATGTCTAAGTGAATTGGAAAAGCAAGTGTGTATTGCTAAAAATGCAAAAATAAATGATAAAATCCTCGATGATACAATTGAACTTATTGTAGATCCTGTAGGATTAGTATAGGACTGAAAATCTATGAACGTTACTTAACTAGAGTTATTCCTGTCCCTGTCTCACAACTGTCAAACTGCAAGTGCAAGTAAGAGACGGGAACATGTCATAGTCAAAGCAAATCGAAGATCTATAAGTATGTAAGACTTTGAGTTTTCCCTTTTTCTTTTTTTTTTTGGACATGCTGAAGCTTATAGTTTAATTTTACCAAGGTTTAGGCATAGTTTTCTCATAATATTTAACAAAACATACGAAAAAAGAAACATTTAAAGCGCCACCGTTGTCTTCCTGCCCAATAAAGCGCTCTGAAAGTCATTTAAAGGTCGAGTGTGGAACAAGCTACTTGGTTGAGTAATTTTTGGTATCTTCAACGGAAAAGGACATGAGCCTACCTACGTGCGTTTTGTCATATATTACTCAATCGGAACGTATCAAACACACCACGAAATAATAATCAGAGCTTTGACTCCCGTTTTTTGACAGCTGTCAAACGTTACCTGTAGTGCTTTCAATAATTTTGATCTCCGATTTTAGATTAATGTCAAAATCTAAATGTTGCTGGTAGGTTGGTGCTTGGAAGGCTATCAGAGACAAAATAACTGTGAAAGGATGTCATTCTTTGACAGTTGTATGACATGAGGAAATTGACGTAGTGTAGCATTTTGTTTCCGCGAATTTACATAATTACGTGAAGGTATTATAACATGGTATTCTCGTATAATATCGCAAATAGTGGCCAGGGCAATGACATCATATCGTGTGTATAATGTAATTTTTATAATAAATTATTACTTTAGTTAATAAGTTTGTAATGTACACGTAGTTTTATATTGTGTCTGGGGAATTTTTAGTTTGTCTTTGACTGATGGACTCAACAAGTAATTATTACGTATTCAATA
Organism: Agrochola lota; assembly: GCA_947364205.1. Classification (NCBI taxonomy): domain Eukaryota; kingdom Metazoa; phylum Arthropoda; class Insecta; order Lepidoptera; family Noctuidae; genus Agrochola; species Agrochola lota. The sequence continues at coordinate 8,161,739 of OX376245.1, read as the reverse complement.
TTTGATTGCATACTAGCATTTATCATCCGGTTTTCCTCTATATGCATTTCCGGTAAATGCTTGCATATCCTTAGGGCACGTCTTTTCTACCATTACTGATATGCAATGGTAACACCATGAAACATGAGGCTCTAAGGGCTAGTGAAAATCTTAGGGTTCATTCGATTTATTGAGTCTGGTCAAAGCACTCGGGTCGGTGCATTTCATTCATTCATTCATTCATTGCATAACCTGCATTCATTTTAGTAAAACTTGCATGCTCATTTTGTCAGTTAAACATGTACATCTTTTTTATAGTTAATTATGCCTCATTTTGACACAGAGAGAGAGAGAGTTATTCTTTTTTTGTTTGTTTTTTTAGATACAGGCAAAAAAAAATTGTCAATTGTAAAAATATACATATATCAATACTTTCGTTTTGGACCATGCATCTGTAATTTACCCACTGTGTCAAAAAAAAAATCGCAAACGGAAAACCGCAGTTCCAAAATTCAAATCGAAAACTGTAAATTGCTGACTACATAAAGCAGGAAAGAATTTCAAATTAACCAATTCCGGATTTAAAAACGATGAGAATTACAAATTTTGAACCAGATTCGGTACGTTCGTTGAACTATGGGAGGTTTTAGGAAGCTTTTTTCATGTCTATAGCTTCTACTTTAAAAGAAAATGTGTGAAAATGAAAATCTAGTTTTTACCAGAAATCAACGAAGAATAACAACTGACAGCTAAATACACTCAGTATATCTATTTATACTGTCGATTCCCATCCGAAACACGTTTACTTACTTATACCTAATTATGGCTAACTTAGATTTCCAGGTCTACGTGTTTCTGCATGTGAAATTGGTGAACCAAAACACAGCAGAAATTCGGAACGACCTTTACAAAAAATCAAGCGAAAAAAATACAGTTCCTAATTCGAAATTCAAATTGTCGTGACCATAGACTAATTCACCCCCTACCAACCTATCCGGGGTTCAACGTCACGGCTGGGGTCAATAAGTTCACACAGTTCGCAGGTCAATAAACGACCTAAGTGACACACTATTTCAAATTCTCGTGTTCGAATTTTGTCGTGTTTTTCCCGAAGATTTACGGAAACTTTTCTTTTTTTGAAATGTCGCTGTAACATGTTCCTGCGTGCTTACTTTACAAATACCATCCCCAGTAACTCGCGAAGGAGTAGGCGGAGATCTTAGTACACCCATAATTCGTTCCAGTTATGTTATCAGTTCCATTTTAGTGTGATAAAGGTAGACTCCAGGCAGCTACTGATAACTTCACGATGGAAAAACCCAATTACACTTTGAACGAACTAAGAATCGAACCCAAGACTGCTGAGCAGTCGCGCCAGCTGCTTCTAGACCAACGAGACATCCATGGCTGCTTATATGAATACCTAATTATTTACACATTATATAAAGCAGTTTCGTAATTACATGACTTGCATCGCCACAGCCATAACCAATGAAGATAGAAACATGAAATTGGGAAATAATAATTATGTTCCTCAAAAATAACCCCCCATATGAGGGAGCATCGACTCAATAATATTATCACTTTTATCATATTGATGTAGTCACAATGTTCAGTGTTGCTATGCCAAGCGTTATCTTAAACCACGCGGCAAAATTGCAAAAAAAACTTCGATTAAAATTGATAAACTTCACAATCCTTCCTTAGCAACAGGCAGACCTTTGACTAAGAATATCCCACCCAAACATTTGCACCAAACATTTGACCCAACTCTCAACTCAGATCTCTTGGGTCAGAAGTTGGCGCCCCCCAAAAATTTAAAAAAAGAAAACGGAAAACGGACTTCCTGCTATCCGCCAATCCCGGTCGAAGGAACATCAATCTGTTTAACAAATCGCCAATCGATATCGCGCCGCGTTATCGCTACGTTTTCGGTTCGTCGCTCGGGCAACGAACCCCGAAATTCGCGAGTTCATTGCCTCGTCTAGCTTCGGCCTAACGTTCTACGTTTGAATCGCGATGCATTCGCCAATTCTATTGGATGGAATTTGAAATTTTTGTTCGGCGTTTCGAATTTGGATTTCGAATAATTGAGTGGAAGTTTGGAAGTTGACATTTTACGGTTTTCTGCGGAGTTTGGCTTTGTATTTTATTTATTTCGTACAAGTTTTCTAGTAATGAATGCAGTTTTTGACCATCCATAAAGCTAAATCCTTTGGGGTGTTAAAAGAGTCTAAGCTAAGTTTTAAAATATAACGTATTTGCCAAAAAAGAACGAGATTGACAACAAGAGTTTGTCAGCAAAAAACCGCCCATTATGAGACAGGCGTTGCTACGTTCAGATAAAAAATTAAAATGGTAGGCATTTTGAATTCTAGTGCACCAGACGTACACTCTACTCATACTTAACCTTTATCGATACATCAGCAGACTTTCTTTATCAAAATTGTCAAAACAACAATAACTGAATTGAGGCCGTAGACAAGAAATAACATTTTAATTTTAGGCTGCAGACAATCAGATACCAAGTACAAAAGAAAAGAAAAAAATTCGCAGTAAACCAAAACTAACATTGAAAAATTTTATACAAACAATTTTAACCCGGTTTTTCGTAATTCGAACGTCATGTGATAGTGATTATGGAATCATCAAACATGGCGGTGTTTTGCGTAACTTTTTTGAAAAACGAACGACATACTTTTTTTTTTAAGAAATCTATTTTTAGTAATGAAAATAATGTCACTGACAAATGACAGGCGATAGAATATGATGACAACCTTTTTTACATTGGTTTTTTTTTATATTGAAGGAAAGCAGCAGCTATTCATCCATAAACTCCGTGTGGTGGATTTTGTTTTATCTCAGTACAAGCCGTACACTAGCAAACTAGTAAAAAGCCTAAGTTACTACTTATAACATCAGCTATCTGCCCGTCTCAATCGGTCTAGGCGTTTCGGAAATTAGCTTGAACAAACAGACAGACATATAGACAAAAAAAAAAAGTTTTTTTCTTAAAAGTACCGTTTATATCGTATATGTATTTAATAAAAAGCTGTTATTTTGAGATTACAAACAGACACTTCAATTTTATTTATTTGTATGTATATATAAATGATTACCTCTATCTGTTACTATACAAGTAAACAAAATCAAAAATATGAAAAAAAATGTTTTATGAAGAAAATTTTTCTATCAATGAACCACAAGAGGTTGAATTGAATGATTGATAAAACAATTTTAAAACAGATTTTCTTCCAAAACATACAGTTTGATAAACTAGGTTTATGTAACGAGCTTCGGTAGACATTTTGTCATGTTTACACTACGGGTAGTAAAAAGAACGACCTAGTATAAAAATCTCATGCGCCGCAAAATTTTTAGATTTACTAGATGTCAGCCAGCATAGTTATTCACAACCTGCTGGCGAGGAAGAAATCAAAGCAACTGCCTCTAGGCTTTGATTTTTCCTCGCCAATGGTGGATCTCAATAACAGCTCTCTCATTTTCAATTATACCTATAACAAATTGACACAAAATATGTAACAATGAAATGGAGCACTTCATGAGATTTGATACAAGAAATTCGATCACCTATCGTGCTCGGAAATTTTTGGTAGAAAATTGAAGCAACAACAAGAACATTCAAATTCTTCATCAATTAAAAGACCTGAAGACCTGACAATTTTATGAAATTGTTGCAAAAAAAAAACTGATACAAGAAATTCGATCACCTATCGTGCTCTGAAATTTCTGGTAGAAAATTGAAGCAACAACAAGAACATTCCAATTCTTCGTCAATAAAAAGACCTGAAGACCTGACAATTTTATGAAATTGTTGCAAAAAAAAACTGATACAAGAAATTCGATCAACTATCGTGCTCGGAAATTTTTGGTAGAACATTGAAGCAACAACAAGAACATTCAAATTCTTCATCAATAAAAAGACCTGAAGACCTGACAATTATATTAAATTGTTGCAAAAAAAAAAACTGTCCGATATGCTTCCGTGCCGAATCGAACAACAATCAATGTTATCAAAAGAGTCCTTTAAAGGCTGACTGGCCTCGTTGGTCAAGTGGTTGCAAGCGGTATTGCTGAGAATGAAGTCTGGGCTTGGATTCTCGGGTCGGGCAAAATGTTATTGCGTTTTTCCATCTGAAATTTCTCAGAGTCTGGATTTACCCCTATTACATAGAACTTAAACATAACTGGCGAAATGTGGGTGTACTATTCGTATACCTCTGCCAAACCCTTTGGAGATTCAGGCGTGATGTTATGTTATGTCCTCTAAAGGCGGTTGCCAAATACAAAACCCGAAAAAAAATCAGTTTAGATCAAATAGATGACCGCCATTCTTCCGACAGCTATTTACCGTCGGGGACTAGGCAAATCAGTAATTGAAAATGTGTAATTTTCGATACAACAGCCTGTCGAATGGTTATGAATAGCTATGCTGTTCTTTGCTATAATCCAGTTGATAGATGTCTTTCCAAACCCAACGGGACTGATTTTATTCTTGGAACGCTCTAGAATTTGCCATAGAGGATAAAACATTCAAAGAGTTTAACTTCCGCGTCTTATTTTTTACGAAGTATTTAAATTTAGAAACGTCCATATCTGGACACTTAGACCTTCGAGCTACGAATGGTCATGAAATATCACCAAAATCATCACACGATAACAGATTGATGACGATCGCAGAACGTAAATTAAGACGAATCTAACGACGCCTCATAAGTTAAAATCCATCAAGCCGTTTAGGCTACAAAGCTTACCAAAGAAATATACATACATACATTCTCTCGAAAAACTGTACCCTCCTTCTGGGGCAGTCGGGTAATAAAAGAAGACTGACGTTCTTTTGATATCCTAGCTATCTTTTATGACCGAAAAAAGGGTGTGTCCTATTTCATTCTCAGTTATGAAACGGGCATCATATAAAACGTCCTGGAACTAGATAAAGAGCTTATATATCAAGATTATAATAGCCAGTTACAGCAATCTATATAGCAAAGCATTATACTATGAAAATCAGGTTTCCTCCTGGACTGCCGAGGTCAGGCGTCAGTTGCTCTGAGTAAAACCTATAAGGCAGTTGGCAGTTACACGCCATGCCTTAGATAAGTGCTGGTTCAAGATTAAAAAAAAAAGATTGGAATTAAACGTAAAAAAATGGAATGGCTTTTTGGTTTTTGAATTACGAATTGTTACGCCACAATTTTTTAAATTGGTTTATGTTTTTTTTCTGCGAAAAGAATGGCTGCCATGATAGTGCAAAAAAACGCATGTTCCAAAACTTTTCCATAACTTCTGCTAAAATCATCCTGCCTATCCTTCCCAGATTAAATAAGACAACACAGATAACACACCTCCTTAGCAACACACCCATACTCGAAAAAAGAACGAAAAAATCACAAAAATGCGACCGGGAAGTCACTACAGGGCGATAAGACCGGCCGGTTCCTTGCCTGCCCACGTGGTGGGTCAACGCCTGCCCCACTGCGCAGGCGGGTCGGTGAACCGAACGCGCCTCACGCGCACAAGCACATACAACCATTTTCATACTCAGCGCGAACACACACGGGATTCTCCAGCATGTTTACGCGAGCATCTCACTCACACACACAACTCCTGTAGTTATGAACTTATACGCGCGTAAACTCACGCGCACATTCGTGTTATGGGCGTCAACGGACAGGTGACTAATTGTATGTACCTTGTTTCGAAGCCTTTTTTTACGGTAGAGTAAGGTTGGCATTGTTTTGAAAGATCATCTTGGATCGTTGAAAGAGTTTAGCTACCAAGATGTGCAAAAAAAAATTTGGCACTGAAATTGTTAAGAGGGAAGATATTATACTGCTATCCCTTATCCCTCTCTCGACGAATGAAATCACAAAGTAATATGATCAATTCTCACAAAAAAATCTTTAAGAAATAATTGAAGCAAACAAAAAACTAAAAATATTACAAAAATAAAGAATTTTCGCAACTAGCAACCCTATCTTAAGTTGGAACACCTCAGACAGACATTATTTTGGCGCGCAATATGTCCTTCAACTAATGACATCACGTATTCTAAATTTAAAAACGCGTCATTAAAACGGCCTAACAGAAAATAGGTGTTTTCCATTGAAGGTCGGAACGAATCGAATCGCCACACTGTTTGGTGATTATACCTAATAATGGCCATAGAATCTTCAAGAAATTTATGAAAAGAATAGGATGGAGGTGACGTTAAGCCGTTGGTCCCGGCTGTCATTTGTGGTTCTTTGACAGTAGTTACGGGTAGTCAGAAGCCCGAAGGTCTCACATCCAGTCTTACCATTTGGTATCGTGTTACCCAGTAATTGGGTTGTGGAGGTCAGAGAGGCACTCGCTCCTTGTAAAATCTGGAATCCTATCTAAAAGCATCAAAAGAGTACATAATAATATAGTCATAAGTCTAGAGCTCGAAACCAAGACACACACCTCTGACTTTTCGGATTCATGTGCGTATAGTATAATTATCACTTGCTTCAAAAACGGGCAAGGAAAACATCGTGAGGAATCCGGCATTCCTGACAGATGTTTCTCGACGGCAAGTGAAGCCAAGTTAGAGGCCCATGGGCGTCATAAAACTGACACCATGTTAGTCACTAACCACACGGAAACAACAGTACATAGTACGACCGGCGAGATGATCGCAATAGGCCCAGTATTAATCTAATAAAAGCTGAATTAATTGTATTTTATAACCTTAATTGAGACTGTGGAAATACTTATGAGACATACACAAAAACTTATTAATAAAGGTTCATAGTAGCAAAAAATATTCATCAATAGAAAAAAATGTTTTTGAAAAATACCTACCATATATTTTTATTTTTTTCGCTTTCTACTATATTTTTACAAGCAGTCGCTTCGAAAATAGTATATTTGATATTAAAAAAGTTGGTAACCCTAACCCCGCTACCAATCTTACTGGCTGGCAAAAAAAAACAGTTTTTAACACACGGGAAGAGATATTTTCGTATAGGTCGTGCGGACACGAGAGAAGATGACACAAGATTCGACTTTTAAGGAAATCCAATTATAATCTAAGTACTAGGAAATAGCAAAAAAAAAACTGAGTCATCTTCCAGCTATTTTCTATGAGATCATTAGGCTAAAATATAACTGTGATCGATTAGGATCACCTATTTGATCGATCGATCGATAAAAACATAAATCTACATAAACTTTGTGGTTGAACATGGTTCCCCACCCACCACACCCATAAACAGAAAGTAAACAGTACCCAGAGAAATGATGAAAATATTGGAAGAATGATGAAAGAGTCTATGTTACATACAGGGGTTAAAAGCCTAGCGGGGTAAAAACACGGGGACACCCATGTTCTTGGAGAAAAAGAGGCATTTAGAACGCGGTGTGGTCACGGTGACTCATGCTTGTTAGCAGATTTTCTTACCTGGGCAAACATGCAGCAAGCCCTAATAGAAAATGGTAAACCTTACCAATAGACATCAACAAGATGAAAGTTGAACAAAAGGTCTCATAATTAGTCAGTACCTGGTCGACCGAGCTCTGATCGGGTGAAAATAGAGAATGCTCATTTAATAGTATAGGATAGTACATACTAATTCCATGTACCTATAGTACTTACTAATTCCATGCCGTCATTATAGTAGGTACTTACTAATTCCATGTTACGATGTTATGACATGGTAAGGTAGCCATCTTGTTCTAAACTTTGGGCGACCGAGCTCTGCTCGAGTGAAAATACGGAGAAAACGAATTTTCCCAGATATAAGACCTAGCTAGATCGATATTTCGCCCCCGTAAACCCTTACATTGGAACTTTCATCGAAATCGTTAGAGCCGTTTTCGAGAACCTGATTATAAATATACAAATATTGCTCATTTAATGATATACCATTTAATTTCGACTTCTATCCCTATGATTTCCTCCTATGACCACTTTTGTACAATCGATAGGTTCACATTTGACCAATATCTAACTTGATGGTCTTCTTTTTCATGTGCTTGGTGACTAACCTGATATCAGAGTTTTTATGCCGCCCATGGGCCTCCGACTTGGCTTCACATGCCGTCAAGAAATATCTCTCAGGCATGTCAGTTTCCATACGATGTTTTCCTTCACGGTTTTTGAAGCAAGTGATAATTATACAATACGCACCATGAGTCCGAAAAGTCAGGTGCGTGTCTTGGGTTTAAACTCGAGATCTATGACTTGGCAGTCCGAAGGTCACACCACTAGGCTATCACTGCTAATGACGATTAAAATTGATGGTTAGCGAAGTTGTAGTTGACGATGGTGCACGCTTGCCTTGAGGTGGTTAACTCTTCCCTCTCAACTATATTTCAAAAGAAGGGGGAAAAATCTGTCAGATTCGGTATGACAGCTGTAGCAAGTTCAATGCTCTGACACCTGTTCTAATTGTGACAACATCCTTACAAATATTGCGTCGTTAGTTGAAACATGCTTTGGGAAAAGCCCATATTCAGTATTAAGCATTTCTGATTTAAATTATATGTGAATCACAGTCTCAGGTATTATCATCATCTGATTAGATTTTTGCCAACTATTGTGGGGTCGATTTCCAGTCTAAACGGCAGCTGAATACCAGTATTTTACATGGAGCGACTGCCTATCTGACCTCCACAACTTAGTTACTGGGTAACACGATACCCCTTGGTAAGACTGCTCGTCAGACTTTCGGACTTCCGACGACCCGTAAAAACTGTTAAAGATCTACAAATGACAGCCAGAACCAACGGCTTAATAATGTGCTTTCCGAGGCAAGGAGGGGTCTTGGCATGTAAAGATGGTCAACCATCTACGGACCAAACGCGGCAAGCGTAGCTTAACCTACTCGATCGGCTGTTATTACTTAGGCACAAGCCCCTCGGTCAAAAACCCTATTCAATTTCGTAACATGGCGAAATATGGGTCTACTATGTTCACATTTGCCTATCCCTTAACTAAAAATACAAGCGTGATATTAAGGTATTCAAGCATATGAAATAGACTAATAAAAACAGGAACCAGAACCTTTTTTAAGCACTACAACCTTTTTTAATTTAGCCTTTTCTAGCCTCCCTAAGCCATAAGCTTTACGTTAAAAAATGTCCTCCATTCCGAACAATTTCGGTCAATTTACCCTTTTAACGACCACCACTGACACATTAGGTGCCTGCATTAAGTTTATAGGGGTCTGTTACCTATTGGAGGTCGTTTACCCTAGAGGGCATTGCGTCTGAGGGTGGTAGGCCTCTAACAAAAACATGACGCGAGAGTATTGAACTGAGGAGTACCTAATGATATATGGGTAACGCCTTTTCTCTTGTTGGCTGGGTTTTGGGACTTGGGTTATGTGAAAGGGTAGTTGGATGCTGGAGTAGGAGGGATGTGGCTTTGCTTCCGAGGTCAGACAAAAAATAATTATATTTTCTTTTGAATTTAAAAAATAGATTGTTCTGGCAAGGGTGGTGATAAGCGATTATAACTAGAAGTTCTCGACAAAAATGAATCAAAATATACGCTTCTTGTGATAATCTAATTCTAGTCTTCCTAACATTGCTGGAAGAATCTGAATAATCCCTACATTTTCTGATTTTTTTAAAATTAATAGACAACATTACGAATCTACTATAAAATAGAAACTCTAATAAAAAATATTGCGTCTCACATACTCTATTTTTAAAACGATACGAAAGAAAACAGAATCATACATAACATAGAACTATTTAAAATTGACATAGATTCGGCAAAACTCGGCTTTTTTCGGCGGTCGTCGGCCGTACAATGAACTTTTCTGGGTAGTACTGACCTATACCTACCTAGTGATTGCTCCGTAGAGAGTTTATCCTATTGAAATGATATCATACTCAATACTAGCTTGAACACCTAATGCTGGACTTTGATGGGTATTAGGAAAAGACAAAGCTATTTTTGTCTATGACTAGCCTATGTGACAGTGACAGGTGACAGTCCACCTTAAGAAAAATGGGCCCACCTTTACAGGCTTTGTAACATCTTAGAAATGAAATATCTCATGTACGCACGGCTACACATCAAGCTATACATTCCCAGTATAAGCTGACCTCACATTTGTACGGAAATCCTAAACAATGCGAGATCAGCATAAACTGGAAATGTAATGGTTGATGTGTAGCCCGTGTGTACCTGCTGTAATGGTGGTTTTCATGAAAATTCACGCCACTTTGACAAGAGGACAATGAATCTAAAATATATGACTACTTTATCATTCGTTTCATTCATTCGTTCATCACGACTAAAGAAAATGTATGCGCTTTGACACTTTTGACAGGAGCCCGAACTTGACATCTCAATGCTGCCACCTAGTGAACGTCATTTCAGAAAACTCTCAGGATACCGGACACCCATACTCTTCAAACAGAGAAACTTAAATGCTAACCAATTGCCCTGCAGTCTTCGAAATTCAAACGATGAGTACGAAATTATTAAAAAATAAAAATTCAAATTTGATCGCGTTCGAAATGTATGCGGTCATTTTAAATCCTAACTGTCTACCAACCTACAAGTACATAGATAATCTATGTAGCTACCAATCTAAGAAAACTAATTTGTCTCTGTCCCTATTGACTGTAGTCTACATTATTCCGTCCACCATCCCATTTTAGTAAATCGTGTGAAACTTTGAACCAATGACCGTTAGGTTAACGTACGGTGTCAACGGACGACCTTCGTAGTTTGGCCTTGGTGTGGGTTCGAATCCCTGTGACGTCACAAGGGGTGAATGTATGGTTTGAACCCGGATGGTTCAAATTGTAGAGTTCATGACTTTGTAGGTGGGGGTGAAGGTGTAATGTAATTATTGTATGTGTATGGGGGTGTTTTAAAATAGCCTTTGGGAGTGAGGGTACTAAGTTCGTAGGGTGCACTGGCCATTCAGAATTCTCTAACTCAGTTTAGCACAGCTACTTAAAATTGAGCAGCGTTTAAGAATTTGCCTTCAGTAAGTTCAATTAACTCTGTACAGATCATTTGTCTTGCTATGACTGTTTTCACGATACACGTCATTTTGCTCAATACAACTTCTATTAGGCATCGTGTTTAAGGAAAACACTTTAAATGACACGGCACTGTAATACAAATTAAACTTTGCGGTTCATGGTGGCGCTGTACGTCAAGGAATTTTGACAGGAATGTGTCAAAATCAATAGATTTTAAATTAGTACCATATTTTGCCGCTTGCACTGGTAGATGGTAATGGGTATTATGCGTTTTAGGTAAAGTGACTGAGGACACAAGTCATTATACTGGCTTTAGACATACTATTGCTTTACCAAACAATAATGGAAGCAACAAATACAGTCACATAGACAAAATCTACTGTAAAAACAGTGACGCTTTTTTTTTAATCCACTTTTGGGAAGCTCTTTGCATCTCACCTGATGGTAAGTGATGATCAGGCCGAAGGTGGAAGCGAGCTTCACCCGGATTCCTCAACCACAGATGAAATGGCTATCTTACTTCTAACTGCTGAAACACAACAATGCTGAATAACATTGTTGTTATGGCGACAGACTTAGATAAGATGGTGGTAGCTAGCCAAGCGGACTTAGATCAAGCACCAACCAAATAATATAACCAATTCCTCTTCTTCTCCTTTTTCTTTTCGAGTCGATGGTAAATTATTACGTAAATGAGTGCCATTATGAGGCATGCTGTTCTGTAAAATCCACATAGAACCTCACTCTAGTGACAGCACACAATTCGAAAGCGAACTCATTTGTTTTTTAAGTATCGCGGATTAAAATCTCGACCTCATTCGAATTTCGAAATGATGTCTAGTCTATGGGATCTCCTAGTACTGTTTTGACATAAGATTTCTTTTCTACCAGTGACAAACAAAATTGTTTTTGTCTCTGGTCTGTGCACTGTCATATCGTGGTGTGTCATAGAAAATATGGTTTAAGGTCAATGACTTATTATAGCATTACGCCATCTTGTGCCATAATGCTAACTCATACTTATCTGTATGTACTTTAGTAATCTTTTACTTTAATTTTCAGACTATCATCGGTAGATAAGAAATTATTTGTTTGATTATTCGACATTTCTCCATAGTTCGTGATAAAGTGTAAGTATTTTTTTTGGATAGTCAAATATTGATTGATACACTACAAAAAAAATATATTTATATTTAGGGTTCCGCAGGGTCCCAAACGGACCCCTCTGTTACTAAGCTTCCACTGTCCGTCCGTCTGTCTGTCACCGGGCTGTATCTCATGAACCGTAATAGGAAGACAGTTGAAAATTTCAAATATTGTGTATTTTAATTCCCGCTATAACAACAAATAATAAAAAATGTATAAACTTAATAAAGGGGGCCATGCAAGAAAGTCGAATGCGGGTCCAACTTACAATTGACCGGTTTTTTAATGCCAAATCTGCGCATTCACTTGTCTAAAAAGTTAAATAGTTTACTTTCCAGTTACCAACTATTAATTTGCACACTTACAAGCTCTGCTGTGCAAGGTTGGATTCCAAGGTCACGCAAAAGTACTATGGAATTTTCTGTCAAAAATCATAAGTGTCAAACTGACACCAATTTTTTTTTTTTTAAACGAAAAATGAGATATACATCCGTACACCACAAATCAAAACCCAAGTTAACAAAAATCGTTACAACAGTCCCCCAAAAACTTGAGGACTTCCTTAAACCGACCGGAGTTATCAACTCTACCCAGGTCAATGTACCCGGCCAGGTTGAACGCGCGAATTTACCAACCCATGTAAATAATGCTGTTGGTTTCAACCGTACATTGTTGACATAGGTTATAAAAACGAGATGGAAGTTTTATGGAGCTAAAATGGTGATGGGACCTAGCAACAGGCCGTGGAACTGGAAATGTGTCTGTAAATCAGTGAGTTAGTCTGCTAGTGGCGTTAGAATTACAAAATTACTGGAATTATAATACCAGCCTGTTACTGTCCCATTGCAGGGCAAAGGCCTCTTTTCATACTGAGAAGGCACGAGCATTGATCACCACACTTGCTCAAAATGGGTTGGTGATTTCAGATTTATATTAACTACTAGCGGCGGCCCGTGGTTTCATGCATTCCGAGGGAATATCGGGGTAAGGAGTATCCTATGTCCTAAACCAGGTTATGGTCTACCCATGTGCCAAATTTCCAATCCGTTCAGCCGTTTTAGTGTGAAAGCGTAACAAAAAAACATACAAAAATCAAATCTTTTCTCTTTTCATTATAATATAATATATTAGTTTAGATAAGTCCAGGTTTCCTCACAAAGTTTTACCTTCACCGATCTTAATAATGTCCAAGATGAACTGAAATCCTTTTGATGAAATTTGGTGAAGAGTATATTTTGTATTTTTTCAGAATGAAACGTCACTTTCAAAGTTTTTAAGGCCTGATAGAAGACTTGTTATTTATGGCAAAACTGTTGTTTTGCGAACTGAGAATCGAACTCGTGACCTCTGCAAATACTTTTATTTCTATAATCATATAAACTTTTTTAGTAAAAAGATAGGCACTGACATAAGACGTAATATGAAAGCCAAATATTTTGGTCTGGCCACCAAAATAGAGGTCATTCAACCCGCGTCGGCAATCACCGCGCTGAAAACTGACGAATCACTCAGTCTTGTCTATTACTATGTTAGTTTAAAAACTAACATAATACCACATAGGGGTTGCCAGAGGTAGGTCGATACATCCTTATTTCATCAGTTACGTTGAAGTCCCATGTTATAAATTGGCGACGCTATTACCATTATTTTGGGCATCAATAACACTTTGCCCAACCCAGAATTGAAACCAGGACCCCATGAACAGTAGTCTCACTTACGACCACAACAGGAAAGAAGGCTACTGCCTCTAGTCGATAAATATGTACCATCGAAGAAGTTCATATCTATGCACCGTAAGGACTATTTCTGCTTGCAGTGCTCGGCCGCCATAGAACCGGGGCGGTAACAGATGTGGTCATCGCGTTCACGGGATTTTGTTTTCAAATTGCTTAGATATGAAATTCTTCGATGGTACGTATATAAGGGTTGATTCCCCATTCAATATCAACACTATTTTATTTTCTGCAAACCGAAAAATATTTCCTAAACAAAATCGGACTAATATTCTCAACTCTCAACTATTATCAATATCACCATCTCCTGCCCCGATCCTAATTAATTTGGGGTCAAAACAAAGTGTTTTTCTTCCATCCTCAAGTATAAATTTCTACTATTTAACAAAACAACTGTCTGCTAGACTAAATTCCCAAAATGGCCGACTTAACTGTCATTAATCCAAAACAGATTGCTGGATTACGGACATAATGAAACCGTGACGTCATGATATGTCAATCTACATTGTCTATGGGCGCTCGACCTAACAATGAGCTTTGACCTTTAGATCTAAACGTGATATCATAGGTAAAGTTAGGCATAAAAATTGCCTAAAATAGAAATACCTAAATGCATGGCAGGCGAAAGTTTGACAACCAGTCTTACCAAGGGGTATCGCGTTAACTGCAGGGTTGTGGAAGTCAAATAGGCAGTCCCTCCATGTAAAATACTGGTATTCGGCTGCATCCGGTTAGACTGGAAGCCGAACTCAACATGGTTGGGAAAAGGCAGATGATGGGTGCTTGAAAACAGCCTTCACGTATGGCACACCCAGGACACTACCAGCTTGCTGACTGGCTAAAATTGTTACCACGGCATACGGCTCTTCTCATGAACTATTCTATGGTGAGTCTGAAAGTGGCACTGGTGACTGAAGAGTTGTGTGGAAATCGGTTGTCATGGTATATGTGATGCGGAGGAATGAGGAAAATATCGTGAGGAAAGTTTTGAGTATGTGGATTGCTATAGGCGTAGGAGAAGACCAGAGAAACGATGGATGGACTGTGTGGAAGATGATATGGATAGAAAAGGGGGTGACTACTGACATGACGACTAATAGAGAACTATGCGGAAGAAGAACACGCTGCAGTGACCCCAAACAAAGTTGGATAAAGGTAAAAATGTTGGCATGGGTTATTCCCATGAGGAAAATTTGAAATTGACAACACGCATAGATCAGGTATCTAGTAGTTCTCTATATGTAAATTTCCTAAGGCCCGGAGATGTGCAGAGATGTCCGAAGCGGAGACGAGAAAAAATGTTTTTTCCACCGTATCTACCGAAGCTGTGCGGAGATGCTTACTGGTTAGACTATTGGAAGTTGAGATGAACTCACAACTCTTCTCGTCTCCCCTGCCCGCCGTCGCCAGCTTGCAAGGCACAGCTTACATCTCCGCTTTGTACAGCCGCCCAGGTCAATCTCGCCATACAAATATGATACACTTCAGCTCAGTGGTATCCACTGAAGCTGAGTGCCGACGAGATGTGTGAATAACGAAATTCTATTGGTTGTTTAAACCACATCTCCTCTCCTCTCGTCTTGTCGTGGAGTCCAGGGTTTACTGTGAGCCAGATACAGGTTGATGAAAAAAATGACCCTAAAAAAAAAATTACGATCAATCAGTTCTTACGCACATTTTTTCTAACCTAAACTGACCCAAAGGGCTCAGAAAGACTCATTAATTAAACTATTGTATAACCGTGACCTCGTCATTAATATATTGCGTAGCCTGGTTCCCTAATAACTCGGTGTGATGATAAATTGCTCTAGTAACTGCGAGTCTTACAGAAATTGGTTCAGTAGTTTTGGAGATTGGGATTGTAAAAACATGTTTAATAAAAAATGTGTTTTTAGGAAGATTCGGAGTCGGAGTATTCCCTTTAAATCCCTATTAATAACAAAAATAAATGGTCTATATTATTTTATTTTTCATATTCAGCTTAGTTTTATTTGGAGTTTCAATCTAGTCAAATAATTTGAATATAATTATCTTTTTGATACGAAGAATTTCTAAAATATTTAACAAGCACAAATTCAAATCTCACTTCAACTCATGTTAATGAGTTGGCAATATTTTGACAAACTAATCATAACAATAACAGTTAACATGAGGTATGACAGCAAATTACCTCATCAGAGGAATTAAATTTGTGCTTTCAGAAACTGACACTCGGGGTCAAATCTTATTTCTTTTTAGGGTTCCGTAGTAAACAAGGAACCCTTATAGTTTCGCCATGTCCGTCTGTCTGTCTGTCCGTCTGTCTGTCTGCCTCTCTGGACAGACAGACGGACAGCGTCTGTCTGTCCGCGGCTTAGCTCAGAGACGGTTAGTACTAGAAAGCTGTAATTTGGTCTATGTATACATATTAATCATGCCGACAAAGTGGTAAAATAAAATCAAGGAAAATATTTTTTTTAGGGTACCTCCCCTACACGTAAAGTGGGGATGTTTTTTTTTCCTCATCTACCCCATGTTGTAGGGTATCGTTAGAAAGGTCTTTCAAAAATATTGTGAATTTATAATTTGTTTGATTTGTCAAACCATTTTTGGATTCAGGGATCGGTTTGCGAAATATTAAGCTTTTAACTGATTTTTTTTGTTAGAGTCAAGTGCCCCCCCCCCCCCTTCTAGCTAAATGGTTGTACTTGTACTTGTAAAAAAATTTACAGCAGTAGTATATGTAACAAAATTAAAAGGAACACTATCAGAGCTAAGTAGGCTCTACAGGTTAACGAGTAATAATCGACCAACTTAAATTTGCGGTTTGAAAAACATGATTCCCCATACATTCCGTATGGGAGAACACATTTTTCAACTACAATGTTAAGTTTGTTCTTGGGATAAATTCATCCCAACTACGGAACCCTTCATTGTGCGTGGTCCGACACGCACTTGGCCGGTTTTTTTTAACAGATATCAAAGCAAATTCTCAATAGGTCAAACATAAGAGTGATTTGATTTAAAATCAAAACAAATGACGATCTTTATGGTTCGTTTTTTTTGAAAAACTGAATTTTGCAACGTCACTTGTCAATATTAATGTTTGAAAACAGAGTTCTAATTACATTTTGAGTGATTGAGACGTGTTTTGTCATCAGGATTCGATTCCTGTACTCTGTTTCTAAGCTTACATTACCCAAATACAGTGTCGTTGACCCCTGAATAAATTCTTTGTAGTGTTTCAGCCTGCGTTGTTTTTATCCTGTTTGTTTCTATAATAGTACGTACAATAGTTAAATTACTGATGGAAATGTGCTGATAAAATTATTAACAGTAAAACAAATTATTATTGACGTCATTCAAAAAAATAATTTTATAAGAATAGTCTTTAATAAAACGTAAATTTTTGTTATTGGAGGAAACACAACATTAAGAAAACATTATAAATATTATTAGAATTGCTCTTGAGTTTTATTTTTAAAGACATGTGCCAAAAATATTCTGTTTACGTGAATCAACTCTTAACAAACCAACATATTTTTCTATATATTTTTTTTTTGATAAGAATAACATAGGTTTAATTACAGTCACGTAATTAAAAACACACACTTCACATTATTCTGTTAAAAACACAATTAAATCCTCAAAAAAAAAAAAACCACATAACTCATCAAAAAACCTTCCTTTCTAATTAAAATTACACAAAAACCTACTCGAAAAAATAGCCTACACTGCCCTGCCCCCAAAAAATCCTAAAAACAACCGCCAAAGGTAGTGAAAACGGTACAAACGTTACATACAAAAAAAAATAGCGAAGTACACCAACGAACTCGAGCATCGAACTTTCGGTCGTTCAATGAACCCTAGAATTTTGGCAGTTCATCGACCCGGTCGCTGCCCGCTTATAAATAATGTGAGAGCGAGACAGCGATACTTGACATCTTACGTCAGCTGATAGTGTGGCTAATCATCGTGTGACGTCATCGACTGGGCTGCATTTGAATTTGGAAGTTTGTTTTGAATTCAGAATCGTTTATCTGTGATGAAGGTTAGGTTGCCTTGTTTGGATATGGTTCAATGCGGAAGTTGGGGTTTTGTTTTTATTTTTGGCGAATTAAATTATGGTGTTTTAAGTTTAGTGAAAAGATATGTTTTTATCAGCTTTAGCTTTATACTGAATGAGTTAATACAGGGTAAAATTATTCAAATAAAAAAAAGTCTCAAGCATGCGCCATTACAAAAATAAGGAAATACTTTTGAATCTATTAAATTTTTAGGTTAAAGTTGTCGAACAAACAGCAAAATTCCTACTAAAATGAATTAAGGTTTTAATGTTTCCTCATGTATTTTAAAAACACCTAATTCATGTAGTAATATGTACCACAGCTAATAACTGTAGTCAAATTATACAAATGAAATATGTAATTATTTCATTAGTAATGTATCAGTAAAAACAAGAGAAAATCAGTACAGCCCAATTCCTAGTTGTTTTGTGGAAATCAGAATCCAGGTGCATAGCATAAGCATAAACATCGAATAATGTTCCCACTGTTGGGACAGGCCTCCTCTCTTCAAGAGGGAGTGGGCTCTAATCTACTGGCTTGGTAGATGTCACATGTCTTCGAATTTTTTAGTACTAGGACATGCATTCCTCACGATGTTTGCCATCACCGTTTAGAGAGCAGTGGTGATGAAATGATGTACACAAAGTAAAGCGCCTGTCTGGTTTCGAATTAGCCAAAACTTCTCTCTGACCCACCACTGCTCTCCAGGTGCTCCATACTAAATTATCTCTGTCTATTTGTGACTTTTTCACGCCCAAACCACTGAACCGATCGTTATGAAATGGACAGATTGGTAGCCTAGAACCTGGATAAGAACATAGGCTACTTTTCATCCTGGATATTATGTATAAAAAATTTATGAAATACAAAATACACGCGGATGAAGTCGCCGACATCAAGCGGTGTAACATGAAATAATATTCAGAAGCATTTGTGGTTAATTTGGCCGAACACAACGTTGTTTAAGCCTAGGAGGACAAACACAACATATTTATATAACATCACGCCTGTGAACCCCGTAGGGCTAGGCAGAGGCATGGGCGTAATCTGCCCCACCCTGGTCCCGGAGTCGAAGCTACAAATTTAATTATATAATTTGGAAAAGTCAAAATTACCGCGCGAAACAATGCAGTTCGATGAATCGAGCGTGCATGCGCAGTTATAGTTTTATCGAGAGAAATTCCTACTAGTTATTATAGAGTTTATTTACTCCTGCCCCGCCCTTAAAAAAATGCTGGGTCCGCCAATGGACAGAGCCCTATAATAACACCTACATTTCGCCAGTTATGTTCAAGTCCCATGTAATAGAGGGCGAGCCTATTGCCATCAACCGGGCACAAATACAGACTCCAGACTGCTACTGAGGAATTCCTAATGGAAAACCCAATAACATTTTGTCCTACCCTGAGAATCCAACCCAGAACCTCATGTTCAGCAGTAGCGTTTGCGACCACAAGACCAAGGAGGACAAAATGTAGGTAAAACCATAGAGTACGCTAGTATGTGAGTCTGTCAATATATTCTATTTATCTATGAAGCGGCTAGTCAAACCGGGATCGTTGAACTCAATTAAATGACAAATATTGTCTACTAGTTTTATTTGAGGAATAGTTATAAATAGAAAAAAGGGACTGAAGACTGTATTAAATGGGAATTATAAATATTATTCATTATCCTCATTGGTCTGAAGGTCGATAGCGCGACAGCTTAACTTGGGTCTTGGATTTGGCCCCCGGCTCGGGTAAAGTGTAATTGGGCTTTGCCATTACAAATTCTAGTATTAGCTCGGAGTATGGATTTAAGCCCGGTTAGGTATAATGGCAATAGGCTCGCCCTTTACAAAGGACATCTATATACGTGTATGCCTCAATTAAAACCTAAGATTAAGTGATCATGATATTTTGAGCCTACAAATAGATCCTGGTATTCTGCTGCATCCAGTTGAACTGGAAGCCGACCCGATTGGGAAAAGGCTAGGCAGATCATGATTTAGATGTATTCATGGTTACAACATGGCCGATCCATCTTCAGAAATATCTTCCCAGCTAACGCACTAGGAAGTGGTGAAGGGTGGGCGTTTTTGGGGGACTGTCTTATGTAATTTTGACGTTCGAAAAGTGCTGATTCTCAGCCTAGTTTGAATATAATGAGTTTTGAATTTGAATTCGAATTTTGATGGGTCCGAAAGGTTCTGGAGTGGCGACCGCGTTCCGGAAAACCTCCCACACGGTGGACCGAAGACCTGGTGAAGGCCCCAGGAATCCGGTTGCGAGGAGCATAGAACCGGTTGAAGTTGCGATGCTTGGGGGAGGCCTATGTCTAGCAGTGGACGTCTTTCGGCTGAAATGATGGTGATGAAGACAACATTACAAAGTAACGCTTAAGCTTCAAGTTATTTGCATTAAATCCCTATAAGGATTAACGCCTCCTATTATACCGGTAAATAAGGCAAAAGTCTCCATTATAATTATTAACAATATTACTCAGAATAGCCGAAAGTATGTCAATGACCTAGAAAAATAAACTCCATGATGTTTCTAATTAACATTTAATAATATACTTGGAATTGACAATAGCGTCAATTTATACAGGAAAAGATGACTTCCTTCCTTCTCGCTTCCTTTCATATACATAACATCACGCTTGGATTAATCAAAGGCCGAGTAAAAGACACCCACATTTCACCCCATGTAACACGGGGCGAGCCTCTTGCCATCAACCGGGCACAAATCCAGACTCCGGGCTGCTACTGAGAAATTTTCTAACGGAAACCCCACAGAAACCCCCAGGACCTCACTCTCAGTAGTTTATATAAACATAGGTAGGTATTAGGTCGCAAACACAAGGGGTTGAGCCTAATACCGCAATTCCTAATTCCAGATAGCTCAGAACCACAGTCAGAGAATTTAAATAAGGAAGTTATCTTTTGGAGCCGGTTTATTTGCATATGTCAATAATTAGACACGAGGAATTTTAAATTTGGAACTTTGTCTATAAAAGAAAGTCTGTTATTTATTTCCAAAGATAAACACGAGAAACATAATTTTAAATAAAGAACTAGTTAGAAACAACGAGTTCTATATTCAAAAACCGTCTTTGGTAAATAATGAGTTTGATTAATTGAACGCGTTTTGAAAACGAATACTAAACTCATAGGTATATTCGGTACCTTTATTGGTTTTAACAAAATCTTTATTTATTTTAAATCTGCATATTTTCAAAAAATTACAAGTTACAACGTACGCGTCATTCTTCCGAATTTGTTCACGATTTTTAATGGTAATCCCCTAAGGTCCTTTGTTTCTTCCGAATTTGTTCACGATTTTTAATGGTAATCCCCTAAGGTCCTTTGTTGCTTCCGAAGAAACACGTTTTGTGGGCTATGAGTAAAAATACGTATGTCTGTATGTATGTGTAAGGTAAACATTCACAAAAATCTGATTCACATCAACAGCTTTCGGCCCTTCCGGGATCAAAAACACCGTATGAAACCGCTTATTCTTCAACATGGTACCAATGACTAACTCATATTCAAACAATAAGAGACAAACAAGAAAGATAAGCCATTTGATAAACAAATAAATTAACAATACTACTTATTCAGCTTTTTTACCAAAACATTTTCGTTGGGTCCAACAACCTGAGGTAAAGAGCAACGCACTCAGCACCAGACGTACCAGGGAAATACCTTTGGACAACGCCATCTCTTATCAAGTAGACGTACTAAAGGTCAAACGTTAGGGTTAATGAACCGAGTTTGAATTACACCCTATCAGAAATGATTGTGCTACTATTTTTGGTAATGTTTGTAATGGTTTCAAGTGTATTAAATTTTATTGTGAGTGTTGAAAAATGAGATGGCGTATTTATATTAACAAGGTGGAGATTAAATAATATATGTTGATTATTTTAATCTTGAGAGATATCTTTGAATATAGCAAGTGATTGTGTGTGAATGCCTGTATTAGAGATGAGGTGTGGAATTGAGTTCCTGTGATGTCATATCAACGCCATTTTATTCTACCGGTATATTCATAAGCTACGTTACAATTTTGTTATTAGTTCCTTTCATTTGTTATACACAATGACTGAACATGCAGGAATCTGAATGTGAAAGAGTGTATGATTCAAATTACTTTCTTTTCTACTTGTAAAATGAAAAACACAAAATTTTTGAAAACTTTGTTATGTTAAGAACTAAAACCAATAATAGGACTAATATAGGACTTGGGTTATAATTTTATTAAGTCCGCACATTCACATACAACCTCACTAACACACTAACACGTAAAAGGAACGAATCACTGAACTCCGAATGATCTAGAATTCGTATAAAACAATTTTAGTATGTCGTAAATAAAAATTGAAATTTTTGAGAAGACCGCCATCTATTGTCGAGCGGCAGTACCAAAGTTCAAACTGCCAAACTGAGGTGAACGACCCCTTGCGCGGGCTTATCTTCGTATTATGTACCTCGTATGACGCACGCTTGATTTATTTTTTCCAAGCAATACGTACCTCGTCAAGGAAAAGTGTGTATTTTTATTGCAATCATCGTTATTGTGTTTGTTTTGCGTAAAGTTTTGTAAGCATTTATTCATTTCCAGATGAGTTGTTCGAAGTTCAAACTTCAAAATGCTGCGTTCCTTGTGCAATTTTAAGATATGGTTGCGTTCATTGTGGTGTTGCCAAAATATTGTAATCTACAAGATAACGTAAATTCACACCTGTATTTT
The DNA here is from genome assembly GCA_947364205.1 of Agrochola lota. Lineage (NCBI taxonomy): Eukaryota > Metazoa > Arthropoda > Insecta > Lepidoptera > Noctuidae > Agrochola > Agrochola lota. The sequence goes on along the minus strand of OX376245.1, from coordinate 8,139,101 downwards.
GCGAATCGGTAGGTAAGTCCTATCTAAAAGGGATGTGAGATGATTAATGATTATTGTCTACCTATAAGAATCTTAATAGAATATGAACAATTTTTTTTCATTGGTACCAAATAACTTGTATCACACATACAATGATACTCTAATAATACCAGCCTACAAAAAACATAATTGAATGAAAAATTTATATTGTATGTAGGTACTACTGCTATAAATAAAAAGTAATATATCGACGGCCCCAGGAGGCATAGCATTTAAAAATTCATCAATAATACATAGGATAGTAATTAATCATTCTCCTTTGTATACTAAATTATCTGTGGCAGACGTTGCAAACCTTTGGTACATGATATGACAGGTTATAATCTTCTTTGCGAAGTTTTGTGAGAATTTAGGATAATTATTATGATAGTCGAGAATGTGCGATTAGACCTGGTCGATGAGTAGTTTTTTTGCAAAATTTTCAGGTTTCCATCAACTGCTACAAGAATACTATCTGTAAGTTGTACAACCTATTAAAATCTTTATAATGCCTATGTTCAGCGGTGGATTCTGATGAAATTCTGCGTAAGGTCCGACTGTAAGATTCGCAAAGACAAACGCATCTCTGATCTATGTCACTCATTAGAGCATCGATATGTCATATTAGATTATTTTCTTAAAGCAAAAAATATATACTCAAGTTCAATTACGTAGGCGTAAACGTATCTTCTCTGAACCGCCTTCCAAATATAGAGGAATACAACTTGAATTACTTGATGGGTTAAAAATAAACGGCTCATTCAAGCCAAAGTTCTTCAGAATCGTGGGTGCGTTTGCAGGCACAAAACTTGCGTGCACAAACATCCAACCAGGAAAAATTGCTTTAAATTGGCTATTGAAGTATAAATGTTTGTTTCAAGCTGAAATTAATCCCAGAAGCCTTAGTAAAGTCGGGTTCTATAATCAGAAGATAGGAATAGTTACTAGAAAACAACTAGAATTGTTTAATTTTTTCGATTAAAAATGGAAACATCAGATTCTCGTTTTATGTTTAAGTTAAATAACAAATAAATACTATTAAAAGTGCTAGCACTTTGGAAACTACTTCGTCCACAATCGTTTTTACTCTCGTTAAAATTTCGTAAAATCCGGCATTATTCGTTGTCTACGTCATAAAGGGAATCTCTGTGCACAGTTCTGGGCTGGGCGTTGTTGAGTCAGTGAAGAATCAGCACTTTTCTTTTTATAAAAATGTATTAGAAATAATTAATTAGGTTGACCCTCAATATCGAACACACCACCTAACATAATTACCCCATAAGTTGTCCACACTGACAAATTAATACCTCGTAAAAGTAAATACTTGTAGTTATACCGTACCCCTGCCTATACCGTTGGGCACCTACCACGAAGCCATGTATGTTACAGGTGTCTACAAACAGGTGCTGATACCGTTGGCATCTCACATACACTTGCATCTAGAATTTAAAACGATAGTTACTTGGTAGATGGTAGAAAACTATGGTTTATAGCAGTAGATTTATAGATAAATATTGTAAAGGGTCTGATCTTTTGGTATTGATATGGTAACTAAGGTTCCCATGGAGCTAGGCAGAAACTATCGAAAGCATTCCTTTTGCTTCCCTTGCACTCATAGATCTGCAGGGTAATTGCGTAACACACGTACAGTAGCAGAACACTCTCATTTTGACAGTTCTACAACATTCATTGCGTTGTTAACGTTGTTGAACAGACAAATTTTTCGAGCATATGAAGCAATGGATTAGCAATAGCCTTCAAAATGATTCAGTTTGTGATTGATTGTGTGTTACGCAATTAGGGTGCAGTTCTCTGATCAGTAAATCTGATATCATGTACAAGGATTTATTAGCGTGTGGCCAAAATCGGAACTAACGCCGCCATCTTTGATTTTTTCCGCAATTAGGGTGGTGGTCATACAAGCACGTCACCAGACCTTTCTGAAGAACATCATCTTTATGGCAGGTCCTGAGGCACCTACAGGGCGTAATACCATGTTCAAAAGATATGACTAACAGAGTCATATCTTTGGTCAATGTAGGTGTATGGTACCTAAACTCAGATTTTTTTATTTGGTAGACTAGAATGACAGATGCGATCGAACTTTAAAAAAAAAACGCGATACATAATTCATATTACAGAGGCAACTCCACAACAGTGAAGATCCTCCTACAGAGAATGCAGTGGTGAGAGTCACTCGGTAACTAGATTATTTACTAGGTTATTTTTATGTCGACACCAAATGTCATTTAAATCTAGCAAACAGAAAATTAGAGCATAATAGTACTTTTATGAGAAGTACTGAGGTCTGTAGCTCTATTGCTACTGAATTTTATTCTATACCTCTTTAATAATAAAATAGGTTGGTTAGCGACTTTCTTCTTTCGGCTATATAGGAAGATGGGAAGATCTCTTACCGCGGTAGAAGGTTAGCCAGTCAGCAACGTTGACAACAGTCGACCTATTCAGTAAAAATATCGCCGTGAGAACATAGGTGAACTGGGCTTGAAGTAAGATGACAAAAGTGACAATCCGTCATCTGGTGGAATGACAGCTCAGTTCTCCTAAGTTTTCACAGGTGTGATATGTTTAGTTAAGAAGATGTTCATAAAGAAATCATCATTAATAAGCGTGTAAGGCCAAGTAAATAAAAATAAGTTCCCAGTATCAGTATTACCACAAGCAAATCAATGTTGAGTATATAGTACCTTAACCAGAATCGATACAAAACTATGGAATAATACCTAAACAAAGTGTGAGTAATTAACAAAGCGTATTTAGTTCTAGCAAATGTGGTGCAGTTCGTATCCGATTAGCGTCGCCATTATTGTTACGAACAAAAGTAAATAAAAAAACAATAAATTGCAATCGGTCAGCGAACGATTATCGTAGCTATGCAGTTTGCTATAAAAAAATATTATGACATAATGTATGGCCGGTCGGTGACCCAAGTGTTACGCAGGATACACAGCGCCATCTAGTAGTGAGTTTCTTAACTACATTCTAATTAAAAAAATATTCTTACGTTTGCAATACCTTAAAAAAAATATTATCTTATTTTTGACATGTAATTAGAACAGCTATATTTTTCGAGTTAAAGATTTTACGTCTTCACAGACGTGAAAATAACAAAAGTTCGGCTACTCGACGCTAGATGGCGATGCCGCCATACCTTTTCAAACTTTTCGTCCATACCACCAAAACCACACCTAACTTAATTGGTATAATTGAACTGAATAATGTTTATATATGAATAAATACGGAATAAAACAAGTTGTTTATGCGTTATGCCTTTGCTATTACGCATTATGAAACCGTATTCAAGTTAGTTAGGTAATACCGCTCGCCGTACGAAGTTGGTATCGTAATCGACCCCCACTGCTAAATCTTAGCGAATTCCAAGGTTAGTCTCGCAGTATTGAATACAAAAAGGGTTCCTTTGAGATAAAAAATCTCCTTTCAGAGCCTTTATAAAGATGACGTCACGAGACAGACGTATTCAAAGGAAACAGAGGGACCAATTGGATTTTTTTTCAACCGAGAGAAGATTGTTTGAAAAAGTCTTGAACAAAAGAAAAACTTCATTCAAGAATGGAACGTCTACGTATTTATAGTGGTTTTTTGTGTGCAATTAAAATCCTAAAGCCTCGTTCACACTACGCCACAAATTATGGTGCGGAATAAAAATATAGATCTAGATGAATCAATAAAATAATAAAGTTCACCTACATGTTTTTATCGTATTTTTAACTAGTAAAAATAAAAAGTAATACTGATGAGGGACAGGGTAAAAGTCGTAGATAATAAAAGATACGAACGAACTCTATTACGATACAGAACTTTTATAAATTTTTGACCACCTCTACGCCCAATAATAGTAGCAAAGGGTACATAAAACGATATTTTTTTTCGACTTCCCTTTCACAAAGTAGAGTCAAGTATTGCATATATTTCCAAAAAAAAAATACCCTGAGATTTTGTTTTCGGTGAATTTAAAGAAGAACCAAAAGTACCTTGTAATAATCATGGAAAGGTGATCTGCAAAAAGGAGCTAGAGATGCCCAAATGCGAAGGAAGATAAAAATCTGAGACGCAGTTTTGGAAGGCATCATGGCTATGCAATAGGCTGAGATGAATTAATATAGTGCAGGTAACCATTTTATAACCAACGAAAAAGCATGAGGAGTATGTAAGGAGTGTGCAAGTGGCGAACCGTTTCTACCTTCCCCCATACGAAGAAGGCGTGAGTTTATGTTTGTGTACATGAAAAAGTATAACAAAGGATGGTAACCACTGCCTATTCCACAAGCGCGTGAAAATACTTAATTTAAAAATAAATAAATTCATGAAAGCAGCATACATAACATTTGGACAGCGTGGCAGTCAGTATTACGCAACCGGACTAATCTAGAAATGTCTAACTGAGCTGGTAATTGTATATTTTGTATGCTACGAACGCGTAGAAGAATTGAATCGATAATGTTGTATGTGGAAAAATTCTAGTGAAATCCTCATTTGGAAACGCTATTGGAAAATTGTTTTTTATTCACTGGAGTTTTTGGCGCTCGTTTGTGAAATTGAGTAAGTACAGGCTAGTTTTTCAACATTTCAACGTTTATTGGGTCTGGTTATAAGAAAAACACCCTTACATAGTTAGTAGTTACCTGAATAAAAAAAATTGTCATGTAATTTAATCCATGACAAAACGATTGTTTTTGTTTCCTTAATTCCTAATCATCTAAATATAATCCCTAAATAATAAAAAACAAAAAAGTGCCTTTAAATGATGATACGCGATAATGGCAAATGGCTTATATTTGCAATTATCGGGTCGTCCTGCAAGCGTCCTTTGATAATTCAGTTATTCAGTTTCCGTACACAACTGGGGCAGGAGTTCAACTTTGACCTCGAATCCTATTGAACCTGAGATCCAAGGTCACAGAGGTCAGATTAGGGCCGTTCGAGAGCTAGCCCAAAACGTGTCAGACTGTGACCTGCGGTTGACCTACATATGTTACAAGTTTGGGGTCGAATTGCACTGTTTCCGTATTTTTGAGTATTACTAATTGATTTTTTGCGAGAAACAATTAATTATTGCATTTTTGGGGGTTAAAGTTGGAAGAACCTGATTCAAAAGATAGATAACAAGAATTTTACAGTAACTTTTCTGAATTCAAGAATGCTGGAGAGCTCGAAATAATGAGACATCTACGAACCGGTTTGTCACAGTTGTCTAATTTTTCCCTATTTCGATAGTGTATTTTCTGTTGCCAAGTGGTTTTTACACTACCAAAAGTGTTAACTCAGTAACTAAACTTAAGTTTGCTGTTAACTCAGAACCAATACCGTACAATTAACCCATTTCTCTTGGAAGCTAGCACAGTTACAACTATTACAAGCCCTGTTAGTCTTCAAACTATAATAAATTACCGCTGTGCGTGACTTTAAACGTTTCTCACAGCGTCATATTGTTACAACTTAGCTGTTCACATCTTTTCCCGTCTCACGAAGCGCTACGTAATATTACGTACATTTGCAAAATAATAACCAGCACCCTTTTAAAATCAACTTCTGTTATAAGAGGCCCCTTAAAATATCCCTGGTAACTAACAAGGAAATTGCAAGACTGCTTTCTATACGCCACGTGGCCTGAAAATAGGTCATCCTTTATCTTTCGACAATTTAACTATCCCTGTCCCTCTCTTTTCGTTGTTGGACAATGGGTGTGAAAGAGAGGGCTGTATTTAAAGTGTTCCCTCTGAAACTTGATAGTGTGATAATAGTTGGCTAGTTGACTTTTGTTACTTAGGGTTAGAGTGTCAACATGTATCCTGGCTTGTCATGTTTTTTGTGGTGACATCAGGAAGTTGCATGTCACGATAGAAAGAGACCAGCAACAGCATTCCTTTTCATAGTTTTGTCTGATTTTGATGTAGTCATGTATGACTCTTTCAATCGTAACTTGTTGTTTGTTTCATAAATAAATAATTAAAACAAGGGCTTTTTCTGTACCTATTTGTGGTTAAACACCATTGCTGATAAAGTTCTTCTGAGTTCTTTCAACATTTAAATTGGTAACGTAGGTAACTCATAAATTAACATCGTTTAAATTGAATACATAGACAACTAGATTTTGATCGATTGAATTCAACATAAAAAAAATGCTGATTTTGAACTCAGGACTTTAACCTGTTGTAATTTTATCACCGAAGTTTTGTAGGATTCAAAAAATTTCACGTATTTTGTTTAAAAAAGTCCGTTTTTCAAATAGAAAAGTTTAAGTAATCTCTGGAATTCATATTTATTTGTCCAGCTTGACAAAATATAAGTACTTAACGGAAATGAATTTATCGTGAAATTTAGCTGTATCTTACCTATACGTCGAAACCAAGATACAGCTTATCGACGTTGTAGGTATGTAAACAATCAACGGGTTGCGGTTTCTATTCTATGATTGGTGCCTACAATTGTTGGAATTGGCATTACCTACAATATTTTATTTATTTTATTATTATTCACAGTTCTTTTTTCTTTATTTTGTACGAGCAACTTATAGTTTTGTAAGCATTTGCTTCAATTATTTTTGAATTGTTTAGTTTCTAGACAGCATTTTCCATCTCATTTCCTCTCTCAGTTAGTTTTAATGATGGTCTGGTAGTTTGGGTAGTTTATGCGGCCTACCCAAATGTCCTTTCTTTGGTATTGTTTGTCGAGTTGAGCTCCTTATGTTCTGAGTTGAGCTCCACGATTACTGACAAATGCTTGCACTGACTGGACAGGTCCACTCAAATCTGTGTGGTGCTTTTCTCAAAAGACCATTTCAGACATTAATCTACATGGTCCTCATATGGCTTGACCAAGAATATTTCTGGACTTTAAAAGAGACTGTGACCTCTGAGTTTGTTTCGGCCTTTCTTCTCAGAGTAGTCGGATAGGAAACGCCGAACTCATCTAGCAAAATTTAATATATTTTTAATATGACGTGTAAAAGTGATTCCTATATCTTATTTACAGAATAAACAATTTCATTTCATTTCATTTCATTTCATTAGATAGCTATTTCGATAAGCTGAATAAGAACAAATATTTCACGAAATCTTTGCACATTAATAATTAATAATTTTAGGCGCTTGTTTTTCCTAATTCCTGTTACTGAAGCCTGTTACTATTTCTACTTTTTTTTGTATCGAGTTTCAAATACGAAATAGGTAGGTACTGTAAAGAATTTAAACAGATTTCTCATTAGTAATGCACTCCTTTTTTAATGAGTATTTATCATAGTTTTTCTAAAAATAACTAACTTTGATTAGTACCTATGCACTGTAAACATTTATAAAATGCCTACAACTTTATTGTTACCCAGTAATCTAAATACTAAAAATAGCACAATTATTTATATTTCTGATATTATAACTTTATAAGGTAATTAGACGTGAATTAAATTGTTACTAAGCGATTATGATAAAAATTGTAGTAGGTACCTAATTGCGTTCAGTTCTCTCTGGTTGCACACAAAACATAAAGCATAACCGTTCAATACATAAGGAAGGAAATATAAAACATTTATAAGTTTTTGAAAGATAGTTTCAAAACTTTTATAGGTATTTAGATGCTGTAAATTATTTGAAGTGGCTATAATAATAACTATAAAACATAATAACAATCAATTTAATGTTATGCCTGCTAATATCTTTATAACTCTGTGTTAAGTAATAACAATTAATTACATAATAACACTCTCCGTCTTCATAAAAAATAATTAACAACAACTCATTAGGAAGTTACAAAACTGTCTAATTTTAAACAGCACCATCACATAACTGAGCTTATTATTCCATTATTAAAGTTACCGTGACCAATTTAAACTTTATGGGCAGACAACACAGTTAGCTAAACAGTTAACGTTTGTTAAACTTCACATGCAAAACTCACTTCGCACCTCTAATTGCGTAATTATAACTTAAATATTAATTATACGATAAAAAAGTTACGTAAAAAACTTTCGAATAAATAAAACTAATTGTTGCCAAAGTTGCCGCCAAAACCGAGTTGTGAACGCGTTGGATAAAAACGTCAAACCTCTGACATCATTCCATTATTCCTATTTAATTCACTGTCACACAACACACCACAGATAACACAAGCACTAGGACACTTAAAAAATGTTGGAATTTTCGCGTTCAGAATTATTTCGTGTACGCGCCAAATTCGTAAAGACCCGCTCACACCGAGATGTTGCAAGCGGGCCATCGGGGGAGCAACTAGGAAATGAATACAAGCGACGGCACACCGAGCCGCGCCTGCCACACATAACCTCTTTACACGCACTTGTGTGTGTGAAGTGCATACGTTTTGACAGCATGTGGAGTTTATTTATAGGCCTATCGCATCACATATATTTTGAAAAGAAAATAACATTCTAACTGACCAAAAAAGCTCATGTAATTACAGTATCACGCAGACATGTTTCCGCGATTCTAATTAGAGTCTAATAAGACTTCAAAAAGATTATATCAGAACTGCAATTAAAATATTTTAATCAAAACTACAGATCTAAAATGACAGATTAAAAATCTGAGACATAGCGGTTTGAGAGAAAAATGTTACGCGGCTAAATCACAACAACCGTTATTACATAACAGTCGGCTAGAGGGAGATGGGAATAGTTTTCATACGTGCAAAAAAAAGACAGAACATCGAGGTTGTGTAACTCAACACAGGGAAAGCTCACACGTACTTTCTTTATACATGACAAACACTTGTGCGTGGCTAGTATATACGTGTGCAAGTGTGTGCGCGTCTTTACATTTTTGAATTTCGAACGAAAGAGCGTAAGTGTCGGGATGGATTTTTCAAAATGAACTCTTCTTTGAGAAATATGGAGTACAATATTGAGCGCTGAGATGGAGGCTTTAGGGTCGAATTTTGTGATGGTCATGGAGTGCACGGCAGCTTTTTGAAGGGGTTCAATGACACACGGTTTGGCACGTTCCTTAGGCCCACCGATTTTTTCAAATGTACTGCGGAGTAGGTTGAAAACGCCACAAAAGACGTGATATTTCCACAGAACTGAAACTAGGGCATGCGGAGTTGCTGTTATGGCTTTTTTAATCGATTTTCCTCGAAACAAGAGGATAAAGTTTAGAGTTTTAACAAGCGGAATTTTCTCGCATCCTAATATTCCGGTATGAATCGCTAGTTGCGAGAATTGACCGAAAATGAGGACATGCGTGATAGGTAATAAATTAGCAATAATAAAGTGTCGCTACCCGATGCTAGATGGCGTTGTCATAAATGTTATAACGTGTGAGAAAATTCAATTTATAACGACCCTATTTTATGTTGTACTGATTTTTTTACGTACATATAATTTGTTTTATTTGAGACCGTACTCATTCAAGAAGTTCTATTTCAATTGTTTCGTGCCAAAAATATCACACAGTCGAGTTGCAAAATTGTTACAAAATTATTTAGCAAGCAAAAGTGCATGCATTAGAATGTTGGAAGTTAATAATAAATCTTAAAAAATACGTTTACTGGAGGACCGGTCAGAACACACCTTTACTACTAATAATTAAAATAACTAATAAATAATTACGAAATCCTAAAAATAAATGAATCTTTGTCTCAAAATAGATGCTTTACTGTAAAATTGCTATTGCATCACAGCAGAGGAAGTGAAATAACAGTCATAATATTTATATAGCTATCCCTTTCCGCCTATATGGCGTCATCTTCGTCGCACGCGGAGAGTTCCTCGTTTGAAACGTAAGGCTGAGACGGATGTTGCCGTCTCGCTCGCTCAACAGCGGTGTTGTATATAGCCGCTATGTTCGTGCAAGGCAACGGAGGGTATTGACCTGTCCTTGTTGTCTATGTGTGCAGCCTTGCTTTACAGTTATACCCTGTTTCCATGTATTGTACGTGCATCGTAAGGATCGTTACACACTGCATCATATTTTATGTCGTAAATTATTTTAATTTTATGCTCATAAGTAAACTGTTAGTTGAATGTTTGTACAAACCACGATAATTGTTGGTGAATGATTCCATTTTTTCTTGGGTGTAGGATAACTTACCTGTAAAGAAAAATAATATTTGTTAGTTAAAAATTACACAGTCAATTGTAATTAAATTATGCATTAACGCAAATAGGATTTTATGCATATTTTTTTTTACTGAGGCTTTTCTAATGCATTTTTATAGTGTTGATAATTTTAGAATATCGAGGCTTTAAGTATAAACTTAGCTCTTAACGTGAAAGACTTTCCAATTTTCAGTCTTATCCAATTAATTCCAAATATGTCATCACAACTATTTATTTACTGAACAAAAAACGTTTAAAACAAATACGGAACCCCACACAATAAACAAACCGAGGAATACCTGAAAACGGCCTAACAAGTACGCTTATAAAAAAAAAGTTGCGTCAGAGCCTATAAAAAATGTCTGCCAGGCGTCAACGTTGGCATTACATCACTGTGAGGCGTCAGTGTGTGTGAGGCGTACCCACACGTAGCACCGGCACATGTGCGTGTGCATACGACGTCTCTTCACGTGGTGCGCGGTTGTGTGAGTGCGGCCTAATCTTTAGAGGAATGCGGGTTTCATACAAGTACTTTTTAAAAGCTGAAAAGGGAAATTCTTTGACTGGTTCGCCTCACCACCCTGTACGTTTTTACTTTTTAAAGTTTTTTTTTTTGACGCAAATGAAATGGATTGATGCGGATTCTCTTTGAGACTTTTTAGTTTAGTTTTAATTAGAGTTTCGTAACGGCTTAATTACTGACGCGGTTTGATGAAATATCCTGTGATGTCGAGTAGATTTATGATCTAAACAGCTATGCATTTAAAGTCAAATGCTTCCATATTCCTATAAACGTCAAATAGTGCATAATTCTCTTGAAATATGACAGTAAGGTCAAAAGTTCATACAATTGACATTTGAGTAACTAAGGAAATATCTATCTCCTTTTTGCATAATTGTGCCGGGTAGTCAAAGGTTTAATCCGAACGCGTTTGTCTTCGTTATAGTAGTTAACTAACCGATGGATAACTTATGTAACCAATGACTCATCGATACCAAGCCCAAATTCTTGAACTTAGAAATCGTTGGCTTTATTTGAAGGGATGTTTTGTTTTTTACTATCAAGGAAATTGAGCAAAACCAATTTGTATGGGTTAGCAAATATAAAAAGTAGAGACAACATAATCAACGCCAATCATAATCAAAGGGAGGTTCATAATCAACCGTTGGTTACTGCAATTTTTTATTAAAGATTATTTTGAAGAAGAAAACAATAACTGAAGAAGAAAATAACACCTAATCTTGGACAGACTAATGATGGTCTTGTCAAGAGAGAAGCTTCGGGGTAAAATTGCTCAAAACCCTTCGATGAGGATACAGAGAAGGTCAAAACACACGCCTTTCTACCGCTACACCTATTTTATATCAGTAACCGTACTTGTGCCATGCCAAATCTTCAAGTATAAAGCCCTAAACTACCTACATATAAATACATATATCGCGAAGTATGTGAATATAAAACTAAACTATTTGGTATTCAAGTCGGGGTAAAATAGAAGTAGATTGAACCGGAAAATGCATCTCAGTGCAGTGGAGGTAATGGAATCATTGACCGACCTTGAAATACTCTGTTACAGATAGAAAATAGAATTACTTCTTCTCTCGTAGTTGTATGAACTACAAAAATAGCTCATGGAGTAGTAAATATATTAGACATTCAGCAAGGTAGTAGCGGGTCTGGCTTTCCAGGGTCCACACACCTCGAGGTTATTTTTATTATATCTACCAATCTCCTAGCCTTTTCCCAACTATATTGGAGTCGGCTTCCAGTCTAACGGGATTCAGCTGAATACCAGTATTTTACATGGAGCGACTGCCTATCGACCTCCACAACCCAGTTACTGGGTAATACGATACCCCTTGGTAAGACTGTGGTTCTTACTTTCGGGCGCCTGGCGAACCGTAACGACTGTCAATGATCCTCCAATGAGAGAGAAAGCCGGGACCAAATGCTTAACGTGCTTTCCGAGGCATGGAGGAATCTCTGTATGTAAAGATCGCCCATCCACGGACCAACCCCGGCAAGCGTAGCTGAACCTGATAAATCAACTTATGTGGTGTGTTTATTACTTAGCCATGAGCTCCTCAGCTTATTTTTGATATATAATCTGTAGAATTCTTTGTTGTGACAAGAAGTTGTGGAGAGAACGAGGAATATCCATCATCATCGCTATCATGAGTCTATTTGGTCATATCTGGTGACTATAGCAGTAATCATCCATGAACTCTGAATATGAAAAATAAAGAAGGTTAGGGTCCTTAGCGGAGAAGTTAAGGAAGGCCCTGACAGTGTGCTGAGGGAGGAACTGTGGTCGACACTATCCATGTCCTTACATGGATAGTGTCGACCACATGTGAACTGGTATTTGGTACGGACACTGAAATCGTTATACAAGGATTCCAGTACTTGTGTTAAGATAAATGGGGCATACGCGAACTGGTTCTGCATCTCGAGGGGTGTTAGACAGGGTTGTGTAGCGTCACCGTGGCTCTTCAACTTGTATATGGATAGTTGTCTGACAGATTTGAAACAGGGTGAGTGCGGATTGAGGATGAATGACTTCAATGCCTGTCACATGCCTTCTCTACGCAGATGATCAAGTTCTACTTGCATCGTCAGCAAAACAGTTGTAAAACAGGGTGACTGTGATGGATGAAGCATATAAAATAGATACATCCTAGATACATCTTGATGTAGAATTGCAGACCAAAATGAATTTATAAATTACGTAGGAAGGCAATCCTATGAAGCAAATCGAAACAATGATTATAATTGTGAATGAATCACTTAAAAAACATACAAATAACAACAGCACGCAATACAATAAAAAAATATTAGCATAACATCGAAAACCGCAAACACCGCTAGTTATTAAAAAAGAAGTCAGGAACCCGTTGCGAAAACCTGACCTACACTATACACTAATACATACACACATAAATACATACAATCATACATATTACGTGGGAACTGGCAACAATGATAATAATGATTTAGGGCATTTGCAAACGGGGCATTCTGCACTCGACGACTGACAAACGGGAATGATCTAGTTAGTTGATACAAGTGGTACAATTCTGTGCTAATGTGAACGCTGTCATAGTAGAATTTATTGTAAAACTAGCTTCAGCCAGCGACTTCGTCTGCGTGTTCTTTATAAATGGGTCCATGTCATTTACCGGGACAAAAAGTACCCTATGTGTAATCTAGGTTTGAACTATCTGTGTGTCAAATTTCATCCAAATCCGTTCAGCCTTTTCGGTCAAATGAATGAAGTTTATAAAGGAGTATGTTTGACTCGAAATTCCAGTAAAGCAATGCTTGGCCTTTTTTAACTGTCTAACTCTTAGGGGCTTGATGTATAGATTCGGTTATAACATGCCGAAGCATAAGGTTATCAACAATTATATTTTTATCCCTTCATGCTAATATGGCAGTTCCATCCTGACAGAGATTACTCTAATTATACAAATTATAAAATTCCTCAATTATATTTGACGGCAAAATCGTTCGCGTGCAAAAAACCTAATAGATCTACTGCAACGTACGTATATATGTATATGTAAAGTTATATATTACCGGAGTCTAGCTGTCATGAGTCAGAATCGTTTGAAATAGTGTAATAATATCATTATTAGTCTACCATTTCGTGACTAAAATGCATATTATGGTGGAGGAAAAAAAATATGTTTTGTGGATAAACAATGCCTAACTTGACCATGACATGTCTGAGTTTAGTGTCCAATTATGGGCAAGACATTTAATTGTAGATTTCGAGAATATGTCACGAGGCGAGACAATCATATAAATCTTGAAGAGTCAAAGGTTGGCTAAATTTACGTGCATGCATAAAACTGCAACACCACTGACGTAAGCTGTCAAAGTTGTCTTTTATGGCTTTCTGAGGAATTGCATAATATTCTAATCGGTCAGTTTTCTTTGAGGGAGATTTTTCTCTATTGATTTCGTTTGTGAAAAAAGTACCATTATCATCATTTCAGCTGAAAGGCTGGACATAGGCCTCCCCCAAGCACCGCCATTTCGACCGAAGAGAACCAAGCTGCATGCTAATAACAGCATCATAAAACCAATGCTTCTGCGAACTGTGGTGATTTTACCAATTAAGATTTGATAAACTGCGGGGTAATTGCTAACACACTAACAATAGCAATTATGGCTTTCATTTTGACAGTTCAACAACATTCATTGCATTATTTATGTTGTTGAGCAGACGATTTTATCAAAGCTATGAAGCAGTGGATTAGGAATATCCATCAAAACGTTCGGATTGTGAATGAAACTGTGTGACTCAATAAAAGTGCTTGTGTGAGTAAAGGTCCACACTAGATCGAAGAAAAATGTACCCAGGATTTTGTAATATCTTGTTTTAAAAGGGTGCCCTTAGAGTTTCTTGCCCGTTCTTCTCCATAGAGATCTACGTTTTGGAATGGGCAACTAGCTTCAACTTTATGACTAACTGACCGAAATTTTGACAATTCAAGGGTGCCTATAAATGGTTTGACTGATATAAATGCTTTGAGTGTGAGTTTGAATTTGAAAGAGCTGGAAGATGTCTTTGCCCAGCAAACTGAAATGATGCAGGCTAAAAGTACCAGTACTTCGAGTTAAGGTATAAAGAAGATTTAAGATTACTGCGACCATGATTAAGTTCGTTTGAAAAAATGGCCTTTAAACAGAAGTTGTAAACCATACACTAAATCACAAACAGACATTATTAGAACCAGCATAACCCACAATAAACACAATCTAACTCAATGAATTCCTAGTTATGCCAGTTTACGTCAAACTCAAATACTGAATAGTAATAACCGGCTCATGAACTCATGATCTGGACATTGTGAGTTATTCCACAACAAATTATCGACGAGTGTTTTGCATATTAAAGAGCCAGTATTGCAATAATTTGAGTTCAATCATGTATTTTATGAGGATTTGTATAGAACTATTTGGACAAAGCTCTGGCTTTTGATTTAATAAATTGAGTACCGATGGACCGTGTGGAAGATGATATGGCCAGAAAGGGAGTGGCTACAGAGATGACGACTAATAGAGAAGTGTGGAAGAAAAATACATGTGGAAGAGAAATTGAGAATTGTTGAGTTTATATTATCATCTACGACCTCATCATCGATTACTTAGGTGAAATATAAGTAAAATGCAAGGCTATCGACAATTCAATAAATTTAAAATCATTTATCAAACAGAAACTATGTCTAAAGGTTTCTTTAAAGTTAAAGATTACTTAGACGACAAAAAGGCTTGGGATTAATTAAGCTACTCCAATGTACCCCCCCCCTCCCCCCGCCCAAGCAACAAACAATTATTTTAGACTACATGATACTATATGAGCATATTATAATTGTTTGGATTACTTTATTTGACTGTAAGTCAATTTATTTTAATTTTGTTTTCATTTATTGTTGACATAATCTACTCATTAAAATGTTTTTATTTTATGAGTTGTATTACAATTTGTGGTAATGTAAATTGTTTTAGCATAAGCACTATTATATAGAATCAAGTTTTTTCAACTGACAGCAGTGCTGCTGGGGAGTTTATTGCGCCACTTCTTCCCAGCTTAAGCACTAGGAAGTGGTGAAGGGTGGGCGTTTTTGGGGGACTGTCTTATGTAATTTTGACGTTCGAAAAGTGCTGATTCTCAGCCTAGTTTGAATAAATGACTTAGCAGTGGTGTCCTAGCCGCGACTACGACGAGTCGTAAATAGGGATGCTGCCTGGGTAAAAATAATGATATTCTAATTAGTCCGTCAGTCAGATAATAAAAAAATATTAGACACGTATTTTTTGTTTTATCATGTTAATAAAAAAATACTTCGATAAAACGTATTTTAAGTTGGGGAGTGGGGGTCGCTACGTCACTAGTACGTATAAAATCTACATACTCGTGACGTCATGGCACATTTTACCTCAATGTATCGCCGTAATCTTTAGATTACGAAAAAAAAGATAAAATACGTGTCCAATATTTTTTTATAATCTCAAAGACGGACTAAAAAATTTTTTTTATTCATCATCCCTATTCGAACCCTGACAGGCGCTTTACTTTAAGTAAATTATTTCATCACCACTGCTCTCAAAACGGTGAAGGAAAACATCGTGAGGAAACTGGCATGTCCTAGAACCAAAAAATTCGAAGACATGTGACATCTACCGGAGGAGACCTATGTCCCATCCCAGTAATGGGAAAATTATAGGCTGATCATGTATGTTTAAGAGGATAAATAGGACCTAGTTCACTAAAAATAATGATATTAGTGTCAATCAGAATGACTTTGAAAGGAATAAAACCACAGAAGCTTTTAAACACTGCCACTGAGATCAGAAAGTTTTGATTCCCGAGCTAGGATTAGAGATACAGAAGATTGTGAATATCGAAACAATAGCTGAGCGTGGTGTACATATAAATAATACCTCTAGCATCCGAGATCACAGAAGGCTTAGTCAGAACTCTACACAGGTATACTAAAGTAGATCTAGAATTCGCACACTATTAGTTTCCTTGCGGACGAGTTTGTAGATACTATCGGGCTGGTCTTGGATATATATTGTCTGAATACTTTAACATAACTTCATCATCCCCTCTGTATTTTCCCAGTACAAGCATGATCAGGCTTTAATATTCCCACTGCTGGGATACAGGCCTCCTTTCTGTGAGAGGGAGTGGGCCGTAATCTACCATTAGGGCCCAGTGCGGGTTGGTAGATGTCACATGTCTTCGAATTTTTGGTTCTAGGACATGCCGGTTTCGTTCCTGAAGATTGATTAATATGTAGAATGAGCTTTTCTCAAGTTCTCATCATCCTGCATTACTCCAATTTGTTTGGGGATACCTTTCTTTTTCTTCTATTGATTCACCTTCATTTACTGAGAATACTTCCATATTCTAGATAGTATGAATGATGCAAAGAGTAGGAGAAGAACTAAGAAATGATGGATGGACTGTGTGGAAGATGATATGGCTAGAGAGGTGTGTAGAAGAAAAAAGTCATGTTGCGCCGACCGCAAATAAATTTGAAGAGCAACAGAAGAATAGAATAGAATTTTCTTTATTCGAGTAACCAAGACTCAACCAAAATATTGTTAGTAAAGCTTACGATTATGTTAGTAAGCACAGGCACTAAACAAAAACAAGGAAAACAATACAAGAAATAACAACAAATAACGGTTGGTCACCGTTGTGACATCCCATGAGAGACAGCACAACAGTGACCCACGTATTCACAGTCCAGGCGACTCGCCACCATGCTTAAGACACTGTTGGAGCTGCCCCGCACCCTGCGCACCAGGGAAGCGCACCTTTGACGCATTGTTGCGTAAAAGCAATCTGCATGCGCATCTGCGAACATCCCTGACGCACTACAGAAACGAGGCAGCCCCACCAAAAACATACTACAAAACCACAAAACATTATTGGCATACCATCCAAACATCAATTAACGTACCAATACTTAAGAATGTTGCAATCAAATTGAATTGAAAACTTTTCAAATTGAAACCAATTTAGTTCGATTGCATAAAATATCTGATTTCATTCCAACTGATTTCTCTTTATTTATTGAGTTGAAATAATTGGTTGTACGCTTTGAGGAGGTTGGTAGGTATATAGAGCCACCTGTAGTATACGTATACCTACAACATTACATATATTAAAATATCTGTCAAAATATAGATGCGTCTATACACGGTTAATTTTAGCTCGTTCTGGAACGAAAAGCCATAAACTCGATCATCGAACTCGAAACGATTGGGACTATTATTTTCAATAAATTACAATTTAAAAAAAACACGAAAAATCTAATTTATTGTTTTTTTTGTGAAATAATGAGAACTCGAAGTAACTGCGATCAATGCATATGTGTGTAAAACGTATCGACGAACGGCAACACTTGCGAACGGTACCCATTGATAAATCCATTCATCGATCAGACAGCATAAAAACACATACGCAATAGATAAATAGGTACACAAATAAAAATACGAAAAGCGAATTCAGACTTTATTTCTTAACCGTAAACGGTAACAAATAGAAAATTCACCAAACTAGGTACAAGGTAAGTAGGTACGCAGTTTACTAAAATTATTCTGAGAAGTGTCCGACCGGACTTCAATAGGATGCACAACCGAATTCCGCGGTTAAGTGTATAAAAATAAGGTCTTAATTCGGTCCAATATTTTCATAGAAAAGGGCACCACCATCTTATAATGAACTCTATTCGACAGATCAAACGATTCATTTTTTCTGTTTACATTGCCTGCCTTTGTAGAAGCCGCGTAGCTACTCGCAAGCAAGCATTGTCGTATAAAAATTGGTTTAGGCAGTATTCTTTTTATTTATCATAAATATGGTAGGTAGGTATGCTTATTAAGTACCTATTAGCTCGATTGGTCGACACTCGATTCAAGGCCTTAAATACAACTCCCAAGCGTACTCGTCGTGTCTAGTTGAAAAGGTACGAGTACTAGTGATTTCGTGATGCGAGAGTGGTGAATGAAATTTCAATTGGTTTCTCTCGTTTACGAGGAGATGTGATAGTGGTAAACACCGTGCCGTGCTTCCGATACAAACGAGAGATAACAAGGTGAATGAACTTACACCAACCTATCGTACCAGAAATGAAATACCTACTTGCAGGTACTTACTTGCAGCCGGACTCGCACACGCACAGCTGTGCCGCGCTACGTCATCACCGAGCGGATCGCGTACGATCTTGCGTTTATGAATGAAATAGTGGAAGCGCTACTAAGATTTAACTCGAATGACAGAATAAAAGTGATAAATTTCTAACTTCTATATTAGATGTCTTAAAAAAACAATAACAATGCTAATAGTACCTATTAATCGTCTGGAGTCACTGTGTTTTGGCTCCAGAACGATTTAAAAATAATCGTGTATATGGATGAGCCGTCATGGCCCAATGGTAGCCCGTGACTAACGAGTTGTAGGACGTACGTTCGATCCCAAGCAAGCACTTTACTTTGTATAAATAATTTTATAACCACTGCTCTCAAAACGGTGAAGGAAAACATCGTGAGGAAACCGGCATGTCCTAGAACAAAAAAAAACGAAGACGTGACATCCGCCGACACATACTGGGTCCGCGTGGTGAATTATGGCCAACTCCCTCTCACAGAGAGGAGGCCTGTGTCCAGCGTTGTTATTGATACGGCTATTGCCGTATTATACGGCAATCCACGATATTTTTTCAGAAAATACGGCATACGGCAGGCCCTTGATTACCGTATCACAAAATACGGGAATTGACTGTAGGTGAAACGAAACGTTTTTTCACTACAACGAATATAAAACCCAATTATCTGTCACCTTAAGATGCTGTGTAGTACAAGTTTAGTACAAGACTTGCCAGTACGCTTCGTGCAATACGCCATAGAACGGTTATGTTTGACAAGAGTGCATTGTGTAATATATAATAAATTACCTGATAATATAAAAGAAGTAAATAATTTTATATAATTTAAGAATAGATTAAAGACTTATTTAATTAATAAAGCTTATTATATCGTTAATGATTATTTGAATGATAAATGTAATTAAATTTTTAAGTTAAGAAATAATAATAAAATTATATTATAAATGAATGTCGTAAATACCCCAATAATTATATTTGCTATAGATAAATGTATGATTAATATTTGCACACCTATTAAGGTAGGATATGGTTAAAGATCTTCAGTTTTATGTGTCACCTCATGTACCTACCCATATTCAAGCAAATAAATGATTTGAATTTGAATTTGTGCGCCACACAATATTTTCGTCAATGTTGCCACTAACCCAGACACTACCGCGACTTGTCAAAATTAAAAATGACTTTCAAAAAATCGATGACAACTGATTCAAAATCAAGGACAAAAATCAAGTATACTGTACCAAGTTTAAGGGGTCGCGCGACATGTGCGACAAAATGGGATGCAAGGACAAGTACAAATTAGATAAACATGAATCTAAAGTAATAGGAACGATAAGAAACCTTTTTGGAGAAGAAACAAATGAAGAATAGCAATTTTTTAAATAAATACGGCAATTTAGATTTCTTTCCCCTAAAATACGGCAAACCAGACTGTGACATACGGCAGCTCAGATTTTTACGAGAACAACACTGCCTGTGTCCCAACAGTGCGAAAATTATAGGCTAATTATGCTGTATTACTTCGTGGAGTACAAACTTCATGATAAGATTATTTTAACAACAGAATTAAAAACACTGCAATTAGAACCGAGTATCAATTTCAAGATGTCAATAATTAAATTTTTAAACAATAAATCAGTTGTTTACATAACCTTTGTGAAAACGTAAGCTTTAATTTATTAAAATGTAATCAACAATTAATTCTTGTTAATTAATAATAAATGGATAAATAAAAACGTTGACAATTAATTACCTTCATTCAGAAATAATGTTGAGTACTATTAATAATTAATTTTAATGTTTTGTGACCTATTTCTTGATTTATACTTTTTGTTTTACCCAAGGCTTCACCCACGTGGATGTCGGAAAATTACCCACGGGAACGTACTACCGGGATTAAAAGTACCCGATGTGTTAATCCAGGTGAACAGTGTATTAATTCCGTAATGCATTGTTTTCATATAACTCTATTGGTTAACGCGGCGCACGCCAGTAAAGCTCCCAGTCGGCATGATTTTTCCCCACATCTTCAACAATTATCGCCATATTTCAGCCAATTTTCACAAAACTTTAATGTATTAGACACCTAAACATACCTCATGAATCACTCCGTCCATTGGTGTAAACCGTATGAAAATCTGTTCGATAGTTTTTGAGGTTATCGCGTTGAGACAGACAGACGTGGCGGGCGGACTTTGGTTTTTAGTACTTAGTGATGCCACTTTACTGAAGCTGACTATAACTCATCGATCTTTCTTTCATCTTGTAGCAGAACGATAAATAAATAAATTATTAGATTAATCTGTCTTCAAAACTTCGCTACTTCTCGCAAAGTATATTAAGGTTTGGAAATGTTATCTTGTGTTTACTTAAACTTCAGATATTTTCAGTGTACGTCATACTAAGCCAAAGTCGGGTCAAACTGAAAGTACTGTCAAACTGTACTCAAATTAAGAATTTATTAAACCATCTAGCTGCTGCCCGTATTTTTTCCCGCTTGTAATTATTTTTCTTTTTCTAAAATAAAACCTAAGTTACTCCTTATAACATCAGCTATCTGCCAGTGATAGTGCCGTCAAAATCGGTCCAGCCGTTTCGGAGTTATACAGAGCCGGATTTATTTAAAATTGTTTTTAGCTATATGTACTATACTTTCAAATGTATTTAGTAGAAATCTGATATTTTGACATTAAAACAGACTCTTAAAATTTATTTATTTGTTTACTCAATGGCAAAAAAATACTATACCATAAACAGTGACATAACGCAGTTTGTTTATTTATTTATTTATTTACATGATTTTTTTTTGTTTTTTCCTCACAGCCATTGAAACTACGCATATATCAAACCAAGGCAACATAACAGGTGAGTATTCATTCGGAAAAACCCAAATAACTTTATGCATCACGCTATTTTTCCTTGACGTAGTAAGCAGAAACAGTAGCACATACAAGGTGCGTGTTGTGTGAGGTCACGTACGGTAATAATGTAAATTAGAGAGCGCGTGCGCTTGTTGCTAAGACAAGTTAGTGTTCGAGAAGTTTTGTTTTTGTGATGTTAAAGGGAGATAAGGGGTATTTTTTTTATTATTATTATTATTATTAAAATGATTAAATACACAATTCGTGGGCGCAAGTTGATTACAAAAGTATAGAATAAATAAGCGTTTAAAAAGAAAAAAAAAAGAAAAAAAAAAACATTAAGAGTTAGATGAAAACCGTTTCCGGGGCAGACGGCTCTGCTATTAATTTTGCCGATTGGTAATTTTTGTTTAATGAGGAGAATTATTCCAAGCGGTTGTTAGCTTGAATTTCCTATGTCAAAAGTCAAGCTTATTTGTAATTATTATCATACTAGCGGCCTGCTCCTGCTTCGCACGATTTTTACGACTTGACAAAACATCGAGATTTCTTAGTTATATGTTACTTTAATATTAACGTATTATACACATAAGCTTTCCGGAATCAATTCTCTAAACGATGGTTAAAACCTCATCAAAATCTGTTGCGTGGTTTAGAAGAACAACGCGGACATACAGACAAACGCGAAAAGCGACTTTGTTTAATCATAATGTATACACATAAAATAATATCACGCCTTGTTTCCCCGAAAGGTTGGGCAGAGGTGTACCTATAGTACACCCACATTTCGCCAGTTATGTTTAAGTCCCATGTAATAGGGGGCAAGCCTATTGCCAGCAACCGGGCACAAATCTAGACTCCGAGCTGCTACTGAGAAATACCAGATAGAAAAACCCAATAACACTTTGCTCGACCTGGGAACCGAACCCAGGACCTCAGGCTCAGCAGTAGCGCTTGCGTCCACTACACCAACGAGGCGGTTAAATAAATATACCTACTTTCAATTTACTATACTCTCCACAATTTTATATATAAAACGACATGTTATTTACAAAACACGGCTTTTACCTCGACCAGCACATAACTAGTCATGTAACAGACCTTGAGTTCCCAAGTTACGTCTTAACTTAACTTAACTTAACCTAAACTATACTTAGTTTACATAGATGATTGCCTATTCCATTCGGGTGCATACAAACGCTGACACCTAGGCAGCCTATCTGCATAATTTAAGTACCACAAAGGCTTATTAACTAAAATTGGTCAATGCCGTATGTTCTAGTACTTGATAGGTATATAAATAATAATTATTCATTATTTTAATTTTATGAGGATTTTAATTTTTGCATATTATATTATTGGTTGGCTAGGCTTGAAAATTTTAGCGTTTTTAAACACTTATATTATGTTAAAACAGTAAATAAAATAAATAGTTAAATAAGTTTCTTGAACAGTTTACGTATCCATTATTCCTCGAAAAGATACGATCACGTTTTTAATAACGAAACTGCTATTTTGTAACAAAACACCTTATTAAAACTACACTAAATAAAAATTAACAATTAAAAGATTACAACACGACCTAACGCGAAAATTCGCATAGTGTGTCAACACAAAAAGTTTTTTTGCCCATCGTGTAATCACGAGACGATGAGTAGTGCGGCGCGCGACGCTCATGGTTCCTAACCATCTGTGTGTGTGTGCATCCGTGTGACCCACTTACGAACGCGTTCGGCGCACTTCGGTCGTTTCCGTCGCCCGAACATATGTCCGCGGGCCCGCCATCTTTACTTATTGACTGCACCCGTCCAATTTAAGTTGACCTATCTCGACCGGTGTTTTTTTATGTATTTTCTTACGTCAAGGGGTCATTGGTATTTGGACGGTCGTAAACGACGCGTGTTACGTAAAAAAACTAACTAAATGTTTACTCGGTGCTTGTTTTCGCGCTGTTATCGTACTGTTTTGTCATCGTGAAGATAAAATTGATTTACTTCCTAACCTTAGGTTCGGTTCCGAACTTTGTAGTTTATAGGTCCTACGCACTGTGAGTCGAGTTTAATTATGTCGTACAGACATGACCTAACCAATTCTGTTAGACGTAATTGTAATACTATGTTGCATGTCTTTTTGTGCAACATTGTTTTGTCTACGTGCGAATATAGTGTCTACAATCTAGTATCGACGCAAGTTGTAAAATTCTCTTATCTTAAAAAAAAAATAGAAAGCAACATGCAAAACCACTGTAGCGAATTTTATGCGAAAATTTCAATAGTAAAAGAAACTTACGTAACGAAATATCGATATAAAAGTTATTTAATTAAACGATTATCAATTGGTATCGTAATATCGCATAACAGAAAGCTCGCGTGTGCATATCCGAACGTAACTTCCGCGTTCGAAATTTGATTTTTTCCCCACTCACACATAGGTACAACTTTCACCTATTCGAAAGTGGAATGATGACGTGTATGCGTTGCTATTTTCGTTTCGGATATGCGTTCCGAAGAAAGCTTTTAAAAATAACTGTTACTTAGAACTGTTTTTTTTTTCATTGTTGTTTAATTTAGTTCGATAAAAGCTCAGGGCTCGTTTAATCGAGCTTGCTTATGTAATATCTGTGAATCCTTTTTAATATTAATTGCTGTGTTGAAGTTTTATTTCTGTTTGAGTTTTTCCTTCGTGAATGCGTTTAGCGAGCTTTTTCATTCAGCCGTAGCCGTTTACCGCTGAACAAGGACTTTAAAATTACCACTACAAGCAGGCAAGGGCGAGTCGCCGAGAGGAAAATTTACATTTTCACCTCTCTTGACAGACGAATTGATGTAAACAGTTTGTTGTTATTAGCAGACCATCCGGTCTATTCGGCTACAAACTCATCGTGAAAACTTAGGTCAAGTGAGAACTGTCATTCCACCCTGTCACTATTGACAGCTCATTTCACACTCACTTCACCTAAGTTTTCACGATGATTTTTAGAGAATAATTCGGCAGAGGACTCTTCTGCCTACCATGGTAGTGAAAACCTCGTGATTGCAATGGACGGTAATTTACAGGGGAAGATAAAAACTGCCCGAAAAATGGCCGTTATTGACGTGTCCCGAGGTTCTTCTTATCATCAATAGAAGCATCTTAGAGCTCTGTACATTTGTTCTAAATACATGTATTGCAGGATTTTCTACCTAATAAATAAATACGAAGAGAAACAATGTATTTTTCAAGTTCTTCTTTATTTAACAAGACAGCTGTGCTGCTGGGGAGTTTGGTGCGCCACTTCTTCTTCTCAGCTAAAGCACTAGGAAGTGGTGAAGGGCGGGCGTTTCGAGAGACTTTACTATGTAATTTTGACGTTCCTAAAGTATTGATTCTCAGCCTAATTTGAATAAATGACAATGCACAGCAACGCTATACTCTTGTGGTACTAAAGTAACCCTTGGGAGCACAGTATTGAGAAAAAAAGCCAAGTTTTGCAAAGAAATGTCGACTTTTGGACCCCAATTTATCTATACTCAAATAAAATTCCGATCAAAGTAAGTACATAAATAAAATAGAAAACGTTCAAACATACAATTACATCAGAGGTTATCACTCTTTCGAGTGGTCTAACCACAGTGTAACAGCATCTCATACATTAATCTTAGCGTAATTACAGTATCCGAACAATTTTATTCTTATCTTTTTTATCTGTGACGGACGCGGAGACGGTTGCGGTTTTGTAGGGCTGTGTATAAGAAAGAAGATTTATTTCTTTAATAAATTCTTTACATAATGGCTTATAAGTTATTTTGGAACTCAGCATTTCTTTATACTATTAAGAGGCAAATAAGCACGTGGGCTCAAAACGGTGAAGTATAACATCGTGAAGAAAACGGCATGGCCAACGACATGACATCCACAAACCCGCACTAGGCCCGCGTAGTGAACTAACCTCTTACAGAGAGGCGGCCTGTTTTCCAGCAGTGAGAATATTATGCTTTATGGTTATTTTAAGCATACGGGCTAAATGATGATAAGTGATGATCACCGTTGACAATGATTGTATGTATAATTACTAATAGTTATTGACCGATAATTTATATGTGTGGTGCAAACTCTAAATATACAGGTTGGCAGGGACATCGACGCGAAAACTTTTACCATGGTACATGATTCTGACATTTTTCGTCGGTTATTAAAAGATAAATCTGCTGGTTCATAGAAAAAGTGCAATACCTACGCGGTCGAAATGTATGGAACAGCTGATTATTTGGTAAATAACCGTCGAAGAATTTCAACGAAATTTCAGAATCACGTTCTGAATCCATGGTAACAGTTTTCGCGTCGATGTCCCTGCCACCCTGTATAAGTTGTTTTTTTTTTTATAAATAAATAAATATCTGCTATAGCAGAGGCGTCGCAGCAGAGTAGCCATCCCAGACACAAAGACATCCCAGGATGTCTCATTCTCATCTAAAGTACACCAACGGACCCATACCCTTCAACCAGGAACACAACAACGCTGTTAGGCGGCAGAAATAAGTACTTCCCAAACGAGCACCTTGACGGATAGAGCTGCCCATCTTTTCTGTAAAAATCTCATTATGAAAACTTTATGACGTGAGCTGTCATTCCACCTAAATGGGATGTGAAGTAAACTGTCAATAGTGTCACTATTGACAGTTCACTTCATGAAAGTTTTCACGGTGAGTTTTTTTACAGAATAGACATAAATAATCATTTAATAAAAACATTAAATGATACAGAGAAATCGTCAAGTCAAGCACATTGCACATATTTCGAGCGTCAGGAGCCAAAATTACTTTCACCGGTTGGATAATACACCGGTTTGCTGATAAACAACGGTGATCAAATAAATAGAAAGGGGTGCTATGGGAATTTCTACTGAATACTTACTTGTAAATGTAAATAAGTGAAAATAATCCTTCAGGCAGAGAATGGTTGAAAATAGTTCTTCACGGGGTCAAAGCATACAACTATACAAAATGAACGTGATTTCAAACTCAAATTCAAAGCATTTATTTCAAATAAAACAATAACAGGCACTTTTTGAATTGTCAAGGGGTCGGTCAGTCAGAAAGATGAAGCTAGTTGCCCATTCCAAAGCGTAGTAGGTTCCTATGGAGAAGAACGGGCAAGAAACTCCACGGACACTAGCGAAAAAACACACTTGTTTGTCTCCAACTCTGCCGATACGCCATCGAAACAGGCGTGAGTATAACCAATTATAAAGATCATTATCCAGCATATAATTATTTTGTACAATAATCAATTTGCTATAGGTGTTTAGGTATAGACACAACAAAAGGTAGGCCTTCACCGTCTTTTGTTAGCAGCACGCAAACCGCAACATTTTATACAGGAATCACGAATATATTACGCATATATACGAAATGAATAAATTCTTCAATATCTTACGTCTAAATAAGCAAGCTAATGTCCGCATTTATGTTTGAATCCTGTTTGAAACTACTTCGCGTCACTGTCGGACTGCATAGAAAAGAAAGAGAAGCGCGATGACACAACGCAGGTAATATATTGCAAAATATGAAGCAATTATCTATTTACAAAAAGTCTTTTGATTGGACAAAAAAATGTTAACACTATTACGGTAATATGTTGCTTGTAGAATAATCTGCATTGCATGTATATTAATATGATTTTGAATCCAGAAAATATTTTTTTTGCGATATCTTCGTGATTTTTCGACACACTATCTTACTAGCATATTTATCCTGAAGAATATCATATATTTTTCTGATTTTGTATACTGCAATGGATCACATTGTTTTAGGCTTAATAAAACTTATACATATACAGGGTGGCAGGGACATCGACGCGAAAACTGATACCATGGATTCAGTACATGATTTTGAATCCAACCGACGAAAAGTTTCAACAAAAAGCTTTCGAAAAAAAACTGCTGTATCATAGAAAAGTGCAATACCTACGCGGTAAAAATATATGGCACAGCAGATTTTTTTTAAAATAACCGATGAAAATTTTTAGAATCATGTCCCATGTGTGTTTTCGTGTTCACACGAAAATAAGAAGATAGGTACACCTCTGCCTAATCCTTAGGAGATTAGAGGCGTGATGTTATAATATCTAGGATTTACAAAGCAGTTTGAACAACAGAACTGAAATCCTTCAAAAGCCTTGCTTTTAATGAAAAGTGACAGCTAATTTTCGATTTACGTCATATACAAAATATCCATGACAACCTTCAATTTGATCCCAAGGTCAATAACTGCAATGGTTAACATTTGTTGCCATAGATAATGAAGCAACCTGAATTATCTGGTTGCTTTACGTCAAGGTTGTTGTTGATAACCGTTGGTAACCAGGTCACCTGGTGGTTACTATGAGGACTTCGGTTACAAATAGATTGAACGTCGAATTGACATCTTATGTCAAATTTGCCGTGTAAAGAATGACAGCTGTCATTTGAATATACAGTAGTCAATTTGCTTATTTTTATTTGTTGGAAACGCTCGGGTCATGGGCCCGAGTGCGAGTTTCCTTTTTAAGGAAATTCCTCGCCGACTGATCCACACTTCACGTGGCTAGAGCGCTGGCTCATTCTTGGCCAAAGAATCAGCACTGCCATTCACCATTCAACGTGGCAATGCTGTCAGTCTTCTGGAATTGAAATTTGGCACACATCTACAACATGACCTGGATAAGGACATAGGCTATTTTTCATCCTGGACCACAGCCGAAATCGCGGGAAACAGCTAGTACTATAAAGCTCGTGCTGATACTGGAGAATAAGTTAATAGCGTTAGTCAAGTTTTGACAGATATACTAATCACAGCAATTAATACATTTGCCACGGTTGATACGGTTTCTGTAGGCCTAGTACCAACCTAACTCTAGTTATATACACCTTTGCAAAACAACCAAAAACTTCAAGGGTAAATCTTGCAAATCATTTCGTAAATGTATACAAATAATTTCGCAAATATGAAATTTCACGAATCATAAAAGAATGTTGTAGGCTTGAAATGCGAAACTAAAAAGAAAGTTGATAAAATAAAGAAAGTTATCATGACGTAAAGATGGTAATCTCTAGTTTTAGTTATGCATGCCCTGAACGAAATGATCGCAAAAAATCTTAGAGACCTAACCCACCTTATGGTTTGTCCGCACAAAAGCTCGCATGAAAAAAGTTTTTTTTTTTTTATTGATACGAAAACGTAATGTTTCAAAAATAGAATAAAAAGTTCTTAAAATCTTTGTATACGCTATGGAGTCCATCATTTTCCAATAGGATATATTGGGTATGGATGCAATCCCAGGAAAGTCAGAGACACTTTTCAGGCTTATTTAAGATCCCAGATTGACAGTTTTTATTCAGAGGTTACTGGTAGGTAAACAGAGCAGCCGTTCGATTCTGTAAAAATATCACCGTCAAACTTAGGTGAAGTGAGCGTGAAGTGAGCTGTCACTGCCACAGAATCGACCGGCAGGATGCTAGGGATTAACACTATTGACAGCTCACTTCACCTAAGTTTCACGGTGATATTTTTACAGAATCGAACGGCTGCACTTCACCTAAGCTTCACGTTAATATTTTTACAGAATCGACCGACAGTAAACAAAATTAAATGAATTACTAAAATATAACTCAATTAAAATCAGCGCCATCTTTAAATCGATTCTAAAATGTCGATTAGTAAAAGGAGTTTGGTATAATCGATGCCTGATAAAGGCATGTCATGTTGATACAACCTTATTATAAACAGCGCCAAGGCTGCGCAGACGCACGCGGTGTACTGACGAGTGACGTCATTTCTATGATTCTTAATTTGAATTGCTAGCGTTATGCGACTTTTTTGTTAATTTATTATAGTTCTGACTTCGAGTCCAGGGTTTTGTATAGATGTTAGTGTTGGTCCAGTGGTAACGGCCGCGATTTAAAAGTTGTAGGTCGTGAGTTCGAGCCCAGTCAGACGCTTTACTTTGTGCATAAATAATTTCATTACCTACTCTCAAATCGGTGAAGGAAAACATCTTGAGGAAACCGGTATGTCCTAGAACCAAAAATTCGAAGACTTCTATCACGGCACTGGGCCCGCGTGGTAGTTTATAGCCCAGTTCTTCTCGAAGAGGGTGGTGTCCCAACAGTGGGAACATTATAGTGTGATTATGATTATGGATGAACTATAGGTACCGTTGCCCAACCGTTTGAGTAAATAATGCGAGATGTTATGTATATTTATTTATATTTAATTAACAAGTAACAAGACTCAATATGTTAGTAACAATAGTTCTTAGCAACTATGTTAGTAAACTTAACCTACACACTTAACGAATCCCTGCTACACGCTCAACACCGATGTGGAAAGCTTGCAGCAGCGATTCAACAAACAGTCCAGTCTGCTCGCGTTACACTGCAGTATATTGTTGGGGCTGGCCCGCACCCGGCGCACCAGGCAAGCGCATTTTTTGTAAAATCAATTGACTCGAGCATCAGCAAACATCCCTGATGATTTAGATTTTTTATATTTTTACACGAATATGAACGCTGTCAGCTCAAGTTTTAGGTTGCCTTTCCATCAAAAGAGATGTACGAGGTAGCTAAGAGGTGAGGCTAAGCTCTCAGAACAAATAAAAAACCAAGACATAGTGCTGCGAAAAATAAAGTGAAGCATGCCAAAACTACACCTCCGCTCTGTGCATACACGCTCGCACGCACACATTAACAATGAAACTACACCTCACTAAGTGCAGACATGTTTACGAAACCGGCTTCACCTCACTTTTGACAGCGCTCTGTCTTGGTTTTTTATTTGGTCTGAGGCTATGCTAGGACATTTCGTGTCTATTTCCATATGAGCTAGGTCGTGTAGCGCAACGGGATAAATAAGCTTCTCACGTTTATAAAAAAAAAAAATTGCTTCCGTACCGTAAGATCGAGTAAAAAATGCCGAAAAAAACACTTTTCTTGTAGAGACGTCCCTTTAATTATTAACCTTAATGATATTTTTCTCATTGTTGTTATAGCGGCAATAGAAGTATACAATATGTGAAAATTTCAACTGTTTACTTATTACGGTTCATGAGATACAGCCCGCTGACAGACAAACGGCGGCCGTACAGCGGAGGCTTAGTAATAGGGTTCCGTTCGGCATTCGTGGGGACTAAACCCTAAAAAACGTAGGCCACGGGACTATCCTGAAATGTCCCTTTACCAGGTCTCGACGATTTCTCAAAATCCTATACTATTAAATAAGCGATATTTGTATATACATATATATATATAATTGTAATCACGATCTCGAAAACGGCTCTAACGATTTCGATGAAAGTTGCAATGTAGGGGTTTACGGGGGCGAAAAATCGATCAAGCGTAGATCGGAGAAAATTCGTTTTCTCCGTATTTTCACCCGAGCAGAGCTCGGTCGCCCAAAGTTTAGAACAAGATGGCTACCTTAGAATAATGACATGGCAGCATGGAATTAGTAAGT
Organism: Agrochola lota; assembly: GCA_947364205.1. Taxonomy (NCBI): domain Eukaryota; kingdom Metazoa; phylum Arthropoda; class Insecta; order Lepidoptera; family Noctuidae; genus Agrochola; species Agrochola lota. The sequence continues at coordinate 8,107,974 of OX376245.1, read as the reverse complement.
GCCTACTATCATGGCAGCATGGAATTAGTAAGTGCCTACTATCATGGCAGCCTGGAATTAGTATGTACCTACTATCATGGCAGCATGGAATATAGTAAGTACCTACTATCATGGCAGCATGGAATATAGTAAGTACCTACTATCATGGCAGCCTGGAATAAGTAAGTACCTACTATCATGGCAGCATGGAATATAGTAAGTACCTACTATCATGGCAGCACGGAATATAGTAAGTACCTTCTATCTTGGCAGCATGGAATATAGTAAGTACCTACTATAATGGCAGCATGGAATATAGTAAGTACCTACTATAATGGCAGCATGGAATTAATATGTAGGTAGTAATATATGGTATTAGTATGAACTTTCCTATACTAATAAATGAGCATTCTCTATTTTCACCAGAGCAGACCTCAAACTCAAACTCAAAGCATTTATTTCAAAGAAACCAATTACAGGCACTTTTGAATTGTCAAAGGGTCGGTCAGTCAGAAAGATGAAGCTAGTTGCCCATTCCAAAGCGTAGTAGGTACCTATGGAGAAGAACCCAGCGCTCAGGAGCTAGGTCGCCCAGGTACTGTGAATAAAAGCAGTATGAATAAGAAAGTACTGTAAGACTCAATTTGCTTGCCGTTTAGTGTTGTCTTGCTAATCAGGTGCCACGAATGCAATATAACGTGTGAAGTTTTCACTTTTAAATTTCGAAGACATTTTGTTTTTATTTTTAACATTAAAAGATGACTATTGGAGGAGCTCGTGGCTAAGTAATAACTGCTGCAGGGGTCGATCCGTCAGGTTAAGCTACGCTTGCTGGGGTTGGTCTGTGGATGGGTGACCATCTTTACATACCGAGACTCCTCTGTGCCTCGGAAAGCACGTTAAGCCGTCGGTCCCGGCTGTCATTCGTAGATCTAAGACAGTCGTTACAGGTAGCCAGAAGCCTGAAAGTCTGACAACCAGTCTAACCAAGAGCTATTGGGTTACCCAGTAACTGAGTTGTGGAGGTCAGACAGGCAGTAGCTCCATGTAAAATACTGGTTAGACTGGAAGTCGCCCCCAACATAGTTGGGAAAAGGCTAGGCAAGTGATGGACCTTTAAAACAGCCTCTAGTGACACACCCTGGTCAAGCAGCCTTAATAGCTAATAGTTACTGAATGACTAATCGTTTCTTCACGACATGACTCAGCATGGGCTTTTCTCAAACTCAAAGTTAACCTTTCTGTGATCTAGTGTTTAGACCATCTGTCTCAGATTCCCAGTGGGGGCTAAATTTTCTGGTCGGTTTGGTTGGTGGTAGGGCTTGTTCTTAGTCCGCCTGGCTAGCTTCCACCATCCTACCTAAGTCTGTCGCCATAACAACAATGTTAACAGCATTTTGTGTTTCGGCAGTTAGAGGTAAAATAGCCAGTTCTTCTGTGGTTGAGGATTCCGGGTGAAGCTCGCTTCTACCTTCGGCGTGATCATCACTTACCATCAGGGGAGATGAAGGCCAAGAGCTTCCAAATAGTGGATAAAAAAAATCAAAGCATTTACTTCGATTGAACAAATTACAGCCTCTTTTGTTTCGTCAAGGGGTCGGTCAGTCAGAAAGATGAAGCTAGTTGAACATTTCTAAGCATAGTAGCTTCCTATGGAGAAGAACACCTTATAGTTACTTCTTTTTCTTCTTTTCGTGTGGTTGGTGACTAACCTGGTGTCAGAGTTTTAAAGCCGCCCATGGCCCTCTGTCTTGGCTTCACATACCGTCGAGAAATATCTCTCAGGCATGCCGGTTTCTTCACATGGTTTAGTAGTAGAGTATAGTTAGTTCATGCCCATTTGATTTACCATCATAGTTATAAAGTGTGTGATGTAACACAGTAATGAGAAGTGCCAACATCATGTACACAATGCGTTTGCGCAACTGAAGCGTAGGGCTCGCGTAGAACTGCCATCGTCAGTAAGAAAGAGTTTGGTAATATTATATATTAATTCATTAGAATTATTTGGGACTATAAACAATATGATAGAAACCACACATTTTTACAATACGTAAGTAGTCATTAAGACAAATTAAATTTTCAATGATTTTTTCGGTTTTTCGGACAGCTTCTTAGCCTACCTATTTATCTAACTAGAGTCCGGCCGTCGATAGAATGCGTTCTTGACACCTGTCAGTTTTATATTAAGGAATATATGTTTTGCAAATTTGATCCTTATAATTACTAGAAATTGTCCAACTGACAGCTGTCAGGAACGCATTCATTCGACAGCAGCCTGTTTTGATCAACGGCAGGGCAGAAGTCTGTCTCTCACTTTTTTTCCATACAATTTTGTATTTTATCTGCTAATGCGGGCCTGTCTGTATATGTCCCTATGCAGGGCAAAGGCCTCTTCTCGTAAAGAGTAAGAACGACCCTGGTTCAATAAGCTTGTCCACTACGTCTTGGCGATTTCAAACTATTTAATTCCAGGTTTCCTTACGATTTCTTCCTTTACAATAAATCTAATTAGCCAACCTTTTTAAGGTCATTTCTCGCGGACTGGTCGACACTTCAAGTGGCCAGAATGCTGGCTCGGTCTTTGGGTAAAGAGTTAGCATTGCCATTCAACGTGGTAGTGCTGCCAGTCTTCTGGGCACGATTCCAGATGACGGCAATACGGACGATTACTTCGACGATGTGCTATTGTTTTTGTATTTATTTATATAGTTAATTAGTCATTATTTAGTGTCAGAATTTATATTTTAGATATAATAAGATTTGTCATCTATGGTTATAATAATAAAAACTAAAAAAAAAAAAAACAACTGTCTTCCATAATTTCGGAAGTCGGGGTCTTTATTTTGTATTTTCGATATTTGCCACCGATTTCCGAAATTTTAAGTTATTTTTCACCATGTAGTGTTTTTTTCAAAGTCGGTTGTTTTTTTTTGAAAAAAGTTTTCATTTTTCGCTTTTTAGTGGGTAAGTTTGTAATTTATCTAATTCCTCTCTAGTTACAATATGTTGACTACTCATCACCTTTTACAAAATATTGCTTTTCCCGAAGCAGGGACGTTAATCGTTGAGGAGTTCTCCTGGTACTTCACCATCAGCTCCACTTGTCCATATACATTGTGACGAGCATAAATTGCTTTGTATTCATATTAATGTAATCGAATCGCAACTCGTGAAATGCTTATTTTTGAGTAGTTCCGGTGGCCATCTGTGGTCTTCATCATCAGTTCCACTTCACCAAATGGTGCTTTCCAAGAGCAACTGCACGTGTTATTATAAAAAATACCGAAATCGCTATAGGTGTGCCTATAATATTTGAAGAGTTCCCTCGATTTCTCCAGGATCTCATCATCAAATCCTGATCTAATGACAATGGGACCATTTCGGAAGTATACCCTTTCAAACAAAAAAAGAATTTAGCAAATCCGTTTATAAATGACGGAGTTATGCCCGAAAAAAAAAAAATATATATATATAAACAATCGAATTGATAACCTCCTCCTTTTGGAAGTCGGTTAAAAAGCATAGAATTTCTTTGGAGATCCAGCATGAAACATTACAAAATGATGATCCACAAATATTATCCTTATTAATCCTCCTTTATTAATATTTAAATCTTAACCTTCCCGTCATAATTATTAATCAAACATTTTTTCTTTTTCATCAATAGAATGTTGCCATTACAAATATTATCACTTTCTACAACCTTCACGCCATTACGCAGTTGATACGACTCCGTACGTATTTTCCTCGTTGCAACACTGAACATATTCGAGGGAAAGCGGTGACTAATCTTTATATCAATAGTAAACAAGTTTTATATTGTTATGTTGTTGCAATAGACGAATAAGGAACTGCAGCAGGAACTCGAATGTCCTACTTATTATTTTCATTATAAAAAAGCCTCCACAAGTGGTGAAACTAAAATGTAGGTATGAAGAACAGGATGTTCACTCATCCTCTAAATGGTGTCAACTATCATCCCCTTCCCAGGTTCCAAACACCCTGTATTTTATGACGATGCTATAGTAGAAGTAATGTGCTCTTTTTGACTGAGAGACAATGAGACAATGTACAGCCTAAACCACCAAACATGAAATTGGGAATATATTCCTAACAGATATTTTTTTCTTTAGAACGTTCCCACACTAAGAATTTCTTCTTGTACCGTGGGTGCGTTTACAAACATAGAAACTCACATACACTAACACCCAGACCCGGAACAACTACTTGCAGATCATACAAATATTTGTTCCGTGCGGGGATCGAACCCGCGACACGTTGCGCAGCAGTCGATAGCTCAGCCACTGCGCCAACCGTGTCGTGTGTAATAACAGAACAGTACTATGAAAGGACATAATTAGAAACTCTCCCAAAGAAAACTCTTAAGTTTCTACTTCCATGGGAAAATGGGCGAAGTAGGAGGAATAACATGTAAGGTGAACGAAAACATCGTGAGGAAACCGGCATGTCCTAGAACCAAAATGCGAAGACATGTGACATCTACCAACCCGCACTGGGCCCGCGTGGTGGATTATAGCCCACCTCTGAAAGAGAGGATTTCTGAGTCCCAGTAGTGGGAACATAATGCTGCTGATTATGATAACCATGGCATTTTGTCAGTTTCTGATTTGTGCATCAGGAGAAAAAGGAATAAATTTACACGTATAATATGTGTGTCTTATAAATTATTTTCTCTGCCTCTGTGAGTTAAACGTAAAATTCGTCGCGTGCCGAGCCCTGTGTGCGTTGCGCAAACGCACGCGTTCGCTTTTTGTTTGTCTTTGACACTGCGTGTTACGTCACTGCGCTGAGAGTAAACTTTACGTTATCAGTTTTAAAGGGAGACGATAGAAACTGATTTTATTGTTGACAAAAAATCTCACTGAACGTAGGTGAAGTGACTTGCATAAGTATAAATGTGGGAAGCTATCTTTCTTGCTAGGGATTGACACTATTGACAGCTGTCATTAGTGTCAACCTCACCGTGAAAGCTTACAGATCGTTCACTATAACTTGTCCCTAGCCATGTCATGCTGGCACCATTGGTTGTCAAGCTTAGTTTCAATATTTATAGAGTTCAAAATGGCGATTGACAGAAAAGTGCTACCAATCGCGTCACGGGACAAGTTATAATGAACGCACTGTAGCTCTCTTCACCCGCTGCGCCTGTTCGTTGTCTGTTAATCAGTCTTGAAACTTTTTGTATGTTGGATTGAATTGAAGATTTTTATCAAGATGCTAGTAGGTACCTTGATAGTGTACTGCATAATTTTCCCACTGCTGGGACACAGACCTCCTCTCTGGGAGAGGGAGAGGGCCGAAATCCACCACGCGGACACAGCGCGGTTTGGTTTGGTTTCGGTTTGGTGGCTGCCACATGTCTTCGAATTTTTGGTTCTAGGATATGCCGGTTTCCTCACGATGTTTTCCTTCACCGTTTCGGGAACAGGTAGTAGGTAGGTATACTGCCCATCACTAATTATTTCGTGAAAAGAAAAATAAAACATGGTGGCATAATGACTGAAGGATTTTTAAGCACTTCGTTATAGCCACAGGATAATATAACAGAATTAAATTATTCCATACAACCTTCGATTTGTTTATTACAAGAATTTACTTTGCTATTATACATAATTAATTAATCATTTAAACGATTAAACGATGGCCTATGTAGGATAAAATAAAGTGACGTGTTTAGACCTTTTCTCGAATAAATCTCGATTTGAAACTAGATTCGACTAGAATTTAGAAGTTTAGAATGAAATCTATCACTGGCATTCTGTATTTGAATCGAGAGCCATGCAGACCATGCTTGAATATCTTTTTAGAATACGGCCCTTCGAAAGCGGCCAGTACCTACCTTATTAATTAATGCTGGTAGGTAAAATGGCCGACTAGTATTATGGACTCTTTGATGGACCTCATGAATATGAAATGAAGTTAACATGTGGCCAGTGCTTTTAATGGAGTCATATTAAAAACCAGTTAAATTAATTTAATTGCAAATCCTTGGCGACCATTAAAATTGCATTTTATAAAACTGTAAAAATACAACAATTTCAATTTACCATTCGACGTATCCGAAGTTAAAATTGAGCGAGAGAGTATAAAAAAAACGCCAAATTCGAAATTCAAATTTCGAAATTTGCGATAGGACGGTGCGTTGTCTCAATTAAAACTTTACGTTAACTTCATTCATTAAAATATAAACTGTAACGGGTTTTAAATAAAGTTTATTATTCTTTGTACAGTCACACGGCTTGTAGCCAACTGAAAAGTGTGTCACCGAGTTGAATAGCACTCGCAAGGCCGAGCTATCTATGAATGCGCGCTCAAAACCGCGGATGTGGCTACTATCAAGTACTATCAACGTTCAAAATCATCATTGTTATTACCCATTAATTGACAGGCAACACTGTTTAAAGCAAGCAACACTATTCAGGCCGCGAAAAAGATGGGTTGGTTGCAACGAAAAGAAATGTTCAAGGCCGGACGAATGCGCATTTAAAAAGACTAATGTGACAGCTTAGCTGCGTTTAGTGTTTACACATAAATTGTTAGGCAAAGGCATCTTTCTATTCAGCCTAACCGAAGATGTTCTTGGCAGAATAGGAAGATCATTTTGCCATTATTGTACTATTTAAAAAATGAATGAAATGTGAAAAAAGACTATTTTATTCATAGATTGATTTGCACAGAAAATAAATAAAAGATATTAGCTTGACATCTGCTGCTATTATAAAAAGTGTAAACATGCAATTTCTAAGATAATATTGCATAACAAATGTGTTTCTCAGTATTCTAATTAAAACATTTTATCTTAAATGCATCATAATAGAGTAAGGGCGTCGACAAACGATCGACTTAATTTATTGATATGAAATTGGTGCAGTATGTCGATAATTTACAGTTTAATGATTTCGGTTTAAACGGGATCTTTGCTCAACCTATCACAATAGCTATGTAAGTACTGCTTATAAGAGATTTGACATCATTTACTGATCCGAGAATCGAGGGTGATTTTAGAAACTATGGGCACGGCCATCTTTATAAATATAAAAGAGTAGCTTCTGCCCGCGACTTCGCCCGCGTGATCATATGACACTCGGAAATACAGTAGCTTCCCATTTGTGAAAGAATTTTGGGAATTGGATCAGTAGTTTCGAAGATTGACCCCTACATACAAACTAACAAAATAATGTTAGTTCTTTATAATATTATTATACAGGATGGCGATTTAGTGACCTGCATCCGTCAAAGGGATGATTCTACCGGTCCTACTAAACAACTTTCGCAATAAAACACATACACGTAAGATTCGTAAAAAAAAACATACGTATATCGAAATAATCTGTCTACTTTTGTATAGCAATTTGTTTTTTTTTTTTGTCACGAATCGGATATGAGTTTCACGGAGAAAGTTGTTTAGTATGACGGGTAGAATCATCCTTTTGACGGACGGAGGTCACTATATCGCCACCCTTTATAAATATACCTAACATAAACATCAGTTGACAGCTAAGTCAATCGTTTGCAAAAAGCCTTAGCAAACATTTTACCAGTCGCCACGAACAGTCGGTTAATTTAAAATCTATCATGCGTTTAGGCCCTAGACTAGAACGTTCTATCAAAGTCCATGTTTAGGCACTAAATTATCATTTATCGGACCGTTCGACCTAGAGCCACACTGATTGTAGTATTGTTTCTAGCTTTTTATCTAAAATGGCGTCAGTTGAGCTTTTAGATGTACTATTGTTAATTTAATTGTCTGTATTTGTCCTTTACTAAAGTATTAAACATAATGGTATATACCATTAGAGCTGTATTTTATCAATTTTAGAGAAGTATGCATTTCAAATGTTGATAGTTAAGCTAAGTACATAATATTTTCATTTGCAAAATCTTTTTTAATTTTCGTACGAATTCAGAATCGAACGATTCTAAATTTGAAAAGTAATTTGAAAAGTTTCGCTGTCATACTTATAGAGCCGATACCAAATTCGAAAAAGGACTACAGAAGTTGGAATTTCTATGAGCGTTCACTTTAGTATGGCGGAAAAAATACGAGAGAGTTGGTTTTAATCTGTTTGTACAGACCAGGGTTTTGAACATATTACAAGGATACCTCTTCTTTTGCCGACATAAAAATACAGATACCCTTCTAAAGCTGTTAGACTTTTCAGTCTAAAAATAACTGTCACATTACAAACAATTGTCAGCCAAGAGAAAACAACCTTCCGTCGAATTTCAACACCTACAATCAGAACGCTTTTACATTTTGCAATATCCCATCAAGGTGATAATGGTTTTTGTGTAAGTACTGATAGCCGAAACGGGGTCAGGTGACCGTCCTTGAGGCGTGCCAAAGAAAAACTGATGAAAATTGCCAATATTGTGGGCGTGGCTAACTAATGTTATTAATTGAGTTTTCAAAGGTTTAAGAGAAGATGTGCTGATTGTGAGAAAGTTGATGTGGCTAGGAAGAGGAATCTAAGATGACTGCTGATAGAACTGTCTGAAAGCGGAAGGCACGCTGCGGCGTTCCCAAATAATGATGAGTTATCAAAGATTGGTAGTAAAGAGTTTGTTGCTTCTAGAACCAACGTGTGCATCTGAGAAAACGTCAACTGTCAGTGACCCAAATGTCAGTTTTGACGTTTTCGACCACTGAAGTTGCAATTAATCGGCCTTATAGCAGATCCAAATACACTTTCCAATGATGCACTAATGATGTATAGCAGTGATAGCCTAGTGGTGTGACCGTCGGACTGCCAAGTCATAGGTCTCGAGTTCGAACCCAAGGCACGCACCTCTGACTTTTCGGATTCATGAGCGTATTGTATAATTATCACTTGCTTCAAAAACTCGTGAGGAAACCGGCCTGAGATATTACTCCACGGCATATGAAGCTAAGTCAGAGGCCCATGGGCGGCTTTAAAAGTCTGACACCAGGTTAGTTACTAACCACACGAAAAGAAAAGAAGAATGATGCACTATGGAAGAGCTTATGTCGCAGATAACTACCTAAAGCTGGATGAATACCTTATTTTAAATGTTTCCAAGCAGTATTTTGCTGTACATACATTAAGCCAAGTACCAATAAATCATTAGTAAAACACTTAATGAAACCTAATTCAAGTAAACAATTACCGCTTGCCTTCAAAATGTCAACTACAAGAAATCTAACGTTTTACAATAAATTAATTCTGCCAGTAATTAAAGTTTTGTGACAACTCCCCCTCACCCCCTCCTAGAACACAGCCCGATGACGTCATCTGTATAAGCGCAACGTGCGGACATGCGTACACGCACACATGCATGTGACCGTTTAAATAGTTGTTCTAAAGGAGTGTTTGAAAAGGGTTAGTACTTGACTGAAATACTAACACTTGCGTGGACAACTGGATGGTGAATTTTATTAGGGTACAAATTGATTGTAACAATTTACAGAAGTCTATTAAATCATTAACATACCTAAAATTAATTCACCTCTTCTTCCCAGCTAAAGCACTAGGAAGTGGTGAAGGGCGGGCGTCTTATGTAATTTTGACGTTCAAAAAGTGCTGATTCTCAGCCTAATTTGAATAAATTACTTTTGATTTTGAATAAGAATGACGCAATTATTTTGTAAACAACTCAAATTCTTTTTAAAGGGCTTTAAAGTTAAGATTTCTTCGAAGCTTCTCAGTTTATTGCCAAATCCTGCATCCCAGAAGAGACTGTGTTTCTCCATACCTATCACCTTATAATTTTTTCCTCTATGATGTAATATTCCTTAGACATGACAAAACGCAAAAATAAGGCTTTATTCCCCTAAATGGACAAACCAAAGCTTTAAACCTCAGAGACGTCAATAAGCTAGAATGGCTCATTACATCTTGAAGTGTAAGTGTTTCAAAATGAACATGCAAACGGCAGCGGTAACTACCGATAAGGTGCATTTCACACCAGGCAATAAAACAAAACAACTAATATGGTGTGAGATCAAATATTGAGTTAGCAAAGTGTGAACTAACGCAACTGTTACGTGCTTTGTGGTTTTGTCCGTTATTGTTTGAAAATAGAACTGTTATATTGGAAATTTGAAATGTTGAGTTATAAGTGTTTTGTTTTATGGGACGTCATTAATGTTGTGGCTTGCGAAAATGTCGCATGATTGCGTCGAAATTAAAGTTTGTTACACACACATAACTTTACGCCTGTAATTCGAAGGGTTAGGCAGAGATGTACCTATAGTACACCCACATTTCGCCAGTTATGTTTAAGCTCCATGTAATAGGGGGCGAGCCTGTTGCCATCAACCGGGAACAAATCCAGACTCCGGGCTGCTACTGACAAATTTCTGATAGAAAAACCCAAAAACACTGCCAAAAAATATGAAGTGTTAAATATTGCACGATGGTACGGAACTCTTGGTTTGCGAGTACGACTAGGGCTTTTTCCTTAATAGCACCACTTCCAAGACTAATGACGTTATTTTGGAAAGGTTGATATTAAACATTGATAACATAACAAGTATTACATGTCCTACATACTCAACATGCTGGCTGGTAGCTACCAAATCCTAGATAAAACAGTATCGCACAAATGGCGAGGTTAGTTTTAACTAGCAAACTAAGTATAAACTATGATAGATTTTACATAGAAAATACACATATTTAAAGCTGTAGTTAACGGGCTACATAGATCCACAAAGATCTTTTTGGCACGATCTATTTATTATGAATGAATTAATGAAATGCACCAATCCCAGTGTGGTTTAACCAGACTCGATAAATCGAATGAACCCCAAGATTTGCACTAGCCCCTGGAGCCTCATGTTGCATGAGGCTACAGAGACCATAGCATATCGAAGAGTAGACCGGGTGGTGCGCGGTTAAGGTAAGGAAGACGTGCCCTTAGGATAAGGAAGGATTTGCGAGATCTCGTTTTGACATGATCTATTTATTATGGTAAAAGTATTTTCATTCAGCAAAGGGGTAGTGATCCTGAAAGTTTTTATCAAAAAGGAATTACAATAGGAAGTTTTTCAGGAGCAGAGACTGCATTTCTGCCCGGCTGATTGAAAGAGAGAACTGTTGCCCAGTAGAGAGCAGCGGTGTTACCCAGACAGGTGCTTTACTTTGTATAAATAATTTCATCACCACTGCTCTCAAAACGGCGAAGGAAAACATCGTGCGAAAACCGGCATGTCCTGGAACCGAAAAATTCGAAGACATATGACATCTACCAACCCGCACTGGACCCCGTGGTGAATTACAGCCCACTCTCTCCCCTGGACTGATTATAATTAAGATAATTGGAAATAAGCTGGCCCCCTATAAAATATTAATGGAAATGAAATGTGAGTGCTATATACTTTTCCGACTACCCCTTCCGGGAATACAGTCATCATGTTACGTTACTGTTAATTTACCTAACAAAAAAAAAAAATCCAAGATTTTGCGAGCAAACATCAACGTCAACTACAAGGCTTAGATACAAAGTAGTCTAAACACAGCACAGTGTATGCACACACGGCTAACTAATATCATTATGTCACACGCTAGCCTAACCCACTCACCCGGTCATTTGTGGTGTAGTGAGCTAGCTGCTCAACTACTGGATTCTAACTAGACAGATTAAACTATGTGAACGGTGCATAGTGCATTACCACATCACATAACATCACACCTGTGTTTTTCAAAAGCTCTAGACAGAGGTGCAACTGCATACTGTGTATAGTACACCCACATTCAGCCAATTTGTAACAATATAATTTAAATGTAAATGGTTTAATTCCAATAAATGGTTTGAGTTTGAGATAAGACGTAGGTAGTTATTGAGCGAGCTTTTTTATTACGATATAACAGAGTGAATAAACAAACAAACATCAAATAATTCCATATTATGGTCAGTAAACCTCACCTACTCACTGCGTAATACTAAACACTTAGTACACTAGCCGCCGGCTAGACTAGGCTGTCTAAACGCAGCACAGTACAACACACAGCCAGCTAATATTATCATATCAGTCGCGAGTACCTGAGTGCACGCTCCACGCATGCGCATACTTAAATGTGTGGACTGCGACTGATAGGTGTTGATACTTGTCACGAACGTTTAGTTTTCTTTTAAGACATTTAGAGTGGTATTGACGAACTTTTTAATGCTCCTATTAAAAAAAAATGAATCGTTTTGCTTACCAATGGTAACATTTTTTATTGCCAAATTGGTCATATAAATTTTACCTGGGATAGCGACTTCCATATGGGGGGTCTACTATGCAAAGCTAAGAGGTCTTTGCTTCGTTATTGGTAAAGATACAAGAGTCTTAATTTTAACCAATAACGGCCCGTATATTATAGGAACCGGCTTATCCTGCGAATGAATCACTTGCTATTCGACTGAAAAGATTTAATTTTCTAAGCGAAAATTTTTACCGGGGATAGCCGCAAAAAAATTATGTTAAAATGTAATAAATGAATGTAAAGCTAAGAGACGGTTTTTAAACCAAAATGTTAAAGAGATGTTATTAATTGCACTTAACTTTAAGCAACGCTTATAAATAAGGGGGTAGATGTATAAAATACGTAAAGGCTAATAAAGCTCGTACTTTAAGGTAGTTTTAATAAAAAAATCTTATGTTTAAAGTTAATGTAAACGCAGAATAGTCGACATCGACGCAATTGCCAAAAAAAAAAAAAGTTATTGTCAATTATCTGTCAGCGTTTTGTTGTCACATTTAAAAAACTTTTCTCACAAAAGCAAGAAAATTAATAAATGTCATATTATTTAAAACGTTACCGGCTAACTTCCAACACACGTTAATAGGATTACGTTGGTAAGAACATTAAACTTTGACAACATTTTTATTACTTTCTATCATTGTAATGCTGTGAATTTCTAAGCGCGTTTATTTTACATTTCTGTTTGCACAAAAGTAAAAGTTATATCCGCCTTTAGACTAAAAGTTATTATTTTATCTCTATTATGTGCATATCATTGTCAATAAATTCTGTCGTATTTTATAACCATAAATTCATACTTAAGTAAAGAAATAAAAGGTAATAAAAACAGCTATTTAAAGCATAAATCAGAATGTTACTGAACGAAAGTTGTCAATATTTTTTATGAATATTTATGACTCCAGTTAAAAAAAGCCTTAGGCATCGGTCATAACATCTGGTAAATAACTATAATTATGATGTTTGTTTGATGTTAACGATAGCCACAAAAAAATGAGCAACAATGTCTTAAATATTTTTTTCTAATTCAAAATTTCAGACATATTTATTACAGTAATTACAAGCCAGCTCTTCTCTTTGACGGGCTCAAACCGAATCCGTATGTAATTATTTTCAATAATAAAAAACCTAAAATGGCGTCGAATACATGTCAGCATTCGCGCATAAGTATCAAAACTCGTTGGTCAGAGTACATCGAACACGCTATATGGGTCTTGGCCAGGCAACTTTTTCTTGCGCACGCGCACTTTAGTACTAAACCGACTTGCGACCTGTCACATGTTTATACTATCCTGGTGCTTTTCATACGTGTATGTATGGACATTTTCAAGTACGTTTTAGGTAATTCTATAGAGCAGTTTAAGGACTAAACTTGTTATAAACATTTACTAGTAGATAAAAATAGCGCATAACATTATTTGAAACGCCCAAAGAATTATTTTTTTGCTGCTGATTGTCTCATTTATTTATTGGGCTGACCTGCGCCCTGATTGCATAACAAATGATCAATCCCAATCTGAATCATTTTTAAGGATATTGCTAATCCATTGCTTCATATGTTCGAAAAATTTGTTAGCTCAACAACGTAAATAACGCAATGAATTTTGTTGAACTGTCGAAATGAAACCGATCGTGATTGATCGTGTGTTACACAATTTGGGTGCAGTAAGCATAAATTGGTAGAGTCCTTATTAGCAATAAGTTTTTCATTATTTTCTGAGCTATAAATAAACACTATAATTTCAAACCGTGATAAGTTATAGACCTAAGATTCTCCTCGTAAAAATCGCATAAAGGCTTGTACAGACCAGCGCGACATGTCGCGCGACGCGACACGAACAATACAATTTCTAAGAAAACTTCACAGTATAACAATAACCGGTGTCGCGTCGCGCGACAAGTCGCGCTGGTCTGCACAAGCCTTAACAGTGTTACCATGTGACAGACAATATCCTAAATATAACTCGGCCATATTGTTCGTAGACTAGCAACACTACACTACGGCTACTACGAGCTAAACAATCCATTTCCTCCAATTATATTACGAATTGCACTAGAGACTCGTCTGACATACTAATATTTTCATTCATATCGTTCCTAACACGGCAAACAAGGATTTCTGGCTTATGTATTCGTAAAACATAACATTTCTTTCAAAATATAGGTTTATTCAACAAAATAATGCTATCTAAATATGAATTAGGAAAGCATTCCTTAGTTTTCTAGCTAATAAGTTCCTTTTCATAAGGATTGCAAAGATAATAACAGAAATTAGTCACTGTGTGTATATACAATTTTCCAATATGGCGACTTATGTCGTGAATAATGTGGGAGTAAGGTCATAAACAAAAGAAAACTATTCCGAAATTGAAAAATTGTAGCGCAATTTTTTTTCTGTAATTTATCAACAGCCAGCTATTTCCACTATTTCTTTATTTTATTTAGATGAAACGAAATAGTTATGCAAAATAAACACTTATAAACCTGAACAAGTTTTCAAAATTATGCTGACAGCAAAATTGTAAAATAGTTTTGATACCAATAATATTGCGTCCGGTGGTAATTCGAACTGTGTGCAGACTCGGCAATAACTTGTATTGCTGGTTGGCATATGTGGCTATTGTGCTTGTAAATCAAGTTTTTTTATATTGTACTATTACCCCTTACGAATTAAGCAGACTTTTTGTAAACGTGCACGTGAAATTAGTTTAAAAAAAAAATTTTAGTTGGCAAAATATTTTTTTGCGAAGACTGAAAAAAATGCCATGTCTTTGGTACCTAATATTTGTCTTTTCTACAAAGTTCTCTATTGATGAATAAAATGTTTTCAATTTATATTTTACAAGTAGAAAGTTTCAGTAAATAAATCTTGAAGCGTTAGTAGTTTTTCCGAAAAATCTGTAGTTTTCAACGCAGTAGGTAAATTTTAAGTTAACTTTAAATACAGGCGATCCATTTTCATTATGAATTTTGTAAAGGATAAAAGTATATAATTCTATTTTTAAATCGCGTCAGTTTCTCTTTATGTTCTAAATCGGAGGGGCGCATTCATGTTTGGAACTCGTATGCCAATCATAACTTATGCTAAATGGAACTGGTTAGCAATGCCTTGTTACGCAACTGCGTTTAAAAAAGAAACCAGACTTGTTCGCTTTAGGGTTTTCACTTCATTTAAATCGTGTTGAGATTTCAAGTGTGTAATTTTAAATGTGAATGTAATTAATCGGTGTGAAAAAGAAAGTTTAAATATAATATAAGGAGCATCAAATGGTTGATGTATGAGATGAAAGTGATAGATATTTGATGTGGGTGGATTACTGTTATATGCATGGGATGGGCCAATGAAGTATTTGTATTTGGAAATTCAACTTTTCAATAGATTTTATCTCGTTTTCGTTGTCTATTTGATAATAATCAATAGCAGATATTGGACCCAAAGACTGTTTATCTAAAGACAAAGAAAGGACAATGAAAAGCTGCTTCGTCTATACAAAAGGCTGATGAAAATGTACATTGACTTTCCCAGTCCTCAATTTCGCAAACCGTTAAAATCTCAAACATAATTTTGAGAATTATATCTCTTTGTTTAGTCAGCGCCATTTTTATTTATACTGGACAGGACAATGCAGATGTTAAGATCTGAATCAACTTTCTCTTGAAATATAAAAGTCAGTTAGGCAATTTAAAGCCGTGAGTGAGTGTATTATATTAAATGATGTTACGAAATTAAAACTGGATGCTTTTTATAAATTCTTTGATTGAAATTAAAATAGGTATTTAGTTATATTTTATTATCATTTTCCGTGATCTACGATAACTAATATAGACAACCTTTACACCCTCCTACACTTTCCTACCCTACTTTTTTTCAACACCGAATAAGCCTTGTCTGTCCCGAAAATAAAAGCATTTTTTTGCAATTACAACCCTGTAAAGCTTTCTTAACAGCGGCATGCGAAACGCTCAATATGTCCTTTATTATAAATTTCTGTGCAATAAACCGAACGCGCCACGCGTGAAAGTACCGCCGAAATGTCAATTGAAATTGAAAAAGAACAACTTTTTATCGTTGGCCGAATATCAGGGCGATCAATGTCATTAAAAAGAGAATTTAATGGCTCTAGTATTACAATGGCGGTTTGACATATTGATAGATTATCATGATTGACGTCTTGTGTGCCAATGAAGAAATGGACATCGAAGAATGATCACCATGGGCCAGTGAGCACCAGGGTTATAATGTTTTACCCAAGTAGAGTATCTATATAATAGTTACTCAATCAATATGAATTGAATAGTCTTTGCAAATAGATTCCTGTAGAGAAGAACGGGTAAGAAAACTCCAGAGTTACTCCTTTTATGCTCGGTCAAATAAATGTTACACAACGCCATAGGTGTGCCAGAATATACTACCTCGAATTCTAAGCCACACACAATTCATAAACAGCTTTCAAACTGAATGGACCGCACGGATAGAAAACAGCAATATAAGGAAAACCACAAATCACTAAACTTTGAACTAACGATTGCAGCGCCACCTATGCCGTTTAGCATTGAATCAATCTGACGTTTCGTGAATGTGTCAAGCGTTTACATTCCCTAGAACTTACTCAACGAGGATTGAAGCTAATGATATTTTTGATGACCTAAATGACGTAGGGGTAAGACATCCGGCGTTAGTCCTTAGGGCTTCTACATTAAGCCAAATTAATACCTATTTGTTTAATGCTGAGAATATTATGTTACGTCTTGATACTTGTAGATTTGATTTGGGTAGACACAGTGATGCAAGGGGGCTGTGAGTGGGAATTGTTAGCGAAGTATCTTTTGAAATCATGATGGTATTATCCCCCTAAAATCTATACCATATCCTATGTTTAGTTTCGGGGCTGATTTTATTTTACACGTAATAATATTATGTTACTCATTAGAGGTTTAAAAACATAAAATATAATTAGGTTTTTCTGTCAAGAATTTCTCGGATGTGTGCCCGGTTGATGGCAATAGGCTTGCCCCGTGACTTAAATAGAACTAGCGAAACGTGGGTATACTCCTCTGCCTAAACCCTCGGGACTTACAGGCGTGATATTATGTGTTTGTGTCATAAGAGGTAAAAGTCACAATTAATGCTCAAAGACGGGTTTAACAAAATTATGCAAGTGTTAAAGATTGCAAAAATACATTTTGCGTGGGAAGAGATGCAGTTGACACATTCATATTGTATATTAAAAGATTAGATCAGTGATGAGTAGGGTATCAAAATTAACAATGCTGTTTTTTTCTTTGAAAACCTCACTCACGATGACTGATGAATTTAATTAATGAAAACAGTAGCAATGAATACCAAAATCGTGAGATATAATTTAGCACTAAATATAAAATTCATTCAAATCAGAGCAATGATTAGCATAGAATACATTCCCATAAATCAAACCAAAGACAACCTTCATCCAAGAGGTCAGTACCAAGCAGACCTCAACATAAAACCAGAGAGAAAAAATCTAGAATGAAAAAAAAAGATTTCATTTAAAAAATAGAGTGCATCTGGTGGTTGTCATCCCGTGCCAGTTATAAGACTGTGGCTCGGAACTGGGTCACTGTGGCGACCGTAAGCGTTAGGGTAACAACCTCTCAATACTTATGCCCCCTATGTATATGTAGTAACTGGCGGATAGGACATTTGATGCCGTGAATAGGATAACCTATTTCTCTCTGTGGGAAGCGAGAATGTCTAAAAAGGGATTGGTAACGAGAAAATTATATGGCAGTTATTATCATGCTCTATGGACATTAAAACGTTGCTATTTATCTACCATGGAAAAAGCGAGTAAGAAGAAAACTAGCACGCTAGGTCGATAAGGCAGCAGAAAATACAAAAATCTGCAGTTTTCTGTAAATATCATGCTACAAACTGCTACAAGTGTAAAGAAAAAATACATGCATAAATTGGATATTTTTTTCACAAAAGACTATAAAATAATTACGAAATATCACGACAGACCGACGACAACAACCGAATTTTAATTGGCCACTTTCTTATAGCTTACGCAAGACCACTATATGAGAAACAATTATGTGGATATAAATATACCGGAAAAAGAAGTTTTCGGACCTCACTTTCTATATTTTTTTAATATTTTTTATTATAGTTTTGTTTCACGCAACCGTCTTTTTTTTATTTGCAAGTCTTTCGCTAATTTAAAAGTACGAATCGTAATGAGTTTGCTGTTTCTATGCAGAATTTTGCATGTATATTAGTTTTTATGGGTTTTGCAGATCTATCAGGGCCATAACATGCTATAATTTTATGGGGTGCAAGAATTTGTTTAATAAACTCTTGGATTTTTCTTCCAGAATCAACCAATACTTTTACTGGGGGCTTTTAAAACTAACTATAAAATCTAAAATTAATTATTTTCACTTTATTAAAATGTGTAACCACAAGCAAACCGTGCTTAACGTTTTAATATCGTCGTTACTCATTTTGTCAAATCCAAAAGTTATCGATTTATTAGTTTTGCAAATATTACCCGTGAAAGTTATTTTTTGCTATTTTGCTTGGGGCAAACTTGGTTTATTCATTTCTTTTCAGTTTTAGTTCAAAGTTTTAATTCACTGTATTAAAAGGAGCATGAATTGACTCAAACCGATTCTTAGCTTTTGTTCAACAATAAAACGACTTTCCAATAAATTAAACTTTAAAGTAACTAACTACACGGTACTTCCCTGAAATACTACTGAATAATTACTAACTACACCAACAATTCTAGTAATTACTACCAACTTTTGGTCCAAAGTTTGCCCCAAACACCGGCCCCGTTTTATTAAGTGGAAATTACCTTTAATGCTCCCACCTGAAGTGTG
Source organism: Agrochola lota (assembly GCA_947364205.1). NCBI lineage: Eukaryota > Metazoa > Arthropoda > Insecta > Lepidoptera > Noctuidae > Agrochola > Agrochola lota. Next base: position 8,088,901 of record OX376245.1, on the reverse strand, counting down.
CGGTTGCTGGCTTTGTTGGACGTTGGTCTGCTCCAGCTTGGTGCTAACTGAGTTCCACATATCGAACATGTTCAACATATTGGCCCCAAGGCCCAACACTAGCACAATGGTACCATAACACTTAACTTTCACACACAAACACTCGATCATCCATTTTTGTACACTGAAAACAGCAAGTGTCAAAATTGTTCGACCGTCGTACAAAAAACTAAGGCTACGGCTCTGATCCCTGATTAATATTTGTATTATATTGCGGTTTTTATTTAATAAATACTTTTTAAATTTTTATTTCTATATATAAACTTTCTCAAATACTCAACTAATGTAAATACTATATTTTTTTATTTATTTTTAAGTCTACTTACGGAATTTTATATATCAGTCTAAAATTTCGATTTTAAGGTTGGGTTTTATTTGCTCGGGAGGTTATTATTAAAGTGTATCACTAATTTGTGTTTAATTATTGATTTTTATTAAAAACTAACGGTTTTGTGATTAAATATTGCGTATAAATTTTAATAAACTTGTGAGTTAAATGCTTTCGGAATTGTTTAATATTGTCGACGTGCTCATACGAAGTGGTTTGTGTTTAATAAATGGCATTGAATGCGTTTATTTTGTGTACCGTGCATTCGTTTTTTCTTCTTCATAGTTCGTTAATAGCTGATGTGTATTCGCTTCCACTTGTGACCGGTCTATGGTTGTCCGAGTACACACTTTGCAGATAACATTTTAACGATTGAAGAACAACACATAACCCGAACGCGCTTTTATTTTTTAAATATAGTGTTCTCTTTTTAAAACAACTGGAAATTGCGTTTTATTTCTTTCAAGTTTTTCTTTGGTCGCGTCCTCGCATGCACTGAAGTGCAGTTGCAGCGTGGGGGTGTTTCAGCTACAGTGTCGAGGGGTGCGGGGGGATCGGAAATGGTCGTCCTCTTTGCGCATGCCCGGAATCGATCCCGCGTGGCCACTGAGGTATACCGACTAAAACACTACTTTTCTTACTCGCTATATGGCCTGCATGAATAGATATGTACGGGCTATTATGTCATTCACTTTGATGTCTGGTTACTAGGCTGTATAGCTGTAGGTGTTTGCCTATTGTTGACCGTTTCTTTATTGAGTGTTGCAACACTGGTGGAGTGTGAATGTACTTGCGTACTGGCTGGTATTTATTTTAAACTTGTTAGTGTTCTAATGAGTTTTTATTTTACTGGTTTGAATTTGGAATAGAATTTACGTGTTTGTGCAATTATGGTGCAATGAGTTCTATTTACGATAGTTATGTAGCTCGTATTTTTTTTTGTTTAGTAGAGCTTTTATATTTATTTTTAATAGTGATTCGATTTTTATATCAATTAATTTGAATTGACTGTCTCGTTGATCTAGTGGTCGTAAGCGCAACTGGGTTTTTCTATCAGGAGTTCCTCAGTAGCAGCCCGGTGTCTGGATTTGTGCCCGGTTGCTGGAAATAGGCTCGCTCCCTATTACATGGGACTTGAACATAACTGGCGAAAATTTGCGGTGAAATAAGGTAAATGTGTGCCAAACCCATCGAGGAATACAGGTGATGTTGTGTTTGTGTGTGTTATTTTGTAATAAAGACAGATTTTTGATATTATTCCGTTCTATAAAAAGATCTCGCAACTTTTCTACAGAATCAAAAGTTTTATCGTACTGGAGACCATTACCAAGTCTATTCTATGTAACTACTGACTTCGTTGTACACTGGCACATGTTCATATACATTATGTTGTTACAAATTCATATACACATACATGTATATGTATATAGTTTGTTAGTCCTCTCATTTAAGTATCACGAGTAGGACCACGGACGCGGACCCGCCTAAGGCTAAAGCCAAAATTCTCATGCAGCGCAATTTTGGTGGTATGAACGTTGACAATCTTTGCAAGGATGCCAACAATATAGATTGGTCTGCTCTATTTGCCTCTGCATCAGTTGATGAACAAGTTAATATTTTTGCGGCTAAGCTTCTTGAGCTTTATGATCATCACGCACCTGTTCGAGCAGTCAAGGTTAGACATTTGCCGGCGCCGTGGCTTACAGATGAAATCAGAAAAATAATGCATAAAAAAAGTGACGGCAAAGTCTAAATTTAAGCGTAGACCTAATGACGCTAACTGGGAAAGATATGTCTCAATCCGTATACATTGCAATAAGGTATGTAGGAATGCTAATCGCCATCACATTCATACTTCTGTCCAAAATGGGGACGCATCCAAAGTTTGGAGGTTTCTTAGGTCACTGGGGGTCGGTAAAGCCCGACAAGACTCAATCCCAAAAGATATAGACATCGATGTAATGAATAATCATTTTACTGCTTCGTCCAATTTTGATAGGACAACTAAATTGAATACTTTGAATTATCTTTCTTCTCTTCCGACTCCCAGTTATTCTCCATTTATTTCTGGTCAATTCTCCGCATGTGATGTTAAGAAGAGCATACTATCGATTACTTCCAATGCAGTAGGCAGTGACTGTATCAGCCGTAATATGTTAGTCCCTGTGCTGGATGTAATCCTGCCCGTCATTTGTCACATCCTTAATTTTTCTGTGTCTAGTGGTGTCTTTCCATGTTCATGGAAAGATGCTCAAATTATTCCATTACCTAAAAAGTCCAATCCCGCATCCTTTTCTGAATATCGTCCAATATCCGTCTTACCGTTCCTATCCAAAGTCCTCGAACGGTTAATCCACAATCAATTAAGCACTTTCCTCTCCAAAAATAACCTACTTAACCCCTTCCAGTCCGGCTTCCGTCCTGGTCATAGCACCACCACAGCGCTTCTGAATATTACGGATGATATAAGGTCAGCCATGGAAAATGGTAATCTAACGGTTTTAGCTTTACTAGATTTTAGTAATGCTTTTAATACTGTTGATTTCGAGGTTTTGCTTGGCATTCTATGCTCTCTTAATATATCTCCATCGGTAATTGACTGGTTTCGAAGTTACCTGTTCGGTCGCCGGCAACGTATTTGCATCGGCGAGACCTTGTCTTCCTGGAGTAATACTTCTGCCGGTGTACCACAGGGTGGCGTGCTATCACCTTTACTTTTCGCAGTTTTTATTAACTCAATCTCCCATGAACTAATCTCTTCCTACCATCTATATGCAGATGATTTACAACTTTACTCGAGAGCTCCTCTTGGAAATCTTTCAGAGGCTATCTTAACGATTAATCGCGATCTTGCCCGTATATGCGACTGGAGCAAGAGGTACGGACTTATGGTCAACCCCGTAAAGACGCAGGTTGTTGTGGTGGGCAGTTCTAGGATGGTCTCAAGGATTGACTGGACGACTCTTCCCCAAGTTACTTTTGACAACTCAGTTATCCCCTTCAGCGAGATAGTTAAAAACTTGGGGATTTTCATTGATAAGAACTTCTCTTGGACTGCCCAGCTACGGGAGGTTAGCCGCAAGCTGTTTGCTTCCGCTGCGTCTTTGAAAAGACTACGTAATTTACTGCCGACTGCCACCAAGATTGCGCTTGCACAATCTCTTCTTCTACCCATCCTTGATTATGCTGATGCCAGCTATCTTGACCTTACTCAAGATCAACTCGATAAACTTGAGCGGCTTCAAAATTTTTGTATAAGGTTTGTATACGGTTTACGCAAATATGACCATGTATCCGAATTTCGCGTGAAGCTCAAGTGGTTACCAATTCGCCTTCGCCGGAATGCTCATATTCTTTCCCTTTTGTATAATGTCCTCTTTTCCCCTTCCACCCCTCTGTATCTCAAGAAACGTTTTCAGTTTCTATGTGACTCTCACACGAAATTATTAAGATCATCAGATAACTTGAAGCTTAAAATGCCAATGCATTCCTCAACTTTCCTTGACAAATCCTTTACTGTCCAGGCTGCTCGTTTGTGGAATGCATTACCAGTTCCAATAAAGCGCGCGCAATCGTTGCCTGTGTTTAAAAGACTCGTGAAAGAACATTACTTGTCGTTATGATTTTGTTCTTATCGTTAGCTGTAATAATATTCGTCATTTATTTTCGTTGCTTATATAGTTAGTATGTATGTATCTATGTATCTATTATATAGCACTTATCTGTGTATCCATTATAGTATATTGTACTTATATACCTTTTATTTGCACCAAAGACAGCCCCATTTTATGTCCAGAGAATCACTGTCCATTCCAAGGTTGCCTGGAAGAGATCGCAGTAAGCGATAAGGCCGCCAATTGTATATTTTGTAGTGTATTACTTTTTCTTTATGTAATTATAATCTGGTGTACAATAAAGTATATATAAATAAATAAATAAATAAATAGACCACGATACATGTATATGTATTTGTACCAACATAATGTATATGAACATGTACCAGTGTAAAAAGAAGTCAGTATCGACATAACAAACAAACAATATACTTCTACATGTATTTATGTATATAGTTTGTATGTTATGCCTCCCTGCCAAGTTCCACGAGTATCTTAAAAGTTGCGTAACATTTAAAGCTGCAGAACTATTTAAAGATAGTCCCACAAGCTGTTTTAATTTATACATCTCATATACATATACATTTGCCGTTTCAATTAAAATGCTTTTTATATATTATGCAATACTATAGAGTAGGTTTTGCTGTGGTTTCGCCTACGTGAAAGGGGTGAGTATTTCAGGATGAAATGTAGCCCATATTATTTGGCAGTTTCTAAGCTATACGTCTGTGAAATTTCATCGAAATCGGTTCAGTAGTTTAGCAGTGAAGATGGAATAAACATACAGAGAGGTTCACTTTCGTAATAATGTTAGTGTTAGGACTTATCTGAATTGGTTGATACCAGAGGTATCCTGTTACTCAGTAACTGGGTTGCGGAGGTCAGATAGGCAGTCACTTCATGTAAAATACTGGTATTCAGCTGCATCCAGTTAGACTGGAAACCGACCCCAACTAGTTGGGATGATGTTTCTCAGAGTTAGGAGTTTGATGTTAAGATATATACTTGTAGTTAGTACAAATGTTGTAGTGTTAAGAGTGTATAGACAGAAACTGGGCAACGTCGCAAATAGCTGTCAAATATTTCGCTGTTTTGATTAATTTGGCAATATTACCTACTGTATGGAAATAAGAAATATGGCTAACTAGTGAACTAAAATATTGATTATGAAATGCAATAATTAATATCGTAACACCGAATATTTAGTTTTATATGTAAAAAAAGCATTTGGAAACTTTCCAAATGCCTTATTTACACCTAAAACGGTTACAACATCAAATACAGTGTTATAATTGCAATTCATTATTAATATTCTAGTTCACTAGTTAGCCATATTTCTTATTTCCATACAGTAGGTAATATTGCCAAATTAATCAAAACAGCGTAATATTTGACAGCTGTTTGCGACGTTGCCAACGTTTTGGATGAACGCTCTTAAGGCTCCCGCCTATAGCCGCGACGCCATCCTAGTAGAACAATTGCCATGAAGTTTTTATAGAACATTTTCTACTAGAGTTACGTCCCGCCCATCTGCTGAGCGTTTATCCTCTTGAAAGGTAAGTATCACTTTGAAAATGGAACTTTCGTGGAATCCGAAAGAAACCGTTTCTCCACGACGCTATTTAAAGGCTACGCTGGAAAACGCCCCCGAAATAACTAGGAATTATCTAGAGAAACGATAAAAAGTATTAATGTTGTTACTGAAGCTTTTCGTTCGAATGTTTAATGGCGTCCTACGAAGACCCAGGTACAGATGCACAGCGAGCCCCATGGTTGACAAAACGGTGTTAGAAAAAAGTTTGTCAGTACTAACCAATTTTGATGAAAACCACGAATCTCTTCGTTCTAGAGGCAGATTGAATTTAATTTAAGAACCATGAAAAAGCTAAGAAAAGCTCCTGAAAACCACAAATAAACCAATACTTATATCAGTTCCTGAATTGAGAATTTGAAGTCCTAAACTTGTTAATACTCTATTATAGAATTACTTATGGTGACTTCAATCTTCAAAATTTCTTACGTTTTCTTTGCCAGAACATTTTGAATTTTGCCGGCCTTAAGAAATGCCAAAGTGATCGCCTCGTTGTGGTCGCAAGCTGCTGATCATGAGGTCTTGGGTTCGACTCACGGGTCGGGCAAAGTGTTATCGGGTTTTTCCATCTGGAATTTCACAGTAGCAGCCCGGAGTCTGGATTTGTGCCAGGTTGATGGCAATAGGCTCGCACCTTATTACATGGGACTTAAACATAACTGGCGAAATGTGGGTGTACTATAGGTACACTTCTGCCCAACCTTTCGGGCGTCATGTTATGTTATGTAATGCTAAAGTGAACTTTGACAAGTTCTAAACTTAAAATTCTCAATTCAAAAACCGGGTGTATACAGGAGGACAGGATATGTACTAGCATAAAAGGACTTTCAATTGTCTTTAACTCGAAATGAGAAAGAAATAAAAGTCCGAAATTCCACGAAGACGTTAATCATGGTCGATGCGTGCCCGACACATTAGTGTTACGCAAGATAACGTTACGTATGCCCATGCGCCGATGAAAGTCGCTGGTTTTGGAGGTGGAGGCGTAAGTCATTAGCGGAAGCGGGTGAGAGAAGTGAATGTGAGAGTGGCGGTTGTAGAGAGAAATGGCGTTTTAATTTTGAGGAGGGCTATTTTTAGAGTGGTTGGGAAAGAGTTACTTTGGTAGCTGTTAATGGTTAAGAAATTATAAATGTAGTTATGAGCGCCATATTTTAAATCATGAGATGAATTTCGAAAATTATTAGGATGTTTTCTTGCAAATAGTGCAGAAATCGTGTTGATTTTTGATGCAAGAAGCGATGGAACCACACTCAACTTAATGTTAGACTGCAAACTTATCATGCCAGTGGGGTAATTGCGTAACACACTTACAGTAGCAATGGCTTTCATTTTAACAGTTCAACAACATTCATTGGGTTATGTACGTTGTTGAGCAGAGCAATATTTCGAACATTTATGAATTAATGGATTAGCAATAGCCTTCAAAATCATTCAGATTGTGGTTGATCGTGTGTTACGTAATAAGGGTGCTGGTTGAAAGGTGATACAGAAAACTTTGGAAAATAAAATCAAAGACTAAATTGGCTTAGTCTCAAACGATGGTGACCAAAAAGTTGCAAAAAATTTGTTCTGTTTTAAAGTTCAGTTACAGTTTCCATTATGAATGAAAACATGAAATAAGTTAATAACAGAGTATTATGTAAGTGAATGTGATTTTATTTGCGTAGATCGTGAAGATAACATTGTTTTGCAAGGTATTACTTACTTAATTGTTTAATTGCGATTTTGTAAGTGAATGCAAACGAACGGATGAATGAAAGGTTTTTCAATATAATACTACCTTCTGCCCGTGACATCGTTCGCGTGGAAGTCGTAAGATACACATATACTAAAATAAAAGCCGAATTTTTATAAAATTGCCTCGGCCACCACCCACCGCGTTGCATCGTATATAGCCTATAACCTTCTTCAAGAACTCGGCTATCAAATGCAACAGATAGATTCAAAGATCGGCGCGTTCAAATAAAAAAAACAAACAAACTCTTCCGCTTTGTTATATTAGTTTATATACGCATAGATTATATTTTTGTTACTTATTATTATATGGAGACTTGTTATTGCTTATTGAGTGAATGGTTATTTAAATAATTAATGTGTGTAAACTGTGTTTTGCTCGAAAAGGATTATTAGTGATATAAATGGTAATTCCCAAAACCGTAACTGTCTTTTAATCAAAAAGTTATTTTAATTATTACGTGACTATTGAATAATAAAAAGCATTTCTAAATTATTAACTTGTTGCGTTGCGTAATATAAGTGAAAATTATTTGAACCTTTCCAAAATGTCGGAGATAATTTGCGAATCATTATGCAAATTTTTTACAAGCATGCATGCTTCCTGAAGTTATTAAATGTAAAAGCAATAAATTTTATTTTAATTAATTTGATTGCTTAGATTATATTTATTAGTATATTAACAAAACTAACAATTTGTTTCATTATTATCCATGTTAAAATTTTATTAGAAATTAAAACATTTTTCTTCTATTGATCAACAAATTCGTAAAATACATCTTCTGTGTATTTTTTTTGGTTTGTTACATTATAAAAATATGCACAGATTATCTCACTTGCTATGAGATAGTGTGGGCTAATTATGATTAACGACACCCTCTTTAAAAAAATGCCAAGACATTCTCAAGCGTATGCTGGGGTCGGCTTCTAGTCTTATCAAATTCAGATGAATACCAGTATTTTTACATGGAGCAACTGCCTATCTGACCTTCATAACCCAGTTACTGGATAATATGATACCCCTTGGTAAGACTGGTTGTCAGACTTTCATTCCATCTTAAAACATTAAGTTAAGCATCAAATCGCTGTCAGTTTCCATTTTGTACCAAACCAGACTCAAGTGAAAGTAAAACTGCCAAAATCTCGCGTGAAAGTCGAGAGTTGATCGATGCCATAATTATTATTACCATTATAAGAGATATGCTAAAAGCAAGCCGGATGTAGGAATCGAGTATCGATATAAAAAATCTAGACATCGAGTCGAGTATCGATGTATCAAAATATTAAGAGAGAGGATTTTTTTTATGATTATGAAAGTTTTAGAGCTAAAGTGTTTAAAATTTTGTAATTTTACGGTTTTTAGCTATGGATGATTTTGTTTTGTTAGTAACACTTTAAATTAATACCGTGGAAAAATAGTCAAACGTGTCATAAAAAAAAATATCGTAAATAAAAAAGAAATGTCTGCCATACTCTCGTCACACGAAAAAAAACAAAGCAACAAAAAGTAATTAGAGCCGCTAAAAAGGAATTCTTTACTGTTCGACATTCAAAAATTTCCCACCAAAAACTTCAGGATAGATCCCAGGACCACAACTCATTTCAAAAATGGAATCCTTAAAAAAACATCCTGCCAGTTATCAACTTCCGTTGTCCTAAGTGATATTATGGCGAAATATTTTCGTTTAAAACGCTAGCGACATTAGAAAGTGCATGAGTAAGAAAGCCAAGCCTTTTAAGAAATACAACGACACTGCGCATTAGGAAATACACGTAATTTTGACTATTTTTGCTCACTAACTTAACACCAAGTAACCGTTAGTCTCCTTTCTCATTTTGACGTCTTTGACAGCAAAAAGTTCTTATACTAAAAGGAACTTTTTGTTTACAATATAGTTCTCAAAAGAAATGAATGCATACGAAACAGGCTCTGTGGTGAATGACATCGACAATTTGGAATGGTTTAGACAATAATTATTTGCACTATTAATGTAAACAGAGTCTGTATGTTTGTAAATGTATGAGGTAATCTCCAAAATTACTCATCCGATTTCAAAAAGTTCGATTTGTTCCCAAATGTCATGATTTCATGAAAAAGTCACTCAATTGAACAAATGTAACTTAAAGAGATGTATTCATGATTCCAATGATTATAATTCTGTAAATACATATTTGTTATGGTCGCGAATCATATACTTATTATTCCAAGTACAACCTGACACTGACCTGCAAATTAGAAGAAAACGTAAGAAAATTAGAATTTCGCGGGCTATTAACTACGAATGAAATCTATTAATTGTTTAGCAGAAGTAGGTAATACGAATAAATGTAAAACTTAACCAACTCTATAAATTATTCCAACTTAACAAAAGTTTCGTGAGCATAAACTTACTTAACAACTCTTACTTAAAACTAACTTAGTCAGCTTATCAATATTTCATTGACGAAAATACTATCTCGCCAAGTATTGCATGGGACTTAAACATAACTGGCGAAATGTGGCTGTATATACCAAGATACACCTGTGACTATTCTTTCTACTTGACTATCATTTCATTTCATTAAACCTTCGGGGAAATATTTAGAGGTAGTTCCAAAAATTGTATTTTCACAAAACATGACGTTATGTGAAAATACAATTTTTGTAACTAAGTTAAGTTAAGTTAGGTAAGGTAAAGTCACAGTTGTATCCAACATATGTTTATATCTGCGTTTAGTACTGCATTCAAGGCTAGATGTAGCAATAAGTCATTGGGACTTGAGAGTGCAGTAAGCCTTACTATGGGCAAGTTTCTATTTTGTTTAAAACCTTAAAAAAAATAATTGAAAGTGGTTTTACCTTCAAAAAAGTAAAACATTATTAAACTCTTATCAGTGTCTTCTAATTACCAATAGTCAATACAGATATTACTGACATTTTCTTGGACATTACTAACATTGGTGAAGGAAAACATCGTGGGGAAACCTGGACTTGTAGCCAGTATAAGTCTGAAATCGCCAACCCGTCTTGAGCAAGCGTGGCGATCAATGCTCTTGCCTTCTCTGTATGAGAAAAGACCTTTGCTCTGCAGTGGGACAGTAATAGCTGGTAATACATATATTAAAGTTCAATATGATCATTTTAGCCATTCTTGACTAAGCAACTGTAAAATGCTTTCAGGGTGGAAAAAACGTCAGAGCAGGACGTTTATTCCACCCTGTTTAAAAAACAAGGATCTGAAAGTCAGAGTCAATTTTAAAAACCATGAAATAAGCTAACTACTTTTGTAACTATTAAGTAGGAACCAAGTTAACTGTCTCATTAAATGGGCTAACTCTGTAACTTTATCAAGAAAAAAAGGAAAGTTACTAACTTAATCTACACAAAAACTACGACAAAAACGACAATTAAAAAGGAACAAGACATCGGTGTAGATTTTTTTCGGTGTTCGTATCGCCGGAGTCACATTTCATTACTAAGTCATGTAAATAAGGCATAAAAAGTACAGATTACCCTTCCTTTTGGCTTCGCCGTAGTCGGGTAAAAAGTAACAGCGCCAAAACATCCTAAGCACAAATATTACTATTATACCAAAAACTCTAAAATATTTTGCAAACCACCCAAGTACTCGCTGAGATGAGAACAAAAACTGTGTATCTATCAATATTAATGAACAATTATAGGTACGGAGATCTGACTGGCCTCGCCTCACGCAAGCCACAAAACCAGCTACTTGTAATCTTGTGTTTGAAATAAATACGTAGCAACGACCTGGGACAAGGATAAAAGGTTTATGCAGTATTTTAGATAAGTTTTAGGAGTCCCTGGGAAAAAGTTTAGAGTGATTAGAGCTACTTTTAGAGGTTTTAGAGTGGTGAGAAATGATTTTTGGTTTCACTCGTGGATTTATGGAGGATTACAGTTTTATGATATAACTTCTGATAATTTCTCCAGGTTTTTCAGTCAAATTCGTAAAAAAAAAACAACTCCATATGATGCATATGGCCCTTTACAGAATTGTTTAGTAGAATGCCGGATGTTCTAAAAATGATGAGGCTTACTGAACAAACACTCTGCATACAACATGTCGGAAAAAATATTTTCGAGTAGATGGTATACCTAATTATAATTATTTTGATAACATAGGTAATTATATCATATGTATGTATAATTCCAACTTGAATGATGTAACCAATATTTTGAGTTTCTTGCCCGTTCTTCTCCATAGGTACTACGCTTTGGAAAGGACAACTAGCTTCATATTTCTGACTGACCGACTCCTTGAAAATTCAAAAGTGCCTGTAATTGGTTTAATATAAATAAATGCTTTGAGTTTGAGTTTTGAGTATATCCATAACAGTGCGAATGCAGCGAGTCTCATTCACAATATTCTGTAAAAGGTATGACAGTAATATATGGTACATAGATTCTAGCTAAGGTTACGTCGCATATTGATAGCTAAGGTCTAAATTTTATTTAATTAATTGCCCTACGGTTCCTAACCCATTGCTAAATGGTCTTTGAGACTAAATTTGAACCCATTTAAGAGTGTACAAAAGAGTGTGCAAAAATTCGGTTACAAAAAATGTCAAAAAAAGAGTAACATGTTAAGAAGTGGTGAAGAGATTTGCAATGTCATATTAAACATAAATAAATAATTAATACATTACTTATTAAATAAAAAGCTTAATTAGTAACCAAAAGCTTCTAACTCACATGTTAAAGTATCTATCAAAAACACTCACTAGTATCTATTTACAAAAACTATAATTGATAAATTAGTTTATAAACAAACTGAGAGCGTGACCTATTAAGTCTAAAAGATAAATAAATAAAGTTAAATTAATTAATCAAACATCTCGCGATCCTTTTAACATCGACCCAAATAAAGTACAAACAAAAATAAAGCAAGATAACACAACAATTATCTTAAAAACAAATATTAATAAAAAGTGCCCTTCAGCCCCCGAAAGAGAAAAATGATATTTCCCAAGAGTTTCCTAACATCCTCTGTCTCTTTCCAACGCAAGGTCGAATTCTTTGTCTCTCGCTCGCACAGTATGCAATACAAGATCTCATGCAACAAGAGACCTTGATAAATTGCAAGTTTCGTGATAGATAATAATTGTTATACGGGTGATTATTATACGGGCCTTTGCCATTAAAAAATATATTTAAAAATCGAACGCATTTTTTTTTAGTCTGTGGATTAACTTTTTTGCGTTTTCGAATTTCAAAATCAGTGTTGCCTTGGTTTTGTAATTTCTTCGGGGATAATTTACTTTTTAATTCTGTGAATTAAAAGTAATTTATGCAACCCTTACAATCCAGATGTATTGGAATTTTAATTAGACACAATTATTGGTAATAGCAAATGATAAAAGAAAAACCTATTTCGTATCGACGGACGAACAATTTTCTATGTAGATATAATTATAAAAGTGACTACTCACATCCAACGTAATGCATTTGTTAAACAATCCAAAAAGTTCACAACACGAGTCCAAAATGCAATAAGCACAGGCTGTTAAAAAGTTTGTTTAAAAATGGAACACAAAAGTCGATGCGAGAAAAGCGCGGGAATTTTGACGTTTGTTTTTTTTTCCAAAATGTAAGTACGCGGTGCCAAAAAGTTTGGGCGTAGAGCGGCCGTGCGCGCGCGGTTTGCAAGTCAAACTGAATTTTGTAAGCGCAGGCGAATGGCGCACGGCGTGCAGGACTGTGAAGGTGTCGGCCCCAGCATTTAATTTGAAGACATTTAACCATCGGCCTGTCTTGCCGGTATAAATAGAGGCTGTTGATGTTAAGCCTGTGCCTGTTAGGTTTTAATAAAGTTAGTGCTAAGGTGAAAAAAGAACTATGATTTTTGGCAGAGTTTCTAGAATGTTTTATTCAAAACTTCAATTCGTAAAGCGAAAGGAGAATTTGACGTTTAATTTGACAATAAAAATTACCAATTTTTTTTTTTTTAAAGTTCGAAAAGTGTTCTAATTGCCAGTTAAAATAAAAACTATCTAAGATTTTAAAACCCAATAGGCTAGCTAAATACAACTACGAGAATAACAGACTATTTCTGTCTGCCCTACGAGCATTAAGAAGCATTAAGGACGACTGTCAACAAAGCATAAAACTGTAAACTAATCTATTTTTTCTAAAACAAAATGTCAACACACGTCATGTTTATGTCGCATTTAAATAGTTTAAGAAAAATATGTGTTGAAATCATTCTGAAAAAAATATTATCAATCATTGTCACAGACATAGGTTTAGCTAAGGAATTTATTTTACTGCCAAAGAACTACGTTCTGTAATTAATATTCGAGAAAATGGCACCTAAGTAATAATAAAAATAAAAACCAGTTTACCTTTCTATCAGTAAAACTGTTAATAGGTTTTTCCTTCAAACGACATTTAAAAAAATTCTGAAGCAGATTACAGAATGATTCCATATTCAAAAAAAAAAAAAAAAAATTCGAACTTTCATAATGTCAAATAAAAAAAAAACTAAAATGGCCGCTCCGTTTACGCTTGTACATACGTCCACGCACAAGTATCATCTTCAAATCAATATAAAAAGTAGGTCATTCCAAAATCTAAAATGACAATCAACCCTTCACTGAGGATTTTTACTTGCAATTTTAACCCTTTTGTTGCTTGTTGGACCCCTAGAATGACAGGACATGTAAAGTCCATTGAACAGAAAAACCGGACAGGGCAGGGGTTACAGAAGTTTTTAGGGTTCTATGTGCGAATAAAAAATTGTGGACGTTGTTTTTTGGGTCGAGTACAGCGAGAAGACAAAAAATGATGCTTAGGGCTGATGCTGTCTATCACTGAAAGCTATAATTTTCTTTCAGGTCCAAGTTTTTCCTTACCTAATAACAAATTTTCTTTATCTCAGGTAGGAAAAGTTTAGTAGGTAGACTGGAGTTGAGGAAATCCGTCGTGTTTTAGTTTTAAAGTTTAGGTAAAAGTGGTAACGATTTTTTGGTGCACATTATGATGACATACTACTAGTTCATTCAGTCTGAAACAGTCATTTTCGGTACCCGACTTTCTTTTAGTTTGCATGTGTTATCTTCTTTCATAATTAAAATAAATAATCGTTTATTTATTTAATTATTTATGTGCACACAGTAAAATATATAATTATATTTTTTTATTGTTCGTATCGTTCTATCGTTATGGTAAAAGAATCTCATTATTTGCTTCTTACAGCAAAAAGGATCCTTCAAAGGTTATTATAAAATTATTAATTAACTTGCACTTATAATAACTAATAACAGAAATATTGTTTGCAGGTCATGTTATACGAGTAACATGGACACAAGCGACATATGAGGAAACTAAGAAAAAAATAATTGTTCACCAATACCCCTTTTCTAATGTCACGTGCAACGTTAAATGCTTGCATGGTAGCCATCACAATCCGAGGTTATTGCAAGAAAAGAAACATTACTATAGAAAAAATACCGTACAATGATCAAATGCCATCGCACATAGCTCTCTTTATTTGAGACCTACCCTAAAAAAAAACATCAAAGCTTGCAATTACATTCACCATGCAAAAAACCCTTACAGAACCCTATGCGCAAATCTCACTCACACAGTGTATTTTGAAAAACAAGTTCATAATGTACTCAAAAGAGGGGTAACTTGAAAACCATGGCTATATTATGAAAAGAATGCCACATTACCATATTATTAAAGTGCGTGCGTCTCTTTGATAAAGACAAGTTGGTCAAAGTAATACCGATATTCAGATACATCTGGTTAGACTGGAAGCTGACCCCAAAATTCTTGAGAAAGGTCTGGAAACAAAGTAAAAATGAGACTAAAAAGAACTGAAAAGATTTCGCATAATGGCGAGAGAGAAAAATAAAACACGAATAGAATTCTTAATTGAAAAGTGACGTTTAGCGTCCGCCATTTTGAATTTCCTGTGACGTTATATGACGTAGTGACACATTGACACGACTCGACTACACCTCATTTGTTGAACATACAAGTACATTAGGTCCCTATGTAGACAGGCGTGGAACGCATAAGATAGCATTTTATTATGTACCGACTATAAAAACACCCGAAACGTCTCTGCAACACCCGGAACATCTCTGAAATACCCAAATAAATTAAATAACTGCATTAAACAGTATGAAAACGACAGTAAAATAAATCGTGTAAGTGGAAAACTCATGAAAACTTACCTTCCTGTATTTTTTTATGTTTTTTTAAATAAAAAATTGACAAAAATAACTCTTTGCTCGAGACTAAGTAATAACAGCCGCACATGTTGATTCATCAGGTTAAGCTACGCTTGCCGGGGTTGGTCCGTGGATGGGTCACCATCTTTACATACCGAGACTCCTCCGTGCCTCGGAAAGCACGTTATGCCGTTGGTCCCGGCTGTCATTTGTAGATCTTTGACAGTCGTTACAGGTCGTCAGAAGCCCAAAATTCTGACAACCAGTCTTACCAAGGGATATCGTATTACCCAGTTACTAGGCTGTGGAATTCAGATAGACAGTCGCTCCATGTAAAATACTGGTATTCAGCTGCACTCGCTTAGACTGGAAGCTGACCCCAGCATAATTGGGAAAAGGCTAGGAAGATTGATAAATACCATTATTATAACTACACGTGAACCTTCCGGAATTAATTCCCGAAATGATGGTGAAAAACACCGTGGTAAAGTTTAGAAGAACAACGCTGTCACACAGACAGACACGCAACGCCACACAAGAAGCGACTTTAATGTATAAAATATATCTATACATTAAAAAATGTATACATCTATAAACCGTCTTCATCTTGTCAGAACCATGACTGCCTACCACCCATCCCAGTTCCGAATCCCACTCAAAAGAATTCAAACTCCTACCACAAACATTAGTAATAGGTACTTCCAAAAGATACAGTAACCCAATTTCGGTCGTATCGCACTGATAACGCGTATCAACGTAACTTGGTCAATGTCCGATATAAACGGATAACAGACATTATGTTTTGGTTAAGAATTAGGTACTTTTTGAAAATGTTATGTGTGTAAAAAGACAAATCCTTTTATCGTACCTTCCCTTACGTTAAGAGGGTGGGTGGAAACGAAGTCCAAATATGATGACATTGAATTGCTGCATGAATCCTCAATATAAGTTAACACACACACATACACACACACACAAACACACACACATAAACACAGCCATACACACTCAAACACTATTTTAGGATATATCTCTAAGTTTATTTTCTTTTTTACTTTTATTTACTTACAGTTCTTATTAAATCTTGGTTAGTTTGAGATTTTACTTGTAATTTTTTGGTTAAATTCTATTTTCTTATTGTACACCACTTTTACCAATTCATAATTTGTCATTAAAGAGCACAAGTATATCTTTTACTTAAAAGGAGGTCCCTAAATAAGATTTACTGTAAAAGTTGTGCAAGTTTCTACAATAAATCTTATTTTTAATTTTTATAATGATAGCTTAATAAAATTACCAATTTTTTTAGTGATTTTGGCAACATAGGAGCTCGTTCATGGCTGAATAATAACAGCCGCACGAGTCGATCGAAGGTTAAGCAACACTTGCCGCGGTCAGTTCGTGGATGGGTGACCATCCATTACATATTGAGACCCCTCCGGGCTTCGGAAAGCATGTTAAGCCATTGGTCCCGTTTGTCATTTGTAGATCTTTGACAGTCGGTACGGGTAGTCAGAAGCCCAGCGGGTCTTTGTGTCTTACCAAAGTTACCAAGGGGTATCGTGTTACCTAGTAACAGGGTTGTGGAGGTCAACAGCATCCGATTACACTGGAAGCTCACCCCAACATGGTTAGGAAAAGGCTTGGCAGATTGATTGGCAACATAGGATCATCTGATAAGCACAGTGCTACAATAGGGATGATGCCTGGGTAAAAAAAGAAATTTTAATAAGTCCGTCAGTCAGATAATAAAAAAATATTAGACACGTATTATCTTATTAATAAAAAATTACTTAGATAAAACACATTTTAAGTTGGGGAGTGGAGGTCGATACGTCACAAGTAAGTATAAAATCTACATACTCGTGACGTCATGGCACATTTTAACTCAATATAACGCCGCAACCTTTAGATTACGTAAAAAAAGAAAAAATACTTGTCCAATATTTTTTAATAATCACCATGACGGATTGATGAGGAGCTCGTGGCTAAGTAACAACAGCCGCACTGGTCGATCCATCAGGTTAAGCTACGCTTGCCGGGATGGTCCGTGGATCCCACGGACCATCTTTACATACCGAGAATCCTCCGTGCCTCGGAAAGCACGTTAAGCCGTTGCCCCCGGCTGTCATGTCAGAAGCCCGAAAGTCTGATACCAGTCTTACCAAGGCGTATCGTATTACCCAGTTACTGGATTGTGGAGGTCAGATAGGCAGTCGCTCCATGTAAAATACTGGTATTCAGCTGCATCCGGTTAGACTGGAAGCCGACCCCAACATAGTTGGGAAAAGGCTAGGCAGATTGATTTTTCCATGACGGATTACAAAATCAATTTTAGTCATTAACCCTATTCGAATGTTTGATTGTCGTTGGCGCATGGATGTCAAGTGTGCCGATTTGTGGCATATTATGATATTGTTGTTTTTCTGACCCCCTCGTTGTTCGCAAGCGCTACTGCAGAACACGAGTTCTTAATTCCCCGTTCCCAGTTTGGGCAAAGTATTATTGGGTTTTTAAATCTGGAATTTCTCAGTAACAGCCCAAAGTCTGGATTTGTGCCCGATTGATGGCAATAGGCTCGCCCCCTATTACATGGGACTTTAACTCGCGAAATGCCGGTGGAGTGACCTCTACCAAAACCTCCGAGGAAAACAGGGGTGGTCAGGGGTGGTGGTAGTGGTAGTTTACTCAAAGACTCGCTTGAGTGTTGCTCAAATCAGCCCAAGTGTCTAGTAGTATCTTCAATGATCATGTTTATTGGTGAATATTTTCTACAATTTCTGATTTTAATATAAATTCTGTAGTTGATATATTAAGGTGCGAATTCTATCCTTATACTTAGAAAAGTCCCCGAGTTTAAAGTGAAAACCACACTCAGGCCCGCATGATATTAAGTGGGAAATTGATTTTTAGGCATGACAATAAATTTTACTGTCATGTCTAATTTATTCCAACTTCAAAATAGATAGATACATTTAAAGTACTTTGATAATTTGAGATTGGTATTGGATGGACCGCCTTGAGCACCATCTCTCGTAATGGCAAGCGACGTTGGTACACGCTTCATAATAAACCTATAATTTTCCCACTGCTGGGACACAGGCCTCCTCTCTTCTAGAAGGAGGGGGCTCTAATATACCACGCGGGCCCAGTGCGGTTTGGTAGATCCTTCTACGAATCCGCACTGGGCCCGCGTGGTGGATTACGGCCCGTTCCCTCTTACCGAGAGGAGGCCTGTGTGACCTGTGTCCCAACAGTAGGAAAATTATTGACTGATTATGCTTATGCTGTCAAAGGGAACTTGTTTTAACAGGGATTTGTGGCCTACTGTACTTCAAACTGCTGACGTAATATCCGGCGCTTATTACGTCAAATTGCGATTGAGCGACTAATCGCATCGCAATCGCAACACTAAGATATCTCGCGATATTTGACAGACCAACCAAATATTAAATAATTTTAATTAAATAAATATAGTTGTAATATGAGCTTGTTTTATACACGTGTGCGATATCATATTGCGCTGAGTTCGCTTTCTGAAATTATTGAAACTAAATTGAAATTGCGAGCGAAGTTTTTTTATGTATAAAATAAGTGTAGTTGCTAGGTCAGTAAGAATAGTTTATAATTCAGTATTATACTCGTAATGCTACTACGATGATTATTATATTTTGATATTATTTAAAAAATTATAAAAACTAAAAAAAAAGTCAGAAAAGAAGAAGTATTTATTGGGACTCGCTTAGGAGATCACAAATCAAACTAAAATATAAAAAACAAAGTAAAATAAACCTAAAAACAGAAAGTCCCGTACCTGGCTAAACGGCATCTCAGCATGATGCTGCGACATTTAAAAATAAGTGTCGCAGCGCTGGTTTCTGATAGTGCCCACTGTGATGTCACGGGTAGATACAGAAATAAATAAAGAATAAAATAAAGTAAAAATAGTTGGTTGAAACAGCATGTAAAAATTAAAATATATTTATTTAATAAAATTATTGTAATCCTCTTTATATATAATTATATCCTATTTATAATTAGAATTAGGGCGTTCAAATTAATAAATTTATTTAAACTCAAGTAAGTTATGCGGACTTAATGCCACAAGGCATTCAAATCTGAAGTTTGGAACAAAACAAATGTTTCATTCAGTGCTTGCTCTTCTCTCGACATGAACTATTATCGAGAAAACTTGATGCGTGGCAATATTTTGTTAAATCCTTCAAAGTGCGACTAAATTTTGTTGGTTTCCATTACAATCGATTCGCGCCCTGGGATGACAATAATAGGTATGATAACTAATATTACAAATGTCAGAACAAATAATATAATTTCATAGAATACACAGTAAAATGTATTCATATTTTTTTATTATTTTTTTCATATTATTTTTTTGTAAAATTTATGGAAATATGGAAAAGGTACGCGATTTAAAAAAAAATTGGAAGACAGTATTCCCAGTCCTTGTCGCGCGGTACATGGCGCTACTATGAAGTTACATAGTCGTGACGTCACTTCTGTGATAGTGTCGTCTTTGTCTAGCAGTTATTTTAAAACGTTTATAACTTGGCAATTTTTTAAGCTTTCACACTTTTTATAATATTGTTTGCACTATTTGGAAAACAAACAATTATTTGTGTTTAAAATAAGAAAAAACATATATTAACAACAATAGGGATGATGACAAAAATTTTTTTTAGTCCGTTTTTGAGATTATAAAAACACATCGGACACGTATTTTTTCTTTTTTTACGTAATTTAAAGATTACGGCGATACATTGAGGTAAAATGTGCCATGACGTCACGAGTATGTAGATTTTATACGTACTAGTGACGTTGCGACCCCCACTTCCCAACTTAAAATACGTTTTATCTAAGTAATTTTTTGTTAATATGATAAAGCAAAAAATACGTGTCTAATATTTTTTTATTATCTGACTGACGGACTAATTAGAATTTCATTTTTTTTACCCAGGCATCATCCCTATTGTATATAGTGCCATCAACGAAGACCACTCCGCTCCGTACTAAAGTACAGCTTACAGTGCAAAATCGCAGAGTGGGGCGCGTCTTCGTAGGTTCTGTAGATTTCAATCAAATTTCAATTTCATTTCTAAATAGAAAAAAACTCTCTCTCTTCTTCCTTTTTTTTTTTTTTTCATTTTTCATAAAAAAAAAAAAAAAAAAAACTTATTCTTTTGAATCCTACCTTTTATTTTCCGTGGCAGGTCTGCTTACAGTTGAAAAAACTAAGCTTACACTCGAATTAATAAACCGTTCTATATACACAACAGTAACAAGCAGAAAATACAGAATACGTAATTCATACATTAGTCATATTTTTTTAAATCGAAATAGCATCTTTTTTTATCAAAATTAACATTCGAAACCGCTCACAAAAATAAAAGGTTTATTCGTTCGGGTTTAGGCTTTCAGTGGAAACTGAAACTTTCATCCTTCAGTCTTGAAAAGCATTCTGTTGATACTTGTTACCAATGTTGATAGCTCCAAGTGTCTCAGCTTACCTGAAAAAGATAAAAATAGAATTTAGAAAATTAAAATCTTCTACATACGTCATACTCAGTCATTTGGGGTCGATAGACACTACATTCATGCTAAATTACTAACTTCTGCCCGCGACTTCGATCCCGTAGAAGTCATAAGATCACCAGAATATACTAAAATAACAGCCACATTTTTATAAACCTTTACAATACGATTGCTTACATTGGTCTCAGCAGGCAAAATATAAAAAGAGTCAGGACTAGTGATGCGACATACAGTTATCCGTGTGAGAAGCAGCTCGTCCTGAGGTCGACACCCACAGCTTTCAGTAGCAATTTCCCATTTCTTGCGCTGTTTATAATTTTTTGTCAATTAATGAACGCCTGCTTTTCTTGCATATACTTATTTATACCTTATGGCACAACACTGATGTACACCATAAAAAATACAAACATAAATTTTCAAATTTAACATAGGGTGCCACAATCGGCGGTCTTATCGCTAAAAGCGATCTTTTACAGACAACCTTTGGATGGATTAAAGTAAGAAGGAGAGACAATACTGCAGGTAGTCAGTGGTGTACCATTTACATACACAATAAATACATACATACACAAAGGATAAAATTATCTATATAAATATATACATAGATATATATTAAATAATAAACATGAAGCAAGAGTAGGGAACTATGTATTTATTTATTTAGTTATATATACTTTATTGTACACCACAAAAATACATAACAAAAAATAATAATAATCAAACACTACAAAATATACAATGGGCGGCCTATGGCCTATGTGATGAATGATGTTTAAGGAGAGAGGAAGTGTTTTACACTATACACTGTCTGATGTTTTCTTTCAGATTATTCCTGATGAACGGCTATCACTAAAATAATAAAGCGTAAATTTAGGCATCGCCATTTGTTTTGGCTGTTCGAATTGAATGCGTCTAATACAAGTACATTGTAGGTACTCATCGTCTATTTAGGTAATAAGTAGGTACTAAAACTAAGTACCTATGTATTTCCTTTTCCCTCCTTTTACGACAACAAACGATGATAAGGAGTAAATTACTGAATTCCAAGTCACTTTCCTAAAATTCGGCCTCTAATAGACTCTAGAGAAATTGTAAGACATGTGACATCTAGTAACCCGCACTGGGCCCGGGTCTTGGATGACGGTCCACTCCCTCTCACAGAGAGGAGGCCTGTGTCCCAGAAGTGGGAACATTACGCTGATTGTGTTTTGTTTTTTGGAAGAAAAACTCTTAACAATGACAGGTTTTTTTTTGTTTAGTACTAGCTTTTGCCCGTGGCTTCGCCCGCGAGGAAATTATCGAATGGGAACACACTACCGGGATTAAAAAGTATCCTATGTCCTAACCCAGGTCTATCCGATGCTTTTCATTCAAATCCGTTATGTGGTCAAAAGGCAGAGTTACTTTCGCATTTATAATATTAGTATATAGGTAGATAGTATGAAAGTATGGATTATGTTTATTAACAAAAATAAAAATAAATTGGGACTCGCACAGGATCACAAATTAAACATAACATACTCATAGAAACATAAATATATATATGTATTTTTTTTTTTTAAACGTTGCCCCACACTAAGAATTTCTTCTTGTATCGTGGGTGCGTTTACAAACATAGAAACTCACATACACTAACACCCAGACCCGGAACAACTACTTGCAGATCATACAAATATTTGTTCCGTGCGGGGATCGAACCCGCGATACGTTGCGCAGCAGTCGATCGCTCAGCCACTGCGCCAACCGTGTCGTCAAATAACAAACAAAGTAAAATGAAAATATAAGCAGAAAGTCCTGTAAGAGGCGAAAAGGCTCCTCCTATCAGTATGATGCTGCGACATTTAAGGAGCGGTAAGTAGCAAAAATTTTAGGTATGAAAGAAGGTGAAGCGACAGTAGTGCATCGCGGTATGCAAATACGGCTGAAAATGGAGATGCGTTTGATTTTGGTTGAATCTCGAGTCCACCAATAAGATTAAAGATATTTCGCAGTTTTAAGTTAATTAAAAAAAAAAACACCAATAAGTTAAAACATTTGTACATATTTCTTTAGTTGACAAATTTTCCTTTTTTATAGTTACAAAAAAATGAATAGCTGTCGCTCAAAATATAGAACATTTCGAGACGAAAAAGTTTTTCCGGTAAATTGTTTGCGATTTTTTTTTCAAGCTACTAGATCATTTCTATGACATATCTTTGTCTAAGTGTTTTTTTATACCCTTGACTGTACACTGTATTTTTGGGCTTGTAATATGTAGCATTACGGCTAACAGTGCGATGAAAAAGCAGACGTTTCACGGTGTCTCTGCTTGGGTAGCGCCTTATTAATAAGAGTCGCAGCGCTGGTATTCTGATACGAATTTGTGTCGTAGATAAACTTTTTTCATAATGACGTGATTCTTTCATTTTGTATTCAGAATTTAGATAGTGATAAAAATTATGTAGCACAATGACTGATAGCGAAAAACCTGAAGTCTAGACTCATAATATAGATTTTGATAACAAAATATCATGTGTTCAGCTTTTTATCATCTGAAAAAGCCGATTGGAAGCAGTTGGGGTAGGCTCCTTGTCTTAAACAGCCCTGGATATAGAACTTTTAGATAAATAATCGATTACATATCCAGAAATTACGTCACACGAATTTCATTTTCTTGGAGCCCTCCTCCCCGTCCTTGTTACAGGTGGACATATAGATATGACCGTCCTGACGCTTAACCTCCTTCCATACCTAAAGATTTTGCTTCTTACCGCTCCTCTCGCAATGTCGCAGCATCATGCTGATAGTACGACGTCATATTTTATTTCAAAGCTATTCAGAAACTGCCACGTTAGTCTAGTCTTCGCAAGAGCTACTGCTAAACATGAGGTCCTGGGTCCGATTCCCAAGTCAAGCAAAGTGTTATTGGGTTTTTACATCAGGTATCTCTCAGAAGCAGCCCGGAGTCTAGATTTGTTCCCGGTTGATGGCAATAGCCTCGCCCCCTTTTACATGGGACTTGAACATAACTGGCGAAATGTGGGTGTACTATAGGTACAAGTCTGCCTAACCCTTCGGGGATTACTGGTGTGAAGTTATGTTATGTTATTCAGCAAATGTATAACAAACTAACAGTGATAACCACTACAGCTCTATGGACTGGTCGCTGTAGTGGACGTGTTTTGATGATGAAGTTGATACGATCATTGAAAAGTTATTAGAAATATCATATTTATGTAAAATGAGTTTACTTAAGAAATACGACAATAAATTAGGACCTTCAGGCCTTTTATAGGTCTTGAGAGAACCTGGTTGGAGTCCATTATACCTCAGCTCAAATTCACACTTTATCTCGCTCTTACACTACTGCTCGCGGACTGAGTGTTCAGTGACGAGACTAACGGCGGGGAGAAGGCTCCACGGCGCCGATAGTTTTGGTAATTTCTTTTAACGGTGAAAATAATGGGAATTTAAAATAAAAAACATAGTATCTGCTTTATTGTTAATTCAGTTATTATGTAATGTTCCATGGTCTAATTAGGATTTTGTTTTTAATATCAGCGGTTTATTGTTCAGGTTGGAGGGAACTTTGCATTTTTTTCAGTAGAGAAAATTTTATGGAATCGTGTTTTCATCAAACAGTACTTAAGATTAATACTCAACTTTACTATATATTTATTTCAAAATTAATGCTGCAGTATTTTCAATACATCGGAGGATCGTGCTAAGCAATTTGAGGTATTATAGACCCTAGGCTTTATCTTTGGAGTGAATTAAAATTGAATTAAGCATCGCCACTCGTGCAGTATCCAATCTCCAATCTGACAATCTGACCACCCCTAGTTTGTTTGTTCCAGATGTTAGGAGCATTGCCGACTTTTATGCTTGTTTGTGTTTTATCTGTCATAAATATTTGCGACAGCTCTGCTAACAAAAGGGTTTCAAAATATAATTATTTTTGCATTCAATGTTGTGTGACATCCCTAAAGTAAAATTACATCTGATGCAAGATGACATAACATTGCACTTAGGCTTTAGAAAAAAAAATGTTTTTGATTGTGAAATGAAATTATTTAAAATTATGATGATATAAATTTTATATGATTTGTGTGATTGGTTGTTTGTAAGGGTTAGCAAATATTGATACAATTTACTTTAGTAAATTTTTTCGATCGTGTATACTATTTCGAATTAGGTACCAATAAGAGATTGTTCATATTCTTCTTACAAGCACAGATTTTGGCAAGGATGTGTAGCAGAGTCCCATTATCCATAAGACGTCATAACTGCACCCGCAACTTCGAAATTCGAATTCCAAACCCTAACACGTTCCTTTTTGTTAGAAAACAATTAAAGACAGTCAAAGACCTTACACAAAAGAGGTTTTAACACAAAACAAACACGCTATGGCGCTCCAACTGGTTTCTATAAAGAACCCAAAGCTAACGGATCGGTGCATCCCGGATTCTACGCACACATCGACACATTTCCCACGTACGACACACCAACGCGACATCAGCTGAGTCAAAAGTGTGTCAGTAGCTAGCGGTCCCGTTGAACGGTACCCGGCAAAAAACTGATGTCGCTACTCGATAACAGATGGCGCTTTACTACCGTAACAATCGTGGTAATTCGTTTTTTTGTTTGTTGTAATTTTTGGCAAATGTCTATTTGTTTAACGTTTGAATGTCGGTTTATGTGCGCTTAGTGCTTTCGATTACTCATAATGATATTTAGGTCAGACTGATAAAAACACTCCGTTTTAGACGGAGTGTAGGTAATGCGCTGCATCCATGATTTATGTTTGCCTTTGCACTTAGTCGTGCAATTAAGACGGCTTCGTAAAAGACTACCTACTTAGAAGAACTAGAAATAAAAATAAAATTAACAGTTACTCAGCTTTACCGCTAGATGTCGTTAAACGTCAACGACCTAACAGCTGGTAGAACAATTAGCAAATGAATGAGCCTAATTTGAAATAATTAAACAACTCCGGGTGTCCTATTACTGTTACTAAAGATGAGAAAGGGTTTACTACACAAAACTACCGTTGCAGCTGGTTCTTATATGTGTCGAACTAGTACCGTCTTTGCTCAATAGATGTCGCTAGTTTATACGTATAAATAATTCGAGCTTAGATTCTTGGAATTGCCGGCAATTTAAATTATTTTCGTAAAATATCGTGATTATAAAACGTAGCTGTTAATTATCATGTTTCGATGGTTATTATTACGTTAGCTGGAATTTTATTGGTTGAAAGCAGTTATTATTGTGATAAATCATCGGGTAGAGGAGCCTATAAAATCTGAAGTCACTTTAGGCCAGGGATGCTCAGACTTGTCGACGATCTACCTCAAAATATTTAGGTATCAAGTGATAGTCTGTTAATCTACCACAACGAAAGAAAAACACAAACTCAATATCACATGACCACGCTGAAAAAGAACTAGGTACTTTCTTGTTTTATTTGTGTTTACCTAAATTCGCGCAAATATTATTACATCAGGTCCTATAGTAATAAGTAACTACAGTGTCGTTTTTATGATTTTATGGACATATATGATTGTATAGATTTCGATGATGTTTTGTTGGTATATTGGCGTGTGCCAGCATATAGGAAATAATTTAAGTTAATGTTTTATGTTGCATAATGTACATTATTTGACATAAGTATTATTGTATAGAACCAAATTTTTCTAACTGAACAGACAGCTGTGCTGCTGGGGAGTTTGTTGCGCCACTTCTTCTTCCCAGCTAAGCACTAGGAAGTGGTGAAGGGCGGGCGTTTTTGGGGGACTGTATTATGTAATTTTGACGCTCGAAAAGTGCTGATTCTCAGCCTATTTTGGATAAAAGACTTTTGAATTTTTATACTTTTTTGTATTTCCTTGTATACCCCTTGCGAACCAAATTAACACTTACGTCGTTCTGATAGAGTTCGAACTCACGACTTTTTGCTTGTCAGCCTGTGCTTTAACCGTAGAGCTATTGTTGTTAAATAATGGCTTGACGAAATGACCCAGTGGTCGCAAGCACGACTACTAAGCGTAGAATCCTGAAATCGATTCTAGAGTCGAGCAAAGTGACATTGTTTTTTCAAATCTCCTCCTATAAATGTCCTTATTGGTGGCACTTCAAATCGCTATTCGGTATTCGCGTTAACCGTGCAACTGAAAACAACGCAACAAAATCTTCTGACGTTTCATAAGTGCCCTTGTAGGTTTATGTGAAATAAAATATTTTGAATTTTGATGTGAACTGCCATATAGCATATAACACAACTGGCGAACACCTCTCCGTACCTTTTAAAGGGATACGGTCGTAATAATGATGTGAACACGTTCAATGACCGATAACACTCAGTCTGGATAGATTTCAGATAAGCTAATCGTTACATACAAACGTACAAATTGCTTCTAACTGAACTATTAAATAATCTGTGCCACTAAACTAATAAAAAACGAGGATAGATCAATACGCGGTATGCGTTTGAACTTTTGATTAGCTTTACTCACGATTCGACTCGTGTTTTGTTATTTTTCGTAGTATTTTGTGTCTTCGTTTTTGTTGCATCTATGCTGAATAGCATCGAAAATAATTGCAAAGGCGGAAAGATCGCTATGATACAGACTTTCATTTAGTTTCTTGCCCTGCAGCAGCAAGACCACGGTTTTTCGTGATGTGTAGAGCCTTCTCTCATTAATCGGACACAAATCCAGATTCTGGACTGATACTGTGAATTTCCTAACGGGAAACCCAGTATAGATAGTGCCATCCACGAAGACGCGGCCCACGCTTACAGCACAGTAATCACGTTTAGGAAGAAAAGTGGGCGCGTTTCCGTTGATGGCACTATTTATAACACTTTGCCCAACCCCGATATCGAACTGAGGAGACCAGCGGTCAACATAGACAGCATGATATATCGCTTGCTTAAATCTCAAGCATAACATTAAGCATATTGAGTGCATATCTTTAATAATAGAAGTTCTAACTTTAGTGATGTGATGTGTGTACTCGTATGACAGTATCGATATTTCGCAAATCAAGTGTCAAAATTTGCCAGTTGAAACTTTCATGAATTCTCGAAATAAGAGTTAAACTATTCACTCACACTTTTTGATCAAATTAACTCACAAGTAATTTGTTTTTTTTTTAAGGTATTTTTTGCATGCTGAAGGTAAGTAAGTAAAATACATGGAACCCTTTCATATTTCAGAGCTTTTATGTGCCATATTTTATGCAAAGTAAAGGTATGATTCCGAAAAACGCTGCACGCGGCAGTACTGCCTCTTCACTACTGGTCCCAATACAATTTCTATGGGTTTAGATGAGATCACATTCCAAGAACGGCAGATCAATGCTGCGACGGCACAGCTGCGCGGCAGTGTTGCCTTGCCTGCTGCGGCAGGGCAGTAGTGCGGGCGTTCATCACAGCGATAACACATGAATATTGACAACTGTGGGTAAACCACGAACAGCAGTGCCGTGGGTCCCATTAGCTACACGACGACATCACGGCTGGCCAAGGTGAAGATAGCGGGACGAGCTTGAGTACTGGCGAAAAACAGAATTGTGTGGAAAAGGGAGAGGGTGACCTTCGCCCTGCAGTGAGACAGTACATCCTAGATAATTAGGTTCTTTTATTGATACTTGAAAACTTCGAGGTTATAATATCTATCGGGAAACACAGACAGTTTCGACCAAGCCCTTTTTAAGAAATACTTGGCAACACTACTACCTTTGATTGTAGTTGACGCCTACCTCTTATTGTGCTCATAATTTTCATTGACTGACTCCAGTCATAATGCTGACCATATTCCTCGATTCAATATACTAGTACTACAGACCCAATCAATCTGTCTAGCCTTTTTGCCAACTATGTTGGGGTCGGCTTCCAGTCTAACCGGATGCAGCTGAATACCAGTATTTTACATGTAGTAACAGCAACCCTATAAAATATATATACAGGCTGTTAGACAGACGGTTGAACATACGAATTTAGAATAAAATTTTAAAAAATCGTTTTATAAAATCCGTGTGGCCTGGGTCTTGTTATTGGGCCTAAACACGTAGCAGACCACCCCACGGATCCGCCATCTTCGAATGTTCAACCGTCTGCGTAACACATTGTATATATGTATATATATTACGATATACTAAAGAGTATAGTTACGTAAATTTACTTAGTCGCTAGAAGGTACTCCAGCACGAGCATCGAGCAAAATAACTCACATAACATCTACGTGTAGTTCAAGGATTTTGTAGCTACACCGACATTTTATCCCCATGAAGTCCCATGGAATAAATTGAGCCACTGGGCACAAATCAATCTCCAGGATGCTGCTGGAAAATTCCTGATGGAAAGCCCATATAACACTTTTCTTAATCTGGGAATCGAATCCAGGAGCCCGAGTTCAGCTCTCACGCTTGCACCTACTAGCACCCACGCAGCAATCGTCATTAAAACACGTCATCACAGAAAACAGAGAAATCTTTGATTCATGGAAGATCTAAAAGTTAATAATTTTTAACTACGCAATTGTTGTTGTTGTTGTTAATTGTTGTTTTGTAGTATTTTTTTTTCTATGTATTTTCTTTTGTAAAATAACGTATACAGGGTGGCATCCCTGCCGACGCGAAAACTGATACCATGGATTCAGAACATGATTTTGAAGCCACTTATTTCGTTGAAATCTAAGTCAGTTATTTTAAAAAAAATGTGCTATTTCATTAAGAAGTGCAATACCTACGCGGTCAAAATGTTTGGAACAGCTGATTTTTTTCTAAATAACCGACGAAAAATTTCAACGCAGGGGTGTTCAGAATCATGTACTGAATCCATGGTGACTGTTTTCGCGTCGATGTCCCTGCCACCCTGTATATAAATAAATAATGGATTCATCATTCTTTCAGCCGCCAGCATCATTAAGATAAGATAAGATAAGATTTCTTTATTTGTTTAAACATTGTATACATACAAGAGCATGCAAGATATTAGTCCGTCGTTTGAGTCCAATCATGTTTAGCCGTAAATATCGGCGTACAAATAATTATATAACATTGAAAAGAATTAACAATAACAAAAATCGAAATATTACCTAGGATATGCACTTTAGAAAATTTATAATTTAGTTACTAAGTATAATAGAAATTATTTTTATGATTATAAAATGTCAACACTCAGGATACTTCAAAAATTATAATGTCGAACAAGTACAAGAATAATGTCAAATCAATATTAAAAGATTTATGTCAAATCATATGTCATTGAAAAACGAATAACAAAAGACGTCGCCATTTTAAAATTAAATTCCATTCCTAGAGCGAAATACTTGTATACGACTCGGTTGATTTCCATGAAAAACTAAATGACAATATATTTTCCCGTTTCGCGGTTTCGCGTGAAAATGGATTTTCCCGGAAGCTTTTGGATTGCAAGCTTTAGAGAAATATTTTTCACTGATAGGTAACAAGAGTAGCAACGGATCTGACTAAAAATAAAACATTTTCACTACAGCTTTATTTTTTTTAAGGATTATTTCAGAGACGCAGTGGACTGCGGACTCGGCCTGCATGTTTTAGGGTTCCGTCCACAAATAGCGCCAAACGGACCCTATAATAACAAAACCTTCGCCATCTGTTTGCCTGTATGTCAGAAGGCTGTTCAAAATTAAAAATTCAAAAGTCATTTATTCAAACTAGGCTGAGAATCAGCACTTTTCGAACGTCAAAATTACATAAGACGCCAAGACCAAAACGCCCACCCTTCACCACTTCCTAGTGCGTTAGCTGGGAAGAAGAAGTGGCGCAACAAACTCCCCAGCAGAGTTCCTTTAGAACCTACCTACTTAATAGCCCATTCAGAATAAAATGGTGTCTTTGTCTTACGTATTTATTTACTAAGCAACACTTCTGCAAATACTCGTGGGTACCAAGAAAACGAATCAACCAGATTGACAGACTTGCCTCCAATTTCTGTCTCTAAAACCCTCACCAGGTCTTCTTTTAGAGCTAGATGACTGCTCATGACGTGCTGAGAAGCTAAGACAGCCAAGTAAGCTGCAGTTAACAGCATAAGAGCATCAACGGGCATAATAAGCCTATAACGTTCCCACTGCTAGGACACAGACCTCCTCTCTGTGATAGAGCTGCAATCCACCACGCGGGCCCTGTACTAGTTGGTCGATGTCACATGACTTTGAATTTTTTGTTCTAGGACATGCTGGCGTCCTAACGTAAGACAGCATAGCAGCGACATACAAAAGAGTTGAGAAAGCAATTAACCCCGCCAAAAGATGCACCAGTGAAGCTGGACATGAACCAATCTGGCGGCGACATCGTTAAAAGATGCCCATCCATAGATAAATATCACCCGTCTTTCCACTAGTCCATTGCCTACTCGCGGATTCATATCCGGTATAGCTGGCAAATCCTCCCGTATCATCAGTGCACGTCCCTACCCCCTCCCCCTACAATTACCGTGCCACCCGGTCTACTCCTTGATATGCAATGGCCTCTGTAGCCCCATGCAACATGACGCTCCAGGGGCTAGTGCAAATCTTGGGGTTCATTCGATTTATCGAGTTTGGTTAAACCACGCTGGGAACGGTGCATTACATTCATTCATAGAACATTCTGGCTTCCTCACGATATTTTCCTTCACCGTTTTTCACCTTTAAAAAATCCCACTATGCATAAATAATTGTATGATTGTATACAGCATAGTACATACTTCAATTTTGTCCTCACTGCTGAAACGCTACCTAAGGAGGAAATCCGGTCTTTCAATAAGCTTATATAAGTACATATAAAGGAGTTATATAATCAGGCTTGCCACTCGCAAATGCCTTGAATAGACTTCGATCAAATTGTGTAACGTGATACCTACTACATATTAATTAAAAGGACTCTATTGAAGCTAGAGAAGCCTTCTCAAACTAAATTAATAAGTCTTTTATATAAATTGCAAAAGTATATTGAAGCATGATGTATTTATTATAATGACCAACCTTGGCTGAGAAATTAGTAAAGGGGCTTTTCGCTACGTCGCTTGATGCTTGAGGTTAAGCTACACTTGCAGAGGTCAATCCGTGGATGGGTGACCATCCATTACAAACCGAAATCCCTCCGCTTCTGGGAAAGCACGTAACGCGGTTGGTCCCGGCTGTAATTCAATCTTTGACAGTCGGGATAGGTAGTCAGAAGTCCGAAAGTCTAACAACCAGCCTTGCTCACCATTCTTACCCATTAACTGGTCGATAGGCAGTCGCTCCATCTAAAATACTGGTATTCAGCTGCATACGGTTAGACTGTAAGCCGACCCCAACATAGTTGGAAAAATGCTAGGCATATGATGATGGCAGATGAATTAGTGAAAGACAAATATTTTAGTTAGTTTATTTCGGTGACATCAATGTTCCAACGGACAATCTCTGAGAAGACAAACTCAGGAGTCTATTTTTATATCCAAACATTATGGAATAAAACTAACTGCCTGAGTTAGCAAATGTAGGGCAGTGCCTGAAATAGCCT
The DNA here is from genome assembly GCA_947364205.1 of Agrochola lota. Taxonomy (NCBI): domain Eukaryota; kingdom Metazoa; phylum Arthropoda; class Insecta; order Lepidoptera; family Noctuidae; genus Agrochola; species Agrochola lota. Next base: position 8,056,344 of record OX376245.1, on the reverse strand, counting down.
TTAGAGGAACTTTTCTGAAAGGCTATTTATGCCTGACAACTTTATCTTTTCTAAATTTATCTTGGATATGTCCGACATCGGTGAAGAAAACATCCGAGACAACCTGGATTTATACTTAATACAAGTCAGAATCCAACCCGTCTTGAGCAAGCGTGGTGATCAATGCTCGTGCCTTCTCTGTATGACAAGAGGCCTTTGCCCTGCAGCAGGACAATAATAGGCTGGTATTATTTTAACTTTGGGTTGACCTGGGTCAACAGAAGCCATGCTTGCATCAGTCATCGTGTAGCTCAACTCTATTTTGAGGATCTCAAAAATGGTGATGGTAGCATATTGTTATAAGGAGTCGGGAGGGTGCCGCTGTCTTGATATAACCATTTAAGTATAGTCGCTTCTTACAACACAAGTAATTTACTTAGAGTGTACTATTTTAGAGGTATGAGGAAAAGGGTGTAAAGTTCACTCATCCAGTGTAGAAAAGGGAGGATCCTCCGAACAGAGGGGTGTTGTGTCTGGCGGGCAACTGCCCAACAATTGATGTCAGATAGTTTTATATATGTCGTGCATGCAGTAAACTCTAATTGTGCGATACAGGATTTGTGTGGCGTCAGGATTTTGTGTGACGTCAGGTCTTTGATGCGTAGTTTGCATGTAGCGAAGTAGATGCCGCCACACTATAGGTACATCTCTGCCTAACCCTTTGGCGATTACAGGCGATAGTTATGTTATGAATGAACTTTACAAAGAACAACCAACAGAAGATCGCGAGAAAGACCTGGATGAGATTTGCACAGACCAGGGAAGCATGGCACAAAAGACGAGGCCTGTTCTCAGCAGTTGGTGGAAAGCTGCCACTGATGATGATGACGATTTCGTTCCCGATATAGAACTTTTTAACAACGATTCGAGTGTACTACAAAACATTGCTACTGTAAAATATTAATATTCTAAGTACTCGTACAGTGGTAATAGTATAGTGGTTCGTCAATTTGTATTCAAAATCGATAAAATTACGACAAGTTGGCAGCTTCGATAGACTGTACTGTCAAACAAAAATATATTGAAAAGTACGATTTAGCAATAGAATTGGGCGACAAATAATTTGTTGTAATAATATAGGGGTAACGTATTACCCCATATCTGGGTTGAGGAGGTCAGATCGGCAGTCGTTCCTTGTAAAATACTGGTGTTCAGCTGCATCCAGTTAGACTGGAAACCAACCCCAACATAGTTGAGAAAAGGGTTAGCAAATGATGATTACAGGATTCTGAATTTGTGAGTAGTCTGCCGAAGAGGCTCGATATTTTTAAGAACGACAGTAGTTTCTACTTCGAGGTCCTCTGAGGTTCAAGAAAGTGTACCGCCATCTTACTTTGCACAGCTGTCATTTCTTATTTCCTACACTGATTTTGGCATATTCTTTCTGCTATTTGATAATGAACAAATATTTCTTCTTTATGACTTGACAAAACACCCAGATTTCTTTGTTATATATAAGTTTAATATTTATTTGTCATACATATCAACTTTCCGGAACAATCTGCCTAGCCTTTTCCCAACTATGTTGGGGTTGGCTTCCAGTCTAACCGGATGCAGCTGAATACCAGTATTTTACATGGAGCGACTGCCAATCTGACCTCCACAACCCAGTAACTGGGTAATACGATACCCCTTGGTAAGACTGGTGTCAGACTTCCGGGCTTCTGACGACTCGTAACGACTGTCAAAGATCCACGAATGACAGCCGGGACCAACGGCTTAACGTGCTTTCCGAGGCACGGAGGATTCTCGGTATGTAAAGATGGTCACCCATCCACTGACCAACCCCGGCAAGCGTAGCTTAACCTGACGGATTGACCAGTGCGGCTGTTGTTACTTAGCCACGAGCTCCTTATCAACTTTCCGGAACAAATTCTCAAAATGTTGTTAAAACTGCATCAAAATCCGTTGCGTAGTTTAGAAGGACAACGCGGTCACACAAACAGACACGGAAAGCGACTTAAATTTATAACATGTATATACAACATAATACACGATTTATAATAAAATAAAATAATAAAAAATATTATTTTATTTATTTTACAATATAATGCACGATTTATAATAACTTTTGTGAAAAGAAATCACCTGTCTACCTTGTCTTTTACAACCGCTTTATAAAATACTTCTATCTTTGTCATGTTTATATCAATGAAGAAGGACGGAAATAGAACATCCCGTAACTTGAACTGTTATACGTTTTCGGATGGGATGATCGATAAAACAAATGACAGTGCTAAAAATAGAATGAAAATTTGAAAAGCACTTTAGAAGCGAATTAGTCACGGTGAAGGAACACATCGTAAGGACACCAAGACCGAACCGCCTCTATCCTAGTGATCAATGATAGTTCCCGCCCAGTATGAGAATAGACGTTTTCACTGCAGTAGGTCAATTTAAAGCTGATATAAATAGTCCAAAAGTTAGTCCTAAATACAAAGCGTTGTAGCGCACAATGAAGGAGCAATGACAGAATAATTTTAGTAGTCCTTTTATACAAGCAGATGCAACATACATAGGGACAATTACAAGCCCAAAAAGCTTTTAATATAATTCGATTCACGAAAGCACAAAAAATCTATAACAATTATCTATTTTTATACTTAATTCTCTGCATAACAAAAATGGCGCATATACCTGACGCAGTGGTGGTTGCAACAGTTGTGACAGCCGTATTAGTAGTGGATGTGGATTCCCCTGAAGTACTTGCATTTGTCATCTCAACTATCCTGTCTACGGCTATACGGTTCCCTGGTAATATTCCCGAGCTTTCTGCCGGTTCCTGTGCAGCATCAGGCTCATCGACAACCTGAGGACTTGCAGCATTCTGGCTTAAATCATTCGCGACTATGACATTAACTGTCGTCAAAGATTCAAGATCCCCTGAGTTTTCGCCAGCTACATGGGAGTTATCGATGTACACAGCTGCTGAACGGGCTCCTAGTGTTTCCATCACACTCTCAGCCAACGATCTGGTTGACAACTCATCTATATCGATGTCTTGTTTGATATCAATGATGATCTGGTGTCTTTTTGTTCCACTTCCTGAAGGGCTCTGCACTTGATGTACACTAACTTGCGCCTCAGTTCCTGGCTGCGATATATGGTGCTGGATAACGTGAGTCAGCTGACCTTCCAAGGAACTGTCCCGTCCCGCCATCTTGCCCTTCCTTATCCCAAAAACAGACTTAATTCTCGATACCTCACATCGATATCCACACAACACTAAAAGAATTAAGTTCAGACTTATCAGAGTCAGTCGAGAAATGATTAAAATTATTGCACGAAGCTAATCTAGAGAAGGATTACGAACTAATGAACACGGGTATCACTGCTAGGTATCGTCCTTGAACACTCTGATGATACTGGGTTGTTTAGGTTGACTGCGGCATTGCACCGCGCAGATGCATTAAAAGTAGGTCAGGGGTGAACGTCCTACCGAAAAATGGATTTAGATATAGGTAGATTAATTGTGCGTTAGAAATAGATTACTTAATGGCAGTGTAAGGTTTCCAGGCACTATGTGATGTTCACATATTTGAGTTTGTTTTGTTTTGCTAGACACAGTGACACATTGTCCTAATTTCGCGAGCGACGTAGACGCGCGTTGGCCGCCGTAGCCACTGCCAGGCCTACGAAAGCGTAGCGCTACGCCGTCGCCGCGTAGGCCGGGTGCACAGCACACTTCCGTGTATTGGTCTCGGGATATTTCTTGAGATATTTTTTGTGGGTGGTTGGTATGATTTTGTTGTTGTATACTGATTGTGATACTGTAGTTATTATCAATTGTTTTATGTGTAATTAATGTCAAATATCATTATTTTTTAACTTATTATTTTAATACCAATATTTAAGGGTTTACCTCAGATTTTTTTCTCATTTTCACTTTACAAATTTATAAGTTTGATAAAATTTATGCTGGCCTATCTATTTGGACAACAGTTTTGGATATAAATCTGTGTGTGTGCGTGGAAATATTGTAAATTTGTAACGATTCTGTTTCCGATTTATGAAAGTTGGAAAATCTGTAGATCACGTTATTTTTGTAAAGTGCTTAAGTACTCCGAATCTGAGCATTCTCAATTCAACCTAAACTCAGGCGTTCCCATACATTTTCTTATCAAACTATTTATGCCTTATCTCAATACGACCAAATATCTCAACACCTATCCCTCAATTCTCACCCTGTGTGTTCCGTCCTCCATTGGCGGCACGTGCCGACGCATGCGCGTTACACCTTCATCTTCTCTCTCCCTCTCACAGCATATATCCGTCCCTTTCTACGCGCTTCGATCGTTCAGAATGGTGAAAAAGCATATAATCAAATTTATGTTGGTAGTAGTACAGTCGGAAAAAAAATAGGGATAATGTTTTGTAACGGCCTTGAAGCGTGAACTCTTAATATTTCCAGGGTTTGCTTAGAAAAAGGAAAATTATTTGTTTTATGTAATATTCTATTTTATGTTCTATGTTACACAGTTAATATTTAACGCAAAGATGTATGTAGTATGATCAACAAAAAGGTTTTAAGGTGAGAAATAATGTTTGTTTTTTTCTGTAATGCCAATAAACGCATTTTTATTCTTTTTTTGTTCTTTTGATAACGATATTTCATAAAAAAAGCCTTGTTTGATTTATTTAAATTTAGATGGCTTTCCGATTTCCGATGGCGGTAGTCTAGACAAATGTCGATAACGTTCATTCATTCATTCAATCTCTAGTAAAAAAAGCATATAATCGAATTTACGTTGGTGAGTAGTACTCCCGGAAAAAAATCTGAGATAATCCTTTAAGGCCTTGAAGCTTGAACTTTAAAATTCTATGTTCTTATAAATAAAATGTTGTTTAACTTGAAGATTGATTTTTAAAATTATATGTATGTTTAACGTAAAGAATAAGGTAGATCATGTTTCAATGCTTTTACAAGACTTTGTGTTTTGACATTCCTTGTTTTACCCACGAAAAGGTAATAATTTCGATTCCTTTTATTCCTAGACCAATTTTCAAACTAAAAACAAACATTCTCCCCAAAAATATTTCAGGAACTTTTTTTGCTGTCAGTACCAAAGCTTCATTACATAAGCGGCCTGATGACAGCCAAACAAGGAAAGTCGAAGTAAACATACGTAAGGAAGTTATTTCATATTGTTTTTAAAACAAATCGTAGTGACGTCACTTTAATAATCCATTTGGAACTCAATTAATTGTATTATTGTAACAAATTGTCGAGGAATTTTTAAGACTTTAAAAAACACTCAATCAATCCGACTAGCCTTTTCCCAGATATATTGGGGTTGGCTTCCAGTCTCACCGGATGCAGCTGAATACCAGTATTTTACATGGAGCGACTGCCTATGGATCTCTACAAACAAGTTAGTGGGTAACACCCACGGTTAGTGATACACACTTTTTTTTTTTTTTTTTTTTTTTTCAGGATGGGATATCATCAAATGACTTCTCCCGCTCTGGGCAGAGCGAGAGGGTGTGTCAGACTTTTACTGACTAAAACCCACCCGTGTTCCTTCCGTTACCTGTGTGCCGGGGCCGCGATATCCCTTTCGGACAAACCCGCAACCCCAGCAGTAGTGATACCCCCTGGTTGTCAGATTTCTAGGCTTCTGACTATCCGTAACGACTGAAAAAAACACTATACAGTGCAAAATAATGTTATTTTCGGAGTCAGAGACTTTGGTTGTTTTGTTTGATTTATTTATTTATTATTTATTTATTTACTTTATTGGATCTCCAACAGAGGCTACACAATTACATGCAAGTTTACAATCTAGGAATAGGGACAAATACAGTGTGCGCCTCCAATTATAGGAGACCACATCATTCTCTTATAATCTAGGTACAACATTAAGTTACTGATTAGTTAGTTGATTTATTTTGTTGCCATAAAAAAAAATTCTTCGGATCGGTCGATGCGGTAAAGAACTATCGCTGATCATCCTTTTTAAAAAAGAACCACATGAATTGATGAATAGTGTAATTTGCCAAATCTGGATTACCTTCGGGTAATTTGGCAGACAAATTCATACAATTCTGTACCATGTTTGTTAATTATTTGGGACATTTTGGCTCTCTGGAATAGGAAACCTTATTTTTTCGTTTTATTGAAAACAGTCGTTATAATTACCCCGCACTTACACCAAAATAAAACAAGTTAAAGGTATAAGGTATAAGCCAAATTGTCTACAAAACTTGTCAACAAGGTGATCAAAATATTTAACAACACAATAAATGTCTGAAACAATATCAATATATGTATGATACATTTTTAAACACGACCAGTTTTTGACAAATTTTTTGGGCGTAAACGCGGGGTTATTTTATAAAGCACAAAATTGTCTATTTCTCTGCAATTAATGAAGCCAATCCTTCCCCGAACTTGACTCTGACGTATTAAAAATAACTTGAAATTTTGCGTGCCTTATAATGTAATACCCGGTTACCCAGACAACCGTAATGTATCGTCGAACCTGCGATCCTGAACCGAAGGACATAAGAAATCAATAATTTATTTCTTTACCCGTAAGTATTCTTATATATTATATTCTGTTGGTCAAGTGATGTTGAGAAGATTGATTGAGGAAGATTACAAGATAGAGATTTTTCATTTACTGTAATTATCTATAGTTAATTTTTTTTTTTTTTTTTTTTCTTCGCTCCTTATACGTATATATTTAGTATGTATGTATTTATGTATCTATTATTTAGGATATGTATTTATCTATGTATCTATTCTAGTATATTGTATACTTATAATTTGCACCAACGACAGCCCCATTTTATGTCCAGGTAAATCACTGTCCATTCTAAGGTTGCCTGGAAGAGATCGCGGAAAGCGATAAGGCCGCCCATTGTATATTTTGTAGTGTTTGATTAAGTATTTTTTTTGTTATGTATTTTTGTGGTGTACAATAAAGTATATATAAATAAATAATAAATAAATACAAGGGAACTTCCTATTGTTTATTCATTGTTTCGTTGATTTTAATTGGTTTGAGAGTTGTGGTCTTAAATTGAGCTTTGGAAGGTAACGAAATATAGAATAATATATTAGAGGGTGAGATGGCGGAGGCGCTCGTGGCTAAGTAATAACAGCCGCACGGTTTAGCTATGCTTGCTGGTTGGTTCGGGGTTGGGTGACCATCTTTACATACCGAGACTCTTCCGTGTCTCGGAAAGCACGTTAAGCCGTTGGTCCCGGCTGTCATTCGTGGATCTTTGAGTCGGAACGGGCCGTCAGAAGCCCGAAAGTCTGACAACCAGTCTTACCAAGGGGTATTGTGTTACCCAGTAACTGGGTTGTGGAGGTCAGATAGGCAGTCGCTCCATGTAAAATACTGGTACTCAGCTGCATTCGGTTAGACTGGAAGCCGACCCCAACACAGTTGGGAAAAGGCTAGGCAGATTGATTGACTCATGGGTAAAGTTGCTCATGAAAAGTAAAGATGCCGCAATTACCGGTATAGAATCTCAACCGTTTCGTAATATGGAAACGACATGAAAATAAATAGCGCATCTCTTGCAAGAAGCTGTGTTTGACAGCTTGATAAAAATAGCACACAGACAAAACATTATTCCCTTGAATGAATTCTCTCTCTTTGTATAATATTATTTTGAATTGAATATGTTATTCAACCTTGTTAAACAATAACAAGCCTAGGATTGTTATACTGCAGGACAAAGAACCGGAGTTACTGACATAACTTGCAGAGTCTTCTTCTTTTCGTGTAGTTAGTGACTAACCTGGTGTTAGAGCTCTAAAGCCGCCCATGGGCCTGTGACTTGGCTTCACATGCCGTCGAGAAATATCTCTCAGGCATGCCGGTTTCCTCACGATGTTTTCTTTCGCCATTTTTGAAGCAAGTGATAATTATACAATACGCACATGAATCCGAAAAGTCAGAGGTGCGTGCTTTGGGTTCGAACTTGAGACCTATGACTTGGCAGTCCGACGATCACACCACAAGGCTATCACTGTTATTAAGCAAAGTAAGTAAGCTGTATTGGCAGTGGGCTGGCCGAAGACCAATGGCTATTGGAACAGACGAGTCCTGAAGTGAAGACCGCGTATATATTGGCAAGTGAAGTGTGGGACGCCCTCCAGCTAGATGGACCGATGATCTTAAAAAGGTAGCTGGGACAGACTGGATGCGGAAGGCGGAGGATAATGCTGTGGCGCAGCCTGGGAGAGGCCTATGTCCAGCAGTGGACTGCGATAGGCTGACCCTTGATCCTCCTGAGAAGGTACAAAAATTTATTACTACGATTGTTCGCGGTAAAATTTCATAATTTCCAACTTTTGCTTACAATATTTTATTTCATCCCTAACTCAGACATATATGTATATAACAAATGGGGTCTAACAGTGAGCAAGCCTGGTAATTCCTTCTCTTGATGAGAAGAGGCATTCTCCTATAATCAATCTGCCTAGCCTTTTCCCAACAATGTTAAGGTCGGCTTCCAGTCTAACCGGCTGCAGCTGAATACATATAATATTTTACATGAAGCGACTGACTATCTGACTTACAGAATCCAGTTTCTGGGTAACACGATACCCCTAGGTAAGGCTTTTGGGCTTCTTACTACCTAAAGATCTACGAATGACAGCCGGGCCCAACGGCTAAGCGTGCTCCGAGGCACGGAGGGGTCTTTATATTTAATGGATGGTCACCCATCCACGAACCGACTGGGCAAGCCTAGCTTAACATTCTATCGACCCCTGCGACTGTTATCAGTTACCGTCGAGCCCAGAGGCGGCGTAAGGCGTGGGCGTCGTGGGCCCGCCTGCGGCTTCGCGGTCCGAGGGGCCTCGCACCTCAAAGGTTTATGCATTACTTATGTTTGACTCTAAGGGTACCATTTCGTAGCCGACCGCAGGCGGCAACTGTAGGCGACGTGTCGCCACGACACGACTGATTTGTATGTATTTCTATGAAAGCGACGTGTCTAAGAATAAATTCATAGAAACCACTCGTGTCGCGGCGACACGTCGCCTGCAGTTACCGCCTACGGTCGCCTACGGAATGGTACCTTAACAAAAGTTAGTACTTTAAAGCTTAATACTATTACGAAAACGGATCCCTGAATCGAAAAATGGTTTGCACAGACCCGCAATATTTTTGACCTGCCTATCTTATAACTCGACCAATACCTAAAAATTTGACAGTTTATTCTCAAAAGTTTTTTTTTTTTTTTTTCGTCATCTTGCGCCACAGGAGGGCCTCGCAAAATGTACTTCGCCCGCATCAAATTTAGGTCTTGCCCCGCCACCGGTCGAGCCCTTCTGTCCGTTGCAGGCATTGTTCTACAAGTAGGACAATCTTACACCTGCTTAGAAAATTCCATGAAAAAACAAATGAAAACAGAATATTTCTTTGGAATCCTAACTTGGTTTCAAATAAGTCGTAATCCTAGACTTTTGCGAATTTAATTATGTCAAGCTTTCAATTCAAGCCAAACAGATGCTGGCAAGATAGTTATTTCAACGTCTATTTTCATATTACATTTCGCCGAGAAGAGCTTATAAAAGTTATCAGCGAGTTCCTTGAAAAGAGGTTCTAGTAGCCTACCTATTTAGGTTCTAGCTGTGACCTGGGTACGCTAGGGTGTCCTAGTGTGCGTGTACATGTTCTATTTATGTGTGCGTGGGCCGCTATGCGGCTATGGTTTCAAGGATGAAAGGTGAACCCAGACTGCGGGCTAACAAAGCGACATTTTTGCGAATTTTCTGTTCCATGAGTCGTTTTTTAAAAGGATGGTGAAGAGGTGTGGTTGGGGGCGAGCAATGGATTTTGATGTTAAGTTTTGTGGGATATTTTATAGTTGTGTTTAGTGATAATTTTGGAAGGTGTGTCTTTGTTTCTGTAGTGTGAAATATTAAACGTTTTCTTGTATTTTTAAGCAACGAAAAAAGAAAGATGTCGATGCGTAGATATTTTTTTTTTAATGTATAACACCACATCACTTTTTACAGAGTAGTTATAGTAGTCAGACTCTGAAGATTCTTTTTTATATGTTTTAAAAGAAAAATAAAAGAAGAACGAGACTAATTTCCCTCCTTGTTTCAGTCAGTTCGTGAATAGTAAAAATAACCGTGAATCTACTGCACCACTACTTATAAACCTGCTCCGACACACCCTCGAGCTATCACATGCGGCCGTGTCATTATTAGCTTACCTACCGCAAAATTCAAATTTTCTTAAGATTCTTGCTATTTGCAGGTCAGTGTCAGGTTATATGTTGATTAAAATATGATTCGCGTCCGTAACAAATATGGCTTTACAGGATTATGATCATAAGAATCAGCAATACAACTGCTTAGGTTAGAATTGGCCTCAAATGTCATGATTTCATGAAATAGTCATTCAATAGGGTAATAAGAACTTAGAGAGTTGTATTGATGATTTTAATGGTTATATACGTAATTCTGTAAATACATATTTATTACGGCCGCTAACCAGCAAATTGCAAAAAACGTAAGAAAATTTTAATTTCGCGGGCTTATCTGACGCTTTGGCCTTAAAGCTAAATCTAGATAGTTTCATTACTTAAGAAGGTATGATAAGGTAAACTATAGTTCAGAATCAAAAGATAAAAACAAACGAGTTGGGAAGTTTGTTGCGGCACTACTTCCCGGCTAAAGTACTAGAGGTGGCGAAGGGCGGGGTTAAGGAGACAGTCTTTTGTTACTTTTGACGTTCAAATTCAAAATTCTAATTTAAATCTTTATTTCAGACCAAGGGATCCATATAGTGTTAGTATGAAGTTACCCTATGTTAGTAAACACAAAAATTAAATACAATAATTACATTAATCACACATGCAGCCACATGAATATGTGCACGCACATGTCTGCCAGCCCAAAGCCTGATAAATGATCCATCAATCTTGTCCGCCAGTGTTGCTAATATACTGTTAGGGCTACCCCTGAATCGCCGCAACATCGATGCACACCGTTTGCGCATGATGGAATGAAAGTCGTCTATTCGCGCTTCTGCAAACATGCCCGATGCACTGCAAAACCGAGACAGCCCCAGCAATATCCTCAGTGCATTATTATACCGCACGCGCAGCGCGTTGTAAGCCTTCTGCGTATAACTAACCCACAAGCTGCACGAGTAAAACGACTAGCTAGGCTCTGAAGAGCGTCAGTTTTACCTCGTCAGTGCACCGCGCAAACCTGCGGGCAAGCATATTGCATCGGGCTGCCAACGCCCTGCGCTCCCTATCTATATCCTGGTCATCTGTGAGAGAACCCGTGACCACATGACCGAGGTATTTAAATTGAGTGACGATTTGTAATGGTGTTCCTTGTAACGTCACCGGTGGTAAATTCGTTACCAACTTGCTTGTTCAAGATACTCATAATTCGTCTGCGCTTATCCCATTATATTTGAGGTCGGCGTAACATGTATCATTCTTCCATATCTTGTTCAAGTTACTGAATAAACATTTTCTATTTTCATTTCATTTTATACCTACAACGTGTAAAAAATGTGCTGCTGCGTACATTTATGTATGTTCGCAAAACTTTACATCATGGTGTATGGAACAGCTGCTTATTCTTGCGATTTCAGCGTTGGTCCCTTAGTAAAGATTGTTCAAAATGATGAATACAAGGAACCCTTCAGAGGTTTTCAGATATTTCAATTATACCTTGCATAATCGTGCTACTTATGAATTCGACGGCTTCGTAAGTCCAGTGGTTGCAAGCGCTACTGCTGAGCATGAGGTCCTGGTTTCGATGCCCAGGTCGGGCAAACTGTTATATGATTTTTCCAACTGTAATTTCTCAGTAGCAGCCCGGAGTCTGGATTTGTGCCCGGTTGATGGCAATAGGCTCGCACCCTATTACATGGGACTTAAACATAACTGGCGAAATGTGGGTGCACTATAGGTACACCTCTGCCTAAGCCTTCGGGGAATAAAGGCATGATTTTATGTAAATTATTTTTAATTTAAAATCTTTTAAATTATAATTCGCTTTTGAGATGCCCTAGAACAAATAGAAAGAGGTTTATTATTACCCAGCCGCCTTACCGGAAAGTATATAGAATCTGAACTGGCGAAATGCGGGTGCTATAGATACACTTCTGTCTATCCCTTCTGGAAACAAGGCGTGATGTTATGTCATGTTCATGTTGGTGACGTCATGTGTAGGCAGCGTACTACATTCTCCCCGTTACGAGAATGCACCACACCCAAAGAGGCTAGTTTTACATTTTTTAAATTGTTGTCATGTTCTCGTGTTACTTTCACGTGACTAAACTTTAAATAAGATGCTTTGCATAATAATTAGTTACGGGATTTTTTGTAGTATGACAACAAGAGTTTTTTTTTATGTTTCTAGTTATGAGTAGGGGAAAGATCAAAGAAACGATGGATGGACTGTGTGAAAGATATGGCTAGACATAGCTACCGAGATGACTACTAGACAAGGGCGGTAGAATGTCAAGGACGAGGTGGATATATCGTGGTGAATTCCGTATCAGTCATGCAGTCAGAAAAGTCTAGAGTACATCAACCGATCTTCAGAATCGTCACTTGAATAAGTATTTTCTTCGTTTATCTATGCTCCGAAACAGTGGAACCTTTTCATTTTCAAAGACTATGAGGTAGAAAATTGAAGTTCAATGTAAATTCGAGGAGCTATTACAGACCAAACATATGTCGGTGGATTTCAAATGTGACAACCGCAGTATACGTGTATTCAGGTAATAGACTGAGAGGTTTGCTGTCCCGGACAACAAAATGTTGCGCAAAAATTTTGTTCGATGTGTCTGCTCTAGATTACATCGAGCCTTCATAAAATAGACAGTCATATAATATAATATTAGGTAGTTGTTAATTTAAAACTATTCTTTCAATCATGTTAACAAGCATTCACTTAGAATTCCAATTTCCAAAGGTCCGTTACCATTAAATTGAATTATTACTGCAAATTTTCAACCATAAACTAAAGTAACATCACTTTTTTTATAGAAAAAAAGGCTCTAAAAACAGTAAAAGCGAGTTAGCGCACTCTGGTGACCGATAGCGGTACTAAATTGCAAATTTAAAAGTAAAACCTCACGTGCGCCTCCTAACGGGAAATAGCCGAACTGCGTTCATTGAACCCACTTCAGGCATTCGTTGCGCAACTTTCGACTCACGAATTCGAAGTTCGTATTTCGAATCATGGCGCGAATTTTAAAATTTCTCGTTCGAATATAGGTCGCCATTTGTAATTTGTATGGATCTCTTCTCTTATAGCGGTAATTTTTTGGTTGTGATTTTTTTGGTTACTTAAGTATTTTGGGAAGCAAGGTCGTTAATATGTTGACGTAACAGTTACAATAAAATGTTGATGGCCTTTACAAATTCTTTTGCCGTGTCCTGCATTTTAGAGGCATACTCTGTCACCTGCTTTACAGTTTACATAACTTATCGTAATATTACGATAAGTTAGAAACGTTTTGTTTCTTTTTAACTTTCGACAAAACTGTAGTTTGAAATTCGAATTCCGAACCATTGACCTAACTATAGAAGTCATCCGCCATTTTTCTTCTTTTAAACTAAAAACGATCTTTTTTAAAATATTTCAATAGAATATTATGACACGGCAAATATAACGGGCTCGTAGTAAATACTTTTTATTTAGCGTTGGCCGAAGACCGGTCGGGGTCAACAACCGCATTCGGCACCGATTCTCAGTGATCAGACATTAATGACTGATTGAGTTGTAGTGGATTTTGATTATTGCTATAAAAACATAGACTACAAAATATAGGAAAAGTAACAGGAAATTTAAAAAAAATATGTTAAATCATAGGATGTCTCAAAAATATGCTTGGTTTAAAAAAAAAACGAATGTTTGTTTTTATGGATCCATAGGTATGACGTTTTGCTTGCAGAAAATATGAATAAATAAGTATTTATCGCGTCCACTTTTGCCTATCATATAATCGAGGTGGTGTAAGTATCTAGTCTTCAAACGCAAGACTACATAGTCTGACAAATAGTTTTGGCAGACTTCTTATAGTTTGCTTCTTTTTTTCGTGTTTTGAACTTTGCTGAACAAACTTTAAAGTCACGCATTTAAGAGGATGATTCATTCCGTCCCATGCACCTGCTTTCAAAGACATGAGTTTATTATATTGTTATTAATAATAATATTTATTGTATGAAAAAACCTGTCTTCCAAACAATATATTTTGTGCATTGATGTAAATCAAAGATACGCCTTCAGCATCAAAAAATGACCGCATTTGTGCTTAAGTTGTCATCTGTCACACAATGACGTAGAGAATTGTCGCTGTACCGTCAGCATACTAGTTTTAAAAAGGGTACTTAATTTTAAAACAAGGTTGTTTTGAAATAATAAAATGTTTGTCTTTATCAATGATATTATAATTGAATTGAATTTGAAAGCAGAAGCGGTAGAGTTTATTAACAGGCTGATAAAAAAAATCAATAAAAATATTTAATAGATCTTTGCCACACCCTCGCGACATAGGAAAATGGTACGATAACAGTTCGGGTCGTCTTGGCTTTAATAAAAAAGCGATAGAGGTTTTAGAAAAAAAAAAAAAATGTGATCCGCGAATATTCTGCACGTTAATTGCTGACGAGATGACTCTTCGCCACCAAACTACGTGGACTGGAAAGAAGACTGCAGGCGTCGTAAATTTCGGTGCTGGCTCGGCAAAATCGTGCGAAATAGCGACTCAGGCGTATGTATTAATATTAGTATGCATGAACGAAAGCTGGAAAATCCCAGTGGCATATTTTTAGGTAACGGACTATCAGCTGAAACTCGGGCAAATTTATTGAAAACATGTTTGAGTGAATGCTACCATGTGGGGGTTGATATTGTTGCCATAACTTTTGATGGCTGTGCGGCTAACATAACTGCAGCCAATTTACTAGGTTGTGATCTAAATAACCATCACATCTAAAAATAGGCATAGGCTTGTGTGGCAATATCATTTCTTTTTCCTAAGCCTTCATCTACAAGACCTACAGTTTTATGGCCAGCCCAAATAGTCTGTTGCCTGATGGTCATCTCGTCAACTATGAGAGTGGCGATAATTCGTCTGTCTTTAGTTTTTTTTTTCTAATAGTGAAAATACCTGATTGGTAAAACCTGGTTGACATTCACTATTACCGTACCACTTATATAATGTTCTTGGATGTGGCAAAACATTATTAAATTTTCCTCTAACAAACTTGTATGCAGCTGGAGAATAGTAATTTAAAGTTAAAGAGAATTTCCTAATCGCTGGTGAAATCTTGCCACGTGGAGTTTTCTTGGACAAAAGAGCAATTAAGTCTTTTTGTGCTTCTTCCGCTCGTCTTTCCACTTCTTCTGAATGTTCTTTTGCTATTATTTTCTTCCCGGTAAACTTTTTCAAAGTGTCTTTTAATCTTAAATTAATTTCAATCTTTTCGTTTTACGCTTCTCTTTTTGAAGTTCAGATCTATATCTTATTTTCTTTAAAACCTCTTTTTTAATTGTTGTTTTAAGTGGATTTTTCTTGGCGAATCAAATATAGAGTCACTATCAGAAATATAAACATTCTCAAGTGGTGAACCCATCATTTCATATGTGGGTTCTACAAATGATATCTGTAATTAATAAAATAGTATGTAGGGAACTTTCTGAGGCAGTCAGATTTAAAAAGTTAAAGATCGATCTAGATTGATACACGGACAGATGTTGGTAATTAGCTAAATCATACATCCATACCTTAAAAGATGGTACAACATTTTTTTTTAATTTTCTCCGACCAGCTTGTGTCAAGTAGAACATATCATCATTAAAATGTGCTGAACAAATGCGACTGTATTTGGTTGGCAACCATTCATCGTCTCTTTGTTCTTCTTGGATTATTTTAATCCATTTTTCTTTAACACCCGGTTCTTGTGGGAACCTAACAGTTAAATACAAATAGTGAAGTGTGCTTTCGAAGCACATCGCGTTTTATTAAATTGTTTATGTACTTACCTATAATTTAGTATTCGAAAACATAGTTGCAAAGAAAAGATAATCTAAAAAACAAATACATTAAAAAAATCCGGCTTTTAAAATATTTTAAAATTATAATGTAACCTCCATACTTCCTAAATTCTTTTAAACTTTTTTTGTCAACGCTACACTACCCTATCGTTCGTTGTCATGGGAACGAAATTTTTGTTATATGTCATCATCCGTCATAATATTTATTTTTGAAATCGAAATAAATTTGAAAAAAAATTACTTAGGCATGAAAAGTAATACCTTTAGCTTTGTTTGTATTTTTGGAGTTGTTGGTACATTTCCTGAAGGCACAACAAGGCATCTTTGTACAGCTGTGTGTATTAAAAACGAGAAAGTTACTCCGATGTGTCACGAACTATGACGAATGAGGAAATGATGTTCAAATGAGCGAATTCGCTCATTTCAGAAGTGACACTTTTCGCGCGACGTAAGTATGGTGAGGGCGTATCCATGATTTACATCAATGATTTTGTGAATGAACTTAACCACTAACGGAATAAATAAATAATAGATGAGTAAAATTACCTTTGCTTGTAAAAAAATACTGTTTGAATTTTGAATAAAGAACGCAGTCTGATTGACATTTGAATAGTGCCAAATTATGTGTTAACCATAGAGCCGTTTACTTTTCACTTCCTAGGAAGGTGCGTAATAAAAAAATACGCAAAAGTATGTATTTATTCAGTCTTCGACTTTTTCTTTGAGGTTAGTTTTTTTTGGTCACTGAAAGGAGTAAAGACACTCACAAAGATTTTTCAGAATAAACTTGTGCAGTTTTGTTCGGTAGAGTTATTTCGGTATCTTTACGAGATATGGATTACGTCATAGAAGCCTGGTCTAGGCTGTCGGCAACACCGATACTGAATTCTAAAACAACATCCACAAACCAATTTTTTTCACCTGGCAATCTTAACGAAGCAACTAAAAAGTTAACAAAGCGATGTCCTAGTTTTACTTTTAGCTATAAAGTCCCAAATGTCTAGACTTTTAAGACTGGGTGGGCTATATCTTTAAATCTACCTTTCGAAATTCAAACTGACCGTTGCATATTCGTTAAAAGTCATTGAACTCTTGTAGTTTTAAAAACTTGTTCTTTTTTGCCCGGTGAAACTGAGTTGAAAGGAGTTTTAATAGTCAAGATAATAGGGAGGTGGTTTCGCCATTTAGCGCTATAGAAAAAGCTCTGAAAAGCTCTAAATTAGGTAAGTTCAGTTTACTCAGTCATATGCAATTTTAGTGAATAGGAACCTACCTAAGTTTTTTTTTTTCTCGAAGTATTAAGATAGTCGGATAAGTACTCGAAGGGCTAGTCCAAAGATCGCTACACGAATTTACCTACTTGCATTACGTACCTACTTGTGGTATTAAAAAACGCTACTTCTTTTGAAAAGGCTACGTCCGGCGAACTCAGGGTTCCTAGCAACGCTGTGAACCTTACTGACTTAAAAATATCTTTGACCACATAATGAGTTATTATTGTGCCTGTACTTAGCTCGTTACAAAACAAGAGACGAAAAAGAACTTTGTTGAACTGTCAAAATTATAAGCGATGTTTCGACCAGATAGTTAGTCTAGGATAGTATCAAAATATTTTAAGGGATACAAAAGATATTAGAGGATTTATGTAATAAAATAAAAATTGCTTCCAGGACCGATTTTTCAGCTGTCAGATAACTCTAATCAACTAAATTTGTGAAAAATCATTTCAGAAACCAGTACTAAAATCCATTTGACATCAATCGAATCACAGATTAAAAATCACAACCCTTCACAGCTCAAGTAACATGACATAACAGAAAAACAACAGACCATAAATTTAAATCGACTAAGCGCGCGCGACACGCAATTGTCATTTACGTTTTTTTTCAAGCAAAGGCGTTCTGTATACAGCCGGTCCCACGGCGTCGCATGCACGGAACGCGTCCATATAACGGACGCATGCACACAGTTACACAGTATGTGGGTGAGCCTAACTGCGATCACCGTTAGGCTACGTCACTGCTAGAGGGGGGCGTTGTCGATGGTTTGTCTGTGGCTGTGGTACTTTTTTTGTAATGGCAGACAAGTACTTGCATACATATGCAACGGTCAGTGTCGGAGACATTGACTATGACCTAAATTGTTGAGTGTGAGAGAGATGAGCGATTTTTCTCTATGAAATTCCTGAAAATTCTGGGGTTTTCGTCGAGATGACAGTGCGAAGTGATGATTCAAAGATTATTTGTTAAAAAATAAAAAGAAGTTTGAATACACAAATTAATTTAAACCAATCATATTGAAGCCATTTTTATCCATCACCGAATCAAGGAACTAACCTAAGCTAACATTAAAGCACAACACAAAAACTTCAACATAAACTATCGACCCCAAAAGCCTTATCGATACAAACAGAGTTTCACATCACTAGCGCAGAGTACCGTACGCTACGTCACAAAGAAAGGGATTGCGGCTTACGGTACATAGGGCCGAGCACCGCCCTACTGTCGCTTTTCTGACGCTGGCCGCAGAGAATGCACGTCGATGGCGAATGGCGAATGGCGAATGGCGCGCAAAATCTATGGATCCTGCCTATTTGAATTTGGAATCAGTGTTTTTTTTATTCGAGGTTTATCAGTCTGTAACGAACTTTACGGTAATGCATGTTTTTTTTAGTTAGGTCTGGCTGAATTTTTTGGGGCAAATTTTGATGTATAGTTTTCTACTGCAAAAAAAATTACATTGTATAAAGGCTTTTAGGAGTTGTACGATTAATAGAAATTGATAAAATTAAAAATATTTGTGGTCTAAAGCTTAACCGTGAAGTCCGTACGTGGTCAATGCCCCCAACTGTCGCTTTTCGGAACTGCCCTCGATAACCACAAAACCACTTTAAAAAAGACATTTAATGGAGTCCTACGTAGTTTTTGTAAAATTGCTTATTAAAACTAGATTCGCTGTCAGTTTTGGCTTTAGTAAGTAGGTCTCCAGACGTTGGAAAGTGCACAATGCTGGGTACTAACGCAAAGACTGTGGTTTGAACTAATTCAGGCTTGAAGTTCCTTTCAATCCATTCTGTATCCAAAACAAATTGAATGTGAAAACCAATTCCTAGAGTGAAAACCACACCAGATAATACTGATAAAATCATTTAGACATCACACCACGTCTGTAGCCACTGGTATTTGTTAGACCAACTGTCTCAGATCCATTTTCATCTTGGTTTGGTTGGTGGTAGGGCTTGTTCTAAGTCCGCCTGGCTAGCTACCACCATCTTGTCTAAGTCTGTCTCCATAATAACAATGTTAACAGCATCGTTGTTTTTCGGCAGTTAGAAATAAGATAGCCAGTTCCTCTGTGGTTGAGGATTACGGGTGAAGCTCGCTTCCACCTTCGGCCTGATCATCACTTACCATAGGTGAGATGCAGGCTAAGAGCTTCAACGTTGAGGATAAAAAAAAAACAATTTCTAGAGTAAGGGACACAGTCAGAAAGGTAGTCTTCAGTGTCCAGTTCCGATCGTTTAATAGTGCTCAGGAGCTTGGGGATTGTCACAAGAGAAGAGAAACAAAAACAAAATATTTTATTTCACATAAACCTACAAGGGCACTTACGAAACGTCAGAAGCTAGGTGCACGATTCCAATTGGTCGTTTCCTATGGAGAAGGGTTGGCAAGAAACTCCAAGGCTATATGCTCAGGAGTGGGTTTAATCAGGTTGTGGACAATTATGGTGATGAATAGAGGGACTATTCATCACCATAATTGTCCACAATTGACCCTAAACATACATGGACATCAGAAGGAACAGAAAATACTATTCCAAGAGTAACAGGCACAGTCAGACAGTCACATACAAACACAGACACTCGTAAGTCTACAGTTGACAATAATCCATGACCTCATACAGCAAAAGTTCAGGAACCCCATCCCGAAACAGTGACGTCACCACAATATAAACCAGGTGCTGTCGCCATGCAGTCTAGGACACGACCCGCTTAGCATACGACGTGACTGTCTTAAGATGCAACCAAGGGAATGCAACTGGAGGAGGGCGGCAAATTACAGTTCAAGAACTGTTAACAAGGTTGGAAGGTTGGGCGAAAATGTTGGTGAAGTTGGTAATACTGTTGGTCTAACACTCAAGTCTTAATTCATCAGACAACTAATATAATAGGGACTTATAAAAGTAAAGAATCCTAATACCCGTAGCCCCTTGGAGGACTAACCATTCTGGAGTACCTACGACTGGAATTACGAGTATGAGGAGTTAATAAAATCTGCTGCACCGTCCAGTGCAGCTAAGTTTCTTAACTTCGGACATGTCCGGCTTTTTGGCCCCCCGTCCGGACTATGTCCGGGCTTCTCATTTGTTAGGACTTTTCGATTAGGGGATTTTCTTTAAAAATATAAATGATTACTGAAAAAAAGAAGATTAAAAAGTTAAATGTCCGGACTGTTTTGCGAATTTCAGGCAATTTTTCAGGACTTTTCTGATTTCGAAATCGTAACCCTAGCTGCACGGAAAATAGAACATCCTACTATAATTCGAAGGTGTTGTGGCGCTGCCTGGGAGAGGCCTACGTCCAGCAGTGGACTGCGATAGGCTGATTTGATTGATTGATTTTAAGTTTGGTGCACCCTGGGTCACGTCCACTACCAACATCGTTGACTGACCAATATATCGGCATGATCTTTTCTTAAATAACATTGCCAATAAGAGAGCAGAAGACGTTTTTGCATTTGAACGACGTAACTCCAACACAAATTTAACCACGCAACTCCAGCAAAAATTGGAACAATTTCCGATCACTCGCGTTGTTTGCTGATGATAATCATGGCAATATCCACGAGCTAGAGGTCGAGGAATACCCAGAACCGGGTGGTATTCCAGACTGAAATGATGATGATGATGATCCACAGGATATGCAAGCAGTCAAATATTTTTTTAAAGGAGCGATCCTAATATCAAGACAGGCGAATGAATTATGCAAAAGTGTTAGTCTTGTCATTTACCATAAAAATTGGGTACTGGACTCAATAACCTACTCAAGCTCAACCAACCGATTTCATAACCATTGCTCGTTTTGTATACAAGGTATTCTTTTTGTTGTCACATAAATCTAAGGTAATCTGCTATAAGTAAAAATAATACAAAATGTTCTAAAAACAAGTGTTCCAAAAATACATAGTTTCAAAGATAACATAACACTAGATTCTCGATGTGTGTATCTAAATTTCATTGATAAGTACGAGTTGATCATTTTCATTCAAACCAATCATTCATAATTACAGCAAAGATTTTTTTTTATGGACAAAAATGGTTTGAATTAAAAAAAAAAAACCTTTTTTTATATTTCACGTAAGGGTGTTTTACATTATTAACAGTGACTTTGTCGAATTACATTGTATGAAAAAATAAAAAAAAACGAATAATTTTTTTATTGAAAAATAAGAATAATTCTTAAGCCAGTTGATTCTTTGACATTGTCTCATTAATATATAATAGAGTAATGGAATAACAAAAGGAACACGTTGTTTATAGAAAATTGTTAGTGACCCAGCAGTGTATAATGTCCTAGAACTTACGTGATTAAAATTCATAGACGAACTTATTTGCTATTTCGATGGCGTAGGACAACCATAGACGAAAGTTCTAGACTACCATTATAGGAGTCTAGGTCATTCACGTTACCTAAATTATATAGTTACATGGCTTAGTATTTTTGTCATACATAGTTCCAGTTTGAATAAAAACAGCAGCTTTATGTACTTTTGACAAATTTCATTTTCTTTTGACGTTCTGGTATCAGAAGTAATTAAATAACTAACCCTCTTTCGACGCAGTCAAGTAAAATCCTTTAAAATGGCACGTTTTTGCGAAAATCAAAAAAGAGGGAAGACCGCGGAAAAGCTGATTGAATTTATAATCTGGCTATTCAGAGTGTTTGAAAAAGGAATCATTAAAGAAGTAATTAAAATTACCTTAGCGACCCTTAGCAACGATCAGGAAAGAACACACAAATTTTGAATCTAGGCGCGAAACTTGTTGTGCAAAATTATCGCAAAACCACAAACTTTAAAACATGTTATTTACTTTAAATTCTTATTAGGCAAAGATATTCATTGAATTCCTTTTTAAATTTGTAGAAAATTTTGCTACTGTCGAAATGATCTCGCAATTACTTTTTTGTCATAATATTCTTATCCATTTCTAATGAGAAAATTGGATTTTCAGGAAAACCTATTTCGATGACGTCATAGTTTTAATTATGGTAATAATTATTGAATTGCAAATAAAGACATAAACTTAATAAAACATGTATTTCGATTAAAATACAATTGTTTTTTTTTACTGAAAACATGCAAACTTAGTGGAAAGTGATTGATACCCAAAATTTGAATTTCTAAACACGAGCTTATCGTATGAAATTTAAATTTTACCTTTGTTACGAGCACGACTTCTGTTTCCGTCAACAGAACGGAAAAGTGCATTCACCTCTGTGAACCTCAGCGAATACAACATTATCATGTTTCAGCGTAAAAATACTACTTCCAATGAGAAACATTTAAAATACCTTTGATTAAAATCGTCTATTAGCCAAATTATGTATCCATTAAAATTCTTCTATGCTCAAATCATCGAATCAGATTTAAAATAAGAACGCATAAATTAAAACCAAAGAGTTCCAAAACTCTTTAGTGATTTATTGTCGATATTTTTAATCTGTTGCATAAATAACTTTTTCTAAACTCACCTCTTATTGTACTCGGCATTTTGTCGAAAATCCTTTGCTCGATACCACTGTCAAACAATTCAGAAAACACCACAGCTGCCACAATAAAAAAATGTATTATCCGTTTTCAGACATTTTCACTTGAATATACACAATTTGCACGAGTTCACGGCACAAGATATAATGCACAATTTGAAAAGGTTGGTTTGGCGCCAAGAGAGCTGTCAATGTCAAAATTCCCGCACGTTTGGATACCCGTCGGTACGTCCTAGAGATGTGGTGTAGCGGTGGGTTGTGCTTTTTTCGTTGCGGCGCGCGCTCGAGACTCGGGCTAACTGTATTTTTTTTCGTGATGCGAACGGTAACGGTGTTAAGGCCGGTTCTTCACTCACATCTTCTTCTGCCATCGAACGACGATGATTTTGGACGCGTGGCTAATTCGATTTACGGTCAATTTTGATTGCTGCCAATGATCGGAGATTTCCGGTTTTTGAGGATTTTTTGCGCATAGGTTGTTGGCATCGTAAAATCTAAGATAGGCTGCAGTTATTTTGCATGAGGAGAAAGAATAAAATTTCTAATGGTCAATGATTGAAAAATTGCCATTCAATCGGAAAAGGTGAATTTTATGCTCCTCTCTGCGAGTTTATTGGCCTCTGGGTCTTAAGCCATACTGGCAGGCAATTTTAATTTAGCAAACAGAACAATTTTCATTTGCATTCAAAAAAGTCTTTTCTACGAACATTTTTGATTAGTCAATTGGGAACCATTCTAATCGAAGTGTCCGTTTATTCTTTCTTATCAGATCTTGATCAGAATTGTAATTTTGCACATTTACTACTAGTTTCCAATCAGAAAACCACCAATTTGAAATGAAAATCTGAAACGAATCATTAGGTTCAAATCTTAAGCACGAAGTTCACTAGCAAACCTTTTACGCCAGTCACCTTCTTTAACTAGACTTTTTGACTGATTTAGTTTCTATAAATTGCAGCAAGTACACTTGTGGTTGACTACTGGCCTATTCTGTAAAAATCGCATCGTGAAAACTGCAAGCTAGGTGAGCTTGCAGTTTTCACGTGGACCTAGGTTTTTTAAGATTTTTACAGAATGGTTCAGCTGCTGTGGAAGACAGTTGATGACGTTCACTGGCGCAAGACAAGTATCATATGGCCATTGAGCATTAAGATTCGAGCTATAACACCATCACAGATGTAGCTATAATATATATTATTAATATAAATCATAGCATATTTGCCATAGTTATTTTCGAGCGATCTCAGACGGAACTATAATATACTCGTACAATGTCGCCCATAGGCATGCGACCGCCCGTATTTTTCTGAATATTCATGAAAAATTATCGAAAAATAACTTTATCTTATTTTTCATGTTATTCAATTTTTTATTTGTAGAGTAGCGTTTACCATATCTCCTACGTTATTGGCTCGATTTGGATTTTGCTTATTATTTCTAAAAGCTGACGACTTATTTTATCGGATTAACTATAATTTAAAATTTCTAAAATTTATCGACTATGAAAAAAAAAGGAGCTGAAAACACTTTTTTTAAAAAAAAAAACAGTATTTATTTTAAAAAACGAAATAAAATAAAGATAGACCCCCCTTTTAAAGTTAATTTTTGATAATTTGTCATGAATGCTCAGAAAAATACGGGTGGCCGCATGTCCATGGGCGACATTGTATAATTCTATTACGTCAGCAAAATATGTGGACAGATAGGTATAGCAAGACATATTAATATATGTTAAGATATTAAGCCGCAGACCAAATGAGGGCATAAATGTATATATTATAGTAGGTACAGCTGCTGTGACGGGCTTCACGATAAGATTAGATGGCACCCTTCTGATTATGACTAAATATCCTTACTGGCTCAGAACCCAAGTGTATAAGCTTTACCCAGTAACTAGGTTGTGGAGGTCAGGGCGCCTAAAACGGCCACCTTAAGCAATTCCTCTAAAAGCATTTTCTAAATTCCCAGCAGATCATTAGCAATTCCTCTATGGTGACACATATTTTAGCTGAATCATATTCAATTTAATTCATATCGGAATCATATAAGGTGTAAATAATGCCGCATGAAAAAAAATTAAGACCGTAATTTTACCGGATAATTTTGCTTTACAGTTTTAATCAAGAATAATGAGATTAAATGTTATTTTATTATAATATAAAACTGTCATAGAGATGAACTGCGTAGTAAGAATCCAACGCAGTTATTATTATGAATTGTCAGTTTGTGACAGTTTGTATGATTCTTAACATTATCATAATATGATTCTGACAAAGCGGCCGTTTTAGGTCCTCAGATAGGCGCTCCGCGTAAAATACTGGTATTTAGCTGCAATCGGTTAGACAGGGAGCCGACCCGAATATAGTTGGGAAAAGGCTAGCAGATGATGCGGATTCTTACCGTCTACTGCACCTGAGGATCTTGGTGCCTGATAATCTTTATATAAAGGTGCTCATTCCCGTTAGTCATTTCAACTTACTCTCTTGGTAAAACATTCTAGGTAGGCGTGTCTAAG
This sequence comes from Agrochola lota, assembly GCA_947364205.1. Lineage (NCBI taxonomy): Eukaryota > Metazoa > Arthropoda > Insecta > Lepidoptera > Noctuidae > Agrochola > Agrochola lota. The sequence goes on along the minus strand of OX376245.1, from coordinate 8,031,012 downwards.
AAAAACTGTTGCAATTTTTACCGTTTAACATCAGGTGGAACATCTGGGTTTTCCGTTACTTAGACACTAAAAGGCTCTATACTTTGAAAAAGCCTGCGTTCAATCAACATCATCATAATTTCAGCCGAAATACGTCCACTGTTGGACATACGCCTCCCCCAAGCGTCGCCACATTGAGTGCGTTAGCAGTAGGAGTACTCTCTAGTCCATATTCTTGAGGTGGTCTATTTTATGGTCAGCCTGTTTTATTCCCACTGCTGGGACAGGCGTCTCTGTGAGACGCAACGTGCCATAATCTACCACGCGGCCCAGTGCGAGTCACATTTCTTTTACATTCTTATTTTATTAGTAGTTGCGCCCCGCGGTTGCACCCACATTTATCTCGATCCCGTGGGAATATTGGGATAAAAATGTAGCCTATGTCCTTCTCCAGGTCATGGTCTACCCATGTGCCAAATTTCATCCAAATTCGTTTAGCCGTTTTCGCGTGAAAGCGTATCAAACAAACAAACTCACATTCACATTTTTTATATTAGTTAGGATTTAATGCTGGTTTCCTCACGATGATTTTCTTTATCTCACGTTATCCCTTACCGTTTATTATAAAACATGATTTTTCTCAAATTCTCATGAAAGTATTTTAAAAGTTCCGTGTCAATTGAATTCAAGTCAATTTAAAGTTGTAATAAAGTATTTTACGATACTCATTTGGAAGTCGAAGTTCTCATAATTATTATATAGCTACTCACATCGGATAAACTGCTGTCATTTTGTGTATGTTTACAGTTACAACTATTGACAGAAAACCATTAAAAGAATTAAGTACCAGAGGATTCTGTTTATTGCATTCTGAATAAGTTATGTTTTTGTGGAATTTTAGAACAGCACCAGATGAAGTATATATTCGAAAAAGAACCGACTTAACTTGCAGAGTAAGCAAGCTGAAGTGGCAGTGGGCTGGCCATGTAAGTCGAAGGACTGGTCGGCGGTGGAGCAGACGAGTCCTGGAGTGGAGACTGCGTATCGGCAAGCGCAGTGTGGGACGCACCCCAGCTAGATGGAGCGACGAACTTAAAAAGGTGGGACAGACTGGATGCGGAAGGCGGAGGACGTTGTGTTGTGGCGCAGCCTGGGAGAGGCCCATGTCCAGCAGTGGACTACGATAAGCTGAATTAATTGATTGATTGACTACTGGAGTATTATATTATCCATACTACTAGCTAGATCAATATACAAGTAATTAATAAGATTTCGACTGCTCAGCTCATAAACTTTTTACTGCAACTTGAATTACGTTAACTGTATACGTACATATTGGTCGTAATCATGTCTCACGATTAGTTATTGGCTAATCATGTCAAAATAATAGAAGTAAATGTTATGTTCATTCAATGGGAAATGGGAAGTGAAATTATATTAAAATTTAAAAAACCCCCGACGCAAACGTTTCCTCATTTCTCTTTACTACTCCATAGCCAGACCCTGTTCACCATCTATCACCATTATTGCGACCATTCCAATGAGCCCAAACACGAGACCTGTGATGTAAGTTGCTAAAGGAGTTGGGTATCCTGCAAAGTCCAGGTGATGCTGCAGCATCAGTTCAAGTTTACTATAATCTTCTAATATCATTGAAGTAACAGAATACCAAATTTAAAATCGATGAGACCTGTGGAAGACGCTCACATCCATTCATCAACTAGAAAAGAGCTGATAATCTTCAAACGGCTGAACCGATTTTAATAAAACATGTCTAAGAACCATCGCTAGAAAACCTGCTTTCAAATAAAAACACTGCATTCAAATCGAATCATCCGTTTAAGAGCTACGGTGCCATAGACAGACACACACATTAGCGGTCAAACTTATAACACTCTTTTTGCGTCGGGGGTTAAAAATAATTGAAAACGTATGCTGAAGGCCCTAGTACAGTAACATCCTATCAGTGATGATGCATAATCAGCCTAATTTTGACACTGCTGCAATACAGACCTCCTCTCTGTGAGAGAGAGTGGGCTGTAATCCACCACGCGGGCCCAGTGCGGGTTGGACAATTTGTTAGTAAACATTGATCTTAATAACTATGTTAATAAACATGCAGGTTCGACAAATAATAGACGAGCGGGCAGTCAAATTTCCCCGCAATGACATTCAGGAGACTGTTCGAGCTGCCCCGGACGCTCTGCAGCAGCAATGCGGCACGCGTCTGATCGCTGCAAAGCCTGTGCATTAGCAAACATTCTGAAAAGCTTATGTCAATACCGGTGAAAGTCGTTGTAGAAATACGAAACACTTTGTCACTTGTCTTGGCTCTCTGACAACCCTGCACTAACACATAGCAAGGCGACTGATAGGAAAGAACATCAAAATTAAATTGAAGAAAACCGTAAAAAAGAAAGCTTTTACTTGGACAAGCTCAGCTCTATTCCCAACCACGGCAACTTGTAAGCTAGAATCTATGGTGACGAACACATGACCAGAATGCCAATTCCCGTAATTAAAAAGGTTCAAAATGTAGTCGTATCAGCTCATCTCAGCGACAATCAATGTCAAAAACTTGTCAAAAATATAGGAAAATTAGAGATATTTTTGACAGGTTGAGACTGAGGATATAGTGTGAACGTTCTTTATAAATATGGGAGTTGTCCCTCAGTTCTCGATTCAAGTCGCAATCTCATCTTAGCTGTCGCTGATTGATTGTCATCAATGTCAAAAATGTAGGTTTAGGAGAGGTTTTTTTGACAAATTCAGACCGAGATTTGAATCTGAATGTTTTTTTTTTAAATCAAATTTATGTTGGGTAAGTTCCACAGCCAAAAAGTGAAAAATAAAAACTTTTTTACTAAGGCGGTGTCTTTGGTTTTGAATTATCTTTTTTGCCACTGACTTCAGAAATAAAGTAATTTTCCACGTTGTAGTGTTTTTTTTGGAAGTCAGTTGTTTTTTTTTTTAATAAAAAAACAATATTTTTCACTTTTTAGTTGTGGAACTTAAGAACCCCCCACACAAATTCAAATACCACTACCTGGTAGGTAAATACAGCAGTGACAGGAAGTTATAACATCATCCTTAAGGACTAGGTGGGAAAAATACGTAATATTGCAGCAAACTCAAAAAGTAATCAAACAAAGTTAATAAAATGTATATGGGACCAACTTGAGAGCATACCCTTTCAAACAAAAAAAGAATTTTGCGAATCTTCATGAAAAGTTATCGAAAATTAACTTTAAAAGGGGGATAAATCTTCAGTAATTTTTTTTTTTTATATCAATGGTCCCTTTGGATTTTATGGACTTACACTTGTTTTTAAAAATAAATACTGTTTTTTTTTAAGAAAAAAATCTCTTCACCTCCATTATTTTCATGGTCGACAAAATAAACAGAATCCAAATCGAGCCAATAACGTAGGAGATATGGCAAACGCTACTCTAAAAATAAAAAATTGAACCACATGAAAAATATTAAGAGCGTTTATTCTGAAGGTGGGCAACGTCGCAAATAGATGTCAAATATTTCACTGTTTTGATTTATTTAGCAATATTACTGCGTGTAAATAAAAAATGTGGCTAACTAGCGAACTAGAATATTGATTATGAAATGCAATAATAAATATCGTAACACCGAATGTTTAGTTTTAGATGTAAAAAAGTATTTGGAACCTTTCCAAATGCCTTTTTTACACCTAAAATGGGTACAACATCAAATTCAATGTTATAATTGCAATTCATTATTAATATTGTAGTTCGCTAGTTAGCCACATTTCTTATTTCTATTTAGTAATATTGCTATAAGAATCAAAATAGGTACATATTTGACAGTTATTTGCGACGTTGCCAACTTTTAGGATAAAGCCTCTTAAAGATAGAGACCCCTTTTAAAGGTAAATTTCTTAAAAAAACATGATTATAATTCAGAAAATTGCGGGCGGTCACATGCCCATGGGCGACATTGTATATGACGGAGTTATACATTAAAAAAAATATAAACATCCGAATTGAGAACCTCCTCCTTTTTTAGAAATCGATTAAAAATACACGAATTGCTTCACATAAAAGTGGCGATACAATAAAGAATGGAGAGTCTCGGAAAATAGTCACAAAGACACAGAAAAAAATATAGGAGGAGCACCCAATGAAGAAGCTAAAGACAATATGTTTTGAAACCCGATATTGATTTTTATCTGGGAAAATCTGATTCCCTGTGTTTTCGAAATTGAACCGGACGAAGTCACCGGAAAAAGGTTATAAATAATTTGAGAACGAAACCAATCAATTATTTATTTATGGTATAATCTAGCTAAACATTTTTATAACTTAAATGTACAGCGGAAACAATTTAAAAGCCTTTAATTAAATAGTTAAACATGCTAACTTGATGTCTAAATGTCACAAAAAGTTTGAAAAAAGAACAGTTGAGTGTCCATAGACTAAAAGCCATCACTTTCGGAAAGTCAAAAGTTACGTATTGTACATACTAATTCCATAGAAAAAACAGCGCCCTTATCGCCGGCACTTCACCAGTTCTTTGTGTTTTATCTGGGAAGAAGGACTGGCGCAACAAACTTCCTGTTCCTCAGCAACAGGTCTATTTGTTAAGTTTAGAACTAAGTACAGAACGCCCCTGCTACAATCATTACATAGTATTTCGCTTCGCTTACTTTCATACATCTGGTCAAACACGCACGCCGGTTGCAAGCACTACGCATCTGACACATCAACAATAGAAATATTTCTCCTACATCGACATAACCTTTTTCCAACACAAAGCTGATGTGCCACAAACACCAAGAATACTCAACCCGGAACAAGTGCCAAGTGTCTGTAGGCCATACGGGACCTAAGAACCGGCATTGCACACTAGCCTGCCTACAAAGTCAACGTTTTGTATTAATTAATTCATATTTAATATAACATAAAATCACGCCAGGATTCTCTGAACGGTACACCCATATTTTGCCAGCTATGTTTAAGTCCCATGTAATAGAGAGCGAGCATATTGCCATCAACCGGGCACAAATCCAGACTCCGGACTACTAATAATTTAAATTTAAATTCTTTAAGGAAACATCCGAAAACACTTTGCCCGTTTTGAGAACCCAGGGCCTCATGCTTTGTGGGCGCGTTCATTGAGGCTGCGACCGGCCCAGCGGTTGAACGCGTCCCAAAGGGTCATTGGCCATTAGGCTGGTCCGAGGATACCGCACGGTCTCCCGTGAGGCGGCGAGCCTCCTTGCCGGACTACCGCCATGGGATCTGGAGGCAAAAGTCCTCGCGCACATGTGGGAGTGTCGCGAGGAGGCGAAACGCCGGGGCGTAACTCCGCTGCCGCGAGAAATCACGGCACAGCGGACAGAGCTCCGGCGGGATCTCATGGCGGCATGGACAGTGCGATTGTCGCAACCCAGCGCTGGGCACGCCACAATTGCGGCGATAAGTCCCCTCTTTGAAGAGTGGCTTGAGAGGCGCCACAGCGTCCTCAACTTCCGCCTGACGCAGGTCCTCACCGGACACGGTTGTTTTGGGAGGTTCCTGTGCCGCATAAGGCTGGAGGAAACGCCCGGGTGTCACCACTGTGTGGATCGCCCGGAGGACACGGTGGAGCATACGGTGGAGATCTGCCCGGCTTGGGCGGAGCACCGCCGTGTCCTCACGGAGGCGATCGGCGGCGACGATCTCTCGCGTCCGCCCCTGGTTCAGGCCATGGTTCGGAGCGAGAGTGCATGGGAGGCCGTCACCTCCTTCTGCGAAGCAGTTATGCTCGCGAAGGAGGAGGCGGAGCGCGCGAGGGAGATGCAAGATGCGCGCCCTCGCGCCCCTAGTCGCCGCAGGAGACGCACCAGGCGTCGGGAGTCGCGAGCCGACTTCCGGCCACCGTAGGCGCGGGCTTGCGGACGGTGAGCAATGGGTAGCTCGCCGTCCGATAAGGACCAGGCCCGGGTCGACGGCGCGTTGTGTTCCATGCGCGCCTCAAAGAGATGTCAGCACCAACTGGCGGGGTCCGTAAGGACCATTGCCTGCTGGGGTTGCGGGTTTGTCCGAAAGGGATAACGCGGCCCCGGCACACGGGCTACGGAAGGAACACGGGTGGGTTTTAGTCAGTAAAAGTCTGACACACCCTCCCTCGAAGTTATTTGATAATTTCACACCCTAAAAAAAAAAAAGGGCCTCATGCTAAGCTCACTAGACCGCGAGGCAGTCAGGCAGGATAAATATTTAATATCAATCAATCGTAAAAAATCCGTGACGTGAATGTGACGATTTAGTTTGGTTTACGTCACATAAATTGGCCTGAATTTTGATTTGGTGAAGGTTTCTCCCCAAATGTATTGCCTTATTCTATACAACAATGCATTGGGGTGCTCCAGTGGTAATGGCCCCGACTTACGAGTTGTAATTGGTGGGTTCGAACCCAGACAGGCACTTTACTGTGTGTAAATAATTTCTTCACTGCTGCTCTCAAAACGTGAAGGAAACACCGTGAAGAAACCGGCATGTCCTAGAACCAAAAAATCGATGACATGCGTCATCTACCTTGCCTTTCGAAGAGAGGAGGCTTGTGTCTCACCAGTTCCAACATTATAGACCGATTAGGTATGCTTATGTTAAGCTATATTCTATACAACTACTGTATGCTTTACCCTACTTATCGAGTCCAACCCAGTAGGAAATCACTTTTAAACATCAACAATAAATTGATCGGCTTGAACTACCCCCCCGCCTTGCCGCGCATTCCTAAGGCGCAGTAGAGTGGTCTCGGTCAAACTATAGTAAAGGGACATTACATCGTGATACAATTTGAAGTAGTTTGAAGTTTTGGAGGGATTAGTGACCTCTCCGGTCATGAGTTCCAACCGCAGAGCACGGAGATGCCTCAAAAAAGTCGATGAGTTCGTGATTTCCCATCGGACAATTCTGAGAAGAAAGACCGAAACAAACTCAGAAGTCACCCATCTCTTATAAAGTCCAGACTGTCCAGACATAATCTTGTACAGATCAAGTGAGGACCAAGTAGATTAGTATTTGAAATGGTCTTTTGAGGTAAGATCCACTCAGATTTGAGTGGTTCTATCCAGCTAGCACGCATTTGTCAGTAAATATCCATATTGTATCGCAGGGGTCTTCATTTCCGATGCTGCAGACCTTTTGAAAAGGTATCTTTTTCAGAAAGTCTAGTGTAGCGAAGTGAAAGAATAATCCTTTACTATTAAATGAGCAATATTTGTATATAAATTTATATATATTTGTAAACACGTTCTCGAAAACGGTTATAACCATTTCGATGAAAGTTGCAATATAGGGGTTACCGAGGGGAAAAATCAATCTAGCTAAGTCTCATATCTGGGAAAAATCGTTTTCACCGTATTTTCACCCGAGCAGAGCTCGGTTGCCCAAAGTTTAGAACAAGATGGCTACGTTAGAATTATGACATAGCAGCATGGAATTAGTAAGTACCTACTATCATGGAAGCATGTAATTAGTAAGTACCTACTATCATGGAAGCATGGAATTAGTATGTACTATCAAAGTAATATAGAATATACATGGAATTAGTATGTACTATCAAAGTAATATAGAATATACATGGAATTAGTATTAACTATCCTCTACTATTAAATAAGCATTCTCTATTTCCACCCGAGCAGAGCTCGGTCGACCAGGTATTGAACTAATGTGACATCATTTTCGCACCACACGCGTCAGCAACTTATTAAAATAATTATGACTAAAATCCAAATAGCATAATTTCATTTCATTTATTCATTTTGTGAAATATAGGTGATTACAGGTGTTTTCCAATATAAATGTACAAACCATGTCCCGCCGATAGGCATACAAAATTTGATTATTATGAACAATGTCAAAGTTACACAAGGTCAAATTATACAATTGTCATATTATTATAGGAAAAATGTCATGAAAATAGGAAAAGATAAAAAAAAATACATAACACCAAAAGATTGCAAAACACAAACACAAAATTACAATCAAAAATATAAATTATAAATATTGATCAAAATTTGTCATCCAGATACTCCTTGACTGAATAATATACCTTGTCATTTAGGAGCTTAAAAAGATTACTTTTGAATTCATTGTAATTCTTACCATTTCTAATATGACAAGGTCATTTATTATACAATTTTGGTGCCATTGCATAGACACTTTTATAAGCAAAAGCAGTTCTGGTGGTTATTGTTTTTAACTTATCTGAGCGACGTTGACTTTCTACATGATTAAACAAATGTACATTGGTTTTTACAAACATCAAAACCTCATAGATATACAGCGACGGTACTGTCAGAATATTTAAATCCTTAAAGTGTGGCTTACATGTATCTGTTGTTCTTAATTTGCAGATGGCTCGGATGCATCTTTTTTGTGCCAAAAATACGGAGGATATATTTGTAGCATTATCCCAAAATATGAGTCCATACCTTAATGTGGAGGCTACATACCCGTGGTATGCTGTTAGGAGGGCAGTTTTATTTGCAACTTTACCTAACATATAAAGTGCATAAGAAATCCGGTAAAGTCTCAAACAAACATTATCAACTTGAGTTTTCCGTGTCATATCATTGTCAATGTGCAATCCTAAAAACTTAGTAGTGCTCGTTTCCAGTACTGTCTCCTTTCTATCCGATTTGGTACTGTGTTGGTTCTCTTTGTCGAAGTTTAAAGTCCACTATTTTAGTTTTAGTTAAATTGATTTTAAGGTTGTTGTCATTTAACCAATCATTTGACACCAGGTCGGTGTTTATATCTGATTCAATTTCTTTCAAGTTACCCTTGTCGAAAACAATAGTGCTATCGTCTGCAATTAAGCACATCTGATGACTAGTTACATTGGGGAAATCATTTACATAGCAGATAAAAAATAATGGACCTAACACAGTCCCCTGTGGAACACCATACGAAATTGTTCTCGTACTTGAGGAGTATAGAGTTTCTGGAAAAACTCCATTGTGTATACAAGCATATATTATATCACATAACACTGGCGCGACAATAGGTCCTTCTGATTTGATCACACTCATCATTATCATAATCACATCATAGATCATAACTATAACAAGAATTTAGCAAATCTGTTCGCACTTCGCAAAGACCATCTTTTTAATTACGTGACTGCCAATAACACCAAGGACGGCTTATAGTAACAGTAGTCCGTTACCCAAAGTTTTTTGAACTCTTGCCGCTTTAAAATTTAAAAACTAACGTTACAAAGTAAATTTTTATTTTTACTAGCATTTTAACAACGTGTGAATTTAAAAAATCCCACCGAAATTCACAATCTTTTGGATAGTCAGTTGTTTCTGCTTCCCGCATAAACAAATCTCTTTGAGGTCGTTGAACCAAACGGTACCGTGCAACTTGTCCGAACCGGTTGGTCGACGTTGCCGTGACGTCATTTTTAGTTCGACTACTGGATCATAGATGGTGGTAGTGAAAATTGTTTGTAGGTGCAGAAAATTTTCTTTCCGAAAGGAAATTTCACAATGTTCTTTTGGAGTCAAATTCACGACTTTAAAATTATAGGTTTAATTAAGAATGCCCGTGTTCAGCTGTGGAGTCTTGTAGGGTTGTATTAGTATGTATAATTTTTTGAAAGGATGTGACTCAACATTTGCAGTTATTACGAAAATTCAACCGCTCAAGTAACAAAGGCAATTTAAACTACCTACTTAAAAGTTAAAGCTGCTTTTCATGTTCAAAAAATTAATTAAGCTCAACTTGATTTTATGTTCACACCAGGTGCGTTTGCTACAGGTGGCACACCTTTCGATATTTTATTCATAATATTAAGACTCAGCTTGCAGCACCTTGTATGTATAAACCCTATTATGTGAGAACTGGCAGACACAAACATTTTCATAAAATCATTCCGTTTTAATTTTAACACCTTGCACTTTAACCAATTTGTCGTTGGCCATCTGTTGGTGAGTAGCAGAGCTAAACTACAAAACTAAGTTTGTCTATTAGCGACATCTTTTTCATAACTTAGTAAACTTAACACTGCCATCTCTTATCCATTTTTAGAAACTTTGCACCTTAAACTGTTGCAAAATTTATTCACGAGATGTCACTGCTGTAAATCATCTGCCACAATACATACACCTTGTTATGATTTCGTATCGGTAATTCATTTCTAATACTTAATTTATGGTAAAAATATGACAAAGTGTATGGTATGTGTTTAGTGCTTGTTTAGTGTGACTTCAATACTATATTGGTAAGTTATTCATTATTAAAATTATATAGTACATGCACAAATCATAATAATTGTTTGTTTTTGTCAAATAATTGAATACCTACCAATAAAAGCAATTGTTTTGCTGTTGTCAGTCATTTTCATTGTTTTACTATCGAAGTAGATACTAGACAGGTTGCTAGCGTTTAATCTAGATATGAATGTAATCCAATAATACTGCAGGAAATCGAATGTAGTCTACATTCAAATTCCGTCTGCAAATTGATGAATATTGAATCGGTCGGGCGTTCGTTTATCTACTATAGGCAGCTGCCGGCTAATCTACTTCTGAAAGTAGTACCTAGGTAGGCTAAAATATAGCGTTGTTTTGACATATATATACTAATTATTATATAATAATAATAATAATTTTGAGTGGTAAAGTTTGTGAATTTATGTGTCTTCGGAACTAGGTACTGATCCGATTCTAAAAATTCTTTACTGTATTGCCGAGTGTCATAGGGGATACATTTAATTAAAAACAAGACATTTCACGCGCATGAAGTCGCGGGCTTAAATTATGCTAATATTTATAAAATTATAGATACTTATGTAGGTATTTATTTATTTAATCTGCAACCGTCAACCGTCAAGTCTAGTCATAAATTCTCGCGTTTTTTTGTTTCTGCTGTGGGAAGATTGAATAGACGCGTGCTAACATTTGAATAAAATTATGTAGGTAACACTTTATCTGCACGTACTCACCGGTACATAATCACTAAATTACCTACCTACTGGCTATTTATAGGTAGCTACCAAATGCCGGCAATGAAAGGGCACTGTGTCAAGTATGATTTGGTTCCGTCGTCGTGTAATAATTTTCGAATAAGTAGGTAGTTAGGGTACCTACCTTTTTTTTTTTTTTTTGAGGTTGGGAAATTATCAAATAACTTCTCCCGCTCTGGACGGAGCGGGAGGGTGTGTCAGACTTTTACTGACTAAAACCCACCCGTGTTCTTTCCGTTGCCTGTGTGCCGGGGCCACGATATCCCTCTCGGACAGACCCGCAACCCCAGCAGTAGGGTACCTACCTAAGGTCTTTGTACATAGATTACACTTAGTACCTAGGTACCTACCTAGTTGTTATAAATAACATAACATCACGCCTCTAATCCCCGAAAGCTTAGGCAGAGGTGTACCTATGATACACCCACATTTCGTCAGTTATATCTGAGTCCAATTTAATAGGGGGCGAGCCTATTGCTATCAACCGGGCACAAATCCAGACTCTGGGCTGCTACTGAGAAATTCCTGATGGGAAAACCCAATAACACTTTGCCGTTGCGCCTACTAGACCAACGAGGCAGTTTTATTTATCATAGTAAACAATGAAATAAACTTTCGGTTAGTTCAGCTGAAGTACCTTACCTAGTAGGCTTCTAGCGAAAAATTTCGTCCATTGTAGTTCTTCCACCATAACGTTCCTATTTTAAATTTAAACCGATTTAAAAAAGGAGCCGAAAAGTTGTGCAGAAATCGGTTGTCATGGTACGGGCATGTGATGCGGCGGAATGAGGAAAATGTCGTGAGGAAAGATTAGAGTATGAATGTGGATGGCTATAAGAGTAGGGGAAGACCAGAGAAACGATGGATGGACTGTGTGGAAGATGATATGGATAGAAAGGGAGTGGCTACTGAGATGACGAGTAATAGAGAAGTATGGGAGAAAAAGACATGTTGCGCCGACTGCAAATAAATTGGGATGAGGGCAGGAGAATAATGAGGAAGCTATGCATTCTCCTAGTTTTTTATATATACACACATTGGGCAGTTCTAATACCTCAGTCACTTTTACCTACTAAACCATTTTAAAAAAATCCTAAAATTTGGCACAGCGGCAAACCCCCTTGGTGTTACTAATGTATCTATCGGCAGCGATCACCAGTTTCCATCAAAGGAGCCAACTTAAGCCCTGATTACTAAACTGTGTGGTATGCCGCACATAGAACTGAGTTTGTGAAGGGTGGGGGTTTTGCGGGACTGTCTTATGTAATTTTGACGTTCGAAAAATGCTGATTCTCAACCTTGTTTGAATAAATGACTTTTGAATAACAAAACCAGTAAGCTTAATAAGCTGGCTTTCTAAGAGGGCGCCCAACGGTCCAACTAGCGCCTCTACTTTAAGAAAATATTTTCTAGTGACTGAGAAGGAATTATGAATAACGGCTAGTAAGGACCCTCGGTAAGTGTGTCTAGAATTTTCTAATACCTTTTATTTAATAGCGTTTCATAATCAGTCACGAAGCAACAAAATACGATCTAGAAGAATGTGGCCGGTTTTCTTTCCCGAGGGTGCTTACTAGCCGTTATTCATAATTCCTTCTCAGTCACGAGATTTTTTTTTTTTTTAAGTAATGGCGCTAGTGCGCTAGTGGACCATTGGGCGCACTCTTAAGGGTCCCCTAGTCAGTCATTCTTCCAAACTAACGTCGTTTGGAGATTCCTTCTCTGTTTGACAGTGTGCATTAAAAATTAAAAAAATATATCTATTTGTCTCGTCAATATCTAGCCCTGAATGGAAATAGTTTTTTTATTTTTTATGTTTTGAAAGTTTTGAGCGTCCAAACTAACATAATTCAACACTAATTTTAACGCATCTTTGGGCGTAAATAAATAACTCCCGGAGTATGAAAAAAGCAAAATTGTTACCGTACAGGGATAGCTAATTTATTCTAGAATTCAAATAACTTTATTTTGAACAACTACATCCAATATTTTTTTCATAATATCTGTACGCCAGAATTCTGGTAGGAAAGATGGAAGGTCTGTTCATGCAATTGTTGTTATAAATCATCGTCTATTTCACTAAATCAATAAATAGGTACATAAATTAATAAAAACTAAACAAATAAATACTTAATAAATAAACGAAATAACATGCATAATCATTAGCCAAGCCCACCAACGAGTTTGAGCCGTCGACTAGTGCAACCTTAATCTATTAAAAGTCCGTACTAGGCTAGGCCAGCTCAAGGTCAAAATGTTACCACTGACGTACGGCCTAGAAAGATGAAAGAAAGAAAAATATTTTATTTGGAACACGCACAGGAAATACAAACTGTAAAAAAGGAGCATTTAAAACTAAGAAAATTAACTTAACAATACAAAAAAAGAACAAGACCTGAGCGAGGCCAAAAACGCTCCTGTCTCAGCATAATGCTGCGATATTTAATAAATAAATACCGCAGCGCTGGTATTCTGATAGGGCCCGACTGGACATACCACACAAGTTATTCTTCTGAGCAGTTTTTTCGCAAATCTATAATGTAGACTAGGATTTCAACAACACGAACGAAGCAAAAGGAGTACCAATGTAAGGTTCGTTCTGCAAGCTAGCATGGCCACACGTGTTTTGTCGACGGAAGAATAGACAAAATGACAGATCAAACTGTCATTTTGTCTATTCTTCCGTTGTAAGCCCGTAGAAAACCTGTTTCTATGGTTGTCATGCTACGCCTGCTGGCGTTCTGTAGTGTCTGCCTATCCATGTGAAGAAGGCGTGAGTTTATGTATGTACTCGCTTCCGCGAGCGGCTTCGCCCCCGTGATATGTTCAGTTACTCAGCATAGCAGCATTCTCCTGGTGCAACTTGACTTATTAATTGTGTGCTGAATATTTATTACAATAATTAATTATATTCTAAATGTTTTCTCTATAAAGTATCAATGTCGATGTATGTGTAGATTTCACATCGAATTTGGCCAAAATCAATCGTAATACCTACTTACCCCTAACAGAAAAAACAGTCCTTTTTACAGCACTCTCATCCCAAATGAAACCTCTCTGAGTAAACTCCGCATTGCGTATTAAACGAGCGCTCTGTAAAGTCCTCAGAAAGGACACCAGACAGACATAGGACGCTCTTTCGGCCATTTTGAGGTCAAAGCTAATCTTACTTTATCGATCACCTAGGTGTTTTGATGTTGGGTAAAAAATACGCAGTTTGAGGAGAAATCTGTCATTTTGGGTGCGTTGGCAGTTTATAGACATTTTACACATTTAGACTACGAACTAGCTTCTGCCCGCGATTTCATTCGCGTGGAAGTCGTAAGATATACAATATGGGATCCTCCCGTTTTACCGAAAAGATTTTGCCCAAATTTCACTACCTAAACAAATTTTAGCAACTTTTTTTTATAGCAATGCAATATTTGGAATGATTAGAAAATAATTAGTACGCATATTTTCATTTGGTCAAATTTTTACTTGGCAGAATATTATCAAGTATAATGTCAATTAGCCATTTGGTCTTTAGTCAAATGATTTAATACAGCAAACAATCTTTAGACAATAAACGTTTGGTCTGTTAGTTATGGAACTAGTTAGAGTAGGTTAATTATTTAAAAAAAATGGTTATTTTAGGTTAGGTTAAAACTGTGACCTCCTATGCACGAGCCGAGCGAGCGAAGCGAGCGGTGCTGCGGTAGCGGCCGGCGAGTGCCAAAAACGACTAGATTATATAGAAAAAAATATGGAAAAAAAGCAGGTTACCCGAAACTGAACTAGTTAGACGAGATTAATTAATTAAAAAAATGCTACTAACTAAAAAAAAAAAAACCTATTCAGATAATATTTATTTAGTTATTTTATTATTTATGTACACACAGTAAAATAGATAGAGATACGACATAATTATAATTAATAATAATTTAATAATATTATTATTACCTGTTTAGAATTTGTCCCAAGTGGAAAAATCACCCCTGTAATAAAACGTCTTTATTTTGCGTAAAATGAGTTATTCCAACTGAAATATTTGACTACATAAAGATTGGTAAAAGTAATAGTTGGTAAACAAGTTATTGTTTAAACATTCACTTGCAAAACATTAGGTTTGCGTTACAATTATTTGTGAAGAGATTTTTTGCTAACTAATAATTTGGCAAACGAAATTATGCGGAAAATTGTTTGGGAAGTGATAATTTGGCAATTTCTTTTCGATGAAACAAGGGAGACCCATAAAATATACCTATACTAAATTAACAGCCACATTTTTATAAAATTCCCTCGGCCCACCGCGACCCGACCGCGTCGCATCGCCCTCTCGTGCTGACTTTTTGTGTTTTTGCTCGGCTCCTAAAAGTCGCAGCGTGATGTTAAAGCGTATGGACCTTCTTCATGAATCACTCCGTCCATTGGTGTAAACCGTATGAAAATCCGTTCGGCAGCGCATGAAAATAATTCTGTTCCAACTTCAAGAGGTATTTCTTTCCGAACTGCTAAACAAAAATTGTGATAGCTCGGCTAATATGCATGATAAAAATATAATTCATAACCTACGCACTCAGTCACTAAGCACTCAGGAATAATGTAGATTTCTACCAGTGAAATGGTGACATTTATCATTGGATCATTAGTTCCTGAGATTACCCGTTACATACAAACAAACGAACAAATTTTACCTCTTTATAATATTAATATAGATCAATGACTCCAAAGCTGGTTGCAGACCTAGAGCTAAGCTAAGTTAGTTTAGCTTAGCTCGCTTAGCTCAGGTAATTTTTCATTAAGTACTTGTGTGCATACTGCTAACTTGGAAACACAAGTTCCTATGAAAAATTTGCAACTTAGGTTAGCTCTTGGTCTGCAACCGGCTTAAAAGCAGTTTTCCTAATGCTTTTTGCCTTGCATGGTCTGTTTCCAATATTTACAGCCATTAGGAGTAGCAAGGGCCAGCGGCTCCGCCCGTAGTTTTTTTACTTAAAAGTAAATATAAGTAAATACATTTTTCTCGTCAACTGTATTAAGCAATGGACACTTTTTAAAGAGAAACGGTGGCGTTTCTTGCCCATTCTTCTCCATACGAAAACTACTTTTTGGAAGGGGCGACTAGAATCAATTCTATTTTTGAAGTGAAACTTCTATATAGACGCGGGTATTAAGATTTTTTCTGTCACGAAAAAGCGTCACGGGGTAGACGATATATCGCGTGGTGAGAGGTGGCAGCGGCGGAGGGAGAGAATAGATTGGAATCTCAAGTTTTTATATTGAACCGATTTGAAAAATTATTTCACTTTAGGGAAGCTACACTATCCCCGGGTGACATATGATATATTATAGTTTCAAAAAAATTTGGAATCCTTACTAAAACTCCAATAATGTAACACATTGTGTAAAAAAAAAATCCTAAAATATTCTTTACATCGCGTGCGCTGCGAAAACTATTAATGATAGAATAAAATAATGTACTACGACTTTGCAGAACACATAATTATTTACAAAAAGTGTCTCGACAGCATATGTCTAACTATTATAGTTATGCCAAAATAAGTGTTCATTTATTTTTAAAAAATAATTGAAATGCCGCCGCTAGAAAAGGCTCTTTATTTGTATCTTGGTATAAATCCTTATCACAATAAATTATCAATTCAGACATTCCATTCGAAAGATATCACGAGTTTAAAAATGTAAGTATAAGGGCCGAGTCACACCGAAATGGCAGCGGCGGCGCTGGCGGCCTCGCGCGACCTCCAAATCCCACGTGCCTAGTCTCCGCTTGACTAGTTTAGTTTTTAGGCAGAACCACCGTCAAGATGCGCGTGTCGCGCGGCCGCTCGCGTCACCACGGGCGGCCTCGAGACCTTTCAAGCTTTTCAAGCGATACTGGTCTTTTAAGTATGTAGATAAAGTTTAAAATTATTTCACACTGAAAGTGCTCGCCGCGTCGCTGCCGGCCGCTGCCATTCCGGTGTGACCCGACGCTTAGAAAAAAGTTGCGTGGTAGCCGCTCACCCTGCTCGGCTAGCTAGGCAGCACCATAAGCAATGTAGGCGTCACTAGGGTACCTACGGGCCGTACGGGAGGGGAGTCAATCTCAAGAAATGAAGTGCCGTAGGTAGCGTAGGTAGGGTAGGATAGGTAGGTAGGTGCGCTGTTGATAAGTATTTAGTGCTATCCGTGCAAAGCCGGGGCTGGCAGCTAGTTGATTATAACGCAGATGAGCCGAATGATGACGAAAGATGTGCATTTGTTAATATTCTTTTGTGTGTGTATAAGTTTAGAGTAGACTATGTTTTGGTTCCGGATTGAATTCAGTTTTTTTGTTTGATAAAATAAAAAACTGCATTTATTCAAATGTACCTAACCTAACCAAATCATAATTTGCAGTAAACCTGCGAAAAAAAATATGTGGGCCGAGACACTTATTAGAAGTGAAACTTCAACCGACAAGTGGAAAAAACTAATCGCAACGGACAAGTGGAAAAACAAAACAAAATTTTAACTTGAAGTTTTACGGTCAGGTTTTCGAATTGGACGAGTACACACGGCTACACATCAAGCTATACATTTCCAGTATAAACTGACCTCGCATTGTACGGAAATTATATACCATGCGAGATCAGCATAAACTGGAAACGTATAGCTTGATGTGTAGCCATGTGTACATTAACAATCTGCCCGTATTTTAACTTCAAGTTAAAATTTTGTTGCTATTCGTTTTGCCACTTGTCCGTTGCGATTCGTTTTTCCACTTGTGCGTTGCCATTCGTTTTTCCATTTGTCCGTTGAAGTTTCACTTCTACTATGTGTCCCGGCACACATTTTTTTTTTTGTTTGTAATATCTTGACGTTCAAAAGTGCCTTTTTTGTGGCTAATTGAAATAAATAATTTGAATTTGACTTTATCTTTTAATTCTTTGTATATTTCACCGATCTGTGGTCCGCACTTCGCAAGCACTCGGTAGTGTCTGCTATTCAAAAAAAAATGCCAAGCGCGTGGCGGACCACGCACAATGTAGGGTTCCGTAGTTGGGATGAATTTATCCCAAAAACAAACTTAACATTGTAGTTGAAAAACATGTTCTCCCATACTCTCTCCCATTTTTCTCCATACGAAAACTACCTTTTCGAAGGGGCGACTAGAATCAATTCTTTTTTTCCGTAATATCTTGACGTTCAAAAGTGCCTTATATGTGCCTATTTTAAAATAAATTATTGACTTTGACACTGTTAAAAGACAATCTTGTCCACACAGATGTTGTCTAAGTTGTCTTGTTATATTAACACCTCAGACCAAATTAATAACCAAAACAGAGTGCTGTCAACAGTGAAGTGAAGCTAGTTTCGTAAACATGTGTGCACTTTGGTGGTGTAGTTTGATTGGAATGTCATTGTAAATTGTAATTGTGCACACAGCGGCAGGTGTAGTTTTGGCATGCTTCACTGTATTGTTCGCAGCCTATAGTATTAGTATAGTAGCAGTATTAGTCTAGGTTTTTTATTTGGTCTGAGTAAAGACTTGGGGGTATTTATAAACGGTGCGTAAGTTAGATAATGATTAATGTCTGCCTAACAATACGTTTAAACGTCTCTTGACATTAAGCAACGTTTATAAAATTAACCCCTTGTTGTATTGAGTATTGGAGCTCGTGGCTAAGTAATAACAGCCACAAGAGTCGATCCATCAGGTTAAGCTACGCTTGCCGGGGTTGGTCCGTGGATGGGTGACCATCTTTAAATACCGACCGAGACTCCTCCGTGCCTCGGAAAGCACGTTAAACTGTTGGTCCTGGCTGTCATTCGTGAATTCGTGGTTGACAGTCGTTACAGGTCGTCAGAAGCCAGAGGTCAGATAGGCAGTCGCTCCATGTAAAATACTGGTATTCAGCTGCATCCGGTTAGACTGGAAGTCGACCCCAACATAGTTGAGAAAAGGTTAGGCAGATTGATTTTTGTATTGACTAAAATACCTTGCAAAATGTTCTATGTTTTGCCGCCATTAAAGTCTTATAATAACTCCCACGATAATACGTAGGTGGTACTATTAATATCCGGAAACGACTGTACCTCCCACTCATCAGCTTCCGAGCTGTTAATAAACGAGTTAGATAACTTTCTAGGGAAAACATGGAAACAAAATTAATGTTTTCAAGTGGTATTTTAAATATATCATTCTATTTATAAATTTATTTACGTCAATGAGAGCTTTTTTAACCACTTAGGGTGACGTCGAAGGTTATTTCGAAATTTGAAAAGTCCTGACAAAAAGCCGGACATTTTACTTTTATTCTTTCTTTTTTGAGTAAGTATTTTTTTTTTTTTTTTTTTTTTATTTATAAAAAACTCCGGACATAATTGACTAGGCCTGACAAAGTCCGGACAGGGGGCTAAAAGCCGCTTATGTCCGGAGAAAATCCGGGTGGATGGTAATCCTAGGCTAAATTAGCATAATTTGGTGCGCAACTGCGCACGTGTACCGATCGAAGGTTAAACTATGCTCGTCGAGGTCGGTTCGTGGATGGGTGATCATGCATTACATATGGAAATCCCTCTATGCGCCAAAAAGCACTTTAAGCCGTTGGCACCGGCTGTCATTTGTAGATCTTTGACAGTCGCTACGGGTAGTCAGAAGTCTGAAAGTCTGACAACCAGTCTTACCAACGGGATCGTGTGTTAATTGGGAAAAGGGTTGGCAGATGATGACCCTAACATCGTTGGAAAAAAGCTAGTCTGAGCACATTCCGTACATAGAAATTCTCATATCTATGTTTCCGTATATCTTGGGTTCCCGGCCCATGGTAGCATCAGGATTACCGTCGGGTTTGAGTCGATAGCAGTCCGACATAACCCTCCGTTCTCCCTAGCCCCAGATGGACGGTATGCATGAAGATTTTTCATAAAAACCAATGTCTAGGCATGTTCTTTGCCTATAAATACCTAATACTTACAGAAAAAAAGAAAAGAAAACTCAGTTGGAACTCAAGCATAAATGGCGAAATGTGGCTACATAATGTACACCTCCGCCGAATACTTCGAGGGTTACGTCATGTAATTTTAAAACCTCAGACGAAATAAAAAACTAAGACAACGCTGCGAACAATACAGTGAAGCATTTCGAAACTACACCTCCGCTCTGTGCATACACACTACACCTTTTTACAATCACACTACACCTCACTAAGTGCACACATGTTTACGAAACCGGCCTCACGTCACTGTTGACAGCGCTATGTCTTGGTTTTTTTATTTGGTCTGAGGCTAAAACTTAGAAGTGAAAAAAATACCATCGGTAATTTTTATTTGTACACACGAACACACCTACACCCAGATGAATGCAAAGCCGAATGCCCGGCGGAAATGCAAAATACCTGTGGCAGTACCGTGGCCGCCTGGAACCTATGTGGTATCTCCGTGTTAATTAACTCATATAGGTATAAATAATGTGCGGGGTCAGACTAAATACTGATATACAGACTCATCTGTCTAGCCTTTTCCCAATTATGTTGAGATCGGCTTGTAGTCTTACCAGATGCAGCTGAATACCAATATTTTATATAAAGTGACTGCCTATCTGACCTCCATAACCATTTACTGGGTAACAGACTATCGGGCTGCTGACTACCCGTAACTAAAGTACAGATTAGGAAAAACCCTAAAGTTAAAAATAACATTCAAGAACCACCATTGCACTCATTATTTCAAGTCAAAACTCTCAAAAAATCAAACAGAAAAAGCGAATTTAAAAAACTCAATTCGAAATCAATTAACAACCGGCATAATGAAATCCCGCCAAAAATCCATAACAACAAAGAATACAGTATAACCCGACTTACGTATTTGAGTAAAAAGAATTACCAAGTACGTGGCGGGAGGTGAAACGGGATACGTATGGTTGTCTCTGTTACTCCTACTACGGCAGTGTTGCTGTCCTTTTCTCACTTCTCACCCGCTTCAGACGTGTGACATCCCGTGGGCTTTGACTGCGGTCTAGGGTTGTGCGAAAGCGATTTAAATAATAATAATTATTGTTATTTTAAAGGGTTGTGTTTTCGAAAGTAAATTGCATTTACTGGTCAATTTATTGAGGATACAAAATATATACCTACACAGGATAAACTAAATTAACTAACAAACTAATAAAATTAAAATATAATAACCTAACCTAACTATGCAGTCATAGCCTAGTGGTGTGACCGTCGGACTGCCAAGTCATAGGTCTCGAATTCGATCCCAAGGCACGCACTTCAGACTTTTCAGATTCATGTGCGTATTGTATAATTATCACTTGCTTCAAAAAACGGTGAAGGAAAACATCGTGACGAAACCGGCATGCCTTCTTTTTTTTTTTTTTTTTCAGGTTGGGAAATCATCAAATGACTTCTCCCGCTCTGGGCAGAGCGAGAGGGTGTGTCAGACTTTTACTGACTGACCCACCCGTGTTCCTTCCGTTGCCTGTGTGCCGGGGCCGCGATATCCCTTTCGGACAAACCCGCAACCCCAGCAGGCATTGGTCTTTCGACCCCGTCGGTTGGTGCGGACATCTCTTTGAGGCGCGCGTGGAACACAACGCGCCGTCGACTCGGGCCTGGTCCTTATCGGATGGCGAGCTGCCCATTGCTCACCGTCCGCAATCCCGCGCCTACGGTGGCCGGAAGTCGGCTCTCGACTCCCGACGCCCAGGGCGTCTCCTGCGGTGACTAGGGCCGCGAGGGCGTGCAGCTTGCATCTCCCTCGCGCGCTCCGCCTCCTCCTTCGCGAACATAACTGCTTCGCAGAAGGAGGTGACGGCCTCCCATGCACTCTCGCTCCGAACCATGGCCTGAACCAGGGCCGGACGCGAGAGATCGCCGCCGCCGATCGCCTCCGTGAGGACATGGCGGTGCTCCGCCCAAGCCGGGCAGACCTCCACCGTATGCTCCACCGTGTCCTCCGGGCGATCCACACAGTGGTGACACCCGGGCGTTTCCTCCCGCCTAACGCGGAACAGGAACCTCCCGAAACAACCGTGTCCGGTGAGGACCTGCGTTAGGCGGAAGGTGAGGACGCCATAGCGCCTCTCAAGCCACTCCTCAAAGAGGGGACTTATCGCCGCAATTGTGGCGTGCCCAAAACCGGCATGCCTGAGAGATATATCTCGACGGCATGTGAAGCCAAGTCAGGGGCCCATGAGCGGCTTTAAAACTCTGACACCAGTACCCTAATTACGTAATATACGATCAATCAGAATCTGAATCGTTTTGAAACAAATTGCTAATCCATTGCTTCATAAGTTCGAAAAAAATTATCTGCTCAACAACGTAGATAACGCAATGAATGTTGTTGAACTGTCAAAATGAAACAGATTAGTCGTAATCGTTTACGAAAATGTGTTACGTAATTAGATAGCAGGTTAGTCACTAACCACACGAAAAGAAGTGGAAGACCTAACTTTAAACAAACAAAAATATGTCGTCGAAAAATTCCTCCACATCGAGGTCGACGGCTAATGTTAATGTACACAAGAGACATATATATACGTACTTATTTTTTGACTACCTTCCCCGTTCGCCAATAAATATACTCTTCTGCATTATTTCGTGAATGCCCTGATAACTACACGAAATGAAAATGGCCTGGAACAGATTGTATGATCCGCCATGATAGGAACTCCTGGATGCCACTTGATTTCTCATACACACGGCTACACATCAAGTTATACATTTCTAGTATAAGCTGATCTCGCATTGCGTAGGATTTCCGTACAATGCGAGGTCACCATCAACTGAAAATGTATAGCTTGATGTGTAGCCGTGTGTACCTACCGACACAAAATATAGATACAAAAATTGCTCCTTTATAGTATTAGCTTATCAGAAAGGTGGCAATGAATGGTACTTAACAAGTCAAGTAATGATACAGGTACCTGCAGGCCAGGCTCCGGTAAACTGGTAACTGAAATTGCCACTTTTGCAGGCTACCTATTATAACTCGCCCCATGGACGCTGAATGGAGAAGGAGAGCTGGGCCAAAGAAAAGATGGATGGATTGTGTGAGGAATGACATGAAAGAGAAGGGAGTAAATGATAGCGTGACGGTTGACAGGAGAGAGTGGAAGAAGAAAACGTGGTGCGCCAACCCCACGTCACTTGGGCAGGAAGGTGATTCATATCATTCCTCACACAATCCATCTATCGTTTCTTTGGCGTTCTTTTCCCGCTCCATCCATCAACATTTTATATTCATCACTCTTTTAGTCTCATGCGTTTCCTCCCTCCCCATCACATGCCCTTACCAAGCCAAACGATTTCCTATCAACTTCTCTGTCACAAGCGCCACTTTTAAACTTCTCCATATATACTCAGTTCTTACTTATCCATTTTCGTCACATCCACCACAACATTCTCATCTCCGCCACATACAATGTTTTTTCATCCGTCTTCTTCACGGCCCAGCATTTCGATCCATACAGTACGACAGGCCTTAACACGGAATTGTAGATTTACCCCTTTAACTTGAGAGGCATCCATGGCTCCTGCGCTAACGAAAAGTTTATGACAATCCTACTCAAAGCATTCCTGTGCCATTCTGGATACTTCCTGAAAAGATAGTACCTATTTTATGATAGGAAAGACCAGACTGGCTGCACGCGTAGAATGACATCCATAGAAACGGGTTTTCCGCGGGTTTTGTCGACGGAAGAATAGACAAAATGACAGATTGTGTTTGTTTACCTGTCATTTTGTCTATTCTTCCGTCGACAAAACCAGTTTCTATTGTGGTTATGCTAAGCGTGCTGGGGGATCCTGCCGTTTTACAGAAAAGATTTTGCCAAAATTTCACTACCCAAACAAACTTTAGCAACCTTTTTTTATACCAATGCAATGTTTGGAATGATTTTAGTACGCACATTTTCATTTGGTCAAATTTTTACTTGGCAGAATATTATCAAGGATAATGTCATTTAGCCATTTGGTCTTTAATCAAATGATTTATTACAGCAAACAATCTTAAGACAATAAACTTTTGGTCAGTTAGTTATGGAACTAGTTAGAGTAGGTTAATTATTAAAAAAAAATGGTTAGGTTAGGTTAAAACTGTGACCTCCTACGCACGAGCCGAGCGAGCGAAGCGAGCGGTGCTGCGGTAGCGGCCGGCGAGTGCCAGAAACGACTAGATTATATAGAAAACAAATATGGAAAAAACAGGCTACCCGAAACTGAACTAGTTAGACGAGATTAATTATTTAAAAAAAATGCTAGTTACTAACAAAAAAAAAAATATAATAATACCAGCCTGTTACTGTCCCACTGCAGGGCAAAGGCCTCTTCTCATATAGAGAAGGCACGAGCATTGATCACCACGCTTGCTCAAGACGGGTTGGTGATTTCAGACCTATATTAACTATAAGTCCAGGTTTCCTCACGATGTTTTTCCTTCACCGATGTCAGTAATGTCCAAGATAAACTCAGAAAGTACATATGAATTGAAAAAGTCACATTGGTACTTGCCCGGATTTGAACCCACAACCTCGTACATGAGAGGGGAGGCCTTAACCACTCGGCCAAAAAAAAAATACTACCCGAATATTAATATTATTATTACCTGTTTAGAATTTGTCCCAAATGGAAAAAAACACCCTTGTAATAAAACGTCTTTATTTTGCGTAAAATGAGTTATTCCAACTGAAGTATTTGACTACATAAAGATTGGTAAAAGTACTAGTTGGTAAACAAGTTATTGATTAAACGTTCACTTGCAAAACATTAGGTTTGCGTTACAATTATTTGTGAAGAGATTTTTTGCTAAGTAATAATTTGGCAAATGAAATTATGCGGGAAATTGTTTAGGAAGTGATAATTTGGCAATTTCTTTTCGATGAAACAAGGCAGACCCGCGTGCTGGAGTATCGGATTTGTTGATCACTTAACAATTTTTTTTAACGTTGGGTCGGTTATGGTTTGACCCATCCTCATAATTATTATAGTTTGTGCCTATAGAAGTGGAATGAACTTAACAACAATTGCATGTAGGTATACTTGCAAATTGTTGTACTATGGTATGGTACTCAATCTACTCATAAAAACGGCGATTACCTAAATACTTACCTATATTTTGCGGTTTACCTTATGGATTCCGTCCGGTTATTTGCTATTGTTTATCGCTATGAATATTATTGCAATAGTTTTTATCGTATGATTTTTAGTAACAGCAATATTTTTTTCCTCGGACGACTGACGTTCCTGTTTCCACTCCTTGGACGCCACTCGGTCACAGTCTTAAGTATTCTACCTGTCATCACCGCGCATTGTTAGATGTCTTGGTCCCAGGTCCACGTCAAAGACTTTTGTCTTCACATCTAGACATTTGAAACTTTGTTATTTTAGTTTTATGACAAACATGAATCCTGACTCTCTGTGCAACTCTCAGCCTGGACACAGCCTTCTTCGTGGGCATCTACTTCTCGGCATCATATAATAACCCATGGCTTCATCGAAGGCAGAGAACTTTCCTCTAGCCCCGAGGAACAGGGTGTAAAGTTCACTCATCCCCCATAGAAAAGGGAGGATCCTCCGACCAGACGGGTGTCGTGTCTGGCGGGCATCTGCCCAGAGGTTGAAGTCGGGAAGCTTGTATATATGTTTATCGCGCGGTAAACTCTAATTGCGCGATGCAGGATTTGTGTGACGTCAGGATGTTGTGTGACGTCAGGTCTTTGATGCGTAGTTCGCATGTAGCGATGTAGATGCCGCTACAATATCATATAATCCAAATCAACAGCCCACTTACTCAGCAACACCATTAATGACTAGCCGAAGCCCCTACACAAATCTAATAAATAAATTTCAAAATACACAACAACAAGCAGAGCAGCCCTGTCGGCCGCCGCCCTCTCGCATAAAATCAATATTAATGGAGGTCGCTTCACCTCTAGATGTGGCATGTCTCTCACTTTATAAACATTTACTACTGCATATCGACTATCGATTGCTTGTATTCAGGAACCGATTTTAATCTACATATTGGAAGTTTTCGAGTTTAATCCCAACAGACGAGACGCGGACGTTGACTATGGATTGTGTTCTAATTTTGATTTCAAATATTGATGTTCGAAAATTGTATTTTTTTATAGTAGCAGACACTGCTGAGTGCTTGCGAAGTGCGGATCACAGATCGGCGAAATTTACAAAGAATCAAGTAAAATATATTTTTAATAATAAAATGTAGGTAAGACATACTATTGCTGCTATTATGAGTGGTAAATCGTTAGACAGGGCAAGGCAATAACAAATAGGAAATAAAAACAAAAACAGTAATGTTGGTCTGCTTTGATTCAATAGCAAAGGCTAATATTGTTATGAACCTGTCAATTTGCAGTCATTCATCCCGTAGTATAACTTATTTGTAACAAAACCAAGGGAATATTAGCATATCATATTCAGCATAAAATGTTCCGACTGCTAGGACACAGGCCTCCTTTCTATCAGATGGAGTGGGCCGTAATCCACCACGCAAGCCCAGTGCGGGTTCGTGGATATCACATGTCTTCAAATGTTTGGTTCCTCCATGCCGGTTTCCTCACGATGTTTTCCCTTACCGTTTTGAGAGCATTGGTGATGAAATAATTTACACAAACTAAAGTGCTGCCTGCTTGGGTTCGATTTCAAACCCAAGCACTGCCCCAATATTGGCATTATTCCTGCTTACTTCGTTACTAACCTACCTACTCACTCCCCTATTTTATTTATAAACCAAAAGAATTCTTAATCGCTATCATACTCAAATCACAATAACCCGAAGCCTCAATAATAATATAAAAAGATTAAAAGTGTGATTTCAAAAGATTCCAGTTTTAAGGAATTCAAAAAGTAGTTATTATTACGTTCAACGGTATTCAAAATTCTTCGACATTGGTTGTACGACATTGTGGAGTGTCTACGTATTTTTTATTATTGGGACGGTCCTGATTTTGTGTGATAAAGTGTTTGTTAAATAATATTAAGTAGGGAAGTATTTACTAACACTGCAATAGGGCTTTACCGAATAATATTTGAAACTCTCTTATTTTAGAGTTCGTTTGTGTCATACAAAAGCTGATGAAATATGAAGGATGGATTTGTAAATAATAGCTGTTAATGATTGGCCTAGGTAGGAAATAAATGTAATGTAATGTAATTTATTAATTTTGTTTTGTTTTGTTTTGCAGTGCCCTTACAGGGTGCCTGTTTGAAAGTTTTACTCTTATTCCAACCTATGTACAACATGTTTGCAATAAACTGTTTTGTTTTTTTTTTTACATATTTGTCACGGTCGCGAATCATGTTTTGTTCAACATACAACCCGGTATTAACCTGCAAATTGCAAAAAACGTATGAAAATTTGAATGGGGCGTACTATCCTGGCGCTTTCACCTTAAACGATTATTGGAAAACCGGTATTAATGAAATGTTACGTACCTAACAGACCACACATGCCAATCTATTGAAGATAGCACATCAAAAATCCTGATGGGCTTAGAAACCAGGAGCAATGTTTTTCGTGCTTATAACAAAAACACAACAAGTAGGGGGTGCCTTCATTATCATCATCATATCGGCTGATAATAATATGATGAAGGTATCTTACTTATTAACAAGTTCATTTTAGGAAATTATTTCCTGTTAATTGACGGTGAAAATACTTCGGGAATAAATCGTTGAAATATAGTTTGAATTTTGAATAAAATTTGTTTCTTATCTTGCTTAATGACCGAAACCCCGACCCCCTCTCCTCTATAGGCCAAAAAGCCGCAGGCGGCTCGCGAGCCACGATTTGCCGACCACTGGTCTAGCCCATGCCACATCCCGTGATTAAGAAATGAGTAAGAGCCTTTAGACACTGGTGATTTACGAGCGTGTTTCCAGATAGGCGATTGTTTAACGCGCTCACTGCGTGTGCATAGTGAGCACGCCACGTGTACGCAACGTGTTCGCTGCTTTTGCGTAACGAGAGCAATTGACGTGAGTGCACAAGAGAGAGAACGAGACAAGCGAGTGTACAATATTTTGAAAATGCGGAGAACACGTCACGTAGGCGCTGGTAGCTCGCTTCGCAGCCGCGGAGAGCACGGTCACAAATCACGCTGGCTTCATTTTCAATGTGTTGTGTATCTACTCTTCCCGCACAAACTACGTGAGACTAACCCATGCCGTATCGGTGGTGAAGCAATAAAGCAGGAAAAAGTAGGTAAGCAAGCAAGGATGGTAGCGGGCCTGTACCCTAATTGCGTAAAACACGATCAATCACATTCTGAATCGTTTTGAAACAGATTTGCTAATCCATTGCTTCATAAGTTCGAAAAAAATCTGCTCAACAACGTAAATAGCACAATGAATGTTGTTGAACTGTCAAAATTAAACAGATTAGTCTTAATTATTTACGAAAATGGTTTAGGTTCAGGGTTATAAATCCAGAACCCTGTGTGGTTTTTATAACAGCGCACGGTCAAGAATGTAGGTATTTACAGAATTATGATAGATTACTTTATCATTATTATTTGTTAATGCGTTATTACAGCCCATAAATATTGTAATCAAGGGTAATATAATTAATTACGTCGTCGTTTCCTTACAATATTGTGAATGGTTTTGCATAGAATAGGATATAATGACGCCCTTGCAGCTGTAACATTAAAGTAGATGTAAACAAGGTTGTCTTCGTAATCAAATAATAGCAGCAACTGTAATTTCAATATTTTGATAACTCTTTCTAATACCTATTTTCTTTCTACTTTTCTCTTTTTGAGGCAAAGTCTTTTCCCGGACATGTAGATAATAGAGGCTAACAATCAATCTGGCTAGCCTTTTCCCAACTATGTTAGGATCAGCTTCCAGTCTAACCGGATGCAGCTGAATACCAGTATTTTACATGGAGTGGCTGCCTATCTGACCTCCACAATCCAGTAACTGGGTGATACGATACCCCTTGGTATGACTGGCTTGATAATAGAGGCTAACATTACTATTATTTTAGAAACGTTCTGGTTTCCGCATCGCGATTCAATTTTTAAAAAATCCGTGGTCCGCAGCAGCCTGCTTCTCTAACATATATTATACCTACATACTGTGATCAGCAATCTGTGGCCAAACGTGACCAAATGAAAAAGTTCTACACATCAGGCAATTGGTTCATTGCAGTGAATTTTGTTAGTCTAGGATATTGTAGCACAGGGGTCACCAAATTTGGAACCGCCGTACGGATCCGTAACACCGACCTATTTTGAACGGAACTTAAGTAAACAATAAAATAAGTAACTAAAACTAAATTAAAAAATTTCAAATATCGAGTTATATCTTGCACCAACTTACCAAACTTCAGACCAATAGTCGTAAGTAAATTAAAAAAAAACTTTCAATATTACTTTGTTATTTTTGTTCAGTGCATAATATTTGTTTATCACTTAATAAAAAATTATAATTTTCGCTTCATTTCTTAACTAGCTGTTGTCCGCGACTTCGCCTGTGAACCAGCATTAAAAGTAACCTATGTCCTTCTCCAGGTCATGGTCTACCTAAATGCCGAATTTAACCCAAATCCCTTCAGCCGTTTTAGCTTGAAAGAATAACAAACAAACAAACTCACTTTCGCATTTGTAATATTAGTTAGAATTTATATTTTGAATCTTGGTTGCTGGTATCGTCTACCAAAAGGACCGTGACATTCCTATCATTTTTACAAACGAACCTTTTTTACTAACTTCCCTAAATGAACGCCCCAATTTGAATCAAATCAAAAAACAAAGCGAACCTTCCTTAAATTACGTATTTCAAGAAATATCCCAACTCTTCTCATACACATGGTCACCCTACCGGTACAGTCGGCGACAGCTGCATCAGAATATCCTATTACATGCAAAAAACACACCCTACTTAGAAGTTATTAGTTTAATTTATTTTACACTAGAATATGTAACTAACACTTGTCTTGTACTCGTATGTAATATTCTATATAATAACTATGTCGATTGCTCATTTTAACCTGCCAGTACCTAACTTATTATTTTAACAAAAAGGCTTTATTTTACACCGTGTGTTGTTATAATAATTAGCCTATTTAAAAAGGAGAGGGTAAGTTTGGGCACAGTATAATAAAGTAACAGTATTATATGTTGGCAGTGGCAGTGATAAACCTTCCGCGTCCGTGCCACAGATGATCAGTGCGTAACTGCCGCGAACTCGCTTTTTTTTTTTTGCGTGGTGTCTCGAATCTAGGAGGTTGTCGGCTGCTTAACCGGGCTTTCCTGTGGGTGCCTCAATAAATTAAGGCGTCCAGCCAGGGCATACAACTAAAAGACTAAGCGACTACACGCCAAATACCCTGTGGGGTAAGGACCTGGATTAGGGCGTCGCTGGGGGAGGACAGCAAGGGACAGTCTGGATGGGATAACTATGCCGCGCACTCGATATTGTTGCGTACTGATGTACACTGAGATTTCGAAGCGCGTCGTTTCGGCCGTTTTCTGTGAAATACTGTTACTTATTTATACTGTAGTTTTTTAGGTACTAGTTTAGTGTTAAAGGAATAACAGGATATTTATAGGCGTAATGTGGGTGTACTATAGATACACCTCTGCCTTACCCTTCGAGGATTACAGGGGTGGTGCTATGTTACAGGTGCTTTATCAAGGGTGAAAAATAGATGCAAAACTGATTTTGTAACCGATTTTTACAAACATCAAAGTTAGAATGTGATACTTTGAAGAAAGACACCCAACGGGGTAATAGGAGAAAAAAATGAAATTCTAATTAGTCTGTCAGTCAGTTAATAACAAAATATTAGACACGTATTTTTTGCTTTATCATATTAATATAAAATTACATAGATAAAACGCATTTTAAGTTGGGGAGGGCGGGTCGCCACGTCACTAGTATGTATAAAATCTACATACTCGTGATGTCATGACACATTTAACCTCAATGTATCGCCGTAATCTTTAGATTACGTAAAAAAACAAAAAATACTTGACCAATATTTTTTTATAATTTTAAAGACGGACTAAAAAAAGTTTTAGTCATCATCCCTATTGCGTAATTCACTAACAGTAGCAATGGCTTTCATTTTGACAGTTCAACAACATTCATTGCGTTATTTACGTTGTTGAGCAGACATATTTTCCGAACATATGAAGCATTGGATTAGTAATATCCTTCAAAATTATTCAGATTGTGAAGAAACTACAACTGTTCCGAAAACTCTTTTGACTTTACGACATTTAGCCTTGGTTCGGAATCCACAACCGTAAAATAACAGTAATAAATTTATCCTATAAAATATTTGATTAACATATATACTACAGGTAAAAAAAAACATCTGTAGGTATTATTTCATCTTTCGATAAATTCCTCTTTACTGATCCTTTTTCTAACGCTTATGTTTTTAAATCACTCAGCCAAACCAGTTGGCCCCATAATGAGATTTAATTACGATACAAGAACAAAACCACTACAGATAAATGAAAAATAAACCTTCGAACTGGTTTAATTTCTCTGATAAACTTAAAACAAAAAAAAAACTTTTTGATACCAATGTAATATACTAGCATCTTTGTCAACTTCCGTCAAATTGTCCATCTATACGAGACCTAATTTTTAAAGGATGTCAAGAACTTATGACAGTTCTTATAAGCTGGTCGCCATTACCTCACGGGAGCATTGACCTGACATATGTGGTGACCGCTTGCTGTCAAGTCGGTGAATCAATCTGCCATCGATATGATACTTAGACTTTATAATCTGTGCCTTGGTACCCTGTAATGGGATCAAGATTATCTGTGGTTTATTCTGTAAGGTAAATGCAGCGCGTTTTCGCGGTATTTTCATATTTGGAGCACCACTGTCTCTGTAGAATGTGTCCTTTGTCTGGCGTAGCAGAATAGGATGGAAAATTTAAAAGAAAATATGTGTATTCTGGCTGGTTTTATGTGTCTCTGTGCACAATACCAGTGCACGCACAGCTTCTATGTTCTTTGCTTCGTGGATACCATTAATACCATAAAAAGCTTCTCCTTTAAAGCTGCTTGTTCGAATCTATGTAGTACCTCACACCTGTATTATCACGAAATTGCTAAGCAGGGGTGTGTTGTGCACCCACGTTTCGCTAGTTATGTTTCGTTGGCGTATCCATAGGTATAAGATATTTCTATGGGCGTATCTAATGAAGGATTTGAAGGAGGTTGTCAGCTATCTATCATTGACTTATTCGCCTTCTACCATCCAAGTTATATGAGGAGCAATAGGGGTCTTGACAAAAAAATATTTTTGATCGGTCAAGTAGATTATTAAAATATATTGGACACGTATTTTTTCTTTTTTTACGTAATAAAAAGATTACGGCAATACATTGAGCTGGCAATGCGTTAAAATGTAGCATGACGTCACTGGCCTGTAGATTTTATACTGACTTGTGACGTAGCGAGCCCCTACTCCCCAACTTCAATGCGTTTTTTTTTTTTTTTTTTTTAATGAAGGAAAAAATACCTGTCTAATACTTTTTGATTATCTGACTGACGGACTAATTAGTTTTCTTTTTTTTTCCCAGTCAACATCGCTATACTCTTTATCGGGTAGATATATATGCGGGTTGTTTATCTACTGAATTTGGTTCTCCATTTCTTCTCAGGGTTAGTCGTATAGGAAATAATGTCGACTACATCTAGCTTATTAGGGAATTTTTTTATATGACCTGTAAAAGGGATTCAGATGTCCTATGTACATAATGAACAATTTCATTCTCTTATTGCGAAGCATTAGAGAGTCCTTTACGATAGAAAAATTGTTTTGCCTCCTTTCTGCAACTGTTTTTGTTGTGATAGTCCTGCAGTACACAGAAATACCATTGTATAGATAATTTATGGAGATTAAATCTGTATTTTTCAGCAGAAACAAAAAACTTCTAAATAGTTTTTAAAAAATCCCGTCAATGAAGTGTGAAACTTGAAAACATTGTAGCTTGCGAAAAAAATCAATTAATAGACACAATTTTTTTTTATAGTTTAGTTTTACCCATAGGAGGAACCCTATTGAAAATGGTTCTTTTATTTTTTTATACGATCAAATGAGCATTATGTATGAGTCATACACTTTTGGATTTTCCAATTTTTTGTTTGTTTACTTCAATACTTTCGATTTACTTTTTTCTTCTTTCGTTTAGGCAGAACATGATGAAACTACGTAATTGTTTCAGAGTTTTGCTCAATCTCTGCCCTAAAAATAACAGTTTCGAAATTAAATGGCAACCGCCCCCATCCCCATTCGTAAGTGAAGTTATAAACACAAACATAAGGCTAGCTTCCTCGCTTGGTAAACAGGAAGGCCCGTGTGTCTACAAAGGTCCTTACTGCATTTTGTTATATCTATGGTTACTATTATTTTTTATATGGACGTTCTATGAATCCCGCTGTTCCTGTGGCGCATAGACAAAGGAGAGCAACTTTTAATAAATGGCTTCCGAATCAAAGATTTTGGAGACTTTTTTCTGGACCTAGGGCCAAGGTCATTTAGGTCTCTTTTGACTCATAATGAAGATAATTGATTTGTTGATATTATTATGTAAGTAGGTAGTTAAGTTCCGTAGTATTTTTACGTGGGAAGATGTTTTACATAAGTACTTCCCTATTATCATTTGATTCGATTTATTATTGATACTAAATTCCTAATTGCAATAGACCTAAAGTCAAACTACACGAAGTTTTGGCCAGAAAATCTTTAATATTTAAAAACCGATTGAAAGCCGTGAATTCCGGGAAGCTAAAGATTTTAGCCAAACAATCTTTGATTATACCGGGAACTGAACTTGAGTTTCCGTGTTTTCTACTAATATTGCTGGTTGGTAACATAGTGACATAACAGTCTCTATCGAACTAGCATGTTCCCACTGCTGGGCCACAGGCCTCCTCTCTGTAAGGGGGATTGGGCCATAAAATCTACCACGCGGGCCCAGTGCGGGTTCGCGTATGTCACATATCTCCGAATACTTATTTGATTCTAGGACAATGCCGGTTTCTTCACGATGTCTGTTTCTTTTGAGCATTGGTGTAGAAATAATTTACAGTATCGAACTATTTCTGCTCACTTCACATTAGTATTATTACAAGTTTTGAATACTTAATCGCTCATATCTCCATTTCATTGTTCAGCGCCGAGCGCAAAAGGGGTCTGTACGCCATTCTGTGCCCATAACAGGTAGACACACAACCGTACCGGTGAAAAGAGACAAAACCATAGCTATTGCCCACCGCTACATTTTAACGCCGTTTAGACAGACGGACTTTCTTTCACATCGTACGGCCAATCAATACAATAACAATCAAACAACCTGTCACGCCAACATACGCAAATACACATACAAACGACCAAATACGATGCCACCGTCGCATTGGACGCGAAAAAATAGCCTAAAAACATGTGCGATAAGTGTATAAAGTATGTTTTAACTACAGGACGCTACATCGGTTAGGCTTTGAGCGCACGGGGACGCGACGCGTTGTAATCTGCGATCAAAATGGAAGCCGTCGGCCATCTTAGGTCTGCCGCGAGCGAGAGAGCGGTCCGCTTCGGGAATTTGGGAAATTGGTGTTTTTTTCTGTTGTAAAGAGAGCAGTATATAAGAGGTCGGTAGGCAGAGGACAGGGCGGGCTAGCGGGGGGAGTCTCGGCACGGGCAAAGCGGTGTGAAGGGAAAGAACTGCGGTCGGTCCGCGCGGCGTTAAACGTCCCGCGATAGGTCTCGAGATATTTCGCTCGTAAATCAATGTCACTTGGATTATCTTAAGCGAATACGGAGTTTTGGATTTATGAGTTTTATTATTTTATACAAATTCCTGAAGTATTTGCTTGAGTTACGAAATATTACACTATGCTATAGTTGATAATATTATTATAAGCCTCTGTTGTCCCACTGCAGGACAAAAGCCACCCTTCCCTCTTTCCACTTTTCCGGGTCTACTGTGATTACGGGCCAATCCTTAAAGAAGGAAGAAGGTATCCAGCTCGTCCCGCCATCTCTTTCTGGGCCTGCTGCGCAGACCGTAGTCGTTTCCTGCTATTTGGGATTGATGTTAAAACACATAATAAAAAAAATACGTCCTACCGGCAACTGTTTGCTTCAATGATAGATATAAAACAAATGGCAATTTTGCAAATAAATTTAAAGTAAGTACAGTAGGTTAGGTAAAGAGCAATCGATTAGTAAGTACCCAAGAAGTAACGAGGTTTTCTAGTATACTTACACCTAGTTTAAATACACCATACAATAACACGGTAGTTACATTCGATAAGCAAAACCGACAACATTCCATCATAATCAAAATTTTCAAATACGGCGTGCGAAATGGTGCGTTATCGCATGTGCACTATGTGCAGGTAGAACTGGCGACGTATCTCGGGACGGGCGTCCGTTCTGCTCGCGCCGTGTGTACCGGCCACCTATCTTTCATTGCACGTACGCGCGACGCGCGGGGGGGTGGGCGCCGCGCGGCATACGCGGGGCCATCTTGCTAGTGATCGTCGAATTGCTCGCGTCTCCGACACACAAATCGGTTTTAATTCGCACTAATTAACAGTTAAACACAATAAAAACAATATAAATAAGTGTCGTAACACATCTAATTAGTGTATTGAACGTTGTGATCCGAAACATTGTTGACATAAATTGTGTTGTTGTTTTATGTGTGTGTGTGCATTCCAACTGTCTAGGTGAGTAGTCAGTAGTCTCTTTGTGCGCGACAACGACAATTATCATTCTGATCGATTCGGCCGGCGCGGGGGTGTGCAGTCGGGCCGTTTTATATCTTTTGTTGTTTTGTAAATCAATAATTTTAGTGGCGGCTAGCTGTGTCCCTTGCGTTCTTAACACAATATTCGTGTAACAGCGAGGTGTTGCCGTGAGTTCTGCAACAGTTATTTATTAAATTGTGCTTCTTTATCGTGCATCGATTGAGTACTAAGCGGTGCGAAAGTTTGTTCTCTATTTCTGTTAAAACTCGAGTGTTAAATGTGATCACCATAATCAGGTATACTATGCTTACGATAACATTCAATTGTTTTTATTTGTGTTCGAAATTCAAATGTTTCCTTTTTCTCCTGTTTTCTATAAATTGTTGCCAGGTGTGTGTAATATGATTGGCAAATCACAACGAACCGTTGCAACGCCTAATATTAGAATTTAGACCAGTTTTTGTTTCTTGAGCAAACAGTTTAAAGTATGCAATTAATAGTTTTATAAAACTGTGTGTAAGCTTGACAACGCTTCGATATTTTCAAGTGCTCTTTAGATAACGTTTAGCATCGTATTAGGTCATCACTCCGTACTTGTTAGTTATATTATTTTGCGTTTAGATACGCCACAAATCATTCAAAGGTGAATATGTTTGAGAAACCGAGAAGCGTTTCTGATAACTTTTGAAAACGTTCGCTAAACCGGTTTACTTGTGCTAAATCGAATTAAAACGTGAAAATAGCAACATTTATTGTTTATATCTACTGTAGGTAACTACGTCATTAGTTGTAATTTTTTTTGTTACAATATACCTAAGTACTTACATTCAGTAGGTAGGTATATACTTCTAATAACTATTATTCTTATCAATCATCATAGCTGTTGTAACTGTACTCGTATTAAGTAATCTAATAAAAAGTGTTGATATTTACCTTGTTAAATACCTATACTAAGTACCCATACGTACCTTACCTTCCGAAAACTCACTATGATAAACTAAACGACTACAAACATTATGAATTCATCATACATACTTAGATAGGTATATCGGTGGGTAAATCTGCATAAAATTACTACAAAACAATTACAAAATAAATCAACAACTCTATGGTACCTGTACATAACAAGAACATCGAATTTATAAAAAAAAAAGTGGTTGTCACGAAAAAGTGTTTAATGACTGATAATAGTCAAACAAGGTCAATAACATTACCATTCATTCATAATAACGTGGTTTTACGAAAGATTAAATAAATAGGTATCTGTACGTAATATAACATGATAAACTCGTTGAATCATAGAGATAACAAGAAAATGTAAATTAAAACAATAACAATCGAGTTTCATGTGAGTATGAACATAGCCAAATTATAATACAAAAAAAAGTTCGAGTGAGCTTGAGCATATTCAAAATTCGAACGCGTCCACCGTAATGGCGGATACAAGCACATCGAGCATGAAATAATTGCATTCGTTCACGACCGCGCCTTGTGAACGGCCTCTCCGGCATATTAGCTAGACATACCCATGTACTTTAGAGTTACTGCCTATCGTTATTACCCGAATACGTGAAATTGTGTGAACGCGATCCTCGAGTGAGCGGTGCGCTGCGCTCATCTCGACTTTGTCGCGTTGCATTCCATTCCTCTCCTCAGACAAGACGGGTCATCGCTATGTTTTTTTTTTACGAACATTGGCTCGAGGTGCTCTGAACCGCTTATTATGCGACCGACGGAAAGCGTCAGTTTTCAACTTGAGTAAATGTAATTACCTATGTCGTCCATAAATTGTCAGGGTTACCATTTAAATGCTGATTCATCAGTCGTTATGGTTCGCGAGATTTTTATCGCTCCGGTCTGGTCAACGTTTTTCGACACTAAATGATCGTTTGTTTTGTACGCATTGAAAAACTGTTCTAGTACATTTATAATGAAATTTGTATTTTTGTCCACTACTACTCCACTGCATAAGCGTCTCTCAATAAGAGTCATTAAATAATAATATTATTAAGTATCCATCGCATAAATTAATATTCTGATGAACTCATTAGGTATCTAGAAAACTACCTTCTCAACTCAACGTTAAATAATGCTTATTGCATATCCGTATGATTAAATAATATTTTATCTCAATACTTTAACGAGGTAAATAAACTATATCTATTTATCTAGTAAAACTAAATTAAACATCAATAATATGCGACAGACATAAAATAACATGATAATATGAATGTTATATACAAATATTGTTAACAAGCTAATGTGCCCTGCACTCCAACTACACACAACTAGAACTGTGCCTCATCACATCACACGAAGTTTATACAAGCTACACAATAATATTGAAACACAGTGTTGCTAGTTGGAAAACGGGCAACGAAAGGCCTTGTCCCCGATTGCGATACTGTTACTGCTATAAAAGACATGTAAAGATCGATGCGATCTATGATTAACTCATACACTCATACTCGTTTGTTAATATTGAACACTGTTCTCGATTAATCGTAAAACGGACGGTTGATTGTGAGAACCTTGGCGTACCTTGTAGGATGGATGTCCAATATTTATGAGAGTAAAGTTAGATTTAGCTAAAAAAACACACTGGGTGCTTCCGTTTTTAAAATCTGTAGATTTCGTAATTCCCGAAATTGGTGAGCCATAGCACCTTTACCCCAATCTTTGTTCACAAAATATAGTGGCGAAGTCCTGATTCTCAACCTACCTTAAGGATCCCTAGCTTTAACTAAAAAATCTTTGGAAATTCAATTTAGTATTTTGGGACGTTCTTCATAACAAAGAGACAAAAAATTCATAACTAATAGTATACTTAGATGACATACTGCCTCATCTACATCGGTAAAAAAATCATCATACTCTAGTCCTTCTTCTAATTTGTTTGGGGTCGGCTGAGCATGTTTTCTTTCATACAAATCTATCTACCGTCACCCCAGTATTAATTCCTCTTTCTAGAAATAACTTCGTTGACTCTATCCATCCACCGCACCGTTTCTTTGGTCTTCCTCTATTCTTTTAACTTTTCTCGCAACTTATCCATCATTTTATTTATATGTATGAGGTCTCTATATCCCTCAGTCACAAGCTTAACCGATTCGCGGTCCTCACTCAAAGACTGGTTTGTTCCAACGGCCATCGGTCCTTCCATCTGATGGGAGATAGCGCCTCTTGTCTCTAAGCCGTTTTATTCACACGAACATTCACATAAGAAAACCTGCCAGGCTCAAACCGATTCTGATGCTTTTTTTGCAAAGAGGTCAAGTTTTAAGCCCGTCGTGTCCCACAGTACCACAAGATGAAGGCCTCCCTTCCGTCTTTTAATTTTTATCAGTCTGTTGCAGCTATTTAGCCAGCATTACAAATCTTCCATCTCCTTCGGGGCCTACTGCGTTGTCGTGTCCAGATGTAACAACCCCAAAAATCTTACTATCATAACTTCCGTGCAGTCTTGTAGTTAATACAGCTTAATTTTAAATTGATTTTCAGCAAGAAGTTTCGGTATTGAACGATTTTTCTCATAAACACAATTTAAACAAGAGAGCAAGTGTTTGTACGATATTATTTGTATAGACCAGTATTGTTTACATACAAGAGACTTCAAAGCGGTACATTTGTTGAGTCATTCTAATAAACTGTTTTTGTTTTTTTGTTATACATTAAGGGCTTAGGCGTATCATCAGACTGTCGATCAAACGAACAAGTTTGACAGATCGTTCAGAAATGTGAAGGCTTTTACAATAAATTATTATTGTGCCTTTAAAGGCAAATGTCAGTTGTGTAAATAGTTCTGCCAAGTGCTGGTAGATTTTAAATCAGTGATTTTTGTATCCAAGTAAACAAGTTAAAAGCATGACGACTTTTTCCCTAAATTGGAAAATCAAAGAGTTCTATAAAATAAATGCTCCATGTAAGTAATAGAAATAATTTCATGGATTAGCAAGTCATTCATGCAGTCAGGGGTCAAATCAAAAGATGGCGTACTTTTCAGTCAATCCAAACCATAAGTTTTAATTGACATTACATGAAGAAAAAATAAATAACATTACGCCTTGTTACCCCGAAAGTGGTTCTATAGTACACCCACATTTCGCCAGTTATGTTTACGTCACTTTTGATACGGGGCGAGCCTATTGCCATCAACCGGGCACAAATCTAGACTCCAGGCTGCTACTGAGAAATTCCTAACATAAATTCCAGCTCATATTAATTTGGACATAGAACGCGAGACATGTGCCAAAGCCAAGTTAGCAACCCTAGAGCCAGAGAAAACTTCTTCACACCACTTTCTCACGTACCATAAAACAATTTCATCGTCTAATGCTCCAATTCTCCAGAAGAGGTCACTCAAAGCAGCTTGGAAGTCATCAATGGACGTAGGAGCGTGTCCAAAGTAAACCATTGTACAGCCGTTAAAAAAAGTAATTTGAATCGTTCCATTCATAAATACTCCTATTGGTTGTAAAGTTTAAACCTTTTTCTTTTTAATTCTTTTCTTATCAAAGGCGTTACTGGAAAAGTGGTATTAAGGTACAGTGCGTTCAATATAACTTGTCCCGTCATGCGAATAGCACAGTTGGTAGCACTGAATTTGGCAGTCTTAGTTTCAATACTAATAGAGTTCAAAATGGCAACGGACAGAACAGTACTACCAATCACATGGCTGCAAAACTTAGTGCTACCAATCGCGTAACGCGTCAAGTTCTAATGAACGCACTCACTGTAGAGTATGCACACTTTTGGTATTAATCGGCGACCGACAGATGACAGGACAATCGTTCTATATTGTCTATCAGTGATTTTTTCAGACTATCTTTAGTGCTTTAGTTATTACTCTGAGATCTTTATCTCCCCTTATGTCTTGCGTAAGTCCCTTTTACCTGAGCCTTCCCCACCTCCATGCTGGCAGCTTTGCCACCAGAAAAGAAGTCCTTTATAAAAGACGTCTATCCTCTCAGTCAGTCTATAGTCAAAAGACATTTTGCCAGTTGCTTATGTAATGGGTAAATCGAATGTTTTGGTATTGTCTTCGAAAAAAAAATGAAATCTTATCTAAAAACTCGTTTCACATCCTAAACGTTAACTGCATCAGCGCTTTCATATAAGGGTATAAATCAATTGAATTTAAAATACATAGTTCCTCAGAAGAGTAAGGAATGTGGACATTTCACCAGACGTGGAATGCACTCCACAAAAACTATTGCCAGCCTGTGTTGTTAGTGTTTCATCGATTTTTGGTTAACTTTGCGTTGTTGAATTTGTAGGCTTCGGGTATTATAACCTCTCGATGATTTTAAAGAATCATCCTTTTCCATATTTTGAGTATTTTCTGTTACGTTAATCGGTGCCGTGCCCAGTAAGTGTTTTTAAAGCTAAGGCCGATATTAATATGCTAGTCTCTATCGTGCACTTGTAGTTTTGACAGTTGTGCGACAGTGACAGGAATAATGCTTAGTAAAGCCGAATTATGTGCAAAGAAACGTTTGTCAATCTCGGCCTCAGATACAATGAGTGTTAAAGCCAGCTTTGATATCGAACTATTTAAGAAAAAACCCGACTAATGCCAGTTGTAAATAAATATTATATAGCCTATGTCACTCCCATAATTACGACGAATCTAACGACACCTTATGTTAAAATCCATCAAGCCGTTTAGTCTACAAAGCATGCCAAAGACAAAGACGTCATACATACAAACTCTCGAAAAACATTACCCTCCTTCTGGGGCAGCCGGGTAAAAACAAAAAGAGCAAAAATTAAAATCTACAAACTAAAGTCATGCATTTACCTTTCACAGAGGCTACACGCGATAAGTACATTTAAATTCTTTCGATTTCCTTCTATTAAGCACACACGATATTTTTCTGCATAGCAATATTGTGCTATTAAGCGCAATAAAAACGTTTCTGGGAACTAAGACTGCACAGGTTAACTCGTTCACATGAGCGTTAGCGCTTACGATGCAAATGACTCATTTTGAACAGTGTCCTGAGAAACAGGTAACTCCCAGTGCAGTTCAGTCATTTGTTTTGATACCTTTGCAGAAGAATACAGTATTTAAATTAATACAATCGAAATGCCAATTCAACTGGTCACTGTTGGGCACAGAGATCTCCAAAAAAAATTGCTTTTTCCGCTGAAAACTCGAGAAATCTGTTAACGTAAAGTTATAGCGTCTAGCATCCTTCCGAAATCAACATAACACCACGCCATGTAATCCCAATAGGATTAGGCAGAGGTGTACCTTTAGTATACCGACATTTCGTCAGTTATGTTTAAGTCCGATGTAATAGGGGGCGAGCCTATTGCCATCACCCGGGCATAAATCCAGACTCCGGGCTGCTAATGAGAAATTCCTATGGAAAAACCAGTAATATTTTTCCTGACCTGGGAATCGAATCCTCTTTTTCAGCAGTAGCGCTTGCAACCACTAGAGAGAGGCAAAATGGCAAAGAGGCAGTTCCGAAATAATTCTCCATATAACAAGTACGAAGCTTCCTCTTACTTCATAGTCTGAATTTTGCCACCAAACGAGCTGGTTGCATAAGAGTTTCCTTATAATTAGAACCTGACTTGTAGAATTTGAATGAAACGGGCGAATCGCCACTTTTAAATTGTAGATAACTCGATTTTTGGAGTTGTCGATTCGACTACAAATAAATTAAAATCGCCTCATGAAAAAGTAATATTATTTAAAAGTGTCGATTCGCTCGTTGCGGGCGAGTAAATTCATGCGTTGATAAGCCATTCAAATCTGAGACATGCCTCCCAAAACTGTTGAACATACTTCACTCGAATGGAATGGTCGCAATTTTCACGTTATCCAAAATGAGACTTGATTTATATTTCCGTCCAAGAATTTAAATGATAATTATACAATTTATTACAAGTAAGGTATGATACAGATATAGCAGATTTTAAAGCTGTTAATGTCTATTCCCACACTAGAATTCCCTGTCCTCAAGGTGACATTAAAAACAAAAATATAGCCACCCAGACAGTTAATCACTGTAGGCTATACAAATATATGCCCCCTTTCGGGAATGGAACGCATTTAGTCCTAGATCTAATATTAGTCTAACATTTACAAAGATAAAGTCAAGTCCCATTATTACGGAGATTTTATCATATTTGAAGAATTTTTCAAACAAATGCTGTCGTGACGACTGATTCTATTCGATCTTTCGGGGTACTGTGATGTTTGATATTAAATTCTCACTACAATATGACAGATTTTATGATGTCAATATGTCAGTGACATCATGTCTCCTTGGAGTTTCAGAAAGAAAGGATTTTGTATGTATCTAAATTCTATTTACGCAGTACCTCGATTTAACAGTTGTACGTAATAGTATGGAAAATTGCACAATGCACTTAAGTATTTTTTTAGACAAAAGTACTATTTTATTTTCACGATCTACTTTACCTGCATCATTATAATTACCATCACCATATGAACTCAAAATGTGGACTTCTAGAAGACCTTCAGAGTTGCTGGGCCTGACAACATCATTTAATGAAGGTCGAAGGTCTACCGATAAACCGAAGCCGACTTCAAAACCAACATTGAAAAATGCGATTTACTGGCTACAAGTGGACTTACGGAGGACATTAAAATCCATACGTATTCTGCAGTAATAAACAAATAGTAGTTAGTATT
Source organism: Agrochola lota (assembly GCA_947364205.1). Lineage (NCBI taxonomy): Eukaryota > Metazoa > Arthropoda > Insecta > Lepidoptera > Noctuidae > Agrochola > Agrochola lota. The sequence continues at coordinate 7,987,645 of OX376245.1, read as the reverse complement.
GTTAAATGCAGTGCACCACAATGCAATGAGACGCAACGCAAGCCGGCATTCAACTGCGACCTACATTTGCATGCCAGCACATGGTACGTTTCACTTTTTAGAAATCCCATTTTAATATCAAAGATTTAGTGCTTTGTTAGTGCAGTTTTTGTTCCGATCTTTGGGATTTCTAGATACAATTTTGGGAGTAAAATCTGGTTATGAAACCGCTCATATCTAGAAGAATCGTGCACCAAAAAAGTCAGCCAGTTGATTAACATTACTTATCAAAGTGAATAATTTTATTAAAGGAATACACATATCGGGATTTCTAAGTTAGAAAACCATTTAAAGGCAGTTTCTTATTTATCTACAGCAAAAATGGATATATTTTAAGCAGGACCGACTCATATTCATCATTCATCATAGAATTATATCGTAGACATACCACCTGAGCGAACCCAGTGTGCTTCGTAATCTATAAATAAAACAACCATTTGGTCGTAATAAAGTCAAGATGACACATTAATTCATCACATGTATTTTGGGCATCAAAAGGAAACAGACGGAATCGTATGAGCAACTACTTTTGAATTTCTGATGCAGGAAATCGCATCAAAGCTAAGTATTTCCTGGATCTTGTGTTGGTATTGCAAATAAAGCCGTTTTAACATAAATATGTCTTCTTTAAATTTAAAAGATGTGATGCGTGTTTGAAGGAACATTGATTTGTAGCTTATGGCCAAAATCATACAAATATTACTTCTCAGCTAGAAATGGTCCAAAGAAAACACCTTTTGCTCTTCGATGTTTACATCATCATTAGATGCAAATATGTAGATTCGTTTGTCATCGATGATATCATAAGAAAGACCTTTGTAATAAAGCCCTACTTATTTGCCATTTCAAACCATACTCTAACCTGAATCATAACTTAAACTCAAAGCATTTATTTCAATGAAACCAAGTACAGGCACTTTTAAATTTCAAGGGATCGGTCAGTAAAAAAGATGAAGCTGGTGGGTAACCAGCTTCATCTTTTCAAAACGTAGTAGGTTCCTATGGAGAAGAACGGGCATGAAACTTTTTCAAATCAAAATACTGTTACGAAAACTGCAATATTTGCTCACCAGCAATAACTACTTGCTAAACCTAGGAAATCAAGCCGAGAACTTACGAAGCCATAGTAACCGCAGCTATGCCAATGAGCCCAATGAAGCGGTTCCTAAAGAGATTAGTCACTTACTGCAGTACCAACTTAACAATATAAGGTACGACTGTCATGCTGAATTAGCAGATAGTACTGTAACAGCAGTTTATCACATACTATATGAGTCATCGTTATTTGATTATGGAAACAGATTTCTGGTATTTTTGGAATGAGATGAGGATTTTTGCATAATGCTTCTTACGTGTCTCATGTCATACATAAATCTTTTATCATAGCCTTGACCTGTTACTAGAGTCCGATTCTCTTCTACGTTTATGGATTCTACAAATGGATCCCAAAGAGCATCCTTCTTAGCGCTCTTAAAAGACTATGCGGTCACCTATTCGTTTCCCCTCTAATTATGAAGTCATTGACATTATCATTCATGGTACCACTTAATTCTGAGGCCCGAGTTATGCGGCGAATGATTGAAATTGGTCGTTCTATACTTCCCTTCCACTATTTTTGATCTCGTAAATCATCGACTGTTAAAATTGTTGCAATAACAGATAGGTATTCTGCGAGTTCTTCTTTGACCTTCGTGGTCGTTTCTTTAAGGCAACTAGACACACAGGCACTACGCGATAGCACGACGCGTCTTTAGTAAAACCATTTCTATGAAAACTTCATGAAATTGTATTACCAGAATCGCGTCGCGCCTGTCTTTAACCAACCATAATGAATAAGTCAGCCTGTTCATAATTTTGAAACATACTTACTTTTAATAATTACTCTAAATTCATACCTACACACAATTTCGCAATAACGCGGAAACGATACAATCATTTGCTTCTTTCACAGAATTATGTCCGTGACACAAGACAGTGTGAGTCATCATTTTGTAAGACCTTTTTGTTTGAAGAATTGGCATTATCAGTATTAGTGAATTAAACTGTGTGGCCGAATAATGGGAGAAACAATCGTTTATTAGAATTTGAAAGAAAACAGTATGACTTTTGTGCTTAGGTCATTCGTGAAAAGAATATTTGTTTTAGATGAGTTTGTATTGTCTACTGATTCATCAGTGGAATGGTTAAGGCCAAAGTCACGTAGTTAGGAGCATGGTGAGTAGATACCGTGTAGCCTAACTCGAAAGGGGGACATAAGAGAATATTTTATCATGCAGCATCAAGCATCAGTGTGGCCATTGCAAAATAGTACGCCGATGAGCCAAAGTGCGACTGTAGAGCAAATTAAATTAAATTGTATATTCTGTAAATAGGATATCGGAATCACTTTTACAAGTCATATTAAAACAAAACCAGCTAGATGGAATCGACATTTCCTATCTGACTACCTCTGATAAGAAATGGCGAAACAAACGGAAGGATCAAAGTTTCTTTAAAAGTCCAGACATAATCTTGGCCTGTCTCTAAGCCTGAGGACCATGTAGAAAAGTGTCTGAATGGCTCTTTTAAGGAAAGAACCACACAGATTTGATTGGAACTGTTCAGTCAGTGAGCCACATCACAAACGAAGTTCACCTCTTGTCCAAAAACATTTGCACAAGACCTTTGCGAGGACAACGCTAACGCTGTCGAAGTAGCCGAATTCTGGTCGAATCTTATTTAAAATATAGTACCTGGTCGACCGACCTCTGCTGGTGATAATAGTTCAACATATCGTCCAGGTACCTAAACCACCACGTTGTATCACATTCCCGAGACTCTGAAAATAGAGAAAACGAATTTTCCCAGATATGAGACCTAGCTAGATCGATTTTTCACCCCTATATTGCAACTTTCATCGAAATCGTGATCACAAATATACTAATATATCACACTGTGTATATATAAAAATATTGCTCATTTAATAGTATAGGATAAATGGAATGAATCATATACACGACGAAAAAGGAGAAGTAGAATTAGTAAAATTATACGTTGGTTTACTAGGAGCACACAACGAAGCACCTATAGCTGTGTGGCTTCGACCCACAAGTCTTTTCTGAGTAATTTGGCTTAAAGATATCTCTTTTAGGTTCTAATATGAGTCTTCATGTTAATTTCCGAGTACCTACATCAGTAACTCTAAGTATACTAATCATCAGTTTCCGTTAGTTTATCGTAATTGAGTAACATACATCGATAATCTGCTATCTCTTTCACACTAGTGTTAAAAATGTTCCAAGAAGAATATTTATAGAAAAGAAAAGAATTCCATCTTATTCTATTGAGTGAGTCATACGTAAGTGAAACACTAAAATATCAGTCAGTGGAGCGAATGCCTTGCATTAGTAATTAGTATCCACTACATAGAACCGAACGACCTCTGGGTTAACCTTTCTGAGCATTCCTGACTCAGATTGATATAATCCTCTTTTTTTGTTTCGCTGACCTGTTGGCTTTCCTTCGATAGCTAAAAAGGGATAAGAGGGTTTAGTACAAATCTTATTATTGAACATTGTCATCAGTACTTTGGGACTAGGTTTCAATCTAGCTCTCGTTATGTTCATAAGATCAAAGCGTTTGTTACATTATAGTAAAATTAATCTTTAAGAGGGTACTCCTTCTGTGTCTGTCCACCCTGGACAGTTAGCCTTGCTATTACTTTGCTATCTGGAGCTGCAAGCTGGCTGTATCTTCGGCATTTACTATTCTCCTATAGTTCATGCCGAGACGAGACAAGAAGCCGACTAATTGCTGAATATACAATTCTATTTCAAAAGATATTTTAATAGGCTCATCCCCTATTACATACTATACTATCCTCTACTATTAACAAGCAATATTGGTATATACATATATATATTTATAATCACGTTCTCGAAAACGGCTCTAACAATTTCGATGATAGTTGCAATATAGGGGTTTACGTGGGTGAAAACTCGATCTAGCTAGGTCTTATATCTGGGAAAATTCATTTCCTCCGTATTCTCACCCGAGCAGAGCTTGATCAACCAAAGTTTAGAACTATGGCTAACTTAGAATCATAATGACATGGCAGCATGGAATTAGTAAGTACCTACTATCATGGCAGCATGGAATTAGTATGAACTATCCTGTACTATTAAATGAGCATTCTCCATTTTCACCAGAGCAAAGCTCGGTCGCCTAGGTACTGTGACTTAAACTTAACTGGTGAAATGTAGGTGTACTAATAGGTACACCTCTGCCGAACCCCTCGGGGATTGCAGGCGTGATGACTGTGTTTAGATCCTCTCTTAGAACAACTTACGTAGTCACCCACCATCATCAAATGGCTTTGTACGTTAAAATATTTGGAACTCTCACAAACCTTTAGCACACCAATAAGGCTTGTAAAGCAAGACAAGTTATTATAAAACATGTCACGAGTGTTCAAGTTAATAAAAGGAATCGTATGGACACTACAGATGGATCGCGAGGTGCTTCCAAGGTCAGACTACCTGCCCAGATAAAAATATAACTCAGAACCTTTATGGATATGGTAATAAAGACATTTTGGTGAGATGTTGATGTGAATTGTGCAGGTAAAATTTTAGTGTAAAAAACTTGGAAATAGTGAAAGGGAGAAAGGCCTTTATACGGCGATAATACGAGTACAAGCGTATACTAAAATAAACGAAAAGCCCCTGATAAGTGAAAAGATGGACGTAATTCACTTCAGAAAAATGTACTCTCTCCGCGTGGGTGTCATTGCCACTAAAGACTGTCGCAAGAGCATCCTTGAACTAATAGCAGTTCAAACTGTAATTAATGACCAATCCTAATTACTGTTATATGATGGGCAAGGTCAAATTGTAATCATTCTTCTTCATCGTATCGATGATTTCGTTTATATATTTTAGAATTCGGTTATGGCGACAGCGTTCGTATTGGCTTCATAAAGATCTTTCATAGTGCAGGAGAGCACAGAGAGGACGAAAATAGGTGAGGCATCGTTTGTGATGTGGCTCCACAGTCGCATTGTGGCTCATCGGAATATAATCATATGTTTTGATATTATTTTTAATTACTTTAAAGATTTTTTTAGAGTTGTACCTACTCAACAATCATTCTACGAAATATTACTTTTATTTACGTCCGTTTTTCAAACACTTATAAAAATATTAAGTCTTGAAACGTTTTTAACACAGCGCTAATCAATTTCCTCATATAATCCTTACTATAAATCTAACGTGTAATAACTTGGTCATGAACATAATTTCCTTGTACGACTCGCAATGAAAAAGGTCATGCAATGATAAATGATGCCATAAATATAACATACACGTTAAACTTCAGCTATTCATGTGGACATACATGGAATATGAACAGAAGTTCCACTCCACGTAATAGCGAACTATTCTTCCAGACGCCAAGACGCGACAGAACCAAACTGAAGTTCTTACATAATACGGAGCTATTGGATTCTGAAGACAATAGAGGACTGAAACAGAAAGTAAACATGTATTTTGCATTAAAATAGCACTGGCAGAAAATGACTATATCATTTTTTTATGGGCTGGTCACCCCGTTCACACGTACCACAACCACATCACATCGCAGCGACAAAATGTGGGCAAGCAGTGGTTAATTGTGAATAGTGTCGCTGCAACTTCTTGCAGTTGCATTGTCGCTAGTAGTTGCGATGTGGTTACGTTGTGGCTAGTGTTTGTTGCAGACAGTTCGTTGTGTTAGCGATGTCGCCGGCCGTTAGTGCGCGGTCTCGGTGGTGGTTGCGTTGTGGCTGCGTCGTGGCCTTGATGTGATCGGTATCGCCTACTCGGTTGATTTTGACGGTCAAATGTGGGCCGTGTGAACAAACTATTCATTTTCATACAAATTAGCGCCGGCCACGTGTTGTCGTTGTGTTTCGGTTGTGGTACCTTTGATTGGACCTTTTGAATTGCGTAGGAGATGGTATCAAATAAAAAAGTCTTCAGAATTGCCACGGCTTTAATTATGCCAATCCATCCATCTTATAATTTTGAAATTAACTTAACAGAAGATTGGTTGTCTGGGCACAGAAGGAAGACGATTGAATTTGGTTTGACTAGTATTTTGCGGAGATCAGACTAACGTTTTTACCGACTACGCCAAAAGCCAAAAGGAAGGGTTATGATTTAAATTGCCAGTATTTTTATGATGCATTTTAATATTGTAACTGACCTATGTGTCAGACCAAATAAGAAACTAAGACAGCGCTGTCAACAGTGACGTGAGACCGGTTTCGTAAACATGTGTGCACTTAGTGAGGTGTAGTTTGATTGTAAATGTGTGCGTGTGGGCGTGTATGCACAGAGCGAAGGTGTAGTTTTGGCATGCTTCACTGTATTGCTCGCAGCGCTATGTCTTGGTTTTTTATTTGTTTTGAGACGTATGTATGGAATGGGCCTTCTCCGTCTTACCTTTTTGTGATGTAGCCGCAGACATATAAATTTTGTTAGTCATTTTAATTGTTCATATTACGGCTAATTGCGATACTTTTACCTATTATTCATTCCATCCCTTTAGGGGATGTGTGGAGGTCCAGGTGAGCTCTAATTAGTATTTAAATCGAACCAGCGGTCACGCTATCATTCCTCATAACCAGAGGGTCTAGATTTTCGTATTTCTACAACGAATATCAACAGTTAACAATGTTAACTTATGTTTGTCCTATACATGTTTGAATTTTCCATCAACGTTATCGCTGATTGAATGTCAATTTTTATAGGAGTAGTGAACGTAGGAACCCTGACAGGCGCTTTATTTTGTGTAAATTATTGCATCGCCACTGCTCTCAAAACGGTGAAGGAAAACATCGTGAGGAAACCGGCATGTCCCAGAACCAAAAATTCACACGAAGACATGTGACATCTACCAACCCGCACTGAGTCCGCGTGGTAGATTACAGCCCACTCCCTCTCACAGAGAGGGGGCCTGTGTCCCCAGCAGTGGGAACATTATAGGCTTGTCCATGCAAAGGTTCTCTGAACGAGCTATATGCTGTCCCGTCTTCTTCCTACGGCTTCTCTTCTATTTCATACTTTTACCGTCTATGATTTAAACAAGGTTCTCATTTGGCCACTGTTATTTAGACCGATTTTGGCAATGAGAATAAGTGAACTGTCACTTTTACAGCTCTTTATTCCAAACTAGAGAACCGTTCCTGTTTTGCACGGTTCTTACGATTTCACAAACACGGCGCATGGCGCCAAACACGTAGTCGAATTCTGGGCCGAGTCCATTTAGATTGCCATCGACACGCTAAGAAGAACACAAGAGCACTGATGATCAGTGATTTAATTAGACAACCTTCATAATAGGGATGATGACAAAAATTTTTTTTTTAGTCCGTCTTTGAGATTATAGTAAAATATTGGACACGTATTTTTTCTTTTTTTACGTAATCTAAAGATTACGGCGATACATTGAGGTAAAATGTGCCATGACGTCACGAGTATGTAGATTTTATACGTACTAGTGACGTATCGACCCCCACTCCCCAACTTAAAATGCGTTTTATCTAAGTATTTTTTTATTAATATGATAAAACAAAAAATACGTGTCTAATATTTTTTTATTATCTGACTGACGGACTAATTAGATTTTTTTTTTTTACCCAGGCATTATTCCTATTATCCTCATCCACAACCCGACCCTCTGCTACTTATGTAGAATATACCTGGAACGAAACACTATTTAATAACAACTCAGGTATACCTACATTCTATGCAAATAAACATATTCTATTCAGCGGGGTAATTGCGCAACACACATAAAATTACAATTCATCGCAATGGGTTTCATTTTGACAGTACACCCACGTTCATTGCGTTATTTACGTTTTTAAACAGACGCATTTTTCAAACCTATGAAGCAATGGATTGGCAATATCCTTCACAACTCTCAGATTGTGATTGAGTGTTACGCAATTAAGGTGCTGGTTATAGGCCTCTCTTTGCTCGTGCCAATCCCCACGCTCCTGTGACAGCCAAAATGTTGCCTCAATCCATTTCATTGCGGTTTCGAAAACCGACTCAAAACCAATACTTCTATTAGCGCTCTCACCCACGGCATCCTTTTTGTAGGTCCTAAAATTGGTCAGAATATTTCGTTGATATATTCGATCTCAACTGTTTCATTTAGCTCCTACAAAAAATCGGCCACCGATTCTACCATCTGCGAACGCTTAACATTATTCTAACATCTGTCTCCACACTTCCGTAGCACATATATTTAACTCCTGCATTGTATTGATCGTGATAGGTTAGCTTTGCCTTTCCCAGGTCTTTGTTCTTTCCAATTTCGCGTTCGGTTGCCACATCTTACACTCTTATGCTTGTTTCAAGTTATTTGACGTTATATTCAAAAGATTATTGTATATGGAATTCTTTTGACACGACTATGTCCTTTGTGGAGGCATATGTGTGGTATTGATTGTGTTGTCTAGTATGTAAACTCCTTTCACTTGAATGTATACGTAGTGTCTCAGTTCTATGTAAAGATGATAGCTATATATACCTATACCCACGTTTCGCCAGATATGTTTCAGGGCCCAGGTAACAAGGGACAAACCTTTTGCCACGATTCCAGAGTCCGGGCTGTTACAGGCAATTTTCTAAAGGAAAAGCGCAATAGTCCATTTGCCAGCCCCGGGAACCCAGGATCCTACATTCAGCAGTCGCGCTTGCCAAACAACAACCAGGCAATGAAAAAAAAAATTATCACGTGCCATTTACAACTCAATATTCTCATCAACTCCAACCGCACTAGCATATTTAGCTCGTTTATAAAGTACGTTTAATAATTCTACTGGTCGTGTGAACTCGCGACCTTTCGCTGTGGTCTAGTCTAAATATAACAAGACTGATTCGCCCACGGTTTTGTACCTGTGGCAATTATTTAAGTACTGAGATATTCCGGTAACGACACTCGACAGGGCTCGATAGACGCTCCTGTCAGTAGCAAAGGTTGGCTGGATGTTTGTGGTTTGTTAATTTTAATTATACAGGGTGAAATCAAATTAGCTAGCAAAACTCCCCAAGAAAAAAAAACCCATAATTTCCAAGTACAGGGTCAACAGTCGCTGGTTGATTAATTACTTGAAAAGATGAGAATTGTTTTTTTTTTGTCGCCCTCATAAGATATCGATATCCATAACACCTGCAGAGTTTCGCTAGTTACTTTTATTTGTCCTTCTACGTATGGTAGTAGTCTCTTGTGACGTGAAGTTTTGCTTAGTTAGTAACACTGTGTGTTGACACTTACTAAATAGAGACGCCTGATACATTCTTTAGCTTTCAAGTTCCAAATTAGAAGATCACACATCAATCAATCTGCCCAGCCTTTTCCCAACTATATTGAGGTCGGCTTCCAGTCTAACTGGATGGAGCTGAATACCAGTATTTTACATGGACCGACTGCCTATCTGACCTCCACAACCCAGTTACTGGGTAATACGATACCCCCTGGTAAGACTGGTTGTCAAGACTTTCGGGCTTCTGACGACCCATAACGACAGTCAAAGGACCACGAATGACAGCCGGGACCAACGGCTTAACGTGCTATCCGAGGCACGGAGGAGTCTCGGTATGTAAAGATAGTCACCCATCCACAAACCAACCCCGGCAAGCGTAGTTTAACCTGATGGATCGACCCGTCCGGCAGTTTTTACTTAGTTATAGAATAGAATAGATTGGAAGATCACACATAACATAACAACAGATCATGCCTGAATTTCCCTGAAGGGTTAGGAGGGGATTTACCTTAGTACACCCTCATTTCGCCAGTTGGAGGACCATGTAAAACATAATAATATTTTTGGATTTTTATAAGAGGTATGTTTCGGTCTAACATTAAGGTATATGTACCTAAGTATAACATTCTAACTAAACATAATATTTCTTTCTTCATAACATATCCATGTTACATCGTAAAGTGCAGCATCTGCGTTGTTCTCCAATATCTCGATGCGACACTATTCCAAGCCGATATTCAGGGCAGCACTACAGAATTCATCCTGCGTTATAGTTCTACAGTTATAGGAACCGGATGTTGTCTATATCTCTGTTTTCTCCAATGGAAGTGTTTCAAAGAAAATCTTTTTAAATAGTTTCATTTCTTGTAACTTCATAATCTAGTTTACCAGCTTTTGTCTGGCTATTTGTATTCGAGATTAGAGAACTCCACCCTGTTTCTCATGGGCTTCATATTACAAAGTAGTTTTCGGTTTTTAGGATCATTCATCGGAAGATCTGAAGATGGCTTCATTAGCTAAACACAGTACTCGAGAGAGTATTTGCCTAATTATCTGGTTACGCATATGGAACCAGATAATTTGGCAAATACTCTTGATCTTATGATAACGAAAAGTATTGAAAACTATGATAATTTATGTATTAGTACAGCAAAGTGCTGTAATAAATCACGTTCGTGGCCAAAGAATCTTACTTCGGAACTTTTAATATGTGTAGAGCTATGCACCAATCCATTTTATGTAAGTTATAAAGGATTTACAACAAAATGGGTCACTGAAATATTCGTAGCCAAATCGACAACCTGTCAGTGTATGCCATTGCGCCATTCGGATGCAGTATTTTGCTACATTGTACTGCGTTTATGGACGGTTCAATACATAATATACTAACATTTACATAGTATCCGAAAAGGCTAAGAGGCCAATGTTCAAAGCGGATAGATCTAATCACGGTGTCTAAAAGATAAATGTACAGTTGGTGATTATAGTAATATTAGCAGTAGAACCGATGACCGGAGTAGACGTGAGGTATGACGCCTTCAGGCTAGGTGGACCGACGATCTGATGATATATAGCTGTATATGTATATATAGCTTGTCATTTCAGAGTAGGACAAGCTATATTTTCTAATTTGTCGCAAGTCGCAACGAAATCGTTTCTCAATATTAGTATATGCAAAGGGATTGCCTGCAATGTTCTCACTGCTGCGACATAGACCTCTTCTCTGTGAGAGAGACTGAGCCGTAATCCGCCACGCGGGCCCAGTGCGGGTTCGTGGGTGTCACATAATGTATTCGAATTTTAAACTACTTTTAATATTAGCTCAGCTTAGTTCCAAGTTATGACTAATGTTTCTTTGATCTGTTCAATACCATGTTGTTTACTTTATCGCTGTAAAAGACCACAGTAAGGGATTATGTCAGAACCAGCGTTCGGTTTTCAGCGTACAACTGCACAATGTTATGCTGCTGCTGCCTTATGGCCGGTCATGAAAGGCCATTCTTCAGCAGTGTAAATAAAATGATGATGACAAGTTTAATTGGTATTTTCTGGTCAAGCGTCTTAAGAGATGTAGTGCTATAGTCCGCGCGCGACTGTTAGTCACCGCCTGAAGTTTGTGAGCGGTAAGACGGGGGAGGGCGCCGTTAACAAAATTGGCAGACTGAGTTCGCTTTGCCTTTGTCTTCCGCCCCCGTCTCACCGCTCACATACTACCACTACTCTTATCAGGAAACTGTATCACTATGGCATGAAGGACAAGGCTCTTGACCTTTTGACTTCTTATCTGAATAACAGAATTCAGAGGGTCGATGTTAATGGCAAGAAATCTGCAGGATCTGCGGTCACCATGGGCGTTCCGCAGGGTTCAATTCTAGGTCCTTTCTTATTTCTAATTTACATAAATGACTTGCCTTACTACATAAGGGATAATCACAAGATCGTATTATTCGCAGATGACACTTCTCTTATTTTTTAAATCAAACGTCAGTTAGTCAACTTTGAACAAGTCAACGATGCACTCTCTAAAGTTGTGCATTGGTTTATAAACACATAGTACCTCAGGCGGTGACTAACAGTCGCGCGCGGACTATCATACCACTGACAAAGTATGCACAAAGTTGCATTACCTTTATTGATAACAAGTAACGACCTACTTGTAACAGCTTGTTTTTAAAATTACCATATTCCAAGTTTTCCTCAATAATTCTTGGATGGTGGATTGATAAACAGCTGTTTTTCTTTCGTTCGCAGAATATGCAAACTGACGTGTAAATGATTTAGATTTGTCATATCTATTTTTGCTTCGATGTATCGATCGATTGGGGAATTGAATGCGTGTGTATTAAACATGCATATTATTACAGTCATATTATAAAATACTATCTGTTCTCTGCGATTTCACCGCCTCGCTCCGCTCCTAAGGGTCTTCGCGTGATGTTAAATAGCCCATAACCTTCCTTTAGAATTGGGTTATCAAATACAAAAAGAATTTTTCAAATGCGACTGGTAGTTCCAGGGATTAACGCGTTCAAACAAATAAACCGGCCTAGTGCGTGTCGGACCACGCACAATCAAGGGTTCCGAACTTAGGATGAATTTATCGCAAGAGCAAACTTAACTTTTTAGTTGAAAAACATGTTCTCCCATACATTCCAATTGCAAATGTGAGTTTGTACGCACAATATTGAGAGATTTACCATGTTATTTTAAGACCATAGACTTCTCATAGGTTTTCCTCTAATCTAATGAGTAAGAAACCATTCTCTATTTTTTTTTAATTTTTGCTCAGTTGTTTCGGAGATAAGGGGGGACTAGTAAGTTTTTTATCTATTTTCTTAAATATCTTTAAAAATATTTATTTTGAAATTACAAAAAAAATAATGTCTCAAATATTTTTTTTTTAATTAAAAGTAATTTTAAAATAAATACTTTCCTCGCAACAAGCCCTTTCATTTGATATGTCACACGGTACAGTTTGCAAACCTTTTATTTTACATTTTCTAATTTGCTTCCTAAAAGTGACCTACATATTCAATATTCATTTATTTACGTTACATGTCAGTGTTTGGGTCACAGAAATACATCGATGTGTACCAAATTTCAACTTAATCGGCCCATTAGATTCGGAGCAAATTGGCTGTGACAGACGGACAGACAGACAGACACACGAGTGATCCAATAAGGGTACCGATTTTTACCCTTAAACAAACTCTTCAGCTTTATTACATTAGTATATTCCAGAGATAAACGTGTTCAGACAAACAAACTCTTCAGCGTTATGATTAGTGCAGATACGACGTCACGTGTCAATGTACCTTCTTTCATGGTTGGGCTTATCTCGTCCATTCCTGGTATCGTGTAGTTGTGATAAGCCATCTCTTGTAGATCCTATCAAATCCTAATCTAGAATCGTCACATTCCTGCCATATCTCTTGACTACATGGGCGTACACTGGGGGAGACAGGGAGAACAGCGGCCCCCCGCCCCCCCCTGGATGTCGTATGGCTAAGTAAAAACTACTGTTGTCTATAAAAGTTATGTTAGAGTCACGTTAACACTTACTATACAATTACAATATATCATGCATTATTTTAAAAAAACCGGCCGTTCATATTATGGTCATGCAAGATACGCGAACGCAGCAAGCAAGCACACAATATTTTTATTTTACTAGCTATAAAGCAAGATCTCCTGTCAGTGTTTCCCCTACACACACTACATTCAAATTCATTTATTTGCAAATATGTGTAAAAAGTGTGTTTCATTTAGCGTCTAGGGTAAACATGTGCCGGGGTCCAGGCTTAAAAATATTCAGATTTGCCCCTGGGCCAAAACCTGGGAACGCCCGTGCTTGTCTACCCAGTAAAATAAATCGATGTAAACAGGAATTGTCGCAGTGAAATTAAAGATGATTAAATCAATTCTCTGGCGGATTGGCGGGCATCCAGCTACGTTTGGCGCAAACCTTGCCAGAAGTGGAGTGCTGTGTTATATTGTCGTGTGTGCTGACATGAATGTGTCACAAGTAGGTTCTTGTCGATCTGAAAGATGGTACTCGGTTGTCGTGGATTTTGGTGCGTTGTGTCATGCTTTGGGGGGTTGGGGTAAGCGGAAACAAGCAAGCAAGTCGTGTGTTAAGTTGCGTCTAAACTAAGCGGACTGAGCACATGAGCAGAGCATGAATTCTCGTAGCATACCCGTGCTTAAGAGCCTCTAAAAAAAAAAACACTAAAAAGTGTAAAATAACTTTAATTTCGGAAGTTGGTGGCAAGAAACGAAGATTCAAAACCAAAGACACCGACTTCCGAAATTAAAGTTATTTGTTTGAGTTGTTTTTTTTTTAAGTTTATGATAACAGGTTCTTAAGATGCCTTATGCACGGTCAAAAAGTAGTGAAGTAATCTAAAACTTTCCTGAGTATTTACATAGAATTTCGGCAGTTTAACATAACATCACGCCTGTAATCTTCTAAAGGCTAGGCAGAGGTGTACGTATAGTACACCCACATTTCGCCAGTTATGTTTAAGTCCCATGTAATAGGGGGCGAGCCTATTGCTATCAACCGGGCACCAATCCAGTTTAGCTACGATAAATAGGCGAAAGAGACGAATTTTCAGTTTTAATCTTTGTGGACTATAGCATACATAGCCAATACAGGCTCGGCCTGACTCCCAGCCGACGATCGAGTACACGAGGTTATGTCAAAGGCGCGACTGCTATTAGTAGACAAAGGGACAGGGTGCGTCAGTGACGCGCACGGTAAACTGTTTGCCAACGCAGCAGCAAATGTTTAAACTATACTCACTTTCCCAAAATGGCTTTTATGCCCTTGACAGGCGAGGCTAGTTTTTGAAGCTAGGATAGAAAGCTAGTGTTAGTAAGCTAGCAAGCTAGTAACTCTGGCTTCGTGTCTACAGAACTAGCTTAATTTCAGGGCTAATAAGCTAGTTAGAAAGCTAGTAAGCTAGTTAGAAAGCTAGTAAGCTAGTTAGAAAGCTAGTAAGCTAGTTAGAAAGCTAGTAAGCTAGCATCTCAAGCTAGGATCGTTTTATAGGATAGGGTTCTATTTTTGATAGCTAGTACCGCCCCCCACCACCGATTTTACTATATTGGCTTGTGTACTAGCCTCGTGTGGCCGGCGAAGATACCCGGGTTCGCAACAAGTCAATCGTCATCCTGAGGATGCCTCGTTGAGAGGTGAAACACGTGTCGATTTCTTACAGTGTTCTTTATGACTTTTTAAGAACAGATAAGCGGATTAGGTACATTGTATTTTAACACTAATTATATCTACATTTCTTCCACCATTCGTTTTACAGCCAACATTCTCGACCCCTTTTAATAGGCACTCGCAGTTAGGTCAAGGGCTTTTTGTGGGAAGAACTGCTGTTGGCTACGACACGAATTGATAGGAGGTTACTCTCAATACAGTAGATTAAGCCCAGTCTCCTAAATATTTAATTACTAGCTGTTGCCCGCGACTTCGTATGCGTGTATTTTATATTTCATCTTTTTTAGGGTTCCGTACCCGAAGGGTGCCAAACGGAACGCTATTACTAAGCCTCTGCTGTCCGTCCGTCTGTCTGTCAGCGGGCATCTCATGAACTGTAATAGGTCTAATGCCGCTAAAACAACAAAATTAAATAATAAACTACTCTACGAGTATAATTAATTATTTTTTCCATAGAAGAAACTTGTTTTTATTTCGGCGGTTTTTGCTAAACATTGTACGGTTATACGGAATCCTTCGTGTGCGCGTCTTTCTCGCACTTGGCCGGTTTAAAAATAAAATAAAAATCCAGGGGGAAAAGTCGTAAGTCTAGGTCTCAGGCTACCTATTTGTAAAATTTCGTAACGATCGGTCCAGTGATTTAGGCACAAAAAGGTAACAGTAATGTTTGAGTAGATAGTATGGATGTTAAGACGCAGATATATGCCAGTGACCTTGAGTGGTTAGCTTGCGTTCTGTACTGAGCTCACGCAACGCGTCGTACGTCCAGCCAGTAATAGAACTCGCCCATCAAGGAGCGCTGTGCCAAATTAGACACATTATTAATTTATTATAGACGAAACAAAAGATATTTTAATAAAACACGTATAATTAAATATCAATAATTAAATTATCTTTAAAATGGTGAAGGTTTAAAAAAAATACGCTTGATAGATTTAGCGCTGGTCTCAGTTATTTATCCGCGTTAGACATAGCTTTACAAATTAATTTTACTATGTAATATAAACGTAATCTAAAATATTCGTACATTAAGTTATTAAAAAAATGCTCTAATTTAACATATATTTTTTCCAAATCGTTTAACACTAATCGTTTAGACGTGATATTCAGTATAAAATCAATAAAAGTCGGTTATCGTCGCCTCAATAGAAGGATATAAGATTTAAAATTCTTGAATCTTCTCATAAAACTGTCGCCGCTCTAATTGTTTGAACGACTTCTCATCATCGACCTGTTTCTGCGTAAACGAGTCATCGAAAATGGCCGCACAATACACTCATATAACAAGGAAGTGGAATGCGTGGAAAATATCTCCATTAGACTTGTTACCACGTCATGTCGTGACGTTTACTTTATTTATTTGTTTTACGTTGAGAAAGTGATTTTAATGGTTTTGGAATTTTAAGAAAAAATTGGCGAATCATCTCCTTATTCTGCTGCAATACCAATCTATTTCGGGTCACCGCAATGTCTTTTTCTTATTAGGGTTCGAAAAAAACGGAACCCTTATAGATCACACGTGTGTCTGTCTGTCTCCGTCTATCACAGCCAATTTCCTCAGAATCTAATGAACCGATTAAGTTAAAATTTGGTCCAAATGTGTATTTCTGTGACCCACACGGACATGGACGTAAATAAATGAATTTTGAATATGGGGGTCACTTTTGGGAGCTAACAAGAAAATAAAATAAAAAGATTTGCAAACTGTACCGTAAGACATATCAAGTCTTAAATAACATGGTAAATCTCTCAATATTGTGCGTAGAAACTGACATTTGCAGTTGGAATGTATGAGAGAACATGTTTTTCAACTACAATGTTTTACGTTTGTATTTGGGATAAATTTATCCCAACTACGGAACCAACACTTGGCCGGTTTTTCTTCCATATTTCTCTATTAGTCGTCATCTCGATAGTCACCTCCTTTCTATCCATATCATCTTCCACACAGTCCATCCATCGTTTCTCTGGTCTTCCCCTACTCTTATAGCCATCCACATTCATACTCAATAATTTCCTCACGACATTTTGATGATAAAATGGGAGTGCATTTTTCAATTGGATTATTTAAAGGTATTTCCTTAACTCAAACAAGACATCAAAGAGTATAGAATAGCCCTTTTCAAAGCGTAGTGTCGAAAAGCGATTTTGACACTACGCTTTGATGTGTTTACAGATTTGCTCGCCTTTTGACGATCCAACACGTGTTTTCCTTGGTACTTCTACGTCATGAGGGGCAGAAGTATTAAAAGTGGGTGAAAAACCACCTACTGTTCTATAGTCTACTAGAACACAGAACACTACTGTATTGTATCCATTTGTTTCGTCTACCTCCGTGTCTTTCCTCCTATTGTCTATAATTAAACTTGATTGTGACTGACATTCTGAAGACTTCAACATGCAAGGAATCTTTGAAGATAAAGACGGGCAAATTGCTTGAAGCAGCCATTTTTCAATTTATTGCGCTCTATTTTCCGGCCGGTGTCCTACTAACAGATACAAAGTAAGAATATGCATCATGTTCATGACATTATTTTGATATAGTAGGCTGATTTACTACATATATAAACACCTTCCCATGGGGATAGGTAAGAACTAGGGGGTAGGTCGGGCCTTATCAGAATAACAGCGCTGCGACATTTATTTTTTAAATGTTGCAGCATCATGCTGAGATAGGAGGCCTTTTGACCTCGTACAGGACTGCTTTAAATTTAACTTTGTTTTTTATTGTTTTTCCTTTTCATTTATGTTAATTGTGTTTTTAATTTAATTTGTGATTTCCTGTGCAAGTCTCAATAAATACTTTTTCTTTCTTTCTTTCTTAACTACAGAACGACACCTGCTGCGATCCTTACATACTACTTTTGCTTCGATTTCGTTCATACTTCTGCACGCGTAGCATGACCACCATAGAAACGTGTTTTGTCGACGGAAGAATAGACAGATTTATTTATTTATTTATATATAATTTATTGTACACCACAAAAATACATAACAAAAAAATACTAATCAAACACTACAAAATATACAATGGGCGGCCTTATCGCTTTCCGCGATCTCTTCCAGGCAACCTAAGAATGGACAGTGATTTACCTGGACATAAAATGGGGCTGTCGTTGGTGCAAATTATAAGTATACAATATACTAGAATAGATACATAGATAAATACATATCCTAAATAATAGATACATAAATACATACATACTAAATATATAAGCAGCGAAAAAAAATGAACACTATAGATAATTACAGTTATGAGAACAAGATCACAACGACAAGTAATGTTCCTTCACGAGCCTCTTAAACACAGGTAATGATTGCGCACGCTTTATTTCAACTGGCAATGCATTCCATAAACGAGCAGCCTGGACAGTGAAGGATTTGTCGAAGAAAGTTGTGGAATGCATAGGCATTCAAGTTCAAGTTATCTGATGACCTTAAAAATTTCGTGTGGGAGTAGCAAAGAAACTGGAAACGTCCCTTGAGGTAGAGAGGGGTGGAAGGGGAAAAAAGCACATTATACAAAAGGGAAAGAATATGAACATTCCGGCGAAGGCGAATTGGTAACCACTTGAGCTTCACACGATATTCGGAAACATGGTCATATTTGCGCAAACCGAATATGAACCTTATACAGTTCCATGTAAAAGGGGGCGAAGCCTATTGCCGTCAACCGGCCACAAATCCGGGCTACTGAGAAATTCCAGGTAGAAAAACTAAATAGCACTTTGTCTGACCCGGGAATCGAACCCGGCACCTCATGCTCAGCTGTAGCGCTTGCGACCACTAGACCAACGGGGCAGTTCATAAATAAAACTAAATAAAAAACTCCTGAGCCAAGTTAGTCAATTTTAAATGACAATGAATAAAACGATTCTCATAGGTAATTATTTTATTATTGAACATCGGCGGGTTAATTGTAACAAATTGCCAAGTGCAGGCTACCCAACAAGCAAAATAATCCTGGAATGCGATTTTATAATGCTACGTGGACTTATAAAACTCCGATGATAGTTTTGGTGGTTGCTACTGCGCTTTTAACAGCATAAATACATGCTGTTTTTACTCAAGTACGTTTAATCCTATAATTTGTACTTAAATCGGTAAATAGGATCATATTTCCTGACAAATATAGGATCAAGACTCCTATAAAAGCATGAAACAAGAGTAATTGCACTCAGGAGTAATTACTCCGGTAACTCAGACTTATATGCGCCTATAAGATAACATCTGCGGACCATTTAAATCTTAATACTCCTGTAGGAGCATGTACCAGGAAGATATACACTGAGGAGCAATTGCTCTTGTTATTTTTACTTATAACCTCATATAAGCTAATATTTTATGATCAATTTAAGTAAATTAAAGTTAAATGACTGTAAATCATTTATGTATCTGGTTTAGTTTTACATAAACTTAAAAGTAAGTGTTAAATGAATTACATAGCCACGTTTTAAAAATAATAAATCACGAAGATTATAAAAAAAAAAAAACATTTCACAAACAATCCTCTTAAGAAGCCACTTTTGCTTGTTAACGACCAGTAAAGGCGAAAACGCGCTTTATATCGTTTTGCAAATTCTATTGTAGGATTTGATTTGAATCGATTTTCATCTGGGCATTGCAGAACCCTAATCGGTAACAATGGCGAATCTTTTTCGGTTTTGAGATAACCCAATATAGAACCAATACAGTTATATTGGTACTATGTCACTCTTGGAAATGCTAAAAAGACTTATTTTAGCACTATGTCATACTTGGAAATGCTTACCAAGAAAATGGCAGCTGCCTTCATAATATTTATTTAATATTAATTAATACTAAAATGTAAATAAGCAAATTTCAAAAGGCGCTTTAATTTTTTTATCAAAACCATGATAGATTTCACAGAAAATTCACATTCCCCTACGAATAAGCTATAAGACCAACAATTTGACAACAATAAGATTTTGTTTTTCTACTAAGGTTGACATTAATACATTCTGATTCATATAGGTTCAAGATGTTAATAAATATTTTTTTACAGAGCACAACAAGCGATACACTCACTTCGACTGTTCACAATATATTATAGAAGCATTTCTAGGCGCGTATTAATCTCATTTTTGACTATAACTTACTTATATTGAGGTTTACAGGAGTAATTGCATTGACGTAACTCAATTACAGGAGCAATATAGGCGTATATGGAACTTCAGCGGTCTAATATAAATACGTTATAAGTAAAAGTAGACTTATAAAGTGGGCCCTTTTCGAGACTTATATGCAGATATAAGTCTCATATAGTCCTCGATAAATGATGGTTCTAGGATAGTTTAAAAACCACTTTTTGCTAGTTGGGTAGTCATCAACATCCGTCAGTCATGGCACAGATGGTTCACTCCGCAAAATCATTTAAATAAAAAGCGACTCTTGCTACAACACACTACAGTGCAATTCAGCTATCTAATTACGCAACACATTTTCGATTTGCAATTGAGTCAAATTGGTTTCGTTTGACTAGAATTGCTTTCAATTTACAACTTTTGAAAGCAATTCTAGGCAAACGAAACCAATTTGACTAGAATTGCTTTCAATTTACAACTTTTGAAAGCAATTCTAGTCAAACGAAACCAATTTGACTCAATTGCAAATCGAAAATGTGTTGCGTAATTAGATAGCTGGTCGCCCAGCGCTGATGACAGGGATGATGACTAAAAATTTTTTTTGGTCCGTCTTTGAGATTATAAAAAAATATTGGACATGTATTTTTTCTTTTTTTACGTAATCTAAAGATTACGGCGATACATTGAGGTAAAATGTACCATGACGTCACGAGTATGTAGATTTTATACATAAAAGTGACGTAGCGGCCCCCACTCCCCAACCTAAAATGCGTTTTATCGAAGTAATTTTATATCATTCCTATAAAGCAAAAAATACGTGTCTATTTTTTTATTTTATTATCTGACTGAAGGACTTATTAGAATTTCATTTTTTTTACCCATTCAGATTCCTAAAAAGTTGCTTTTTTCTATCGCGTAACTCTTATGTCTTCTGATTAAGTTACGCCCACTGATTTCGACAAGTCGAGCCCGCCGCGTACCTACTTGTAGCTTCATACCTAAAATGCGGAGTGACCCATCTGTATTCAACTGTGGTCGTGACTAGATCATATTGTAGATTTACTGTAGTGATTAAAACTAATCCTAGTTGAAGAGCGTAGACCGTAGAATGATTAAAATTTCGTAGATAAACTATAACCAATTTCTGGAGGAAGGTAACATCACGCTACGACCTTAGGAGCGGAGTAAAAAGAAACATGTCGGAAAGTACGCTAAGCGAAAACGATGTAAAAGCGCGGGCGGGTTATGAGATGCGACAGGGAAACAAGAAATTTAACGTGGACGAAGTCGCGGGCAGAAGCTAGTCTAAATCTAAACTAATATATACAATTGGTATTTATTATAACTAGTGGTCGCCCAGAGGTCGACATTCGACAATAATTAATTTAAATTTTAAGTTGTATAATACATACTAATTCCATGCTGCCATGTCATGACTCTAAGGTAGCCATCTTGTGTCAAACGCATCTAAGGTAGCCATTTTGTGTCAAACGCATGGTAGTGTGTGTAATGTTTTTTTTTTATTAATTTAATTTATTTCTAATGTATATTATATAAAAAATTAGCTTTCTGCACTCCTTCTCCATATAAACTTAAACTGTGCCAAATTTCATACGCCTCCATCCGCGTAATTTTCGTAAAAAGGGGTACAAAGTTATTGCTGCACGTATTAATATAATATACTTATAATAAAGAGAAAAAAAATGATTTTTTGTATGTTTGTTATGTTGGGGCCGCGTGACAAATCAATGCGTGCCGAAGTTTCGTAAATTAAGCTCACTAAAAAGTTATCGTGCTGATGCGGTGGTCACATAAGCGGCTTCATAATTTTAACGAATTATCGTGCAGTCATCCAAGATGGCTCTCCATTATTTCGACAGAGCATCTACGCAGTCCGGAAACAACAGTCAAAATGACCAACGCTAATCCGACCACGCGCTACGCTTAGTATGGAAGTACCGCCACACGGGCGATAAGTGCTCCGCAGCCCGAACTATCGCGACGATAACCGATAATGATTGGTCACATCTGCGTTTTAGTATCAAGGCGAAGCTTCGTCATGTAAGACGCAGATGCGGCCCTAGCGTTACGCTTTCACGCTAAAACGGCTGAACGAATTTGGATGAAATTCTGCACGTGGGTAGACCATGACCTAAGTTACGACATAGGATACTTTTAATCCCGATATTCCCACTGGATCTAGACTTATGCGGCTAAAACCGGCGGGCGCAGCAAGTGTGTACTTGATGAGGTTTTGAACCGCTTTATTCAAATAAAGCGGTTCAAAACCTCATCAAGTACACACTTGCTCAACAAGTACATTATTTTATTTCAAGATACAGAAAGTATAGCACAAGGCAGAACTATAATCGTATGCAAGCATGCATCCAATACGTAACCGTAGCTGCGACCATTTCACTTCCTATACACATAGCTCTTTAATTATGCATTAGTTATCTATTACTTAATTAGAGACTCCTACTCGGCGACTGGAAAATCAATAGATGTTTTGCAAAGATTGTTTGTTAAATGACTCTTTCTTTTATATTTTGGTAAATTATTCAGAAAAAAACTGGCCCAAGTGCGTGTCGGACTACGCACAGTGAAGGGTTCCGTGTTGGGATGAATTTATCCCAAGAACAAACTTAACATTGTAGTTGAAAACATGTTCTCCAATACATTCCATTGCAAGTTTTATTGAGAGATTTACCATGTTATTTTAAGACCATAAACTTCTTATAGGTTTCCTGTAATCTATGAGTAAAGAACCATTCTCTGCATACATTTCCTTAAAGATATTTAAAAATATTAATTATAAAACTATGGTTTTTTTTTTTCTTATTTGCCCCCAAAGAGATAGTGTCATTTATTTATTTACCAAATTTCAACTAAATTTGGTCCAGTAGATTCGGCGCAAATTGGCTGTGACAGACGGACAGAAAGAGAGACAGCCAGACACACGAGTGATCCTATAAGGGTTTCGTTTTTTCCTTGTGAGGTACAGAACCCTAAAAACATCACGCTTATGTGTGAGTTAATAGATCTACTTGATGTCAACATTTTTGACCTTTTCTTCTTCTATTATTAAGTCCCAGTTCTATCGGAGTGCGGTCTTCTTGTACAGCGGCGCCAGCACGCTCTGTCCTGGATTGTCACTGGAGTTAGGATCTGCGCTTTAAATTCCATTTCGATACTAAACCACCATGTAGCAGGGGTCTTCGTCTTCCCAGGCGTAGGGATATTTAAAACAGTTTCTACTGACAAACTATCATCTCTTCTCATTACGTGGCCGTCCCATCTAAGCCTGTTTTCTTTTAGTTTGTCCGATATTGGGGCCAGTCCGAAAGATTCTCTGACGTGCTCTTTGCGTATTTTGTCCAGAAATATTACCGCCCAGCGCAACATCTTCATTTCAGCTGTGTGCAATTGATCTTTTAAGGAATATTTACTAACAACTGTTTCTTGAAGTCTGTAAAGTAAGAGGCTTGTAGCTAAATAATAACAGCCGCACGGGTCGATCGATCAGGTTAAGCTACGCTTGCCGCGGTTGGTCCGTGAATGGGTGACCATCTTTACATACCAAGACCCCTCTGTGCCTCGGAAAGCACGTTAAGCCGGTGATCTCGGCTGTCATTTGTAGATCTTTGACAGTTATTATAGCTCGTCAGTAGCCTGAAAGTCTTGACAACCAGTCTTATCAAGGGATATCGTATTACCCAGTTACTGGGTTGTGGAGGTCAGATAGGCAGTCGCTTCCATGTAAAATACTGGTATTCAGCTGAATCCGGTTAGACTGGAAGCCGACCCCAATAAAGTTGGGAAAAGGCTAGGCAGATTTATTGTTGCTGATCCATGTTTTTTACTCCAGTGACAAAGTTTGTTTTTGTTTGTTCTTAATGTTTAAAACCTGCTCAAAGTGAGGCAACCTGTCTTACCAAGGGGTATACCCAGTAACTGGGTTGTGGAGGTTAGATAGGCAGTTGCCCCATGTCAAAATACTGGTACTGACTACACATAGTGCCACTAACGAAGACGCGCCCCCACTCCGCGATTACTGTACCGTAAGCTGTACTTTTGTACGGAGCGGAGCGGAGTGGGGAGCGTCTTCGTGGATGGCTCTATCTATATTCAGCTGCATCCGGCTAGACTGGAACCGGATCCCAACATAGTTGGGAAAAGGCAACGCAGATAGATTGATCATAAATCGTGGAAGGTATTTTTTTTTGTACTTACCAGAGACGTCGACATCACCTGACTAAATCAAATTAAGTAGATGACAAAGCATTTATTCAGAACAGACAATGTATTAGATTAAGAACAGTATAATGTTATATTATAAATCATACATGATTCTTACAAGCCGAGATTGATTCGACCTTGCCTGGCCGAGAACACGAACATAATTACTATTTCCTACCCGCTCTTTATGCATAATTTGAATAAAATCACGAACAATAAGATATACTGTAGAAACTGTAGAATATATACGTTATTTCTTGTTATAGTTGGCAGTAAGGCTGAGATCTATTTAAAACGTTAATGTTTCAGGGGTTTATTCTTCTTCTCTTCGTGTGGTTAGTGACTAACCTGGTGTCAGAGTTTTAAACTTGAGACTTGGCTTCACATGCCGTCGAGAAATATCTCTCAGGCAAGCCGGCTTCCTCACGATGTTTTTTTTCTTCACCATTTTTGAAGCAAGTGATAATTAAACAATACGCACATGAATCCGAAAAGTCAGAGGTGCGTGCCTTGGGTTCGAACTCGAGACCTATGACTTGGCAGTCCGACGGTCGCACCACTAGGCTATCAATGCACTACGGTTTATTCATAAACGATGATTAAAGTTAAGAGAAAGAAAGAAAGAAAAAAGAAATATATGGTTCAACTGTAGCTTATCATTACTTAACTTAAAGCAACGTTTATGAATACAGGGGTTAGAGTTTTCCTGCTGGGGTTGCGGGTTTGTCCGAAAGGGATATCGCGGCCCCGGCACACAGGCAACGGAAGGAACACGGGTGGGTTTAGTCAGTAAAAGTCTGACACACCCTGTCGCTCTGCCCAGAGCGGGAGAAGTCATTTGATGATTTCATTTCTCATCCTCAAAAAAAAAAAATACAAAAAAAAAGGGGTTACAGTTTTAGGCTAAGCGTTATTCCTGTGAAACCAGTGGTGGCCCAGAGGTAACGGGCCCGACTTACGAGTTGAAGGACGTGTGATTGAACCCAGGCAGATGCTTTACTTTGTGTAAGTAATTTCATCACCTCTGCTCTCAAATCGGTGAAGGGAAACATCGTGAGGAAACCGGCATGTCCTAGACCCAAAAATTCGAAGACATGTGACATTTACCAACCCGCGTGGTAGATTACAGCTCGCTCCCTCTGGAAGAGAGGAGGCCTGTGTTCCAACAGTGAGAATATTATAGACTGATTAACTGATTATGCATGTTATTCCTGTCATTGTCGCACAACTGTCAAACTACATATGCAAGATAGAGACAGAATCATGTCTAAGTTAAAGCACGAGCTAAGTTACGGTTATATATCTCGGCCTTAGAAGACAGCTGTAGATACAGATGTACTCAGTTCTATGAGAAGTAAAATATCTGCTACAAAATGATGAGTAGTTGAATGTAGAACGAAACTAAAGAAAACTCTTAAGCTATAAGGATTAGAAGCCATAAGAGAACATTTGAAAAAAAACTAACAATCCAATTCCGAAGTGAAACATTCTGCTCCTTCGAAAATCATTAGATATTTACCGTCAAATTGATTAACATCGCTCAAAATAAAGAAGTTGAAATCAAACTACAGAGCTGTTAGCGTTCATTCCATACAAACGTATTCCTCTGTTTTCTCCCTGGTAAATGATACCAGAGCAAATATTTTTTTAAAGATAATATAATTATATATCTACCACTGCCAAGTCCCTATGATTTTTTTTATGGCGTACATAAATTCATTTTAGAAAAAATGGACAAAGAAAGTAAACATACGAACATAGCCGTAGTAAGCACGACTACATATAAAGCTATACATTTCCAGTTTAAGCTGATCTTGCAATGTATAGGATTTCCGTACAATGAGAGGTAAGCTTATACTGGAATTCCGTGCGTACTATAGATTCAGACCCAGGGAGAAATAAGGAATAAAACGTACAAACAAGAAGGAATACATTTTGTATTTCCTCTTAGTGCTAAAATGGGAGTCGATACTGGTTAAACTCTAAACCAACAATACACATAAAATGATTGTTGAATATTGACGATTCCCAACCGCTCTTTTGACCTTGAAACCGGATTTGCAGAATATGGTTTACAAGCTGCACTGTGCTGTGGGCTGTGACCGTCAATCTATCTGTAAGTACAACAGTGCCTTTCTCTTAGTCAACTTTCACGATTTAGCGGTGGAAGTAGACCTAATAGTACTGTTAGTACGACCTATGTTTATCCTACAAATTACGAACTAAACAGAGCATAGAACGAAATTAATAATACTTCTGCAGCCTGTTTTACGTCACCGTCTAAAAAATGCAAATACTATTCGAAGTCCCCACAGTGCGCAAGCGATCATTTTTTGTCACAATCCTTTCTTCCATCCCCCTCAAATTCAATGCAAG
Source organism: Agrochola lota (assembly GCA_947364205.1). Taxonomy (NCBI): domain Eukaryota; kingdom Metazoa; phylum Arthropoda; class Insecta; order Lepidoptera; family Noctuidae; genus Agrochola; species Agrochola lota. Next base: position 7,960,860 of record OX376245.1, on the reverse strand, counting down.
CGAAAGAGATAGAACACGAATGCAACTAAGGACATTGACTGTGTGTTTTTTCACTCAGATTACGTCGGGAGTGTTAAAGACCTTATTGGCGTTACGTAAGGTTGTTAATAGGGAAGCAGTAGTCTCGGATATGCAGATGAGGTTTTTTTCTTCTAAAGGGCCTGCACTGTTCCTTACACCTGGGCGATGAGGGTGTGCGTCCATTGTTATTTTTGGCGACACTCGCTCGTTCGGGACACAATAAACAGATTGATTGTGAATGTTGGATCCGATTGCGAATAACTTTGCATTGCATACGTTTTTGCATACATTTTCATGTAGAAATTTCTAGATGAATGTATGCGCTTTCATTATGTTCCGGTTTAATTCAAAAGGAGATTATGCCGACGAAATACCATTAAGTTCTAGATATTCATTTCTGTACATCGGCTCTGCAGGCAATGGTCGTTCTCGAATGCAATATTATTCAAATTCTCTCTGATTGCCAGCCCTATGTCTATCAAATAGATTGTTAGGACTTCTCTCCCGGTTGCTGTTATTGTCTCTGAGGCTAATAACCTCTATGGTTCTTTTATTTTCTATCTCCGAGCGGAGGAAGGAAACGAGAAACCACTTTCTTTCCTACTCTCGTTTTTCATGTGATATAGGAGTCTATAGGATGCTTGTTCTGAAACAGTTGGGCTTTTGGATAGTATTTTATATCACCTCCTTTATAAACTAGCAGTTTCGTTGAAAGGAGGATTTTGATTACTTTCAATCATTATTTTTATAGTGAGTCACTCCATATCTCAGAGTTTATGTCCAATTGACAGTAGTTTTCTCTATTTAAGTACCCTTTAAGAAGAAACCGATGAGCAGCTAACATCCAAAGGCACATCAAGTTATCACGAACGTAGCAAGAACGTTTCTTCAAATAAAACTTTTATAGTTACATATATTCCATGTATAGAATTGTATAGATCATCCATCATCAAATCTATATCATGAAGACTGATCAAATATTTTTAAGCTGAGATCTATAAACGTTGCTTTGCTCGTGCTTCGACTAAGGCCCGTATTACAGTACCTCACTCAATTTAAAGCCATTTGATTCGTTGAAACTAGTTTTAAGTCATGCTTGAGTTAAGTTTTGTTATACGGGCCTTAGAACTATTCCCTTGTCTATCTTGCACTTGTAGGTGACGTTAATCATGTTAAATTTTCGAGTCCATATAAAGCCAAGATGTCTCATGTAATCCCCAAAAAAATATATATATGTACAGACAAAGACACGAATTATGAAAGTCATTCAATGACATACTTATTACAATATGAATCCACAATGTAGAACCGAAATGACATATGACCGTCTGTACATTGGACTAGAAAAAGATCGATCTTGTGTTAATGTTTTGTGGCTAAGTTGACGTCTCCCAAACGATGGAGTAAATTCGGCAAGTGTGCCAAAATGCAAATCTTTGTTTGTTGACAAAACTATTATGTTTGTCATCATATTAGCTGAATGCCGTTTACGTATTACGTCTGCCCGGAGTCTGAATTTGTGGCCTATTGTTGGCAATACTTACAAGTAACTCCAAATAAGTGTGATGTTGAAAATCACAGACACATAGTAGCTAATATAGAAAATAATTTAATAGACGAAAAGATTGACCACAGAATAGACGAACAAAGTACTCTTATGGAAACAAGAATAAATAATCTCAAGCCAAAACACGAAGTTAACGGTGATAAGAACAAGATAAATGTTACCAAAATGGACTTAAAACGCAGTTTCTAAACGTTAAGCATGGAAACTTTTCCTGCTGAGAAGGGGGAGACTTGTAAACTTGTAACTTCCAAACAAACTCACGTTTTTAAATACTTAGCTCGAAAAAAGAAATTTTTTTTTTGTTTTGACTTCTGCTGAGCTCTTACATAACTGTTTCTATTTTGGTATTAAATGTTTTTGGCTTAACTCGATGATTTTATTAAAGATCTTATAGTCTTATCCAACACAAGTTGATAAATATAAGTTCCGTTGTATACGAAAGACTGCCATCTGTATTAAGACAGACATATAATGATTTACAGGAAGATTACCAATACTGGTCAACTAAAATGGACCATGACCACCTAAAAAGACTTTAGGTGATAATCTTCATTCAGTCACAAATGATAACGTCTTCTAGAATCCTTCAATTTCAAACCCATTCAAAGGTTGGTTCAAATATTGGTGTATAGTTAGCCTAGCCTATATTAGTCTCAACTTTGGCACTGTCCTAGATGCCCATACTAAGAAGTACCATAGGTTAGGCAACAAGTAGAAAGTGACCGGCACAGTGCAATATAATTTGATTCCGTTTTCCCATGGTAACGTGCGGTCTTGTCGTTTTGACATGCGCTTGCGCAGGGCTGCCTGACCGACTTTAAATGCCAGAAAAGGTTAATTCTCTGTTTCTGGTAATTCAAAACCTGATGCTTTCTAATGCCTGGTGCCTTAATAATATCATCATTGTCTTCCGCTTATCCCAATTTATTTGGAAGGTGCTTTAGTGCCTTAATAATAGCATTATTGTTAAATCTCAGAGCCTACACGATCAAATTAAATACCACTAAAAATTGTAGTGTCTTTAAAAACTATCACTGAACTTGGTGAATAGAAAGGTCATCGGTAATTCGTTACATCATCACTTTTACTCAAATCATATTGCTAATGCTGGCTATTCATCAACTGTCTTGGTCAAAAGATTTGTTTTTAGCCTGTATTATTTTACTTCTGGACCTCCTTCCTGGAAAAGACCTCTCAATGAAATCCTAACAGTGTCTTGTCGTGATCATTTCTACAATTTCATAGTGTCACAGTAAATATACATTCTCAATTCTTATGCTAATTAGATCTAAAGGTCAAATCACCGGTTCTAGTTTATTTTAGTGTTTTGTAAACCCTAGTCGTGCCAGTGAACTGTTATTTACTGTGTGAACATGCAGATTGTGTGAGAATTGATAGGCGATTTTATTCTGAGCTACTTTCTTTTGTCCGTGTACATGTACGGAAGAATTTATAGCTAGATTGTGTTGTGCTGTTTTTGCTACATTTTCCGGTGAAGCGGTCGATTCTTTTCTTTGAATTTTTGAAGCTTGTAAATGTTTTATTGTACCACCGATGTTAATGATCCCTTTGGTGTTGCGTGTGTGTGTCGTGTGACTAGTGGTGTACACTTGTACAGGAAGTGCATTCCTATTTAGCAACCTCTATTTGTCTCACTGCGTGCCTTGTACTGTTTTACCATTTAAAGAAGGATCGCTAATATCTTTCACGTCTTCACAGTATATTGTATTGAATATTTTAGACTACTCGTACTGAGGCTAGGTTTCCATACACTATTCCCTTTAAAACAGAAAGGCAGTGTAAGAGAGTCCTTTAACCTTCTCTTTTACTTGTATGTCTGTAAACTCTTAAGCACGAATACATGTCTCAAGTAGGTACACAAATAAACTGATTACGTCGTCCACCCGGTGAATGGAGTGTAGCGACGGTCTACGGCTAGTCAATCAATAAACGTTGATGTGTCACCGCTCTGATATATAGTCCACTAGATGGCGGTACAGTACACAACACTGCTACTTTTAAAACAATTATGTCTGAGGCAAAACGGGTTCCCATGGAGGCACCCTCATAGTTAGGGTCCATGCACCAAGTAATAATGATGAAAGCTGCGTCAATCAATCTGCGGATGCACACTAAATAATAAACTGACACAACGCCCGAAATCAGTTTTTCTAAATGCAACTTAATTTGAATCTGTTAGAGATGGTTTTTCAGTGTCATCAGATTTTGAATTAGGTCATTTTGTTATCGCGTATTAGTTATGTGTATCAAGTAATAAAAAATGTACAGATGTGACCAGACCAGACTACGACTTACTCGTAGATGCGTTTTTTGTTATTTCGCGTGAATTGTCTAGGCAATTATTTTATACAGGGTGTTAAATAAAATGGGAGAATGAGTTCGATCGATTCTAGAATACATTTAGAACAAATATTATTATTTACTGTTACCAGTTGTAGAGAACCAATTTCTATTTTTATGGCTGTCTTTTGTCTAGGCGCTCGCAAATCCTCACGGCTAAGGATTCGTGTCCTTTAACACCAAATATTTTATTACTGTAGTGTTCTACAGATACATTATTTGTGATATGCGCAGTTTAATCTAGAATATAATCTTTTTATTTGGTATTCGGACAAACGGCCACACCATTTGGCAATGTGTGTTAAAAATATGAAACCTAATACTGCCATTTGCTCACTAAATCCTAAACCGAAAGCACTACACAATTACAATTTAAAACTTCCCTTTCATGTCCAGTTTTCAATACATCTGTTGTACACGCGCCCTAAAACAAGCGTGGATTAATTCTACCCTTTATTGTACCCCTAACCACCCCTAACTATATACTTAAATTAGGGGCGAAGTTGTCACCCCAGTATACTGGTCTATCCATCAAAATAATGTAGGTATATAATGGATCATATTATTCTGGCTGGACGTCCGAAAGTGTAGGCTGGGCCGCTTTATCGGGTCCCGGACAATTCGATCTCCAATGTTGAAATGCGTTCGCCATAAATACAATTGCTAGGTAGCTACAAAGGTGATCTCGTCGCGTCTATTGTTGGTATCCGTTTTATGAAAAAGGTAACGTATTTGTATACTCGTAAAGTTTAAATTCGAATAGTGGTTTTGACTGCATTAACTTCTTTAAACAATTGCCATCAAATCAATTAACAATCGAGTTAGAATGAAGTGTTTTAATTTTATTATTCACAATAATCTATCATTCTAATAAAATGGTGATGAGTTCAGATGATTTCTATTCAATGTCTTTACTGCTGTAAACTGCCTTCATAATCTCCTCAATATTTGTATCAAAATGATTATCCAACAAGAAAGCATGATAAAAAGATATAGCGTCATCCTAGACAAAGAGTTCTTTGCACCTTTCCTCGCACACATACAAACACAAACAGGAAAACATACAAAACACTTAAAACGTCCACTTCAAGGGTCAGTAATATAAGAAGCATTATAGTTCTACTTAAACGAACATCACTTTTCCTTGAACCGATCAAAACTCGACTCGGGGACACTAAAAGCTATACAGAATCATCCCAGGCAGGGCGTTACCCGAGTATTAATCTGCACACAAGTAAACATTACATCTCAAACCGAGTCGCCAAGAAGAAAGTATCTACACCTGTCCTTTTCGCACTTTCGTTGCTGACCGGTGTGCGAGAGGGACGGCAATCGAAGGGTCGGAATCAATACCATATGACAGGGGCCGGTGTTTTATTTTGTTGGAGACATCTTTGCGTGTGTAGCTATAGTGTTTTGCTTGTGTGAGTGGCTGGACCGCACTGTATCTAGGTAGGTGCCTAATGCTGGCTTTTCACATGTTAATTCTACGTTTTGGGATAGCGCTGGCGGTGGATACGGAGTAAGGGTTTTAGCAGCTCCCACTTTAGCATTAAGTTGAAATGTAAGTATGTACAGTTAACAGTATAGGGTTTAAGTTAAACGAATTTCACGAGGCATTGTTCAAGTTAAGTAGACTGTTGACTGAAGTAATATTAAAAGGGTCAGTCAGTTTTACTGATCCCGTCAGAGTAAAGATACGCATTCTTTTCTATGTTGATGACTTTATTGTTTTCGTTTATTCGACGTTACTTATAAACACTACGCACTGTTCTTTGTTTTTACCCATCCCATCTTTAGTCCAGTTTTGTGTTACGGAATTTTGTTTCCAATTTTCTTATGTTTGAACAGTTACGATGCGCACAAAATGGATACTAACCCTTTGAGGCTTATATAATACTTTTATACTAAGTATTAGACCAATTTTGACTAATCAAAATATGACAATTATATTGAATTAAAACGTCATTAAATCCCAATTTTGTCTTGCGAAATAAACTTCCCTCAAGAAAAACGAACCTCCAAAAAAGGTTTAAAACAACGCCAAGGCAATCACCCTTTACCTTGAGCCTAAAAAGCAGTTATACGAAAACCATAAATCACTTATACAACATTATCATTGCTACAACAAAAAATTAAGCAAAAAAAACAATACAACAAGGAACATGCAAATTATAAATTCAGCTGCAAATAAAATGGTATATTATTACGAATCACAGCATTTGGTATAATTTGGCACCACTGGAATATAGGGGTAGCTCGTAGCTCCCCTCGCATGAAGTGATTTTATGGCCAACGTTTATGAACAACGCTTTTGTCCAGTTACGGTTAGATTTGGTGTCAACAATATCGGTAAAATTAAGACTGTTACTGATCTATTTTAACTTTGATTTGAAAATAATAAATCAAAAAATATTTTGCACCACTTGTCTAAAAATTTCGAAGAAATCTCTCAGAATTCGGAGAAATTTCGGAATCAGAATTTAACGTACTTTCATTTGAGGTTTGTTTTATTACAATAAATGCCATACCTGGCGCGCCTAAGCCGAATTTCAGAAAAAAAAAACTTAGCTACCGAAGATGTATTTATAAAGAAGTCTGATAATCAATTTCTCTAAAATTTTAATAGTTACAAGGATGGCTTAAGGTGAATCTTGCTGGATCATCCGATCAATGTCAGTGCTGCCATAAACCTTATATTTCAATCTTTGTACTTATTTGTAGGTATAACTTATATTTTGGTGTGTAGGTATAACTAGTGCACCGTACCTGCCTATTTCCCTAAGGTGGGAATATTCCCGGAAGCAACATTGCATGTAAATGTTAGCCTGTTATTATGTAGGACACATATCCGCGGACAATAGGGCTTTACGAGGATTGTATCCCCGGGAAATGAATAGATCAATTTAATACTTTTGTAGAAACACCAAGCGACGGATATGTCAGAATAAGAGGAGACTTTCTGGACGCATTCGATTTGTCTACTAGAATTAAAAAAACAAGACTAATCATTAGCCTAGACGAGACGTTCCCAACTATGTTTTAATCAGTTTTAAGTATAAATACACTGAATGAGTTTTAATATTTATAGACCATAAATAATTGGTAGACAGAAGGGTGGACAGGGTGCGATACTTGGCGCTTTGTTCTTTCAAAAGTTGCATGTTTTTTACTTTTAAACCAATCGTTTCACCTTGATCAAGGAATACAGATAACAATAAAGCTTTTTAGTCTTTGCCTAACATCCGCGCAAGTCATAAAACCCAAGTGAACGAAGACTTACTTTGTACTGGAAAGCCGATAGTCATAAACCGACGCTGCTCAGTAAGGTTTTAACGACTGTGCACTTCTAGCACCGCAATAATTTGACGACGTATGGTTTATCTGAACCGAACGAAGGGCTTGAGATTGATCTCTGTACATTTCTTTGGAAGATTGTTAAAGAGTAGATACTAAAGTTAAATATATGGGGATTTCATGGGCGTTCCTATTTTTCCACCATACAAGATCGTCCTTGATAGAGCCATAAATTAGAATACATACTTGTACGAATTTAACTACCTAATAACTTTTCGGTGGACTTCCGTATGTATAAAACTAAATCGCTTTTCGTGTCTCACTCACTACATATGCACTTAGTTCTTCTTAACTCCAGAATGGATTTTGATGTGGTTTGTATCATTACTTAGGGGATTTATTCCCGAAGGTTTATGTGAATAGAAATCTTGATGTTTTGAGATGTTGCCACATAAGAACATTGCACCCATGTGAAGCAGGCGGGGCGCTAGTGTAGTAGTACTTGTTTCTATATTATGTTGAGCAATCCGCTATAAGGCCTTTAAGCTATTGGTTTTTTGTAAAACCAATAGCTACCATGTTTTGTTACACAGTCGATTCTGTGGTTTCTGGCCTATTGACACAGAATGTTCATTTGATGGGAAAACAATTGGTAAGCGATCAAAAAAAAAATATAATGGTACTTAGTACTTATCGTGTATTTGCTAAAGTGCGTTTGAGTTCTTTTAAGATTGCAAGTCATCTTTTAAAATAAGAGTTTTAAAAATGATGTTCAACGAATTATAATAATGATTATAATTAATGAAGATGAACTAAATGGTACCATAAATAACTCTACAACGTTCTTATTTGTACTTTGTTTATGGTGTACAATAAATAGTTTTTTGTTTACAGATCATTACCATGGTGCAATGATTGTGTTAAGTCCGAAGTGTTATTAATCAGAAATATTTGGTGAGAAGAGTTCTGTCCAACCAACGACATTGCTTCATCCAATGAATAAATATCAGTCATTTAGCATGTAGCTTACCATTCTAAAGATATGGATACAGGATACTCTATTGTTATTGCTCCATAAAGACTTCTTCAATCTCAGACTAGCCTCACCTACTGAGTTGCTGACCGTGTAGTCCCTTAATTACACTTGACACGAGTGGATCGATACAGACAGATCCCGGGACCTCAGAAACGGTAGTAGTTTAAAGTCCACTCGGTTATTCGATACATGTTCAAAATGATCTCTCGAATAGATTGTACAGGTACTTTCTATTCTAAGGAATCATCAAAAGAATGGAAATTATCATAAGGCAGATTTGTGATTTCTATATATTGAGTATTAGTTGATCCTTCTTAATACTTCTGATATAATCGCTTTGTAACCTCTTAAGGAACGCATTAATCTGACTGGCCTGTTTTGAGAGCAAAACCAACGTTTTAAAACAATCCCACTCAACCTAACCATTTAAACATAAAATTGACGTGTTGTACTTCCAACGAAATCCTAGAGTCAGCTAGAAAGGGACAGAGTTATCCCACGGTGTAGGAGAGAGGGAGAGGGTAAACAAAGGGGAGGAAAACCCCAATAAGGGTGGTTGGCATTGTGAACGATAATTTCGCTGAATAGTAGCGAAGGTAATTTTATTAGGGTGATTCTGTGTGCGTTTAATTTTTGTATATGATGTCGGAGTCGGACCTGTGTTTTTGTCGTGAATTATTGTTTCAATTTTGTGTTATTTCAGGGTTAGGTATATTTTTGTATCAACTTCAGTATTTGAGGATTATTCAATTGAATTTTATTATCATTTCAGCTTGCTTGCTAAGCTGATGTGAGGTTGTCTTTAAAAGATCGTGTTTATCGATAAGATCGCGCATTGTGTCAATTTATGTCACCCTATTTAAAATTTCGTGTTTTATATCTGTATCGTTTGCTTTGAGGAGCTCGTGGCTAAGTAACAACAGCCGCACTGGTCGATCCATCAGGTTAAGCAACGCTTGCCGGAGTTGGTCAGTCGATGGGTGACCATCTTTATATACCGAGAATCCTCCGTGCCTCGGAAAGCACGTTAAGCTGTTGGTCCCGGCTGTCATTCATGGATCTTTGACAGGCGTTACGAGTCGTCAGAAGCCCGAAAGTCTGACACCAGTCTTACCAAGGGTTATTGGGTTGTGGAGGTCAGATAGGCAGTCGCTAAATGTAAAATACTGGTATTCAGCTGCATCCGGTTAGACTGGAAGCCGACCCCAACATAGTTGGGAAAAGGCAGGGCAGATTGATTGATATCTGTATCGTTTGCATAATAAACATTATTTATTATATTCTAATGTAAATTCGGCTACATACCTACCTAAATACATTTCTTTGACTTCACCCAATTCAAATAACTAAGTACATGCCAGCACTATACTATAAATAATAGTGATTTATTCGCCATATTGACACATTCTTGCCCCAGTTACAATGAGAGCATTATTCGAACAATCACTCACTAAAAACAAAGCTTTGAACTTGTACAATAATAGAGCTATTTCGAGAATAGGGTTTTCATGAAAATTAACGCCACCAGTTGGCACCACTTTGACAGGAGATCTTCCATTTCGTTATTGAATAAAAACTATATGATGACGTTCGTCATTCTTTTCATTCATTAGTTCATCATTTAGTCACGACTAAAGAAAATATAGGCGCTTTGACAGTTTTGACATGTGTCCGGACCTGACGTCTCTGTGCTGCCACCTAGTGAACGTCATTTCAGACAACCTTCATCACATACTTTACTATCAGGTTTAGGTAAGGTTACACTAGATTAGGCTTTACGTCAATTACTTTACGTGCCATACTACTATTCAAACAAGTCTTCAAACCGACCCTCTCCAGGTCATCAGTCCATCGGGCTGATCATAGACTCTACTTCAACTGTCACTGGTCATTTGGCAGACTTGGTCCATATCGCCAGTGATTTCGTTTACAGCACAGCTTCTACTCGCTAACGTTTTATGATCTATCATTGGCAACTCTATATTTGTAACCTAGCTTTTAAGTACACTAACAAAAATGTAATTCTATTCAAATTGACATGCAATAAAATTGGGAGCCAAAATATTCTTTCTGTGCCCATGGCTTTAATTCTTCTTTATTTTTCTATCCAATGGTTCCTTTCAAATAATATGCCGTACTAATCCATGATGATAAAATCCGATAATGATTTTTCAGGATTACTGTAGGTACTTTACAAATAGGAAGTTTTGCTAATAGGTTGCTAGTAGGACATTTTGCTAAGGGCCTGTTACACTTCCTACGATTAAGTTCCTATTAACTTATTTCGCAGACAATTTCATACAAATTATGTTCCATTTTTTTATTTATCCGGTAAGCAGTGGCTATTCGGACATCGTGAAATAGGCCCTAAGTGTCGTATTCGTATTCATTATAGATCGTTTTGCTATTAGGACCATTTGCTTTTAGGATGTGTTGATACGGAGGGATATATTAAGCCACTTATGATATCTCAATTTGTGTTTAACCTGTGTATCTAGCTGCTTATGTAATACGACTATGTACCTGGATACTAAACAATATTCTATTTATATTTATATCATCGTTCGTGCGTGACTTTGGGTACATTTTTGTGACTCCTCCACAAAAACTTTGATGATTTTTCTTTTATAATTCTTACTGATCTATGTAGAAAATTACTAATTTATGATTTTCTTTTGTTTCAGATCAAAAAAATTGGATGCCCCACAATGTGCTAAGTGACAAAGTGAGTGTGCTAGTGTAGTGTAGTGCAGTGACATGTCTTAGTGATCAACATGAGTGGTGGAGTGACGACGCAGGCGGGGCCTCGGCTCTGAATGATAGCTGCCGCTAAAGGTGAGGAAATCTGACTTTGATATTGTTATGCATAAAGGCTTTGCGCTAGCCTAATACCGTGCTATATAGCGCCGAAATGTGTTGCACTATGTCGTACGTTAATGTCAAACAGAGCGCCGGCTCTAACAACGTGGCGACACCAGCGTTGCGTGCTGCACTGTTTTTAGCACTCTAACGCGCGCTAAGGACGCGTTCTATTTGGCGAAGCCTTACGGTTTCTGGTCCTGTGTCACAGTTTTCAGACAGGCGCTTTGTACCAAATATGCAATTTCAGATACTAAATTAACAGGACCTTATTCAGAGGTAGTAAAATACTTTTTACAAAAAAAAAAACAACCGGCTTCCAAAAAAAAAAAACACATTTTTTTGTTGTAAAAAGTTTATATTTTTCACTTTTTAGTTGTGTTTGTGTGTGTTTCACGTCTACCGCACACAAATTCGAATACCACCCTTCCTGCTATGTAAATAACAGTGACAGAAGTTATCATCATATCATCCACATATACTAAGTGGGAAAAATATGTATTATTGAAGCTTACTCAAAAACTATCCAAGCAAAGTTTATAAAATGTATATGGGACCAACTTGGGAGCATACCCTTTCATACAAAAAAATAATTTTCAAAATCGGTCCACAATTGATGGAGAAATCGGTGACCATACATAAAAAAAAACATACATACACGACGAACATAACCTACTCCTTTTTGGAAGTCGGTAACAAACTGGCTATTTGTCTCCTAAATTGTGGATACAATTCTTTTATATTCACAATTTATCAGGTAACATACTTATTAATAATACCAGCCTGTTACTGCCCCACTACAGGGCAAAGGCGCCTCTTCTCATACAGAGAAGGCACGAGCATTGATCACCACGCTTGCTCAAGAAGGGTTGCTAACGATTTCTTACTTAATTTATTTCATACTGGCTGAAACCGCTTATTTCTTCTGCGGCGCGTTAAAAATAATTGTAGAAATATCGTTTGAAATTTGAAAGATTTGCATAAAGCGTTCGGCCAAGTGCAAGCAATAAGTTGACAATTTTTTATCTTTTATCGCAATCGGATTAACGGTATGGCAGCGCATAAAATACCAACAAACAAAGTACATTGATTTGTATATATAAGAGAAGAAAGAAAAATCCTTTAATTATGGAAGAACAAACTTAGAAATCATTTAACATGTCCTAACCACCAATTAACAAGTGTAGACAGGTTAATTACAACTTATTTGTAATTTTAAAATAACATGGATCTAAGAAACGTTTCCTACCGGTGGTTTAAAGGCTCTAAAATGACTCATTTCCCTTATTCAACACTACGTATTGTACAGACAACCTCACGTCCATGGTATCAATCTGACTTTGACAGCGCGTTGATTTTTCGTATCATTAAGAGCGTGCATTCCGACAGGGCGCAACGTCGCAAATAGCTGTCAAACATTTACCTGTTGATGAATTTGGCAATATTTCTTTAAGGAAATATGAAATATCGCCCTATAGTGAAGAAAAATATTGATTATGAAATGCAATAATTAATATCGTAACAGATTTTTTTTTTATATAAAAAAAAAATGTGGATATTTTCCAAATGCCCTTTTTACACCTAAAACGTTTACAACATCAAATTCAGTCTTATAATTGCAATTCATTATTAATATTTTAGATCAATAAAGAGCGATATTTCCATACATTAATATTGACAAATTAATAAAAACAGGTAAATATTTGACAGGTTTTTGCGACGTTGCCAACTTTTAAAACGCACGCTCTTAAGGCTGGTTTTCGTAGTTCAAGTTTTACTTTTTCGTGCGTTTGGCTGTACTAAGGATGCAACCAGCAGTTTTTTTTGTATTCCTAGAACATTGAGGATATGACGGCATATTCTAAATGGCAATGAGTTCGTTGCCTTTGTTTTATAGCTGCTCATTTACTTATCCTGTCACGGTCTTATTTATTTTTATTTACATAATTGTTCTTCAATATTGTTCTGCTAACTGAACAGACAGCTGTGCTGCTGGGGAGTTTGTTGCGCCACTTCTTCTTACCAGCTACTGCACTAGGAAGTGGTGAAGGGTGGGCGTTTTGGGGGACTGTCTTATGTAATTGACGTTCGAAAAGTGCTGATTCTCAGCCTAGTTTGAATAAATGACTTTTGAATTTGAATTTTGAATAACAAGGTTTTTCTATGCCATGGTTAAATAAACCATAAAAACGATAGACATTTTTTTTTTTTTAAAGAACTTAATTACAATCAATCAGCCTAGCCTTTTCCCAACTGTGTTGGGGTCGGCTTCCAGTATAACAGGATGCAGCTGAATAACAGTATTTAACATGAAAAAAGAACGTAATTACTTAATTACCATGATTAAAAATATTTAAAATACAGTTCTTTATACATAAGTGACAACTTAGTCCGGTACTAAGCTGTCAGATAAGTAAGAACTTTAACATAGTTAGAACTAAAAAATGGCTTAATGTTTTAATTAAACCTGGGACTCAAGAAACACCTCGTTGGTCAGTGGGTCGTCTTAGGAGCGGCGTTTTTAAAAGGTATGACTCCTATCCCGCAGCAGCGGGCAGCACGCGGCAACACTGCAGCGTGAAAAAAAAAAGAAAAAGGAAAGAAAAATTGTTTATGCTACACCAAGTAAACGCAAATTACAAAAAAAAAATACATATAATACCCCTTTACGAATTAGCCAAAAGCCTTGTATTCAATATTCAAAACAGAAAAGTATGACCAATTTTGTATATTACGTGCAGCAGGGATCGGAATTAGTGGCCACCGACAGCGGCAGGCAGCAGTGCTGCATGCAGCGGGATTCGGAATAGTCTTGGTAAGAGTCTTTGTTGCCGACTTCCCCTAGGATTTGCCGTTTGTTGGCTTCTCCCAAATTGGAAATGATGGTAATGGAAACTTCTAGATGCAGGTGGCACAAGAGTCAGTGAATGTTTTTTCAGATATCGATGGCTAAGACTTTTCTTGATACTTATCTATAAAAATACTTTTCAGACTTACTGCTGGGGAGTTTGTTGCGCCACTTCTTCTTCCCAGCTAAAGCACTAGGAAGTGGTGAAGGGTGGGCGTTTTGGGGGACTGTCTTATGTAATTTTGACATTCGAAAAGTGCTGATTCTCAGCCTAGTTTGAATAAATGACTTTTGAATTGAATTGAATTGAACTATTTGATATTCAAAATACCATATTCGACGTTTCTTATCCTTATGTAAACCTAAACACGTAACATAATGTAAATACATACACGTAATTTTACACACGTCTTATCAAAATATTGATTTAACAACAACTTCGTGTGTTACTAAGTTGCCATAAATCCGAAAAACAAGCAATACCACAGTGTAATTACTTTCAGTGGTTCACCTTCAGCCTGACGCAGGTCCTCACCGGACACGGCTGTTTCGGGAGGTTCTTGTTCCGCATAAGGCGGGTGTCACCACTGTGTGGATCGCCCGGAGGACTTGGTGGAGCATACGGTGGAGGTCTGCCCGGCTTTGGCGGAGCACCGCGTGTCTTGTCCTCACGGAGGCGATCGGCGGCGGCGATCTCTCGCGGCCGGCCCTGGTTCAGGCCATGGTCCGAGTGCATGGGAGGCCGTCACTTCCTTCTGCGAAGCAGTAATGCTCGCGAAGGAGGAGGCGGAGCGCGCGAGGGAGAGGCAAGATTCGCGCCCTCGCGCCCCTAGTCGCCGCAGGAGACGCCCCGGGCGTCGGGAGTCGCGAGCCGACTTCCGGCCACCGTAGGCGCGGGCTTGCGGACGGTGAGCAATGGGTAGCTCGCCGTCCGATTAGGACCAGGCCCGGGTCGACAGCGCGTTGTGTTCCACGCGCATGAGATGTCAGCACCAACTGACGGGGTACGTAAGGGCCAATGCCTGCCAGGGTTGCGAGTTTGTCCGAAAGGGATATCGCGGCCCCGGCACACAGGCAACGGAAGGAACACGGGTGGGTTTTAGTCAGTAAAAGTCTGACACGCCCTCCCGCTCCACCCAGAGCGGGAGAAGTTATTTGATAATTTCCCACCCTCAAAAAAAAAAAAGGACGTAATAAAAAAAATGTTTTAACATTCCTTAATACCTTTGTATATTAAACATGAAGAACCTGAAGTCTAAAAATCAGTCTTACAAAGGGGTATCGTGTGAGAAGATCAGATAGGCAGTCGCTCCAGGTAAAATACTGGTATGAAACTGCATCTGGTAAGACTGGAAGCCGATCCAAATGTAGTTGAAAAAGATAGGCAGATGATGATAATAGCAACTGTTAGTTAAAGGCTTTTCCTCATCCAAGATTGTAAAGAGAGACACTAATGCGCAAATTACCTTTATCTGCTAATAGGCACTTCCTCCTGTCAGTCCTGTTGGGCAACCATGTAAAATACTAGTATTCAGTTGCATCCGGTAAGACTGGAAGCCAACCCCAACATAGTTGGGAAAAGGCAAGGCAGATAGATGATAATTATACCTGAAGCTCAACTCAACAGCACGATTGTTCTGCGAAAACGCCCCCATTGAACTACTGTAAGTTACACTGTGGCAAAACTCAACGGATGTTGCTCAGTTCCGTTCTTACTCTGAGCATGAAGTGACTATTACGTATTCTAGTACTTCGCGGCTCTCAGGAAGTCGGTACAATTAGTACTGGTTTTGCCCATGTTTACGTCTGGTATGGACTGGTACAAACATCGAGTTCCGGATTATAATCCCCTTTTTACCCGACTATCAAAGCCAAAAGAAGGGGTTATGATTTTAGCTATCTTTGTATGTATGTTTGTATTAACGTGTGTTCCGCCGTAGCGCCTAAACTACTGAACCAATTTTGATGAATGAGGTATCAGTCGATTCGTAATAATGCTCCGGGTGACATAGGCTATATTTAAATTTAAAATGGGGGACTTCACACGTAAATTACTGACCTCGAAAAAACGAAAAAAAATAATTACATCAACTTTACCTTGACCATATAAATTTTCTTGTTTCGTTATTTTTCCGTAGTTGGGTTAAAGTTTTTAAACCGTTTTGTTTTCTACGACATTTTTCGGTACCAGCCCGGAGTCTGGATTTGTGCCCGGTTGATGGTAATAAGCTCGCCAAAAGTGGGTCGAGCTAAAAGGTACACCTCTGCCCTTACTATTCTGAAAATACAGGCGTGATGTTCTGTTATTTCTGACTTTCTGAGATAACAAAAATGGTGCAACACTTTCATTTTTCATTCAAAGTGCAGTCATAGTAGTAGCCACTCTGTTCCAAAAGTATTTCATGAATGTGTACACGAATGTTCAACTTAAATTCTTACGATTCCAGTTAGAGTGGGTAAATTAATAAATCCAAATCATTATGTAGATCTTTCGTCCTTATGCGACCTTTGTTTTTCAAATGAACTTCATTTTTATGACAGCCAAAGTTCATTGCAGGTCATCCAAAAATACATTTCAGAATAAGTCAAGAAGTCGGTTTTTCTTTTCCTTTTTATTACTCCGAGAGGCCATGTGAGGGTTAACATGGTTATTTTATTAGTTGTGTACTGTATGTGACTCCCACGTTTGATGGCGCTACCAAAACTGAATGATGTTAATGACATTCGTGGGTCAATTAGCAATACGTCACAATCACAGTATAGGCTGAGGTCGATACTGTCTCACATAAATATAAACAGAGTTTGGTGTTGACTTTATTACTTTACTGTGTACTCAACGCAGCCTATCGCACAGTCCACTGCTGGACACAGGCCTCTCCCAAGCTACGCCACAACACCCTGTCCTCCGCCTTCCGCATCCGGTCTGCCGACCCACCATTTAAAGCTCCCACACTACGCTTGCCAATACGCGGTCTTCACTCCAGGACTCGTCTGCCACCGGCCATCAGTCCTTCGACAAACATGGCCAGCCCACTGTCACTTCAGCTTGCTTACTCTGCAAGCTATGTCGGTAACTCCAGTCCTTTTCCGGATAACTTCATTTCTGATTTTATCCTTTAAAGATGATTTTTTTATTAATACATTTTTAATTTATGAATTTTTCGCCAGGCTGACTGTCAGTGTCCACGTTTCGGCACCGTATGTCATAAAGAGCCGGACGCACTGTTCATATAGCCCGATGCAAACTTATGACGATTCGGAACATGAGGCGAGTCGCTGCGCAGTAACGAATGCATGTGTCAGCGGGGGTGAGGGGTGCGGTACTGCGCAGCGAGTGGCTAACTTCCGAGCCGCCATTAAACTTGAATCAAACTATACTATATAAGATATTTGCATTTATAAACTGTGGAATGGCTAGACAGGGAATGAAAAAGTTTTAAGTATGAATATAGGAAGACCAAGGGGTATCGTGTTACCCAGTAACTGGATTGCGGAGGTCAGATAGGCAGTGGCTCCATGTAAAATACTGGTATAACTAAAATAAATAATGATAAAGCTAAGAGGCTGATAAGGAACTAACTAGCTGCACCCGCGATTTGACTCGCATCCTAGGATCCGATTATTCTATTCGGTAAATGAAATGAAATGACATTTATTTGCAAGAATTGTAGTAGGTAAGTACATTACAGTTGATCAAGTTTTGTGTATAACAAATCGCTTAAATTCATACAGCATATCATAATGATTATAATAGAAAAATATCCGTGTGAATCTCTAAAGTTTAGATACTCATTGACAGAATATATAATGATTTGTCTGCCATTGAATAAAGCCGTTTTAAAACGTTTGATTGGCAAAACATGGTGGACACGAACATCAAATAACACAACATTTGGTGGGTGCATGTAAATTAGTAAAGCGAACACGGAGACCATGCGAACCCAGTTCGACTTGTGTTCGCGCTCAAGCTCTCTTTAGTAGCCATGGATTCGAAATAGGATCGCGATTGTGACAACTCTCATCGTCAAGAGACAGTCCTCTGCAATCTCAAGAAACTCCTCCAAAATACCTGTCACCACTCAAAAACCAGGTTATGTCCATAAAAAATAAAAGACTATCGCATTCAATGTTGCCTGTAATGATTATTATCTTTTAATTGCTTGTCAACGAAACCCTACTACCACACAAATTATTTCAAACCCTAACACTCAAGTATAAAGGTTTGTTTTTCTTTGTAGAGGTAAACTTAAAACACTTGTTCGATAGTGATTTCTTTTCTATTTTTCTACGTAAATGTTGGCACGATAATAGCTATGTAATATTCAATGCAGGGTATTGATTTTATGCCGTTATGTTGTGTTGAGGACGTGTGTTTTGCCTTTTACTGTTGCGAGTGTGACGTGACATTTGTCTTTACGTACCGTCCGTCAGCAATTTAAATAAACTAACATCCCACGGTTTTAAAGGAGATTAATAAATGAGAGCAGTGGCGGCCTAATGGAACCCAGCCATGCAGGGACTTTATGTATTTAATTTTATTTACCACTGTTCTCAAAACGATGAAGAAAAACATCTTGAGGAAACCAGGATGTCCTGGTTTTACTATACGTGTCTCTGCTTCGTAAAGCGTCTTTGTACACCTGTAACATAGGTATTTATGTAAGTAGTTCACTGAACCAAAGAGGCAGTTCACCAACCAACCAGCGGGATAATAGGGATGAGGTCCTTCTTTTACATTATAAAAAAATATTGGACACGTATTTTTTCTTTTTTTACGTAATCTAAAGATTACGGCGATACATTGAGGTAAAATGTGCCATGACGTCACGAGTATGTAGATTGTATACGTACTAGTGACGTAACGACCCCCACTCCCCAACTTAAAATGCGTTTTATCTAAGTAATTTTGTATTAATAAAGCAAAAAAATACGTGTTTAATATTTTTTTATTATCTGACTGATGGACTAATTACAATTTCATTTTTTTTACCCAGGTATCATCCCTATAGATAATATAACACACTAACATTAGCAATCGCCTTTTTGACAGTTCAACAACATTCATTGCGGTTGGTGGTAGGTTGTCTGTAAAAGATCACTTTTAGCGATATTGCTTTGATTTTTAGCGCCCATTGTGTCACCCTATGTAAAATGTCTACATTTATATCTGTATTTTTTATGGTGTAAATTATAAAGAATATTCTATTCTATTATATATTTGAATACTATTATATTATATATATAGAATCTTTTTTATTTGTTCTTCTAACTGAATAGACGGCTGTGCTGCTTGGGAGTTTGTTGCGCCACTTTTTCTTCCCAGCTATTGCACTAGGAAGTGGTGAAGGGTGGGCGTTTTGGGGGACTGTCTTATGTAATTGACGTTCGAAAAGTGCTGATTCTCAGCCTAGTTTGAATAAATGACTTTTGAATTTTGTTCTATTGCGTTATTTATGTTGTTGAGTAGACAAATTCTTCGATTGCGATTGAGTGTGTTAAGCAAATTGGGTACTGTAAAGGCTTGTGCAGATTAGCGCGACTTGTTGCGCGACGCGACACGAACAATACAATTTCTAAGAAAACTTCACAGTATAACAATAAGCGGTGTCGCGCTGGTCTGCACAAGCCTTAATCCTACTCTCGTCTGGGTTTGAAAACTACAATACAAAGCACAAACAGGTGAAAAACTAGACTTATCAAGCAAACACGGCGAATCCTAAACCCTAACACTCCTTACCTGAGGTGGCACAAAATCGATAACCGCATCGAATATGAATATTACATAGATGTACTTACAGTACATATTTGAACGGCGATTGCTTTAGTAATACCAGTCTGGCTTTGATATTTCGACGCTTTTAAATTGCTGAACGGATTTGGATAGAAGTGACAAAAATAGACCATGTGACAGATTAACTGCTACCAAAATCACATAGGGGCTGACTGTCAAACTGTTCAAGCATTTAAGAGCGTTTAACCTAAAAGTTGGCAACGTCGCAAATACCTGCCAAAAACTTACCTATTTTGATTAATTTGGCAATATTACTGTATGGAAATAAGAAATGTAGCTAGCTAGCGTACTAGAATATTAATATTGAATTGCAATTATAACATTGAATTTGATGTTGTACCCGTTTTAGCTGTAATACTACGGAACCCTAAAAAAGGCATTTGGAAAGTTTCTTCTTGTTTTTTTTTTACATATAAAACTAAATATTCGGTGTTACGATATTAATCATTGCATTTCGTAAACAATATTCTAGTTCGCTAGTTAGCCACATTTCTTATTTCCATACAGTAATATGTATTGCCAAATAAATCAAAACAGCGTTCATACAAACATATTTGACATCTATTTGCGACTTTGCCCACTTTCAGAATAAACGCTCTTTTAAGAAGAGTGAAAGAAAACTATCTTTCCATTTCGTCATAGTTACACAGTTATTTTAAATTACATTATACATAATTATATATATTGTAGTGACATTTATTTTAGAAGTATGTATGTTATGTAATAAATGTTCTCATATTGTACCTATTTAAATTAAGTAGTGTTTTTTTTTTCCTTTCATTTATGTATTTTTTTTCTCTTCTACTGCTACACACATGCTATCAATATCAGGCTCTATTTCTATGGTAGGGTATCATAAGGGACCCCACTTTTGATATTAGGACGTTTTAGGGTTTGAGACACCTGGATACCATACCAACACAAGTACTGGGTACTATTTAACGTCACGCGTCTGTCTTCGTCTTTTCGAGTCGATGGTACTCTTCTTCGTTGTAGTTTTGTATTATTTTTTATATTTTATGGGCCCAGTAGGTGGCCACGTTGATTGTGGCATCAGTGGCATTCTTCAGGTCATCCGAGGTACAGGTGAACGGGCACTTCGGACACTCCACGCGTTCTTGTATTGTATTATTTAATATTTTAACCTCAACGGGAAAAACTCTTGGCCTGCATCTCACCAGATCAAGCCGAAGGTGGAAGCGAGCTTCACCAAGAATTCTCAACCACAGAGGAACTGGCTATCTTACCTCTAACTGCCGAAAAACAACAATGCTGTTTTTTCCGCGTTAGGCATAACTTTACAAATTAATTACACTATGTAATATAAACATAATCGGAAATATTCACAGATTAAGTTATTAAGAAACTGCTCTTATTTGACATATATTTTTTCCAAATCATTATCACTACTCGTTTAGACGGGATCTTCAGTATAAAATCATTAAAAATCGGGTAGTGTCGCCTTAACTTCGTCTACGGAACGCTTTTAATTTTAGGAGGTATGTCCTTCTCTTTTGCACATTTCTCCGCAATAACAGATTTCAGTCTAGACAAGTACCCTAATGACGTAATACACGATCAATCAGAATCTGAATCGTTTTGAAACAGATTGCTAATCTGTTCCATTGCTTCATAAGTTCGAAAAAAAATCTGCTCAACAACGTAAATAACGCAATGAATGTTGTTGAACTGTCAAAATGAAACATATGTAGTCTTAATAGTTTACTAAAATGTGTTGCGTAATTAGATAGCTGGCTCATTTTAGAATTTTCTTTCACCATTGAGCGTAACAATAAAACTACGAATCAAATAATAGACGAATCATTGTGTAACTATTTGTAGATCGTGCAAATTACCAGTACACCGCTATACCAACTTTATCCACTTAAGTTATCTACTGTTAGTTTAGTCCCCTCAAGTTTGTCCCGTTGTTTTTGGGCAATCTGACCGAGAGTCATTAGGAAATCTTGGCTTCTAGGCAAAAAATTATAGTTCTGAATCATCCGAGTTTACTAGAAAAGTTAATAAATGAGAGCGTTTGATGGAAATAGGTTCGCCCCCTACTACATGGGACTTAAACATAACTGGCGAAATGTGGGTGTACTACAGGTACCATCGGAGACGTTCATATCTAACCATCGTAAGGACTATTCTTTCTTGCAGCGCTCGGCAGCTATAGAACCGCGCCGGTAACAGTTGTGGTCATCGTGTTCAAGGGATTTTGTTTTGAAACTAGTTAGATATGAACTTCTTTGATGGTACACCTCTGCCTAATCCTCCGGGGATTACAGGCGTGATGTTATCAATGTGACTGACTGACAGACTGCGCGCAGCATAAACTAAAATGTAGAAAGTCAGAAGTAGACTCGAAAGCCTCGTGCGACTTGTCGCGCGCTGCGGCGCCGGTAATAGGGATGGTGACTAAAAAAAATTTTATAGTCCGTCTCTGAGATTATAAAACAATATTGGACACGTATTTTTTCTTTTTTTACGTAATCTAAAGATTACGGCGATACATTGAGGTAAAATGTGCCATGACGTCACGAGTATGTAGATTTTATACGTACTAGTGACGTGGCGACCCCCACTCCCCAACGTAAAATGCGTTTTATCTAAGTAATTTTTTATTAATATGATAAAGCAAAAAATACGTGTCTAATATTTTTTTATTATCTGACTGACGGACTAATTAGAATTTCATTTTTTTTACCCAGGCATCATCCCTATTGTTCTACCTTGAAGTTTTCTTCGAAATAGGGATTATAACAAAAAAAAATGTATTTTGTCCGTCATGTATGTTAGATTATGAAAAAACTAAGTACACTTATTTTTTCTTTTTTTACGTTATCAAAAGATTACGGCGATACATTGAGTTAAAATGTGCCATGACGTCACAAGTATGTAGATTTTATACTTGTGACGTAGCGACCCCCACCCCCCAACTTTAATGCATTTTATCTAAGTCATGTTTTATTAATATGATAAAGCAAAAATACGATTGTAATTTTTTTTTATTATCTGACTGACGGACTAAATAGTTTTTTTTTTACCCTGACATCATCCCTATTGTTTTGTTAGAGTCGCGTCGCGCTGTCACGTCACGCCGGTCTATACGAAGCTTAAGAAATGATTTTTCCAAACTTAACCTTTTTTGATGAGTTGCACAAACGCGAGAAGTTTGTTTGCAAACTTATTGAATGAAAACGTAGGCAGGCTACAGCTACTAGAAAAGAAAACACCCCAATGTTTTAAGTTACCGAAGGGTGCCGAACTGAACCCTATTACTAAGCCTCCGCTGTCTGTCCGTCCGTCCGTCTGTATCTCATGAACCGTAATAAGTAGACAGTTCATATTTTCAGAGATTGTGTCAATAAAAATTAAATAAAGTTAATAATTAAAGGGCCATACAAGAAACGTGTTTTTTTCGGCATTTTTTGCTCGGATTGTAATGGATTTTCGTGTGCAAGGCCAACTTGCATTTGGCCAGTTTTTTAATTATTTATGTTACGTAAAACCATGTATGTATAGCTTGTCCTTGTCTACTCTAAAATGACGCGGCCCACTACCGCATTACCCATAGAAATCCGCATTAAGGCTTGTGCAGACCAGCGCGACACCGGCTATTGTTATACTGTGAAGTTTTCTTAGAAATTGTACTGTTCGTGTCGCGTCGCGCGACAAGTCGCGCTGGTCTGCACAAGCCTTTAAGCGTCGCGATTACCGGCGCGACGCGATTCTAACAAAACAATTTCGAAGAAAACTTCACGGTAAAACGATTACTGGTGTCGCATCGCGCGACATTTCGCGTTAGTCTGCACGAGCCTTTACGGTGTGCGTGAATGTGGTAGTGGGGCGCGTCATTTCATAATGGACAAGCAAAGTAATATCTGCGTTCGCAATTTATTTGCCAAACATGTAAACAAACACGATTTTTTGGAAAAACAACCGTAATGCCTACACATAAGGTTCCGTTTGCGCTACTACTTTATACACATATAACTTTTTTATGAATTTTTCAAAAGTACTAGTCAGGCTAAAATCAACTTTATTAAGACATGCATAAAGTTGATGTTTGTTTAAGTGGAAATAACAACAATTGGAAACAAGATTATAAATAGAGCTAAGGTACTACATGCAACATCTATACAAAACTTAACACTACTCTATACATATCCTTATTCCGTTTCGTTTCTCACGGCGAATTATAAACTACTAGCTTCAGCCCGCGCCTTCGTTTTCGTGGAAGTCAACTATACCATAAAATACACGGACGAGATATTTATAAAAACTACTTGCAAAAAAAAAAACTAAATATCTCCTAAACCACAAAAGTTAGCTACATGAAGTAAAAAAAAACTTGAAAACAGATTTATAGGTGTTTTTTATTTACTACTAGCTGCCCCGCTCCGGCTTCGCTCGGGTAGCACTATGTACTTATCTACTGCTTACCTACCTACCCTACCTACTTACCCTACCTACCCTACCTGCTTACTCTACCTACCCTACCTACTTACCCTACCTACCTACCTACTTACCCTACCTACCTACCTACCCTACCTACCCTACCCTACCTACCCTACCCTACCTGCCTACCTACCTACCTACCCTACCTATCCTACCTACCTATCTACATACCTACGAACCTATTACTCTGCTAAATACACATTCATCAATCGTTTTTTTCTGCGCAATTTTCTTCTTTTTTTTACGTAAAAACCTTCTCCTTACAATAACAAACACAACGAAAAAAGAATTAGCGAAATTGGTCCAGCCGTTCTCGAGTTTTGCGCTTAGCAACACATTTAGCGATTCATTTTTATTATATAGATTAAATACACTTGAATGTTGCTTTTTACTTCACGAAGCTAACTTGCGTGGTTTCGAAAATATTACATGATAAGTTAGAAAGAAAAGACAAGAAAATTATTTGTCATATAAACACGTCAAATAGTGGCTTTTAGGGTTCCGTAGTAAACAAGGAACCCTTATAGTTTCGCCATGTCCGTCTGTCTGTCTGTCCGCGGCTTAGCTCCGAAACGGTTAGTACTAGAAAGCTGAAATTTGGCATGGATATACATATTATTTATATTGCGCGTCAGTATATCCTATAGCACTCTGCAATGTAGCGTCGATTATCTACAAGAAATATTTCACAAATAGAAAATCTGTGTTTTTTTTTTGGTAGATAATCGAATCAGTACTCCCTGAAATTACTACGTCTTATAAACAAAGAATTTTAGCTCTTTAGAATATAATAAAATACTTTTTATTATGTACACCATATACAATGTCGCCCATGGGCATGTGACCCGTATTTTTCTGAATATTCATGAAAAATTATCGAAAATTAACTTTAAAAGGGGGGGTCTATCTTTAATATTTTTCATGTTATTCAATTTTTTATGTTTTTAGTAGCGTTTGCCATATCTTCTATGTTATTGGCTCGATTTGTATTCTGTTTATTATTTCTAATAGCTTACGAGTTATTTTATCGGATTAACTAAAACATTTTAGTAAAATTTGTCGACTATGAAAAAAAAACGGAGGTGAAGATTTTTTTTTCCAAAAAAACAGTATTTATTTTAAAAAACATAAGTGAAATTATGTTAATTATACATAAAATTATAGCGGGATACTGAAAAAAATAAAAATAAGAAAAAATGAAAAAAAAAAACAATTAAAGATAGACCCCCCTTTTTAAGTTTATTATCGATAATTTGTCATGAATATTCAGAAAAATACGGGCGGTCACATGCCCATGGGCGACATTGTATATGCATAACCAACCAATAATGTTCCCACTGCTGGGACACAGGCCTCCTCTCTTCGAGAGTGAGTGGGCTGTAATCGACCACGCGGGCCCATTGCAGGTTGGTAGATGTCACATGTCTTTGAATTTTTGGTTCTAGTACATGCCGGTTTCCTCACGATGTTTTCCTTCACCGTTTTGAATGATTTACACTCTTAAGTTGGTGCCGTTACTACTGGGCCCATATAAATAATAAATTATAGAAATAAAAATATAAGTTAAATATTAGTTTAGTTAGGAGGAGCTCGTGGCTAAGTAATAACAGCCGCACGGTTTGATCCATCAGTTGAAGCTACGCTTGTCAGGGTTGGTCCGTGGATTGTTGACCATCTTAACATACCCAGACTTCTCCGTGTCTCAGAAAGCACGTTAAGTCGTTGGTCCCGGCTGGCATTTGTGGATCTTTGACAGTCGTTACGGGCGTCAGAAGCCCGAAATCTGACAACCAGTCTTACTAAGCGCGGTATTGGGTAATAACCCAATTACTGGGTTGTGGAGATCAGATAGGCAGTCGCTCCATGTAAAATACGGTATTCATCTGCATCCGGTTAGACTGGAAACCGACCCCAACATAGTTGGTAAAGGCTAAGAAGATTGATTGAGTTAAATATTAGTTTTGAAGTACTTCAACATCGGTACAACCTCTGTACTAAAACTTTACACTACTCTGTAATTCCGTATCGTTTCTCAAGCCGAATTAAATCGCTGTCTCTTCTAACCAATGTACTACACATACATACAAATATCGATGCAACCTCTGTATTAAAACTGTACAGTACTCTGTAATGTCCTTATTCCGTATCGTTTCTCACGGCGTATTAAATCGTTTTCTAATTCTAACCAGTTGTTAAACACGACTGATCCGAGCTGGGTAAGAGTTGAGACAATGAGGGGTCACTGACCTGGCGACCGGCGTGACCAGCGGTAATCATTATGTGTGGACAGATGCGCGAATAGGTAGAATGTGGGTGATGCCTCTGTGAGGATGAGGACTGTGCGAATTTTTGTTTGGGATGTTGTATAGTCTTTTCCAAAAGTATTTTTATGAAAATGTAAACAAATCGATCAGAAAACGGTCAAATGTAGCGCCAATTTGTAGTACCTACAACGGACAAATTGAGTTCTTTGATTTGATTATTTTAAAATTCAAATTTTAAAATGTTTTTAATTTGACAATGGTGATAATTTTTTTATTATATAATATTCCTCAATAATTTTTCAATAAGAATTTAATCATAAATCAAACAACGATCGTTGAAAAAAGTGGTGAGTGGTGATTAATGTGTTCCTTTAGTAAGTGCTTGCGTAAGAATTTAACCTGAACAGGATTTGTTTACACTTTCATCAGATACTTTTAGAACAGACCATAGACCTAAGTGAGTTAGACCGTTTCCGTAAATCGTGGGTTCTATTGAGGCCTTATTGTGTACTGTGTTTTTTTTTCACTGTCTATAAAAATAATGTATTGGCAGTGGAAATAAACATGTTTACTTAACAGGTCGTATAGATATGGATCACCTATCAATATTGAAATGACTCCTGTAACTTGTAAGTCATGTTATTTTTATAGTGTTATCTTTTTTATTTGACATGATAATTGTGTACATTGGTGTAAATTGATTGTCAAGACATAATGATATTGTAGAAAAAATACTTTTAAGTTAGGCACTCTTTACTGGCGAAGTAGACTTATTTATTTAAAACTTCGAACATTAAAACCGAACTTTTCTTAACCCAAGCCTTGTATTATACAGGTTAAAATTAAATTACCTACTGAAGCTACGCAGACGTGATGAGTATTGTTGTCTAATAATGACTAAACAAAAAAAAAATTGATGGGGATTTTTTTTATGGGGTCACTTGAAATATTAGCTTAAAAAGTCCGTTTTTGTATAAACTTCACAGACGTTGTGAATATCGATATCTAAACACGATAAAACAGATTTTCTCAACTTATACTTCCAGTATCATCAATACCAGAGGTCGTTTACCCCAAAAAAAACACCTATCACGTCTGCAGAGTTTGGCTAGCTAATTTAATTTGACCTTGTATAGAGGTAAGGTCTATTTAAATCCTTGTTTCCAATTGAAGTTATTTCCACTTAAACAAACTTCACCTTTAAGTAAGTGTATATAAAGTTGATTTTAAACTGGCCAGTACAGTTGTAAACAGTCATAAAAAATATGAAGTTGCAGCGCAAACTGAACCTTATGAGTAGGCATTACAGTTGTTTTTCTTAAATCTTGTGTTTGTCACATAAATTGCGAACGCAGATTAGACAGAAGTTGTAAGTAGTCCCAGTACAATCACATTTCGCCAGATATGTTAAAGTCCTATGTAACCAGGAGATTAACAGGGCACAAATCCTGACTCCAGAGGCCAGTAAAAACCAGTATTCACTTTTTTTTTTACCTATACTGTCCCATTGCAAAAAGGCAAAGGTCTATTTACAATCTGTTGTAAATAAATAACAGAATCTAACAGTACTAATTGATTATCGACAATAGCAACTTGTTACCACTTATCAGGGACGCTTAAACATGTCCTGTGCGATTATATTATGTAGCTGCTCGTTTAATTACTTAGATTATTCTATGTAGGTAATATATAATGTATGTTCTAAAAGTATCTGATTAAGGCGTAAACAAAGAAACGAACCATATTTAGGTTAAATTCTTACGCAATCATGAGAAAATGAATGATCTATTTAGAAGGTTTCAATTTTATATCAGTCACTAGTTTTTCCAACAATTATTATTTGAATACCATTATTAAATATTAATTGAAAAATCATCAAAGAAAAAAAATTATGTTATAAAATTAACCTTAATGAGGGTTATCGAAAATTACGTAAACTAGGTGGCAGCACTGAGACTTCAGGTACCGTCAAAAGTCTCAAAGCGCCTATATTTTTTACTGAATGATGAACGAATGAATGAAACGAATGATGAACATCATTATACATATATTTTATATTAATTGTCTAAGTGGTGCCAACTGGTGACGTAAATTTTCATGAAAACCCGCATTGTCAAATAAAAAACATCTTCAAAATTGATTTAAAATAAGAATTTCGGGTTTGGTTCCTTATTTGTAATAAACAAATCAAACCACTCAATTTGTTCGTTGCACCACAAATTGGCAATACATTTTACCGTTTTCTGATCCACTTGTTTACAATTTCATCAGATTCTTGTAAAACTGACCGTAGTAAGCACTTGATAATAAAGGAAACACTAATTCTTGTATAGTGCACTACAGTTCACAGCTTGTAAATCGCACATGCCCGAACGCCCCTGAATCTAACGGTAGACTTAGTTGATAAGGTTCATCTCACGTTCCTTATACCTTTACAAGGTGACACTTGGTGAACCAATTAAATATTTTCTTTTCAACATTGCGCATTGCTCCCAATATTTTTGCAAAAAGATAGACCATTTTGAGCTACTAGATAACTTGGATGCTTAAATAAATCATCATTAAATACTAAATAGCCTGCCAACAACTAAATCCTGACAACAAGTCTTACCAAGGAGTATCTGAATATCCAGTAAATAGGTCGTGGCGTGCAGATAGGCAGCTCCATGTACAATACTGGTATTCACCTGCATCCAGTTAGACTGGAAGCCGACCGATATAGTTGACAAAAAGCTAGGCATAAGATGAAAAGAGCTACTGCTAGATAAAAGCCTCATTTTCCATCCAAGATCCAACAGAGAGACACGAATGGGCAAATCACCTTCGTCAGCCCGTAGGCACTTTTCAAATCAGTCCCATCTGCAGTTCACCCACTTAATCTTTGCCACCAACAAGACAGACGGTTCCTGTATTGTATGTACTAATGGTAACCAAATTCGGTTAGCATGAGGTATAGAGAAATTTAAACGAGTGGGTGTCATGGCGGCTCCGTTACAATATGGACATATATTATTTGTGTCATTAGACCCGAGGCTTGAGCTGTTGTATTGCGTTCTTGGATCATTAGTCTGTTTAAGACGGGTAAACTTGCGTTTTTGTACCTAGCACATTGATTTGTCTGGATCCAATATTTTACCGATCGTTAATAGTTTGGACATGTATTATTTGTGTCATTAGACCCGAGGCTTGAGGTGTATTACATTCTTGGATCGTTAGTGTGTTTAAGATGGGTAAACTTGCGTTTATTGTACCTAGCACATTGATTTGTCTGGATCCAATATTTTACCGATCGTTAATAGTATGGACATGTATTATTTGTGTCATTAGACCCGAGGCTTGATATTTATTGCGTTCTTGGATCGTTAGTCTGTTTAAGACGGGTTAACTTGCGTTTATTGTACCTAAGCAGTTAAGCAAATTGATTGTATCTGGTTCCTATATTTTACCGGTCGTTAATAGTACCGTCATTTTATTTGTGTCATTTGACCTGAGGTCTGAGGCCTGCGGGCTTCATTGAGTAGAGTAGGCTTTGAACTTAAAGCACTATGTGAGACGGGGAATCTTATGAACGCTAGTAATATTAGTTTATTTTTATTTACCGATCGTTATTGGTAAAATTTTACAGGCTTTGTAGTTTAGCACGGAATACGATGATTAACGATTTGTGCTATAGTTCGAGTCATAGGCCAATCAATCAATCAACTCAGCCTATCGCAGTCTGCTGGACATAGGCCTCTCCCAGGGTGCGCCACAACACCCTGTCTTCCGCATCCAGTCTGTCCCACCCACCTTTTTAAGGTCGTCGGTCCATCTAGCTGAGGTGCGTCCCACACTACGCTTGCCGATACGCGGTCTCCACTCCAGGACTCGTCTGCTCCCCTGGCCATCGGTCCTTCGACAAACATGGCCAGCCTAGTCATAGGTGATAGGACCAATACCTAAAATACCACAAAAAAATTATACAACAAGCTGTGCGCCTGAAAGGATTTGTCGTCATAGGTTCGAACCCAGACAGGCGCTTTACTTTCTGTAAATTATTTCATCACCACTGCTCTCAAAACGGTGAAGGAAAACATCATGAGGAAACCGGCATGTTCTAGAACTAAAAATTCGAAGACATGTGACAGCTACCAACCTGCAATGGGCCCGCGTGGTCGATTACAGCCCACTCACTCTCGAAGAGAGGAGGCCTGTGTCCCAACAGTGGGAACATTATTGGTTGGTTATGCATATATATGGTGTACATTATAAAGAGTATTTTATTATATTCTAAAGAGCTAAAATTCTTTGTTTATAAGACGTAGTAATTTCAGGGAGTACTGATTCGATTATCTACAAAAAAAAACACAGATTTTCTATTTGTGAAATATTTCTTGTAGATAATCGACACTATATTGCAGAGTGCTATAGGATATACACTGACGCGCAATATAAATAATATGTATATCCATGCCAAATTTAGATTACGGCCCATTCCCTCTCCCCGAGAGTAGGCTCTGTACAAATGTCGATGCGTGCGAGCGTAGATACGCGCGGGGGTCGGGGTTTCGGTCATTCAGATATCAAGTTTTATTCAAATTTCAAACTATATTTCAAAGATTTATTTCCGAAGTATTTTTCACCATAAATTAACAGGATATCGAAAATGAATCATTTATTGTACCTTTGGAAGTTTTCCAAGGATAACTTGTTAATAAGTAAGATGCCTTCATCATATTATTATCAGCAGATATGATGATGATTTTGAAGGCATCCTACTTCTTAGCAAGTTAACTTTATGAAGCGTTGTGAAGCTTTACTGCTGGACAGTTTGTTGCGCCACTTCTTCTTCCCAGCTAACGCACTAGGAAGTGGTGAAGGGCGGGCCTGCCGGGGGATTGTCTTATGTAATTTTGACGTTCGAAAAGTGTTGATTCTCAGCCTAGTTTGTTTTAAATTTGAATTTTAAATTTGAAGTGAAAGAGAATTGGAGTTTTAAGGATTGAGAAAAGTGTATCGAGACAGTTTGGATTGGCTCTCATAAGAATCTCTTTTTGTCGTCATAATATTGATATTTGGCTCTATTGACGAATGAGTTTGCCGACCACTGACCTAGGTAATAATGTAGATTTCTTGAAGTATAAAATCCTCAACTTTGTTACTTGCACTATGATGACAGTCGCTAAGAATGTGCTATCTCTTTCTGTTTGTGTGACGAAAGATGCGGCTACAGTATTACCTCAGACTAACCAACCATTCACTTTTACAAACAGCACCATCATTTATGACAATACATACAATTCGTCTGCTAACCGTGGTTATGAATTACATTATCCCCCAAATTCAGAAATGGTAATATCCTATCCTACTTCCTACTATCCTATGGTACTATATAATATATCATATTAATTATTAATATTTAATATAATATATATAATATAATATAATAATATTGTAGGAGGAGCTCGTGGCTAAGTAACAACAGCCGCACTGGTCGATCCATCAGGTTAAGCTACGCTTGCCGGGGTTGGTCAGTGGATGGGTGACCATCTTTACATACCGAGAATCCTCCGTGCCTCGGAAAGCACGTTAAGCCGTTGGTCCCGGCTGTCATTCGTGGATCTTTGACAGTCGTTACGAGTCGTCAGGAGCCCGAAAGTCTGACACCAGTCTTACCAAGGGGTATCGTATTACCCAGTTACTGGGTTGTGGAGGTCAGATAGGCAGTCGCTCCATGTAAAATACTGGTATTCAGCTGCATCCGGTTAGACTGGAAGCCGACCCCAACATAGTTGGGAAAAGGCTAGGCAGATTGAATATAATAATATTGTAAACGCGAAGGTTTGTATGTATGTATGGATGTTTGTTACTCTTTCACGCAAAAACTACTGAACGGATTTGGATGAAACTTGGCACACAGATAGTTTATAACCTGGATTAACACATAGGATACTTTTTATCCCGACATTCCCACGGGATCGAGACTTATGCGGGTGAAACCGCGGGGCGCTGCTAGTACTCCATAATAATAATATGCCCCATATTACATGGGACTTAAACATAACTGGCGAAATACATACATAACCTCATGTGTCCTTCCCATGGGGGTAAGCAGTAACTACAGAACACCTGCTTCGATCCTTAAGGCGACGATAACCAACTTTTAATTATTTTATACTGAAGATCACCTCTTAACGAGTAGTGTTAATGATTTGGAAAAATATATGTTAAATTAGAGCATTTTCTTAATAACTTAATATAGGAATATTTTCGATCTGGGAATCTTGGCGGCCATCTTATTTGTCAGCTTTTCATTTTTCTGAACAATATTTCACATCAAATGTTAAAATTCATGGTCTTCCTTTTATTTGTGACACTATGTTATTTAGCAAAAAATAATCCTTATGATGAAGCCCTTCGCTCGGTATGATAAAGGTGATTATTTTTCTCATGTAACGGGTTTGATTCCCGGTTCAACCATGTAATTATTTAAATATCTATGAATGCAGTTTAAATTGTTTTTAAAATTCAAATAATGTCTTCTTTCAGTAAAATGTTCCATCTACAATATTCAAGGTACTCTCCCTCCACGTGGCATATCCGTGGGACGCCCTGTATAACATAGTGAAATTAATTTGTAAAATTAATTTCGAACTATAATAACATTGTGAAATTAAGTTATGTCTAACGCGGATAAAAAACAGAGAATCACGCAAAAACTGTCACGCGTATTTTTCTGAAACCTTCACCATTTTAAAGATAATTTAATTATTGATCTTTTAGTATTCGTGTTTTATTAAAATATGAATAATGCGTCTAATTTGGGCAGCGCTCCTTCATGGGCGAGTCGTATTACTTGCTGGACGTACGACGCGTTGCGTGACCTCAGTACAGAACACGCAAGCTAACCACTGAAGGTCACTGGCATATATCTGCGTCTTAAATACTTCTTTTTCTTCGTTTACGTTCATGCATCTGGTTATGTTCACGCTGGTTGCAAGTACTCCGCATCTGACCTTTCTGAGGAATCACCAATAAGGTCCCTTTACGTCCATCTAAGGCATTCCCGGCGTTTACCTGGCGAAAAATAGATCTACTTAACTCCCCTGCCTTCCCCTTCAGGATATATATGCGTGATGTAATGTAAATCTTAGTCAATCGTCTTGCATGCCTGTCTCAAAATATGCATGTTATCTGAGGTCAGGCACAAGTCTACAGATGCAGTTGATCTTCAGATTTTCAAAGTATGATCATGAAGGCTCCTTGCGCTAACAAATGCAAACATAATGGTACATTAGCTAATAGTCACGATTTTATTTTTGACGTGAAAACGTCTTTGCGCTCGGAGTACTGCTGGTAAAGTCAAAAACATGTAAGATTTCAATCACTAATAACTTTTAATGCTAGAGTAATGGTTGGGCACACAAAAGATAGGTCATATTTATAACAATTTTGAGGCAGGATATAATTTGCCGATGTTTTTAATGATTTATTTATTTCTCTATTGCTGTGACAACATGTTATACAGAGCGCTCTTGTAAAGTGTCACAAAAAAACATTAAAAGGTGAAGAGTGACTTTAGCATTTAAAATGATTCTGCCTTTATATCTTAATAATATTATTATGTGCTTATTAATAGCTCATGTAAGATGATTATTGTAAATTATGATAGCTTTTAATGTACTGTTATAATTGTGTCACCTGCCTTATATCAGAAAAGGTCTTTTCGAATAAAGTTGACCGTCCACTGCTACGTAGGATGTGCACGGAGAGGCTTGCAACGTTAGCCATGCTATCTTATTGCGTAACAAATTTTCGTACTTAAATGATTAAGACTGTTTCATTTTGACAGTTCAACAACATTCATTGCGGTGTTTACGTTGTGAAGCAGATTTTTTTTTCGAACTTTCGAAGCATTGGATAGCAATCTCTTTCAAAATGATTTAGATTGTGATTGATCGTGTATTAAAAGTGTAAGCAAGTAAGTTGCAGGTTCGTGGGGGTGTATTTTCATCTGGGCGATTTTTTTTCGCGCACTTGCTTTTCAACTCTCAGCATTGAGCCGAGCGTTGAGAATCCAACCAGGCGCATCCCACACCGTGAAGAAAACGTTGTTGGATTTTCAAACCTCAGCGCTATGTAGCGCAATGCTTAAAGATCAGTGCGCGAAAAAATCACCTCGATAAAAATACACCCGGGCGAACCAGCTATCTAATTACGCAACACATTTTCATAAAGGATTACGTCTAATCGGTTTCATTTGAACAGTTAACAACATTCATTGGGTTATTTACGTAGACGAGCAGATTTTTTTCGAACTTATGAAGCAATAGATTAGCAATCTGTTTCAAAACGATTTAGATTCTGATTGATCGTGTATTACGCAATTAGTACTGGGCTTACCTGCGTGGTTCATTTGTTTGCCAGCCACGCATCCTTGCGTACTGCGTACCGTGGCCGTGGCTCGCAGTGGAAGATCTCGCCTACATTTTCATACAAAGCGAAGCTAAGTACACAGCTAAGCTACGCACGGTAGCTTAGCCGAGGGTTGCAGTGGAGCGACGCCTTAATACACATATAAGGTTTTTGACACCTTTCTTATAGTGACAAAAACCTTATAATTACGTTGGAATTGTGTAATTAAGGGAGTGGTTTTAGTTCTCGATGAGTCATTATATCTTACTTATCCTTGGAGTCATAAAAAGAGATGGAGATAATTTGATAAATATTAATGAAGGGCTTATGTACGTGTTACTTTGTTGCGTGTTGACTAGTTCACACTGTAAAATAAACCCCTTACTTATTGATAAGTCAAATAAAAAGAAAAAGTTAATGTAGTGTCGAGGTATTTAATGACATGAAAATATCAGGGATACGGTCGAAGTAATAATATACATTACATATAACATCACGCATCTTCCCCGAAGGGATATGCAGAGGTCTTGGAGTGCAGACCGCGTATCGCCAAGCGATTCAGAATGTCCAATTCCCAAAATGTCCAACGGTTTCGAAATGCCCAGTTCCCAAAATGTCCAATTAGCGTGGCAAGACTCCCAGCTGGACGGACTGACGACCTTCAAAAGGTGGCTCGGACACACAGGTTGCGGAAACCGGAGGATGGTGTGGCAGCCCCGAATGTAGAGTGGGGCAAACCGGGGGATTTGCCCCGGGCGCCACCTTTAGGGGCGACCATATTCAACCGTAACAGACAAGTGCACCACCCAGCACATCGCAACTTTGCAATAAATGAGACTCGCAGCATATAATTATAATCTTTCTATTTTTTACAAAAGCTTTGGCGCCCCTGTTGGACTGGGGCATTATCGATCGATAAAATGTGATTAATATGTTGCTTCCAAAATGTTCATTTCCAGAAAATATGAATTTGGCGGGCTACCTTAGCAGATCCCTCCATAAAGGATTTGCAGCAGACGGCAGTTTTCGCCCCGCTTCAAAAAAATTTAGTACCGGGGCTGCGGTGTGGTGGTGCAGCCCAGGCGATGCCTATGTCCAGCAGTTGACTGTGATGAGGTGTAAAATTGTCCTTACATGTGCTTACACACCCACATTTCGTCAGCTATAATATACATACTTCCCAAAAAAAAATTCCTCTAAAAAATCATCATCATCATCTGCCTAGCCTTTTTCCAATTAAGTTGGGGTCAGCTTCCAGTCTAACCGGATGCAACGGACTATAGTATTTTCATTGGCGGATTTGCAGTCTTGGCCGCCCTAGGCCTCAGGCCATGTAATAAGTATCAGCCGCCCCTTTCTCAGCACCCATCATATGGACTACATATCGAAATTGGTTCAGAAATTTAGGTAACTATGATTCGGGTTGGCGCCGCAAAAATCTATGACACGTTTCAATTACCTAGTTATTTTGACATACTCGTATTTTTAAGTTATTATTGTGTGCAGTGCGACCGACCATAATGTGCACGAACGTTTAGAATAAATCGGTAGTTTGAGTTATTTCTTGTTATCATCAGTAAATTATTTGTCACGATTGGCCGCCCCAGGTCCGGACTTACTGGGCCTTAGAGCAAATCCGCCACTTAGTATTTTACATGGAGAGGCTGCCTATCTTACCTCCACAACCCACGAGAAACATAATTAAGAGAAAAATATTTTTAACTTCATATTTACCGTCGCCATGACGTCAAAATCCTGACCTAGGTCAACTGACATACATACCTACTTATATATTAATGCTATACAGAGGTGTACCTCCCTACAGGGGGTGTTGCCCCCCTATCAGCTGTTTGGGGGGGTATGAATCAGTACGGGGGAGGGGTGGGGGCTTCCTTATTGCATTATCCTTGTATGTAACCTTGGGGTGCAATGAATGAAGTTTTTTTTCTGAAAATTCGGGGTCGGTGTCAGCTGAGTTCACTATAGGAACTTTATTGATTTTTGTGGATTTTTTGGGGGTAGGTAGAATTTCAGGCAATGTTATAATTACAGCTCAGGACGTCCTTGAATTATTTTTACAGGGACCTACAGAAAGATCAGGCACCATCATTTTATTAACTTTGTCCTGTAAAGTTTTTCTTGGACATTATTGACATCGGTGAAGGAATATATCGTGAGGAATCCTGGACTTCATTAATATAACTCTGAAGTACTTATACGAGTATTTATGTCATTTATTTTCTCATTCATTCATCTTCAGCAAACGTGGTGTGGTGATCGATGTTCGTGCCTTCTCTGTTTAAGGAGAGGCCTTTGCCCAACAATGGGACAATAATAGGCTGGTATTATTATTATCTCCTGTATCGCTAGCAAGGCAAAGGCCTTTTCTCATACAAGGAACGAGCATTGATAATCACGCTTTTCCTTCCAATGCTTAAGACAGTGTTTAGGAGAAATTAAGTGAAAGGCGTATTACCAAAGGTATTAACCAAAGCAGATGTGAGTGGAAACGCCGGCCGCACGCCCTAGGAGGACATAATATAGTGATCTTAATGGTGTCGTTCTTCAGAAAGGTCAGGTCGAATGTTATTACATTCGATCTGACCTTTCTGAAATCACGTGAACGTAGATCAATAGATTCAGTAAAGTCTATTTTAGATCCTACCATGTAACTTAGGCCTTTACTTATAACTAATTTAAATCTGAAAAGTCAAAGGTGCGTGCCTTGGGTCCCAACTCTAGACCTGTGACTTGGCAGTCTGACGGTCACACCACTCGGTTATAACTTACATTAATATATAAAACGATTTCGCTGTCGCGGCGACACGTCGGCTGCTGTTGCCGCCTGCGGTCTGCTACGGAATTGTACTTTAAAATACTCTTTTCTTACTTTATTAAATCCATTTTCGTCATTCCATACATCTATCCCAACATTCTCATCTCCGTTGCACGCAATCTTTCGGTTAGTCCCGCTATGGTATGGTCCCGGTATGGCACCCTCTTAAAATACCTATCAAAAAGTCCCGCTATGGTACCCATCTTTTAGATCTACGTTAGACAATAGAAGGTACAACTGAAAAGAAAAGTGTATCTATAAATAAATACTTTTAGGAGTGTATCAATAAAACGTCTGTTTGCGATATTAAATCAGTCTTTTATTAATTCAAAATATTTATAAAAAAATATCAAACAGTAAAACGAAATATTAATTGCAATGTAATTTTTAAAATAATCAACAATATTAATTACCAATAATCAACAATAAAAAAAATATAAAAAATCCACATCTCAGAAAAGTATTACTGAAAATATTATAAACTACAAATAAAAACAACATCCAGACATAAATATTAGTTACAAATAATCAACATTGAGAAAAGGCAGTAATTGTAAATTTATATAAACTACAAAAATAATCAACAACCAACTAGACAAATATATTAATTACAAATAATCAACATGGAGAAAAAGGCGCAAATTGTAAACATAAACTACAAAAAATAATCAACATCGAGAAAAAGTATTAAACATTTTAATAGGCTAAAAACAAAATTAAAATAAACTATTTTTTTAAATGTTCTGATCGAAATATTGACTTTGATATGTTAATCAGAAAATCACCAATGGAGATAGCTTTATTTTCGTAACTTTTTGTTAGCTTTTGAATCTGGCGGTCGATTTCTATACTTGTTCTTTTTCTTGAATTTATAGGTGATCTTTTTAGTCGAAAGCTATAACAAAAATCATCAGTTATTTAAGATAAGCTATATTTTTTTCAGTAACCGTCTGTAATAGAAGGCGACAACCAATAATATCTACCAAAATAAATAAAATCAAATCCATTTTCAAATTCTTCTATGTAGGTACTCGTATTATGTAAAAAAATATATATCTGCTTTTAAAAATATTATATCTGCTTAAAAATATTGTCTAAAAAATACAACTTACTTGGCTTGTTTTATATCAAAGTGACATGTGTCGTTGCCAATTGTTTGCAGAAACAATAATAAACTGGGATTTTTTCCAATAATTTTGTTGAATCTGCCATTCCATGATTCCGCCAAGTTAGTTGTTCTATGGCGTTCATTATGGCAACACCAAATGAGGTCTGGATATTCAAGCCACTGAGTGACAAAATAGTCATTGAATTTGGTCATAGCTTCATCGTCGAAACTGAAAAAAATACTTATTAAACGTTCGTACTTGTAAAGCAATGAAATTAACAGGTCCTTACTGATATTGTTGTTCTTTACTTTTTTGCCATATAATTAGAGTTAAGTACTCAAACATCATTTTGGAAAGTAACCAAGATATTATACCTATTTTCCATTATATGCAGCCAGCCGTCTTCAATATCTTGTTTTGGCAAAAACGCCAAGCCTATGCATTGCTTAACATGGTTCGAGGACTCTTCGTGTTCCATGAGATTTAAAGATTTCGCTTTTTTGATAACGTTCTTTTGAAAATGTACGTTACATCCATTTATTTTGATATCAGGAAAAATCTTCGCTGCTGCATTTATTACTCCTATTTCATAATCGAAGGTAAATTTCG
The DNA here is from genome assembly GCA_947364205.1 of Agrochola lota. Lineage (NCBI taxonomy): Eukaryota > Metazoa > Arthropoda > Insecta > Lepidoptera > Noctuidae > Agrochola > Agrochola lota. Next base: position 7,921,404 of record OX376245.1, on the reverse strand, counting down.
ATGGACGCCATTCAGGCAAAGTTTGTTTAATCAATTCGAAAACTTTTTCATAAGTTTTCCCTTCTTTGTTTTTTAACAGAATATAAAATAATGGTGCTACATTCGTGGATAACTCAGTGCTTCCCATGTCTCCATGAATGACATAAACTTGTTCGAATGGGTTTGGGCAGCCGTCGAAAGTGCCATCACCAAAGTAATGCGTTACACATTTTATATGTTCCTTTACTTCTGTCGAGGAAAATATAATTATTCGATTACAGTCTTCATTACAATAATCAGCCAATACATACTTATTAAATTCTTCTGGTATTATAATTTCTTCCACATTCTTAAATTGTGTTTTTGGTACGTTCAACGACTTATTTCGGTGTCTGTATAATACTGTTTTTAATTTTTTATAGTCAGGAACATTTCCTGTAAGGTGTAACCCTTTGTCTTTTAAGTTACCCATGTGTTTTTCGAAAATTTTCTGTACTGATCCGTAATTTGAATTTACTTCTTTTTTGCACTCACTTATAGCCATTTGAACTTCATTGTCTTCAAAATGTGGCACGCACTGATCACTGTGTTTATAATCTTTAATTATTGTATTATTGGTATTCTCAATAGTTATATATCCACTACATTTAATACTATTTCTCCTATTTACACAATGCCAAGTACTTGAATTTTTATTTTCTCTGCGTTTAATATATTTATGTCCGGCACGTAATAAAGTTTTTCCACCGCGTCGACTGTCAATAATTATTAAATTTACACCACGTGAACTACTTGACCCAGACATTGCAATAGATAAACTAACAAGCTATCCTAATTACTCATATCGCAAAAGTACAGCTGCAAATAGCAAACTAAACCCGGAATAATACTGTCTCTCTCTATTTTCATAAAAACAAAAGGGAAGAGCTAGATACGAATTCGAGGAAGGGCTCGTCTCTATTGTTTTACGAAAAAACCGGTTGGTCAGGTAACTACCTGAAGTGAAACGACAATTACCGAGCGTGATTTGTTTAAAAAATAGTATTAATAAATATTATCTTGCTTAACTATAATAGTTAAGAAAATATATTTTTTATTAATACTATTTTTTTCTTAACGCATTGTATAACTTTTCTTTACAACAGTACCAAAAACTGAAGGGTACCATAGCGGGACTTTTTGATAGGTATTTTAAGAGGGTGCCATACCGGGACCATACCATAGCGGGACTAACCGCAATCTTTTTCATCCGTCTTCTTCACGGCCGAGCATTCCGATCGAAATCCACTGCTGAGTATAACCCTCAAAACTGGTTAAATGTAGGTGTACAGGTTCACCTCTGCCTAACCCTTCGGATATTACAAGTGCGATGTTATGTTCATCATCATTCCAGCCGAAAGACGTCCACTGCTGGACATAGGACTCCCCCAAATGGGGGGATTTGCTAAAATCGCCGGCGCGTGGCAGGCGGGTTGGCGCTCGCAGTATGGTGTTAAAATGCATAGAGAACGCTGCTGCCCATTCTGTAGTGAGTCCCTTATGCCCGGTTTCTGAGTTCCCCAGATAAATTCTCAATAGCTATTGATTCATTAAAGTTAAGCTTAAGATAAACGACGGTTAACTGTCACTGCGTTTCTGAATACGCAACAGACCATTCAATAACTATGGAACCGATAACTAGTTCCTTAGTTGCCGCTAGATGGCTCTGTATAGAAGATCGCGTCTAAAATTAATTTTTTAAGACTGTTTTAGTAAAAAAAAGATGTTATGTCGTTATTTATGGGCGGATCATTGTCATTGTTTCTTCTTCTCTAGTTTCACTTCATTGTTTTTGTTTCGCACATGGTATTATAATTATTTGCTTTGCCATTACATTTTAAGTTACTTGAGTCTATTTATCTTTCCAATTGTTTGTGCTTTATCCATGCTTTAAATAACATAATGGAATTAAAGTAGCGTACAATCGTAATGCGATAAAAATGTATTCCAAAACAGACGATGCATATTTGCGATGCGTAACGTGAGTTAGAGCAGGGCTGATAATATCACATAAGTGTATCACAGTGTTCTTAACAAAGCGATGTCTCATATTAAATTTTACTGATATATTAAAAATAAACTACAGTACTTCCGAATCAGACTGATGAACTGCTCGTATTCATTATACTAACACTCATTGTATTCTCTTTTTAATAATGTTTAATATGTATTTAGCTGTCACTGGCAATTTAATTCAATAATATACGCTAGTATAACCTAAAGGTCGATGTAGTCTATGAAATGAAACTTCAAATATAGTTATCGAACCGATAAACGGCACACATTGGTCAGTTAACCTAAGTATAAAAGGAGTTTATCTTACATTGCGGTGTTCAGAAACGCAATTTCACGAGTTATCGAACCAATAGCGCTAACGAAAAGATAAACCACCGCTAAAAGTGACTCGGAAACCGGGCATGTCGCCTTTCAAGACACCCACTGGAAGAAATGGGATGGCACTATTAACGTCTTTACGTCCGGCACCACACGGTTACGCTTGTTATATTATGTTAGTCTAATTTCCAAGTCCGACCACACAGTAATGTTAAGTACTCATATGAACTGAGAACTTCCTATTCTATTGTCTATGATATTTTACGGTCGATAAACTTTCTGATAACATCTTCACACACACATAAAGGCAGGGGAATTTATTGTTAAGCAAATTGGCTACCGACTTAAAGTGTCCGTATATTCAAATCACAACTAGGTACTATTAATTTTTATTATTAAAAATTTTATGGAATGTAAAATCCGGTGTAAAAGAACGTCAATCTGCCTAGCCTTTTCCCAACTATATTGGGGTCGGCTTCCAGTCTAACCGGATGCAGCTGAATACCAGTACATGGAGCGACTGCCTATCTGACATTTACTGGGTACTACGATACCCCTTGGTAAGACTGGTTGTTAGACTTTCGGGCTTCTGACGACCCGTAACGACTGTCAAAGATCCACGAATGACAGCCGGGACCAACGGCTTAACATGCTTTCCGGGGCACGGAGGAATCTCGGTATGTAAAGATGGTCACCCATCCACAGACCAACCCCGGCAAGCGTAGCCCGTGTGGCTGTTATAACTTAGCCACGAGCTCCTGGTGTAAAAGAAAATATTATTATAAATAAATAATAGATAACGACCATTCTTTGACAGTTCTGTGAAATGGCTAATAATAACACGGCAATTTGATGTTGTCAATTTACATAATAATTAATTTACCTGACTGTTCGTACAGGGATTTCATTATTTACATTTACACACACACTATGATAAAAAAACATATTACGATCTATGTAAATGAGATTGTATCAGTATTAAGTACATTTGGTCGGTAATTGATGGACTTACAGTTAATATTTTAGGTATAACACTATGCCTGTGAGAGAGCAATGGTGGCCCAGTGGTTCGAACCCATTACAGCCGCTTAACATTGTGTAAATTATTTCAACACCACTGCTTTCAAAACGGTGAAGGAAAACATCGTGAGGAAACCGGCATGTCCTAGAACCAAACGAAGACATGTGACATCTACCAACCCGCACTGGGTCCGCGTGATGGATTACGGCCCACTCCCTCTCAGAGAGGAGGCTTGTGTCCGAGCAGTGGGAACTATAGGCTAATTATGCTTATCCTATCTTTTGGTCATACTCAATCTAAGTTTGCTCAGTAAAACATGGTTGTAATACAAGGTAAAGCGTCGTAAGTCACGGCTAGTAAAATGATGGGTGAGCGGTTAATGCGCGACAACTATAGCGAATGCGTTTACGGTTATGTGTGTGTTAAACTTGATGGGATTACGGTTTCTGAGCATGTTGTTACGGTTTTACCTATTATGTTTAAATGTTTGAATTCAAGTAGCGGTGGTTTTATAAGTGTTGATTTTTTAAAGAAGCCGGCGGAATAAATATTTTTGTCTCTTTAGACCAAGACAGAGCGCTGCGAACAATACAGTGAAGCATGCCAAAGCTACGCCGCTCTGTGCATACACGCTCACACGCACACATTTACAACCCTTTACAATGACATTACAATCAAACTACACCACACAAAGTGCACACATGTTTACGAAACCGACTTCACTTCACTGTTGACAGCGCTCTGTCTCAAATTTTTTTTTGGTCTGAGCTTTAGGCATTAGACATGTAATCTACGTTTCACTTAGACAAACATCAACTTTAAGGAAGTGTAAATATAGTTGATGTTACACTGACTAGTACTGTTGAAAAAGTCATAAAAAATATGAAGTTGTAGCCCAAACTGAACCTCATGTGTAGGCATTACAGTTGTTTTTCCCAAAACTAGTCTTTGTTTACATGTTTAGCAAATGAATTGCGAACGCAGATTATTATTAGGGATGACAATTATGAATAAAAAATAACGAAACATCACGACTGTATCCCCCGGAAGGGATGCAGAGGTATAACTTACTTAGCACACCTATTTCGCCAGTTATGTTTAAGTCCCATGTAATAGGGGGCGAGCCTATTGCCATCAACCGGGCACGAATGCAGACTCCGGGCTGCTATTGAGAAATTCCTGATGGAAAAACCCAATAACATTTTACCCAACCTGGGAATCGAACCCAGGACCTCACGCTCAGCAGTAGCGCTTGCTATCACTAGACCAACGAGGCGAGGACTATGAATTTTCTCGTTAAAGGTAAAACGTTGTCTTAACTATAATATCTTCCCTTAATTCCCCAAAGAGGACCACTAAATCAACAAGGCGTATATTTGTCTTGTAAATAATATGATCCAAATCAACCATAACATGATTTCCTTGTAAATTAATAATGATTTCACTGGGCTGACGGAGCAGAGTACGGTTTCATTAAAAAATAAACTCCATTCAGACGCGGGGGGATACCACCCCCATTGATGTTGTATGGTACCCCGCGGGGAGCGTGGTGACTACGTACAATACGCCTCATTGATTAAATTATGGACGATAATTTTAGTTTGGTAATACGTAATAATTATGGGTTTATGTTTCTGATTAAAAACACTTCTGGTAAATATCTTAGTTGGTAGAAAATTATAAAGTGCTGGGACTTAGACTCAAGGCGACGATAACTGACTTTTAATAATTTTATACTGAAGATCACGTCCAAACGAGTAGTGTTAATAACATGGAAAGAATATATGTAGAATTAAAGCATTTTCTTCATAATTTAATATACGAATATTTCAGAGTATGTTTATATTACATAGATAAATTAAATTGCAAAGTTATGTCTAACGCGGATAAAAAACTGATCTTTTAGTATGCGTGTTTTATGTATAATAAATTAATAATGTGTCTAATTTGGGACAGCGCTCCTTGATGGGCGAGTCCTATCACTGGCTGGACGTACGACGCGTTGCGTGAGCTCAGTACGGAACACTCAAGGCTACTGGCATATCTCATAGTCTTAATAAAAGTGTAGTAAAGTTATCGAGAACTATTCTGAAAAATACAAGCATAACCGAGATACATACTTACTAGCTAGCTATAGTAAAAAAACATAAATAACGCGGTTAACCTTGACCTCGTTATAAACATATTCAAACCGTACCAAAGCTATTTCAAAAAACCATAACAGGTTTGTGTATCACAAAAAAAATATTACTTAAATTAAAATACTTTGGACAAATATTATTTAAGTACATGAAACTTGAAGCCGCGGTCCGGTATTCTTGCTTGAATGTGTTTTCAGGTAGCTATGCATATTCGAAAAGTTCCAGATTTGTCGAAACTTTGGCCCGCATTTGAAGGAGTTCCTTGGTCCTTTTGAAGGTTTCGGTAGCTTTTATTTACTGCCAAATCTCCTATTTTCTGGGAATATATATGTATTTAAGTTGGTACCTCCACCAATTTTTATATTTTTTAAACAATAAACACCTTTTTATTTACGTCCAACCCGTGTCAAAGTACCAAAACGTTTATTAAAAGTTTCCTGTCAAAAGCGTAATTTTACACCGTCCAACTTGGTCTGAATAATTTTGATGTTCTTCACTTTTTGCACCACAACCTACTGATCAACCTAAAAAGTATTTACAACATGAATTTTCGTTGTTTGTTTTGAGGTGGGTGAATCAAACCAACCGCAACCACAATAGAAACCACAATAGAATAGAAACGGTTTTGTCGACGGAAGAATAGAAAAAATTACAGATCCAACAACAAAACAACCAGTATCTCATTTTGTCTATTCTTCCGTAGACAAAATCCGTAGAACACCCGTTTCTATGGATGTCAAGCTACGCGTACGGTGTATCAATCTTATTCTAGTCTCATTTGTCTACGCTCGTTTGATAAATATGAATGTGTCATATCCTCAAGTGTGTTCCTCTGGTGTTTCAGGCGTGTTATGGACAAGGAAGGGGGGGATGGCGGCGACGGAGCGGGGAAGCAGCCCCCCGACGGCCTGCTCGATGCCGCTAACCTATTTGGTGGTAAGTTACTACAGTATCATAAGTTAACGAAGAGCGGCTCGTGGCTAAATGATAAGAGCCCCACGGGTCGACTTAAGGTTAAGCTACGCTTGCCGCGGTCGATTCGTAGATGGGTGACCATCCAGTAAATTTCGAGACGCCTTCGTGCCTCGGAAAGCACGTTAAGCTAAGACAGATGTTCCGGGTAGTCAGAAGCCTAAAAGTCTGACAGCCAGTCTCTCCAAGGGGAGTCGTTTTACCCAGTAGCTGGCTTGTGGAAGTCAGACAGGCAGTCGCTCCACGTAAAAAACTGGTATTCAGCTGCAGCCGGTTATACTGGAAACTGACCTCAACATAGTTGGGAATCGGCTAGGCAGATTAAGTTAGGACAGCTACATAAACAACAAGAGAAAAAATAAAACCCTACATTTGCTTCTGGGATGGCATGAATGAATGTTTGGACTCGGCTATAGCTATAGGTTGCCCGATGGTCACTTACTACTATCAGCACGCGTACCATGACCAATTGTGGTCATGGTACGCGTGCTGATAGTAGTAAAAAAACCCGTTTCTATTGAGAAACGGGTTTTTTTCGACGGAAGAATAGACAAAATGACAGATGAACAATCAAAATCTGTCATTTTGTCTTTTCTTCCGTCGACAAAACCCGTTTCTATGGTCGTCATGCTACGCGTGCAGGCCGTCGATTTGGTTACCAGACATTTGTCTTGCTACATACTAAATTAAGGAGACCGTGGTCTATTGATTAAATATGGACCAAAAAGGCAAAGACTTGAACCTACTGAAATAAGATTACTACCTTAGTAGACACGTCAGAATTACCAAAGATATTTTCTTAAAAAGCTGTCTTGGAAAGCGCCTCCGCATCACTCCGGAGGGGAGTGATGTACAACGCCAGCGAACTACGCATCACACTGACGTCACGCAAAATCCTGCATCGCGCAAGTATAGTTTACCGCGCGACGAGTATACATATACAACAGCGTCCCGATAACAATCGTTGGGCAGCTGCCCGCCAGACACGACACCCGTCTGGTCGGAGTATCCTCCCTTTTCTATAGAGGATGAGTGAACTTTACACCCTGTTCCTCCTATAATTTTACCGAATTCTGGAAAAACACTTTCCTTCCCCGGTTTCTGATTCTTGGCAAAGTACGTATATAGCTGTAGCTACAAAATATCAGAAACACAAAATCTTTAATTAATTCACCCCATTTTAAATCAAAAATGCTTTGAGTTGAGATGTCTCTTCTCCTTCAAGCCTATTCTTCCGTATAAAAGTAATTCAGCGAGAGTCCATTACTCCTATAAAAATTCTCACACTACAATTGGCATTCCTCGAATTGCTACACATTGGACACCCCACTAATTCTGCCTAGCGACAGTTGGCGGAGAATCCGTTCTCATACTCGCACAGAATTTATTATCACCTCTGGTATTTCCAGGTGATTACCATATTGATCTGGGAATCCAAGAAAGAGCTGAATCGATTGGTGGGGTTTGTGGGAAGTTATGGGAATTTGGTATACTCGTATTTATTGTGTTATGGGGTAGGAAGTGGTTTATTATTTTTAATCCGCATTATCTGTTTGTCTATTTGGTAGATTTGTCGAAAGTTCAGGCTGAGATATGAGATTCGATTATATCGATCTATTTGCGACGTTGCCCACTTTCAGAATAAACGCTCACAACGAAGCATAATTTAATGTAATTTAAGCAAGCTTGTGGAATTTGCTGTACACTGTGTGTGGGTGCACTATAGGTACTTCTCTGCCCAACCCTAAGGGGTAACAGGGCGTGATGTTATATTTATTCGATGACAAAGTCAAAGTCAAACAATTTATTTCAATTATGCACATAAAAGGCACTTTTGAACGTCAATTTTACAAAAAATAGAATGGATCTAGTCCCCTTCCAAAAGGTAGTTTTCATATGGAGAAGAATGGGCAAGAAACTGCACCGTTACTCTTTTAAAATGTTTTACAATATTTTAATAATTAATAATATATAGATTAATAAATAAATAGATTACCATACTGCGATAGGTAAAAAGAATGAAAAATAAAGCAATGATAGATAAATTAATTATGTGATAGATAGGGCTCACATATTTACAAACATTGTAAAATTATACGATATTCCTAACATTTTTAACAAGTAATACTAATAAGTCAAGTGTGTGAGTTCAAGTAATCACAGAATGTAAAATAAGTGATATATTTTTTTTTAATAAAAGAAATGCCTTGCGATGGCAGCAAAAAGATCCGTTTTAAGCCTCGTGCAGACTAGCGCGACGCGACACCGGTAATAGGGTTGATGACTAAACATTTTTTTTTGCCCGTCTTTGAGATTATAAAAAAATATAGGACGCGTATTTTTTCTTTTTTTACGTAATCTCAAGATTACGGCGATACATTGAGGTAAAATGTGCCATGACGTCACGAGTATGTAGATTTTATACGTACTAGTGACGTAGCGACCCCCACTCCCCAACTTAAAATGCGTTTTAAATAAGTATTTTTTTATTAATATGATAAAGCAAAAAATACGTGTCTAATATTTTTTTATTATCTGAGTGACGGACTAATTAGAATTTTTTTTTTTTTACCCAGGCATCATCCGTATTGTTCTACCGTGAAGTTTTCTTAGTGTGTTAGCCCACGTTCGCACGGACGTAAAATATCGCGGCGTTGTTTTTCGTGCACTGGATTTTCAACGCACTGCTTGGAGCCGACGGTTGAAAATCCAACAGTGGGTTTTTGCAACGCGCTGGGACGAGAGTGCGTCCTAGCGCGTTGGATTCTCAGCGCTCGGCTTAACACCGAAAGTTGAAAATCCAGTGTGCGATAAAATCCCGTTGCGATATTTTTACGTGGGCTTAGAGAGTCGCGTAGCGCCGTCCCGTCGCGCCAGTCTGCACGAGGCTTTAGGGACATATAAGCCGAAACTTCATGAATCCAATAGAGGCTGGTTATTGGTTGCGGTAACCGCTATTAGCGGTACAGAATAAAGACTTATTATCCATCTGTCAGTATCTTTTTTTTTTTTTTTTTTTCTTGATGGGTAATCATCAAATGACTTCTCCCGCTCTGGGCAGAGGGCGTGTGAGACTTTTACTGACTAAAACCCACCCGTGTTCCTTCTGTTGCCTGTGTGCCGGGGCCGCGATATCCCTTTCGGACAAACCCGCAACCCCAGCAGGATCTGTCAGTATCTTTAATAATCTTTAGTTTGCCAACGGTCACAAGTCTCCACAATGAGTTTATTGTTTCCGGAAGTAATAAACATGTCGCTTCTATCAACTATCTGACATGTTATATTTGAAGTGTCACAATTAATATTGATGGGTTTCGTCTAGCTCCGATGAGATTTACCGATCTGAGTTGTTATACCATTGTTTATGAAAGGAATGATTCTCAAGTAGTTCTTCTCTTCGTGTGAAAAGAGACTTTTGCCCTGCAGTAAGAATAAATTTCCTTTATTTTATTAGAACACACATAATTCATTTAAAAAATAAATAATAGTAACATTAACATATACAATGTCGCCCATAGGCATGTGCCCGCCCGTATTTTTCTGAATATTCATGAAAAATTATGATTAATATTTTTTAATTTTTTTTAGTGGTGTTCTCCTATGTTATTGGGTCGATTTGGATTATATTTATTATTTCTAAAAGCTTATCGTAAAATTTGTCGACTATGAAAAGAAAACGGAGGTGAAGACATATTTTTCTAAAAAAAAAAACAGTATTTATTTTAAAAAACACAAGTGTAATTTCATAAAATCATAGCGGGATATAGAAAAAAAATTCATAATAATAAGAAAAAATTCATAACAATAAAAAAATATAGACCCTTTTTAGGGTTCCGTATTAAGTTTATTTTCGATAATTTGTCATGAATATTCAGAAAAATACAGGCGGGCAACGTATAATAAATAGTATGTGTTACTACCGTATCACGCTCACTTCACCTAAGTTTCACGGTGATATTTTTCCAGAATCGAACGGTCGCCGTTCGATTCTGTAAAAATATCACCGTGAAACTTAGGTGAAGTGAGCGTGAAGTGAGCTGTCAATAGTATTAATCCCTAGCATCCTGCCGGTCGATTCTGTGGCAGTGTCAGCTCACTTCACCGACAGTCGGTCGATTCTGTAAAAATATTAACGTGAAGCTTAGGTGAAGTGAGCTGTCACTGCCACACAATCGACCGGCAGGATGCTAGGGATTAACACTATTGACAGCTCACTTCACGCTCACTTCACCTAAGCTTCACGTTAATATTTTTACAGAATCGGGTCCTAAGCTAACAGTGGTCAGGGCTCCAGGGACAGGAACCCCCTAACGATACTTATTATTATTATTATTTATTCTCCTATATATTGATCTATGAGAAAATATTTACAACTAAGGCGTTAGGAAATATCGCCTGCACTGGCCAAACGCACCATCATCTGTCTAGTCTTTTCCTATCATATATTGTATTACTATCTTGGGGTTGGCTTCTAACCGGATGCAGCTGTTCAAATGCACCATAGCTTGGAAGACCTTGGATTTTTCGTGGCTCAAAATGAGTGGAACAATTTTAGCTTGGGCCCGATTGGGTGATTTTGGTTCCAGGGAGCCACTGCTATCATCATCTTTGACAGCCTTGTTCCACTTACTGCTGTCGGATTGCCGATCCATCGGACTATGAAAGTGAGGGAAGAGAGAGTGCACCTGTGTCTGCGCACACACTACTGTCTTGTACACTATAATTTCTCCCGCGTCGATTGCTACTCTCCGTTGAGATTGGCCGGCATGGCCGAAATACGGTCTGGAGGACTATACTACGCTTCATCCCACCAGTAATGAAATAACAGTGATAGCCAAGTGGTGTGACCGTCGGACTGCCAAGTCATAGATCTCGTTCGAACCCAAGGCACGCACCTCAGACTTTTCGGACTCATGTGCGTATTGTATAATTATCACTTGCTTCAAAAACAGTGAAGGAAACCGGCATGCCTGAGAGATATTTCTCGACGGCATGTGAAGCCAAGTCAGAGGCCCCCATGCGGCTTTAAAACTCTGACACCAGGTTAGTCACTAACCACATGAAAAGAAGAAAACTTGCAATCACGCACGTTGGAATACTATACGTATTATACAGCTAATAATCAGCCAACTTTTCCGTACAAAACGCGAGTTGGCATTAAGTGGCATCCGATCATTGGTCGGCACTTTCCGGTCAATAATAACTTTGTCTTTTGTTCGTGCCTCCACTACATGCATTGTCGTTAAACCGTCGAGAAACATCACTTCATAGGGTTGTGCTTTTAAGATTTTAGAGAGCACGTTATTCTATCTGCCTAGCCTTTTCCCAACTTTGTTGGGGTCGGCTTCCAGTCTAACCGGATGCAGCTGAATACCAGTATTTTACATAGAGCGACTGCTTCTCTGAACTCCATAAACTGCATGACCCTTTGGTAAGACTGGTTGTTAGACTTTTGGGTATCTAACTACCCGTAATGACTACGAATGACAGCCGGGACCAACGACTTAGCCCACGTTCGCAGGACGTAAAATTATCGCGGTGGGATTTTATCGCGCACCGGATTTCAACTCTCGGTGTTGAGCCGAGCGTTGAGAATCCAACGTGCTGGCACACAATCTCGTACCAGCGCGTTGAGAATTCACATTGTTAGATTTTCAAATCTCGGCGCTGAGCAGAGCGTTGAAAATCCAATGCACAAAAAAAATCTCCGCGGGAAAAAATCGCCCGTGCGTACCTGGGTTTATGGTGCCTTGCCACCAGAGATGTGCTACGCTACGTTGCTATGGATGCGTTTGATATCCACCGAAGATATTGATCCCACATTGGTCCCCATTGCCAATTAATACGATTGGTGGATATCAAACGCATTCATAGCAACGTAGCATAGCTGATCTCTGGTGGAAAGGCACCCTTTACGTGCTTTCCGAGGCACGGAGAGGTCTCGATTATGATGGAATAGAGCACGTTATTGTGACGATGTAATAGAACGGCTGCTCCCTCCTTGGTGTATAAGTGGTCGCAAGCGTTACTGCTGATCATGAGGTCCTGGCTTTGATTCCCAGGTCAAGCAAAGTGTTATTGGGATTTTCCGTCGACTCTAATGGACTCTAAGTCTCTAACCCATTTTATTACATAACATAACATTACGCATGTGTTCCCCAAAGGGTTCGGCAGAGGTATACCTATAGCACCTAAATCAACATTAGAAACGTGTGAACTAGCTCTAATCTACGAACTCAATCAACCTCTTTGACACAGCCCTGCATTCGCGTGATATTACACCATATAAGCAAACTCACCGAGTTCAACGACCCTGCACCCAGCGCTTCTCAAAGTACCAACATAACATTACCGCTCATCTAACTCTTACTTCTAAAGCAATAATGATCAAAATGGCTTGTGTTGATTCATCGTTTTGTTGTTATGGCGGTTTCCTTCTTAATAAGGATTGTGGTAACCGATTTTTAGTTGAATGCTCAGGTATCGTGTTAGGTTATAAGGCTCCGTGAAATATTTGACGTTTTGGTGACATAAATATAAATTTTGATACGGTTTTTAGGGGTTTTGTGTGTGGTCTTTGTGCCAAAACAGGGCACAAAGAGTGCCGTGCCCAAGTGTTGGTGGGTGTTGTATGTAACAACTAACATGAAACCTTAAAGGGTCGTGCGGACAGGCGTGACGCTACTCTAGCAAAACAATTTCTATAAAAACTTCATGGAAAATTTTCAACCAGAATCGCGTAAAGAAATAAAAACTAGCCAAGTGCGAGTCGGACTTGCACACTTACGAACGGTTCCCTACCGTATTAGGATGTAGCAAAAAACGCCGTTTCTTATATAGGCTCTCCCTATAATAGGGATGATGCTTGGATAAAAAAGAAAAAACTAATTAGTCCGTCAGTCAGATAATAAAAAAAATATTAGACACGTATTTTTGCGTTATCAATTTATCATATTAATAACAAATTAATTAGATAAAACGCATTTTAAGTTGGGGAGTGGGGGTCACTACGTCACAAGTAAGTATAACTACGTACTCGTGAGGTCATGGCACATTTTAACTCAATGTAACGCCGTAATCTTTAGATTACAAAAAAAAAAAAAAAAATACGCGGATATAATATACGGACAAAAAAAAATTGTCATCATTCCTATTATATATATTTTTTTAATTACCTTTATTTAATATTTATTATTTTTTGTTTTGGCGGCAATAGACAACACAATCACACAATACACAACCACACACACTGACCGACCGACCACAAACCGTACACTATCTGTGAAAATTTACTCGATGATAAAAATTAAATAAAGGTAATTAAAAAATATATATATACGTATATAATAGGAATGAAGACCATTTTTTTTTGCCAATACGGTCCATGAGATACAGCCCGCTGACAAACAGACGGACGGACCGCGGAGGCTTAGCAACATGGTTCCCTTTGACACCTTTCGCAAAAGGCAGGTAGAGAACGTTTATGACTATTAAGTATGAAATTGTATGGCACTTGAACTGTCCCACTGCTGGTCAAAATTGTCCCCATAACTAGGTATCTACATCCCAGAAACGCTTCAGTCTAGTTAAACATAATCATAACATAATTTTACATAATCACGTAAGAAAAACATTTAAAAGCTTTTGCAGTTACAACAAGACCACCACTACCAAGCTAACACCCGGGAATGTGAGAAAAAACAAAACGCAAGTTGCCAGTGGTAAAAACAAAAATGTTGCTAGTGGTAAAAATGATTTTCAGAATGAGCCTTGATAAGTTTACTGTCAGCTGGCATGCACTGTTGCGATTAAAACGCCATACGAACACTGTGGGTGGTTAGATGACTCACGGGTTTAAAAAAAACACTTAACTAAGTTTACATTAGTTAAGTGTTTTTATTATAAGTCACTTGCGGTTATGTCTTTTGCGAATTGATTAGGGATGTGGACAGTTTCCATTGAATCCTACACTATTAAACGAGCAATATTTGTTTAAATACATATATAATATAATCACGTTCATAAAAATGGCTCTAACGATTTCGATGAAAATTGCAATATAGGGGTTTATGGGGGCGAAAAATCGATCTAGCTAGGTCTCATATCTGGAAAAATTCGTTTTTTCCGTATTTTCACTCGAGCAGAGCTCGGTCGCCCATTGTTTACAACAAGACAATAACGACATGGCAGCATGGAATTAGGAAGTACCCTAATATCATGGCAGCATGGAAATAGTATGTACTATCCTTTTTTTTTTTTTTTGAGGGTGGGAAATCATCAAACGACTTCTCCCGCTCTGGGCAGAGCGAGAGGGTGTGTCAGACTTTTACTGACTAAAACCCACCCATGTTCCTTCCGTTGCCTGTGTGCCGGGGCCGCGATATCCCTTTCGGACAAACCCGCAACCCCAGCAGGCATTGGTCTTTCGACCCCGTCAGTTGGAGTATGTACTATCCTACGAGTACTATACGATTAAATTAGTTTTCTCTATTCTCATCCGAGCAGAGCTCGGTTGACCAGGCACTAGTACTTAATGTAAACTCATGCCTTCTTCCAATGGGGGTAAGCAGAAACTACGGAAAAAATCATAGTAATTGTCATGATTTTTTAAAGAGAAACTTATAGAATACGTGTAATGTAGATCCTTCAGTAGTTACATAGATGTTATAAAATGCTATGGGGCCAAAATCAGGTTTGCTTCTCGGCTCATCCTGAAACTGCCCCTCCCTGTTGCTGGGAAAAAGTATTCTCATGTCACATCTATGCATATCCAAAAAACTGGGATGTTCACCTTACCATTTACATAATGACGTAAGACAACCATTTAACAGCCTTTGCGCTTACAGCAAGACCATCACTTGCACTTAACACATTGCGGGACGGTACTGACTTTTTCAAATTATGCGATATGACAGTAAAATTGCCCATACAAGTTACGACCACTGCTGTATCCGTACTGCCCTAGAGCAATACAGCTATACTTATGAGAGATTGGTGTGATACGACTGGAAAAACGAAACGAAATTTCGCTGTGATGACCGTACCTCACTTTAGAAGAGTTTAAAATTGTACGACGGTGCCCGTACTGTCATTCAACTTCAAAAAATCGACTGCTAATGCTGTACGTCCCGCAATGTGTTAACACCAGGGATTGTGAGAAAAAACCTTAGAGTAATAACAGTTATTACTCTGAGGAAAAAACAAAGGTAATGCAAGTTGCCAGTGGTAAAAACAAAAGAATTGTTGCTAGTGGTAAAAATGTTCCTTCAGAACGAGTTTCTATGAGCCTTGATAAGTTAACTGTCATCTGGCATGCATTATTGCGATTTATACGCCATGGGAACACTGTGGTTAGATGACTCACGAGTAGAGGGTTGTATTAGTTAAGTGTTTTTAATGTAAAGCTTCGTAGACTAGCGCGACACGACACCAGTTATTGTTATACCGTGAAGTTTTCTTAGAAATTGTATTGTTCGAATGGCGTCGCGCTGGACTGCACGAGTCTTTAGTCACTTGTGGTTTTGTGTCTTTTTGTTTTTGCGAATTGATTAGAAATGTAGATATATTCCCTGTTTTTTGTTTTATAACCACAAGGGGGAAGCTCTCGGTGAGCACCATGTATCTATCACATATTTAATTTATCTGTAATTGCTTTATGTTTAATTCTTTTTTACCTATCGCGGTATAGTAATCTTATTCTAGATGCATCGTCTTCACATATAATTGTATAATTAATGTATACAAAATATTGTAAAAACATTTTAAAAGAGTAACGGTGGAGTTTCTTGCCCATTCTTCTCCATACGAAAACTACCTTTTGGAAGGGGCGACTAGAATCAATTCTATTTTTTGTAAACTTGACGTTCATAATTGCCTATTATGTGCCTAATTTAAATAAATGTTTGACTTTGACTTTTGGCTTTGACTTGGCCCGCACCGCACCTGATGTTAAGTGATGACCAGGCCGAAGGTGGAAGCGAGCTTCACCCGGAATTCTCAACCACAGAGAAACTGGCTATCTTACCTCTAACTGCCGCAACACAACAATGCTGTTAACATTGCTGTTATGGCGACAAACTTAGATAAGATGGTGGTACCTACCCACTACAAGTAATAATCGCTGTATTTAAATGCTAAAACATTGCAGTGAACTAGTACCAATGTTTTATATAAGTTATAAGTGGAGGGTAAATAAGAAATGGTTGATTTAAGTGTCAGTTTATGATGAAGTGGCTTGTGGTGGCATGTGTAAGGCTCTCGCAGACAGTTCCGTGAAGTTTTCATAGAAATTGCTCCACCAGAGTCGCGTCGCGTCGTGCTTGTCTGCGGGAGCCTTCACTTGGTATAACATGACGTTCTTTTGAGTAGGGACCGCCTTGTTGGTCTAGTCGCAAGCGCTACTGTGGAGCATGAGTTCCTGGGTTCAATTTCCGGGTCGGGCAGTATTATTGGGTTTTTCCATCTGGAATTACTCAGTAGCAGCCCAGAATCTGGATCAGTGCCCAATTAATGGGAATAGGTTCGCTGACTTTAATATTACTAACACTGCACGACATAGAAATTGAACCCAGATAACTAATTGCGTAACACATTTTCTGCAAAAGATTAAGTCTAATCTGTTTCATTTGACAGTTCAACAATATTCATTGCGTTATTTACTTTGTTCAGCAGATTATTTTTTCGAACTTATGAAGCAATGGATGGAGGAGGTCGTGGCTAAATAATAACAGCCGCACGGATCGATCCATCGATGGTTACGCTACGCTTGCCGGGGTTGGTCTATGGATGAGTAATCATCTTTACATATCGGAACTCCTCCGTGCCTCCGAAAGCACATTAAGCCGTTGGTCCCGGCTGTCATTCGTGGATCTTTGACATTCGTTACGGGCCGTCAGAAGCCCGAAAGTTTGACAACCAATCTTACCAGTTACTGGGTTGTGGCGGTCAGATAGGCAGTCGCTCCATGTAAAATACTGGTAATCAGTTGCAGCCGGTTAGACTGGAAGCTGAACCCAATATATAGTTGGGAAAAGGTTAGGCAGATTGATGAAGCAATGGATTGGCAATCTGTTTCAAAACTATTCAGGTTGTGATTGATCGTGTATAACACAATTAGGGCAGGATCCACTCTCAGCGTACGTTTAAAGCCATAATTGTTCCGACTTCAAAAATATAAAGAGGTTCTTAATTCGTCCGTATATTTATTTGTTTAAGAATACAAGCTCAACATTACAGAATAACAAACGATGAACGAATTCCGACTGATGTATGAGTCAGAGTGATCTTTAAAGATATATCTACATTTATAATATCTATGTATCTTCCTAATGGCCGAGTAATGGCTCGGAAGATTACTTATTAATAGACTATTTATGTGTAATAATAATTTCAATGTATTATTTACAAATGCGAAGGAGCATGAGGCTAAATAATAACAGCTGCACGGGTAGTTTGTAGGTTAAGCTACGCTTACCCCGGTCAGTTCTTGAATGGGTGACCATTACGAGACCCTTCCGTCCCTCGGAAGTATGTTAAGACGTTGGTCATTCGTAGATCTTTGACAGTCTTTGTGGAGTAAACCATGTGTATTTATTAATCTGTGGTTCTACTGAGGTTAGTGGAAACTGTGGACTGTGCGAAAGACGATATGGCTAGAAACCGAGTGACTACTGAGATATGACTACTAATAGAGAAGTATGTAAGAAGAAAATTGGGAAATCGTTACTATATCCAGCGAAAAACAAAACACAACCGGATCATTAACAAAAGTATTTCTCAAAAATGTTTCACAGTGACTCATGCACGAATACATCAACTCGTGTTCGTCCGTGAATGTAATGATTTATCGTTTTATGAGAATCTTGTCTTGTCTGCTCGTGCCACAGTGCAGATGTTTGAGCAGTAGGTCAAGTGTTTTTGAAGTTCTTTTTGCCTGTATTACATTGGAACTTGTTACTACGTATTTTAGGTTGAGGTAGATCGTATAGTTTATTATTTGCAGTTGCTTCCGTGATAAAAACTTTGATATTCTAATGTGTTGAGAAACGGTTACCGAGTCGTTTTTTGACATACTCCTTTGCTTGTTTCGTAAGGATGACGATTTTAACAATAATCTTGTACAGTGGACATCAGATCAACTTCGTATTTCCCGAACTTTCGAAATTTTCGGGAAACTTGTCAATTTTTCTTTCTACTCTTGACTATTACAGCATAATCAACCTATAACGTTCCCACTGCTGGGCACAGGCCTCCTCTCAGGGAGTGGGCCATAATCCACCACGCGGGCCCAGGGCGAGTTGTTGTATATTCAGACTATTATTGGACAAAAAAATACCTAAATCGGTCCAGCCGCGCCCTAAAGTTATGCGCTTACCAACGAACAGCACTTCATTTTTATTTACATGTATAGATTTTTGATCACTTATCTTTACACTGTTGGTTATTTTATTACACTTATTGAATTCTTCACCTTATCGTTATTTCGGTCTTCAGTAAAGTTTCTATATACAGAATAAACATCGCTCTTTTCTTAACGACTCCTTGGTTCTCCATAGATCCCAGATCTACCTTTTGACCTTTGTCCGCATCGCACTAGCGCTTTTTTCCGCTACGTTTTATTACTGTACTTTGGATTTTCAACGCTCAGCTATCCGCCGAGAGTTGAAAATTCAACTGTGCATTTTATCGTGTATTCTTTAGCAGTGTAACGCTATCGGAAACTTTGTACGTTTCTGGTTTTGTTATTCTGTTGTACAATGAATTATATTTACCTTTTCTAAAGAAGATATTCTTTCTTTTTTCTAAATAATAATAGATTTATTCTTTTAGACACCTTTTGACCATTTAGGGAGAACGCTACAAAATATATATAGTCGTAAATAAATTATTATTATCAGGTATTTCCTAACACAACTTAAGTACTACTATAAAATATACAATTAATAAAAAAAATGAAACTACCAATATTTTGTAAAATCATTTCATATTATGTTTTTCTTATTTCCAATAAACCTGCTTTGAAAGCGTCAAAGAATGAAACCATGCAATTAAATAAATACTCGTGGAAGTAAACTTACTCTGAAGTGATTAAGTTCGGGAGTCAACTTTTTATTAAGAACATTTTAAGAATATTTGTAAAGACTTGGCATACTGTTACATCTTTACTGTGGTACCGAATGTGTAGAGTAATAAGTAGTGTGAATGTAAAATATATCTGATATTGTTATTTTATCGGTATCGTTCTTGCTGGCGTTAGTTCTTCCTCGTTTTTATGTACCGGGAACGTATTTTTTTTTTTTTTTTTATATAACTTTGCCCCACACTAAGAATTTCTTCTTGTATCGTGGGTGCGTTTACAAAGATAAAACTCACATACACTAACACCCAGACCCGGAACAACTACTTTCTGATCATACAAATATTTGTTCCGTGCGGGGATCAAACCCGCGACACGTTGCGCAGCAGTCGATCGCTCAGCCACTGCGCCAACCGTGTCGTTTGAGGGAGTCACTGTCTCAAGGTTATTTTTAAAATAATTGGCTTTTGGTAGACATATTTTTATTGGTGTAATCTTCTTTTTCTTCGGTGTCTCTCCACAGACAATGGCTCACTTACCATCTTGCGCTGCATGCCCTGCAGCTGCACACGTGAGGCCGTAATGGCTGCGTCAGCTAACTGTATTCGCGTTGATGAATTTTGGGCCCGACGCATTTAAAAAAGACATAATTTTTCTCGAGGATGTTGTTAAGTATTGTACTGAGAGTCTATTTATGTGGTAATTTTCTAGAAAAATTTAAAGAAATAATCGCAACATTTTTTTATCAATGGAGAATTTTACCGTGTTACATGGGGCGCGGGCGGCTCTTCTTTAGCGAGTATCTAAAAGTCATAATCATAACCCATGACACCGGTTGAAATTTTTGTAATTTTTAATGGATTTGGGGTAATTTTGGTACGAAAATGTGAATTTTGAAAAGCAATACCTTTTTTATTTTCAATAATAATAATATTTTTTATTACTTTTTGGTAATGTTATTGCAGTACCTAATGTGCCCCTTTCGAATCGGACAAGGTTTTTTATATAGATATTGTGTTTTTTCGTATTATTTTTTACAAGAAGAACACCTGCCGTTGATATATCCTGAATCTTCCAAAACATCTAGACTCAAATTCGGACCTGAATAAATTAAATTATTTTGTAACCTTTTAGGCTTTTATTCATGATCAGCATATCGCTGTCTTCTGCTGGATATAGGTAAAATAGCACTTCACATAACTCGATCTTCGGCAACTCTAATCCAGCTACTAACAGCCACCATGCGGAGATAGAGTAACGTCCTTATTATTACATCTACCAATCCTTTGATTATCTACTGATATCTGCAGCAATGCTGTTATGTTACAATGATCCGCATATATCCCTACCGAGCTAAACATCAAGATATCTGTCATGATTCATGATATTAATCTCCCTCATCTCTTTCCAGCATACTGGGGTCGCGATGGCGGCAGCAGTGGGGGCGCGGCGGCTGCGCAGGCGCAAGCACAAGCACAAGCGGCGCTCTTCGGCTTCGGGTCCCGCTACCCGCCCCCCACCACGCTCGGCGTGGCGGCCAATCAGGCAGCATCCCTCGGGCTACATCCAGCTGCCAGTAAGTACAATGGTATGATAGCTTGATTGTTTGCTAATATTTTTAAGTAGTTATAAGTTATTTAGAGCAGTGGTGGCCCAGTGGTAACGGCGCTTTACTTTGTGTAAATTATTTCATTACCACTGCTCCCAAAACGGTGAAGGAAAACATCATGATGAAACCGGCATGTTCTAGAACCAAAAATTCGAAGACATGTGACATCTACCAACCCGCACTGGGCCCGCGTGGTGGGTTACGACCCACTCCCTCTCACAGAGAGAAGGCCTGAGTCCCAGCAGTGGGAACATTGTAGGCTAGTAAGTTATTCGTAAATATTGTTAAATAAAGGAGAAGGAAAATTTCTGATTATGGGACTTATATAATCTGAACTCTCCCAGTAAGCTAGTCTGGTAATAATTTTTTGTTGTATTCCGTCTATGAGAAGAGGCCTTCGTTCTGCAGTGAACATGGTATCAGTATGTTCACGATACTGGAGGACCTAGACAAAGTGAGATTCTATCAGTGATAACGATGATCTGACTGACTTTACCAAAGTCAAAAATGTATGTGACTCCAAATTTAAAATATTTTATCTGTTTTATCTTTAACACCGAATATTTCCAAATGCCTTTTTTACACCTAAAACGGTTACAACATCAAATTCAGTGTTATAATTGCAATTCATTCTTAATATTCTAGTTCACAAGTATAAGCGATATTTCATATTTCCATACAGTAATATTGCCAAATTAATCAAAACAGGTAAATATTTGACAGCTATTTGCGACGTTGCCAACTTTTAGAATGAACACTCTTTACCACCTATGAAACGGTATAAATGGTAGGTTTTTGCCTGGAACCATATGGCCATTCAAGCTTCAGACGGCAACCTCTATCTCCTGTAAACCTATTCAATTGAATCTTTTGTAAAATCTCTTTTCAAATGTTTGGTTATATGTAGTTATTTTAATCAAACCACTCCGAACATAAAAAGGGAGATTGGAGGACTATATATACTCAGCAGTGGCTGGAACACGGCTGCCAATGATAATTGTTAGCGCGGGGAGCAATAAAAGATTGGGCTGTATTATATAAGGCTTGGTATATTGCCGTTTTTATTACAAATTATAAACTTTTCGGACAAACAATTAAATATTATGTTAGAGAGGAGATTCGTCCGTCGTGGTGGAGTCCGTGGAAGCGAGTGGTCATCGGCCCAGTTGAGATGCTCGCACTGACTGGACAGGTCCACTCAAATCTGTGTGGTTCTTTCCTCAAAAGACCATTTCAGACACTAATCTACATGGTCCTCACATGGCTTGACCAAGATTTTGTCTGGACTTTAAAAGAGCTGCGACCTCTGAGTTTGCTACGGCCTTTCTTCTCAGAGTAGTCAGATAGGAAACACCGACCTCACCTAGCTTATTTTTAATATTTTTTATATGACGTGATTCCGATATCCTATTTACAGAATAAACAATTTCATTTCATTTCCCGAGCCGTCTCGTCGCCGGGCCTCAGCTTGTCGATGACGCCTTGATCACGCAGGTTGCTCATGCAGACTGCGCGCAAGGTGCTGGGTTCGATTCCCAACAATAATGAATCCAAACATGAGAATTTTTCTAATTAAGCTTTCAAGAACTGTTGATAACCCTTTCCTCTCCTTCCAGGTGCAGCCTGGTGGTCGATGGCATCCCACCTAGCGGCTCAAGACTACCTAGCGCGGCTGCAGGCCTCAGGGTTAAACTTCCCTCCCCTGGCGGACCCTTACGCCGCACTGTCGGCTCTCTCTGGCGGTGGTCAGGGGTTAAAGCAGCCGCAGAAACCTGGGAAGCTGTCTAGTCGGAATGAGAGGTAAGAACAATCTACAAACTATTACAGGAACTCAGAAGCCCGCCAGAGTCATACCAAGGGGTAACCTGTTGCCCCGTAACTGGGTTGTGGTGGTCAGGCAGCAGTCGCTCCATGTAAAATAATGGTATTCAGCTGCGTCCGGTTAAACTGGAAGCTGACCCCTTGAAAATGTTAGGCAAAATGATGATGTATGTAGGTACAATTTGCTGTCTATGGTCACTTTTGTGAGGGATAGAAGAACCAGAGGCTGTTGAATAAAAAATGCCCGCTGACCACCGTAGCTTGCTGGGTTCGAACCCAGGGTTAGCCGGTGTTATTGGGATTAGCTCCACCTGACCAGACTGCTAGGTTCAGGCTAAAGCTTTTTTTTTTCATTCGGCGCAAGCCTTACTCGGCATGCCGTATCTTGCGATATATCCTTAAAGATGATCTTTCGATCGATTTGGGAGACAATATATGTTAATCAAAAAGCTTCGTAAAAAGGACTTTAATTTGCATGTCAAAAGAAACCTTGCCTTAGGCCTCATAAATAAAAGATTTATTGAAAAAAAAATACGTGTCTTAGATTATCATAAAGAAGCCAATTCTCTTCTAAAAGCACGCTATATTCCGTGCGCGACTGCTAGTCACCGCCTGAGATACCCCAAACCCCAATGTAGTTGGGAAAAGGCTAGGCAGATTGATATTGCCAACTGAAGTGCGCGGCGTGTGTCAGATGTGCCGCGCAGGACTGCCGCGCAAACATTCTTCGCTTTAGTCCAAACTAGAGCGCGGCAGAAATGTGTCCTGCAAACGCCGCGTGTTGCTGCCGCGCTCTTGTTTGGACACCTCAGGAACTGATGAACGCTAGGGGCGTCAAACACGTAGCCGAATTCTGGGCCGAGTCCAATTTAGTTTCAACACGCTAAGAAGAAGAGAATCATGATTTAAATAGATTTAGCGCTTAACATATTTAGTGATGTGGTGCCGGGGGGTCTTAAAGTGTTCACACCGGTTACCCGAGAACAGACCTAGGATATGCCTAGGCTAGGCTGGCCATCCTCTCTTCGTGACGCTGCGCTTTCCCCTTACTGGATCTCATTTCTTTAGCAATCTTTTGAACTTCTTTTTCTTAACTTTAGTTTGATGTGATGATTTAAAAGAAAGAAGAAAGGGTAAGAAACTCCATGGACACTCCATGGAGTTTCTTGCCCGTTCTTCTCCATAGGAACCTACAATGAATGGGTAACTAGCTTCATCTTTCTGACTGACCGACTCCATGACAATTCAAAAGTGCCTGTGGTTTAATAGGGATAACAACTAAATTTATTTTTTTAGTCCGTCTTTGAGATTATAAAAAAATATTGGCCACGTATTTTTTCTTTTTTTACGTAATCTAAAGATTACGGCGATACATTGAGGTAAAATGTGCCGTGATATCACGAGTATGTAGATTTTATACGTACTAGTGACGTATCGACCCCCGCTCCCCAACTTAAAATGCGTTTTATCTATGTAATTTTTTATTAATATGATAAAGCAAAAAATACGTGTCTAATATTTTTTTATTATCTGACTGAAGGACTAATTAGAATTTCATTTTTTTTACCCAGGCATCATCCCTATTGGAAATAATTGCGTTGAGTTGACTTATCCAAAAGTTGACTAACTCTCAATCACTTGTTCATTATCTCACTTTTCTTCTCTTCTTCCAGGTCAGGCAGAAGCAGTACATCATCAGGCGCGTCTACAAAAGACAAGAGTCCATCGACCAGCAGCGCTAATTCGCAGAATATGAGTGAGTGGGGCACGTATCTACTATCATATTATGTCTGTCTGTGTTGTGGATCATTGTTGTGAGCTAGTGAGCTAGTTATGGATCAATCTCCGAGTATGTTTGTATATTTTTATTGCGTTATTAAGAAAATTGGAAACGTCGCAAATAGCTGTCAAATATGTCGCTGTTTTGATTAATTTGGCTATATTACTGTATGGAAATATGAAATATGGCTCACTAGTGAACTAAAATACTGATTATGAAATGAAATGATTAATATCGTATTACCGAATATTTAGTTTTAGACGTAAAAAAAGTATTTGGAAACTTTCCAAATGCCTTTTTTACATCTAAAACGGTTACCAACATCAAATTCAGTATTATAATTGCAATATTTCTTGTTTCCATACAGTAATCTTGCCAAAATTAATAAAAAAATGCGAAATATTTGACAGCTGTTTGCGACATTGCGCACTTTCAGACTAAACGCTCTTAAAGGGAGAGATATGCACATGACACACCATTAAAGTATTTTTTTAAATAGCAAGAGTGTTTCCATTGCTTGCCTAGATCTAAAATGCATGGCTTCTCAATGTTTTAACACCCTGACCAGGATAACTTCTTTTCTCCTTCCAGGATCCTCATACGGTCTACCGAAGACGTCTTCTCCGTCCGCGATGCACCACTCTGCGTCCCTTTCGAGCCTGGCTTCCCTCAACAGTCTGGTCTCTGCTCCTCATCAGAGCAAGCCCAGTAGCAAGCCGTCTGTTGCGCCGCAGCCAAGCAGTAAGTAGAATGTATGACATAGTGACGTCCTAGCCTTGTTGGTAAAGAGATCTTTGAAGTAGATTCAGGGAGGTGGTCTTCAGTCCGTTCTCGAAGGTCCTTAAGTACCATTGTTGGTAAATACCGACTTCTTATAGCGGTTGTACACTCTCGCCGAGGCATACCGAGACAGGCCGATTGCGAGAAAATAGATGAGCGCGCTCGGCCCGCCTCGGTGTGTCTCGGCGTGTCTCGGCGATCCTCGCCCACTCTCCGTCCCGTGTCGGTTTTTCATGCCTGAGTCAAAGAATCTCGCGGCAGTTACGAGTGCGTCGCTGTACACTATCGTCTCTGCTGATCCTTGCGTCGCTTGACAGAGAAGACGTTCAATGCTAGCGTCCATCCTCTCTGGGTTCACAACTTCAACTGAACTAGGCGAGAGTGTACCATCAAGGAAGCTCATAACTAACCACCGTAAGGACTATTCTTGCTTGCAGCGCTCGACGGCTAGAGAACCGGGCCGGTAACAGATGTGGTCATCGTGTTCACGGGATTTTGTTTTCAAAGTGGTTAGATATGAACTTCTTTGATGGTACATGGCCGCACTCGGGCTGAAGCCCCTCGCTAGATACTTGTTCGCGAAAACTAGCGAGAGCACTCGAACGGGAGTGTCTAGCCGCCATTAGGGGTAGACAAGTACTGAGTAATGGCCAATGCCTGCCGGGGTTGCGAGTTGTCCGAAAGGGATACCGTGGCCCAGGACACAGGCAACGGAAGGAAGGAACACGGAAGTTATTTGATAATTTCCCACACTAAAAAAAAAAAAAGGCGTAGACAAGTGACAATCGTTTTCAAAACGTTTCGTTAGCTTTTCGGTGGTCTTCTCAATAGCAGCCCGGAGTCTGGATTTGTGCCCGGTTGATGGCAATAGGCTCGCCCCCTATTACATGGGACTTAAACATAACTGACGAAATGTGGGTGTACTATAGGTACACCTCTGCCCAACCCTTCGGGGATTACAGGTGTGAAGTTATGTTATGTTATTCAGCAGATGAATAACATGTCGTTGTAGTGGACGTGTGTAGCGGCATCTACATCGCTACATGCAAACTACGAATCAAAGACCTGACGTCACACAAATCCTGCATCGCGCAATTAGAGTTTACCGCACGGTAAACATATATGCAAGCTTCCCAACTTCAACCTCTGGGCAGTTGCCCGCCAGACATCACACCCGTCTGGTCGGAGGATCCTCCCTTTTCTATGGTGGATGACTGAACTTTACACGCTGTTCCTCATGCTCCTAAACGTGTTTTGATGATGAAGTTGATAGAGTTGATACAACCATTGAAAAGCATATTTATTTTTACTTTTCACCGTCGTTATCGCTGACACAATGTCACTTTGTTTAGGCCCTCTTGTTGTAATCCTGATGTAGAAGTGTTGTTTTGGAGAGTAGTACTTACTTATAATGCCTTTTGTACCGATAAGCAACATTACAGCCATGTATGACGGTTATAGCATTATGAGACAGTTGAAAAGGCAAAACCGGCCGAACGACTAGTCTACTACTCTTCAGAAATATGTTTTTACCATAAAATAAGAATTGAAACTTTTGTTTATTTAAATCCATCTTCCTAACTTCAACATAAAAATGGATGTATCTCTAAAACTGGCCATTCTTTTTGCGCTCATACAGCCATCCAATCAGCATGTTACAGGCTATATTGTACAGCCACATTTGCCGTTCTTTGTTGAAAAACTTTTGTAATATACTGTACCTACACGAATTAAAAGAGTAACGGTGGAGTTTCTTGCCCATTCTTCTCCATACGAAAACGGCCTTTTGGAAAAAGGTAAATTTTGACGTTCAAAAGTGCCAGACTTTGACGGTAACTACATTCATCCTCATCAAGTGGTTTCTGGTGTTCAACCAGAATTAATTCTCTCATAATTTTAAACTATGTTTCAATATTTCGTTTTCCAGAAAAGCCGTCATCCTCATCATCGTCGAGCTCCAAAGGCAAGGAGCGCGAGCTGGCGCTGCTGCGCGGCGACCTCATGCTGGCGCAGGCGGCCGCGCACGGCGCCTACCACGCCGCCGTCGCCGCCGCCGCCAAGGGCAAGGTAATGCGGACTGGCGCGCTGGTACGGTCACACGCGCAGGATTCGCGTCAATTGGATTTGATATACCTTGTCCTCGGCCTATCACCGGTGGTAGAGTGCTTCGGACTTGTTCGAGGGGTCCGTGGACACCCTGCCTAGACTGCCTAGGTTGCTGCTAATGTTACTGGGAGCTTGCTTGACGGTAGCAGAATAATCTCGTCCAACAGCTGGCTACAGCAGTGATAGCCTAATCGTGTAACCGTCGGATTGCCAAGTCATAGGTAGTTTAAACCCAAGGCACGCAGCTCTGAGTTTGCGGATTCATGTGCGTTTCACTAGCTCCAAAAACGGCGGAGGAGAACATCGTGAGGAAACCGGCATGCCTGAGAGATATTTCTCGACGGCATGTGAAGCCAAGTCAGAGGCTCATGGGCGGCATAAAAACTCAGACACCAGGTTTGTCACTAACCACACGAAAAAGAAGGACAGATCCCAACGATGGGCGACGTAAGAAGAGCAGCGCCTCCACGCTTTGCCTTGTTGTATCCAAAACGCATGTGACGAATAAATGAGCAACTCCTTCGTCTGCGCATGCTCACGTGGATGCAAGACTTAAGATGCAACGTTCAACTCGCGGATGCTTGTTCAATATACAGAGTGGCGATGAGTTTATCTCTTTAAATAGTACAGCGGTTACTACAAGTCGATATAGGTCTGTTAAAATAAAAAGAAAACTGCTAACTCTAGCGACCTAAATTGTCACGAAATAAACCACTCTTGCTATTAATCATTAATGGTCCTGTTAAATGGCAATGTAAAATGGGCCTTATCAGAAGATTAAAAGTCACTCAAAGAGCAATGGAGAGGGCTATGCTTGGAGTTTCCCTACGTGATCAAATCAGAAATGAAGAGATCCGCAGCAAAACCAATATAACCGACATAGCCCGAAGAATTGCCGAACTTAAGTACTCGCAGAACATATGGCCGATGGCGCCGAAAGGTTCTGGAATGGCGACCGCGTACCGGAAGACGTAGCGTTGGAAGGCCTTCCACAAGATGGGCCGATGACCTTGTGAAGGCCGCAGGAAACCGCTGGATGCGGGAAGCACAGAATCGGTCGAAGTGGCGGTGCTTGGGGGAGGCCTATGTCCAGCAGTGGACGTCTTTCTGTTGAAATGATGATGACAACCTGTAAAAGTAACTACGGCATGTTAAATATTAAAACAAAATACAATACCGCAACTGTATTTTGTTTTGTTTATGAGCAAATTAATGTGACCCTACAATTTATTAATTCCCTCTCATTTCTATTTGTATTATCATCAAAGACATGCATGTTCTTTCTTCTCCTAATAACAATCTGTTTGTTTCCAGAACATGTCGCCGCTGTACCCGTTCGGCATGCCGGGGTCCGACAAGGACGGTCGTCACGGCGGGATAGACTCGCTCACTGGCTTACCGCATACCATACTCAGGTGAGACATGAAGGAAAAAGAAAGAATATAATATATTTATTTGGCATATATCATTAGCACACACACCACACACTTTTGGCACATATCTTTAGCTAAAATCTACCTTAAAGCTCAACACACACACACTAAGCGGGTGCGTGTCGGGCACACGGAAAGCGCGCGCGGCTCACGCTCCCGACCCGCTCCGCGCACGACAAGCACACGCGTTTCGTGTGCTGACATCCGTATAATACAAGGAATTACAATTTAAACATGTCCGCCGTACTCCCGTCCCGACCCGCGCCCGACACGCACCCGCTTTGTGTGTGTAACCAAAAAATGCCTATGCAAGCAAAGCTTATTGGCAAACTGGACAGAGCCTTAATATCTTGACGTCATCACAGATGAACACAGATAGTTCACTCCGCAAAATCATTTAAATAAAAAGCAACTTCTGTTACGACACAATAAAGTGCAATTCAGGTCGCACAGCGCTAATTGAAATGAAATTGTTTATTCTGTAAATAGGATATCACAATCAAGTGATTCTGATATCCTATTTACATAACAAACAACTTTTTTACACGTCATATTAAAAATAAGCTAGATGAGGTCGGCAGATTACCTACAGTTATATTCATCTAGAAGTTGCCTCTCTTTTTATCACGTTACTCTTATATCTTCTGAATACGTTACGCTCACTGAATTCGCCCGACAAGACGGGCCCGCTGCGTACTTGTAGCATCATACCTAAAATGCCTGTATTTATCTGTGACGTCATCTATAATTTAATGAGCTTATTTACCCTAATTACTCTTTAACGGCGAGAGGTGCTCGTGACTGTACAACATTTGGGATAAAAAACGCAAAATAATAATGTAATAAATGTTTTTTGTCTACTTGTCTTACTGTCTGTTTTTTAAACATAACTTCACTAAAGATTAATAAGTTATAATATATTAATAATACGAGCCTGTTACTGTCCCACTGCAGGGCAAAGGCCTCTTCTCATACAGAGAAGGCACGAGCGTTGATCACCACGCTTGCTCAAATCTGTACATATTATAAATTAGTCGCTTTTCGCGTTTGTCTGTGTGACCGCGTTGTTCTTCTAAACAGCGCAACAGATTTTAATGAAGTTTTCACCATCGCTTAGAGAATTTATTCCGGAAGGTTAATTCAAATTCAAATTCAAAAGTCATTTATTCAAAATAGGTTGAGAATCAGCACTTATCAAACGTCAAAATTACATAAGACAGTCCCCCAAAACGACCGCCCTTCACCACTTCCTAGTGCAGTAGCTGGGAAGAAGAAGTGGCGCAACAAACTCCCCAGCAGCACAGCTGTCTGTTCAGTTAGAAAAACTTGATTCTATACAATAGTAGTATAATATGTTCATATTAAAGTAAAGTTTACCTAAGAAATCTCGATGTTTTGTCAAGTTGTAAAAACCGTGCGAAACAGGAGCGGGGCGCTAGTAACTAATAAAAATACATTTTTGTTGTGTTAAATAAATGTATTGTTATAATGAATTATGAAGTCTAATACTCAATATTTCTGTTCTATCAGTGCTGCTTTAGAAGGCGGGTAAGATATCACATTTCTAACATTCTTAGAGCCTGTTTAACCACCTCCAGATAGGCACTATCTACCGGATAAATAATACAAAATATCTCAAATCATAGCTTGTGTGAAATATCTGCCAGATAAGACCGACCTAAAAAATATTTAAATAAAGACAGGATAGTGATGAAATCTCTCAAATAAATTAACCGAAACTTATCCGGAGGTGGTGATACAGGCCCTTACTATAGTATCTATACATTTTTCATAAATATTGACCTATTTATTTCTTTCAGTGATCCGTCATCAGTCCTGGGTGGGGTACGATTGCCGCCGGATACGGAAATTATCAAGTATACCTCTTCGTTAGCCGGGCCCAAGGTAAAAGCACATGTATGTAGACAATTTTTTTTTACTAATACCCACTTATTTTGTAAGTTAGTTGTAGAATAATAGTGTGGCGACAGCTACATCGCCATAATATGGCAGTGTGATGCATAGTTCGCATATTATGCGAACTATGCATCACACTGACGGCACGCAAAATCCTCCATCGCGCAAACAGCGTTTACCGCGCGACTAGGATATATACAACGTCCCAACATCAATCACTGGGCAGTTGCCTACTAGACCGCCGTCTGGTCGGAGGATCCTCCCTTTTCTATGGAAGATGAGTGAACTTTACACCCTGTTCCTCATACCTCTATAATAGCTTAATATTCTGGTAGTAATTATGTCTAGATTGTACTTTAACTTATGCTATCACTACTACTTGCAAATTCATAAAAAAAGACACGAATTAGTTGGAAATACAGCTTTAGGAAAAGTTTCTAAGGGTAAATAATCTAATTTGACAGCTTGTGGTGGATGCGCAAAGGTTGTATGTTGACAAAAATTATGATTCGCTACCGCAACACATACGTATTTACCGAATAGTAATAATTATGATCATCAATACAACTCTCTAAGTTCAAATTAACTTATTTAATAACTTTTTCATGAATTCATGACATTTAAAACCAATGCTAACTTATAGAGATGTAGTGATTATGGTTATAATTATGTAAATACATATTTGATAAGTTCGCGAAAACATATTTTGATCAAGATGCAACTTGATACTAACCTGCAGGTTGCAAAAAACGTTAGAAAATTTGAATTTCGCGGGTTACCTTTGTGCATCCACCTTCAACTGTTCGCTGGTCCTTTCTCAGTCTCTCAATATATCGACCAACAAAGACATAACGACGCGAAAACTGATTATCATGAATTCAGTACTCACATGATTCTGAATCCACCTGCGTTCATATTTTTCTTCGGTTATTAAAAAAAAAAACAGCCGTTTCATACAAAAGTGCAATACCTACGCGGTCAAAATGTATGGAACAGGAATAGCTTATTTTTTTTTAAATAACCGACGAAAAATTTCAACGCAGTCTGGTTCAGAATCATGTACTGAATCCATGGTATCAGTTTTCGCGTCGATGTCCCTGCCACCCTGTATTTAAATGTCTTTGTTTCAAGTATACGCTGAGCTCTCATTTTTGTTGATTACAAGAGAAGGATTCGTGACTACAATAAGCGTAATCATAATAATTATAAGTAAAACTATTCGAAATTCGAAACGCGCATGTTAATATGTACGGTTTTTGTTTCTCAGGCGGGTTCAGGCACAACGACCCGCGGGCGCAAGAAGACGATCTCGCTAGATCCGCCGCACGTCAGCGTGCATCCCGCCGACCGGAACGCGCCCATGCCCAGCAAACGGCCTAAACTTGTGAGTACATCATTATGTCTATACTCCGTGTGTGCTATCAAGCATTCGCAATGTCCAAGCCCAACACCAGAAATATAGAATATGTAGTATTGTGTACCATAATTGAGGCCGTGAGAGAAAGAACGGCCTTCTATGAATTTCTTATTGAGATAATCAAAGAAATTGAGTAAAATTTTTAATGCAATAAATGTGTTAGTAACGCCATCTTTTGGTGGCTCGAAAAATCAATGAAAAATGAACAGGTTTTTGACGGCGATAGGACTAACATTTTTTTTTATAAGATGTTATTAAGCCGTTTTTGCGCTCGCGGCCTCAATTGTGTTAACGTATCTTCACAAAGAGACCGTACTCGGTAACTATATTTCCTATCTGGCCACAACATACTGTTGGTCATCCAAATGTTAAATAAATAAATAGATAGATACTGACGATCTGATAAGGTTTGTAGGGCCAACATGGCCTTGTAGGGCCAACATGGCCAGAGATCGCAGGACAAGCACGTTTGGAAGGAAAATGGGGACAACTTGGCCCAGCAGTGGGACACAATACAGGCTAAAAAAAAACAAACAGAAACTTAAAACTGGTATTAGCGCCATCTAGCTTAGCACTACAGCGCGCTGTGACGCGTATCCACAAGTTTACCCCCTACCAAAAAATCGCTCAACGCGCCTAAAGAAGTTATCAGTAAAAAAAAAACATGACAGATTTTGTAATCTGGGTAGAATACCATAGGCTTGGCCATTTGGCTGCCGAAGTGGCTCAGTGATTAGTAACTACACTACGAGTCACTGATTTGATTCGCGTACAAAACTTTAACATCTACGTATTTTGACCTATACAATAGTTGTTTTGGGCCCAGATCCGGAATAACCATTTAATTGTTGCTGTTCTATACATTTTAGCAGGACGAGTACGGCAACTCCCGGTCGTCGGTGGAAGTGATCCGGCTGCCCAACAAACCGGACAGGGCCGGACACAACTCCATGTCCGGCACACCCCCACCCAATCTGTCCGATTATGCAGGTATGTGTCGTGCTAATTGTATTATTATCAGTTTATAAATAACAGCTGCCGATTGTATAATTCAGGAGAATCTAAAAAGAGTCTGTATCGCTTCTGTTGTTGTCTATGGCACAGCGTGACTATGGCCGCGATTCTCTTGTCCGTGGAGATGGCGCCTAACAGCTATTGGTAGAAATTGGTTCCAATGTTAACGGTCTTACTAACGTGTTTATTTTAGTATTGCTTAACCAATTGTGGGCTTGAAGTGAGTTCTTATTCATAACCACATCAAGCAGCGAAATTATATATCGGCTATAGTTTGACCTATACCACTGTACTGCGACTTTGGTATGTGCTCGGCGAGACGTGGAAGCAGTGCAGTGCATTAA
Organism: Agrochola lota; assembly: GCA_947364205.1. NCBI lineage: Eukaryota > Metazoa > Arthropoda > Insecta > Lepidoptera > Noctuidae > Agrochola > Agrochola lota. Next base: position 7,887,622 of record OX376245.1, on the reverse strand, counting down.
CGCTCATGGGCGGTCAACGCTGCCACCGCCTCGCCGCGCATTCCTAAGGCGCAATACAGAGGTCTCGGTCAAACTATAGTTCAACAAATCTGCTCAGTTTTCAACCTCATTGGGCAGCACAAGAGACTAAAGAATTCTTGGTACAATCATAACTTCACGCCTGTTTTACGCGAATGGCTACAGAGGTGTAAAGTGTGTATCTTTGACTTTCTAATTAAATACGTTTTTTGTTTCCAGGCATATCCCGAGAACTGCTGCAGACGATAGCTAGTCAGAGCGGCGTGAGCCTGGCCGCGCTGGAGCGCCAGCTCGCGGGCTCCACAGGTGACTATTGTATGTCTATAGCAACCGTTCATTATTACAGCTTTGTTACACAAAGTCACATTAAATTAGATAGAGCGGGGGTTCCCAACCTTTTAACATACGCGCCACCCTAACTTTCTTTTAAAATCACTACGCAGCTGAGTTACTTTGTCGACTTAACCAGAAAAGCATAAGAATGCAAAGCGAGCTATAGTGAGCTCGAAAATTATTGCACCCCCTTGGATAGCCTAGATTTTCTTTCGATCATTCAAACAGAAATAGAAAAACATGTTTTGTCGACATTATTACGCAGAAAAATTGTTTTGGAAACTAGTCTTAACCTTTTCTAATACCAAGAACATAAAAAATAAATCTATAGTTTATTATTAGAGCTGCCGCGCCCCCCATTAGTCACTCTACACGCCCGAGAGGGGGGGGGGGGCACACCGGTTGGTAATCCCTGAGCTTGAGAAAATCCAGAGTCGTGGTGGGCAGCGATAACTAAACATGAGAAAACAAAAAATAGTTATTTATGCTATAAGTGCGGAAGGTAGGTAGGATCATCTTACGCACGTGTATCATACAACGTTTTACTATGCATTGTGCGAGGAAATAAAAAAAAAAACCCGAGTGAGCCTTACGGCAGTCGCCTGTGATGTGTAACATCTAACATACCACGACGTATATAAATGATAAAAACAAAATTCATGACTTTGACTTCGACTTCGACTTCGACTTTGACTTATTGATTTTGACCTGTCATAATCATCGCCATCGTCATCATCATCATTCTCAAATAATAAAATCTCTGAGACGAGACGCGCTGACGACGGCCTCAAAAATTAAAAAAAAAACAGAAAAGTAAAAAGCACTAGTGAAAAAAAAGTGACACTTTCCGCACAAATTGACTGCTTGGAAAACGCTCTTTTCGAGCAAATGCATTGTAAAAATATTTGATGATTTTTTGGGTTCAACGATCGCTTGTTGTAAATAGGACAATTAAGCATTCATAATCTTTTACAAAATCCTGTAGCTATCAACGGAATATCAAATGTTTGTCTGTTAGCTCATACGTTACAAATAATTTTCTATTTATTAATCTCTCTATTCACATTAGGTTATTTTTCTAAAGTTTATGTTATTCTGACTGAGATTGCCTCGTCGGTGTAGTGGTCGCAAGCGCTACTGCTGAGCATGAGGTCCTGAGTTCGATTCCCAGGTCGGGCAAAGTGTTATTTTGGGTTTTTTATTTTGAATTTCTCAATGGCAGCCCGGAGTCTGGAATCATGCCCGATTGCTGGCAATAGGCTCGCCCCGTATTACATGGGACTTAAACATAACTGGCGAAATGTGGGTGTACTATAGGTACACCTCTGCCCAACCCTGCGGGGAAACAAGGCGTGATGTTATGTTAATGTTACTCGAATTTAAGTATTTGCAAACACAAATATATGCATTGAAATGTAATCATTACTTTTTCCACAAAAGAATCTGTAGTTATCGTAACTAATATTATAAATGCGAAAGTGAGTTTGTTACGCTTTCACGCTAAAACCGCTTAACGGATTTGGATGAAATTTGGCACATGGGTAGACCATGACCTGGGTTAGGACATAGGATAATTTTTATCCCGATATTCCCACGGGATCGACACATATGCGGGTAATACCGCAGGGTGCAGCTAGTAAACAATAATTTTACTTCTCATTATAAAATGTCGATTTTAACTCACCTCCTCTATACAAGCGTATTCAAATAGCTACCTCCCTCCCTCACTCTCTCCGCACCTCTAACCCATTCCCTCCTTACAGATGCAGGTCTCAACCTAAGCACTAAGATGGGTGAGGACTCTCCGTTAGACCTGGGCGTCAAGTCTTCAGCAATGGATGACGACGCGCCACTTAACCTGTCGCTTAAACCTACTCCTGGTAAGTAACGTTTATTACCACTTTTTACCCGACTACGACGAAGCAAAAAGGAGGGTTATGATTTTGACCGCTATGTATGTATGTTCATCTGTTCCCCCGTTACTTCTAAACTACTTATCATAATTTGAAAAAAATGAGGATTTATCGTTGGAAGCGTCTTGATTGTCTGCTGGTGCCATATTAAATATGGAAAATGGCGTCCTCTAGAATACATAAATTCATGAACTTATAAAAAATATCACTATGAGTATGTATTAATTACATTAAAATATATTACATGTAAGTTGTTTATTTAATAGAAGATAAATATTGAATAGTTTAGATGAGAATATTTTCTTGTTTCATACTTTTTAGAGCGTGAATTTTCAGTAATCGGGTTTTAGTATTAAGGTGTATAGATTAACATAGACAGAAAAAGATGCTACTAAGTAGCAGTCTATAAAAGGCAGATGTATGTGATCAACAAAATAAAACTATGTCGAACTAAATACATAGTAACCGAAAAGATAGTACTTATCTTCAAGAAAGACATAAGACTTACAAAATAACAAATGAACTTGAACGTACCCCTGATTTGTGTTTTTTTTCGAATCTCTGATCAGTAAAATTGTTATCAATATCACAGTATAATAAAGTAACATTATTATGTCTCGGCAGTGACCTTGAAATCATTACCTACGGCCACTATGTAGATAAACCTTCCTTCCGCTTCCGTGTGCAACTGACGCTCACTCAATATTGTTCGTGGTGATAAACACTAAGATATCGAAGCGCGTCGTTTTTTAACATAAAATACTGTTACTTATTTATACTGCGCTAATATAATCTTGTTCAATTTTAGCAGATTTGTTGTTCACACTTGATGATTTTAATAAGTATCTCAATTTTCATTTTTTTTTGTTTGTTGTACAGCGAGTTCGCAAGCCTCAGACGCTCTCTCGCGACTGACGTCATTGAGCAGTTCGCTCAACGCGTCTTCCAGTCATGACAGGATATGTGAGTATTACTTATCTACCCCTTTCTCCCTAATAATTAGCCTTATCTACCCCTTTCTTCCTAATAATTAGACATGATAGTATTGTGTCCATAATAATTACCAGTGATCGGAGTAGGTAGATTGATTTTTAGTACTTGTATCATAAATGCACACAGAAAGAATAACATGGATAAGCCATTTTTCCGGAAAGTAATTCCGGTATTTCCGGATTCAATTAAATATTGTTAATGTTGGTAGTGATATTATTACTACCTAACCGGTTATTGTACCACCCATGATCCTTTGTTCTGATTGGTCGTTGGGTTTTGTCAAATCGTGACAAAAAAAAAAAAATAGGAAGAATAATAAAGAATAAAATTGCTCATTTTATTACAATTCCTACCTTTTTTTTGAGGATGGCAAATCATCAAATGACTCCTTCCACTCTGGCAGAATACAATTCCTACATAAGTTCCGGTTTTTTTTTAATAATCCACCAATTCCGGAGGAATGTCCATAGTAATATATACGTTTCGGATCAATGACCCCAGTTCAATCTACCTACTCCGATCACTGATAATTACACATGATAGTACTTTAAACCTAATAATTAGACATGGTAGTACTTTCTTCCTACTAATTAGACATGATAGTACTTTATCCCTAATAATTAGACATGATAGTAAGTAATATTTTCTTAGATGTGGGGTTTTAGCTCTGTACATCAGTAGTTACTTTACCTTCGATGGTTCAATAAAAAAAAATCATTTATAATACATCCAGTGTAGTTAAATAGGACTGTCTATACCAGCAAAGCAAAGGTGATTAAGAATATTGCACTTACCAGTTTAACCTGATCTGTTTGGCTTTGTTCGACCAGGCTATAAGGCCAAGTTCTGTTCATAACGTCTCTAGTCTACTTTGCTGACTTTTACATGCATTTGTTCGACTAATTGATTTATTTAACAATTTATGCATACAAATGTAAACATAAGTATAAGTATATTAATTTTCTCTTCGCAAATGTACAGTAGTAGTGCTTAAAACTAGCTTAAGGATAGGAGGAGTTTATATTTGTGAGAGACGGGTTCTTGAAATAGACATTGCAAGCAACACCTGTGGTACAAGTCACCAGGGCTCCACGACGCTTCATATGTAACAAAGACGTTCATATGTAACCAGTTTCAAAACAAAATCCCGTGAACACGATGACCACATCTGTTACCGGGCCGGTTCTATAGCCGCCGAGCGAGCAAGCAAGAATAGTCCTTACGGTGGTTGGATATGAACTTCTTCGATGGTACATTGGGGGTTTTTATGAAAATGAATAGACAAATATACAAATAAGATTAAAAATCAACGTAACGCAGAATCAGACAAGAACTAACTTCTTGCCCCTTTGCCCAGCCCGTCGCAAGCCGGGCGCGAAGCCCCGGCGCGTGGCGCCCGAGATGAACCCCGTGCCCGACGCGCCGCGGCCCAAGTCCAGCGGCAGCGAGGACAGTGAATGTACGTTGTGCTTCCACATAAACTATGGCTTAGTACTTTTATAGAATGTATTTTATCGAAACACACTTATTTCCTATTTTGCTTGTTGTACCGGGTGGCATTATCGACGCGAAAACTGTTACCATGGATTCTCAGTACATGATTCTGAACGCCCCTGCGTTGAAATTTAAGGTTGGTTATTAAAAAAAAACTGCTGTTTCTTAGAAAAGTGTGACCTACGCGGTCAAAATGTATGGAACAGCTGTTTTTTTTTTTTAATATCTGACGGAATATTTCACCGCAGGAGCTTCAGAATCATGTAATGAATCCATGGTAACAGGCTTCGCGTCGATGTCCCTAATAAATAATGTCTTTTTATTTTGATTTCATTATCATTTCAAAAATATTTTATGATTAACAATGTACTCATCTTTTGAACGCCAAAACTGCCCCAAATATAAATAAAGCCACTGAGTTTTAGTGGCGTTCAAAAGGTTAATCCCTCTAATTTCCCAACCTAAGCTCTAGGTATAACTTAACACCACCATCCTGCCCACAGCAGTAGCGGGGTGGGCAGGGCGCGAGGGTCGGCCACGTAACTTGGGCAGAGGAGTCAGCAAGCCTAAGAAGAATACTGTAGCCTCATTGCTGGCGCAGAGTAGGGCTTTGGGCCTTAGGCCTGCGCTGGCGCATCAGTTGCTGGCTGAGACTGACCTGGTAAGAGAAAGAGAAACATACTTTATAGGGTGTTGTGTTAATCTATGAAAGTATAGAGAAGTCAAAGAGTGTTAAAGACGTCATTATGCAAAAAAAAAAGAACAGAGATATTCTTAAGAAAAAAAGAAAAAATGCAAGCTTTAGCAATGAGGGTTTATTGAAACGACTTTTAGTAGGTGGAAGCACTGTGACGTCAGGTCTGGGCACCTGCCAAAAGTATGAAAGCGCCTATATTTTCTTTAGTCGTGACTAAAGAAAAGAACATACAACAACATATGAGCGTACCCGGGGGGGGGGGGGGGGGGGGGGGGGGGCAGGGGGGGGGGCAGCTGCCCCCTTGATTTTGAATGCCGAAGTACCTTTTGTTGTCGATAACAGTTATGTTAGACACGTTAAGACTTACTTTACAATTTCAATATATTATGCATTGATTTTAGAAAAAACCGCACTTTGGCGCAAGTCGATTGTGCATGATAGGTACACACGGCTACACATCAAGCTATGCATTTCCAGTATAAGCTGACGGAAATCCTATACCTTGATGTGTAGCCGTGTACAACATGACAGGCCGCGTCATGTTGTACCTATCATGCATAACCGACTTTAAAAAAGGAGGAGGTTCTATGAGTTTTTTTTTTGTTTACTATATTCACCGATATTTTAATCAATGGTGGACCAATTCTGTAAAAATCGGTTCAAATCGATGAACATGCATATTAAAAAAAAAATATCTTGACAAACATAGAACCTCCTTCTCCTTGCAGCAATATCAAACTAGGTAAAACATTTGTGCGCGGAAATTTCTGGTTTGCAAACACTTAAGTATAGTAAAATTACTAACCTTATCTTTAATGTTCCAGGAAAAACTAAAAGCGCTACTAGGCGAGACTGCGAGCACGGACTCAGAGTGTCCGTCGGACAGCTGTCCGTCCGACTCGGACGCGTCCGACACCAGTCGGAGACCCAACGACGCGCAGCTTAGGCTGCCTTTAGCGCTTGGTGAGTTTAGAATGATCTATTCATTATTGTAATGCATTGCGTCGGTATGAAATAAATACCTATGTTAATCATTTACGCTCAGGAGCTCGTGGCTAAGTAATAACAGCCGCACGGGTCGATCCAACAGGTTAAGCTACGCTTGCCAGGGTTGGTCCGTGGATGGGTGGGGGATTTTTACATAGCGAGACTCCTCCGCGCCTCGGAAAGCACGTTAAGCCGTTGGTCCCGGCTGTCATTCGTGAATCTTTGACAGTCGTTACGGGTCGTCAGAAGCCCGAAAGTCAGACAACCAGTCTTACCAAGGGGTATCGTATTACCCAGTTACTGGGTTGTGGAGGTCAGATAGGCAGTCGCTCCATGTAAAATACTGGTATTCAGCTGCATCCAGTTAGTCTGCAAGCCGACCCCAATATAGTTGGGAAAAGGCTAGGCTGATTGATTGATTTATGCTCCGATGAAAAAAATTTCTAGTCAGCAAGGACGGTATTGAAGTTGATTGACTATCGTCACTCTGGATGCATTTTCAAATATTCGCTGCGACGTCGAGGGTAATATACCCTACATAATCACCCTATAATTTTCCCACTGCTGGAACTCGGGCTTCCTCTCTATGAGAGAGAGTGGGCTCTAATCATATCAACAACAAAGACAAGACATTAAGCAAATCAAAAGTCATTTTGGGAAAAATTATGAGATCAGTACATTAAAGAATTCCGTCCTAACAGGGCGCAAGCTAACAAAGCGTTACTAATGGCCGATTCCTATAATTTACGAACCGTTATTAGTTAATGTAGGGGATGTGGACGTGTATAGTAAAAAAGGCACTAATTTGCGAAAGGGTGAAGGGCGGGGGAGACGCAATGAGGTATACGTCCGTGCGCAGGCGTTCGTAAAGATCACTGAATGTTATGTTTTCCAAATCGCAGCGCCGCCGCTAAGCGCGCGCCCCTCCCGCGTGCGTCTCTCGCGCCCTTAAGAGCCCTGTATTTATTTTTAAGAAATAGATCTAGGCACATACATAACTACGTACTAACAAATTCAAATAGAAATCGATACAAGCAATCACGCGTCGCCTACAGTTAATATAAAGACTCTCATATCTTTACCAATAATGAAGCAAATACCTCACAGCTTTGCATAGTAGACCCTCCCTTATGGAAGTAGCTATCACAGGTAAAATTAGCTTACGAATCTATTTATACGCCCAGTTCGGCAATAAAAAAATCCACCGTTGGTAAACACTACGATTCGTTTTTGTTTATAAGAACCGAGAATTAATCATAGTCTTATTTATCTGCAGGTTGGAAACGCGTGACTGTGATCAAGGGTCTATCCCGTAACTGCAGCATCAAAGGCGACGTGACGTATTCACCGCCCGACCCGCATGCGGGCATCACCATGCGGTCGTTACATGAAATACAAAACGTAAGTATAATATCTATGTTTAAATGTAATGTGTATTCAAGAGTCTTTCACGTAAGTGCAGCATCACTCGCCGCCTTACCCGCATGCGGGCATCACCATGCGGTCGTTACATGAAATACAAAACGTAAGTATAATATCTATGTTTAAATGTAATGTGTATTCAAGAGTCTTTCACGTAAGTGCAGCATCACTCGCCGCCTTACCCGCATGCGGGCATCACCATGCGGTCGTTACATGAAATACAAAACGTAAGTATTATATGTATGTTTAAATGTGTTTGTATTCAAGAGTCTTTCACGTAACTGCAGCATCACTCGCCACCCGCATGCGGGCATCACCATGCGGTCGTTACATGAAATACAAAACGTAAGTATAATATCTATGTTTAAATGTAATGTGTATTCAAGAGTCTTTCACGTAAGTGCAGCATCACTCGCCGCCTTACCCGCATGCGGGCATCACCATGCGGTCGTTACATGAAATACAAAACGTAAGTATAATATCTATGTTTAAATGTAATGTGTATTCAAGAGTCTTTCACGTAAGTGCAGCATCACTCGCCGCCTTACCCGCATGCGGGCATCACCATGCGGTCGTTACATGAAATACAAAACGTAAGTATTATATGTATGTTTAAATGTGTCTGTATTCAAGAGTCTTTCACGTAAGTGCAGCATCACTCGCCGTCTTACCCGCATGCGGGCATCACCATGCGGTCGTTACGTGAAATACAGAACGTAAGTATAATATCTATGTTTAAATGTGTCTGTATTCAAGAGTCTTTCACGTAAGTGCAGCATCACTCGCCGTCTTACCCGCATGCGGGCATCACCATGCGGTCGTTACATGAAATACAAAACGTAAGTATAATATCTACGTTTAAATGTGTCTGTATTCAAGAGTCTTTCACGTAACTGCAGCATCACTCGCCACCCGCATGCGGGCATCACCATGCGGTCGTTACATGAAATACAGAACGTAAGTATAATATCTATGTTTAAATGTGTCTGTATTCAAGAGTCTTTCACGTAAGTGCAGCATCACTCGCCGTCTTACCCGCATGCGGGCAGCACCATGCGGTCGTTACATGAAATACAAAACGTAAGTATAATATCTACGTTTAAATGTGTCTGTATTCAAGAGTCTTTCACGTAACTGCAGCATCACTCGCCACCCGCATGCGGGCATCACCATGCGGTCGTTACATGAAATACAGAACGTAAGTATAATATCTATGTTTAAATGTGTCTGTATTCAAGAGTCTTTCACGTAAGTGCAGCATCACTCGCCGTCTTACCCGCATGCGGGCAGCACCATGCGGTCGTTACATGAAATACAAAACGTAAGTATAATATCTACGTTTAAATGTGTCTGTATTCAAGAGTCTTTCACGTAACTGCAGCATCACTCGCCACCCGCATGCGGGCATCACCATGCGGTCGTTACATGAAATACAGAACGTGAATGTAACATAACATAATGCCTGTATTCCACGAAGCGGTAAGCAGATTGGTTTACATTTAAATTTAGCCATTAATTCACTACCAACTCTGGACTGCTACAGATTAGTACAGATAGGACTCTTCGCAAAATGATTTAAATAAAAAGCGACTTTTGCTACGACACAATAAACTGCAATTCAGGTCGCACAGTGCTAATTACCTACAGTTATATTCACCTAGAAGTTGCCTCTCTTTCTATCGTGTAACTCTTATATCTTCTGACTACGTTACGCCCACTGTATTCGACAAGTCGAGCCCGCCGCGTACCTGCTTGTAGCTTCACACCTAAAATCGGAGTATTCCATCTGTATTCATCAGATTTAGTAATCGTGCTTGCGACCTCTAGACCATCGAGGCACTCAAAAAAAAAGGTCATGTAATGTCAAAACTAATGTAAGCATGTCAAGAAAATATGATGCCATCTTTGATTTTTAACGAATAACAAAGTTAAATATCTATCTTTCAATTTAAAACAAAAAACATAGCCAAATATCCAGGCTCACATATATGATTTAATGTGAAGTGTGTACATTTTAGACTGTTATTTCATAAAATTCAAAAGTCATTTATTCAAACTAGGCTGAGAATCAGCACTTTTCGAACGCCAAAATTACATAAGACAGTCCCCCAAAAACGCCCACCCTTCACCACTTCCTAGTGCGTTAGCTGGGAAGAAAGAAGTAATTCAGAATATCTAGCTCCCAATTAGTTCAAAGCGTCGCAACTTTTACCCAAACACCGTTTGATTAACCAAATGAACAATTTATTTCCAGTTCCTAGACACCAACCCGTGTCCACCACTCTCAACGGACAACTTTAGTTTCTCTGCGCGCACCGTGCTCGGTGAATACATACAGCCGGCCAGCGACGTGGGCGAGCCGCTTGTCTACAACGAGAATGAGATCAATAAAAGGTATGTATTACGTTATAAATAATTATGTAGGCCTTTCGGTAACACTCGGGTTTTAGAAGCCTGTTTAAAGGCCTATTTAAATATAACCGATATCGCTATTGCGCTCGGTAGCAATATTGGTCCAAAGTGACTAACCAGAAGGCGGACCAGTATCGCTACCGAGCGCAACAGCGATATCGCTTATATCTGAACAGGCCTTTTTTTTAGGTTGGGAAATTATCAAATAACTTCTACGGCTCTGGGCGGAGCGGGAGGGCGTGTCAGACTCTTACCGACTAAAACCCACCCGTGTTCCTTCAGTTGCCTGTTCATTGCTAGGGGCCACGCTTTCCCTTTCGGACTTTCCCGCGGCAGGCATCGGTCCTATCGAACCCCGTCAGTTGGTGCTGACATCTCTTTGAGGCGCGCGTGGAACACAACGCGCCGTCGACACGGGCCTGGTCCTTATCGGACGGCGAGCTGCCCATTGCTTACCGTCCGCATATTTGAACAGGCCTTAAGTTGAATTTGACTGTATTGTTTCTTAACATTACTGTGTGCGTAAAATGCGGTAGTGGGACGCGTCAAAGACGTTTATTTAAAAGTGGACGAGCTATATCTATTTAATAGATATGATTTGATTATAATTTCAAGTAAACAGCTGAATTATATGGTCAATACTTCGAATATATCGCGTCTAATCTCCGATATCTTGATCAAAAGGTGTAATTTCTCTTAATTGATTTATTTCTATCGAAATGCAGACTGATATACAGGTAGTCACCAAACACAGACAGCAATCTACATGATGACACCAAATACGGATAAAGATGTACAGGTCGTTACCACAGGGTTACACCGAATACTGACAGTGCTATAAAGGATGTATTTATTTCACAATGTTATTTTCTGCTCCCCTCTACCCTCAGACTGGAAGAAGCCCGCATCCTGGCGTCAGCGGGCGGGCGGCCCACGCCGCCGCCGCTGGACCGGCGCATGGAGCTGGCGCGCCTGCAGCAGGCCGCCAGGGACGCGCGCCGGGACGCCTCGCACCGCTCGCGGGACCAGGTAGGTGTATGTATTACCGACGATTATATACCTTATAGCTTTGTAACACCACTATTGGCTACAGCCGGTTAACAAAAATGTGCACCATCGACGGAAACCAAACAAAAAATAGAGCAAACCTCACAGTAGTCGCATATAATGTGTAACATCTGACAGTCACCTTGGTAATAAATAACATTAAAGGGGCGGGGCCTCTACAACTCTAGCACCGCGCGCGCTCATCGGTCAAATCAAATAACGCGCGCTTCCTCGGCTTCCTGTTACACACTTCCGTCCCTTTTCACGAAATCAATATCACAGGAAAGCGAGAGGAAATATGTTACACATCAAAGATATTTCTCAGTGTACAAGGCACGATACTCCGATGCGTTTACGGTGAACAATCCGAAAGGCACATAAAATAATGTATTACTCGAAAAGTGGCCAGAAGTAGGTGTATTGTAACTTAACACGAAGCTGTTCGATCCCGGGATTATCTGTGGACTGTCCCGAAATCATAGCTGGAAATAAAAATGTCGACCGGTATTGAATTCTCTAGTTATATAAAAATCAAATACTCTATCCGACCTGGCAATCAAAGCTCCTGGTCAGCAGTCGCTCTTACGACCAAAGACAGGCAATACAGTAAAATACATACATGCATATATAAAAAAAAATACTCTATCCGACCTGGCAATCAAAGCTCATGGTCAGCAGTCGCTCTTACGACCAAAGGCAGTCAATACAGTAAAATACATACATGCATATATAAAATCACGTCGTCTTCCCATAGAGGTAGACAAAAACTACAGAACGCCATCTGCTGCGATCCTTACATACTCCTTTGTCTTCGTTTACGTCCATACATCTGGTCATACACGCACGCCGGTTGCCAGTATTACGCATCTGACCTTTCTGAAGAACATCACCAATAAGGTCCTAAATATCCTTCAATGTCGTCCCCTCCCGGGTGGCGTTTCCACTCACATCTGCCTTGTAAATAAATACCTTTTGTTAGACGCCTTTTATTCATCCTCTCAACATGACCAAACCATCTAAGCATACTCTTTTCAATGTTTGTCACAAAATGTTTAAAACCGCACCTTTCCATAAATAAAAATACCTCTAAATATTTCTGCTTCCATTTTTACCTGACTACGGCAAATCCCAAAAGGGGTTAACATTTTTATTTTATTATTTCCTCTTAATAATATAACATTTTCTTCAACAGGCCCGACTCGAAAGATCAGAGAAAGCGGAACTAGCGAAACGCGAGAAGGAAGCGAGAAGTCAACAGCTGCTAGAGGTAACATTCTTGCATATACCATACCGATACTCAAAGGGCGTAAGTGGCTCGAATACAGGCAAAAATCTGTAAGCATTTAGCTAAATTCAAATGTGATTTTTTTCCTGAAGTTTTGTTTAAAATTGACGCTTCATATCGTACTAATCGTAGGGCCTCGTGGCTAAATAATAACAGTCGCACGGGTTGATGTTCAAGGTTAAGCATATCTTAGCGCGGTCGGTCGGTGGATGGATGACCATCCATTACATACCGAGACTCCTCCGTGCCTCGGAAAGCACAATAAGCCGTTGGTGCCGGGCTGTATTTTTGATAGTCTTTACGGGTAGTCAGAAGCCCGAAATTCTGACAACCAGTCTTATCAAGGGGTATCGTGTTACCCAGTAACTAGGTTATGGAGGTCAGATAGGCAGTCGCTCCATGTATAATACCTCCATGTTAATTGCCTCGGAAAGCACGTTATGCCGTTGGTGCCGGCTGTCATTCGTAGATCTTTAAAACTCGTGACGGGTAGTCAGAAGCCTGACAACCAGTCTTACCAAAGGGTATTATTTTACCCAGACTGGGTTGTGGAGCTAAGATAGGCAGTCGCTCCATGTAAAATACTGTAATTCAGCTGCATCCGGTTAGACTGAATGCAGACCTCAACATATTAAAGAAAAGGCTAGGCTATTGATGATGTTATACTAATCTTAATAGTATGTGTTGGCACGTTTAATATTTGTAAATTTAAATTTTAGCCGTTACCGGTTTTTGAAATTCGTTAAATGTATACATATTTTTGCGTACTTACTTGCAACCTTTGAAGTTAATGATCGATATGGGATATGATTTGTTCAATATTATAGTTCTGTGGGGATTTTATTTAATTATTTTGTTCCTATTTGTGTTGTTGATGGTTCTCATATTATTGTTAGAAAAAAAATTATAAACGTCATGTTTTTATTTTGTATTTAATAAAAAATTAAGGTCGATAATAAGGAAAAAAGTTTTCTTACATTTGTAACTGCAGACAAAATACTTTTGCTTGAGGAAGTATTATGAAAGTTGCTTTAACAGTAACTTTCTTTTAAAATTACCATAACAAATGTAAATGTTTAATATAATACTTTGTATAAATTACTACTTGAAAGCTATTTGATTTAACAATAGAAATACAATATGTAAGTCAATTAATACTGACGCCCCGTAAAAACCTACCTAATTCCTTACGTGCTAAAAACTTCACATTATTTTATTTGTGATGTTTGTCGATGTTATAATTTACATGTATATAATCCACTTAAAACTAGTAATAATTTGAGAACTATTCTTGTCTCTAGTTTGTATCTATGTTTTAAAACCATGTGCTTGTGTTTGTTTTTATTTTTTATTATCAATTTGATGCTTGGCAACATTGTGCTCACCAATCGTATTCTGTAGATTTTTGTTCTATATTCAAAAGCAAAAAGGGCCTTTTGGGGTTGCCAACGTTAAAAAAATTGGTTTCTTTTTGCTTTTTAGTAGAAAGCGTTGGATTTTCTTAGCTTGTAGTTGGTAGCTGAGCTGTGTGTTAGCATTAGATATGGTATATACATACTTATATACTTCTCTATAATATTTATGTAAAAATCTGTCTACTTGGGTTAAGAGTATAATAATAACACAAAACCGAACCGCCAAAGGGACCTTGACAATGTTGTCATAATCCAAATTGATAATAAAGACAAGAAAATGCGACAAAAAATAAAAATAATAACGAAGCAATATTGAACAGCATATCAACAAGAATCGAACGCAGTTGACGATCGAGCCCCTCCCTACTGTCCCGAAAACCGGTCTCGACGAATGGAAAACGCCTGAGATTGTGATGGGACCAGCGACTAAGACGAATAAAGAACGCATTATGCCTCCTATCAGCCTCTCCCTAATACCGGTCAGCGGCCCCAAAGACTCCCAGGACTCCCCTATAAAAACTATAAACTTCGACCAATCAGGATGGAAAGAAGAAATAGAAGAATATAACGCTTTAGATAAAATGAAAGATTTCGCTGAAAAAGCGCCTTTTGATCTCCCAAAACGGAAAGACAATAAACAGTACGATTTCACGTTAGTAAAATCAGCAGAAAAGCGCTTGAAAGCGCCCGACAAAGAGAACAATTTAGAGAAACTAATAGAATCTTATTCAAGAATAACAGAATTTATAAACGGCTGTGATTGGTCGAAGCTACAAGGAGACAAGAAGACCGAAGACCCAAAGTCTATAGAACAAAAATATTTAGATGCGAAAAATGAATTCATGTCTCAAAATCTGATGTTAATGCCTAAAGACAGTCCGAAATCTGTTTTAAAAGAAGTTATAGATTTAAGTGAAGATGACGATATTTTGACAAATATAATGTCAAAGAAAATCAGTAAAGGAACGTTTAATGTGGGCAAAGATGGCGCCTTATCGATCTCAGTGCAACCCCTAGGCAAGGATACGTCATCGGTACGTGAAAATAAACTAAAATGTACTAATTTTCGAAGTTTCACTAACAATGCACGCCTAATCTTTGAGGTATAGGGAGTATCTTGTTGTTGTAAATATTTTATAGGAACGGTCGAAGTGTGGTGAAGGATTAGAAGTGCGGTTTATAGTACAAATGAATACATATGGGTCACTCCGCATTTTAGGTATGAAGCTAGAAGTAGGTACGCGGCGGGCTCGACTTGTCGGATTCAGTGGGCGTGACGTAGTCAGAAGATATAAGAGTTGCGCGATAGAAAGAGATGCAACTTCTAGGTGAATATAACTGTAGGTAATTAGCGCTGTGCGACCTGAATTGCAGTTTATTGTGTGGTAGCAAGAGCCGCTTTTTATTTAAATGATTATGCGGAGTGGCCCATTCTGTACTAATCTGTGATTATAGATGAAAGTAATGCCTAAATGAGGCCATATTCAGGATAAAATTTTCTTCAGCGTTTTTCAAAGTGGCACAAAAATATTATTCTTGCTTATTTACAGGGTCATCTTTAATTAGCTAGCAAAACTCCGCAGACGTGATCGGTATCGATAACTAAATATGATAAAACAAAAATAAATTAATTTGATGATGTTTTTTTCTGGGGGGCTTGTAGTCCCATCAGTCCCCCAGTCACCATCACTTCTGTATAGATACACAAATAAACTGTTTTTTTAAACTGATATTTGAAGTGACTACAGTAATTGCGGTCGCTGACCCCAAAAAAAACATCATCAAATTAATTCCCTTTATGTTTTGTCATATTTAGGTATCGATACCCACCACGTCTGCGGAGTTTCGCTAGCTAGTTTAGTTTGACCCTGTTATATTGCCAAGCATATAATATTTTTTCTATAAATTGTCAACAGCCATGTTTTTCTGGGTACTTGGCACCTATTAATTTTGACTCTAAGTTTGGCAAAGGACTTTAAACTGTAGCAAATGTCTCCAAAAGCCATTTAGTCTACTATGACTTAAAAAAAAAACTTTAGGTCCGATTTTGAAGTTCCTGTTGAGTCCATAATATCTCAGCTCAAATTCACTCTTTATCTAAAATCTCACACACTACTGCTCGCGGCCTGAGTGAGAGCGAGGCTGAGCGGCGGGGAGAAGGCTCCAAGGCGCCGATAGTCTAAGTCATTTCTTTTTAATGATTATTTAAAAGTTATAAAGTAAGTTTAGTTATTATGCAAAGTTTTATGATCTAATTTGAAGTATTTTTTTAATACTAGCGGTTTAGTGTTCGTTTTGGAGTTAACTTAAAAAAAAAACTGTCATGTTTCCGTCAAAACTTACCATTTTTTTTACCATATATGTATTTCAAAACTAATGCAGTAATTTTCTATGTAACGGAGGATCATGCTAAGCAATTTGAGGTATTATAAACTCTTAATAAGACCCTCTTGAAACGAAAGACTTTTCTAAGCAAAAGCTACACCAATTCAACACTTCGTAAAAAAGATTATAACAGCCTCGTTTCCCCGAAGGGTTGGGCCGTGGGCGTACTATCGAAGAACTTCATATCTAAGCAGTTTGAAAACAAAATCCCGTGAACACGATGACCATATCTGTTACCGCCCTGGTGCTATAGCCGCCGAGCGCTGCAAGCAGAAATAGTCCTTACGGTGTATAGATATCAAGTTCTATATAATCAAGTTCTTCTTGGTACCTATAGTACGCCCTCATTTCCTCAGTCAGTTTTAAGTCCTATGTAATAGTGGGCGAGCCTATTGCCATACTACTGAGAAATTCCAGATAGAAAAACCCAATATCACTGCCCGACCTGGGTATCGAACCCAGGACCTCATGCTGAGCAGTAGCGGTTGCAACCACTAGACTAACGAGATAATCTAGATTAGTATTAGTAGAGACCCAAAAGGATTATGTAACTCTTTTAAAATCACCACGGCAGGCGTGTTAGTAATTAGAAAAAAACAATAAATTTGATGATTCTTCGAGGGAAAATTTATTGCACAAAGAATATGTAATGCAACATGTGGTTATAAATTAAATGAGGACACTGCTGCAAATAGCGCTAAAGTAAATAAAAAAAACACTGCCTCAGATAAATATAACCCTTTATATAAATAATGTTATTAACTGTATTTATATTTTCTTTTTAACCCTATTTTAAGTTATTGCACGCAATTCACATTTGTATGCCTTTATTTTATTTTTAATATGAATTTTTTACTTAATATCCTTAATTTTTTAAATTCAATGTGTTTGATTTCTGTTACAATCATCAATATTTTTGTTAGGTTTCTGAGAGTTCCGTGCTACACCTAAGCCCACGGATACGCTCTGTTGGATTCTCATCCCTCGGTTTAAAACGGAGAGTTGAAAATCTAGTGCGCGGTAAAAAACTTTGCGTTGAAAAGGCACTCGGGGCTTATTAGTTCCTTTTCACGGATACATTCGCAAGTTAAAATAATTTTCACCTTTCATAAACCACGGAAAACAAAATATTCCAAATTCAAATTCATAAAAAAAGAAAGAAATCAAACACAACCAGCCAGTACATTTCTAAGTTAGAGGTTTTTTTATTTTTTTGTTCCATGTAACGCTGTATTCTTATAATTTGCTGTACCGCTTTCGATGTTGTTCGCTCGTTCGTAATGAAGGCTAAGAGGAGAAAGCACGAGGAGATCGAGAAGCAGAAGATTGAAGAACAGGCTAAGAGGCAACAGGTTTGTAAGAATTTTGACAGGAATAAAGACGGAACTCCTTTGCTGCTCACGGCAACGCTGTGCGCGTGGTAGCTCCGCTTTGTATGAAAATTTTGGTAGAACAGTCCACTGCGACCTACGTACGGATATGTGGCTGGCGATCCATTAAACCAGCGCTTAAAATGTGGGTAACCTCTCCGGGTACCATCAAAGAAGTTCTAACCAGTTTCAAAACAAAATCCCGTGAACACGATGACCACATCTGGTACCGGCCCGGTGCTATAGCCGCCGAGGGCTGCAAGCAAGAATAGTCCTTACGGTGGTTAGATATAAACGTCTTCGATGGTACATCCTACGCAGCAGGGGAGTTGCGCCTTTACACCAACACCTATTCCAAGACGTTATTTCCACTCAACTGACATCTCGTGGTGTTGAAGACAGAGCACAACCCCTAAGGTCAAATTCTGTTCTAAGCTGTTTTATGAAGTGTTAAAGTCATAATTATTATGTCGTGAATGTGGCGGCATCTACATCGCCACATGTCAACTACGTATCAAAGATCTGACGTCACACAAAATCCTCCATCGCGCAAGCAGGGTTTACCGCGCGATCCGCATAGATGAAGGGTCAAATTAAATTAGCTAGCGAAACTCCGCAGACGTGATGGGTATCGATATCTAAATAAATGATAAAACGAAACTAATTTGATGACTTTTTTCTGGGGTCATCGACCGCATTTAGCGTAGACACTTTAAATATCAGTTTTAAACTTCACAGACGTGCTTGGTATCGATATTCAAACACGATGAAAAAAAAAGAAAACAGATTTTCTCAACTCAGACTTCAAGTAACAACACTACCAAAGGTCGCTGAAGCCCAAAAAAACATCAAATCTTTTTGATTCTTATTTATCATGTTTAGATATGGATATCCATCACGTCTGTGAAGTTTCGCCAGGTAATTTAATTTGACCTTGTATAACTTCCCTGACATCAATCACCAGGCAGTAGCCCGCCAGACACGACACCCGTCGGGTCGGAGGATCCTCCCTTTTCTATGGAGGATGAGTGAACTTTACACCCTGTTCCTCATACCTCTATCAGAAAAAGGGATGGTGCTATTGTTCTGTGTAGCTTCTTCTTGCTCTCACACTAAAACAATAATTATGCTGTAACATGTCATAATGCGGCCGGTGGTGTCCTTTTAATATCCGGAAAGTATCAGCAATTAGTACAGTTTTTTCAAGCGACCCGTTAATCTTCACTTCTTCACGGTTCAATTTTAAGACACCATTAGATCTCAAGCTGTCTCTCAACTTAAAGGAGTGTTAGAGCCACAGAACAAAAACATCTTTTAAGAATTTGGTTGTTAGCAAGACCATTTATTTTATTGATGTGTAACATCTTTCCTCTGGTTTTCCTGCAATCTGTGCGAGTGATTTCGTGAAAAGGGACGGAAGTGTGTAACAGGAAGTGAGCGAGCACGGTGCTAGAGTTGATCGTTAGATGGTAGCAACCCATTTTCCGAGAGGTTGGTGCTGTCAGCCTAGATATCAGATGTTTCACAACATATGTGACTACTGTAAGGCTCGCTAGTTTTTTAATGAATTCTCTCAACCTCTAGTCAGCCAACATTCCCGCTAATCTTCAACAAGTAAGTAATATAATTAAACTCGTTGTTACAGGAGAGAGAACTAAAGCGGCAACAGGCCATACTACTAAAAGAACAGGTTAATATTATTGTTTTCTTTATTTGTCTGTGTGTGTTATTAACTAGTGCATTTGAACCTGAGAGAGATTTGATGAGCTAATTTTAAAAACAATAATGTAATGGAAATATGCTCGCCCACTCATAACTGGCGAAATGTGGAGTATTTCCGCCTAAGCGCCTAAACCTTCAACAGGTTTGATGTTACGGGTGTAACAACTCAAGAACTCTTTCATAATGGGTGTAGATGAACTTTGTACTACAAATTCTTGTGCTAGAAATTGCTGTGTGCTAGTTGAAAACTGGCAATTTGCAAACAGGTACAATCTATTCCAACATTTTTAACTGCAAATATTGATCGGCTATATATGGCCCTTCTATTGGGTTCTGATTCATCGTTCTTTAGAATTTTGTTCCATACTTAGAATAAAAAAAAATGTCTTTGAGCAATCTTCTAACTTGTTAGGCAATTGAATCCACTAATGTAATGCGCATTTTCCAATGGCAATACCACCAAAGGACTCCACGAGATAGGCTCGTCCTCGTGTGGCGTTCAGCAAACGTCTTATTTAAAAATATAAACCTAGGCATTAATGTCGACTATAATAAAATGTAAAGCACTTTTTGGCAAAAATAAACATGATTGTTTTCATAATTCAAACGCTCATTTCATTCCCTTGGGTTCAAATACACGATCTGTATATTACGTTTCTGTGTGTGGCTGTGTGTAACTCTATGTTTCTCTTTTATTTACAATCCTCGTTGGACACCGCGGGCGTACAGCAAAAGTATATAACCGAGGTAATAATATACTACGGTAGATTTAACAGTAGTGCTTGTAGTAACAAATATTAACTTTTGTAACTAACATTCATATTTAGGAGTATTTACGAATTTACTCACGAATCACTATGATAATGAAGCTAAAATTATGTTCCCTCACTACATAATTTTTGCCGCTCAAAATGAGTCAAGAAATGTATGCAGTCTTGAATTTGTGTATTAATATTTTTGAATAACTTATAGTATCTAGGGCAACGTATTTTCAGTGACTCAATTTGACCGGTATAAATTGCGCCTCGTTGCGCTCGCTTGGCACTGCCCTAGGGCTTCTGTTGAGATGGCAATGTTCTGTGAAACTTTCATGAGTAAAGACGGAAATACTACTAAATAGTAATGCTTGTAGTTGCCACGGGTTAAATAAGTACTGCTTTTAGTAGTTTAGTAGAATTAAATAGTTTTCTTGATTAATGTGTTGCGGCTCGCTTTTTCTACCATTAACTTTAAGACTTCCTGTACATGACGCGGAAGCCGCGCCATAACTGGACCGCAAGAAGAAAAAATCAAATCAAACTTTATTTGTGAACATAGTACATAAAAGGTCTTAAAATATACATTTTCGCGAGATCTCTATGTTCTACCAATGCAATTGGTATACAAATAATTTGTTATATCATTTTAATATGTAGGTCTAATGATTTGGAACATGCAATAATAATAATTAGATTGAAGAAGATTAATTTTTAAAAAATCATAAAATCTCAGAATGCCCAGAATAATAATGATCCTTCAGTTTTGTTTAGGCCCGATTTTCTGTGACTTAAACGGAAACTGTGAAATGGCTCATTGGACATAATTTATTGCAATTTATTTTTTTAAACGCCTTCGACCATTCTGCACATTTGAAATAAAGGACGTTCGCCAGGCTAAAGTCTGATTTACACGGTGTAATTTAATTGCCTGTAACATACTATAAGTAGAAGCAATAATAAAGGCTTTGCCAAATAGAACGCGTACTTAGCGCGCGTTAGTGCGCTAAGTACAAGCTCAGCACGCAACGTTAGTATACCGGCCAGAGTTTCCACACACGTTCTTGGTTTTTGCCCAGTTTCTTAATAAATTATCTCTAAAATTTCCTAAAAAATATTCAAAAAAATGATTTAAGGAGCATCATAATAATAACTAATAACAAGTCATTCCACATATTTAATAGCATTAAATACCTACAAAACATTCATTAATTGACGAGATCACAAAACATTAATTATTAATCGAGTGAGATGAAACAAAGTAACTCTAGGTATAATGCGACTTTGTTCCGATGTCGTCTTTAGCCACGGTAATAGTACAATTAACATGGTAAACTAAACTTTTACCGATTAAATTCATTACGAGTTTGAGGGAATAATCACCTTTAGTAAATCGGTGGTAACAGCGTAAAGTAATACATTGGCTGCTGCCTACTAAAAACAATAAGGTCATCAACTCAAGTTTAATTTTTCCCCAAAATTCCCTAAATCCCTGTCAAAATAAATACCATCCATATTATTGGTAATTTTTCCCTAAAAAAGGGAGAAATCCCTAAAATTGGAAACATTGTTCCCGGCGTTGCTAGCCCCGGCGCTGTTTGACAGTCAACTTACATCATAGTGCAACACAATTCGGTGCTATAGCGCGGTGTCTTGCGCTCTAACGCGCGGTAAGTACGCGTTCTATTTGGCGAGGCCTTAAGAGTTGCATCGTCTAAGTCAATCGATACATCGATTGACTTAGACGATGCGATTAGTCATTTATTGAGTGCCACAGACAAGAAACTTGCATCGAGTAAATGGGGCCAAATCGTCCTATTGCATGTAAAAATAAATAACAAAAATCAAGAAAGCATGGGCATGCACATAAACAGACATGAAATACGCAGAATTCTGTGATCTGTGCTTGTAATAAAATTAACGAGATTGATCTTAGCACTTAAATAAACTAGCATATACGGACTAATTTATGAAGTCGAAAGTCAAATAATTTATTTCAAATAAGCATTATTGCAAGGCACTTTTGAACGTCAAAAATTACAAAAAATAGAATTGATTCTAGTCGCCCCTTCCAAAAGGTAGTTTTCGTATAGAGAAGAATGGACAAGAAACTCCACCGTTACTCTTTTAAAATGTTTTACAATGTTTTGTATATGTAGGTATATAATTATATGTGAAGACGAAGCACCTAAGAAAAAAATGACTATACCACAATAGATAAAAAGAATGAAAAAAAAACAATAACAGATAAATTAATTACTTATGTGATAGATGCATGGTGGTATGAGGAATCATAAATTCGAGTCCCACTTAGCACAAGCAAATCAGCTAATTAAATTACGGTTACCACGTAAAATCAACATCAACCAAATTCTCTCTCTCTACACCTTTCTAAATCTCCAACCATCTCCACAGGAAAGAGAACGAAGACGCCAGCACACCACGTTCATCCGCCAGCTGGACTCCCGCAGACGATGGGAGGATAGAGAGCGAAGGAAGCACCAGAACCTGCTGGATAGACTGCTGGTGAAAGAGAAGAAGTTGCAGCAGAGACGGAAGGAGATGGAACTGCTGTCTGAACTAAGGTAGGAGACTTCCTAATGTCATCATCTGCGTAGTATTTTTCCAACTACGTTAGGGCTCGCTTTCAGAGCGTGCATTCTGAAAGTGGGCAACGTCGCAAATAGATGTCAAATATATCACTGTTTTGATTAATTTGGCAATATTATTCTATGGAAATATGAAATCCAATAATGAATATCGTAACACCGAATATTTAGCGTCGACGTGTCCACACGTCGGGTCCGGGTTCGCAACAAGTCAATCGCCATCCTGAGGATGCCTCGTTGAGAAGTGAAATACGTGTCGATTTCTTACAGGGTTCTTTATGACTGTTTAAGAACAGTTAAGCGGATTAGGTTACTAATCATACGTCTATTGTATTTTATAATGGATTTCCGCAAAGTCACGCCTGAATCAATTAACTAGGTAAATATTTATCAGCTATTTGCGACGGTAATGTTTTCCCATTGTTTGTCTTATTTGTGTTAGTATATTCGTGTATTTATGTGTATTTATCTGTTCTTGTATTACTCGTATATATATAGGTTAATAGGTATATGTATATCCTTATATTTAAATAAATATTTATTCCACAATTTTCGATATTGCACCTACCACTGTTTATCTCTGCATCACCCAAAGGTTGACTGGTAGAAAACGCCTATGGCATTAAGTCCGCCTCTGTACATTTGTGTGCTTAAAGTGTTAAATAAATAAATAAATAAATAACACCATAACCCTTTGGTAAGACTGGTTGTCTCGTAGATCTATGAATGACAGCCGAGACCAACGGCTTAATTTGTTTTCCGGAGCACGGAGTTATCTCAGTATGAAATAGATGGTCACCCATCCATGGAACGACCTCGGCAAGTGTAGCTTAACCTGATCGTGTTAAGCTACGCTTGCCGAGAGTGCGGCTGTTGTTACTTAGCCATGAGCCCCTTCAGGACTAGCTCCACTGCTGGACAAGGTTCTCCTCTTTGGTTGACGTTTTTACTTTACCTTTTTGTTTGTGATGCACACATCCAAATCATCTTAATGGTAGTCAGGAAGCGTTGTAACAAAATCATACCGTCATATATCTACAATTTTATAGAAACTAAGTGTTGTATTTATTCATTTTATTTTTGTCTTATTTTGTTATTTCACTAAATGCTGCACCGGTTGACGTCAACGCCGGCTGTCGCTGAAAACCAGCGCTGGGGCTCTGTCTGGCATAGGGTCGCAGCATTATGCTGAGAGATGGCCGTTTTGCGTGGATGTGACGCATATTTTCCCCTAAATTGTTTATTTTCGTGTTTTGTTCTTTCCTAGCGTCATGTGTACCGCAGATAAACGTATTTTCTTTCTTTTCTTTCTATCTATATTTACCCAAAGTGTAAGCAAAGGTGTATAAATAATAAAGTCGAGTCTGTTTCCATTAATCGGTCACAAATCCAGACACTGGGCTATCGTGACAAATTATTTTCAACCTCCAATTCACTTGATTATTAAATGTTTCAAATAAAATACGTTTTCACGCAGACGACCACAAGAAGACTCGTCGCTCTCCGATCAGAAGCCACTGCCTACCCTGAACAGAATCCCAGGACTGAAACTGCCAGGTCAAGCCTTGGCCGACATTCTACAAGTATACGAGTTTATACATAGCTTCGGACAAACAATTGGTATCGGTAAGTTATCACATTTTATTCAGATAGCAGAGCGAGAGAGCAGCCTAATGGTGTGACTGTCAGACTGCCAAGTCATAGGTCTCGAGGTCGAACCCCTGGCACGCACCTCTGACTTTTCGGATTCATGTGCGTATTGTATAATAATTATCACTTGCTTCAAAAACGGTGAAGGAAAACATCGTGAGGAAACCGGCTTGCCTGAGAGATATTTCTCGATGGCATTTAAAGCCAAGTCAGAGGCCCATGGGCGGCTTTAAAACTCTGACACTTGGTTGGTCACACACGAAAAGAAGAAGATATTTTATTTTGTAATGATGTCGGTAAATATTCCACGGGAACGTAATACCGGGATTAAAACTACCCGATGTGTTAATCCAGGTGAACAGTGTATTAATTCCATAATACATTGTTCTTATATAACTCTATTGGTTTACGCGGCGCACAATATTTAAAGCTCCCAGTGGGTATGACTTTTTCCGACATCTTCAACAATCATCGTCAAATTTCAGCCAATTTACACAAAACCTTAATGAATAACACCTCAACCGTCTTCATGAATCACTGTCCATTGGTGAAAACCATATGAAAACCCGTTCGGTAGTTTTTACGGTTATCGCGTTCAGACAGACAGACAGACGGGGCGGGGGACTTTTTTAAATAATATGTAGTGATTTGTATCTTTTTATTGTAATATTAGTCTCAGA
Source organism: Agrochola lota (assembly GCA_947364205.1). Taxonomy (NCBI): domain Eukaryota; kingdom Metazoa; phylum Arthropoda; class Insecta; order Lepidoptera; family Noctuidae; genus Agrochola; species Agrochola lota. Next base: position 7,862,435 of record OX376245.1, on the reverse strand, counting down.
CCAGTTATAAAAACATAAGGATCTTGAACCTTAATTACTGCAATCTCAACTTAAGTTATATGAAACCCTTTTTTTTTTTTTTTTTTTGGATGGGAAATCATCAAATGACTTCTCCCGCTCTGGGCAGAGCGAGAGGGTGTGTCAGACTTTTACTGACTAAAACCCACCCGTGTTCCTTCCGTTGCCTGTGTGCCGGGGCCGCGTTATCCCTTTCGGACAAACCCGCAACCCCAGCAGGCATTGGTCTTTCGACCCCGTCGGTTGGTGCTGACATCTCTTTGAGGCGCGCGTGGAACACAACGCGCCGTCGACACGGGCCTGGTCCTTATCGGACGGCGAGCTGCCCATTGCTCACCGTCCGCAAGTTATATGAAACCCTGTGCCATTAAGCAGAAAAAATATTGTGGAACTATTTTTTTTTTTTATTATGACCTATATCAAGTTATATACAAACTCTTCAGCTTTATTATTAGTATAATAAAGCTGAAGAGTTTGTTTTACCCGGTAATCTTTGGAACTGCCGTATTCGGATTTGAAAAAATCTTTTTGCATTTGCCAGGCCAATTTTTGAGGACGGCTATAGGCTATTTAGGACCTTTAGGAGCAGAGCAAAAAGAAAAAGGTCAGATAGAAAGCTAAACGCCAGCGCTGCGGTATTTATATATTTTTTTTTTAATATCGCCGCATTATGCTGAGATAGGAGCCTTTTTGGCCTCGCGCAGGTCGTTATTATTCTGTTAATTTTAAATGCTCCTTTTTTGTTTTTTATTTATACATTTTTTTTTTATTATTACTTACTGTTTGTATATCCCGTCCTAAATAAAATATTTTTCTTTCTTTCTAAACGAAAACGAAGCAAAACTGCGGTCACACGCAGCGAATACTCGCTGCGATTAGGCATTCGCAGCAAGAACTTGCTGTGTGTGACACACTATTCGCTGCGACTAGATTTATTCGCCGTGATTGAATTCGCCGCGATTTGAATTGAGCATGATCAATTTAGTTATCTGGCCTATGTTCAACAGTGGACGTCTTTTGGCTGAAATGATGATGATGATCAATTTTACTCGCGACGAGCTCAACTCGCCCCGAGCATTCGCTGTGTGTGACAGGGTACTCGCTGCGAGTAGCCATTCCGCTGAGCGCGCCGCTTTGTCGGCTATACGATGTGACGGGGTGGGACGGGCGACAAGCTAGTTATGGTATAAATGGAATTGACACGAATATTTGTGCCAGAAAATACGTAAAACCTCACCCGTTGCTCCATTGACGTGAATCTCACTCCTAGGTAAAAGTTTTATTTTTTATAACGACTACTGGAAACGTGCAAACCAAATTACTAGAAATATTTTAAAGTTAGATATTCTTTTATGATCAAACTTAATTTTATGTTTGTTACAGACATGGTCCTAACGCTGAACACGTTCCAAATGGCTCTCTTACCCGACTGCAGCGTGGAGACTGAAGAAGAACTGCTACAATCACTCACACAGCTACTTATTGTTGCCATTGGTAAGTCACTTTATACTATAGTTTGACCGACACCGCTGTTCCGTGCGGCGAGACGGGGGGGCAGTGCAGGCCGCTCATTCGTCAACGCTCAGGCCATGCGGTGTCCCGCCCATCGCTCATTCGTCAACGCTGCCTCTCGCCTCGCCGCGCATTACTAAGGGGCGGAATAGCGGTCCTGGTCAAACTATAGCTACGCTACTGACAAAAGAAACGGAATGAAATATTACTTTTAGCTATAGTCAAACACCTAGCTATATTTTACATTATTAGTGTTCCAGTTGTTGAAAGCCCGGCCGGCTGCTTTTCATGTGACCGTACAGTCGCTCGATTTCTCAATTAGGCAAAGTTTTATTTAAAGAAAAATCTGACTTTGATTAAAAAAAACAATGATTACTTGCTAATGGTGTCTCTCTCTACAACCTTCGATTTTTTATAGATCAAGTGTCTGATTACAGCTGATATTATTGGTTTAACTACACCAAAAGAGACAATCATGAATAACAGGTTGGACAACCGATTAAATTAAATAAGCTTTCAGAGTATGATCGAGAACGTACTTACTCTTGGAGCAAAATGAAATGTGAGAGGACTGTATAACATGGTATGAATGAATGAATGATATATTTATTTGCAAGAATATAGGTAGCTAAAATAAGTTCTTAATAGCTATGGGTTTCACTATATTCGGCATTTCAGCCGTGCAAATATTCACATTTTACATCTTGGTTATACTTATAGCTTGCAGTACACATTTAGTAATAAGCAATAACATAAAAATACTAATAATAATTTCATAATTTGAATTTAGATTACAATGCAATTAATAAATAAGTGAAAAAACAAACGGTGATGGTACAAAATGCAAACAAGAGAAATACGGACGTTAATAAAACACTGGCGCACCTGCGTGCGTGCAGGCGTGCGACAGCTGACTGATGTGGCGGTAGTGTACCGTGTGGCGCGTGCGCCGGTTACTCGCCTCTGTTTACTGCCGCCAGCGCGGCGATGTTGAGAGGAGCAGTCTCAACAGAGTACGGCGATTCAGTCATCTACCGAATGTATTTGTGCAATAATCTTTTTTCCCATTTACTAATTATGATGAATGTTATTATTTTCTTCTACAGAGGACCCAGGTATCCCTCACCCAGGTCGGCACACAACACTGCTAGGCCACGCCATCAGAATGGGCGACATCACGCCACAGAACGTGAGCGAAGTGCTCAGAATATACCTGTATGCAAACGCTACCGGAGAAGTCAAGGCTCTTACTGGTACGTAGAACCGATTATTATAATTTTATTATGATTTAGAGCAAGGCTGCCCAACTAATTTTGATTCCGTGTCAGTCGGCGGGCCATTTAGTAAATAAAACTTACCTACAGTTATGGTAGACACCTGGCTGTTAAAATTATACAAAAGATAGTTAATTGACTCAGGTGCGACTTTGCGGAAATCCATTATAAAATACAATAGACGACGTATATTTAGTAACCTAATCTCCTATACCCGGACCCGACGTGTGGACACGTCAAGCGTCGAGAGCAGAGCGTGTCCACACGTCGGGTCTGGGTTTGCAACAAGTCAATCGTCATCCTGAGGATGCCTCGTTGAGAGGTGAAACTCGTGTCGATTTCTTACAGGGTTCTTTATGAGTCTTTATGAACAGTAAAACGGATAAGGTTACTACATATACGTCGTCTATTGTATGTAATTAAACAAAACTTTAAGTTACTCATAGTTTGAATAATCTAAATCTAAACCTTTGAAAAGGTTTTTGCTGATAACTTATCAATATTTGGGGACAAATATGAGGTCCATAATAAAAGCAAGTCTGAAAATATGTTAATATTGTTGGCTAATTGAGAATGGGTTCATATCAAAAGAAGCAAAATATTTATTAAACCTGTAATCTGTTCTCAAAACACTATCACCAGCTGATAGCTTTTGGCGGGCCTATTCAAATGCGTTGGCGGGCCAATGGGTGGCCCGCGGGCCTGGGGTTGAGTGGCCTTTATTTAGATCATTAGCTTGTGGATAAATAAAATCGCGCGGCTCGACCCATTTGCAACATTGTGCTGAGTGCTCATTTCATTAGATGGGGTGTAGACAATTTACATCGAAAGCCGGACGTGTGGCCGTGCGTTGGAGAGTGGGTAAAATTGACAGTCGCAGACTGTCATTCAGGAAATTCTGGAAACTGATAAAAAATTTGATGCCGTCCGAGAAGACTCTCCCGAGTTGGATTCTGGATTCCATCCCACGAATTTAAAATATGCCAGCAGTATGATTTTTGAGTGTGAGCTATCCGGTTTCTGCCAACCTACTTGTTCGGAAATGAACTTGCTTCATCAAGGTTCTAATAACATACATGGAACTTTGACGGCATCTAATCATCAACCCCACATGGGTGTGCGCATCATACTGACGTCACGCCAAAGATAATAGCATACAAAGCATTCGCCCGTGACTTTGTCTGTGTAGATTTCACTCTCTCCACCCTTTTTAAAAGGTAGTTTTGGAAAATGTATGATTTTTTTCTTTATGAAGAAAAGTGTTCGGATCAATTTTCAAATTTATTGATCAATGTAAAATTATTTTTCATATAAATTTCTTCCTGACCAATTGGCCGGAGAAGGCACAACACAAGGAGGTCTGGAAAAATATGGGGGAGACCTTTGCCTAGCAGTGGGACAACACAGGTTAACAAAAAAAAAAAAAAAAATCCCTTTCAAAAATCGTTTGAGACGTTTCTATTATTTGACTTATAGGTTATTTGTCCCAATTTTTGTGTTAATCAAGCCACGCAATAAAATCCCACCTCTTAACATTTTCGAAAAACCCTAATATGCATTACGCTTTATTTTCGATTTTATAAATACATTACGGAGTTTCAAAGTTCTTCCATATACTTTGACACCCCATACTCCAAACTTTCCCCCTTTAGGGGGTAGTTTGGAGTAATAAATATAAATGTAAAAAATACCAACTTTATTATTTACTTAGATAAGTATTTGTGCCAAGTTTCAACTTTAACCGCAATTTTATGGAAGATGACCGAGCATGGATATCACAGCGTTAGTACGCTCACAACAATCATTTAAAAATATATTTTCTTATGTTTTATTTCTCCAGGATTAACAGCGGAACGAGAACGCGAGCGTCGCGTCGCCGACCACCATCAAACAGAGGCTGAAATGCAACATACTTGTGCCAACTCTAAGAACAACGTCTATTACGAAACCCTACATAATAACCCTACTTATAAACTGTCAGGTATGTCAAAGTCAAATCATTTATTTCAAAAGTGCCTTTGCAAGGCACTTTTGAACGTCAAAATTTACATAAAAAAATATTGAATCTAGTCGCCCCTTCCAAAAGGTAGTTTTCTTATGGAGAAGAATGGGCAGGAAACTCCACCGTTACTCTTGTAAAATATTTTGTATATGTAGGTACATTAGATGAATACATGTGAACACGATGTGAAAAAAATATATTACCATAACATATTATGGAAAAAGAATTTAAAATGCAGCAACGATAGATAAATTAAAAAACATTGTAAAAGTAGACGATTTTCCTAAAATTTTACAATTAATAAGTCAGTGTGTGAGGAAGTAATCACAGAATGTAAAATCAATGTCATATAATAATTTATACAACTTAAATTAGCAACCAGTTTAGATACTTACATTAATATTAAAATGACGTTCACCTAAGAAATCTCGATGTTTTGTCAAGTCGTAAGTCGGGTCGCTAGTATGTTATATTTTGCATTACTATTAATTATTATCGATGACTTCTTTGCGATCATGCGTAAAAGAACCGCGTCACTATTGCGTCGGATGCGAGACAGTGCCGGCAGTCTCCTGAGCATTGTTGCTAGCGAGACTGAAGGCCGCCTGACGGCACCTGTGCGCAGTGCATGTGTTATTGCCAGGTGTCCTCAGAAGATGGCTTAATAGATATAGGGTTCTTTAAATTGTGTTGTATTATTGTTATTAATTGTTTATGTTTTTCTTAATTAATTAGGTATATGTATATCTTTATATTTAAATAAATATTTATTCCTCAATTCTCGCTATTGCACCTACCACTGTTTGTCTATACATCACCCAAAGGTTGAGTGGTAGAAAATGCCTATGGCATTAAGTCCTCTATACATTTGTGCTTGAAGTATTAAATAAATAAATCATACTAACATAGTTTAAGTAATACTAACAAATTATGGTAATGTATCTGAATTAAAGATGAATAAAATTAAAATAAATATATAAATGTAAATTAATAAATAAAAATACATTTATAAATAAAAATAAATATATATAAATATTAATATTAATTTCCCCATTATTTTGTCCACAGAGGCTCTCCGCGACAAATCGTTCCTCGCTCTAAGCGCGACATTGAAAGCACGAATCTTAGCGTTCATATGCGACGAATTACTGCAGAACAAAGCAGTGCTACTTCAAGTTGACGCACGCTTGGAACATATCAACCAGTTCAAGAAGGAGAGATATCTCATGGATATGAAGATCAGGAAGTAAGTATTATGTTAACGAGTCACGAAAATTTTGCTTGGAAAAAGAGTCTAGAAGTGGACACACATGCTGGGAACTTACGTCCAAGTGTCAGGATCTTCTTGATCCCAGGTATCCTCTGTTTACGTGTGCTTCTTTGACCATGGCAATTAACAGTACGGCCTTTGAGTATGGCCATGGTAACAATATGAAATTGATAAAGCCTTTATTTCGTAGAGTAATATAATCGTAGGTAATTAGCGCTGTGCAACCTGAATTGCACTTTACTGTGTCGTAGCAAGAGTCGTTTTTTATTTTAATGATTTTGCGGAGTGAACTACCCGTACTAATTTGTGATAAGGGCGATTTTCGTATTACTACAGAAGTGCGGTTGACCGTAGATAACATTCTGCCGTTCGATTCTGTAAAAATATCACCGTGAAACTTAGGTGAAGTGAGCTGTCAATAGTGTTAATCCCTAGCATCCTGCCGGTCCATTCTGTGGCAGTGACAGCTCACTTCACGCTCACTTCACCTAAGCTTCACGTTAATATTTTTACAGAATCGACCGACTGGTTACCATATTAGCTATTGCTATATTGCTGTTTGAGATATGTCTTGTTAACTGTTTTGTTTACCTTTTCGATTTTTTTTGTCAAGTTTTCTAAGTTGGATGCAACTTATTTTAGGTGTAGACGATAAATGAAGTAGAGAAAACATGTAGAAAAACTGTTTATACCTTCGTGATAAAGCGGGGTTACATATCCTTTGATTTGTTAAAACATTTATAAACGCTTTGAAAACACCTTTTTTACCCGACTGTGGCTAATAAAGAGCCCTAAAGGAGGGCTAATCGCTAAAAAACTATACAGGGCTATGAAACACTATAAAAGCGTCATAATACATTTTGTTTGCAAGCTTCTATGGGACCGTTATCCGTCTCCTTTAAAAATATTATCATTCTCTCTGCATTCTTAAATTTACCATATTTCATTTTATTTGGTCTCGACTAGTTTTCACATTCAATATTTTCATTAACAGGATCAGAGTCCTCCACCAACGTAAAGTCCGCGCCGAACAAACAGAAAAGCAGCAAGCGTTAGCGCTGGAGCGTATGCAGCGTCTGGTCGAGGAAAGTGCTGCCAGCCTGAGGACGTCGCCACAACTGAATGATGACGGTAAGTTCGGAAAGAAGGGCTTTTTAACCGACTACCAAAAAGGAGGAGGTTATTATGTTCGTCCAGTATGTGTTTTTTTTTTTTTATGTATGTCCACCGATTTCTCCGTCAATTGTGGACCGATTTTGAAAATTCTTTTTTTGTATCAAAGGGTCTGCTCCCAAGTTGGTCCCATATAAATTGTATTAACTTAGCTTGGATAGTTATTGAGTAAGCTTTAATAATAAGTATTTTTCCCATTTAGTATATGTGGATGATATGATGAATAACTTCCTGTCACTGTTATTTACATAGTAGGTAGTATTTGAATTTGTGTGGGGTAGGTACCACAACTTAAAAGAGAAAAATAAAAATAAAAATTACAAAAAAAAAGAACCGAATTCCAAAAAAAAACACTACAATGTGAAAAATAACTTTAATTTTGGAAGTAAGTGGCAAAAAACCAAAATTCAAAACCACAGACACCGACTTCCGAAATTAAAGTAACTTTCACTTTGTAGTGTTTTTTTTTAGAAGTCGATTGTTTTTATTTTGTAAAATGTTTTGGCATAGGTAAAGGACACTAGGCACAGATCAGGAAAGCATGGTGCAAAAGGGAGGGGGCCTATACTCAGTGGGTGCAACTAGGCTGTTGTAGCAGCTCATACTTACGTATAGACATACTGATTAGAGGAGCACACCCGGCCGTTCGCCACCTCGCGCCCGCGCATACTAAGCTAGCCGAGGTGAACGGAATGGGAACCGGCCGGCTGTATCATCACGCACGAACAACGTAGGGAGCGCGGCACAGTCTACCTACGTTGCCGTATTGTTCTAAGTTTATTCATGTACCTTATTTATTTTGATTCCTTTTATATGGAACTGTATATAAGCAGCGTCTTTCTAATATATGACACATATCGTTATTCGCCTTCTTATTTATAACAACCTCCCCTAAACTGCAAATGATGATGATAGTGATGGAAGGACAATATTATAGTCTGCAATCACATCAAAAAGTAGCGATTTATAAATACATTCTCCTCATCAACTTTGACTTTTGACTCCGGGTACAGCTGTTATGGGCTAAATTCACAGAGCTTATTATTTATTTACTTTATATTTATTTAACCTCCTTTGTTGTTTTTTTTTCTTTATTTTTGATAAAGTTACCCTCTCCACATCTCTCGTGGTCTGTAATAAGTCATAATTATGTAATTAATTAGCTACAGCAAACTTGTCATTTTGTACACCGCACACAAAAATAAGTCGAAATAACAATGACGAAATCAAACCATCAAACACTTCCAAGCTTGAAAGTTTAAAACTTTTTGACGTGAAAACTTCTTTAAGCGCGTTGAGCACTTTTTGGGTGAACAAAAATCGTCACCGAACGCTTCCCATGAGCTATGTGTATACTGTATATATATGTACATAGATATACAATTCACAAGTTACTTAGTTTTCACTTTTATCGGCAGTCCCCAAAGACTGCCCCACATGCTCTTTTGACACATAACCACTAAGCTATATTAAATATTCAAAACCAATCTTCGATATCCTTTTTCTCTCACCAGAAAACCAACAAAAATCAGAAAAGACAGAAACTCCTAAGAAAGACAAGGAATCTTCACCACACCCTGAAAGCGAAACAGACAAACAGTCAGAACCATCGCCGTACAAGGAGAGCCAACCGGCTGAAGAAAGCGACAAGGAACTATCGCCCTTAAAGGACCTCTCCAACAATATGAAGAACAAAGAGATGTTGAATAACAATAAGGACGAATGTTCCACGGCTGATAACTCCAAGATTGATAAGGACAGTGTCATTGGGGACTGTGATGCTAATTTAAGTGATTTGGAGAGTGAGGGCACGCAGCCGGAAGAGGTGAGTTTTCTATTTATTCTTCTTCTTTTCGTGTGGTTAGTGACTAACCTGGTGTCAGAGTTTAAAAGCTGCCCATGGGTCTGACTTGGCTTCACATGCCGTCGAGAAATATCTCTCAAGGATGCCGGTTTCCTTCACCGTCTTTGAAGCAAGTGATAATTATACAATACGCACATGAATCCGAAAAGTCAGAGCCACGCAGCCATGGAAACTCGAGACCTTTGACTTGGCAGTTCGATGGTCACACCACTAGGCTATCACTGCTCTCATCAACCTGTTGATACCTACTGTTGTTCACGTATATTCCCGCAGACTTGGCAGGACACTTGGCGACCACAGTGAGGGCTGCTGCCAATTCCCTGATTTACTATTCTTTAATTCAGTGTGCTAAGAAGTTCGTAATTATGCCGCTTGAGCATTTTAATTAAAGTGTGTGTAGAAAAACTTTGTCATAAACATGACAAAACCATCAAAAGTAGTACAGATTTTTTTTTACCGATTTAATATTGAATTGATCTGCCCTGTCCCAACTATGTTGGGTTCGGCTGCCAGTCTAACCGGATGCAGCTTTATACCAGTATTTTATATGGAGCGACTGCCTATCTGACCTCCACAACCCAGTACCTAGGTAATACGATACCCCTTGGTAAGAATGGTTGTTAGACTTTCGGTTTTCTGACGACCCGTAACGACTGTCAAAGATTCACGCCATGACAGCCGGCTTATCGTGCTATCCGAGGCACGGAGGAGTCTTGGTATATAAAGATGGTTACCCAATCTGATCAATCGACCCGTACTGTAATTCCGGCTGTAATTACTTAGCCACGAGCTCCTCAATGTCGATAAAACCCTATAATCACAAACAGCTACTCTCATCTTTAATTTTGACAAGTATAGATCCTTCAATAGGCTTTTTAGATATTAATAGCAGATTTACAGACAAAATATTATAGTAAGCTTTTAGAATCCAAGGTAAAATTCTACTCTTAATTATTTCTTATTCACAGGATGAAGACAAAAACCTATCATCCGAGGAACTAGCTCGCAAGCTGGAGAAGCTACTGAAGCAGTCTGAACAGCAGCAGCTACAACTTATAGCTGAGTCTCATACTTTGCGAGCTACTTGCTTCGGACAAGACAGGTAAGCTGAAATTAATTTCTCTCTTTTTCGATACAGAACTTTTAAAAAAGGAACCCAAAATTGATTCAGCAAGAATATAAACAGTTTTTCTATAGAAACGTGCAATCGATTCAATGTAATCAAATTAAGACAAGTTATTAATCAATATGATTCATAACTTGTTGTTGATGTATTATGATGCATTAAGATACAGGATTCGTTTATGAGGTGGACTTCAATGAGAAAACGGGAACTATGATTGTATAAAGCGATATAGAATAGATAGTGACCATGAGTTCGATTTAAATGAAGCTAAAACAGCATTTTTGTTTTTTTTTTAACTTATTGATTGGCCAGGAATCAAGCCAGAGGAGCAATACCCGTAATTTTTAAGAACATTCGCATCTCATACGCAATCTGTCAAAAATACAATCAATGACAATGACAGGTTGCGACTAGAATGTGGACGTTTTTTTAAGTACGAGAATTGGCCCTCAGGTGATGTCTTAAAAAAATACCACGCTGTAGTATTATTGCATTGGGTATTAAATAGTGTTTCTCATAATGATGGACTGCAAAGAAATTTTACATGTCAAATCAAAGAAAAAGGCTATTAAAAAAGAAAGAGTTTCTGTACATATCAGGCGAGATCGAAGTCCAGTAATTAAAAAAAAACATGTTATCAGCAAACTAAAATTTAATTTCACTCCAGATACTGGCGCCGCTATTGGTCTCTATGCCAAAGCGGCGGCATCTTCGTGGAAGGCATGGAGTCTGCACAGCCAGAGATCATGACGTACCACCAGCAGCTCGAGAACAACGCGCTCAGCGGCAACACTCCGCCTGATAGCAGCAGGAGGAAGAAGAAAGGTATGAGTCATCATAATAATAAAGTCGTTTATTTCCAAACTTTGGGTACATAATTAATTTGTTAACGAAGTATTTGGGTAATCAATCATAATATGTAACCATATTTTTTCCCTCCAGCGCCCCGAGAAAAGAAAGAACCCACTCCTCCCGAACCGGAAAAGCCAAACCCGGAAACGGAAGCTCAAAAGAAAGAAGAGGCACTCAAGAGCGAGATGGAACTCAAGAGCATCAAATCTGAGCTCAACTTAAGTGATCACACGCAGATTATTAAGTACGAGCCCAACGTGAAGCACGGCGCTTGTAAGGTTGAAGGTAGGCGTAATATTTTAGTTGTTATTGACAATAGGCATGATGCCTGAGTCAAAAAAAAAAAAAAAAATATTGTCCGTCAGTCAGATAATAAAAAAAATATTAGACACGTATTTTTTGCTTTATCATATTGATAAAAAATTACTTAGATAAAACGCATTTTAAGTTGGGGAGTGGGGGTCGCTACGTCACTAGTACGTATACAATCTACATACTCGTGACGTCATGGCACATTTTACCTCAATATATCGCCGTAATCCTTAGATTACGTAATAAAACAAACAATACGGGTCCAATATTTTTTTATAATCTCAAAGACAGACAAAATTTTATTTTCCCGGCGTGATTGAGCGGTCGTTTGAGATCATTTTGTTTGTCTCCATCCCGAAAGCACAGTATAAATAAGTAACAGTATTATGTCTCGGCAGTGACTTTGAAATAGTAGTATTAGTGGATGGGCCGCTAATGTCGCACGTTTGAATGTTGAACGTTTGGTCATTTTATAGCTCAGACTAAGAGCCTATCCGTGTACCGAATGTCATGACGATAACATTTGTCTGTAAACTTCCATTGCCGATTGACTCAAATATCAGTTTTTGACCATTTAGCGGGAAAATAGCATAATCTGATAATCAAACTGAACCTTTGGAAAATAGTTTAGTGATCGAAGTGTATAACCGAATATACGTAATTATTGTGATACATTTAGATGAGTATTTTTACACACGGCTACATATCAAGCTATAGATTTCCAGTATAAGCTGATTTCGCATTGTATAAGATTTCCATACTATGAGAGGTCTAATAAATATACACACGCCCGACGCGTTCGACAGTCACTAGCAAAGTGACTGTTACGTACTGACAAAGTGGCGATAACATCGGAGTGACGTCATAAAGATCGGTTTTGTTTATAATTCACAACTACCCATCTATTTCTAAAGTTATTTCGGTTATTGAATGTTGGTCAGGAAGTGATTAATAAACCAATCAAACATTTTATAATATTTATCTTCTCTCACTAGGCTCCTCAATAAAAATGGAAGAAAAATACATCCAACAAAAGAACAATGAAGAACAAGACATGCTAGACATAGAAGACTCCATACCAACCGCCTTTTTGGTGCAGAAACCCACCCACAAACCCATGTTCGCGGCCCAAGCAGAACCTATGGATAAGCCCCAAGAAATCGTCAAGGTAGAAAACGTCGTCAAAAACGAGACAGACCACGAGGATATTGAAGAAACTAAAGATACTTTAGTCAATAATCTAGAAGAATTACGTAAAATGGCTGAAGCAGTTTCAATCCAACTCGATGCCGCAAAGAAGGAACAAGAAATAAAAGAAGAAAAAGAAAAAGTCAAACAAGAACCGATAGATTCTTCTTCCGCACACTTCCAACTCTACTCAAAAATCTTAGACGGCAAATGGTTCTCTATCCTCAGGCACGAAAGCTCATTTTTGAAAAACATCAACGAGATTGAAAAGCAAGATTTGCCGGATTTTTGTGACAACGAACATACTTGTTCGGAGGTCATTTTGTGTCAAGGTCATAAATGGGATGTTTCGAATAACCTTCATCTATTAAATGACCCTAGTTTGTTCACATTGAATAGTATGGTGACCAGTGTTCAAGTGCCATCGAATAATGTCTATGCCGATTCCAGCCTGACTATGTCTGGGTTGGATCAGGAAGTAATTGATAATAGTTTTAATAAGGATGGCACTGTTCAGGAGATGGAGACTGAGGAAGATAGCAAAGAACAGGTGAATATAATTTTTTGTATAATTTATTATTGAATTGATATAAATTGGGACACTTTTAGATTGGCTTATTAAATTTGGCATCCACTAAAATCAAAAGTCATTTATTCAAATTAGACTGAGAATCAGCACTTTTCGAACGTCAAAATTACATAAGACAGTCCCCCAAATCGCCCACCCTAGTGCACTACTGTCACCCTAGTGCCACCCTATTGCACTAACAATATTATATATATATTGCAATAGCTGGGAAGAAGAAGTGGCGCAACAAACTGTCCAGCAGCATAGCTGTCTGTTCAGTTAAAGAAATTTGATTTTATACAATAGTATGCAAAATAATATACATTACGCAACACAAAACATTAAATTTAATTATTTGCTATATGTCAGCTAGCACACGCCAATATACCAACATAAAAACATCGAAATCTATACTCAAGCGAAAATAAAAACGTAAATAGACCTTAATACCCGAATAAAAGCCTCCAGCCATAAAGGGCGTGCACGCTTGCATAAGTTATTAAAGCTAGGTAACAAAGCTGTAACACCTGTGTTTAAACTGCTTTGAGACACGGCAAATCATTGCAATGTGTCGTCTCATAATAGGATGTAGTTTCCGCCCCCTAAAGAAAGAAAAGAAAGAAAGAAAGAAAATACATTTATTTAGCACAGACTAAAACACACACAAAATAATAACACAGCAGATAAAGAAAAAACATAAAAAGTGTAAAGTGCGATGTAAGCAAAAATTAAAGACACTGGCATCACCAAGGGATTCGCGGTTATGTTGCCCCTGCACCAAAAATCACTAAATGCGTTTCGCGCTACAATTATTTAAAACGTCGCGTGACAGTTGGTCCAAGAGTCCACATATTACGTTTCAGTACGCTCGATTAAAAATAGAGAATACTCATTGATTGTTCATACTAATTCCATGTATAGTACATACTAATTCCATTCTGCCATGATAGTAGGTACTTACTAATTCCATGCTTTCAGTATTCTAAGGTAGCCATCTTGTTCTAAACTTTGGGCGACCGAGCTCTTCTTGGGTGAAAATACGAAGAAAACGAATTTTCCCAGATATGAGACCTAGCTAGATCCATTTTTCGCCCCCGTCAATCCCCATATTGCAACTTTCATCGAAATCGTTAGAGCCGTTTTCGAGAGCGAGATTACTAATATATATTTAAATATACAAATATTGCTCGTTTAATATTAAAGGGTATAGAATAGGATGTATGTTCACTCGACAAAGTTAGCGGTGGAGCACTTTTCACCCTTATGTTTTTAGCAATAAGGTTGAAAATTTGTCAGCCGCGGAAGTTTGCCGATTATATCTTTAATTGGCACATTTTCACTTATGGAAGTAGAACCAGCGTAAGGCAATAGTAGTAGTAGATACTAAAATCTTTGACAAAAAATATTTTGTCTAAGAACCAAGAGATCAAAATATAGTTTTTGAAGTAAAAACTTCTTTAGGCGCGTTGAATTATTTTTGGTAGGGGATAAACTTATGGATTCGCGTCGCCAACATGCGAGCGCTGTAGTGCTGAACTATAGAAGCTAGATGGCGCTATTACAAGTTTTAAGTTTTTCCTCAAATCTATTGTTTTCTGTTAAATATATGATAATAACTTAAAATGTTATCTTTATTACTTTTCAACAGGACAACGACCTAGAAAAAGAGCTACAAGCCGACGCCCTAAAAGCCGACCTCCTAACCCAGAAGGCCAAAGCCAACAGCCTCACTAGCCTAGGACTGTTGAACTTCAACGCGCTGTCGACATACGTGACCTGCGACAGTCCGCCGCCCATACAGATGTCGGTCGAGGAAATGGACCAGCTGGAGTACTGTAAGGTCAATGGGTTGCCGAAGAAAGTTGAGGGGAATTTTGTGCCCAGGGAGCTTAGGTGAGTTTTAATTGGTTATGGTTTTAACGTCCCAATAATCTGTCAGAGAATAATGACCTTACGGAGTTGTGGGACGACATTCAATGACAGATAGAATTATACTGTCTACCATCAATAGCGATCTGTCTTTTACTGAAAATTGGTTATTGTGTTCGCCTAGCCTTTTTCAAACTATGTTGGGGTCGGCTACCAGTCTAACCGGTCTCGTCTAGTCTAGTCTAACAGTATTTTACAAGGAGCGACTGCCTATCTGACCTCCACAACCCAGTAACTGGGTAATACGATACCCCTTGGTAAGACTGGTTGTTAGACTTTCGGGCTTCTGACGACCCGTAACGACTGTCAAAGATTCACGAATGACAGCCGGGACCAACGGCTTAACGTGCTTTCCGAGGCCCGAAGGAGTCTCGGAAAGAACGCGCAGTGCGGTTCTAGGTAATCCATCAAAATGGGAATGATCTAATATTTGTGACATGTTTTTAGACACGGCTGGTGGCGTATCACAGAAACGGATCAACTGCGCGATTTGATGGATTGTCTTCATCCGCGTGGCGTCAGGGAGAGAGAATTACATACGTCTCTCACCAACCATTTGGCAACTGTTAATAACAAGGTATGACTCTTTTTACACTTCAATTGTGCTAGATATCTATAAAGTGCCTGTGCAAGCTGCTCTTCACCTGTGGTTAAAAGGACCACCTTTTAACCACAGAACACTCTTAGGAAAGGAATCCGCACTACCAAGTGCGGATTCCTTCCAAGAGTGTTCTTTTTAGTGTAAGCAGGCCGCAAGTGATTAAAATCGCAAGCCCCAAAGTTGGATGCCATCCGACTGTTGCCGTGCGGCGGTCGACTGAGATCGACCGTGTAAATGGTCTAATAAAACAAGGTCTGGCATTCCGGGAGTGACTCATGCTTACGTCACTATCCAGTTGCCACTTTATTGCATTTAGTCGCCATTCTGTTAAAAAATATGTACAAAGCATAAAAATTTTCGTTTCGCTTGTCTAATCAAACGAAACAATTCAATTTAAACATAATTGTTAATTAAAACCTCATTGTTTTATCGGATTCGCACAGGTAATAAAGGTGGTTGGGGAGTTATTATTACAAACTTCTGGTAACACAGATGTGATGACGTAGACTTGTGTCACCCACGTGACCACTGTGTCTCGGAATGCTATACCTGGCGAAGTATATTATACCATGGTCAGTTGCAGGCGATCGCCCGCCGCATGAGGTGTGTAGTTCCGCTACGCTGTCGGTACAGATCCCGAGTTTTGTCGAGCGGTGTTAATAGGGTGGCGATTCGATTTTATAAGCGATGCGACTAGCGACTTGCCGCACGGCTAAAATCGACCGATGTAAAGCTAAATGAAAATACACAATAGAACAATAGAAGATATATATAATGGATGACAATAGAAGTGTTATTGTTATGACGTCTATAGACGTCAAGCGCGTGCGAAAGCGTCAGTACTTATTTAAATTAATATTGCACATCCGGTCATCGGTAGAGATACTTTTTTGATTTTGACTAACTTTATTTGTTAACCACCTGCAGTTACAATTTTTATTTTATTTTTGTTCTATTCTATTAATGAACAATTTAAAAGTCTTCTTCTTGTTTTCATGTGATTAGAGTGATTAACCTGTATAGCTAACATGACAAGCGCGAGAACGCTCTTTTTCTCGTTTTGTCGAAATTTGTCGACGATTCTGACATCATTGTAATCCCTAACATGACCGTAAACGACGAGTAAAAAGTTCAAAAATAGTACTGTATCTTTTTTTTTTTCTTTTTTTTGCTTATCTCTCTTAATGGAGACACCTTGGTCTTATTGTTTTTTCTTTCTCTTTATCGCAAAAATAATGAAAATTTTGACCCCCTTTATAAAACCCATAAACCCCTAAAACTCAACGTGTAGGTAATATATTTTTTTATTTTCCATACAAAAAGCAGAAAATTCCATATAAAACATGTCGTTCCAATATAAATAGTAGTTTAAAACAATTTTTTTTCATTATTGATATATTGTAAAAAAAAAATATGACTAAAATAAGTACAATTGTGATACTGCCATGCTATTTGGGTTTTTTTTTTTGTATAATTATTTTGTCTACTCTTCTCGTCGTCAAAATCGAGGACGAGTAAATACGACAAAATGACAGAAAAATCGCAGATTATCTCGTGTTGAATTGTCAAAAATCGAGATAACTAAGGCGTCATGTTAGGGTTTGTCGAAAAAACATCAAGTTTGACAGAACGAGTCGACTATTTTGTATGGCAGCGTTGTCAGAAAACGAGAAAAGTGACAGAAATAGACGACAATTACTCGCGCGCGAGTGAGTAATTGTCGCGTTTGTCATGTTAGGCATACTGGTGTCAGAGTTTTAAAGCCGCCCATGGGCCTCTGACTTGGCTTCACATGCCGTCGAGAAATATCTCTCAGGCATGCCAGTTTCCTCACGATGTTATCCTTCACCGTTTTTGAAGCAAGTGATAATTATACAATACGCACATGAATCCGAAAACTCAGAGATGCGTGCTTTGGGTTCGAAAAGTAAAAAGGTAAAATGTTACAAAGTGAAATGAAATAACAGAGCACAAAAACTACAACAATCTTCAGTTTGATTAACATTTATAGTGCCTTCCAACCCTAAAAACAAATGGTTGTCAATTTAACTGCTATAAAACATGATATACTCGTACATACAGTATACACCACCAACACTATAATATATATATATTACTTGTTTATATATACTTGAAATATGCAAATTCGCTCATAAACACCAACACTTTTACACTAAACGAGAAGACATACAAACAAGATACACACTCCGATGCAAAACGCGACTAAACTTACCAAAATCCCGCCTAAACATACATTCTACAAGCCCTCTGGTTATGTCAATAAAAATATATAATAAATTACCCAAATCAATCAGAAATGTAAAAAAGCTCCATCTATTCTCGAAAAAATTAAAAAAAATATTATTAAGTAAATGTTATTACAGTGTAAATGAATATTTAAATGATCAATCTCTGAAACTGATATAAAATACACAAAAAGAGTTTTTGTTTTTAGTATAAGTTAGATTATAAGTTAAACGATAAGTCTTCAACTCTACCTTTCTACTATCTTTCTTTTGCTGTGTCCGACAGGGTCCACGATTGCTCCTCAAACAAATGTTTACCACCTAAGCATATACATTGTGGAATGCAATAAAGAACTGAGTATTGAGTTTTTTTTTTGTCAACAGCTTTACATAGATAAAGGCGACATCCTAGGCACGGAACTATGCGTGTCACATCTCGACCGGGTGATCGCGCAAAACGGAGGGTTTCCTTCCCCGGAGACGTCACATTCTGCTCTAACACAGTGCAGACTGGACATGCAGCTGCTCACTATGGTAAATATGATCTAAATACACATAAGACAGACAGGTGTTTGTTCGTCGACAAAACCCGGGTGGTCTGAAAACGCTTTGAGATGACGACGTCTTCAAAATTGTCTATAAGAAGAAAACCTAGACGAGAGATGCACGAAATCGTGGAGAATGGTAGGAAAGAAAGGTGGCTTACACATCAGTAGGTGAATCCCTGAAATACAGGATAACCTAGTTCAGGCACATAACATAATAGAATTTTTCGTAGATTTAAGCAAATTTGTATTTAGTATTTTACCTTTTTACATGAATAAACTTTATTATTATTTTCCTTTATTACATTTTAAATACTTATAAATTATATTTTTAAATATTAGAATATAAAAAATTAAAACATTTAAAAATATAAAAAATAGTAGCCCACCGGTATCGGGAACAGGGTCCAAGCTACCGGCGGTCAGGGCTCCAGAGAGAGGAACCTCCTAACAATGCGAGAAGTGTCCAGAAGTACCGCTTTCTGAATCAAGCCCTTGATCCAGCTGCCCAACGAGAGCCTCCTTAGGTGTTGGTCGAGGCTCTTGGCAATTAAACCATTAGCTGATACGACTATCGGCACAATGATCGCTGAGTCCACATCCCACATGTCGACAACCTCGCGAGCCAAGTCAAGATACTTGATTTGTTTATCTTTCTCGGCTTTCACGAGGTTCCCGTCATGCGGGACCGTGATGTCAATAATCATTGTGCGCCGCTCTACTCGATCCACCACCACTATATCAGGTTTATTGGCAACAATAGTCCTGTCAGTGATGATGGATCGATCCCAGTACAAAGTGATATTTCCATTTTCGAGAACTGGGTCGGGCGCATACCTATAGTACGGCACTTCAGATTCCACAAGACTGTACTTCAGAGCAAGTTGCTGGTGGATAATCCTGGCTACAAGGTTGTGTCTATGCAAGTACTCTTCGTTAGCTAGACGAGAACAACCGGAGATAATGTGTCGGATTGATTCTCCCGGACGGTGGCATGCCCGACAGATGTCAACCGTGCCGTCTTTCACAATAAATCTACGGTAATTGTTCGTCATGATAACTTCGTCCATAATTGCACAGACAAAACCTTCGGTTTCCCCAAAGAGGTCACCAAAACGCAGCCAGGCTACGGACGCTAGAAAATCTACATCGGGTCCATGTAGGGCCCGGAAAAAGCGTCCGTGAAGCTCCTTACTCTGCCATACCTCCTTGCGATCGTTAGTGTCAAGCACTACAGGCTTGCGCCAGTTCTCTTTAGCCAAGGAGAGCGGGGTGAGGCCCTTGTCCACAGCGACCACATCTCGATGCATCCCCACGTCGGCTTCTAGGAAATATTCCCTGAGACTGCATATCTCGCGATTGTGGAGGGTCTTAGCGTTTAAAAAACCTCGACCTCCACACTTTCGCGGGATATACAGTCTCATTACCGATGACCGTGGGTGATGCATTCGATATGCAGTCAGCAGCGTACGGACCCTCCTATCCAGAGCGTCGAGTTCGGTCTGAGTCCATTTGAGTATGCCGAAAGAGTACATCAAAACCGGCATGACCCAACCATTGAAGGCGCGCACCTTATTTCCGCCTGATAGAAAACTATTAAATACTTTCTTCAGGCGGCCAAAGAAGCGCTCCTTCAATGATTGCTTCATGTCAGTAACATTGATGCCCAACGCTTCCAACATACCCAAATACTTATAGGTTTCGGATGCGGAGAGGGCTCTAAGGTTTATGGAATCCGCGAGCTGTGTTCCCACGGATTCCATAATCTCCCCTCGCTTTACATGCATGACCGCACATTTGTCCACACCAAATTCCATCCTGATGGCGCTACTGAAAGTTTCAGTTACTTTCAGTAGCTCCATCAGTTGCAAATTGTTGGGGGCAAAGAGTTTAAGGTCATCCATGTAGAGGAGGTGAGATATAACCTGACCACCTCTCCTCAGCCGATAGCCTAGACCTGAATTCTCCAGCAGTGTGCTTAGAGGATTCAGGGCTAAACAGAACCAAAGCGGACTCAAACTATCGCCCTGAAATATGCCTCGCTCGATCCTTATCGGTTCGCTATTCCTCTGGATATTTCGACATCCTGGATAGCGGAGGACCGTCCTCCATTGCCCCATACACGACATCAGGAAGGCGCGCAGAGTTGCATCTACTTTATACAACTCCAGCACCCTCATGAGCCATGTATGTGGCACCGAGTCATAGGCCTTCTTATAATCTATCCAACATGTCGAAAGATCCTTTCGGGAACGATGAACCTGTTGGCTAATGGCCATATCAATGAGGAGTAGCTCCTTAGTACCGCGGGATCCGTTCCTACATCCATTTTGAGAGGCAGACATGATGGAGTTAGTGTCTATATGTTTGTTAATTTTAGCTCTCAAAATAGATGTAAGAACTTTATAGACCGTCGGTAAACATGTGATCGGCCTATAATTTTTGGGTTCCGCGGTGCTACCAGATTTATGGAGCAGGTGGGTAACTCCTGTCGTTAAGAACTGGGGTAGCGAACCACACTCCAATGCAGTCTGGTACTGAGCCGCCAAGCGAGCGTGCGACCTTATAAACCATTTTATCCAGAAGTTGTGCAGCCCGTCCGGCCCTGGAGATTTCCAGTTAGGCAACGGACGAACTGCACGAGCTACATCTTGGGGGCAGATGGTAATAGCCCCCATTTCTGGTATTGGATCGCAGGCTCGCTCGACTTCCCGAGTCCAACCACCTTCGGTGTGACTGACAGGCACCGACCAGATGCTGTGCCAGAAAGAGCACATGGCAACATCATCCGGCAGACGCGTGTCAGTCTCACCTTGGTCCGGTCGCTCCCAAGCCCTATAAACCCACCTTTCATCACTCTGGAAGGTGCGATTCCGAGTGTATCGCTCTACTCGCCGCTTATACCTACGAATACGGTTCGCCCATGCATACACTTTCTGCTTCAGGAAGTCGATGCGCTCTGTGACACGGGCCATATAGTCCTGAGGGCTGATATCAGTCCCTAAGAACGCCCGTCTCACAAAGCGCATCACTCTGGGGCGAGTATTGCCCTCCCTGAAGCAGATTAGTTTGCCGATGAGCGCTCTGGCCCCACCAATACGGCGCTCAATCCTGCACTGCCAAGCTGGTACAGCAGGTTTCGGTCGTGTAGCTCTAGAGGCATCAGCAAATTTGACGTGAGCTACACGACATGCTGCTACAGCCGCGCAGTACAGAATTGAATGAGTATCAGTGAGGTCTTCGCAGTCATCAAAATAGTTTGACAACTGCGAATCCAGAACCGCTATCAGCGCTCTATTTTTGTTATGCATGGGCAAACGAGGTAAACGTGGTCTAAGTTCGGGCGACATGAACCGATATTCCAGAATTGCACCCTCCAAAGCACTCCTCAGTTCCTCATTGCACTGGGTACTTACGTTTGTAGCCCTGTCATCAATCCTCTCGTCAGCTTGAATTGTAGTGTCCTGTGATGGCACTACAATAACACTCCGCGGCGGGGGAGCGATGATAGGGCTACTCTGCATTTCATTTCGCAGGCGATCAAGTACAGCGTCATCCAACATATGATTACGCTGGATGACTCGCACCTGATCCGACAGTCGTTGTGCCGAAACGTTGACAGCTGGCTCAAGCACCTGAAAAAGAGAGAGCATCCGGACACGGTACGCGGTCAGGTTGTTTCCCCCCTCTGTAGCCCCATAGTATGAGCGCATGACGTTTTCGTTAATGGATCGTGTCCATCTCATGCGCTGCACACTTCCGCCGGGAGCTGGGACCCTATCAGAGGCCGGTGGGCCTCGAGGTCCTAAGCCGTCCGGCGGCCGGCGTTCTCTCCGTCGGCGAGCAGGTGGTGGCGTCGTGGGCGGGGAGAAATACTCGTCGCTCGAGCTCGACGCAACTACCGCAGCCGGTGTCGTCACAGCGCTCACAGTGAGGCTGGGTACCGGCGGCGGCGAGGCGGAGCTGAGCGAAGAGTCCGGAGGTGGTGGGCGTGCTAGGCGTGCGGCTGATCTTGTCAACATACTCGTAGTTTCTTGGTTTTCCTATTTTCCATTCATTGTTATTTGATCGGAGGCATAGACATCTGTCATGTCACCTCCGATTCGGCAGTTTTTAATCAAATTCTATTGCATTTTGGTGAGTTGTGAGTTTTTATTGGATTTTAAATGGTTTTCCGGTTTTAGGTTTAGTATGTATAGAAAAACTCTTGTAAAAATGCTTCAAAATTAATCTATTTGTTAAAATTTAAGTTTTAGTTTGAAAACGAGACGTTCTGTTGACACGGTGTTGCCAGTTATTATTATTATTATTAATCCTGCCTAACATGATGATGATGCTAAAAGCATGTATACAAATGTAACACCGGCTAAAACACCGCTGAAACGTACCGCATCAAAACGAAACACATTCTTTCTATTTGGTCTGTTTTGGCGTAACTAAAGAATTCATGTTTACATGACGCCAAGAAAGAACACATACAAAAAAATAACAAAAAATGATACGACACACCGACGCAAAACGGCCATCGCTCAGCATAATGCTGCGACCCTATGCGAGACAGATAGTGCTGGTTATCAGCAACAGGCGGCGTTGACATGATGTGGTCGACCGCAACAAGTAATTTAACTATCGTACCCACATTGATGAAATGATGGGGACGGTAACTTTTGAAAAATAAATAAAATATATCACTTGTTCCAGCCTAAAAATCTTTCTACTTCCTTCCACAGGTGGAACAACTCGAAGAGCGCGTTATAGCCGCGTCCTTGCAAGTGAAGGGCTGGCGACCGGACGGCGCAGCCGACAGCGACGAGGCGGCGCCGGTCGAACGCGCGCGGCTGAAGCTGCAGGCGCTGGAGGCGCACATAGAGAGGAGGTACCTCAAGCCGCCGCTCGTGCAAAGGTACGCTAGGTAATGTATTATAACTTCTTTATTACGAGTGTTGTCGTTTTTGTTTGGTTTTGAGGGTAGTTGTAAGCGTTTTTGGTTTTTTGTTTCATTATCAACTTGCATTTAGTTGTTTTCGTCCATGCGTATCAGCCCTCATCGCAGAGTTCACTTTCTTTATAGGCTTTTCATATGACTACATCGTGAAATAAAAAGACCCTGTAGATGTACATTTTTTGTTTTGTTTGAGAGTAATTTTAAAGTAAGGATGCTTTTTAAGGCTCCGTACCTCAAAAGGAAAAACAACTCTTATAGGATCACTCGTGTCTGGCTGGCTGTCCGTCTGTCACAGCCAATTTGCTCCGAATCTACTGGATCAAATAAGTTGTTTGGTACACATATTAATTTCTGTGACCCAAACACGGACGTGTCACGTGTATAAATGAATTTTTAACATAGGAGTCACTGTTCAAGAGCAAATTGGAAAATTTAAAAAAAAAGTTTTGCAAACTGCACCGTGTAACATATCAAAGAAAGGGCTTGTTGTGAGGATCTCAAGTATTTTATTTATAATTTTAAAATAAATATTTTAAAGGCATTTAAGAAAATAGATGAAAATTTACCATTCCTCTAACCTTATCTCCGAAACTTAAGTGACTAATAAAAAATAAAAAAATACAGACAATGGTTCTTCACTCATAGATCACAGGAAAACCTATAAGAAGTCTATGGTCTCAAAATAACTTGGTAAATCTCTCCATATTGTGCGTATAGGCTTATATTTGCAGTTGGAATATACGGGAGAACATCTTTTTAAACTACAATGTTAAGTTTGTACATAAATTCATCCAAACTACGGAACCCTTCATTGTGCGTGGTCCGACACGGACTTGGCCGGTGTTTTGTTAGGTTTGAGGGTAGTTTTAAAGTAAGGATGCTTTTTTATTTGTATCTTTGATCATCGTCAACCTTCCCAACAACTTAGGTCGCTAGTCAATCACTTTCTTTCATTAGCCGCCACTCCAGTATTTATTTTGTATTTAGCCATAGCACAAATTATTACAGATTCTTCACTCCGCAAAATCATTTAAATAAAAAGCGACTCTTGCAACGACACAATAAAGTGCAATCAGTTCGCACAGCGCTGATAACCCACAGTTATATTCACCTAGAAGTTGCTTCTCTTTCTATCGTGTAACTCTTATATCTTCTGACTACGTCACGCTCACTGAATCCGACAAGTCGAGCCCGCCGCGTACCTACTTGTAGCTTCATACCTAAAATGCGGAGTGACCCATCTGTATTCTGTTAATTATTTAAAGTAATTACAAATAATTAGAACTTGGGTGGTTGGTGGTTTTAATCAATGCACGCATGAATTGAATGTTTCGCTTTTCTTTCTTTTTTTATCATTTGTATGTTTTAAAATGTGAAACAAATCTACATTATTGGAATACATGTTTATTCTTCCTATTGGTGGTAAAATTTACAATTTTAAATTGAATAATATTCACTGTTCATTTTAAAATACAGTCAAAAACTGAAAAATATACTTGAAATCTAAAGAGGCATAAAAAAAAGAATCGATCTAATAAATCACAATCAAAGAAAACATTGTAATAACATCAATGAAAAGCATAGAAAAATCTACACGTTACAACGTCCTATAACTTATCGTCCATCTTACTTTGTGTAGTACATCAGAGGTGACTCTCGGCGCAGTCCTGCAGGCCGAACACGGCAACGCGTCCGCGCCGTCGCCGCAGAACACTGACAGCGCTAGCGAGGGGAAAGGTAAATATTATAGTACATTTTCCCAGACATGAAACCTAGCTGGATCGATTTTTTGCCCCTATATTGCAATTTTCATCGAAATCGTTAGAACCATTTTCTAGAACATGATTAGGGTATAGTACCTGATCGACCGAGCTCTGCTCGGGTGAACATAGATAAACATATCGTCCAGATATACCAACGTTGTATCACATTCCCAAGACTGAACATAGAGAAAACGAATTTTCCCAGATATGAGATCTAGCTAGATTGATTTTTCGCCCCCGTTAACCCCTATATTGCAACTTTCAGCGAAATCTTTACGTTTTCGAGAACATGATTAGGGTATAGTACCTGATCGACCGAGCTCTGCTCGGGTGAAATTAGAGAATGCTCATTTAATAGTATAGGATTCATACTAATTCCATGCTGCCATGGTAGTAGGTACTTACTAATTCCATGCTGCCATGCAATTATTCTAAGGTAGCCATCTTGTTCTAAACTTAGGGCGACCGAGCTCTGCTCGGGTGAAAATACGGGGAAAACGAATTTTCCCAGATATGAGACCTAGCTGGATCGATTTTTCGCCCCCGTAAATCTCTATATTGCAACTTTCATAGAAATGGTTAGAGCCGTTTTCGAGAGCGAGATTACAAATATATATATATACAGGTTTAAATACAAATATAGCTCATTTAGTAGTATTTGGGATATTTGGGAATATACTCGTCCTCCTATTACATGATGGACTTCTACCAAATCAAAACATGCACCTATACTTACCTCTTTGGGGAATTCAGGCGTTATGTTACTTATTACTTACCCTTTTTACCTCCCCAGCTGACAACAAAGGCATCGCCCGCGGCCTAGCAACATGGCGGGAAGCAGTCGCCCGCTGCAACACTTCGGCACAACTAGCGATGTGCCTACAAGCGTTAGAGGCGGCCGTGGCGTGGGACAAGAGTATAATGAAGGCGGTACGTATGAGACATGTACGTAATACCCATGTGGTCGCGGGCATACGTCCTAGTGACAGGAACACGTAATTATTTTTTCTGTAGTTAGAAAAACTTGTCGTTATAGCAAAAAATGGATGGTTTTTGACCTTTTGTGTCTTAAAAACCAAGTATAGTAAACACCAAGACTAATGACGGTCGCGGTCATAAAAAACGGGAGCGAGATGACACGAGAATCGAAGCGTTCGTCGCTCTACTCGCACGTTCTATGGCAACTACTTAAATCATTTAAATAAAAAGCAACTCTTGATACGAAACAATAAAGTCCAATTCAGGTCGCTTAATTAGCCCGAACAGACGAGCCTGCCGCGGACTTGTACCTTCATACCTAAAATCCGGAGTGCGCCTTATGTACTATTGTGTAGTTTTGTAATAAGGGCCGGCGAAAAACTGACGAAGTGCAGCGTTTTATTTCACTATATGGTCTTTTAACTTTATTATTTTTATCTTGGAATGTATTTTCGACAATCCGTTATAATATTCTCGTATTGAAGGACCCAATCCATTTCTCGAACCGCGCATAATAAGTTTTATTGGTCAACAAATGTTATAAAGCGTCCATAAGTATTTGTCTTATGAATCTTATATTTTTAGTGCCTACGGTTTTAAAATGGTAAACCTATCAAATATATTTCACTTACTAAACTTAAATAAGAGTATTATCATATTTTACTGAAGCGCCAGGCCAGGCCATGACATAGGGTGGTCCGCGCGTCGCCCCGCGGCGCCTCACGGCACGCTCTTAACAATTTGTAACATAATTATGTCGTCGCCGCGGTCGCTAGGGTTGCCAACTGTTTGTACAAGAAATAAAGTATTTACGGTTAAAGTGGGAAAATAAACAGTAGTTCTGAAAAATAAACAGTATCTCGGAAAAATAAACAGTATCTCGGAAAAATAAACAGTATCTCGGAAAAATAAACAGTATCTCGGAATAATAAAAAGTATCTCGGCAAAATAAACAGTATCTCGGCAAAATAAACAGTATCTTGGAAAAATAAACAGTAACTCGGAAAAATAAACAGTATTTCGGAAAAATAACAAGTATCTCGGCAAAATAAACAGTATCTCGGCAAAATAAACAGTATCTCGGAAAAATAAACAGTATCTCGGGAAAAAACTTCTTTACAAAAAAAATAAAACCGACAAAATGAAAAATAAATAACTTTAATTTCGGGCGTCAGGTGTCTTTGGTTTTGTAATTTGTATTTTTACCACCGACTTCCTTTTTATTTAGGTATAGCTTTGGTTATCAGTGAAAACAATATAATCATATACTTTATTTTTGTTGAACAGTAAACAGTATTTTAGAGTGAAAAACAGTATAATACTGTTTTTAACGTGATTTCGTGGCCGAGGGGTGACAGACAGCGTGCATCTTAAAATATAGGTTGTTCTAAGCGGTATTTCTGACCATTTCGGTTTAACCTTCCGCGGCTTTCAGTGAAATACGTACTTGTTATAAATGTTCAGATTTAAATTTACCCTGTGAAAAACAAAACATTTTCATTCTTTTCAGTTATTGAAAACTCGTAACAACTTCCTACTGGGTATAATCCTTCCTTCCTTCCTAACTTAAACTTAGCATACCAATTAATATTCTACCTTATTCTGTGCACAGAACTGTCAGTTTTGCTTGTGCGGTAACAACGAAGATCAGCTGTTGCTGTGTGACGGCTGCGATAAGGGGTATCACACGTACTGCTTCAAGCCAGAGATGGATAAGATTCCTGATGGGGACTGGTAAGCATGAAAAACTTGTTGTTATTACAGGATGAACTCTTAAGGCGCGGACCGACTACGATTTTAAACGCTACAGCTGCACTCACACAACTTCGTCTGCGCGCTATACGGTAGCCCGACGACTAAAGTATGACCGCAATATCTATTTTCACAATTACAGAGAATTAAATAAGGTTGAAAATCGAATAAATATTTGGGTTGACGATGTGAGTAAGTTGCGAATGGGCATTTATTTTACGGGTTTTATATAGATTATTCAGAATATACACATTAAATTAAATAATTGTCTGGTTAAAGTTATAAAAGAATGTTTATCCTATTGAACACTTAAAAAAAAAGTTGTTATCTCTGAAAATACGGAGATGTTCGACGCCAACGTTTCTTTTTGTGAAGTATTTTTTATTGGGAATATCAAACTATTTTCTACTATTCTATTCGGTTAAAATCTTCTCTGTCCACTGTATTTTTTGCGTCGTATATTTTCATTGCGTTACGTCATACTCGAATAACCAAGAAACCAGTTTTTTGTGAATATTGAGGTAACACCGCGCCTTAAACGTAGACGGGACTGGAACAGAAATAGGCAAAATAGATTCAAACCCAAACCATTTATTAAACTTTTATTAAATTAAGACTCAGGCATTACTTAAAACTAGTTTCAACAAATCAAAAGGCTTTAAATGAGTTTTAAGTAATGCTTGAGTTTCGAGTGGGGTTCTGTAATACGGGTCTTAGTATGAGATAAGAATTCAATTAATATTACAATTAGGGATTATTACCAACATTCCCTTTTTCATCATTTTTAATCAGTAAATTTTGCTACAAATCGACTTGCTAACAATGTTTTCCAAATAGATTGCGGATAGCAATTTGCACTATTATTGATGCTAGTCAACGTAAAATTCTCTACACATCGTTTTAATTCAATCTGCCTAGCCTTTTCCCAACTATATTGAGGTCGGCTTCCAGTCTAACCGGGTGCAGCTGAGTACCAGTATTTTACATGGAGCGACTGCCTATCTAACCTCCACAATCCAGTTACTGGATAATACCCATTGGTAAGACTGGTTGTCAGACTTTCGGGCTTCTGACGACCCGTAACGACTGTCAAAGATCCACGAATGACAACCGGGACCAACAGCTTAACATGCCTTCCGAGGCACGGAGGAGTCTCGTATGTAAAGATGGTCACCCATCCACGGACCAACCCCGGCAAGCGTAGCTTCAAAATTCAAAAGTCATTTATTCAAACTAGGCTGATAATTAGCACTTTTCGATCGTCAAAATTACA
The DNA here is from genome assembly GCA_947364205.1 of Agrochola lota. Classification (NCBI taxonomy): domain Eukaryota; kingdom Metazoa; phylum Arthropoda; class Insecta; order Lepidoptera; family Noctuidae; genus Agrochola; species Agrochola lota. The sequence goes on along the minus strand of OX376245.1, from coordinate 7,833,244 downwards.
TAAGACACGCCCACCCTTCACCACTACCTAGTGCAGTAGCTGGGAAGAAGAAGTGGCGCAACAAACTGTCCAGCAGCACAGCTGTCTGTTCAGGTAGAAGAACAAAGATTCAATATAACAGTATTCAAAATAATTTACATTACGCAACACAAAACATAATTTAAATTATTAGCCATATGTTAGCGAGCACACGCCAATATACCACACAAAATCATTGACAACAGCTATGCTCAGGCAGAAGGCTTAACCTGATGGTGAAGGGTGGGCGTTTTGGGGGACTGTCTTATGTAATTTTAACGTTCGAAAAGTACAGATTCTCAGCCTAGTTTGAATAAATGACTTTTGAATTTGATGGATCCACCCGTGCGGCTGGTATTACTTAGCCACGAACTCCATCACACAAGAAATCGTTTTAATTGCTATCAATAAATCTGACGTGAACTTGTACCATGTCTAATGTCTTCGTAACATTACAGGTACTGCTGGGTATGTGTGAATAAAGCGAAGGGCGAGCGCGTCTGCATCGTGTGCGGTGGAGCCAACGCTAACACCAGGACCATACCGTGTGCGCTGTGTTCTAGAGCCTACCACCAGGACTGTCACTATCCTCCACTTTTGAAGGTAATAAACTACAGAATAGGGATGATGCCTGGGTAAAAGAAATGAAATTCTAATTAGTCTGTCAGTCAGATAATAAAAAAATATTAGACACGTATTGTTTGCTTTATCATATTAATAATAAAATACTTAGATAAAACGCATTTTAAGTTGGGGAGTGCTACGTCACTAGTATGTATAGAATCTACATACTCGTGACGTCATGGCACATTTTTTCAATGTATCGCCGTAATCTTTACATTAAGTAAAAAAAGAAAAAATACGTGTCCAATATTTTTTTATAACCTCAAAGACGAACTAAAAAGTCGTTGCTAGTTACTTGGATAAAAATAATCACTGACTTTTTTTATTTTGATGTGCTACCACACAACCACCAACATTTGTACGTATTATGGGTTTTCAAAGAAACGAGTCCCTCGCTCAATAGGGATGTTGACTGAGAAAAAAAAGAAAACTATTTAGTCCGTGAGTCAGATAATAAACAAATATTAGACACGTATTTTTTGCTTTATCATATTAATAAAAAATGGTTTAGATAAAACGCATTGAAGTTGGGAGTAGGGGCTCGCTATGTCACAAGTCAGTATAAAATCTACCGGCCAGTGACGTCATGCCACATTTTAATTGCATTGCCTACTCAATGTGTTGCCGTAATCCTTTGATTACGTAAAAAAATAGAAAATACGTATAATATTAATATAATATTATACGTCAATATTTTTTTTTAAATATTAACTATTTTTTTTTCAACATCCCTATTGCAAGTCTATTTACGATTCTAAGCAAAGGAGTGAAGGTCTAAGTTTAATTGCCGTCCTTTGCTTTTGTATGACGACGTCACGTAACCATTCTCGTTTCTCGTTCCCTCGTAATGACACGTGCGAGCTGTGTGACGCGGTTAACCGATTAGTCACCGTGTGCGTACTGTACTGCGTATGTGTGCCATGTCGTGTGTTAAATTTCAAGATGGCGATGGCGGTCAATATTATTAAATGCGACTTTCGTCATGCGTGTAGTTTTCAAGGTAGCTCTATAATAAGGTCGAAACAAAATTTATTAATATTTTCGTTCTCCCACAGAACCCTCGCGGCAAATGGTACTGTTCGCAGTGCATATCGCGCGCGCCGCTCAAGAAGCCGCGGAACACAAAGAAGAGGGACGCCAAGCATCGAGACCTCAACGCCAGTCTCGACATAGACCAGAATATGGTGCCTAGGTATGGTTACTTAAACTATCAAATGAGGTCTCACAAAATGAGGGAACCAAATGTAATACAAAATCGTAAAAAAAATATAGAACATCAATTTTTTTAAAGATTTTAGTTCAGTATGTGTCCTATAGCATAACTATTTCCTTTTCATAAGTAGGGTCGTCGTTGGGTCGTTGGGTCGAACCCAGCCAGGCGCTTTACTTTGTGTACATTATTTCATCACCACTGCTCTCAAAACGGTGAAGGAAAACATCGTGAGGAAACCGGCATGTCCTACAACCAAAAATTCGAAGACATGTGACATCTACCAACCCGCACCGCTCGGAGAGGTCCTGTGTCCCAACAGTGGGAACATTATTGGCTTGTTACGCTAAGTACTCATAAACCCGTACATGTACGTGTGTATCCGTATTCGTATTAACCGTTTACATGTATTAGACAATTAACATTAGATGGTATATCTCAATAAAAGATACTCCCAAATATACTTACGTTAGATAAATAAATTGGTAAGCAAATTGACTACCAAGTTAAGTTGTCCGTATACAACTGTCACAAATTTTACAACTGTCTACGTCAGCTAAACACGGCAAATTGACTTGTGGTGTTAATTTGCTTAAAAATTCATTTCCCTGACTACATCCAGTTTTCGAAAGAGATTGTCACAAAGCTGACATTTTCCAAAACATTGTTGTACAGTACAGTAATAGCACAAATTAGTACAGATGGTTCTCTCCGCAAAATCATTTAAATAAAAAGCGACTCTTTCTACGACACAATAAAGTGCAATTCAGGTCGCACAGCGCTAGTTGCCTACAGTTATATTGACCTAGAAGTTGCCTCTCTTTCCGTCGCGTAACTCTTAAATCTTCTGACTACGTCACGCCCACTGAATTCGACAAGTCGACCCGCCGCGTACCTACTTGTAGCTTCATACCTAAAATGCAGCATGAGCATTTATTTATTAAACACGCACTTCAAATACACATTAGTCAGTCTCACAGCTTACAAAAAACTTCTTCATCTCCACATTTCAGCCCGGCAGCTTCCCACGCCTCAACATCGACTACAGCTGAAGAATGTTCGGGTTCCGCACTTCACACTCCTGAGAAACATGATGACAAGCTGGACGACACGCTCGCTGATAGTGAGAATGGATTGAATCATCATACAGGTGAGTTTTATACATTGTTTTGTGTGTTAGTTGAGGACACAGACTTCTCCACTCAACCATAATCTTTTCTACAGTGTGTGAGGTTAATCGAGGGACATACTTTGAGTGTATGGTCCATTCGAAAAGTATCTGATGAAAATGTAAGCAAATGGATCAGAAACGTACCTGTGGATACCAATTTGTAATGCACTTACAAATTAAGTCCTTTGATTTGTTTATTTGAATACTTAAACCGGAAGTCCTAATTTTGAATCATCTTAAAGTTTTTTTTTTTCATTTGACAATTGAGGGTAATTTTATAAACTCAATTTTCGTCGATATTTTTACAATTACATTTTAATAATATTATTCAAACAATAATTTTTTGAAAAAGTGGTGAAATATAAAATTAAAACTTCTTAATATAGATGAATGTATTACTAATTCCCTTTAGTGAGTGATTGTGTAAGAATTAAGAGTGTTTATTCTGAAAGTGAGTAACGTCGCAAATAGATATCAAATATTTCGCTGTTTTGATTAATTTGGCAATATTACACTATGGAAATAAGAAATGTGGCTAACTAGCGAACTAGAATATTAATAATGAATTTCAATTATAACACTGAATTTGATGTTGTAACCGTTTTAGGTGTAAAAAAGGCATTTGGAAGGTTTTCAAATACTTTTTTATACATCTAAAACTAAATATTTGGTGTTATGATATTAATTATTGCATTTCAAAATCAATATTCTAGTTCACTAGTTAGCCACATTTCATATTTCCATACAGTAATATTGCCAAATTAATCAAAACGGGTAAATATATGACAGCTATTTGCGACGTTGCCAACTTTTAGGATAAACGCTCTTAACCATGAACGAGGTATGTTTACGTTTCCATCTGATACTTTTGAAACAGACATAGTATTCATGAAATTGTACAATTTTTACAATGTGTACAGACATTTAAAAATCATCTTTTTGCTACTTTTTGTCTAGTTATGCGAACAAAAATGTATGGAGCAGCAGATTTAATGTTTTCACGATATCAGTGTTGGTCTGTTTTTTCCGTTCTATGGTTGGTCCCGTAGTTAAAGTTTTTCATTTTTATGAATAACTCACTTTCTTAAAATATGTCCCTAGTTTAACTTATCACACTGCATCCACAAGTTTCTTAAAGCAATAACCTCACACTTAACATGCGTTTGGCGGATACTTTTTTGTTTCTAAATTTTATCAAATCGTTCTGCGTTATTTTCAAATCGAAACCCCTTTGTATCATTTTCCGTTTATCTTACGAGGTGGCCTGCGAAAACGACAAACTCGACGCGACGCGACGCTGCGAACGCGACGAATGCGGTCAAACCATTCCCTGGCGGAAAATGTAGCAGACTGCGACGAAACGCCACGTAACGCGAACTTCTTTTTATGTGTGCGAATATTTGGTCCTCTCGGTCATTACCATCTGCCTAACTGGATGCAGCAGAATATCATCAGTACTTTTCATGGAGCGACTGCCCATCTGACCTCTACAACCCAGTTACTGGGTAACACGATAACCCTTGATAAAACTGGATGTCAGACTTTCGGGCTTCTGACGACCCGTAACGACTGTCAACGATCTACAAATGACAGCTGGGACCAACGACTACAGAATATTTGATTCAGAAGCCTTAATTGGTCTTGAATAATCATACTAAAATTATAAATGTGAAAGAACCCTGTCTGTTACCTTTTTACGCCCTTACTGAACAGATTTCGATGAAATTTGGCACACAGGTAGACCATGACCAGCTATCTAATTACGTAACACATTTTCGTAATCGATTACGACTAATCTGTTTCATTTTGACAGTTCAACAACATTCATTGCGTTACTTACGTGGTTGAGCAGATTTTGTTTTCGAACTTATGAAGCAATGGATTAGAAATCTGTTCCAAAACGATTCAGATTCTGATTGATCGTGTATTATGCAATAAGGTTACTGGGTTAGGACACTGGGCTACTTTTTATCCCGGTAGCATCTTTCCGTGGGGTACTTCCTAACCACCACGCGGGTGAAGCCGTGGGCAAAAGCTAGTATTAAATAAGTATTTGTCTTCTAAACAGGTGAGCTGAGTGCAGAAGAGGGTCCTCCAGAGAAACGTCGCGCGCTGCACTATGTGGGCGGCAACGGAGCCCTACAACATGACGAAACTGACACACAAATGGACGGTACGTACATTCACATGGGTAATTACGGGGTCAAATTGAATTAGCTAGCTATATCTATTATAGACTCAGTAACACTCCACTTTACGCGACCCCGTTAGGCGCGGTTTCGGTTTTACACGAATTTCAAATTTCGCGCTAAAATGACACGCTTTACGCAGATGCCATTGATTGGTCCATTATCAGACACTTCAGACAGTGATATTAATTGCATTATAAATGTTCGGCAAGCAATACAAAACAGTGTTGTTTGCTACGAAAGACTGTTGCAAGAACGCGAACAAAATGCTACTCAAAAAACATTAGATAACAATTTCTCGTGTAATTCTAAGGATTAAATAAGTAAAAACTTTTTTGTAACACTTAATAGGCTGATTCTGTTTAATTTTTGCAATAAAAGCAGTTTAATTTTTTTATTTGGCTTGATACTTCATCATACCCCGTTATACGCGAATTTCGCTTAACGCGATTTTGTCCAAAAGGCATACCTCGCGCAAAGCGGGGTATTACTGTAGTCCGTATCATATTTTTTTTATGTTCATAGCACGGTCATGATGTGGTACGGAATAGTGGGCAGACTCCTTTAGAGTTTACCTAAAAATATAACAACAGATTTTTTCATATTTTTTTCCTATTTCTATTATTTTGCCCGGCAATAGCATCTCGAAAGTCTAGATTAGAGATGAAAACTTCCAGGAAAGTGTCATTTTCTGAGAAAGTATTATCATTATTATTGACGTAATTAAGATTTGATAACTTTAAAAGTTCCGGTAAGTTTGGAAGGTTAAAAACATATGTTTGTACTTGAAAAAAAATTTATTCGTTGATTTGGGGAACACAGTATACTAAAGTAAGGAATATTTTGCCGCTGCAGTGTCCTTGAATAATTACCTACGGTGGGTTTTATAGTCAGGCTGGTATTTGGCATTCCAAATACCAGCCACCACCATGTTCTTGCCTCGATTTGATCAGTAGCAGTCTACTGATCAAATCGAGCCAAGAACATGGTGGAAAGGTAAGGATTGTGGCAGGTGGCGTTCTGTAGTCTCAGCGTACCCCCCATGGGAAGCACGCGTGACTTTACATATGTATGTATTAGTATAGTATCTGAAAAACTTCCAAAGTTTCGGAAACATTCAGCAGTTTTCATCCCTAGTCTGGACTGCGTGGGTGAAAATTTCGTGACATAGAAGCTAATCTAACAAAACTGTATCTGGATACAGTTTTGTTTTATTACTACCAAATTTTACCTATACCTCGGTCCTCTTCTCTATAATAGACCAAACTCGAAAGCAAACATTTATTCCCTGCACTACACAAATTGTAATAGCATTCTTAAGGATGCTCTCCAAAGTATGTCTTACGAAGATACAGAGAATTTACTAACTGTGCTAAAGTAAATATATGGACAAACTTCACCTACGTTAAGTATTTATCGAATTCAAAAGTCAGTTATTCTAACTAGCCTGAGAATCAGCACTTTTCGAACGTCAAAATTACTTTAAAAATCAAATTTAGAAACTAAAACTAATAAATAAAATAATATAATTTTATTTCGGATAACACAAAAAGATCCATAAATTGTTAGTAACATGTTTGCACTTAAATAGGGATGATGCCTCGGTAAAAATAAAAATAAACTATTTAGTCCGTCAGTCAGATGATAAAAAAATATTAGATACATATTTTTTGCTTTATCATATTAATAAAAAATTACATAAGTAAAACGCATTTTAAGTTGGGGAGTGGGGGTCGCTACGTCACTAGTACGTATAAAATCTACATACTCGTGACGTCATGGCATATTTTAACTCAATGTATCGCTGTAATCTTCAGATTACGTAAAAAAAGAAAAAATACGTGTCCAATATTTTTTTATAATATCAAAGATGGACTAAAAAAAATGTTTTTTGTCATCATCCCTATTACTATTGTTAGATACTTAACATATAATAAGTGAACTATTATCAACCTGTTGATTATTTATTTATCTCATAAGTCTATTTGAGCTGTTCTCGCCTGAAACACAGGATTACCTAGTTCAGCCACGCATTTAGGAATATAATCTACATTTAAGCAAAACTGTATAAACTTTTATGCCTTGTAAATTTTTTGATTATGTATTGATAGCTTATTTAACTATTTACCTCTACAGTTGAAGACCGCGACACAGAGAATGCGCCGCTGATGTCTCGCGCCAAGAAAGAAAAGAACACAGCCAAGAAACTGCTGAAAGATCTGCAGTTCTGCAAGTAAGTCACTAATGCCCGGTTTCTGAGTCACTTTTAACTGTGGTTAATCTATTCGTTAGCGCTATTGGTTCGATAACTCTAAAGTGCGTTTCGGAACACCGCAATGCAGATAAACTCCGTTTAAACTTAGGTTAACTTAACTGACCAATGTGTGCCGTTTATCGATTCCATAACTAATTTGAAGTTTCATTTCATAGACAACAACAACAAGTTGTTAAAAGTTGTTATTGTTGACAAGCTGTTGTTTGTTGTTGTTGTTGTTAGTTGTTGTTGTTGTTATTTGTTGTTGTTTTTAGTTGATTTCATCAACCTTTAGGCTATAGGTACTAGCGTATAATATTGAATTCAATTGCCAGTGAAAGCTATAAATACATTATTAAAAAGAGAATACAATGAGTGTTAGTATAATGAATACGAGCAGTTCATCAGTCTGATTCGGAAGTACCTACTGTAGTTTATTTTTAATATATCAGTAAAATTTAATATGAGACATCGCTTTGTTAAGAACACTGTGATACACTTATGTGATATTATCAGCCCTGCTCTAACTCCCGTTACGCATCGCAAATATTCATCGTCTGTTTTGGAATACATTTTTATCGCATTACGATTGTACGATACATTAATTCCATTATGTTATTTAAAGCATGGATAAAGCACAAACAATTGGAAAGATAAATAGACTCAAGTAACTTAAAATGAAACGGCAAAGCAAAAATAATACCATGCGAAACAAAAACAATGAGGTGAAACTAGAGACTAGAAAAACGTTTTGATAAAAAAAAATGACAATCATCCGCCCAGCCCATAACGACATAACATATTTTTTTTACTAAAACACTCTTATGAAATCAATTTTAGACGCGATCTCCTATACAGAGCCATCTAGCGGCAACTAAGGAACTAGTTATCGGTTCCATAGTTATTGACTGGTCTGTTGCGTATTCAGAAACGCAGTGACAGTTAACCGTCGTTTATCTTAAGCTTAACTTTAATGAATCAATAGCTATTGAGAATTTATCTGGGGAACTCAGAAACCGGGCACAAATCATATGCCTAGCGTGTTAACTGAGAATAAAAGTACTTGTAATGCATGCTAAAATAATTAAATAGGCTTTAAGGACAGCTTTGTAACAGAAAAAAAAAAAAACAGGTAAAGTACAAGTCGGGCTCGCACACTAAGGGTCTGTACCCTTCGTGTGTGAGTCCGACTCGTACTTTACCTGGTATTTTTACGACACAATTTAGCTATAGCATAAAATTGAGAATTTTCATTAATTAATTTCAATTTTACGAATCATTAAATCTGCCTAGCCTTTTCCCAACTATGTTGGGGTCGGCTTCCACTCTAATGACAACCGGGACCAACAGCTTAACATGCTTTCCGAGGCACGGAGGAGTCTCACGGACCAACCCCGGCAAGCGTAGCTTAACCTGATGGATCGACCCGTGCGGCTGTTCTTACTAAGCCACGAGCTGCTCTACCTCCGCCACTATATTAAATATCTAATTACTAATCTTTTTGTCCTCAGGAACCTCCTAAACGAGATGGAGTGCCACGAGCACGCGTGGCCGTTTCTCTTGCCGGTCAACACCAAGCAGTTCCCGCAGTACAAGAAAGTCATCAAGTGTCCCATGGACCTGTCCACCATTAAGAGGAAGTTGCAGGATAATATGTGAGTATATTTTAAAAGTAGATGAAGCTATTTGCTTTATTAATGTTGTTACAATTCACGAGCGAGCGTAAATCATTGCAATTTAAACCATAAGTCAATGTTTATAAAAACCATGATGCGTGTTCGTGATTATACCTTTTTAACATGACATCACTAACGGCCGAACACAATAACCTTTTTTCAGTAACAGACAGATCGCTATTGATGGCAGACAGTATAATTCTATCTGTCCTTGAATGTCGTCCCACAACTCCGTAAGATCATTATTCTCTGACAGATTATTGGGACGTTAAAACCATAGGTTTTTCTATCTCCAATATGCTAAAACTAGTGATAGATAGGTTATTGGGTTCGGCCGTTAAACAGCTCGTCAAAAACGTCTAGAAATGGAACTTCTTAGTTTCTTGGCATTTATCGAAATAAGTAAGCATGGCCAGATTTTAAGACTGTGAGAGACTTGCAATATTAGATTTTTTGAAGTGTTGTTTTTTTTTAAAATCGGGCTCGTAACTCCTTTGAAAATTTTGCTCTGGTCCCCCTTGTTTAAAATTCCAAACTAAGCCAGAAAACTTACACATGAATTCCTCTCGATCTATAATCGCACTAAATGACAGACACACAGAAATGCGTATTTTCTATAAATATAAATCCACTACTCCAGCCAGTTATTAGTTATTTAGTTTGAAATGTGGACGGATGGAGACGAAAAGAAAGGCGAATGATTTTTGTTGGTATATTGACGTGGGCTAGCTGAATTAAAGCAAATAATTTAATTTCATGTTTTGTGTTGCGTAATGTAAATTATTTTGCATAATTACTATTGTATAGAATCAAGTTTTTCCAACTGAACAGACAGCTGTGCTGCTGGACAGTTTGTTGCGCCACTTCTTCTTCCCAGCTAATGCACTAGGAAGTGGTGAAGGGTGAGCGTTTTTGGGGGACTGTCTTATGTAATTTTGACGTTCGATAAGTGCTGATTCTCAACCTATTTTGAATTTTAAAGAAAAGATGGATGGATTGTGTGAGGAATTATATGAAAGAGAAGGGAGTGAATGACAGCGTCCTAGTTGACAGGGGAGAGTGGAAGAAGAAACGTGGTGCGCCAACCCCACGTAACATGCAAGAAGGGAAGGAACATTAAAAGTTATTAATACAAATCATTTCTACCCAACAGCTACAAATGCAAAGAAGAATTCGCCTCAGATGTCCGACTGATGTTCAGCAACTGTGAAGTCTTCAACGAGGACGACAGTCCCGTAGGTCGAGCCGGTCACAATATGCGAGAATTCTTTGACGACCGGTGGACGCAAATCTGATGTACCGCCCAACAGTGGGATGAGGATTAAGAATTATGTCCACTATAAAGGCTTAAAGAAATTTTAAAGAAACTGATTCGAGAATATTGCCTACTAAAATCATTGAAGCAATTTTTCAAGGCTCTGATAATATTGAAGACTTTTCTGTAAATATCGCGTACGTAAAATATGCTGGGTCAAAAATGTGTGCATATTTTTTAATGACATGTTATTCAGTTAATAACTAATAAATGATCCTATAACATTTATAAAATAGTGAGGTTTTCAACGAGGTGGACAGTCCGGTCCGAGGAATTCGAATAAATTGTCGAATTTTCATTGTATAAAGGATTCTACGAGATACCTAAGACACGGGAATATTCAAAGTTTTGCTGACTTTTCATGTAGAATTTGTGTGTGTGACTTACTGCCGCACTCAGAGTCGTCACATAAAAAAATAATATCATTAACTTTAGTTGACCAGCTTAGATATCTTTGCACATGTTAACAAAATTAAAAAGGTCTTCTGTCATATTGTGTTAATGATTGTTTATTATTAAGTCTACTACTCTGAGTAACAAGGCAAGGGAGCTAATATGACCTTTTCATCCGTGACAAAATGTGTGCAATTTATAATTGACATGTATAGTTCTAGAGAATGATAAGAATTCGTAATGACAATGTCATTTCGAAACAATACTATTGACTCTGCGCAGACATTTAAGTAAGTTTGCGCAGACATTTAAGTAAGTTTGCGCAGACATTTAAGTAAGTTTGCGCAAATCACAGAATCAAAATATGATCTACAATAATACTTTACGCATCGTTAAAAATACGAGTCGTAATATTAACCGTTAACGGTTGGTAAGATATAGGAACCAACAAAAATGAGTATCCATTATAAACTTGAAGAATGTAAAATAAAATTTAACCCCTTTATTATTCAATGGGGTAAAGTTACAAGCAATCTTAAATTCATCGCGACGCGACGATGCGACACGATTCTAGTAGAACAATTTCCATGAAGTTTTCATAGAAATTGATCTACTACAGTCGCATCGCGTGTCTGCGGTGCTTTTGACTCCGGGTTGATTATAACAGGGGCTAACTGTGAAAGAAGTTAAAAGACAGGCAGGGAATCGTGGAATAGTTAGTTCGAGTCTGAATCTTAAATTCATAGGAATAAGATCCAAACTCAATTTAGAGAATAGAAAAGGATTATCACTGTTGTGGTAATGATCAATGGTTGTAATTATAAATTAATTTTTGATCTTTAAGATGGCATAGGATGAGCAAGTGTAATAATAATCACGAAAATGTTGATTTAAAAAGCGTTCTGACAAATAATTGTCGATAAAAAAATTGATACGGTTTTATCAACATTGCTAGGACGTAATTATTAATGCTGAGATGATCTCAAATACACATTCTGTCTAAACCAACTGTTAACTTACACTTAATGTTTTTTGTTAATTAATTAATTGTGCTAATTCAAAAGATTTAGTAGGGAGATTTATAATAACTATATTTTAACTTACTATAATCCCTATTCAATTGAAAAACATAATAAATTGATTAACAACATCGATAAGAGCCATACAAAATGCTGTAAACATATCTATAGAAAATCTATCGACAGTTAAAGTCGATAGAGACAGTCTATCGATTGACAAAACTAACGTAACTTCCATTCCGTAAAAAGAAAATTCCAAAATATAAAACATTTTCTAAAATGTGACTAATGTACTAAAAGAATTAACGGAAACGATAAAACATTCCAACATTGACTCGACACCGGATATGACGAATAAATATTGAGAATCTCATGTTTAAATTTTTGTGAAGAAAAAATAAAAGATGTGGTGGAAAAAAATAATTGTGAAATTTTCGTGTAACAACGCACATTCGTTGTTGATGTACCTAGATGACGTGTAAATAGTAGCTGTAACTATAATTTAACTAAAAGTATTAGAACGAGATATATTTTTAAGTATACTTTAGAATTTTTGAATATTATTTTTGTAATTTGCGCTTGCAACGAAGCAGTATTTTTAAAGGATTTCCGCATTTCTTTCTTGTAATTAACTATAGCTAGTGCGATTGCGTTTACCTTTGAATATTAATATGTCTTAAATTCCAGGCCTAAATGTTAGACTATATATTGACGTTCTTCACACTCTTAACCAAAAAATATTTTCGGTTTAATAACCGCGCGAGAAAACATCACAAAAAACCAATAAAAATATGATTAAGCTGGACTTTTCATATAATTTATATAATATATATATATACAAATAAAATAACATAACTTTTACACTGGTTCTATATTCCCAACAAAGTCTAAAAGATGTGTTTTTTTCACGTTTAAACAAAACATCACTAATTTATTTATAAAAAAATATTCAAAAGTAAAGGTGACATCCCACAGCTCGTATATAAATACTCTATAATTTCAATTCGGTGGCCAGTTTCGTAGTCGATTCAATTGTACAATGTCATTTGTGTAAAAAAATCCTAGTTGTCTGTCTAAATTTGTGCATTAGGCGGTAATAGTTTAGGAAGTGTAGCTTAGGGCTAACGGTAGCGAACGCGATGTATTATTGTGGCAGTTCGCTCTGTGACTGTGTTGTGTATGAGGGGACTTTACTTGATCACGGCTTTTTAATGAGGGGAGTTGGTTAGTTGAACCGTGGTAGAGGGTCTTAAGGGAAAAAGATTGTCTTGAAAAACATATTTGATGATTAAAATTGTTTTTTAATTACTTGGTGATTGTGATTCATTAAAATTGGTATTTAGAAAAGTTTCGTGTGCCGTTTTTATTTAAAATACTGCAATGAAAGTGTCTTTTGATATCTGATTTGTTTAATCCATACATTATTATGAGAAGGCTGGTATGCTTTTTGCATCAAGTAAAAGTTTAAATTTTCCGCGAAAATTTTATGACTTTGAGACATTGATCGTCATTACATTTTTTTACTTTAATTTAAAAATAATTTAAATTATTGAACGAAATTGTGTGTATTTCAAGTGAGGTCCCCCCAAAGTTAATTGTAACAAAATAATAATATATGAGGAGGATTAAGTTTAGAGTTCACGACGCAGGGAGGTTCTCTATGTGATTTATAGTTTACTGTGTATTTTTAAAAGCGTGTTTCAATGTCGCGATATTGTTTTTTTTTTTAACAAACGGTAAAATTTTGGGAAAATAATGACAATATAATTTTTTACGCACATAAAAAAAATTCAGTGTTTTTTTTTATGAAAAAACATTTTTTTCTCAGTTAAATAGATGCCGAAACAAATCTAGATGAATATTTAAGGTAAAATTCCTTATTTAATTTCATAAATTAGAATTTTAATAAAGCTATATTGAAATACGCTTTTCCTAAACTCGAATTCAATTGCTGATTCAGCTTGATCACTGAAATAAAACGTTAAACGAAATAAAATTAAAGTTAGTGTCAAATAAAAATCAATTTCTTGTAGTCAAAAGTATAATTAATTAAGATAAAAATTCAGTTTTATTCCAGTGATGCAAGTTTTTTAATATCTCAGTTTTGTCTGTATTATAAAAAAAATCGAATATTTCAGTCATGTTAGTGTATTAGTTTTCATTTTTCTATTTATTTAATTGCATTATTTATTTCCAATTTTAGCCAAAATGACATTATTATCGATTGGCGATTGCAGAATAGTACTTACATTACATAGCTGGTTGGTTAAGTCCGTTTTTCCTATTAATTTCGACATACTGTTGTGTTGCCAACTTTTGAACGTATTGCAATATAAATAAATGGTAATTTTTAGACGTTTTACGGGAAATAGTATCTTGACATATTTTTATACACGCACTATTTTTTTCTACATCGCTTTATCAGTGTTAAGGCCGTTTTAGACTTCTTTCTTTCTTATTCGTATTTTGTTTTACATTCACAACATTATGTCGAAAACCTTATTTTAATAACTACAGAGTATTTTAGCGAAAGTATTAATTTAGATAATACTTAATACAGCTTTTTTATAATTATAATTTTTACTCGAGTGTCCTACACAAGCGATCGTCATAGACAGGACTTTTAAAATAAATTATTGTGTATCTAGTTTTTAAATCTATGTATACTTAATCTTTGGCGGGAACACGTTTTGGTGATTTCGACCTACTGCCATGGAGATAAAGTCGCTTTTCGTGTAAAACGTGTTTTGCCAAAGAGCGCGTCTTTCGTCCGGGCGGCGTGAATGAACGGTCGATATTATGATGTTTATGTTGTGTGCATCGGTTGATTTTAATTATAAAATGGATATATAAATTATATATACGAATAAATAAATAATTTTTGAAGCACTCCCTTATTGTTTTATTTTTTACTAGCTTCTGCCCGCGACTTCGTCCGCGAGCCTACAACCTACCTCAAGAACATACAACCTGGCAAACAAACATACAAACAATCAAATTTTACCTCTTTTTATCATTAGTATAGATTCCAACCCAATTGAATGGAAGCCATGGAACTTGAATTTAAAATACTTAAACCAAAATACTGCAAATAGAAGAACTAAATGGATTTTTGTCTCCGTTTAGTCCTACTAGTAGAACTTATACGGACACATTTCGAACAAACGTGCTCTGGATAACACGTGAATAAAATGAGTAGGTACTACTGTAGGCCGCACCGCCACCTTATGCTGGCCTCGCGTTCATCATCATCACCTATAGCAGTCCACAGCTGGACATAGGCCTCTCAAATTACACGCCATTCAGCTCGATTCTCGGCAACTCTCATCCAGCTGCTACCAGCCACCCTGCGAAGATCGTCGCTCCATCTAGCCTGAGGGCGTCCTACCTTACGTTTGTCGATTCGCGGCCTCCACTCGAGAACTGAACAGACAGCTGTGCTGCTGGGCAGTTTGTTGCGCCACTTCTTCCCAGCTAAAGCACTAGGAAGTGGTGAAGGGTGGGTGATTTAGGGGTCATTTTGACGATCGAAAAGTGCTGATTCTCAGCCTAGTTTGAATAAATAACTTTTGAATTTAGATCCCCAATGGTCATCGGTTATGGAGTGGGCTGTAATACCACGCGGGCACAGTGCGGGTTGGTAGATGTCACACTTCTTCGAATTGTTGTTTCTAGAACATGCCGGTTTCCTCACGATGTTTTCCTTCACCGTTTTGAGAGCAGCGGTGATAAAATTATTTATACAAAGTTAAGCACCTGCCCGGGTTCGAACCCACGACCTACATGCAACTCGTTACTCAGCCACCACTGCTCCAAACAACGAACGAAAACTGGCGCAGTACACATAAAGTCTGTTTCAAAAGTATCTGATGAAGTGTAAACAAACCCTGTTCAGTTTAAATTCTTACACAATCACTCACTACAGGGAATTAGTAACACATTCTGTTTGAAAGGGGTCGACTCTATATCTCACAACTTTTTCCAACAATTATTATTTGAATAACTCTCAAGGTACCATTCCTTAGTCTATGGAGCGCAGTGAAAGAAGATTACAAAAAAACTCTTAATAATAAGTAGTAGATTTCTTTAGGCAAATAACCATAATGTTAACGCAACGATTGACAAAGTCACGCAAACTTTCAGGCACAGCCCTAAGAGTCGGTAAATAAGACCACAAACTGAAAATATTTTCCAAACATTCGGGACTTCCTTTTGATCTCTCGCCCGCTTAACTTACCCACAGAACCGCAATACTTTGTGGAACAAAGTACAGTAATTCTCCATACCGCCCACCAGATGTGGGCAAAGTACATTTTGCGAGGCCCTCCTGTGGCGCAAGAAGACGAATAAAAAAAAAAAAAACTTTTGAGTCCAGACTGTACATTTTTTAGGTATTGGTCGAGTTATAAGATAGTCAGGTCAAAAATATTGCAGGTCTGTGAAAACCATTTTTCGATTCAGGGATCCGTTTGCGTAATAGTACTAAGCTTTAAAGTACTAATTCTTGTTAAGGTAGCATTCCGTAGGCGACTGTAGGCGGCAACTGCAGGCGAACGTGTCGCCGCCGCCGCGACACGAGTGGTTTCTATGAAATACCTTGCGTAGCTAGCGACACGCCTCGCCCTCATAGAAATACATAGAAATCAGTCAGTCTTTTGTAACCCTGACGTGCGGCCTACTGTACCTACCTCTCGTCACGAGAATGATAACACACACACATTTACTCCTGACTCTCAGGTTGAGTGAGCATTATGCTCACTCAAGAGAGTCATAATTAAATGAGTGATATTAAACAATGCAATTTCATTTCTGTTACTATTGTATGACATAATACAATTTTAACACGAATGTACTGTAAGAACCTAAAAGTTATTTTGAAAATTATGTACGAGTAAGTGTTGTGACATTAGGTTTTTATGACCATGTAAATGTAAATATTCGTATGCCGCTTTTAGCGGCGGATGTGTCTTGAACATATTATACCTAACCAACTTGAACGTACCATATCCGACGAATAAATGTCTTTGTCTTTGTCTTTGTGATGATCAATTTTTTTTTTTTAAATTATAAATAAAGTATTGTAATTTCCATATACTTATATGGAAATTACAATGTAAAATACAGCATCACATAACGCCTGTATAATTCCCGCAGAATTAGGCAGAAGTGTACCTACCACCCACACTTCGCCAATATGTTTATCTCCCATGTAATAGGGGGCGAGCCTTTTGCCATCAACTCAATACTCAATACTCAATACGTTTATTGCACTCCACAATGTGAACTTAGGTGGTAGGTACATAAAGACATACATTCGTTTTGGAGCATTGTGGGCCCTGTCGGGCATAACAACCGAGCCCGAATCCAGACTTCGGGCTGCTACTGAGAAATTCCTGATAGAAAACGTAATAACACTTTCAATTGAACCCAGGACCTGCAGTAGCGTTTGCAAACACTACAAAAACGAGGAAGTAACGACGAAAATAGGCATAATATAAAATAATTATTACTTTAAATAGTCCATTTTCAATTTGTCCAAAAAATGTGGAACGCTTCACGATTTTGCGTGTCATCCTTGCGCAGGGGCCATGCTAATCTTCTCTGTATCGTTCCAATTTTAGTATATGTACTGCCGAAGCAAGTACACTTGATCTGTTCAAATTATTGAACGTGTGCTAAATCACATGAAAACTTTGATAGCGCGATGCAGGATTCCTTACATTTTGTAGTATTTGTATGGAGTTTGCGTACAGCGCCATCTTTTGGCAACCATTGTTCGAAAGTTTTAAGTAATGTTTTACTTTTACACTAATGCTAATACGGATAACAAAATGTAAGGTTACGTGAGATTTAGTTTCCGAATGTCTGAATAAGAAATAATAAAAACAATAACTACTCACAAAAAAAAGTGGTAAGTAAGTACCAGGTACTTAATTAGTTCTGTTGGCAACTTATTACGTTAATAGGGATTATACTTTGGTGATTTATAAATAAATATAGAACCCCAGTATAAAACTCTGGTCAAATTGAGGCGAATCCTGCGCGGGACTCGGGACGAAATTCGCTCGCGCCGTTAGCGTTGTCAGCATTATGTCAACTAACTTTAAGGAGGTGTTCAAACTGGCGCGAATGTGTCTTCCATAAATGTATTACTATATATCTTAATATCTATGGTGTCTTCCTAATCCCCTGGCTGGAGGCTTTAAGTGTAGAAGCTTAAGGCAACCACAGGA
This sequence comes from Agrochola lota, assembly GCA_947364205.1. NCBI lineage: Eukaryota > Metazoa > Arthropoda > Insecta > Lepidoptera > Noctuidae > Agrochola > Agrochola lota. The sequence goes on along the minus strand of OX376245.1, from coordinate 7,815,142 downwards.
AAGTCCGGTTAAGCAGCTACGACCTCCTCAGAGGTCAACAGCGAGATGCCATAAAAAAAAAAAAAATGTCTTCCTAATTATAAAAACAATTGACGCACGTATTTGCGTCCTGTGCGGGTATTGACCTCGGTTTGAGGAAACCTTAAACATTACTAACAAATAAAAACAAGCTTTTTCATTTGAGTAACAAACATGGTTCAGCAACATTGCTATTTAAATTTAAAAGGAACTTTTATCATATTTTTAACTATAATGTCAGATCACCGGAAGAAATAAGTCAATAAGAATATTTTTTTATTGTTTATATAAATATATTTTTTATTTTATAATTTTTTATAATTAAAGAATACGAGAGAGATTACTAGATATTCGAATTTTAACACTGACAAGTATTTTTTTTTACTATTCATGTATGTGTGCATTACGATGCCATTATTGTTCTGATAATTTAATTACTTATTGCATGACCTCTAACATAATAAACAATGTTTACGCGATATACCTTGACAGGACCAATTACTCGTAGGTATTCAGTATAAATAAAAGTATTTTTTTTTTTTATAATTGTAGTGTGAGTGTGTGACTCTTTTGACATAAAAAAACTAGAAACCTTCGTACTGTACCTACACATACAATGGCAATCGATCGCAATGCCATTTTGACAGTTCAACCACGTTCATTGCGTTATTTATGTCGTTGGGCTGACGAATTCTTCAAACCTATGAAGCAATGGATGTCGGAATGAAAGGCATTACGATCGATTGCCATTTTATTTGTGTTAAACGATAACCCCGCGCTGGCGCTGGTTCTATTTGCATTAGGTATGGCATAGAACACAGAAGGTCGAATGATTGGTTAAGAACATGCTGTATGTTATTGATTTCTTTTTGTTGAGTATATAATAATAAATAGATAATTATATATAACAGATTGATAACAGGAATAATATGAGAAGTTATAATTTTGATATAATTATAAATTTTATAAAGAAAACTCAATACAACCGTTTAAAATGATTTAATAAATTCATAAAATCAGAACTCAAAAATACTCTGAGACATTATTATGGCTAATTAAATAAAATTAATAAATGCATTTCATATAAAAAATATATCGAAAATATTTACAAATAATTAGCTAAAAATAAATTAAGGACGGAATCCGTTGCTTAAAACTAAAAATTAAGTACTTTATTTTTGTTTAAAATTACTTATTTTTTTCATAATTTTAGTTCAAGAATTGCAAATTGAATTGGATTTTTTTTTTCTATTATTATTTATAAGCCGTGGGCAGTTTTATTTACTAAGACATTTTTACAAAAGTATATTATTTTATTCTTATAATATAAATTCGTATAATTTTATCTAAATGTTACAGATATAAAAATTATATCAATAAGGATGACACATTTTAGTTCCTAAAATGCCCCTATAGGAGAACTTTAAAAAAATATATTTTGTAGTACCTACTTATAAGTATCTTCAAGCCAAGTCTCTTATGGGGTAGGCAAATGGCCACCCTTATTATTATTTTACTCTATAATTTGGAAGTAAACTACTGTCCAAATAAATTCGTTGACAACCATTTTGTCATAAAATGCTCCCGTTTCATATTTAATACAATAAATAATTTATTTTTTACAATCTTTTTAGATTTTAGATCATGAGCACAATTTGAAAAAGGTAATCAAGATGGCTATTCGCAGTGTACCTTTCCACATTATTAATGTCGCTAGAAAAATCTTCTTCATTAAAAATGCAAGTAACTTTTTGAAAACCGGCTATAAAAAGTTTATAAACTATAGCCGATTTGCAAACCACAAAATACTTTGCAAACTATAGCCGTTTCGCTAAATAGCTATTAGAGGCCATATTAGAGAATGATGCTCAAGCATGAATCTCGATTGAAAAGTAGATTGTGTTGCTTATAAATTAGGCATGAAAAATGACAGATTTGAATCGAGATTGAATTATATAAACATACTTGTGTATCGTAGGCCTTTAAAATGTCATTAATTCGTAACACCGTTCAAAAACTTTGCAATCTATAGCCGTTTTGCTTCACAAGTCCTTAAAATAGTAGTATCTGATTAATCCAGTCCCTGAACTCAGAGATCCTTGTGTACACTCCGGGCTGGTTCGGTTCGGCGCAGCCGATGCCCCACGAGATGATGCCGCCGAGGACGAACCGGTCGTCGCGCTCGCGACGGACTACCATCGGGCCGCCGCTGTCACCTGACAAATTGGAGAGATTATTGTTAATGAAGCAGAGAACATTTTGATGGTTTTGTTAATATACAAATGAGGAATATTTGTATATTTATATAGGTACAGTCAGCATCAAAAGTTGATGACCACATTTAGATTTTCAAAATCGCTGTATAGTGAAGTGCTAATAGTAAATACGGTGTACAGCGATTTCGAAAATCTAAATGTGGTCAACCTGACTGTACTAGCTGCGCCCCGCGGTTTCACCCGCATAAGTCTCGATCCCGTGGGAATATCGGGATAAAAAGTATCATATGTGTTAATCCAGATTATAAACTATCTGTGTGTCAAATTTCATCCAAATCCGTTCAGTAGTTTTTGCGTGAAACAGTAAAAAACATCCATACATCCATCCATACTCACAAAATTTCGCGTTTATAATATTAGTAGGATTTTTGATCACGTTCTTGAAAACGGCTCTAACGATTTCGATGAAAGTTGCAATACTAACGGGGATTAGGATTTACGGGGGCGAAAAATGGATCTAGCTAGGTCTCATATCTGGGAAAATTCGTATTACCTCCACAAGAGACAGCGCCGCCTCTGCTGCATCCGGCGCATATAAATATGTTAAGTATGTGCTGGTTATGGCCGTCTTTATTATCTATAGCCAGTCTTTGTGAACTATAACCTATCAAGTCTTACCTTCACAAGAGTTAGCGCCTCCGTCAGTGGGGGTGTACTATAGGTACACCTCTGCCTAACTCTTTGAGGGATTAGAGGGGATATTGCTCTTTATAGCCTGTCTTTGTGAACTATAGCCTGTCTTTGTGAACTATAGCCTATTCAGTCTTACCTTCACAAGAGTCAGCGCCGCCTCTGCTGCGGCCGGCACATATGAATATGTTCGGTATGTGCTCGTTGTAGCCTGCTGCTTGGTACATAGCCTCGCAAGCTGTGTTGTTGATCACTGGCACTTTTACTTCTTGTAGCACGCTGGGGAGAGGTCCCTCTGTGAATTGAGAAATTGGGTTAAATTTGTAAATTGTTTAAGAAACGATGGATGGACTGTGTGGAAGATGATATGACTAGACAGGAGGTGACTGAAAAGAGGAGTATGGAAGAAAAAGACATGTTTGTTGTTTAAATTATTGAAATGATGGTGGCTATTGACATGAGTCGCAGTATTTTAGTTCCTATTTACAGTTCGCGTCAAATAACTTGGCTGCTCTGAAGTTAGGTTGCGCATGCGCGCTGGCATGCGCTCTTCTGTTTTATAAGGAAGATTGACTACTGCGCAGTCATTTGTAGCCTACTTCAGAGCGGCAAAGTTATTCGACGCGAATTGTAAATCATGTTTATGCGAAGAACTGTGGGAATAAAGTTCTATAGCTGTTTTTGGTTGTTCACTTTATTCCATTTTCGATCTCGGTTTTAAATTACAAATTTAAAAAAAATTACACATGTCTGCTTGATGACTATCATTAATTGTTTGGATTGGCGCTGATATCCGAAATAGGAAGTTTTGTCTATTTCGGCTAGGTACAGATGTTTACTTAATTTGTAAAAAGAAAATACAGCTAATATGAAATTTATAGCACTGTAAATAAAAAGCTGGGGAGTTTGTCGCGCCACTTCTTCTTCCCAGCTAAGCACTAGGAAGTGGTGAAGGGTGGGCGTTTTTGGGGGACTGTCTTATGTAATTTTGACGTTTGAAAAGTGCTGATTCTCAGCCTATTTTGAATAAAAAAAAATAAAAAAAAAAAAAAAGTTTTTTTATTTGATTATTATCATACTAGCCCGCGACTTCGTCTGCGGACCAGGATAAAAAGCAGCCTATTTCCTTCTCCAGATCATAGTCTACCCATGTGCCAAACTACATCCAAATCCGTTCACCCGATTTGGCGTGAAAGCGTCACAAACAAACAAACTCACTTTCCTATTTATAATATTAGTTAGGATTTGAAATGAGGAAAATTGTGACAAGAAAGATATTTAGTAGATATGAATAAACGATTGAATGAATAACGAATCTTGGCTGTAAAAGATGATATGGCTGGTACAGAAATAAAACTGAGGTGTCTGTAAAAGACGTGTTGAACTAAATTATTAATTAAATAAATAAATCAGATTTTCGCCAGTAGGATCATGACTGAAACGGGTACTTAGTTAAAAGTTACATACCGTCAAACAGCCTCCCCCATCCGGTGACGTAGGCAGTCTTGCCAACAAAGTCCTCGTCGTCGTCAGGCACACACACCGGTAGGATGTTCGGCTGGAATGTCACTGGCTCGTAGAATCTGGAATTATAAAATGTTGGTAAGTAATCCTCTTTAATTAACGTTTGTTATATTGTCAGTAAGAGTGGTGTTGTGGCATTTGGGGAAATTCTGGTGACACTTCAACTTCACCACTGACTTTCGGTGGAGACTATTTTAGGAGTTGAGATATATGGAACAGATTATCCTTCAACAAAAATTGTTCAGTGTTCAGCCTGTACAGGAAATATTTTTTACTGCATTTCATTTCATCATCTGCAGTTCAGTCAGTTCCGGATGCAGCGGAATACCAGTGTTTAACATGGAGATGCTGGTTCTCTAGTTTAGCTGTGAAAAGGTGACAGACAAACAGACAGACAGAGTTACTCAATTATAATATTACAGTATTACTATTATAATATTAGAGGATCTGGAACGAATAAATGTCTTTGTCTTTGTCTTTTGTCTTTTGATTGTTGTAGAGATGAGCGCAAACAGATCTATAGATCTATTTTGTTCTAAATGTTCTCTATTATTAGAGTTAATAGTTCTGTGACAAATAAACTTATTTATCTTTCTTCTTTTATTTTCTTCTTTCTTTCAAATCTATCTGCCTAGCCTTTTCCCAACTATGTTGGGATCGGCTTCGTCTAACCGGCAGCTGAATACCAGTATATTACATGGAGCGACTGCCTATCTGACCTCCACAACCCAGTTACTGGGTGACACGATAGCCCTTAGGACTAGCCGGCTTAAGTTATTCAGTAAATAGCGAGACTAAAACTACTTATTTTCCTTGTAATAATTGACACATGAAAGCGACTCCGCTGACACCAAATTTTACTTCAATGAGTACTTAATACAATAAAATGTAAAAACGTTGCATTACAACAAAAATGTGGGAACTTTATGTAAAATAGTATTTATACGTGATTCAAATATTTTACATACGATTAGCATAAAGTTGAAAAAACTATATCTAACTGACTATCAGCTAACCTTGATGAACAAATGAAGGAATTATTATTAAAATCGTAAGTTTTTGACACTCAAGCAGGCGTCCGGTCGACCTGACGGTAGGTAAGTCATCAGCGCTGCCTATCGAGATCTGCAATACTAAATGCACGGTAGAATGTGTTATAGCTATCTGAGAGATGAAGCTGGAATATCCGTATGTGTGTGTAATCACACCGGCACGAATACCATTCAAACCAGCACACAGCAATGCTACTTGGCGGCAGAAATGGGTGTCGTGGTAGTACTTCTTCGAAGTCTTTAAGCAGACTACGGACCCAGGTTGGCCGAAGCAAGGAAAACCTGTTCAGGTGGAGATTCATAGAGGACTCCGCCTTGGAGTGCTGCTGTTCCACAAACGGTGGGATACTTAATATCATGTCCTGTATGTCCTGTCAGCTGCACGTTACAGGAACTGATGGATGCAAGTTTAGGGGTATAAGGAACAGGGTGTAAAGTTCACTCATCCCCCATAGAAAAGGGAGGATCCTCCGACCAGACGGGTGTCGTGTCTGGCAGGCAACTGCCCAGAGGTTGAAGTCAGGAGCTTGTATATATGTCCATCGCGCGGTAAACTCTAATTCCGCGATGCAGGATTTTTGTGACGTCAGGATGTTGTGTGGCGTCAGGTCTTTGATGCGTAGTTCGCATGTGGCGATGTAGATGCCACCACACTAGTGATGGCGCCAAACATGTAGCCGAATTCTGGGCCGAGACAATTTAGATTGCCATTAACACGGCAAAAAGAAGTACTTCCCCGGACAAGCTCAATCAGAAAGAGCAATCAATCTGCCTAGCCTTTTCCCAACTAGGTTGGGGTCGGCTTCCAGTCTAACCGGATGCAGCTGAATACCGGTATTTTACATGAAGCGACTGCCTATCTGACCTCTACCATCCAGTAACTGGGTAATACGATACCCTTTGGTAAGACTGGTGTCAGCCTGCCGGCCTTCTGACGACTCTTAACGACTGTCAAAGATCTCTTTTTCAGAAAGAGCATTGGTCGAAAATTACGATTGCAAAATGCACGTCATGTCAGAGGTTGACAAACTGTTATTTATTAATATTTCTTTAGTCGATAAACCTATCCTCATTAGTTACTAATACCATATTGTTTAATACAATAAAATACAAAATACGTGTTATTTATGTGTCGCAAAAATATTCTAAAATGCGCATTTAAATAATGACAATATTAGCTCATGAACGGTAGCTGTAAATCTAGACTCATTAGGTAAATAATATATTGGTGAAATGTCTAATAATATGCTATAACGGGAACGCTTATCTGACAAAAAATGCGAATAGCAGAGAAAAAATACCAATGACATAACATAGCTGCTCTATTAGTAGTTCCAGCTTTCTCCGTTACAATTAATTTCGAATTTTGTTGAAAATAACATGTGGCTGTAGCGGTGTATACCTAGTACAGTCGAACCTGGATAAGCGAGACCGCGATCTCATTTTCGCTTAAGGAGGTTACTCACTAACTCGACCATATAGCTTATAGAGGTACAGGAATGGCCCTTCTTACTTATAGAGGGTTATAAAAATACACCCTTGGCCATTCGAATAGAATACGATACAAAAGCAATGTAAGTTAGCTCCTCGAAATTTAAGAAAACAGTGCTAGGTCCACGAAATTTATGAATGAGTAGAGTAGCAGGTGTTAAATTACGCTCGACTGTCACTTATAGAGGTAGGGGCAAGTAGCAGTCTCAGTCAAAGAGGTCCATGAGGAATGTTAAATATGCTGTACTGTCGCTTATAGAGGTGCAGGCAAGTAGCAGTCTCAGTTATAGAGGTCCACGAGGTATGTTAAATGCGCTCGACTGTCGCTTATAAAGATGCAGGTAAGTAGCAATCTCAGTTATAGAGGTCCAAGATTTAAAAACTACTTTCTCTTATAGAGGTTTCTGTTTCTCACTCGTAGAGGATTTAGACCGTAAAAACGACGGGACCTGCCAATTTCTCTTATTTATAGAGTTTTCTCGCTTACCCAGTTCTCACTTACCCAGGTTTGACTGTACATTTATATTGCGTTTAATTCCCATGTTAGGTGGCCAGCCGATTGCCATCAATCGGGCGGCTACTAAGAAATGACTTATAGGAAAACTCAATAGCACTTTCCCTGACTTGGGATTCGAAACTCAAGTCGCCTACGATCACTACAGTACCACACCAGAATGATATCAGCTTACTAAGAAGGTTGTATCGAGCAGCCTTGAAACGACATCGCACCATAGAACACTTTTTGAAGTGAAAACTTCTTTAGGCGCGATGAGCACATTTTGGGTGAACAAAAATCATGGAACTCGCGTCATCGTCACCGAACGCTTTCCATGAGCTATATGTATACATATTAACATAGATATACAATTCACAAGTTACTTAGTTTTCAACTAGTTTTTTTTCCTGCATAAATCCTAGTAGGTACTTATCTAACAAATTTAAGTTAATAAGGTAGAAAATTGCACGAGCACACAAAATCTAGTTTAAAATAACACGGTAGAGTGGTAGTGAACCTTGTAAGGTCAAGTGCATCGACGAGTGACCGACCGGCCAACTATGAATTTATGGTGGTTCTGTATACCAGGGCTCGGAAACGTTATCTAAAATAACGTTTTTAAAACGTTTCTAACAGTTCTAGTTCTTCTTTGTACAACATTTTGTTCGGAACGAAAACGAAATGAGAACGTTTTCAACAACCGAACGTTTATTCCGCTGGACGCAGCCGCGCACGGTGCGTGCACCAAGCATGAACTTGTTTAGTTAAACTGTACCTTATCTTCATTTAATTACATCATTGTTTCCAATGCGCTTGCCGCTTACGTATTGATTAGGGTTGTGTTGCGAGTTTCCTATTGATCAACCCAAAAATAGTTAAAAACGTTTTATTAACCGAGAACATGCCGTCGAGAAATATCTTTCAGGCATGCCGGTTTCCTCACGATGTTTTCCTTCCCCGTTTTTGAAGCAAGTGATAATTAAACAATACGCACATGAATTCGAAAAGTCAGAGGTGCGTGCGTTGGGTTCGAACTCGAGACCTATGACTATCACTAGGCTATCACTATAATATTTTAATAAGTTGAAAAAATATATTAAAATTAATAGATTAATTAGAAAAATTCAAAAATCACTGAAACGCCAAAAAGTTAACAATTTAAATACAAAACTTAGGCAAAAAAATCTAAATTTAATTCAAGAATTAAAGAAGTGTAATAGTGAATTACAATTATGTAATACTATGTATGATACTGACACTCAGCACCTACAGGATGAATTGTTTGTCAGGGAATATGCTCTAAAGGATATCTTTAGAAAATATGAGGCTTGTCAACAAGACCTAAGTAAGCGTATGCAGGAGGCCAATGAGTTGGCAGACCTGGTCAAGTACAATGCAGAGAGGTACGAGTCTCTGACAAATAACCTCTCTTTTAGCTGCACCTCCTCTCAGGAAACTCAGCCTGAAGTATTTACGCCCATGCCCTCAGTGGTTCAGAATGTAGGTAGCTGTATTAATAATGTTAATAATAGTAGGAATAATTTGATTAATACAACTTATGTATTTTCTGACAAATTTGGTCAAGGTTTTGGTAGAGTATTTAATCAGTGTTCACAACAATATGTTATAAATAATTGTTTACCCGGTGCCAGTATTAGCCAATTAATAAGTAGTATTAAATTGACAAAAATAAACCCCAGTTCAACTGTTATTTTATTATATGGGGATAGTTTAACTGTTAGAAAAAAGGACATAATTGAATGTGTCCATTTGATGTTACATCTTAATGAGACCAATAGTTGTAAATTTATTTTCTGTGCCTTGCCTTATTCTCAATATTTGTCTGATGAGCAAAATAGGCACATTTATAATTTAAATATGTTAATTTATAATAGGACATGTCGTCACAGTGACGCTATTTTATATTTTGATTGTAATCAATTAATTACTGATTATAAACTGACATATTATACAATGTATTTGCCACCTAGTTGTAGGAGACAAATTGCTAATCTCTTAGCATACAATATACAGTGTGACACAGGTACCTGTAGTGTACCACCGATTACTGTTAGTAGTGGTACTAACACTACTTTTGATACGCCTTATAGTTTAAACTATTAGGAGCGACAACGGGTGAGCCGCATATTTTGAATGTTGTTCATCAAAATATGCAGGGTCTGTCCGGCAAAGAGCTAGAGTTAAGTTTATTTATAGAGAACTATGATGTTCAGGTGTTATGTTTGACTGAACACTGGTTGAAAGAACATGAAGTAGTGTTTACCAATGATGATAATTTTACTGTACAAAGTGCGTTTGTAAGGAAAAGCGCCATTCGCGGTGGATCTTTAGTTCTTGTTTCAAACAAGTTGAAATGTAAACAACGTTTAGATTTAGTTAATCTTTCCATCGAGCGCACTATTGAGTTGTCTTGTGTTGAACTCGAGCGATACGTTATAATTTGCGTTTATCGACCCCCTTCTGGTGATTTTATTAGTTTCGAATCGGTAATGGAGGATTCACTCAATAGGTTAAAATCAATTAATAAAAGTATAATTTTATGTGGAGATTTTAATATTAATATTTTAGATGTTACTCCATTAAGTATTAGACTCCTTAATCTGTTTAGGTCTTATAATTTAATAAACTTGTTTTTTGAACCTACCAGGATCACAGCATCTTCTTCAACTTGTCTAGATAATATATTTAGTGATTGTGATGCCAAAAATAAAATAGTGTTAAGTGACTTAACGTCTGACCACTGTGGTTTATTAGCTAGCTTCCCCATGCCATTACATAAAAAACCGCATAAAATAGAATGCAGGCCTTATACAGCTAGTCGTTGCAATAAGTTTAAAAATAATATAGCTCATAGAATTACGCCATCTATAGTAGAACACGAGAATCCCAATGAAATCTATGGAGCCCTTTTTGATGTTGTGCAAAAAGAGTACCAATCTACTTTCAAGGCCAAAACTATTCAAATTAATGGCACCTCCGTTGGCTTTAACCAATGGGCCACTCCAGGAATTTATAAAAGTAGAGCGAGACTATACGAGTTATATGGTTTGAAAAAAATCAGGTTTGATACTCCTTTCCTAGAGCATGTAAAAAATTATTCAAAATTATTTAAAAAGGTTTGTGTTTCTGCTAAATCTAAATTTTTAAGCGATACAATTAAAAAATCCAATAATAAAGTAAAAACCACTTGGAAAATTATTAACAATGAAACGGGTAAGTCGGTTAAACAAGATAAACAACTTGAGATTATGGTCGACAATAAATTAGTTAATAAAGCAGCTGACGTAGCCGAGGCGTTTAATGAGTTTTTTGCCAACATACCTGTAACTACGACTCGCTCCTTAAATTCATCCCCGTCTAAAGCTGAAAACCTTTTGCTTAGTAGTGTATCTAAAAATAGTCCCTTATTTAGCTTCGAACATGTAACGCCTCGTGATGTAGTTAATGTTTTTAACACACTCAAGTCTAAAAACACTGGTGATTACTGGGGCATCTCCATTAAACTTTTAAGTAATATAATAGACATCGTAGCCCCCTATCTAGCTGTTACTTTTAATAAATGTGTTGATTTAGGAACTTTTCCTGACCTCATGAAGAATAGTAAAGTCATACCACTATTTAAATCAGGTAATAAAAACGACGTTGGCAATTTCAGGCCTATTTCTATCTTACCAGCATTTAGCAAAATATTTGAAAAGTTAATACTCAAGCAGTTACTTAGACATTTTAATTTAAATAGCCTCCTTCATAATGAACAATATGGCTTTACAAAAGGTCGTTCGACTACAGATGCGGGTGTTGCTCTGCTGAAACACATATTTAACGCATGGGAGAACTCGCAAAATGCTATTGGGGTTTTCTGTGACCTCTCCAAAGCCTTTGATTGCGTGCACCATGACACGCTTTTGCGTAAACTGCGTCATTACGGTGTTCAAAACGAAGCTCTCAACGTTATAAATTCTTATTTACACAATAGGTCCCAATGTGTAGATGTTAATGGTGTGAAATCTTCCGGTCTACCAGTTCAGTTAGGTGTACCTCAAGGCTCAATACTAGGTCCGTTCTTGTTCTTAGTGTATATCAATGACTTACCATTCTATTTAAAGGGTATCTGTGAAGTTGTACTGTTTGCAGATGATACCTCTCTTATTTTTAAAGTAGACAGGAATAGACAAGATTTTGACGATGTAAACAGTGCTCTCTCAATGGTTACGGATTGGTTTACGATAAATAACCTAGTTCTCAATGCCAAGAAAACGAAATGTGTAAAGTTCGCCCTACCAAATGTTAGAAATCTAGGACCCAACATCGTCTTAGATAAAGAGGTGCTTGAGTCTGTAAACTCGGCAGTTTTTCTGGGCATAACAGTAGATGCCAAACTTCAGTGGGGCCCACATATATCGAGCCTAGCGGGAAGGCTCAGTTCGGCCGCCTACGCCGTCAGGAAAGTAAGACAATACACTGACGTCGATACAGCTCGGTTAGTCTATTTTAGTTATTTTCATAGCGTTATGTCCTACGGTCTTCTGCTGTGGGGCAAAGCTGCTGATATTCAAAATATATTTGTCCTTCAAAAACGAGCCGTTCGAGCTATTTACCAGCTAGGTGCCAGAGTTTCTCTGAGAGATTTTTTCAAAGATATTGGTATCCTCACGGTGGCGTCCCAATTCATCTTCGCCAACATCTTATATATTAGGCAAAATATACACTTATACACTAAAAACAGTGATTTTCACAATGTTAACACTAGAAATAAGGACAAACTACGAGCTCCCTTTCACCGGCTTCATAAGGTTCATAACTCATTTGTTGGGCTTGGTATAACCTTTTATAACAAGCTACCCTCTTCTTTGCTAGATTTGCCTTTTGATGCGTTTAAAACGGAAGTAAAATCCAAGCTTTGTTCAAAGGCATACTATTCTATAAACGACTACTTAAATGATAAGAATAGTTGGTCGCTGTGATTAACTCAAGACAATGTTTATGTTCTTTCTCCAGATTACCTACTGACAAGTTATATGACTTTATATAATTGTTTTTTTATTTTTTTTATTTGACTTTATAAGTCAAGCTATTTTTTAATTTTATTTCAATTTATTGTTGACATAATCTACTCATTACAATGTTTTTTCTAATGAGTTGTATTGCAATATGTGGTTAGCTAGTGACCTCGACAATTGATCATATTAGTTATTGTTATTAGTAATTAACTGTTTGTTTTATTTATTTTATCTCGATGGTCCTAGTTTATCATTTATAACTTCCAGTTACAACTATATGTAAGCGGGCACGCCCTTTATGCCTGGAGGCTTTTATTTAGATAAGTTCTGTTTACGTTTAGTTTTTATTTCTGCCTGAGTATAGTTCTCGATGATGTTGTGTGGTATATTGGCGTGTGCTAGCTAACATATGGCTAATAATTTAAATTATGTTTTGTGTTGCGTAATCTAAATTATTTTGAATACTATTATATAGAATCTTATTTTTTTGTTCTTCTAACTGAACAGACAGCTGTGCTGCTGGGGAGTTTGTTGCGCCACTTCTTCTTCCCAGCTAATGCACTAGGAAGTGGTGAAGGGTGGGCGTTTTGGGGGACTGTCTTATGTAATTTTGACGTTCGAAAAGTGCTGATTCTCAGCCTAGTTTGAATAAATGACTTTTGAATTTGAATTTTGAATTTGAATTTGACTATGTTATCTACTGCACTTCAATAACTCAATACATTATTTCAACACTCCAGTAAAAAATGAGAGAAAACAGACCATTAAATTATTATTAGAGAATTTAAACTAAGGAACCCTAACACAATCTAGCGCGACGTTCACTGATGTGCTAACTGTTTTTATAACGACGCCAATCTGTTCCGAGATCAGACATAAATAATTTTACGACAGACTACTAATTATGTCATTAATATAGCATTTGATAAGCAGGTATGTCCGGTATGCGGCTGTTGTAAATAAATTATTGTGACAGTTGCAATTTTATTGTTATGTAAGTTTTTGCAGAAATAAAACACTTGATATTACCTAGTAATTTTGAAACGTAGTATTTTTTTTTAATTTGCTAGTATTTTTAAGGATGACATTGCTGTCGTCATAATACGGAAAGATATTGATATGGCTCTATTTATAAGCCTCAGTTGAGACAACTATTGTCAATAACCTGTAGCGGCATCTACATCGCTACATGCGAACTACGTATCAAAGACCTGACGTCACACAACATCCTGACGTCACACAAATCCTGCATCGCGCAATTAGAGTTTACCGCGCGATAAACATATATACAAGCTTCCCGACTTCAACCTCTGGGCTGTTGCCCGCCAGACACGACACCCGTCTGGTCGGAGGATCCTCCCTTTTCTATAGTGGATGACTGAACTTTACACCCTGTTCCTCATGCCCCTAAATACCCATTGAATTTACAAGAGGTACCAAGCCGTTGGGTTCTAAAACGGTGACAAGAGCACAACGAATGATGTCATTAATGCCTGGAGGTACCTATATAGGCATCATGATGAAAATGCCTTGGTTCTGTATTTTCTGCGCGCCAAAGTCTTTACTCTCCAGTCAAGAACTGTTCATCCTTGGAGTAACATTGTGGTTACTATAGGTGCCCCTAACCTTATGTTACCCTATAACTCACCAATCAAACCACCAGCTCATAGGAGTTCAACCGATAAGGCTTCAACTTGATCAATATTGGTAATCCGTTAAATTTAATACATTTCGTGTGTTTGTTAGCAATTATTTCAATGTCGACCCATTGTTTTTGTGTTTCTTCTTTTTAGCTGCCGATGGCAATTTATATAGAATTAGCCCAGAATTTGGCGACGAGTTTAGAAACTTCAGTAGCTCCTGCATCGTGCAGGCAACAGGACACGCTGTACACGATAAAAGTGCCCCATTTTTTTTGTATTTCTTATATATTTACTCAAACAAGCGATTGTAGTACATGTTAACAATACAGTTTTACAAAATAAAAATTATAATTTGTGCAATCGTGTAGGTGAGCACTGATCTTCTAGCTCGGTTATGAAAACCTGTGTCAAAAGTCCGATACCATAACTAAAGTATAATGACGTAAGATTACGTAGTGAGTTTCACATTTTTTTATGATTCCAGGTAAGGTACGATCTTTTCAGATAAAAATCGATGGTCTATTGACGGAACGCATCAAGTAGTTGTCCATTCACTCTCTCTGCCTCCCACATAACATAACATCACGATTTGTTCCGCGAAGGGTGGGGCAGAGATGTACCTACAACCCCACACACCACACCACCTGCATCTCATTTGAAAGAAACCAAGAAAGAATGAAAATGAAAATGAAAATGAAAATGAAAAATGAAATAATAAACTCGAGTAAATAGGACAACATAACGATACCAATACAATAACGAGCACAAAACAGAAATATTCGGCAGCTGCTGGCACGTCGTGACTGTGACAAGAAGGCTACCACTCAGCATGATGCTGAGCTATGGAAACCCACAGCACAGCGCTGATTTTCAGTGGTCACCCGAAAAAAACGTACGCAAACAAAGTCAGGTTTAAAGAATTATACATAAATATAAAATAAAATAAATAGTACTATAATATAATGCTAATACACAACGTGCGTGCGTAAAACATGTACCCACCTAAAACACCATTATCAATACCTACAAGAATATTCAATGTTTTGTCTCGCATTTCATGTTAAGTGTAAATTTTGCACAAAACAGTGGTACAACTCACCTTAGCAACGCCAGATCATACTCGAACGTGGCAGGGTCGAAGTGTGGATGGCTGGCGACGATCTGAACTCTTCGCTCCACAAAGCCGTATGGTTCGTCGCTCTGAGCCAGGTCATGTTCACCCAGTCTTACTAGCAGTTCTGATGGAGGGACGCTGTGGGAGAAAATTTAGTTATAAGTATAAAATGGTGGAGAACCTTAGGAGGAGAACGGTCAGGCGTAGTGAGGAAGCGAGATTATTATTGCCCGTTTTTTTTAGTTTCAAAAGTGGTATTTTTGCAGGACAAATACCATTTCTCGAACTGGATAATTGGGACAGTTTCAGACTGGTATTTTATTATCATCTTATGTATATATTACGGCTAAAGACGGGTGTGGAAATAAACTTAACATTAGCCGGCTAAACTAGATTTTTTTTTTGAGGAGAGGCATATGTTCGACTTATTGTGCATTTTCGATAAATGATTTCTTCTTTAGCCGGGTAAAGTTAAGAGTACTGTAGTGTGTGTGTGTGTGTGCTAATGAAAATGGCTGAAATGTGGGTTAGGTTAGAACTGTGACCACACAACGCCAAGGTCCGTTTAGATACAAGAGAATGTAATGTTTTGGGAATGTGGTGTTTTACATTCTCTTATGCCTAAACGGACCCTGGCTTTGTGTAGTCACAGTTCTAACCTAACCTAACCTATCATTCAGCCATTTTCATTTGCTACTTAATTTTTAGCCAAGGGGTTACGGCTACACTTATGTTTAGCTGGCTAAAGATGAAAGAAATTAACATTAGCCTCTCCTCTAATTAGCTGGCTAATCCGAAGTGTATTTTCCTATCCATCTGTGACATATATAAAGAAAGAAAGAAAGAAAGAAAAAGAAAAAGTATTTATTGAGACTCGCACAGGAAAATAAAAAACAATTTAAAAAAAACAAAGTATACTTAATAATTAATGCAGTCCTGTACGAAGCCAAAAGCATCTCATCTCAGCATAAAGCTGCGACATTTAAAAAATAAATGTCGCAGCGCTGGTATTCTGATAGGGCCCGCAGTGATGTCACGGAAAGATAGATACAGAATTATATATTAAATAAAATAAAATAAAAATAAATTGGTGTGTGAAATATAATAAAAAGTAAAATATATGTAGTCCGCGTGTCTGTATCCGGCGTAACATCAGTTACTAGCACTAGTTATATATACAATATACCTAATTACTATTACATATTTATCGACCTAAGATGCAAAAAAAAAAAAAAAAACAGGAAAAAGAAACGGCTCGCTAGAAACTTGATTAAAAAAACTGCATTTTTATTTGAAGTAACTAAAATATCATTAACATGACCTCTTCTTCGATGTTAATGGATTTCTTATGTTAATTAGAGGTGGTGCACGCTCACCGAAAAAGCCTGGAGAAACCCGAATTATGTACCTACCAATCATCATCTACATAGACTTTTACCAACTATGTTGGTGTCGGCTTCGAGTCTAACCGGATGCTGATACTAGTATTTTACATGGAGCGACTGCCTATCTGACCTCCACAACCCAGTTACTGGGTAATACAAATAACCCTTGGTAAGACTGGTTGTCAGACTATCGTGCTTCTGATGACCCGTAACGACTGCCAAAGATCCACGAATGACAACCGGGACGAACGGCATCACTAGTACCTACCAAGTAAATTGATTATAGAATACTATTTTTCAGCTTGTTTGGCTTTTAATCAGGGAACCTACGATTATATTAATGAGCTTGAAAAAATATTATCGGAAGATATAAAGATGTTTTCGGCTAATAACTGAATTATTGAACATTGTGTTAAAACCATAAAAAAATATCTCAGGCACAGAAAACATAATAGTACACACGGCTACACATCAAGCTATACATTTCCAGTATAAGCTGACCTCGCATTGTACGGAAATCTTAAAAAATGCGAGATCAGCATAAACTGGAAATGTATAGCTTGATGTGTAGCCGTGTGTACAAGCACAGAAGATTCACTCCGCAAATCATTTATATAAAAAAAACCGGCCAAGTGCGTGTCGGACCACGCATATTCATTGTGCGTGGTCCGACACGCACTTGGCCGGTTCCGGGTTCCGTAGTTGGGATGAATTTATCCCAAGAACAAACTTAACATTGTAGTTGAAAAACATGTTCTCCCATACGGAATGTATGGGAGATCATGTTTTTCAAACCGCATATTTAAGTTGGTTGATTATTTCTCGTTAACCTGTACAGCCTACTTAGCTCTCATAGTTTTCCTTTTAATTTCGTTATATATACTACTGCTGTGAATTTTTTCACAAGTCTAAGTACAACCATTTAGCTAGAAGGGGGGGGGGGGGGACACTTGACTCTAACAAAAAATTTCAGTTAAAAGCTTAATATTTCGCAAACGGATCCCTAAATCCAAAAATAGTTTTTCAAAAGACAAATTTACAATATTTTTGAAAAACCTTTCTAACGATACCCCACAACATGGTGTAGATGAGGAAAAAAATAACATCCCCCACTTTACGTGTAGGGGAGGTACCCTAAAAAAAAATATGTTTCTTGATTTTACCTCTTTGTCGGCATGATTAATATGTATACATATGCCAAATTACAGCTTTCTAGTACTAACCGTCTCTGAGCTAAGCCGCGGACAAACAGACGGGCAGACATGCCGAAACTATAAGGGTTCCTTGTTTACTACGGAACCCTAAAAAGCGACTCTTGCTACGACACAATAAAGCGCGATTCAGGTCGCACAGCGCTAATTACCTACAGTTATATTCACCTAGAAGTGGCCTCTCTTTCTACCGCGTAACTCTTATATCTACTGACTACGCGCCCACTGAATTGGCCCGACAAGTCGAGCCCGTCCCGTACTTTTAGCGTCATACCTTCAATGCGGAGTGCGCCTGGCCTGTCTCAGATTACCAACAGGAAAATAACCTTCTGATTTTGATGGGATTTCGAGGGTTGAACCCTCCAAATCCCATCAAAATCTTACTCATAAAAGTGCAATCTTATAAGGAAATTCACAAAAAAACAATTGACATTGAAGACAACTGATATCTATCGATAATCCAGTAGGTCATCTTGAGGAAAATGCTCATACGATGCGGTTCACAAGTCTAATTCCACTTACAAGATAATGACTCGAGTTATGAGTTATGTGTTATTAAGTGCATTATGTTCATACTTCATAGAGAATGTGGAAAATCGATGTTTTGTTGTGCAACTGATATGAAGATTGTTTTTAGTTGTGTAACGCTCTGATTCCTTGTATTTTCACCTATCTATAATGTCAACGTTTCCAACAAAAATCAATCACCCTAGCCTGTCTGCCTGTGAGTCAAGCCGGATGCAGCTGAATACCAGTATGTTGCATGGAGTGACTGCCTATCTGACCTCCACAACCAAGTTTAGGGTAACTGGTTATATTCTAGTCTTCTGACTACCAATGACAGACGGGACCAACGGCTTAACGTGCTTCCCGAGGCACGGAGAGGTCTCGATATGTAATGGGTGATCACCCATCCACGAACCGATCGCGGCAAGCGTTGCTTAACTTTCGATCGATACGTGCGGCTGTTATTATTTAGCCACAAGTACTACTATTTCATATCTATAATGTCGATTCCAACATTAAATGAATAATTTTAGTAACAGGAATAAAATAGGTTTTTCTGGTTCTTACGTAACCTCTTTTATCATAGCATAACATAACGCCCGTAACCCTCGAAGGGTCGGGCAGAGGTGTACCTATAGTACACCCACATTTCGCCTGTTATGTTTAAGTCCCATGTAATAGGGGCGAGCCTATTGCCATCAACCGAGCACAAATCCAGACACAGGGCTGCTACTGAAAAATTCCATATAGAAACCCAATAACACTTTGCCGGACTCGGGAATTGAACCCAGGACCTCATGCTCCAGCTCCTCATGGTCCAGCACCAACTGACGGGGTCCGTTACGGCCAATGCCTGCCAGGGTTGCGAGTTTTTCCGAACGGGATATCGCGGCCCCGGTACAGAGGCAACGGAAGGAACACGGGTGGGTTTTAGTCAGTAAAAGTCTGACACACCCTCCCGCTCCGCCAAGAGCGGGAGAAGTTATTTGATAATTTCCCGACTCTGCGACCACTCGACCAACGAGACAGTCTAAACTAAAATAAATACAATAAAATACTCACTGTTCAACACAATGCGCTGCAGTAATCGCCCAGTTTTCATTCAGCAGAGCAGCCCCACATTTGTGAAGATACGTCGAAGTCCTGTACTGCCTCAGGGATATCTGCCACGGCCACTGCCCGAAGCCAGATTTCGTTCCACCAACGATCCTGCCTTGAGGAGCCTGCCAGAGTCTTCGCCCACAGACTGCGAGCACCAATAGGGTTGAATTTAGAATCATTGTGGGGTTTTTATTACATTTATTGGAGTGGGAATAAATTTATTGGAGTGGGAATAAATTTATTGGAGCGAGAAATGTTTGTTAGGGTTGTGGATGGGATTTATTGGGTTTGTTAAGTGTTGTGTGTGTGTTTATTGGTTTGATAGATTTATACTGTGTGCTACTTGTGTTATCTGCGATTTTAACTAGTTGTTATCATTATTATCAATTTTACAATTCTTATTAAGTTATTAATAATCATTTAATTAACGGTTGTCGCTTCTGTAGTAATGGGATCCACAAATTATAAGAAAAAAAGGTTTTCCTTATCCAATATTGTAGGTATCCAATGAGTTTTAAAAATAAAACTAAGTACTCTTATTTCGAAAAACTAAAAGGTCGATGGACTCCGTTTGTCAGATTCATATCTATTCGCGCAGTAAAAACTTATATACACTTCTTCGTAAGAGATTTTAAAATTAGAACACTGAATTATTTAATTTCACTTGTTTATATTTAAGTTTTAAAATTCGAGTCGAAATATTTTAAACTTAAAATCTTTGTGTAATCTTTGGTACTGACGGCAAAAAGAGTCCACTTTTTTTAATCCAAACTGGATTGGATTGGTCTTGTTTTTGTTCAATAAAACTTTAGAAGTCCTAATTAAAGTTTTTGCTCAATATATTGCCATTTAAAAAACCTTAACGCTACTGTTGACTAATTCTTAGTGTATGCTATTATTGCTAATTGCTAATACAATGTTATTGGCATGAAACGTAGTGTATAATTTTTAATTTATTATTTATAATCAAATATTTTGTGAGCTGTGTTTATTTTACTTATTTTTATGAATTTGTCAATTTCAAGGAACTATATTAAAAACACTTCACGAGTTCAAAAATTCACGTTTAAATGTTCTTGAAACACTTTTCGCATTCGAAAATCGAAATTGAATTCGAGACACGAATGTTTAAATCCAGTTCACGAATGCACTTCATCCTCGTACTCCCATGACATCTTTATTTTTACATTCTTACTCTTTAACAACCTCTTTGGCATTCTGCCTAGCCCACTTTTTAACATAACTTCGAAAACAATTGCAGTTTGAAATTCGATTTTTATTTTACAATTTTTAAATTAAGTCACGTCACTATTGTAAACACTTTTATTTTTCGAACAAGACGAAATAATTAAATTGTTCTGCCAATAACGTCACTTGCACATGCTCTTTTTTTCTGAACTCGTATTTCTCAGCTCAAAAAGTCCTCATTTTTTTTAAATGTCAATACAAAAGCCACAACATTCGTCCTTGCAAACGCCTTGGCCGTGGCGTGCGGTCGCCTCGCGATCTCACTACTCTTTGTTTGAAAACCGAACAGCTTTTTATTATTTTTATTATTGTTTATGCACGGGCTGTAGAACATTTTGTTGGGACTCCAAAGGTCTTTAACCTGGCTGGTAGCTATTTTTATATTGGTCTGTGAAAATAAAAATAAAAATTGTGTTGAAATTTAAAGGGTTTTTGGCAATGTCATTGGGTAAAATATTGACATTGTATTGCTTTTTTCTGTTTTATTTATTGAATACTTCAACCACAGATATATACAGAGGCGGACTTAGGCATTTTTGGGTGATTCAGAGACAGACAGTGGGGCTGATTGAGGTGTCCTTTAGGTAAAGTTTGAGACAGACACCTCTTAAGCCGTAAATACCTACACATGCAAGTGGCACAAAACTATGCTTTACTATTCTTAGCATACTTCGCTTAGCATGCATGCCATTTAAATTTTCACCAAATAGCGAGGTAATTCCAGAAGACACATAAACTGATCGTAATGGGTTTCATTTTGACAGTTCACACACGTTCATTGCGCTATTTGCGTTGTTGAACAGACGAATTTTTCAAACATATGAAGCAATGGCTTATGAAATTCCTTCGGATTGTAATAAAAAGTGTGTAATTGGGGTCTTCTAAAATGTCATTATCACCTATTAACGATTGGTTTTCATCATTAACTCCTGTCAATGTAATCAAAAGCTTATGTATGATCAAGTATTTCATTATCTTGTAGACTAAAATTCTTCTCCACCGCGTCATCTTTTCTGGTTTTAACTTATCTTTAAAGTTACTCTTATCTTTTAACAATGATTTGGAAGACAGTACTGTATCCCTAATTTGTTTTACTGACATTTTTGTTTTATCTATTTTGTCGTTTCAAAGCAATCTGACGTTTAACTTTTTAATCGTTTATGTCTTTTATAAGGCATCTTGCACTTGAAGTGAAACGTCTGAAAATAAATAGTAAAAAAAAAGTTTCTTGTATTTTACTTTTATTATTTGTTGTTTTATCGGCAATCTGTGAAAATTTCAACTACCTATTACGGTTCATGAGATACAGCCCGCTGACAAACAAACGGACGGCCAGCGGCGGCTATGATGTTCTGCTCCATACATTTTAACCACGTAGGTATTGCACTTTTCAATGAAACATCTTTTTTTTTTTATAACCGACGTAACATTTTAACGCAGGTGGGTTCAGAATGACGTACTGAATCCATGGTAATAGTTTTCACGGTGATGTCCCTGCCATCCTGTATTGCAATGGGACCCGTTCACGATTCGATCCAGCCTATCCCTTATTACTCCTCCTTCTTCTAACGTTTTACGTGTCCATGTAGGTTTATGTGAAATCAAATTTTTTAATTAAATTTTCCCAGCGTCGCCCTAAGCCGAGGTCCGCACGCCACACGGGGTGCCCTTAGCGTGTAGTCGCTATGTTAATAAGTTTTAAGCCCTGGCTGGACACCGTACCAGGCATTCACAGGATAATCCCGTTAAGCAGGCGGCAGCCTCCAAGACTGACCTGGGAGATCCTATCCACAAAAAAAAATGGCACCCGTTCTTAATTCAAATTGTATTTTTCACCAGTAGCTCGGTTTACACGCGCCATAGTTCAACAAAAATTTACAATCAGCTGTTAGTTGAGTCATTGATAAGTATGGACATGTATTTGAATTAATCCGTAATTATAAACCCTAATCCATCCGTCCGTGACTGTGGGGACATTTTCATTAATTATCACGCGCGTAAAGTAAGGTGGTCACTTGAGGAAAATTCAGACAGTATTAGGAAATTATCATTTGCCTAGTATTTTCCCAACTATGTTGGGGTCGGCTTCCAGTCTACCCGGATGCAGTTGAATATCAGTATTTTACATGGAGCGACTGCCTATCTGATCTCCACAACCCAGTTACTCGGTATCACGATACCCCGTGTCAAGACTGGTTGTCAGACTTTCGGGCTTCTGACGACCCGTAACAACTGTCAAAGATGTACAAATGACAGCCGGGACCAACGGCTTAACGTGCTTTCCGAGGCACGGAGGAGTCTCGGTATGTAAAGATGGCCACCCATCCACGGACCAACCGCGGCAAATGTAGGTTAGCCTGATCGATCGTTCCGTGCAGCTGTTATTACTTAGCTACCAGCCCCAAAAGGAAATTACGTTACGTTAAGGAAAGTGTACCTATCAATAGTACACCCACATTTTGCCAGTTATGTTTAAGTCCCATGTAATAGGGGCGAGCCTATTACCACCAGCCTATATAATATAGGAAGACCTCTGCCTAACCCTCCGTGGATTACAGGCTTGATGTTATGTTATGTTTATTATTTTCTGTGATATTATACCCTAACTAATATTATAAATGCGAAAGTGAGCGTGTTTGTTTGTTACGCTTTCACGCTAACATGGCTGAACGGATTTAGATGAAATTTGGCACAGGGGTAGGCCATTATCTGAGTTAGGACATAGGATATTTTTTATCCCGATATTCTCACGGAATCTATAATTATGCGGTTCAAACCGCGAGGCGCAGCTAGTAATATTATAATTCGGTTATTTACATAATATCTACTGAGTTTATAGCTGTCCATTTTTAAACAAAGACTGACGTTGTCACGCTCAAAGCTCTCAACCGCGTCGACGACAGCCATCTTTTTTCGCTGTTCGAACTCCTCCCGCCATTGAACACCCAGCCTAACAGTCAAAACAATCAGTTTACCCAACAATGGCGTCGTATAATTAAACTGTAGTTAATAATCTAACAATTACTTAGCGTCATGGCATGAGTAACAATACTTCCTTATTCTGCGGTCGGTTGAGGTAGAATACATATATTATATCAGTTTAGTACGATTATTACATAACGTCAATTCACGCTTGCATTCCTTGGAGGGTTTGGCAGTGGTTGAGATATATCTGTAACCACATCATTTCGCCAGTTATGTTTGACTCCCACGTAGGTCATAGGAGAGAAAATACAAATCATCCATAATGTATCAATCAATATAAACCAGAACTGCGGGACAGCATAATCAGGTTGTTCCCACTACTGGGACACAGGCCTCCTCTCTGTGAGAAGGAGTGGACCGTAATCTACCACGCGGGCCCAGTGCGGGTTAGTGGATGTCACAAGTCTTTACATTTTTGTTTCTGGCCGATGTTTTCCTTCACCGCTTTTGACCTTGGTGCTACCGGGAATCAATCTCTGTACCCTAATTACGTAATACACGATCAATCACAATCTGATTCGTTTTGAAACAGATTGCTAAACCATTGCTTCATAAGTTCAACAAAAAAACCTGCTCAACAACGTAAATAACGCAATGAATGTTGTTGAACTGTCAAAATGAAACAGATTAGTCTTAATCGTTTACGAAAATGAGTTATTAAATAGCAGGATCTCACGTTCAGTGCCACCGCTAGACCAAGAAGACTTCCAGTATTTTAAGGATTGATAAAAATAATATCTTGATGACAATCAGGTGATGGCAATCAGGCCATTACAATTAACATGGGACATAAATATTCCTTGCCAAATGAGGCATGTCTAACCCTTCACGGGACCAATCAATCTGCCTAGCGTTTTCCCAACTATGTTGGGGTCGGCTTCCAGTCTAACCGGATACAGTTGAATACCAGTATTTTACATGGAGCGACTGCCTATATGACCTCCGCAAACCAGTCACTGGGTAATACGATACCCCTTGGTAAGACAGGTTGGGAAACTTTCGGGCTTCTGACTCCCGTAAAGACTGTCAAAGATCCACGTATGACAGCCGGGACTAACGGCTTAATGTGCTTTCCGAGGCACGGATGAGTCTTCACGAGATACAGTCGTGGAAATATATGTATGTTTATCTACGTCATAAAATTACAGTCTATCTTATTAAGTATAGTTACGGAAACCGCTGATCACAATTAAATAAAATCGAGGCCAATTTATCAATTTAAGTTAATTGGTTAAGTATCATTCATTTGTTTGTAGTTGATTTATTGGTTTTAACAATGGCAGGAAAATGGAGAAATATAGTGTCATTTTTATGTTGACACTTTTTTGCAATTCGTCGATAATTGTTAATCAACTTCCGTTTCTGAAGTTTTCTGTTTTTTTTTTTTAAACTGAAATACATTTTATTTTAGTATTTTACTGGACATTTATTTTAAAGTAACTGACCCGACAGACGTTTCCCTGTCCGAATTTCAATTCCCATGGAAAAAAGCACTCTCAGTATTTCTCAAATTTTTCAATTTTCCGGGCAAATTTCTATTTTGTTCTCCTTAAAAACCTTATTCGGACTACGAACACACAAAAATAGCCAAATCGGTCGGTTCTCAAGTGTTACCAACGAACAGCATTTCATTTTTATTTATATACTTACATAGTTAATTCCGCATTTATTTGAGAGTTTTTTAAGAGAGTCAAAATCTAATATCTTTTGTTTAAAAATATTATGTTCGTTTTAGATGGGATTTATTTAATCTTCGATTTTTTATATAGTCTTATTTCACAGGAAATGTCGAAGGAGCTCTTCCTTTTTTATTACACTTGTACATAATATTTATATATTTCAGTGTTAGCTTGTCTATTGTATTTTAGATTTTTTAAAGTCCGTATAGCTACGAAAATAAAATTAAATCGGTCTATTCCGTTTAGCACTAAACATATTTAGTGATTTGTGGTACAATCGAGTTTAATTATTGTGTTTGTAAACCATATTTGTATGCCTACCCCAATGAGATTTTAGGTGTGATAAATAGAGTCTTTTATGTGGGTAAATTCGTGATAAAACAAAAAATTCTCACCGTTTTTATAATCCGACATGTTGACAGCTTCCGTTGTGGTTTCCGGCACCAGGGTTGTCGTAGGAATGGCTTCTTCTGTAAAATAATTATAGTATAATTCTTATAACTTCCGCGGGACTCGCGAAAGGACTGGATGGGAGGCCTTTGTCCATGCGTGGGACATGTTAGAAACAATCAACAGACATAATCATCTGTCAGAGCAATTTCCAAGCTATTCGCTCTTTTCACTAATTTTTTGGCTCAGAAAGAACATTTTCGTGAAGGGCAACAAATGCAAAGTTTTTTTAAAAATATGTCCCTATTTTAAAATAGTGCACAGTATCAATTACCACAGCACGTTGAAAATGTGGTACAGTCGGCCGTACGTTGGTCGTAAGCTTGAGCTGGCCTAACTTAGTACAGAATTAAAGTTCAATAGAATAAGGGGCTGGGGGTCTACTCCCTAAGCGAAATCCGTAATTACGGTCGTCATTACGGGCGCTTTGCTCTCCGTCTCACTTACGGACACGCCGTAAGAGCGAAGACAGGGAGAGAGAAGCGCCCGTAACTACGGATTTCGCTTAGGGAATAAGCCCCCAGCTTTCTCTGGTTTTGTTACCACTGACTTGCGGTCGACATAACATTAACCCTGTAATTCCCGAAGGGTAAGGCAAAGGTACACTTATGACCAACGAGGCAGTCAGCTACCATAATTATACAAAAAGACTTCAGATATAAAAGAATAATTAATACAACTCACCAGTAGAATTCACAGCTTCAGTGGTACTAGAACTAGTACCATTCTTCTCACTGAGACTTTCAGTAACATTTTCAGAGGAAACGGAACTGAAAGTCGTCAAGCCAATACTGGAAGTCGAAGTGGGTACTGTTGGTGACAGTGTCACGTTCACAGTAAACTCTAGGATCGGTTGTTGAGTTGTTACTGTTGTTGATGATGATGTTGGGGCTTCCGTTGTTGTAGTTGTCGTTGTTGTGGAAGTTGTTGTTGGTTCTACAGTTTGTTGTTCTGTTGATGTAAGTTCTAAAGTAGTTGGGGGTGGTGTTTCTGGTACTGGTGCCTCTGTTGTCGTCGTTGTTGATGTAGTTGTTGTGGGTGCAACAGTTGTTGTTGAAGTCGTAGTTTCAGTTGTTGATGTTGATGAAATAGTTGTCGATGGGGTTTCTGGTTTTGGTGGGATTGTTGATATTAGAACCCAGCCTTCTGTTGGCCATTTTTCTGGAATTTATAATGATGATTTTAATGAAAATGGTAAAAAATTTACTGCATTTGTAACTTTATAGCGTCAAGATTTTACGCTTACAATTCCTAATGTTATTATCATAACAGAATTATGTATGAACATGAACATAATTTAACTAGATGATGTCATTGTGACTCTAAAAATATTTGAACTTCCATAAAAATGTCTGGCAATACGAGACTCATTATTTAATAAACAATTTGGTAAAAAAACAATTGCTTGTTACTACCTAGCCGTGAGGCACACTTATTGTTAAAATAGTACTATCAATTTTACTTTGTTTGTATTTTGTGTTTCACGAACTGTGTCCAAATAAACGTTTTCTTTCTTTCTTTTACCTTGTTTATTTTACGTTTACAGAATACTTGATTACTAGAATAAGAAACTGCGGTTTCCAAAGAGGGACCAGCAAAACGAGGAAGACCCTCAAAATTTTTCAATAAAAGGATATTGATTAATAGGAAAATGTCAAAAAAGCCTGTTTTTGACGCAATTTTACAAGACGAAACTAAGAAACAAGCAATTATAATCCACATTGGCTTTATATTGCAGTAACTAACTAAACTCAGCATCATTGCTTTACCCAGCAATAGAATATTCAGGCGGAAGGAAGCAAATGCTTACTCTGAAAAATATATGTTGCACCAACTCCAAATAAAATGAGATTACTTAGGGCAAGATAATGCTGATGATACTTACTTACCTATATGAAAATATGCATCATAAATTATAGAAATCTTCAACCTAACCAGAATACTGTTTTTTTTTTGGTGTGATTAGTGACTGACCTGGTGTCAGAGTTTTTATGCCGACTTGGCTTCACATGCCGTCGAGATATATCCTCACGATGTTACAATGACTGGACTGTATTAACCCACCTCTACAATTCGAATTGACAGCTCTCCACAAATCGTCCCAAAAACACGAGACATTTTGACAATTCTCACGAGAATCGTGACTCGTCAAGCTACTAGCGATAGATAAGTGGAACACGGTAGTCACGGCAATGACTTCGTGATCGATGCTTGATCGAGTACCGTTCCGTGATGGTTGGAACACTGCCAAGAGATAGCAAAGGTTAAGTTGGTGTTAATGGTAAGAGCTGGCGCCATACAGACGCATTGAACGGCTTAAAACTTGGTTGGAATAGACTGGATACAGAAGGTGGAGAATCGGGTGTAGTGACGCAATTACAGAGAGGCCTGTGTTCAGCAGCGTCATTGATTGATGTTATGTATATGTTTGAGAAATCTTGAGAATGAATGAGTTAGAGCTCTCATCAAATTGGAAAAAGGTGACCAATGCAAAAACATAAACTGTGAGTCAAACCGTAAAAAATCTCACAACAGAGATATTACCTACATTATCTACATGTAAAAATTCTGAGAAAAAATGGTGTGTCAACTCTATGACGAATGATTTCTACAAATTTAAGGTGTTAAGATGAAAAAAAAGAATGTTGATGATGGATTAACGGTAAAAACAATAACTTACTGGATGAACATAAGTATTTAAACTGATAAAAACGTAAAAGTAGGTCATGTCATGAGGAACATATAACGTCCTGACTTAGATGTTTTTAAATAAGAGAATGAATAAAAAAAAATTAAAAAATAGATTTACAAACATAAACTGCAACAGCCGGATAAGTGAAAAACTTGAGTTTCGTTGAGTAGTAAGAAAAAAGTTGTTAAGGTTACTGATTACTGGATAGTTACTGAATTGCAGTAGTATTACAGGCTGAGTTCCTTGACGAGTGAAGTGATTGATTTATAGCCTGGCAGACACGCACATCCTATTCAGAAGACAGAAACATAAAAGAAACATGAAAAAGATTCCTTAGATGCTGTAAATGTGCTTTATCAGGAACGAATTTTTAGAAAAGCCACGCGAATAGTTTTCAATATGAACAAAAAACAATAGGTTTAAACAATTATACCGTATCGGTGGTTGAAGGTACAAAGGTTGTTTTAGACATTGCTATTAGCGGAATCCATTATTTTTTCCAAAAGCTAGATAGTTTCCACCTGAACATACCGAAGTAGATGATAAGAAAATCATCGAAATCATCCAACCTCAATCATCAATCAACGACTCTCACATTTCCCACAACGATGAGAACTGTGATATAAAGAAAAGAAAGTGAGCCCTGTATCTAAAGTGAGACAATGCAATGAGTTTGACCCCAGTTCGCTCGTGTACGGCCTAGATACGTGAGGTGTGTCCTAAGTGAGGCGACAGTGGTAGGAATGGATTGAGGGGGCGACGACCTGGACAATTATAGACCATGGTAGTGTGTAAAACATAAAACTACGGATGTATTTCCCGAAGGATGTCCTATCGGACTATGACAGTGAAGGAAGAGAGGGTGCACACACTTGTGCACTATAATATTATAATATATCCAGAGTTGATGGGTTAGTCAGGAGGACCTGTTCGAAGTGGCAAAGGCAAATATAGTGCACCCTCATTTCGCCAGCTGTCTTATAAGTCCCAACTTTTAGGAGGCTACGGTAATAAATCGGGTACTATTTTAAGATTCAGGCTGCTACTGAGAGTTTTTTGATGGAAAGCCAACCACGGTAACACTTTTCCGAAGCCGAATGATGAGAGAAGAGAAGTCGCTCCGGTGACCACAACATTAACGACGCAGTCAAATGAAAACAAACAGCTGTATACATCAATTTTCTCAGACTCAATTGGCTCAGTATACCTGAGCAATTACCTTCAGAGTTAAAGGTCAAAGGTGGGCTATAAATTACGATAGAAGCAAGGAATAAATATTTGTATGACCTACTGATCGTTGTTCCGGGTCTGGTTATATGTGAATTTGAGATTGTCAACGCAGCTATGATACAGAGCAAGTCCGAAGTGAAATTTGGTTTGTATAGGTTGGACAATGATGCGGTGGAATGCGAGATATACATGAGGAAAGTTTTGAGTATCAATAAGGACGACTGTATGTAAGAGCAATATGAGATTTGGAAGACAAAACAAATCATGAACGGCTTATTTGGAAGATAAATATGATTAGGATGGACATGACTACTGAGAATGAAATTGAAATGGCGGCTAAAAGAGATGTATTAAGAAGACACACTCGAGGATCGTTTTGAAGATCATCAAAACATTAACAAAAAGTTACTCGCACTTGTAAAAGATACTCTTTCATTTGCTATTGACATAAACCGGTAATTCATCAGTGTAGGGTCACTACTGCCAATAGTGTCAATCGTGTCAATATAGCAGAACAAATATTTATTAGAAACAAATAGGAGTTAAGGTGACTTTAAGTTTAAAACGGTTAACGATGACAAATAAATATACAAAAGCTAAAACCCACACTAATATTATGCATGCGAAAGTTATTCTTAATACCTGACTGTTTGTTGCGTTTATAAGTAACGCACTGATTATGATTTTTGACACATACGAAGTTGTTTAACTGGAGAAAGACTAAAAGAGAACTAATTGTGGCTCAGGCCTTATTTCTTCAATGATGAAAAAGAGTAACAAATTAATTGATGTGCACAAGCGAGTCGTATAATGAGAACTTTTGGTTCGAACTAGATAATCTAACCAATAGGCAATCATTGGTGTTTTTATGACGAAGGGTCAAACAAAGATTCTTTGTTTTATTCTTCTCTGTAACATAATTATTTGCCAAGGATTTTATTTACTTTATCTTCCTCAAGATACAAAGCTATCTGTACCAAACTTCAACACAATCGTCTTCACAGTTTTACAAAGAAAATATACCAAAAAAAACAGCTGGGAGTTGCGACTCACTTTCGCATTTAGAAGTGTAGATTCCGTTTAACGCAAATATAACCATCTAACAAAAAAGAGCTAAATCACATGCATGAGCAAACAAACAAATTCACATCAATTCATGTCATAAAGTGTAATGCCCATAGAGTCATTGAACTTATTTACCAAACGCGTAGGTAGGTGACAATCTGACAACTGACAAAAACATAGGTGGCTAAAATGAAATGCGGTATTTTTATGACGTCACACAAATGAGTAATGACATACATAATTATGTACATGTACTACGACACTACGTGTTTAATTCTCGCATACAATGAATGAAACTAAATAGCGTTTTTAATAAAACTGAAAAAGAGCGACCGACATAATAGAGAGATGCTCTAATTTCAGAAGAAGAGATGCAGTCAGTGTTTCGTTACGAAAGTAGGTTTTGAAGTTAGAATAAATCCAACACTTTTTATAGGTAACGAAACTCATAAATCATGACCCACTGCAAGCCAAAGGTTTCCTCTGACAAAAAAAGAAAAACATTAATACGCTTTCTCACTGCATTGCCATGAATTCATATGACTGACAATGGGTTAGAAAAATGTAGTAGACAAGACATTATAAACCGGCCATCAGGTTGCGAAAAATCCATAAAATACGTAGACATAACAGAATTGACGACAATCCTCTAGTTTACATAACGGATCTCAAAAATAAGCACAGGAGAAACAAAGTAAAAAAGTCATCAAGTTTGAATTGATATTCGATTAGTCAAATCATTATCGGATGCTCAAGTAAGTTAACTCAATTAGATCAATAAGTTAAATCATGAAACAGTGGGCCGGGCAGGAACTTGCGGAATAAAGGAAGGATAATGAAATTGAAAATACTCTTTTCTCACATAACATTTATGTAGTTTTAAGCGTTTCTATCATCATAGCTGCCCTTATCCCAATGTTGTGGTCGGTGCAACATATCTTTTCTTTTCACACTTCTCTATCAGTCGTCATTTCTGTAGCCACTCCCTTTCTATCCATATAATCTTTCACACAGTCCATCCATCGTTTCTTTGGTCTTCTCCTACTCTTTTATCACTCATTCCTCCGCATCACATGACAACCGATTTCCAGACAACTTTTCAGCCACCGATGCCAGTTTCAGACTTCTTTAACTATGTGCTTGTCACAAAAAAAATACTAACGCGTTCGTGCTAGGCTCACACCTCTCTCTCTTACTAAGTAAACAGTTTGACCAAATTGGCATTCACCAAACGATTCAGATCTAAGATAAGATGATCAGAATTGTATAATTAGTAGATTTATTGATAGTGTCAATCACAGGTTAAATATGCCATAGGCGTAACAAGCAACTAATTTATGAGTTCAAACTTTTTGTTGAGAAAATTAAAGAGTTTTTTTTTGCACTGACATTGATATGCCATGCTCATGGTTTATTAGAATTAGTACAGTGCGCTCATCATACCTTGACCCGTGACGCGATTGGTAGCACTGAATTTTGCAGTCTTAGTTTCAATGGTAATAGAGGTCAAAATGGCGACTGACAGAACAGTACTAACAATCACATGACTGCAAAATTCAGTGCTACCAATAGTGTCACGGATCAATTTATAATGAAAGCACTGTAGAATGCCTACTTGATAGGAAAGATTATTGAAGTAAGAGAACGAGTAAGTGGAGTGACGATTAAGAAGTATTCTACTTTTAGCGCGTCGATGACAATCTAATAGAGTCGGCCCAGAATTTGGCTACGAGTATTTGAATTAGTAGATACGGATAAGAACAGCACAAAATAAATACAAATGATTTGGAGCAAATAGATTTCAAAATATCATATTTTGGAGGCAATGATTTTTTTTTTATCATCGGGGTCTATAGTAATTTTCTTAATAGGACTGTTTAAAACTACTCCTAAATCAGCTAGCAAAATAGTAATTGCAAGGAAAAACTCACCGTCAGCTTCTGTGATCTTCTCTGGCTCTTTCGTAGCAACCTCTTCAGTAGTCAACGTTTCAACTTTAGTTGATTCAGTGGACACCAAAGCAACTAGTGGTGAAGTAGGTGCTGCGGTCTCAGTAACCAACTGCTCTGCTTCTGTCGTTGATACACCCTCAGTTGCTTCAGTAGCTTGAACCGTCGTTTCTTGCACTGCTTCTGAGACCGTTGTTTCGATAGTTGCTTCGGAAATAGTTGTTTTATCAGTTGGTTTCTCTGTTTCAGTAACAGGTAAGACTTCAGTTGTTTTCTCAATTTCAGTTACTGGGTCGGTTGGTTCAATCGTTTTTTCTGTTATAGTGGTTAAAACAGTTGTTGATGACGATGGTGGTTCTGTTGTTGTAGTAGTAGTAGTTGTTGTTGTTGTTGTAGAAGTCGTAGTAGAAGTTGTTGATTCAGCTGTCGTTGATGACGCAACAGTAGTGTTGATATATGTGATGGAAACTGATGATGGTCGGGTAAATATAGGTTTTGAGCTTGTTGATTGAGGTAGTATAGTTATGTTAAGTCTAGGGGGAATAGGCAAAGGCTTTTTCGTTGCAGTAGGTCGTTTATTTGGTGGCCTGTATGGTGGTTTCCTAGTGCTATTATAAACTGGCTTCACAGGTCTAGGTTTATAAGTAGATAAGGTATATTGAGGTCTGGTATGGTTATAAGGCTTTTGTGATGAAGGCCTGAAGGTTGGCCTTGACGGCTTACGAGTAGGTTTTGGCTTAGAAGTGGTTGTACCTTTCGTAACATCCTCCTTTTCAGGTTTTTCAGTAAATATATTATTCTCACCAGAAACTGTTTGGAATGTCGATAGTTTCATAGGTAATTCAGTGACTGGTGCTTCAGTGATTTTACTTTCAGCCTTCATTGTAGTTTCTACGATAGCTGATGTAGTGAATTTAACTTCATCGTTAACTATTTTATTGTCGATCGTCGATTGTTCTTCTGATTTTGTCTCTAAATCCATAGCCTCAGTTCTATCTAGTACCGTCTCAGATTTTTCTGTTACTGTAGTTTCAACTTTTTCTGTTGTTGTGGTCTTTTTCGTAGGAAATATATCTGGAATCTTACTAACTGTTGTTTGAACTTTGTCTTCTATTTGTGGGTGTACGAAATTAGCACTGTCTATTGAATTATCTTCTATGTTGTTGCCTATAATTTGTGGTAGGATGGTTTTGTCAGGGATCTGGCAACAAGATCCGAAGTAGAATCTGTCTATGCAAGTCCCGAGATGGGTACCGTTGGCTTTGAGGCAATCTATGGCGAACATACACAGGCCTTCCTGTGCTGTTCTTCTTGATATGCAGGGCAAGTGTCTTATATTTCTAGCTAGTGGCACTGGACCTGGAAAGAGAGAAAGAATAGGTTAACATTTTGTCATAATACATGTTGATTCATTTGCTGTTTTTAGAGATTATTGTAGGATTGCTATTGCTACGCAAGAGCAGCGGGGACCCAGTGGTAACGGCCGCGACTTACGATTTCTAGGCCGTGGGTTCGAACCCAGACAGGCGCTTTACTTTGAGTAAATTATTTCATCACCACTGCTCTCAAAACGGTGAAGGAAAACATCGTGAAGAAACCGGCAAGTCCTAGAAGCAAAAAATTCGAAGTCTTGTGACATCTACCATCTCGCACTGGGCCCGCGTGGTGGATTACGGCCGGTCTCTCTCAAAGAGAGGAGGCCTGTCCCCAGCAGTGGGAAAATTAAAGGCTGATTGTGCAATTGCTATGAAAGTTGCAAAGTGTCATGAAGTGTACACACTTTGAAACAAATTCGCCTAGTTGTTGCAGTACATTGCATAATTTATTATGTCGGTTTTGTGTTAGTCATTTCATATTACGTTTCACTATCTGTACCCGGCATTATAAAACCCACTTTTTTACCAATTGTTTTGCTAACTTCACAGCATTTCTTAGAAGGTTTTATAAGGAGCCCTAAATTGAGAGGAATTCCACCAACGAATGCAATGTAATGATTTCGATACACCCGTAAAGTTACAAAATAAGTTGTGTCACAAATAAATTAATTTGAATTTGAAATTAAATAAACAATAGGGATGTGAACTGGGGAAAAAAAATCATTGTCCGTCAGTCAGATAATAAAAAAATATTAGACACGTGTTTTTTGCTTTATCATATTATTAAATAATTATCTATATAAAACGCATTAAAGTTGGGGAGTTGGGCTCGCTACATCACAAGTCAGTATAAAATAATAATACAAGATTTTTTAATAATCTCACTGACGGACAAAAAAGATTTTAGTCAACATCCCTATTGCAATACAATTTTTTTTTGTGAGACCCGAGCCGAGCAATGCTCTCCTCACCAAGCTAACTCATTTTTATACATGAATCACATATGCGTATGTGAGATTAATTATAGTTGTACATCATAAACTACTGAACCGGTTTAACAAATAAGTTGAATCTAGATTACTTGATCTGTTTTTATGTGGATATCATCCTTCACCGTGTGACGTTAAAGTAAATTCAATATGTATTTCCATAGTCAGCTACATATCTACAATCAATCTGCCTAGCCTTTTCCCAAGTATGCTGGGGTCGGCTTCCAGTCTAAACAGATGCAGCTGAATACCAGAGAATAGTATTTTACATGGAGCGACTGCCTATTTGACCTCTACAACCCAGCAGTCACTGGGTAACACCTCTTGGCAAGAATTTCGGGACTATCAGTTTCGACATAAGAATGACAGCCGGGGCCAACTGCTTCACTTGCTTTCCAAGGTACAGAGCGGTCTCTCGATATATAAGGGATGGCCACCCATCCACGTACCGACCTCGGCAAGCCTTGCGACTCGTGCGGCTGTCAGTTAGGTTTATATCTACATAGGAACCTATTCTACATCTCACCTTACTTTAAAGTATTACATAGGTAAACGATATTTTTCATATTCCTCCTCGTTTCTAAATGATCGTAAACAGATTCATTAAATGCTAAGCTCATACTTTAGTAAATCGTGTCTATTATTTTATATGCCTTCAACATTGTAGACTTGTCAATGACATCGTAATAAAAACTTAATGTGATACTCTTTTGTTTTTGTTAGTTCTCAGTTTAAAGGTCGCGGTCGTCTTTATAGTTGGAACAACGAACAACGATTGGAAGTTATCTACGAACGTTTTGTTTTACCATGGATGTTTGAAGTGAAAACTTCAGGACCCCAAAACAGAACCGTCACAGTCAGGTCAGTGGCTATGAATCGGGTACATATTCGGCTGTTGTCGGTCTGTGACGCTGAATCCCGTATACTCGGCTCCAGTGGGTCATCAGTTTAAAATTAGAAAATCATATAAATTATCACTTATATCGTGTGGTTCTGAGCACACACCCCCTTTTCTTTTAGATTTTTATTACATAATAAACAACATACTTCCAAAAAAAAACACCGCAAAGTGAAATATAACTTTAATTTCGGAATTCCGTGTCTTTGGTTTCGAATTTTCGTTTTTTGCCACCGACTGAATACATAAAGTCGAGTGAGTGACGCACTGTCAGCTGGCTGTGCTACCAAAAATCGTGTTGCTTGTACAGTAGGACGTGTTGGGTTCGATTCCCAGGACGGGCAAAGTGTTATTGGGTTTTTCCATTACGAATTTCATAGTAACAGCTTGGAGTTTGGAAGTTGGCGGTGTGATACCCCCGTGCCTTGAGGAGAGAGATCAGGTGCAGAACTCGGTTTAACATGCTTCGTTAAGCCCAGTCCTGCGCCTGATCTCTCTCCGGTCGTGTCGGATTGCCGTCTCATCGGACTATGAGAGTGAAGGAAGAGAGAGTGCACCTGTGTCTGCCCACACACTTGTGCACTATAATATCTCCCGCGCCGAAGGCTAGTTTCCGCTGGGATTGGTAACCATGGTCGAAATTCGGTCTGGAAGACTATTATAAAGACGCACTTCAGTGGTAAAAAACCAGTATAAGCTAGCCTCTTATTCTATTGAAACCATACTCCTTCCTTACCGCTAGGCCCGCTCAAGGCCAACGTGTGACCACCGACTTGCAGCCGACTGTACCAGTTTCTTTCAAGAAATATCAATAAAGTGGGATGCGTTTTACAGAACTCTTTTCATTTGGCATGTCTAGCATAGAGTATCGTTGTTTTTGATTCCGGCACAAATTATAAAAAAAACTGGAACGGAGTCCTTAGTCTATCGCTGAACTCAGGAAGGGGGCCTTTGTAGGAAAACTTGATCGATAATAAATATTCCATGATTTCTGTCGATCGATGCTACCAGCGACATCTACACTCAGTTATAGTTAACACCTATCGCGGCCTAGCGCTAGTCCTCTTTTTAATAACGTAATCGTTCGCTAGATGGCATAAAATAAATATAACGACCAGGGCTAGCAGCTTGCAGAGGGCAGTAATTAGACAACTGTTGTAATGGGCCCAACTTGGGGTAGGCAGTACCAGTATGAAGTCAGCGTTCCCTCTGAATTTCAGTATTTTACATGGAACAACTGCTATATTATACACAATACGATATTAAGGAACTGTGTGAATAAAGTCCTTTTCAGACTCTTTGGCTTCATGCTGTGCTCGACTAAGACTTCTTATCTTTGTATTCTTAAGACCATCAGAATGAACATGTATACTTCAAATGGTTTACTACATGTTGATAGATAGTTACATATTGTGCATTCCTATTTAATGTAAAAACTCAATAAACCTTGCCCAGCCCGGAGATCGGACGCAAGGACCACATTATAAGCAATACGTGTTTGCGATTTAACAAGAGACCAACGCAATTTATTTTATTTTTAATACATGTTACTCCGGCCCGAGGGAATATCGGGATAAAAAGTATGTCTAACCCAGGTCTACTCATGTGTCAAAATTCATCTAAATCCGTTCAGCCGTTTTAGCTTGAAAACGTAACAAACAAAGAAACAAAAATCTTGTTTTTGTTTCTCTTTATAATATATTTAGTTATTAGCAAAAAGGAGACTGCTGATACTTATCTTCTTGACAACATGCTTCGAAGCCCATCGTTAACGTAAAACTTTATTTCCGAGAACAACACGGTACATACACACGATACAATCATACGGTTAACAAAACGTCTTCTGAAAGCAGGTTCTCGTTCCTAACATGTATACAAAACCTTTAAGAGGTGTCGGTCTGTCGGTTGTCGGCAACTCGGCACCCATTGAGCGTTCTAACGGGTTACGGTTAATTACAACTCTGACCGACAGGTTAACTCCGAAAACAAGTTTATTGATATTGTGACGTAGTGGAGTTTAATGGCAGTAGTACAAGTGTATTTGGTCATTCAAATGGCATGCGACATTATGTATAAACTTGACTAGCTTCTGCCCCCGAGTTTGTTCACGTGAAAGTTCTTGTTTTAACTTAAAATATATCCTACGCCATTCGGCTACTGTAGCTTCCCATTTGTGAAAGAATTAGTTGATCGATAGTTCCGAAGTTTACCCCATGCACATAAACTCACTTTTACCTCTTGATACTATCGTAGTATATATATTTTAAATTTATATGTTTTGCTTAAAGATTTTAGATGTAAAACGCCTTGTATATGTAGATATTAATAATTAATCAAAAACAGAGTTCTTTCGAAAAGAAATCGCAAAATCAATTTTGCACCTAGATTATAAATAGGTGTATTTCTTGTATAATCGACCTCATTATTCTTTTATGACCATAAGGTTGAATATCACTTGCACCCTAGCACGTTATGAAACGCCATGGTTTTTTCATTTGTGACATTTAGTAAGATAGTTTTAATCTTAGAGAAGTTTTGTGAAAAAGGGTACAGCAATGAGGGTTTTCTGAATTGGCGTTCACTAGGTGGCAGCACTGAGACGTCAGGTCCTGTCAAAACTGAAAAAATGCCTCTATTTTCTTTAGTCGTGACTGAATGATGAACAAATGAATGAAACGAGTGATAAACGTCATCATATAATATATATTCATTGTCGAAATGGAAGAACACTTGTCAATATGGCGGCAACTGGTGGCGTGAAAACACTCATTACCATGTCGCCAATACACAATACATTTCCCTACTTATTTATTTATGACATGAAGGTAATCTCTAAAGCTACTTTTATACTTGTCAAATCCAAAGTACCTACTTAAACTACTTATCATACTATTACAACGCAGGCACAGAATTTAAATGCATTGATCACGTAAAACGGAGCCCTCGACAGGCTCGACACTTAATTTAAATGGAATTACTTTACACACGGAATAACTGAACACCCCGCGGCGTGACTGTTTCGTATAATTGTACTTTCATGAGAATGAATTGAGTGTACAACTATAATATTATCTAGCCTCAGAAGGACACCGAATTCCGTAATGAATAAAAAAAAAGAAAAAGCATTTATTATTTCCTAACTACAAAAAAAAAGACTAAGTAATGTTAATTAATTAAGGGTCTAGGCCTCCGCAAGGAAATTCCAGCTTTTTCTGTTTTTAGCTTTTAAAAGCCTTGATTTGCTAACCAATTCTTCTATCTCGGGAATGAATATCTTACTTGTTATTAAAGTTATAGGGCCATTCACTAGGTACAGATTAGGAGACTATGCCCTAAATTCAGCGCAGTGGATCTACTCTTTAAGTCCGTCAATGAAGATACAGGCCCGTCCGAAAGCAGTTGATTCATCAAAACAAGTGACAATTAAATTTTTCGGACGGACAAACGCATATCGGCAGTAGGGACAACTGTCAAATCGTGTTGTCATATCAATCATATGTCCTTAAGTGATATGGAGTATATGTCGCTTCGGATTTCGTGCTTAGCGAGAAGACCTCCAGTTTGGTAACGAACGGAATCAACAATGACTTATTGTCATTATAGAATAGTCATAACCTACGTTTTGTACCGGCCACCTACTACTAAGCAATACAA
This sequence comes from Agrochola lota, assembly GCA_947364205.1. NCBI lineage: Eukaryota > Metazoa > Arthropoda > Insecta > Lepidoptera > Noctuidae > Agrochola > Agrochola lota. The sequence continues at coordinate 7,775,458 of OX376245.1, read as the reverse complement.
GGTGACTAATTCAAATAACTGAAAACCGAGAAACCAACTCATCCTAGAAATCACGAATAAAAAATCTGCTGTTCCCCACATTTTGTCTAGACATAAATATAAATGTATTGAACAGCTGAATAATTGTCTCTCGTTAAGAAATGTTATAATTTTTTTATACACCTAAAAATTTAAGTTGTGTTACTGTAATTCCCTTGCACTGTGACACTCGTCTCTGTTCATATTCACGTCACAGAACCAAGTACCGTTCACAAACCAGTCGCGCTTGCACTCCTGACATAGTTATAATTGATAGGTTAATAATTACTATGATGTTATATTGTTAGGTTTTAAAGGGTTATCTTAGACTTAAGGGGTAAATTGTTGGTCCAATCCCTTAATACCTATTTAAAGAAATTTGTAAGCATTGCATCTTTCTTATCGTAGAATAGTTGCGCGCCACTGTTTCATCCGTATAAGTCTCGATTCCGTGGAAATATAGGGATAAAAAGTATACTATGTCCTAACCCAGGTTATGGTCTACCCGTGTGCGGAGTGAGTTAGCGGAGCGGAGTTACGGACTGTGCGGAGCGAGGTAGCGGATCGGTGTTGCGGACTGTGCGGAGCTAGACCGAGTTCACGCGACGAGTAATAATTCCCCGCTCCGGTTCCCCGCTCCGTTTCCCCGCTCCGCTTCCCGGTTTTGTATGAATTTTTAAACTAGTTCCCAAATCCCTGTCCACTGAAGCGGAGCGGAGGTTTTATGCAAATCCATTGGTTAATATTGGCACACCACCGCTCCACTCCTCTCCTGTCCGCTCCAGTGGACAGGCGGCCTAATCAATGTCGATCGCGTTAGTCAAATAGCTCAGGACGCTTGACCACAATAGAAACGGGTTTTCTCGACGGAAGAATAGACAAAATGACAGATGAACACTCACAATCTGTCATTTTGTCTATTCTTCCGTCGACAAAACCCGTAGAAAATCCGTTTCTTTGGTTGTCATGCTACGCGTGCAGGATGATCAATCTTGAGAGGAACGTATGAATGTTGAATGGTTAACAGAAGACTACTCTTCTTTTCGTTCTTCGTAATATGGTTAGGGTGTGACCATATGGACGGAAATAACGCTGGATGCTTATGATCAACTTTTGAACCTTGTATTCTCCTATCAATCAACCAAAGGGCGTTGTTTTATTGTATAATCGCCAATGACATGGCAGGATACACGTCGAACCGATGACATATAAAAACAGAAACTGACTGATTGACATATGGGACTAGGAACGTGAAATTTTGCGCACGTTTAGGGGAGTACTAATAAGGGGTTTTGTTTTTGGAAATTCCAACTTTAAATGGGCGAAAAGGGGGGATTTCGTTTATATGAAATTACTTATTCCTTGAGTTAATAACTTATGAAACTTGGCCCAAATAGTACTAGGCTTGCATGAATTCACGACAGTATTCAACCATTATGTTAGGAAACTAATAGGATTTGGATGAGGCAGACAGATAGTTTATATCCTGGATTAACGTATAACATAATTAGCAATCTTTTTATCCCAGTAATACGTTTCCACGGGATAATTTCCGACTTCCACGCGAGCTAAGCCGCGGGAAAAAGCTAGTTTAATTATAAATCGGTTTGGTGAACATAACAGCATATAACGTGGAATAATGTGGAAGGAAGTTTACCGATACTAGCGAACGATGTCGAGCTTGTGGGTGTAATAATACCGTTTGACTTATGAATTCAAAGCAAATTAATTCATTGATTTCAAAACTAGACAAAAGAGAAGACACTATATTCATTTCAATGTTAATTATGATTTGTAGCTATAATACTTTTGTTGTAAATTAATTAAAGTGCCACTTTACAATAAATTAATTATACCAATTAAATATAATTTGCGAGTTTATTATGAATTGCTTTGAGAATATATTTCAGATTTATAAGGAATGTTATTATCACCTACGACTAAAATAATTGAACTTTCAGATAATAAATTAGTATTTTTGTTATGACAACTAAAATATGATTTACTAGCTGCTCCTCATGGTTTTACCCGAATGAATCTCGATCTTGCGGGAATATCGGGATAAAAAGTATCATATGTCCTTCTCCAAGTCTTGGTTTACCCATGTGTCAAATTTAATCCAAATCTGTTTAGCTATTTTAGCGTGAAGGCGCAACAAAAAATCAAATCTTTTCTCTGTAAAATATGTACCTATTAGTTAAGATTACTTAGCTACATCTTGAGTTTGAAAAGTTGTTAAACTAAGGATAGTAAAGATTATGTATTATATCTATACCGGGTGTCAGGGTCATCGACGCGAAAACTGTTACCATGAATTCAGTACATGATTCTGGACGCCCAGTTGAAATTTTTCGTCGGTTATTAAAACAAAAATCTGTCTTTTCATAGAAAAGTGCAATACCTACGCGGTCAAAATGTATGGAACAGCTATGTTCTTTTAATTAACCGGCGTAAAGTTTCAATGCAGGGTTCAGAATCATGTACAGATTGATATCCCATATTGTGCATAAAATGTGAAATCACAAACGTATGAGAGGAAATCTTTCAGCTAGAAGGACTAAAAAAGGTTTGGGTAGACCGAATGTTTAAGGCAGATTACTGGGTGATATCGTGACGAATCATAGGATAGGATAAATGCATTCATTGAAGATAATTAAAAACCTGCCAAGTTATTTTTTTCAGTTGCGGAAAATCATCACGGCATTTTTTGTATTATGTATAGTATATTTTTTTTTGGTCTGACAACTTTTACGGACACCTATTTCATCATTTTTGAAGATAAAAAAATAATTTAAAAATTTGTTTCTACTCGATGAGCTCTACACAATGACACCCCACATGCCAGGGCAAGATACGTTTCTTCATTATTTAAAATTAATTGTATGGATGGGGAATTTTTAATTTTATTACATTTTTATTATTTATTGTTATAGCAGCAATTTATAGAAATGCATAATCTGTGAAATTTTCAACTGTCTACCTATTACGGTTCATGAGATACAGCCCGCTGTCAGACAGACGGACGGACAGACAGACAGACAGATAGACGGACAGCGGAGACTAAGTAATAGGGTTTCGTTTGGCAACCTTCGGGTTCGGAACCCTAAAAATTACTGACGCATTTGCTCTGCGCTTGTTCGTAAGTTATTCATCACTCAAACTCAAAATCAAACTCTTTATTGCATTCATGTGTATGTACATTAAGGTGTTACACTTATGTAAGTACCACCGTAATAATGAATATCTGTTTCATTAAGTACCAAATACATTCGTTCCATTAAATGTAATTTCGAGGATGACTGGTCTCTACAGTTTATATTAACTACCTTAATAACACAGTTCCGTTACTAACATTTATCAGGAAATATATTCAAATATTTGTTAAGTAATCAATTACTCCGAAACAGCTGTACCGATTTCAGTGAAATGTACGATGAAACATAACTTAGACAGGATACATATGTAATGGAATGTTAATCGAGCGATCTCGAATCTATAAATTAATTAATATGGTTGTCCATTTTAATGAGTTACATACTTAATAAGCTTATTGGTACTGAAATATTTATTATATTGGATGCAAGAGAGAAACCATCTGGCCTATCACTGAGCGTAGTTATTTTGCCTTATCTTATTAGACTAACGACCTGCCTCTGCGTCTCATGATTTTTACCGTTTCACAAAATATCGAGATTTTTTTACTGACCGAGGGAGCAAAGCGACCCAGTCGTCTCTGCTTCAAGACTGTCAAAATATGCTTTCGTGTGTCAGTTTGTTTGTACTCCTCTACAGGTCGTATTTTACAACCGATCTGGGGACCTACAGTATTATTTTAATTATTTTTCGTATGGGAAAAAGATGAAGCTCTATAGGACGTATAGCTCCATCTCTTTACCCCACTGAAGTAAGAATAAAATAATACGGCTTTAGAGGTGGTGGTAGGACCTTATTTTTTTTTTGTAGTCAGGGATTTTTGATTGGAGGGCTACTTCCTCCAAAAAGGGGCAAAAGGGGGGCTACTGGATAACCTCGCCTTAGGAGATCCGATATCGATGGTTCTTTTTTTATTTGAAAGGTAGTAACTTTAATTTGGTCTTAAAGTTGATTTTATAAAAAATAAAAATTATATTTATTGTTGCAAAAAAGTTTGTGCTCGCGAGCTCAACTGTTCGCAGAACTACTAGTTATGGAAGTTTAATATCAATGTGCTGTGCTGTGTATCTGGTTACACAGTAACTACCTTATGGAGGTCAGGTAGGCAGTCGCTTCATATAAAATACTGGTATTCTGCTACATCTGGTGAGGCTGGAAGCCGATTACATCGTAGTTGGGAAAAGGCTAGGCGGATTGATTGATTGGTGTGTAGTTAAGATGCTTATACCTACAAAAGTGATGAGGAAATGGCTGAGCTGGAGGGATGTCAAACCTATATAAGACTACGTTTTTATTTATTTATTATTTTTAGCCTGTGTTGTCCCACTGCAGGTCAAAGGCCTTCGATTCCTTACCCTCTGCCTTGAGCAAGTTTGGACCAATAGAGATATGTTGATATGTTTATTAATATGATAAAGCAGAAATGACGTGTCGATTTTTTTTTTATTATCTGACTGATGGACTGCATAGTTTTTTTTTTTCCCCAGTCAACATCCCTATTCTGTCTGTAGGCGTCAAGCTCATCTCGCCATCTTCTCCTGGGTCTGCCTCGATGTTGACGAACGTTTTCTGTACCACATGGTGGTAGATTTGGCTCATGAGTCGTTCGACATACGGCAAACTTGTCCGGCCCAGTCGCACTTTTAAACTTGGCTGCTTTTTGGTCGACGTCGGCGATTTGTGTTTTGGAACGCAGCACTGTGTCTGTCAAGCCTACGTAAGTCATAACTAAATGTTTATTGTAGCCAGAAAACCAAATCATCGACCAAGTTGATAGAGGTGAAAAACCTCCCCGCAAAAAATTATAATAATTTACACATCGCAGTTCTGCGTTTACAAATTTTACTATATGGAAAGTACATCTTGGTTTTGTGTAGCGTTAAAAACCAAACAATAATAGTAGATTATTAACCAAGGGGATAAAGCAGTGTCTTCTGTCGCGGGTGACGATTTAAATCGCGAGTGTAGCGAGGGATTTAAGTTCACCCAAGACTAAGACAGCTTTATCGCCGAGGAAAATACTCTACTTTTCGTACCAATTGCGAAAAAATTAACACAATAATAATATGAGATGAGCATTTATTACAAATAATGACATTTAAAAGTAAAAGTTAACATTCGAAACATTGGTCCAATTATTGATAGAGAGAGTTACATTTTTGTTTGGTACATTTATTGTTGATGAGTTGATTTGAGTATTTCTCTGTTCTTGCGTCTGAGGAACTTGCGTTTCATTGTAGATAGTATACGTCGGAGATAGTGGTGGTGGTGCATCGTGAGTTACGGACGGAGATAATATGCCGGAAGTTGATGGTTGTGGCTCTGATGGATTAAGTTTTATATTTTTGTTAATTTGACTGCTTAATATGGTTTTATTCGCCATTGAGCTTTCGATATAACCCTCACTTACTCCATCAGAGCTCCAACCACCGTGTCTTTTTACTGACGTAATATCCGCCCCTGAATCCGCCAAGAAAGTCGCCGAAGTTCTTCTAAAGCAGTGACCGGTGTAGAGTTCAACATCTTTAAGTTTTAAATATTTAGCAATTTCCTTTGGCATATTGCTAATTTTATTTTTGCCGATGGCTTGTCGAGTACATTTCCCATTCCGATAGTTTATAAAAAATCTATTGTTTTCTATGTTGGTGGGACGTAATACTTGGTGATAATACTTTATGAATGATTTTAGTATATTGTCCTTGTACAATGAATTACCGATGTTTCTTTCTTAGTTTCCTTTACATTAATCAGCAGCAACTCATTGGAATGATTTTCAACGTCCTCCACCTTTAAGTTTACAAGTTCACATCCGCGGCAAGCACCATTGAGTCCAAAAATTAAGGCCACCTATAACAAAGATAAAAAACAGGTAAATATATAGAATAATTATCATTACTAAGATATGAAATATTCATAGTTAAATCATGTATACTTACTTTTGTGGCCAGAAAAATTTCGTCAGGAGCTTCATTAAGAAATTTTTCCACATTTTGAGTCGTAAAAATTTTAGACTTCTTTGCGCAATGCCCTTCTGATTTTCTTTTTAAAAAGGCCAGTGATTTCGTGAATCTATTTATTTCAATGCTGTGTTTGATGCTTATTGTAGCTTTCAGTTTTGAGTATATGCACCAAAGTGTATTCGGATTCTTTGTCTTGGATAAATAATCAAAATAGACAAGATTCTGAAATTGATAGGCCTTTCGCACTTCTCCACGTTCAAAATTCTTCATAAGTTTTTAAATAATTTTCCTTGGATTTTGTTGGAAGCAGATTATTTATAATTGCGGCAGCATTTGCACTGATGGAATCCGACAATTCACTGTCACTGTTGCTTTGATTTAACATCGTAACGTATTTTTAGATCATTAACTTATTTATAAAAATAAATTTAAATAAACTTAACGTATAAGTATTTGAAGAAAACAAAAACGCGGCAAATTCCTAGACTAATATTTTTTTGTCGGAAAAGCAAAGGCATCAAACTCATACGGCCTCGTCGGTTTTCGTAATTTTATTTAATAATCACAACTGCATAATAAATGCGTATTCCTTTTTCAAAAAGATGTATAATGCTTTATATACAAACTCAATGGTGTAAACACAGATGTAGTTCAGTATAAATTTCGGTAAGTATTCCAAATTTAAATCACATTCTCCCCCTAGAGGATGAATGAAATTCAGTACAATTTTCTTTCCCTGTTTTTAACAGATTAAAAATGACTATTGTTATGTTCGCTTTTTGTGGCATAGAATGTCACTTTTTTGAGCAAGTGGTACGAAAATTATATTATGACCTAGGTTTCAGACCAAAAATCATATAAAAATCAGATTGAGTAGGTTTTATTTTTTACATAAAAAAATTCGCCGAATCCGAGTGGATGATACGAGTATATAACAAAGGAAATAAGATATCTTTCATTTTTATATACGATTTATAGCCATTAATTAAACACTAAATTAGCAACAAATTCAGGGACAAACATATTACAAGAATAATAATTGCAAATAAATGTTTTGTTGTACTCATAAATAGATACTTAGTATTTAAGTAGGTAGGTCCTATCTAATGACGATCTGGCATTAATTTCGATTGTTAAATTCAAAATTACACAGTATTATGATGACTTCCTCACATACATACTTCCTTCTATGTTTCTACATTATAATATTACTTCCTATTCTAGGTATTACAAAACGAAATAATCTTTGGTAGATAACTTGCATTTTTAAAATGAAAATATGTTTTCTGAAACTACCTATGTGAAAAGTGGTCCAGACACTATCAGTAATAATAGCATTACATTCAATTAATGTAATTACTACTGAGAGTGTGGCGGTTGGAGTGATGATGTGATCTAAATATTTTAATATTTTTACGTCAATATTGGAAGGAATGACAGTAATATTGATATCATTATTACTGATAGTGTCTAGTCCGCTAAAGAATTAACAATGTTTGCAAAAGAAGATTAAAATTAATTTGAGAGATGATTTTTAATATTTAAAAAGTTTTACACTACCCGAAAATTGTCTTAAATCAATCAATCTGCCTAGCCTTTTCCCAACCATGTTGGGGTCGACTTCCAGTCTAACCGGATGCAGCTGAATACCAGTATTTTACATGGAGGGACTGCCCCCACAACCCAGTAACTGGTAATACGATACCCGTTGGTAAGACTGGTTGTCAGACTTTCGGGCTTCTGACGACCCATAACGACTGTCAAAGATTTACGAATGACAGCCGGGACCAACGGCTTAACGTGCTTTCCGAGGCACGGAGGTGTCTCGGTATGTAAAGATGGTCACCCATCCACAGACCAACCCCGGCAAGCGTAGCTTAACCTGATGGATCGACCTGTGCGGCTGTCATTACTTAGCCACGAGCTCCTTCGAAAATTTTGTTAAGTAAACAACTAAATTATATTGTTACTGGCAACAACATACCACTGCATCGCCTGGGTTTTCCCATATAGCATCCATTTAAAACGAAAAGAAAGTGGTAAATCAGGCATGTAGCGAGAGAGGCACACCTTATTAGTGGGCAGTGTGGACACGCGGTCACGCGGACATTAAAAACACATTCAAGTTAAGGCATGGTCACATTGGTCACCAGTTTTTTTGTTAATTCGATGATTGAGAGAAAAATATTGAATAGAAGATGAATTAATAATGAAGTCTTAAAGTAATGTAATTGCGGTATGCTAAGATTGAAAAGAAAAGAAGTCTCAAGACACCCTGTTAAAAAAACAAAATTGTAACACAATATTTCTTGTTACCTCAAACTCAAAGCATTTATTTCAAACTAGCTTCTGCCCGAGACTTCGTCCACCAGCCTATAACCTTGCTCAAGAATTGACCTACCCAATACAAAAATAATTTTCAAATCCGACTGGTAGTTTCGGAGATTACCCAGGGTAATCTAAGTCGTATGTAGGGGGTAATTTACCCCTATAAACAACCCTACACTTACAAAGAAACAAAAAAATACCTCGTTATAATATTATTTCAGATAAACCAATTACAGGCACTTTTTAATTGTAAAGGTGTCGGTCAGTCAGAAAGATGAAGCTAGTTGCCCATTCCAAAGCGTGGTAGGTTCCAATGGAGAAGAACGAGCAAGAAACTCCACAGACTCTGTTTTACATCATAATATTTTAATATTATTTATTAATATTTACGACGAAATATTTCAACGCAGGGGGGTTGAGAATCATGTACTGAATCCATGGTAACAGATGTCCCTGCCACCCTGTATATAAATTAAATTTTGCAGAGGAGTTGCAAGAACTTGATAAACTTCCAAGCTGTAAAAAAAAAAACACTTCACATAGACCAATCTATGGGCTGTAGACACACCTACCGACACCTAGCATAATTTAATCTCTATGAACTAAAACCCTACCCCATTTTCCAAGTAATCAGACCTTATATCACCCAAGCCTGTCACCGCAAGCTTAGCAAGACAAGTTTTTCATTAATATCACATATTTTATCGCTCTCTAGAAAGCTAGGCTTCCTACTAAACTATAGGAATAACAGTAAAAACGTAGTCATATACCTAATAATTGTAGGCTTAGTACAAACATAAATAAGAAACAGGTTGTATGCGGATGTAGGGCCTGGATTCGCTCATATGGCTGCAGGCATTAGGATAAGTAGGTGCGGTTCATTTCTAGTTGTTACTTGGGTCCATAATGTTTTGTGTCAAAGAAATGGTGAAGATTTACGCTCGAAGCAGTGAACAAAGAAGTTGTTGCTTGCTAAATTACTTATATAGACGATATGCTGATGATATGCTGGAAGAGATTTTTCTGTTCCTTTCTTCTTGTCTGTACATATGTGTGTGCATAAACTGTTACATAAATAAATAAATGATTTGTTGGTATAATTTAATTGAGCCAATCACAATCACAACAGCTGACATGAGAATTCAGCAGATTTTTTTTCAGAGACTTTGTCAAGGCTCTCTGTTTCAGAAGGTGAGTCACAAAGATAGGGTGGCTCTAGGAAATACTATGTCCAAGAATACACCTGTATTCCTTGAAAAAGTACTACTAAGGCAGTTGTGTAAAACACACGTTTATGTCGCTAATTATGTTGTCATGTATGTATTAAATAACGAGTTTATACTGGGTTAAAATCCAGACTCCAGCCTGCTTGCTAGTGATAATTTCCCGATGAAAAAACCCAATCAGTTTGCCAGACCTTGCAATCGAATCCTGGACCCTTAGGCCAGCATTTGCACTTGCAAACACTGGACAAGCATGAATAATGCAGCCTAGTAATAAAAGTAACACAATCCTACTTGGATACATAACTAAATCTTAATGAACTAAAAACTCGCAGTGTAGAACCGCCTTAACACCCAAATAACGCAAGGTAGGTGAAAAAAACTGAGTCACAGATGTCCTCCGGTCATTGGCCTACATTCAATACATATTCACGATTGCTTTAAGTTTGAAGAAGTGTTTACAATACTCATTAATAAAATATAAGTATTATGAAATTAGGGACACGGATTTTCCAAATTGGGTATCTTGTTTCTAATGCAGTTGGAATGTTGTTGTTGTTACGCTGGTTAAAGACGATCGACTATTGATAGGACATTCTGTAGGTATTTTTACTTCACTCATTAATAGAATTTGGAACATGTCAAAAAAATCACATCTAATGGGTAGGGGGCACCCCATGATCTGAGGAGACACCCACCACATCCTGTTTGCTAATAAAAATAAAAACAAACTAAGATTTTTCATCTTTTGAGAGAAGTAAAGATTAGTCGGTTAGCAACGTTGGTAGGTACTATATACTCGTATAAGCTAGGCTAAAACCCAAGGTCAAAGGTAATAAAGTATCTTAACCCGCGGATGCTCTTCTAAACCTTACTTTGATCAAAAACTCGATTATGGCAATATTCTATTATGAAAACGTTGTTGTAGTCTTTCAGATGTCGTCTCTTCCAGTATAGGATATTAACAAAATGATAGGTCCTTATGCTATGTTTGTAGAACATCATTTGCCTAGCCTTTTTCCAACTATATTGTGGTAGGAGACTAACCGGGTGCTGCTGAATACGAGTATTTACTTAGAGCGACTGCCTATCTGACCTCCACAACCCAGCTACTGGGTAACACAATACCCATTGGTTAGGCTGGCTGTTAGACTTTCGGACTTCTGACAACCCGTGACGTTTGTAGAACATCACTCAATAAGTACCAGAGGCCGTCCTATCTCTTTCCGAGGAAGTACTTAAAAGCAGGTTAGGAGATAATCTAAGTACTGATAATATCACACTGCGCAAACCTGCCTCAGGACCTGATAATGAGGCTAGGCTGGCGCTCTACATAAAACCAGAATCCCCTATAATGGGTACAAGAACTTGTTATGTGTTTTTGAAAACATGGCCGGTTTCTTTGAGCTAATCTGACTATCTGCAGGATGGGGAGACAAAGGTTCCGCTAGGTCCTACATACTGGGGTTCAAAGTTGATTTGACAGTTATTATTATTTGTGGAGTGTATGAAAGAGGATATGGGTAGAAAGGGAGTGACTAATAGAGAAGTATGGAAGAAAAATAAATAATGTTGATTATTCGTTTTCGTATTTTGAGAAAGATCTCAAGTTATTTAAGTTTTGCTCTCTGCCACAGAGGCCCAAAAAAAGCCTAAGCACTTGCTATCGTACCGTTCCCACAGCAGTTTATGCTCAAAATAGGTATATTCGTCAATTACGGTATTAAAAAATGGTTCCAGTTCTAGGGACAACACATCCATACATTCCCTAGTTTAATTCTCAAACGCTATTTAATTTACAGTTTTTATGTGTGCCTAAAAATGTATTTTCGGTGGTATCGTTCGTCGAGTTGTTCAGCTCCTTAATTTCTGAGTTGAGCTACATGATTACTGACACATGCCTGCACTGACTGGACAGGTCCGCTGGTCCGTTAAAATCTGTGTGGTTTTTTCTTTTAGATTCATTCCGTGTGATGCTGGACGTAAAGAATAGTACCATCCCATTTCTTCCCGTGGGTGTCGTAAAAGGCGACTAAGGGACTTACTGCAGAATGGGCAGCAGCGTTCTCTATGCATTTGAACACCATACTGCCATCGCCAACCCGCCTGCCAAGCGTGGCGATTATGGCAAACCCCTCCATTTGGGGGAGGCCTATGTCCAGCACTGGACGTCTTTCGGGTGAAGTGATGATGATGATGATGACATATCTACACGGTCCTCACATGATCTGACCAAGATAATGCCTGGACTTTAAAAGAGACAGACGTATAGGAAACACCGACCTCATCTTGTTTAAAAAATATTATTGATGTTTAAAACTGTTTGTACAAAGCTTGCAGAAATAAAATATAATTTATAATTTATGAGAAAGCTTATCACTTTGACTTTGTCGGCCATTACTTTAAAGTACTATGTACTGACTTACAAACACACTAGCAACAGACAGTATAATAGGTCATCGTCCAGCAAGCGACATTCCTATAGTAATTAACAACTAACGTTTAATGACAGGTGCTCGAGTATATGTTTACAAATAGCGTGTATTTGTAAAAACTAGGGACATACTAATTATTATATTCTTAAACAGATGTAAGCAGACATGCATACCTAGTGCATTGTAAAAAGCCTTGGACAAGTTTAAAACAGGTTTGAATACCTTTGTTGTTGATTAATATTTGTCTTAAACATTAATCAAGTAAATACCGCAATAAGAATGAAGCTATTAACAAGCTCTCCGATGTTACAATATTATATTTTTTTTGAAGTTATGACGATTTTCCTAGTTTACAGTTTTTATGCTTTTTCAAAAATCTAATACATGTTTTTGGTACGTTTCCACTTGTAAATTGTATTATACGATAATTTTTTTAAACATTTGATAACACGGTAAGGAAAAGTACGTCATTAACATACATTGACATTTTCCAGAAAAACCTTTATAAGTAGATTTTATAAATTCTACCCGACATGGGTAGAATTTATAAAAGCTACGTACCAGAAAAATAATATGTTTGACTTTTAAAGTAAAGTAGGTACTACCTATGTAACTTAATTGTTAGTCTATTAACAATTAATCACATAAAACGCCTTCTTCAATCGGCTCGTTAATAAAAATCGGCATTCCTAATCGATTCGAATGCCGATTATTTCGGAAAGCAAGCCTACGCGGATGACACACTGTCATCGACCTAGTTGCTGCTCCTGGTCGCAAGGAAGTGAAAGTGTGGTCGTTGGTCGCGGCCGAAATGAGGATGTTGGCCCTGATTCTTTTGACTTTAAAGATACCTAACTAACACTTACTTTTTACTTGCATAGTAAACAAGGTATCTTCGGTCGTTTGATCGTTGCAAATTGCATTCTGTTCGCCAAATAATTTCCATGACGACACTTCATTGCACTGCACTAAAAATAGATAATATTTATATAGCTATAGCCCTCTTCATCGTATTCGGTGACAGCGACCCAGACTGATTTTCTATCCTTGGTGAGCAAACATAGCGCTAGGTACTAGGCTCTCGGAAAAGATTTTCAAAAGTGTATATGTAACGAGAAGTTAAAGCTACCCTGCAATTGCGTAGGCCAGGGGAAGGTGACAACTTACGGTAAACAACTTAGCAACAAGGCACGTGGTACCATCGAAGAAGTTCATATCTATGCACCGTAAGGACTATTTCTGCTTGCAGTGCTTGGCCGCCATAGAACCGGGGCGGTAACAGATGTGGTCATCGCGTTCACGGGATTTTGTTTTCAAATTGCTTAGATATGAAATTCTTCGATGGTACAACTACAAATTAGCATGAGACTTCACTTTTCGTCTAATATCCAGCCGGTCTTTTCTGTAAAAAACTCGCCGTGAAAAATGTGAAGTGAGTTGTCATTCCACCTGACGCGAATTGATAGCTGATTTCAAACTCAGTTCACCTAAGTATTAGCAAAAAAGTACTGGCGGCTTATTCTGTTAAAAGCTCAACGTGAAAATTTAACTCAGGTGATGCAAGGGAGTGTCACTATTGACAGTTCACTTTACCTAAGTTTTCACGATGAGATTTTGTCTGTCATTAGCGTATACGGTAACGCCAGTACATACATACGAATAACTTTCGTTCATTTTAATCAAAGTCAAAACCCTAAGCCGCATTAGGCCTTCCATTTTATAGCGATAGGATGTGCTGATTATAAATGATTTCATTAATATTTGACTGGGCCAAGGACGAAATAACTAGGTCACCAAACGACATTCTTGGGCCTTCGACATTTGAATAGATACGCATTCTTGCGTTAATTAGATGGTTGGCGACCATTTGCTTACCTACCATACGGCGGTCAAGAAAATTAAACAGAAACCGTGTTTCCATTGATTTATCGCAAAGATACTTAAAGCTCAGTTGTAAGACTTACTTGTTGACTTTACTATATTATGCTTACCTATAATGACCAAAAATGAATGAAAGAATTAATAATAATGATTTATTTGAAATAAAATGTAATAATGAAATGTTGTAAACTAATGTTTACTAAAATGTAATGTACGAGTATTGTAATAATTAAAATCAATATTATATTATGTAATTTAACCATTTGATATGAAACATTTGCAGTGCCCTTACAGGGTGCATGTCTTAATACTGTGTCATGAAATTTTAATGCAGTATTTTACGTGTTAGGAAATAAATAATCAAGATTAAACTTTTATCAGCTACAAAATCAAGATTTAAGTAAGAAAATTGAGTTCGATTCATCCCTGACCAAGTGACCAGCTGAGCTTTTTCTTGAAAATATTTTCCTTTGCTCTAAATAAAGATCTCTTGAAACAACTCTATTTAATATTTTTTTATTTTCCCACTCGTCCTAATTTTGGCCCAGTTTTTCTCTTACCTTTAATATTGACGAAATGATCATTCGTCAATTCTTATTCAGAGTTAAGAAAAAAATACAATAAATTTACTGCATAAAATTCAAAATGTGCCAATTGCCTAATGCGTATTTCTGGAGATGTCAAATCGCCCACAAATAGATTAACCTCGTGCGAATCGCAAGAAGAAATGATATTATTTATAATTGTAGATTCGCCCGTTTCGGACGAGTAAATTCGTGTGAATCAATCAATAACCCCTGCTGATTCAATCAACCATTTTTATATCACAAAAAAAACCATGTACCTATTTCACTTTTAACGAAACGAATTCGCCACAGTATGTCTCATTAGTGAACATACAATTATTTACACTCGCACTTTTTACCACTTTCTTAACCATTGTTGTGTAGACTGTGGCACTGCGGCATGCTTCATTAGCTTTTGGTAAGTGAAAAGATGTTTAAATGATTTCTGCTGTAATGGGGTGATTGTCTAATGAGAAAAATCGTTTATTTTCTAGTGTTTCCCAAAAATATTTGGATTGATTTGTTCGGAGATAGTTACAATAAGAAAACCACCTTTGAATCCAGGCAGGTCTGGGTGTAATTGCCTTTCCATTTATTTTGACTAACTTTTTATTGTATTAGGTAGACTTACTTCTAGTTTTAATTTATTTAATATAACATAACATCACGCCTTGTTTCCCCGAAGGATTAGGCAGAGGTGTACCTACAGTACATCCACATTTCGCCAGTTATGTTTAAGTTCCATGTAATAGGGGGCAAGCCGTGCCATCAACCGAGACTAAATCCAGACTCTGGGCTGGTACTGAGAATTTTTTTTAAGCCAGGATCTCATGTTCAACAGTAGCGCTTTTGACCACTAGAATAACAAGGCAGTATCTAATATACGTTAAAAATATCATTAAAAAATCGCATCTGCAAAAAACCAGTAGGTACGAGTATCATTTGGCTGTCGTAAACGCAGTCTTTTTGTTTATTTTCATGATAAATTAGAAACAAAACAAATAAATAAAACATAGGGGATTTCATTAAGATCTGAGATCGTCGATCATCCGTGTTTTTGAGTATTTTACAACAAACTTATCATTAAAATTTCTGATGTTACTAATTAGTTAGAAAAGCAACATATCTCACCTTGCGAATAATCCATGTTGAGTATCACAGGCCCCGCCCTCACAGAGTTCAAACTTAACAACACTTGAAAGAATATCAGCGCGAATGTAAAATTTAAACAAAGCACTCGGAAATTGTCAACTGATTGGAACAAAAAACACTTTTTATGTACATCGTCACTTGTCTTCTCACATCTGTCACTTTCACCGGTCTGCGGATGGCTATATGGCCATGTACTTAGAGGAGGACCCATCTTGTTTGCTTGTATGCTCGTTGCTATGACTGTTGCATGGTTTTGGGAACTGCGTGGATGGTGAGACCTGAAACAAAGAAAATGGTGGTTAGAATTGTAATTACATAGCTTTGACTAACAATACTGTAATTTCGCATATACAAAATAAAAATGTCTATTTAATTTAATCTGTCAACTCTGTAAAGTGATTGGTTGATGGTACTTCCGTTGTCGTAATCACAAAAAGTTACATTACATTTGAATACAGATTTATTTATCAGAGACTGGACAAAGAAGTCGCTCGACGCACAGAAAACCCCTGGATGAACTATTGGTCGATGAAACATCTCATCTCCCGCTTTCACTAAAACGAAAGGTCATGGACATGTGCAATTTTCCCACCCTCGCCTACAGAGCGTAAACATGGTCTCTTACAAAGCGTCAAGAATCCGCACTTGGAGTCTGCCAACGAGATATCTAATGAAATATACTAGATGTCAAACTCACAGACCGCATTAGAAATTATACTTCGTTCCGAAACACAAATAGCAGACACTGGCCGCACAGTTGCTGGTCTAAACTGGAACTGGGCTGGCCACATCTGTCGCATGTCGGAGCAGCTATACGCAAAAGTCACCACTCAGTGGATCCCAAATAGCAGGAAACGACTACGCGGCAGGCCCAGAAAGATGGCAGGATAAGCTGGACTCTTTCTTAAAGGAGATCTTCTTGGTCCGCTATCGCAGTAGACCGGGAAAGATGGAAAGAGGGAAGAGAGGCCTTTGTCCTGCAGTGGGTCAACACAGGCTTATAATAATAAATAAAAGAAATTAGGAAAAAACAATAAAAACGAATTATCGTTTAGCGTTATCTCATGTCATCAGTTTTTTTTATACTAGAGAGAAAGGTAAGTCAGCAAGGCTCATCTGCCATACTGTCGAAGAAATATTACTGCCACAGAGTGTCAACACATTTAATTATGTTACTAGCTTTTACCCGCGTAGATTTCGGAACGGAATAAAAAGTATCCTATGTGTACATCCAGATTATAAACTATCTGTGTGCCAAATTTAATCAAAAACCGTTCAGTCGGTTTTGCGTGTTTTATGACAAACATCGTAACATACAATTTTCATATGAATAACATTAGTAGGATTGGATGAAAACCAAGCCGACGCGCGACGGCCCTCCTGATGGGAAATAACAAAGTTGAAATGTCTCATGTGCCTATAACAACTCCCTATCTCTGTCTGTTCGCATAGAATTATTAATAATTCATAAGGAAGCAGCATGCTACCCATAAAATTAATTACCTACACACGAAATCAACATAAAACACATCCTCTAACTAAGCACTTGGAAACCTGCTTATCCCCTTCAGACAACACCCATATCACAAACCCGTAGGCCAGGAAACGGCGCGAGTACAGTTAGCGACGTCAAGTATCAACTCCTGCGCAGCGCGGTCAGGCGCGAGTTCGATGGGCTTAGGTACTTGTTATGCGTGGAGATACCGGGAAGGGCAAGGGAGTAATGAAGGTGGATAGGATATTTTAAAACAAAAACAATTAATAGTATTTTATAAAAACATTAGCCTCCCTTTGGGCTTCGCCGCAGTCGGGTAAAAATTGCTAAGTGACTTACTGACAGACAAAGCACAACCTAAACTGTAGATATTAAAAAAATACATAGGCAGTCGTGTGAAAAGTGAAAACTTAAAACTCGGAAATAACAATGGTTTTATCACCCTTATATAGCTACAGATCAATCAATCTGCCCAGCCTTTTTCCAACTATGTTGGGGTCGGCTTCCAGTCTAACCGGATGTAACCGTATACCAGTTTTTTACATGGAGTGAGTGCCTCTCTGACCTGCACAACCTAGTAAATGGGTAATACGGTACCCCTTGGTAAGACTGGTTGTTAGACTTTCGGGCTTCTGACGTCCCGTAACGACGGAAAGCACGTTAAACTTTTAGTCCCGGCTGTCATTCGTGGATAGGACATCCACGAATGACAGCCGGGACCAAAAATTTGTAACGGTGGTCACCCATCTACGGACCAACCCCGGCAAGCGTAGCTTAACCTGGTCAATAGCTCCTTCGGCTGTTATTACTTAGCCACCAGCTCATACAGCTACAGATCAGATGTACTGCTATTAACCTCAGTTAACCTAAACTAAACTGTATAAAATAAATACGCTTACAAGATTTGCCGGTGGAAACAGACACTAACGGCTCTGCAGCTCAGTCGGTCGATACTGTAAAGATAATAACGTGAAGCTTAGGTGAAGTGAGCGTGAAGTGAGCTGTCAATAGTGTTAATCCCTAGCATCCTGCCGGTCGATTCTGTGGCAGTGACAGCTCACTTCACGCTCACTTCACCTAAGCTTCACGTTATTATTTTTACAGTATCGACCGACTGAGCTGCAGAGCCGTTAGTGTCTGTTTCCACCGGCAAATCTTGTAAGCATATAATGAAGCATATTTGTAAATGTTTACTTTCGTCCACCGAAACAAACGTTTATGCCATACACTGTCCAAGACAGTGTCGCACAGTGCCGCACACTGGTGGAATCGCGCTTTTACAGAATAACACAGATAGCTTTAAATCCGTCTTGACCAGTCATTTGGATATATCAAGACGATCTAACAAGTCTACGAGTTCCCTTAATTACTTCAAAACCCGTTACATAAGACCAGCTCGATTAATCCTAGATAAATAACCAGTCACAAGGAAACGCGTCAGTAATCGCCAGAGTCGCCAAGGCTAGACCGCTAGGAAAATAACTCGGCTACCGTTATCCGGCTGTCATACCGGCTGTGTCAATTAACTACATATTGTGGCGACTACCGTAATATCTGGAGATTCTAGACGAGTTTTTTATAAGGTAAGATTATAAAATAACTAGCTTTCGTCCACGGCTTCGCCCGCATGGAGGACGGATATTTATAATCCCACGGGAATTTAGTACCGCGATAAGAAGTATCCTTTAATCCAGGCTGTAAACTATCTGTGTGCCAAATGTCATTCCAATCCGTTCAGCCGTTTTTGCGTGATTGAGTCCTTCTGATGCACCTTGCAGCAGCATTGGACGACCGCGCGTGGCTGCAAGCCACGCTACCCATTCGCTTTGGTGGGCTCGGCGTCCGCAAAATTTCTAGTGTAAGCTTACCGGCGTTCCTGTCCTCGGTCCACAGCACCGAAAAGTTAACCACAAGAATCTTAACCGCTTCGCAGGTTGACTCTGAAGTGCCGTGTTTGACTGATGCGATGAACGCCTGGAAAGTGGCTTGTCCGGACACGGAGCAGCCCGAGAACCCTTCTTCCCAGAGACAGTGGGATGAGCCGCTCTGCAGGTTGGTACGGAATAACCTCATTAATACGTCCACCAACACTGCTGAGCGTGCCCACCTATTGGCTGTGGGAGAATGGGAATCGGGCCTCTGGCTTCAGGCACTACCTTCACCCAACATAGGCACTATGCTGGGTGACACCACTTTCCGGCTCGCTACAAGTTTGCGATTGGGCGCTCCTTGCGGGGCTCCGCATCGTTGTCAGTGCGGTGAAGCAGTCGACCGTATCGGACACCATGGCCTTTCCTGCAGCAAAAGCGCTGGTCGTTTGGCACGGCACGCAAGCATTAATGACATCATCCGTCGGGCTCTTGTCACCGCCGGGGTGCCAGCTGTTTTAGAACCCAATGGCTTGGCACGGGACGAAGAGGCCAGACGGAATGACCATAATGCCTTGGAAGTTGGGTAGGCCTTTGGTGTGGGATGCAATCTGCGTCGACACCCTCGCGCCGTCCCATCTTCCTAGCTCGGCAGGCTGTGCTGGGGCGGCTGCTGCAGGTGCGGAAAACCTCAAACGGCGCAAATATAACTACCTTATTGGTAGCTATATTTTTGAGCCGTTTGGGGTTGAAACACTAGGGCCGTGGGGTCCGAGTGCTCATCGAGTATTTCGGGACATCGCCAAGCGGTTGGTCGACTCTTCACGTGACCAGAGGGCTGGCCAATTTTTAGGTCAAAGAATCAGCATTGCCATCCAACGTGGCAATGCTGCCAGCCTTTTGGGCACTTTTCCAACTGACAGCGATGAGGATGAATTTTTTGATGCCCAATGAGCTCTTCCTTAATTTTATTTTTATTTTTTATTTCCTCTGTATACTTGTACATAATTTATATATTTTAGTGTTAGATGTATATTATATTTAAGATTGTGTATTAAAAATATTGAATAAAAATAAAGAAAAGATTAATTTCAAATATAATTTTTTCTAAGTCACATAATCTAATGACACATAATGTGTCACTTATAAATTTGTATGTCTTAATTATGACAAAACAAAGCGCATCCCCCTATTTATGTAAACACATATGTAAACACCTATGTTTCACAAATAATCTGATTGATTGATTGAAGCCTGGGCCCCGTAAAGTGTTATTGGATAAAAGGTTTTTCATTGAGCCGTGTCTGCAATAGGCTCGTCGCTACTAAATTACACTTATAAAATAATGTTCAATTCGTGTACTTCTTATCACTGTAGACCTCCTCGGGGAATAGAGTAGTGATGATAAAAAAAAATGTATAATTCGTTTCAAATCCTACCAACACTAGTTTTTCTAATCTTTAATCAGACTAGTGTTTTATTTAAAAAAAAACATATGTCAACAAAGGGCTAATATTTATGCAAAGCCTTATAGTATACTGTCATAAATCGCTAAGCAATTCATCATAATCAAGATTATTACAATTTAGTTAATCATTTACGCAAGAGCCGACTTTGACAAAGCTATAACATTTGTTACGTGGACATCTATCAAGTTTAACTGAATAATTTAATAAATCGATGTCCCAATTACATATGAATGTATATTTAACAGTGATTCGTATATAATTGCGGCAATTATTCAGAGTTATTTGAGTTAAGTCATTTGTAATTTTGTGCGAAACATCGTTACGTACGACTACAAAAGACATCAACGCGCTCTCATCTGATCCATTTTGCTGAATGTGATGTATGTGTGTGTGTGTGTTTTTGTGTGAATTTAGAATGCGAATGAATTCAATAGATATGAATAAATAACGTGACAATTATGATAGTTTTAACGTTACTTTTATTTAATACTGTTTTAGTCAATCTAAAAGCTTTCAACACTCGCGGGTTCGTAAAAGGTATCTTACCGTTGCATTTGTGGACACACCTGCCGAAAAACGTGACGGAATTTTCGCGAGCATATATTTTCTATCAGAAGTCATTTCAGCCTCAAGACATGTGACATCCACCGACCCGCACTGGGTCTGCGTGGTGGATTACGACCCACACACTCTCACAGAGAGGAGGCTTGTGTGTCAATGGTCCCACACCATTAAATGCTGATTATGTGTTAGGTAATTAAGGCCTGCTGCGTCATAGCTGAAGTTCGTACATTTACGAGTGGTCGAACCCAGGCAGAGGCGCTTTAAATTGTGTAATTTCATCACCACTGCTTTCAAAAAGGTGAATGAAAACATCGTGAGGAAACCGACATGTCCTAGACTAAAAAATTTAAGACATGAGATCTACCAATCCGCCCACACTGGGCCTGCGGGGTATGTTACAACCCACTTCCTCTCGAAGACAGGAGGCCTGTGTCCCAGTAGTGGGAACGTTTTAGGGTGATTTTGTGTCTGTAATTTAAAGCATTTCAGTAGTTAACCGAACTTTCCGACGCCTTATTTCGGCAGATATGTAGCTACACTTGAGGAGCTCGTGGCTAAGTAATAATTGCTGCACAAGTCGATCCGTCAGGTTATGCTACCGGGGTTGGTCTGTGGATGGGTGACCATCTTTACATACCGAGACTCCTCCCTGCCTGCGGAAAGCACGTTAAGCCGCTGTTCCCGGCTGTCATTCATGGATCTTTGACAGTCGTTACGGGTCGTCAGAAGCCCGAAAGTCTGACAACCAGTCCTACCAAGGGGTATCGTATTAGCCTAGACTAGATAAGCAGTCGCTTCATGTAAAATACTAGTATTCAGCTGAATCCGGTTAGTCTGGAAGCCGACCCCAATAAAGTTGGGAAAAGACTAGGCAGATTGATGTAGCTTCACTAAAAGCTGCCATCTATAACTAAATGCAGGTCAAAGGAAGTCTGCACAGAGTCAATATAAAGTGTTTTTCAATGTTGGTCTGACTGACAATGGAGAAAGTAAGTTTGTCTGATTTTATGTTCTGTTTACAGGTCTAACAGTAACTTTAATGTGGTTTAATTACTTTGTGCTAGATTAAAATGAAGTTTACTGCCTCGTTGGTCGTAGTAGCATGATGCTCTGGGTTCGATTCCGGGGGCGGGCAAGTGTTATTGGGTTTTTCCATCTGGAATTTCTCAGTAGCATCCCGGAGTCTGGATTTGTGTCCGGTTGGTGGCAATAGGCTCGCCTCATATTACATGGGATGTCAAGGAAGCTGGCGAAATGTGGGTGTACCTATGGTACACCTCTGACTAGCCCATCTAAGAAAACAGGTGTGATGTTGTGTTAAATAAAATTAGGTGTTAAATTAATCAGTTTGACGAGTTTAGTGAAACCATAAAAATTAAGTAAGTCAAATATTAGTCAAGTATCAGTTAAGTCTAACTACGCGGCGCGCATTGTTCTAAGTGTGGCTTTATGGGAGGACGTGCGATCGTGTTATCAATCGCACTTGGTGATGGGTCTCTCGAAAGTAGGTAGGAGTATCTCCCGGGCCTCTGGTAGGAACCGTGGAGTTTAAATCGGTAGGAGATCGACGTAACCTTCCGTTCTTCGCAGACGTAGGGTATCTTGCGGATTTCACCACAGCAAAAAAAAACTAACGTTAAGAATAGTTCATGTCTACAAACAGACGAAAGATCTCAGAGATTAAGCCGAGGCATACAAGCCCCAATAATTCAGCCTTGTAAATTCAATAGGGATGCTGACTGGGTAAAAAAATAAAACTATTTAGTCCGTCAGTCAGAAAATTAAAAAAATATTAGACGTATTTTTTTGCTTTAACGTTGGGGTGCGCAGTAAGGTGGGGCGCGCTTCGTCACAATTCAGTATAAAATCTACCGGAGAGTGACGTCATTCCACATTTTAACTCAACATATTGCCGTAAACTTTTGATTACGTAAAATAGTCTATCTGACGGATAATATTTTTTTTTGTCAAACTCTCTATTAGCGGGAAGTCTCGTAGTTACACAGGACTTGAAACGGGTCAGTGACCAATTTCAGTGGAAGTGTGTTGTGTAAGGTGGATTAAAGGTCAACATTGTACACTTTAATTTCCATTGCTCGTAAGAGGTTCATTAATGTCGTTTACTTTGAACTCTAGCAATAAAAAATCCGAAAAAACTGACCATGCACGCCGGACAGTTCAATGTACTTAGGAAGTTATGTTAGATCATATTATTCTTTTACAAAGGAAGTATTCAACGCTTTTAATACAAAATTGAAATGTTCTAAAAGTTAAACATTTAAAGAAGCTTAATATAGAATTTTCCAGTAGCAGCCCGGAGTCTGGATTGTGCCCGGTTGATAGCAATAGGCTCGCCCCCTATTACATGGGAATCAAAGGTAACTGGTGAAATGTTGGTGTACTATAGGTACACCTCTCTGCCTAATCCTGTGAGTAATACAGGCGAGGTATTATGATACTCGTATGCTTAAAGAGATTTAAAAAAATATATAGAATCTAGTAGAACGGGGAATATTATTCAAAAATAGCATTTTCACTTAATTTTTTGTCTGAAATTGAAACACCCCGTAATTGACGCATCATGGCGGCGCTGCATCCTGCCAGGGTTGCGAGTCCTGCCAGAGTTGCGAGTCCTGCCAGGGTTGCGAGTTTGTCCCTGCCAGGGTTGCGAGTTTGTCCCTGCCAGGGTTGCGAGTTTGTCCGAAAGGGATATCGCGGCCAACACAGGCAACGGAAGGAACACGGGTGGGTTTTAGTCAGTAAAAGTCTGACACGCCGTCCCGCTCCATCCAGAGCGGGAGAAGTTATTTGATAATTTCCCACCCTCAAAAAAAAAAAAAATACGGTGCTGCATGTAGCCGCTTGAACTAAACTTGTTGTATGTGGGTATAGAATGCAGTGTTGTGTTACATTGCTTTTCGTCGAGACGTGTAAATGTAATCCAATGTGCCTGTGTAACACTGTACGCTGCACATAAACTCTGCTTGTGACCAACGTTACCGATGGATTATATCAAAGTCAAAGTCAAAGTCAAACAATTTATTTCAATTAGGCACATAAAAGGCACTTATGAACGTCAAGTTTACAAAAAATAGAATTGATTCTAGTCGCCAATTCCAAAAGGTAGTTTTCGTATGGAGAAGAATGGGCAAGAAACTCCACCGTTACTCTTTTAAAATGTTTTTACAATATTTTGCATACATTAATTATATAATTATATGTGAAGACGATGCATCTAGAATAAGATTACTATACCGCGATAGGTAAAAAAGAATGAAAAATAAAGCAATTACAGATAAATTAAATATGTGACAGATACATGGTGCTCACATATTTACAAACATTGCAAAATTATACGATATTCCTAACATTTTAACAAGTAATACTAATAAGTCAGTGTGTGAGTTCAAGAAATAAATATATACAATATCATTTTATGTATTTAAATATGTTATGTTAGAAACTTCAAGTATACTCGTATTTGATCCAGTGCAATTAGTTACTCAAAACTGACTTCTATGTTCAAGCATCACAATTTCAAAAAAATCACGGAGATCACACATGCTATAATAAACAAATTAATAATAAAAAAATATAAAATAAATTATGAGAATAAATAATAATAATGAGAATTCATATATTGTTACCAATTTTGTGGCATAGTTTTTCTGAGTACATTCCAATGGGTAAAAAAACTGTCAAGTAAACGTCTAATCTAGGTCCCTGTTTATACACCAGCCGGTAAGAAAATGCGTCCTTGACACCTGCCAGTGTCACACTAACGAATATGTATTTTGCGAATTTGATCCTTATTACAACTAGAAATTGTCCAACTAACAGGAGTCAGGAACGCAATCTCTCAACGGCTGGACTGTAGTCGCTTGAATGCAAGTTTCCTTTTTTTTTTTATTAACTTATTATGTGCCACTGCTGGGAGTGCTGAGCAAATATCTCCCTACTACATTACATTTTTTTTCAAAATTGACCTCAGAACCAATAAATCTGCCTAGCTCTCTTTTCCCAACTGTGTTGGGATTGGCTCCGTCTAAACGGATGCAGCTTAACACCAGTATTCTACATGAAATGACTGCCTATCTGATCTCTACAACCCAGTTACTGGGTAATACGATACCCCTTGGTAACACTGGGTGTAAGACTTTTGGGCTTCTGACGACCCGTAACTACTGTCCATGATCTACGAATGACAGCCGGCACCAACGGCTTAACGTGCTTTCCGAGGCACGGAGGCGTCTCGATATGTAATACATGGTCATCCATCCACGGACTGACCTCAGCAAGAGTAGCTTAATCTTCAATCGACCCGTGCAGCTGTTTTAGAGACGAGCTCCACGAGAAAATTTTCCTTGGACCCAAAAAATAAATCTTATTCAAAAATTACTTTTTGGCGTGTCTTTAATGAAACCCCCAATAATTCCCATTTTCGCGCTCCTAAGAAATATTAATGAACAATCTAATATAATGATTCCGCCTCTTATTTTGAACCTCAAATCTTTCCTATTTGGGGACCTTTTTTTTTTTTTTTTTTAAAGTTCGTATTTCAATCCCAGAGATTAATTTGACAGGTGCAAATGTCAAATAGAAAAAAACCAACAACAATCAAACAAACATCAGCAACTATATTACATCAGTAAATATATGTAAATATATGTATATATATGTACTTTTGTACCTATTTTATTGATAATTCATTGTTGTCTTTTTAATATTTTTTTATTATTATTATCTCCTCTAATTCGGAGCACCTGCCATCTTGTCTCTTCACCACCCTTGGTTGACTGGTAGAGAATGCCTAAGGGATTAAGTCCGCCTTTGTACCTTATTGTGCGCGAGAAGTTTAAATAAAGAAATAAATCACTTGAAATGTCAAATTAGTCTCTGGGAGTAAAAAACGAACTTTTTAAATACTAAACAACCTTACCCAACCTGTTCGGTCGGGGTACACTAGCTTAGTTACTGCGACCAACTGTGAAGAAAAGGCCAGGACATTATAAAGAGGCTCAATTATTTAAAAAAGTGTGCATCATTAGATGCGCAAAAAGTTTTAAGAGGATCTGATAAATATTTCCCTTACTTTTTTAAGACAACGGAACCATTTTCGCACTTAAACACAAGACTTAAGCCAGTCACCCCGCCTTCACAAACTTTCACACACATTTCTAACCTTTGCCGAACCGACTAACGGTTTACCGAACGACTGACATACATACCACACACATGCTAATACCACCCTTATGTCTGTACCCATAAGAGTGACGAAATTGTATAATTATATTTGCTGGTGTGCCAAGACGGTGCGCCCGAATATGACATTATCACCTTTATTGCTGTACAAATAAGAGTTATTGTAACTGATTTTTGTTTTGGAGATCTGGGCCGTAGTTTTTGAGTTTTGTACCTATTAGTTTTAGGTGATTGGGTTAGATAAAACTTATAAATAGGTACTAGCATGTATCCGCGATCTTCTTTCCGCGTATTTCTTTAAAATTTTCCTCTATTTTTCAACGCCACCTAGTTGCTTTTAGTTTAGTTAAAACAGGGGTAGTGTTTATTTTAATGAACGTTTTAATCCCTCACCGGCAACACATTGAAAACAGGAGACGTCTGAAATTTTAAATTGATTACCAGTACCTATTGTTTTAAGCCTGATTGCATCACAAATCACTAAATACATTTAGCGAAAAGTAAACCTATTTCTGTCGACTAAAAAAGTTTTTTTTTAAGCCAATTTGGGAAAACATTTTTTTCATTTTTAACATTAATATTTAAAAATATAATTCATATGTGTACGTATATTTAAAGGTTAATTTTACATTAATATATTAATTCTTATTTTTGTTAATTAATATTTATCTTAGTGTTAGAAAACATTATAGAAACATTATAGCCATCAAGAAAAAAAAGAAAAATATACTAAAATTTTTGTCGATGAGATTTTTTATACAAATAGTAATCGTTGGAAAAAGTGATGAGATACTCGTATGTTGTACCTTCTAACGAAATGATTGCTTAAATTTTTTATCTTAACAGGTTTTGTTTACATTTTTATCAGATAGTTTTGGAGCAAACTATAGCTGTGTGGCTCCGACCTTAGAGTTGTCAAAACTATTCACAACATTTATCTTTTACGTGATAAGAAAGTGGTTTCATTATGACTGGACATATCAGATATGGTAACGACTCCTTTTTCAGAAACCTGTCGAGTCGCAAAATAAGTGTAAGTAACAGAGAAAGTTTGACAAATTTCAGTCACTCGGTCGGTGTTTGAAAAAGGAATTTAACGATATACGACATTCCACAAGTGTATCTGCCGCAGTAAGATGGTTATAGCCGTGATATATTTATATACCTAGGAATATAGGTATATACCGTAATATAGTTATATGGAAGCGGTTTATAACTGTCTTACTAGGAATATAACTATGATACGAGCACGATTTAGTAATATAACTATTAGGGCACTCCGACCAAATAGGTTAGGTTAGGTTAGAACTG
Organism: Agrochola lota; assembly: GCA_947364205.1. Classification (NCBI taxonomy): domain Eukaryota; kingdom Metazoa; phylum Arthropoda; class Insecta; order Lepidoptera; family Noctuidae; genus Agrochola; species Agrochola lota. The sequence goes on along the minus strand of OX376245.1, from coordinate 7,747,833 downwards.
TGACCAACTGCGCGCGAGCCGAGCGAGCGAAGCGAGCGGTGCTGTGGCAGCGGTCGGCGAGCGCTACGTCGTAATTATTCGCGGTAACAAAATTAGGGCACTCCGACAGTTATGAACCGCTTTCATATTACTATACCACGGCTATTACCATCTTACTGTGACATATCTACGTAAAAATTATTAACCATCAGCATCATAATTCTATTTTCTATACTGTTACGTACCGGGTACTTGATGAAAGGCCTGCACTGTCCTGTATTAACACTGTTATTTGAAAATATTCTAAAAGCCAATTATATTTAAAAGAGTTACCGTCGAGTTATAAGCTGCTCCAACGACCAATTGGAACCGTGCATCTAACTTCTGACGTTTCATAAGTGCCCATGTAGGTTTAAGTGAAATCAAATATTTTTAATTTGACGGCGAGCAGTGCCATGTACGAGACATGCTACATCGTACAGGATCCTAAATAGTCCGGTCCGAGTTTTGGTTTCTACAAATTGAGCAGACACGGACGCGGCTCACGTCCTTAACGGTCAAACATAAATCATCCCTTAACGTGCTTTTCGAGGCACGAAATTAATGGTCACCTATTTTCGAACCCGTTCCGTGCGGCATATACCTATTTAGACAGGAGCCCCTATCATTATGAGACTATTCCTACATTTCCTAATCTAATAGCATAATCAACCTAAAATGTTCCCACTGCTGGGGCACAGGCCTCCACTCGGTGAGAGGGAGTGGGCCGTAATCCACCGCCAAGCGCGGGTTGGTAGATGTCACACCCATGTCTTAGAACTTTTGGTTCTAGGACACGCTTCCTTACGATGTTTTTCTTCACCGTTTTCAGAGCAGTGGTGATGAAATAATTTACACAAAGTAAAGCGCCAGCCTGGGTTCGAATCTACAACCTACGATTTACAACTCATAAGTTGCGGTCGTTACCAGCAAGCCACCACTGCTCTCCCACCAGGCCACCACTGCTCTCCTAATAATCTAATAGGAATCATCTTTACGGACCAATACCAGTCGGTAACTTTGATTTACAAAGACCATTCTACAGTTCTCAGTGGAATAGCAATTATTAGTATCAGGGCGATAGCCCATGCGATTGTAACAGGGAAGTAAGCTGATTCTTAATTATTGTGTTAGTTAAGACGCTTTGGTTTAATGTGATTACTAACTTAGATCTGGTTTAATCTTAATGAAATATCTGAGAGAAATGTCGGAAATGATATAAGGGATAGTTGATTGCATTAAAGATTGAGGTGGAAATGGTGGATTTATATTACTAATGGATGTATACAAAGCGAAATAAGTCGAAATAAAAAAGTTAAACAGTGGCATATAGTAGGAAAGTATCGTGAAGCAATACGGCATGTCTTAGAAACAAAAAATCGAAGACAAGTGACAGCCACCAACATTCAACACGCAATGGGCCCACGTATTGGATTGCGGGCCGCTCTCTCTCACAGAGAGGACGCTTACATCCCAGCAGTGAAAGGCTGTAGGCTGATTATTTTATAGAGGGAGACGGACTCTTATGGATGAGGTTTCCAGATTATTAGACTTTTTACAGAAACCCTTAATTATTTTATGCCATTCTAATACTCTTAATTTAAGACTCCTGGTAAGGAGTCTCGTATAGACTAGAACTATACGATAACATCCAGTCACTAAGCTTGAAGTGGAGGTGAATGCCCAAGAGGAGCCCGAATTGGTAAAATTTATGTTTTGTCCCTCATAGAAACTCTTTTTTATTTTTTAAGTTGGTAGTGACATATGGAAGTCGAAAACCGCATGTGAATAAAAGAGCGATGAATATAAATGTCGATGGATGGAGCGGGAGAGGAAGACCAGAGAAAAGATGGATGGACTGTGTGGGGAATGATATGAAAGAGAAGAGAGTGAATGACAGCGTGACGGTTGACAGGGGAGAGTGGAAGAAGAAAACGTGGTGCGCCAACCCCAAAGACCATGGGTCAAGGGCAGCAAGATGCTGAGTCACAGATGGAAGTCACTCATTTGCTGCCCCAATATAATTAGGACCAAACCAAGCTGATGATAAACCTTGAAACTTGAACAATGCAGTAGCAAAAGAAACAAAGCTAACATTGTTATATTTGTTATTTTTTGTAACGATTTTCAATATGTGTTAGCTTCGTCATCTGAAGCAAGTTTTTGCGGACGCCTTCGACCTTCGTTGCGGTTTAAACATTGTTCTCTGTTATATGTACCAAATATGAATTGGGTGGAGTCTGATCCGGCAATAGACTCGACTTAAAAATTGTCAAGTTCTGACACAGCTATGAGAAAACCCTCTTGGATACTCTTCGCCTGGGGAAAGCGGAGAGGCCTACATACGAATTTCTATGGCAAAAAAAAATCTCATGCAGGAGAAGCCAGCTCATAAGTACTAATCAATTCATTTGGAATCTCTAGTGCAATGCACCAGTTTCTCATAATCAGTGTGTACCCACTGCAGCACAGAAGATGATCGGTAACTGTCTAAGCTGGTAATTGGCAGTACAGGATTGCCCTTGATGGTTTCCGTCAAAATTAAGCCCTTATATGTTTCAGGCTGACAGTCTTACCAAGGGGTATCGTGTTACCCAGGTACTGAGTTGTGGAGGTGAGACATGCGGTCGCTACATGTAAAATTCTGGTATTCAGCCGCATCCGGTTATACTGGAAGTTGACTCCAATATATTAGTGTGGCGGCATCTACATCGCCACATGCGAACAACGCATCAAAGACCTGACGTCACATAAAATGCTCGTCACAAAAATCCTGCATCGCGCAATTAGAGTTTACCGTGCGAACGACATATACAAGGTGCAGGGTGCAGGGACATCGACGCGAAAACCTAATCTTGGATTCGCGTTTAAAAAAAAAAACTGCAATTTCATAGAAATGTGCAATACCTACGCGGTCAAAATGTATGGAACAGCAATTTTTTTTTTAATAACCGATGAATAATGTATGAAGTCCATGCCTGTATAAAACTATCCGACATCAATCGTTGGGCAGTTGCCCGCCAGACACGACACCCGTCTGGTCGGAGGATCATCCCTTTTCTTTAGTGGATGAGTGAACTTTACACCCTGTTCCTCATACCTCTAAATTAGTGTTCTTCACAATTTAGTCTTTATATGCTTCAAGGGAAACACAGTAGATTTTTCACACATTCAGGATTTAATTAATTGGCGTAAAGTGGTACAACAACACAACATTACCTTAAAAACAATACAAGCACAACATACATAAACTCAAGCCCATCACTCTGCCCATGGAGGTAAGCACAAACTACAGAACGCCGCCTACGATCCATAAATACTTTTTTTCCATCGTTTACGTTCTTAAATTTAATATAAGCACACCATGTTTATATTTAATCTTTTGATACTAATGATTTCATATTGAGATGTTGATCGGAAGTAAGATACGATAGTCAATAACTTATATCAACACTCTCACACGACATTGAATTTTGATCCCAATTATTAAGACATCTTTTTAATTGGCGACATTTTTGGGTTAGTTCAACGACCGATCAGACGATCAGACCATGATTAATGATTTCCAATTTCGTCGCCCGATAATGTTTGTTGATTTATTTAGTAAAGTTTTCGGTAGATGTGAGTTATCCGGTGAGATTCCTAGATTTTTAGATGAGGAGATGAGATTTTCAATTAATTTGTTTTTCTCTTTCATTTATGTTACCTTTACGATAATACTCCATTTATTAGACAAATAACGACAGTTATTGTTTAATATTGTTGAAATTACTGCACTTTAGAGTTATTTTTTTAATGTATGTAAATGGTACATAGATTACGTTGCTTTGTATTCATCTTGAAATAACGGAGTTTAGTATACATTTATATCAAAATAACGAAAGGGTGAAAACCGTTTTTTGACCGACTTCCAAAAAGGAGGAGGTTATATGTTCGTCGCGTATGTATGTTTTTTTTAAATGTATATCCGCCGATTTCTCCGTCAATTGTGGACCGATTTTGAAAATTATTTTTTTGTATGTATAGGTATGCTCCCGAGTTGGTCCCATATAAATTTTATTAACTTTGCTTGGATATTTTTTGAGTAAGCTTCAATAATACGTATTTTTCCCTCTTAGTATTATGTCGATGATATGATGATAACTTCCTGTCACTGTTATTTACATAGCAGGTAGGTGTTTCCAATTTGTGTGGGGTAGGTGCCACACCTAAACATTTTTACAAAAAAAAAAACGACCGACTTCCAAAAAAATCACTACACAATGAAAAATAACTTTAATTACGTCATCGTCGTCGTCGGTTGCTTTTTTTTTGTAATTTTTTATTGTTTTTTATTATAATAAATGGAGTATTTGTACTCAGTGTGATAAACGTGAGAGTATGTTAAGAAGTTTGTCACTCATCTCGCATAAACGGCTGAACCGATTTGAATGAAGTTCGGCACACGAATAACCTTTGTTTAGAATTAAAACATGGAAAACTTCAATCGGCGAACATATAGAAATTCTTCTTGGCATTCAAGTGAAACCGAAAGACTGCAGTGGCCATCATGCGACCGTCATCCTCAGACCCTTACCCAAATTCTTTTGGGGTCGTTACGGCAATAGCGCATTACCGGCCAGGCCACAGCGGCCAGGTGTTCCCATTCTTCCTATAGCTATTTCCTCTGTTATTTATCTTTTGCTTGACCTATATTTATGGTCATATTGACTACAAATATAGGTATATAGGTCTATCAACCTGTGCCCTAATTGCGTAATACACGATCAATCAGAATCTGAATCGTTTTGAAACAGATTGCTAATCCATTGCTTCATAAGTTCGAAACAAAAATCTGCTCAACAATGTAAGTAATGCAATGAATGTTGTTGAACTGTCAAAATGAAACAGATTAGTGGTAATCGTTTACGAAAATGTTACGTAATAGGGATGACGGCAATTTTTTTTTTTTAGTCCGTCTTTGGTATTAAAAAAAAGCATTGGACACGTATTTTTTATTTTTTTACGTAATCCAAAGATTACGGCGATACATTGAGTTAAAATGTGCCATGACGTCACGAGTATGTAGATTTTATACTTACTTGTGACGTATCGACCCCCACTCCCCAACTTAAAATGCGTTTTATCTAAGCAATTTTTTATTAATATGATAAAGCAAAAAATACGTGTCTAATATTTTTTATTATCTGACTGACGGACTAATTAGAATTTAATTTTTTTACCGAGGCATCATCTCTATGAGATAGCTGACCTCTGAGTTTGTTTCGGCCTTTCTTCTCAGAGTAGTCAGACAAGAAACGTCGACCTCATCTAGTTAAAACTAATACTAGTTTACTGTTACACACGTTGTCGACATCTCTTTTTATCCACCTTCCTATCGCAGGTATGCTGGAAGAGATTTCTTTAGAAATAAGCATCACCTTTGTACATATTTTTCTGTTCCTTTCTTCATGTCTGTTTATATGTGTGTGCATAAATGATTAAATAAATAAATCCTGCTAATAGTTTGTATGTTTGTTACTCAATCACGCAAAAACGGCTGAACGGATTTGCGTGAAATTTGGTACATAGACAGTTTCTAACCTGGATTAACACATAGAATACTTTTTATCCCGGAAGTACGTTCCCGTGGCATAATTTCCGACTTCCACGCGGACGAAGCCGCTGGCAAAACCTAGTATGTAATAAAAAAATATGAAGACGTATAAAAGTGTCTGTACAGCCCTACTCATAGACATAAGATCATTTATCATTTTACATCTCTTGAACAGTAATAAACCACAAAAATAGCATACAAAATAACATAATTACAGTTACTTAAAGTGCTCCTACAAAATATGAGTTACTGCTAAAATCTCCATTGTATTCTAATGAGCATGTTTATATGCATGAGATATAGGTAGCTGCGTATGTCCGGTCGGGGGCTCGGCGAAAATGCTGATCATATCAATTGATGATATGAAATTATTTCACACGCGAACATTCAGGGAAATTATTTAAAAAAATATGTAAATCTGTATTTTGAATGTTAAGGGTGCACTAGTCGACGGCTCGAACTCGTTTGTGGGTGTGACTAATATGCATGCTAATTCGTCTAATTATTTATTTATTTATTTATCTCGTTTTTATTTATTTAATTATTCATTTATTTTAGAAAACGAGTGCGTAAAATTTCATGAACAGATCTTAGGGCGTATAGATATTATGGAAAAACTACTGGGTTTATTTATTTAAGAAAATATTATTTTAACTTTTGAATAAATTACCTATACCTGTACAATTTCTATACTTGCCATGTTTTTATTACATAAGTTATTTATTTACGCCCAAAGACGAGTTAAAATTAGTGTTGAAATATGGAAGTTTCGACGCTCATAAGTTCCACACCATATTTTTTTCCAATTCTGCTTCCATAAAGGGCTAGAATAACAAGACAAATTAATATATTTTTTAGTTTTGAACGTCCACTGTCAAACAGACGAGTAATTAACATACTACGTTTGTATGGAAGAATGACCGACTAGCGTATCCTTAAATAATGGTTTCCTCATTATTTTTTCCTTCATTGTTGGGCTGTAGTGGGTCTAGTATAGAAAATTTATTTAGAAATTACATCTGGGGAAACACGCTAGTACGTATAGAGGTACCGGATACCCATCAGACCCTATGTTGGTCAGGTAGAAGATATCTATTACAATACAATCTGGAAAGTTTGGCGAGTTAAAATAAAAAAATAAATCCTTTACGTTGGCATTAATAGAACAAACTTTAAAAGTTTAGAATTTAATAGAATAAATATTAATTACTAGCTTACGTCAGACATTATCCTGTCAAAATGTCAGTTTCGATTTTTGGCTGTTTCTTTGGTTTTTTGCAATTATTTTTATTCAAAGAAAAAAAATTGAGGCAAAACACAAACAAATAATTATTCAAATATGTCGAGCCATTTTCTAGTTTTTGCGAAACGAATGCACGGCAATTGATTTTTATATACATAGATTGTATATAAAATCTAGATATTCTAAACAAAAAGGATTTTTTTGTAAAAAAACAACACATATATTTTTCCCCTTATTTTTAATTTTTTTTTCAATGGGTTAATTGTGTTTGTTTAATATTTGTACCAAAAACGCTTAAGCGCATTACGCTAACAATTTCTACCAGATTACTTTTGGATGGATGTAATTATCTTGAAACACAGGGTAACAGATAGGTACCTAGTTAGTATATTATGTACCTACATTAAAATATTACACAAACAGCCGATTTATTCTATAAAAATCTCACTGCGAAAACTTAGGTGATGTGAGCTGTCAACAGTGACAATCCCTAGCGTAGAATGCCAGCTCACTTCACCTACGTTTTTACGGCAACATTTTACAGATTAGGCCGGCTGATCAATGGCACAAGATTAACACATCTCAGTGATGCGATTCTTTTTAAACAATCTCTCACTACGATTCTAATCAGCCTACAGTACGATACGCTCTGAATATTCTGTAGAAACAATTACACTAATACCGAAACCGATACCGCTCTAAATTCAAATACCATGGAAGCGAGAACGATACGGTATCAAAATTTAATGAGACTTAAGGCCCGCTTACACCGCCTAACACACTGGGACGCCATGGCGACGTCGTCGCCAGCTACGTATCCAAACAATTCCTATTGAAATGTGTGACAGTTAATTCACTTGGCTACGGCCTGGCGACGTCGCCAATCTGGAAGCGTTGCCACGACCGACCGCCCCCTGCGTGGACACTGGATAGTCTGGCGACCTGGAGCCGCGTAGCCAAGTCACCAGTAATTTGTATATAAGTGAGTTACACCTCCCTCACTCAGTGACCAAAACACACTGGGACGCCATGGCGTCGTCGTCGCCGGCTACGTACCCAAACAATTAGTATTGAAATGTATGACAGTTAAATCACTTGGCTACGGTGTGGCGACGTCGCCAATTTGGAAGCGTTGCCACGACCGACTGGCTCCTGCGTGGAGAATGGATAGTCTGGCGACCTGGCGCCGCGTAGCCAAGTCGACAGTATTTTGTATACAAGTAAGTTACACGCCCTCACTCAGTAGCCAACTGATCGCCAGGATGGACCCCTGCGTGATACTGGCTACTATTTAGCAACCCATTTGGTTACGGTAGGTAGCCAAAGGTAGCCCATGGCTACGTAGCCAGCGACGTCGCCATGGCGTCCCAATGTGTAAGCGCTCTTAATTCAAAAATAATTTAAAATACGTTCTGTTTCTATCAATGAGGGTTTTCTGTAATAGCGTTCACTAGGTGACAGCACTGAGACGTCAGGTCCGTGCACCTGTCAAAAGTGTCAAAGCGTCAATATTCTCTTTAGTCGTAACTGAATGATAAACGAATGAATGAAACGAATGATCTCTCATCTTCCTGCCCTTGCTCCGTGCTACGTGGGGTCGGCGCACCACGTTTTCTTCTTCCACTCTCCCCTGTCAACCGTCACGCTATCATTCACTCCCTTCTCTTCCATATCGTTCTGCCGAAACACAACAATGCTTTTAACATAATTGTTATCACTTCAACTGTCACTAACGAGACACAATTTAATTTTTATTGTTATCGACCTCTAAAGGCAAATCGACAGTTGAGCGGGCGACAGACTTAGAAAAGATGGTGGTTACTAGCCAGGCGGATTTAGAACAAGCCCTACCACCAACCAAATCAAACAGAAAATATGTCCCTGATCTCCTGATAGACAGGTGGTCTCACCACAGAGGCGGTCAAGACCTACAATCTTTTGTACGTTTCTTTAGTGGGACAATCGTTGATAGCTAGTCGGTTCCTCATCCGCAGTGGGACAGGGGGCCTAAAACGTGTGGATCGCCCGGAGGGCACGGTGGAGCATACGGTGGAGGTCTGCCCGGCTTGGGCGGAGCACCGCCGTGTCCTCACGGAGGCGATCGGCGGCGGCGATCTCTCGCGTCCGGCCCTGGTTCAGGCCATGGTTCGGAGCGAGAGTGCATGGGAGGCCGTCACCTCCTTATGCGAAGCAGTTATGCTCGCGAAGGAGGAGGCGGAGCGCGCGAGGGAGATGCAAGCTGCACGCCCTCGCGGCCCTAGTCGCCGCAGGAGACGCCCCGGGCGTCGGGAGTCCAGAGCCGACTTCCGGCCACCGTTGGCGCGGGCTTGCGGACGGTGAGCAATGTGCAACTCGCCGTCCGATAAGGACCAGGCCCGTGTCGACGGCGCGTTGTGTTCCACGCGCGCCTCAAAGAGATGTCAGCACCAACCGACGGGGTCGAAAGACCAATGCCTGCTGGGGTTGCGGGTTTGTCCGAAAGGGATAACGCGGCCCCGGCACACAGGCAACGGAAGGAACACGGGTGGGTTTTAGTCAGTAAAAGTCTGACACACCCTCTCGCTCTGCCCAGAGCGGGAGAAGTCATTTGATGATTTCCCATCCAAAAAAAAAAAAAAAAAAAAAGGGGGCCTAAAACGGCCACATTAGCAATAGGGATGGTGCTTGGGTCAAAAAAAGAAATTCTATTTAGTCCGTCAGTCAGATAATAAAAAAATATTAGACACGTAATTTTTGCTTTATCATATTAATTAAAAATGACTTAGATTATATTTAGACGCATTTTAAGTTGGGGGTCGCTACGTCATAAGTAAGTATATTATCTACATACTCGTGTCGACCAATCGACCATTTTCGATCTTCTAACTGAACAGACAGCTGTGCTGCTGGGGAGTTTGTTGCGCCACTTCTTCTTCCCAGCTAATGCACTAGGAAGTGGTGAAGGGTAGGCGTTTTGGGGGACTTATGTAATTTTGACGTTCGAAAAGTGCTGATTCTCAGCCTAGTTTGAATAAATGACTTTTGAACTTTGAATTTTGAATCAGAATCTGAATCGTTTTGAAACACATTGCTAAACCATTGCTCTATAATTTCGAAAAAAATCTGCCGTCAAAATGAAACAGATTTGTCGTAATCGTTTACGAAAATGTGTTGCGTACCTAATTAGATAGCAGTACATCATAACTCCCTAACATTCGCAGATACTTCCTTTACACAGGTGCCTCGTAAACACACAACATGCAGGTAATTTCAGTAACAGTTCTTACATAAAACGGCTCGATTTCACCTATAAAATGTAGCAATATGCGGGTAGATACATAATGGATGAAATAATTTCATTGAAAAAAGAAATCTGCTGGAATTCAGTAGATTTTCAATGAAATTATGTTGCTATTTCGCAATACCGAAAAACATAAGGAAAATTGCAAAAATAGACAGACTGCGAAAGGTATCGATATCTATTTTCACATTTTAGAAAGAAAGAAAAATGCGGGGGCTCGTGGGTAAATAATAACAGCCGCACGGGCCGATATTCAAGGTTAAGCAGTGCTTGCCGAGAGGTGTTCATCCATTACATATCGAGACCTCTCCGTGTCTCGGAAAGAACGTTAAGCCGTTGGCCCTCGGCGTTCATTTGTAGATCTTTGACAGTCGTTACGGGTAGTTAGAAACCCAAAAGCCCGATAACCAGTCTTACCAAGGGGTATCTTATTAACCAGTAACTGGGTTGTGAAGGTCAGATAGGAAGTCGCTCCGTGTCACATACTGATATTCAGCTGCGTCCGGTTAGACTGGAAGCCGACCCCAACATAGTTGGGAAAAGGCTAGGCAGATTGATTTGAAAGAACGAAAAATAAATGAAGAAAGATAAATAGGTTTATTTGTCACAGAGAGACGTGGATACAAAAAGATAATTAACTCTAATAATAAAGAAAATTTAAAACAAAAAGATCTATAGTTCTGCTTGCGATCATCTCTAAAACAGAAAATTCCAGATCCAGTAATCGTAAATCGTAATAGTAGTCCACCTTTTCACGGCTAAACCGCAGAACAGATCGTTATCAAATCTAAGATATGGGTAGCCTGGGACTTGGAGAAGGACATAGAACGCTTTTCATCCAGCACGCTTAGCATGACCACTATAATTTCTGATTGTTGGCGAAGTATAGCTGTAACTACAAAATATTAGACAAACAAAATCTTTGATTAATTCACCCCATTTTAAATTATGAAATCTTTGAGTTGGATTGTCTTTTTTCTTACAAGCCTATTCTTAAGCATAGTAAGCATGGTCTTCCGCATAAATTGACCTCTCACTTCTAGTTCTGTCACTCCTACAAAATTCTCACACTTTTTCTCAGATTTTTATTTTTGTTTGTGATAAACTCAAAAACTACCGGACCGATTTGAAATCACGCGGGCGAAGGCGCTGGCGGAAGCAAGATTTCAGTAAGTTAGGGAGACAGTGGGCTGGCCATGTTTGTCGAAGGAGCGATATCCGGTGGCGTAGACGAGTCCTGGAGTGAAGACCGCGTATCGGCAAGCGTAGTGTGGGACGCCCCAACTAGATGGAAGACCTTAATAAGTTGGCTGGGAAAGACTGGATGCGGATGGTGGAGGACAGGGTGTTGTCGAGCCGCCTGGGAGAGGCCTATGTCCAGCAGTGGACAGCGATTGGCTGAGTTGATTGAGGGAGACATTACGGTGGAAAAAAAAAAATGTAAGAATAATGTTAAGCCGTTGGTCCCGGGTCGTCAGAATCCCGAAAGTCTGAGAACCAGTCTTAACAAGGGGTATCGTATTATCCAGTAACTGGGTTGTGAAGGTCAGATAGGCAGTCGCTCTATGTAAAATGCTGGTATTCAGCTGCATCTGAGCAGTGGTGGCCCCGACTTACGAGTTGTACGTCGTGGTTGAAAACGGTGAAGGAAAACATCGTGAGAAAACCGGCATATCGTAGAACCAAAAATGCGAAGACATGTGACATCTACCAACCCGCACTGGGCCCGCGTGGTGGATTACGGCCCACTCCCTCTCACAGAGAAGAGGCCCGTGTGAGCGCAGTGGTAACATTATAGGATGATGCTGCTGCATCCGGTTAGACTGGAAACTGACCCCAACATAGTTGGAAAACGCTAGGTAGAGAGATGATGATGATGAATGACGGTCAGCTTCATACAGTTTTCAAGCCAAATCTTAAAAATAAGGAAATTTGTAGTTTTTGCTAATGAGGTCATTATTGAAGATCCCCTTCACTATTCCAATTAAGATTACAATCAATAATAAACAAACGAATGAGGTTATATAGTTTTTAAGAAACATTTTTTAACACAATTTTATTATATCACAAGTTAATCTCTCCACAGCTGATTACGTACGCAAAACATGAAAATGACATTCCATCTTGTGTCGCATCAAACAAAAAGAATATAAGATAATATGTAGATATAAAAATAAACCTTATATTGCCACTTTTAAAATCCTATATTCACCCAAGTCCATAGTATCCAGTAAGGAAAGGCTCAGCTCAAAGGTGTTAACGACCTCAAAAACCTGCTATCTTCACGTTATCTTCAGAAAGTCAATTGAATTCTTGCAATCGGAATAAAACCTTCACAGTCATATTATTATCCGGCTGTATAATTAAAGATCGTGGTCTCGATTTTTTTTTTAAGTTCAAATTGAATTCTTTTTCGTAACACTTCGAAATTTAAAGGCTGTTTGGCGCAAATTTAAAATTGTACGAAGCGTTTTTTTTTGTTCTCCTTTATATAGGATGTTGTTTACGTTAATGTTTTAAAGTATTTACTGTAGTGTGTAATTAATAAAGATCGCTTAATATACAAACATGAAAGAAAGAGAACTCTATACTCATTTAACAAATCAATAAGCTGTGTTGGCCAAAATGAGTCATCTTTTAACGGGTTTTTCTTTTTAAATCAGCTTCAGATTAACCGTGTATTTATTGACATCTTTATTTCTTAACAGACACTAGCAACAACATCCCACACTAAACGATCAATCAAAACCAAAAAAACGTTAAAAAAACTCCATTGATCGTTTCAAAAAAGAAAGTAGCCGATATTATTAAGTTAGTAGTAATAATAAAAAAGAATGTCATAGTTTCTCGGTGTGGACAACGAAATCGGTCATCGCCGACTCGGTTCGGATTCCGTACGGGACCGAGTTTCGTTCATTTCACTGACCCACATTCACGACAACGGAACGTTGAGACGTCACCTTAAGAGATAACACATTTCGAATTCTTTGTCCTTGAAAAAGATAGCAGGCTGAGTAACTTAATACCTTGGTCAAATAAAAGTATTGGTAAAAAGTTTGCGTGTATGGAAATGGTGGAGCGAATTTATGTCTCTGATTGTAATAAAATAAATAAGCGATTATGTGTTTTGCAGAATATGCAATTTTAAATTTAAATATTATTGAATATTTAATTCACATTTTAAATAAATTGAATATCAATCAGGCTGAATGTAAAACCCATTTGCCATACAAGTGTTAAGATAAAAAGTGCTTTATAGTTTTAAAACGCGTTTCCTAGCACAAGTAGTAGTTAGCTACGGTCAAGAGGCTTTCCTTCGATAAACGAGTTGATTTTATTTCTCAAGTACGGACGGCAGTAATAGGAAGAGCAACAACCTATGATTGCAGGGCCGTTATTCCCGATCGTCTCGACCGAGCACTGACAAAACATGAAAAAAAAACGGCAAATTCTTTCAACCATAGCTCCTTAATGAATTCATTCTTAAAAAGTAAAAACTATCGTTTGAAATTCGAAGCACGCGAAAAAACAAATGAATATTTATGTCGATCGCTCTCGATATAAAAGCGCCAAAATTATGGCCAATAACTACAAATTATAAGGGTCATCAGACGCAACGGTGCATTAATTTATTTTTTTATATTCACCTGTTTAACGGCCACCAAGACGAACTCTCACAATCACAGCGAACTCATTATCCACCGGCACTGAGGATTTAACAGTTATTCGTACTAAAACCGATGATTAACAACTCAAGACATTCGTTTGAAGCTATCTTCGTTTTCAAAAAAATATCCAAAAATAAATAGCGTAACTCTTCTACTGTTTAAAAAATAACTTTGACAGTTTCGCGTGCGCGCGCTTTTTATTGTAACTTTTTTTGTTGGGTCGATGTAAGGCACAGGCGTTCGCCGCGTCAGCCTTGACCGCTACACGACTGCGGTCTCACTGAACGAACTGTCTTGGAGCACAGCGTTTGTCCTCTCATCGGGCCATGTAAACAGCGTTGCCATAGAAACACTTACCCAGTTACATTGGAGATTTCTAGTTCATACCAATTTGTACGAGAAGAAATGGCCCGAAATCATTTTTATACGGCTACACGTATTTCTAGGCCACATCTAATAACGTGCTAAGAACCATTTCAAAGATCAAATCTCTGTTTTAAAAACTATAGCCTTTTCCCTGAAAAATCTTGTCACACCAAAGACGTTTTTAACAAAAGAAAAATCTAGCACACAAAAAAAAACACCAACCTACATGGAGGTTTAGGCCACTTCATCTGGCAACACAGCATGTAAATTACTTTCCAACAGTTATTTTTCGCTCGGTTGCACCGATTCCGGTCAGTTTTTTTATTTTTCCGCTTGGCTTTGAATAAGAAAGAAATCTTATCGTTATGGTTAAACCCCAAATCGATTAAGCTTTTTGGGGATCAATTTTGGTTGTAGATAAAGCTGCATACCTCCTGAAGTTTTTTCAGTAGAGAAGCAAATACAAAATGCCATCCGCAAATCATCATCTAACTAGCCTTTTCCCAACTATGTTGATATCGGATTTCAGTCTAACCGGATGCAGCTGGACCAGTATTTTACAAGGAACGACTGCCTATCTGACCTCCAAAACCCAATTACTTGGGTAATAACATATCCCTAGGTATCACTGGTTGTCAGACTCTCGGAAAGCCATCAGCATAGTCCATTAGAAAAGTCAATGAGGCATCTTGTATCTTCCCCAGTATAAGGGAGCAGTCTCTAGGGGTGGGTTCGATCCATTCGGTTAAACTGATTATAAAGTATTGTATCAGGAATAGGATATTCTCAGTAGCATATCATAGCTGGATTTACGCCCAGTTAATGACAATAGGCTCGCTCCTATTACATGTGCCCTATACGAAACTGGTGCAGTCACTAACATGCCACCACTCTTCAGGAAATAGGTACAGGAGTAATATATAGGAACACGTCTTCACAGCTGAAAGGAAATCCTAGAAGTTTATATATTAAAACAAAAACCTCGAGTTTTTTAGGAAGGAATCTGTATTCTGTCGTCGTAATTTTGCGATAGTCTTTTCCGATAACTCGATGACTCTCTACTTCAGGGATCACCAATTTGTTTTTTTGTAATATTATTATTTTGTTAGGAATTTATATAATTTTTATTTTTAATATTTTGATTTTTTATAACATTTTACAATTTGACATTTTATTTGATATACGGTTCTGACATTTTTATATTTTTTTGTCAATTTTCATTATTATTTTTTATGAGTTGTTGAATATTTACCTATTTAATTAATGACAATTTTATTTCGGGTTTTTGGGCAGTTTAATTTAAAATAGTTTATAATTTAAATGTAAGTGTGTAAAACTATGGACTAGAATAGGGATGATGCCTGGGTAAAAAAAATGAAACTCTAATTAGTCCGTCAGTCAGATAACAAAAAAATATTAGACACGTATTTTTTGTTTTATCATATTAATAAAAAAATACTTAGATAAAACGCATTTAGGTTGGGGAGTGGGGGTCGATACGTCACTAGTACGTGACGTCATGGCACATTTTATCTCAATGTATCGCCGTAATCTTTAGATTACGTAAAAAAAGAAAAAATACGTGTCCAATATTTTTTTATAAACTCAAAGACAGACTAAAAAAAAATTTTTTGTCGTCATCCCTATTATGTCTGAAATAAATAAATTAAAGTTAATCATTTTTATTGACGGTCCGTTTTTTTAGGGTTCCGTAGTAAACAAGGAACCCTTATAGTTACGCCATGTCCGTCTGTCTGTCTGTCTGTCCGTCTGTATGTCTGTCTGACTGTCTGTCCGTCTGTCTGTCTCCGGGTTAGCTCAGAGACGGTTAGTACTAGAAAGCTGTAATTTGGCATATGTATACATATTAATTATACCGACAAAGTGGTAAAATAAAATCAATGAAAAAAATTTTTTTTTAGGGTAGGTACCTCTCCTACACGTAAAGTGGGGATGTTTTTTTTTCCTCATCTACCCCATGTTGTAGGGTATCGTTAGAAAAGTCTTTCAAAAATATTGTGAGTTTGTGAAAACGATTTTTAGATTCAGGGATCCGTTTGCGAAATATTAAGCTTTTAACTAAAAAAAATTGTTACAGTCACGTGTGTGTGTGTGTCCCCTTCTAGCTAAATGGTTGTACTTGGACTTGTGAAAAAATTCACAGCAGTAGTATATATAACGAAATTAAAAGGAAAACTATGAGAGCTAAGTAGGCTGTACAGATTAACGAGAATAATCAACCAACTCAAATTTGCAGTTTGAAAAACATGATCTCCCATACATTCCGTATGGGAGAACACGTTTTTTAACTACAATGTTAAGTTTGTTCTTGGGATAAATTTATCCCAACTACGGAACCCTTCATTGTGCGTGGTCCGACACGCACTTGGCCGGTTTTTTTTTAATAATTAGTTCGTCGCGGTCCGTTTGGTAGAGGTATTAGGAATTTAGATTTAAAATATCAAATATGAAATAAAGAAACATTTTATATTCAGTAATAAACGAAGTCATGTAATGAAAAAAATAACAAAGTAGGTGAGTAATTAATTATTAATGAGAACAATGTTTTTTTTTTTTACTTTGAGATATCTGTCTGAAGTCTGGAGTGAAATTAGTGCAACCTAAAATAAAAGAAAATCAATATCTTTAGATTAAGTTGTCTGCACAAAATAGGTCGGCGGCATTCTACTGTTCCATAGACAGACAGCAGCATAAAGCAGTGGTAGCCCAGTGGTAGGCACTGACTTACGAGTGTTAGGTCGTGGGTTTGTACCCAGACAGGCGCTTTACTTTGTGTAAATTATTTCATCACCACTGCTCTCAAAACGGTGAAGGAAAACATCGTGAGGCACGGCACGTCCTAGAACCAAAAATTCGAAGACTTGCTACATCTACCGCACTGGGCCCACGTGGTGGATTACGGCCCACTCCCTCTCACAGAGAAGAGGCCTGTATCCCAGCAGTGGGAACGTTAAAGGCTCAGAGCAGCAGATTAAATTGGCAGCACGGTTATGGAATGCCTTACCCGTGTCGATAAAGCGTGCTCAATCTATGTCCACTTTTAAAATTCTGGTAAAAAAACACTTCCTCTCTCCTTAAACATCATCATTCATTACATATAGTTCCTTGATCTTGTTTCATGTTTATTATTGTATGCATATATATAGATAAGTGTATGCTTTATGAATGTATGTGTTTATTGTGTATGTGAATGGTACACCACTGACTACCTGCAGTATTGTCTCTCCTTCTTACTTTAATCCATCCAAAGGTTGTCTGTAAAAGATCAATTTTAGCGATAAGACCGCCCATTGTGTCACCCTATGTAAAATATATACATTTATATCTGTATTTTTTATGGTGTACATAATAAAGAATATTCTATCTATCTATCTAAATTCAAATGATTTTTAGAAAATTATAGTGAATTCTACTTCACAGAGATTCTATCTAAAGCTTAGATTCTGTTATTTTTAACACTCGTTTTCTATTCATCAGCTTCTAAGCCCATGCATAAATGTGAGAACATCTCCGGAATACGTCGAACGAGCTCGTAAAAGCTAACAAATGGATTCTCGATAGCACTGGCGCGGACGCAGCATTACTTATTGATTAATGGCGTCCTTTTGCGAGTTGGCCAATTAACCTGCCAGGTATTATTATGTAGGTTTATAATATAATAAGGGTTTAAATATGAAATTGCCGTTATAAGGAACTGGAAACTTTGAATTAAAATTAAACCTGCATGGTGTGAGATTCAGGAATGAAACTTTTTTCCCAAGATAGCATTCTAAATTTGAAAAATGTACAACATTCGATTTTTTGGGTTTCAATTGTTTTTTCATTCTTTGGGTAACCTTTGAATATAAGGTCTGTCGTGAAACTAACGCAGCAGAAGCAGCTCGCAATATTAATATTGTGTTTGGAGATGATACGGCTAATGAAGCTAGTCGAAACTTCGACTTAAAGAATGAATCCCAAGGAAGACCAGTCACTTAGGTTAATAACGATGAATTGAATGCGATGGTGGAAGCCGATCCGTATCAAACTACCAAGGAATTAGCGGCATGGTTTGATGTTAGCATACCCAGAATATTGACCCATTTACATCAAATCGGTAAAATAAAAAAAGCTTGAAAAATGGGTGCCCCATGATTTGATCTGCAGAGAGCTGCGCGTTTGCCTTACCTTGTTGGGCCGGTACAGAAATAAAGGGATTTTGGGGCGAGTTCTGACGTGTGATGAAAAGTGGATTATTTACGATAATCGCAAGCGAACAACGCTTTCGCTGACTCTTGGTCAAACGCCGCAACAATGCTCATCCCAGGATGCAATACAGAATGCCTTCACACAGTTTGTTGAGTCCAGGTCCTCAGAGTTCCACCACAAATGCATAAATAACATTCCCATGAGATGACAGAAAGGTATAGACAAAGAGGTAAATACTTTGATTTAATAAATATAATTTCAATTTGTTTTTTTTTTGTAATTTTTCAGTACTAAACGGCAATTTCATATTTAAACCCCTAATATTTATAGTTAAACTAGTGTTAGCTGCGGTTCTTGTTGTAACTGAAATTGTTTGATTAAAAAGTATTTCTTTGTTAACTTTAAATTAGTGTTTAATTAAATTCCTAAAACTAGCTTTTTCCGGCGGCTTCGCCCGCGTATAGGTCCCAATGGAACGTAAAACACAAAACGGTAAAAAAAAAAAAAAATACCCCCAAACCATAAAAAAATGGCAAGTTTTGAACAAGGCTCATAAGCTCATAAGTTATGATTTGAAACAGCCCTCGTTTAGCGGTTGTCTACAAAGCCCGTGCTCCATGTAATAAACCGGCAATATTCCCCATTGTAAAAGGTAGTGGCGATTTTTTTTCTCTTTTCCTGAAAATTAAGACATAAATAGACTCTCAGTAGGATACCTAACCATACTCTCACGGATCGGACAGGGTTTTTAGGGTTCCGTAGTATACAAGGAACCCTTATAGTTTCGCCACGTCTGTCTGTCTGTCTATCTGTCGGTCTGTCTGTCTGTC
Organism: Agrochola lota; assembly: GCA_947364205.1. Classification (NCBI taxonomy): domain Eukaryota; kingdom Metazoa; phylum Arthropoda; class Insecta; order Lepidoptera; family Noctuidae; genus Agrochola; species Agrochola lota. The sequence continues at coordinate 7,728,623 of OX376245.1, read as the reverse complement.
CGCGGCTTAGCTCAGAGACTGTTAGTACTTGAAAGCTGTAATTTGGCATGGGTATACAGATTAATAAAACCACGCCGACAAAGTGGTTAAATAAAAACAAGAAAAACATTTTTTTTTTGGTAGACTTAAAGTGGGGATGTTTTTTTTTCTCGTCTATTCTACGGTAAGCCGTTGGAAAGGTCGTTCAATAATATTGTGGGTACTACAGAACGTACACACGTTGCTAGGGGCCACAGTATCCCTTTCGTCCGACGCCCAGGGCGTCTCCTGCGCGCAGGAGACGCCCTGGCCGGCCTCACGCCGTAGCTGCGGTGGCTAGGGGCGTGCGGGAGCGACATTTGCCTCTCCCTCACGCTCTTCGCAGAAGGAGGTGACGGCTTCCCACGCCCTCTCGCTCCGTACCATGGCCTGGACCAGGGCCGGACGCGAGAGATCACTGCAGCCGATTGCCTCCACAAGGACACGGTGCGCGGCGGTGCCCCACCCAAGCCGGGCAGACCTCCACCGTATACTCCACCGTGTCCTCCGGGCGATCCACACAGTGGTGACACCCGGGCGTTTCCTCCCGCCTTATACGGAACAGGAACCTCCCGAAACAGCCGTGTCCGGTGAGGACCTGCGTCAGGCGGAAGGTGAGGACGCCGTGGCGCCTCTCTAGCCACTCCTCAAAGAGAGGACTTATCGCCACAATTGTGGCGTGCCCAAGGAAAAAAAAAAAGCATCTGAAAGTTAAATCACTTAAGAGCGTTTATTCTGAAAGTAGGCTACGTCGGAAATAGATGTCAAATATTTCGTTGTTTTGATTAATTTGGCAATATTACTGTATGGAAATAAAAAATGTGGCTAACTAGCGAACTAGAATATTGATTATGAAATGCAATAATTAATATCGTAACACCGAATACTTAGTTATAGATGTAAAAAAAGGATTTGGAAACTTTCCAAATGCCTTTTTTACACCTAAAACGGGTAAAAAATCAAATTCAATGTTATAATTTTATAATTCATTATTAATATTCTAGTTCCCTAGTTAACCACATTTCTTATTTCCATACAGTAATATTGGCAAATTATTCAAAACAGGTAAATTTTTGGCAACTATTTGCGACGTTGCCAACTTTCAGAATAAACGCACAGGTTAAAGCGCAATAATAAAACCTAAAATCAACGTGATGACAAATTGAGTAAAACGCCATCTATTGCGAAGAGCTCTACACAAAATGATTAACAGATGGCTACTTTATCATTCTATGGGTTGGAATTGAAGTAAAAGGTTTAATTTATCTTTTTTGTTGAAAATGCGAGATTTATGAGTTTGAATAGATAAATCAGCAATAAACAAGGAAGTTTTGATTTTTTTCTAATCTTATTTCAGCCAAAATCTGCCGTTTATCGCTTTTTAGTGATTGTTCATTTCATAATTGTAACCTATGCTGCCATCTATGATTCTTTTTCAAGACTAATTATAATTTGTTCGAGTTGAGACCCCATGGCATCAGTAACTGTCACCTTCTATTTATATGTAAGAAATCTCCATCCTCCTCATACTTCTGCCATTCGAGAAATACATAAGTTACGCCTGTTTCTGAACAAAATTAAAAACACAAGTAAAACTGACAGCCGTGACACCGGTGTCACCGGTTCGGTGATACTGTCACTGTCAAAAAAAAATTGTAATTGAATTGTCAAAATCAGCAAAACAAATTAAAAAGCAGTGCAAAATTTGCAAGTTTTTATGGAAACTACAATGAAATAAGAGAAATACTTTGAGACATATACAGTAATAACGTTAATCTACCGATTAGTAAGGTATATTTATCCATCTATTTTAGTACTTTGCTACATTTCTACAGAAATTCTTGCACGTGTCACCGGAAGAACATGCTAGATTTAAATTTTTACTCGTTTTTACTATTATATTTAGTTGATTATAGTTTTTAAAATATTTACGGTGATAAATATTCGTTTTTTAAATGCAAATTATTGCAATACTAATTATAACCTCAAAACTGTAAACAAATACATGTGAAAATAATGGAGGTTATGTTTGAGATGATTAATTAAGTTAAAATCTTTAATGTTTTTAATTTCGTATTATTGACTGTGATGATAGTTGTATATGTTTTAAAATAAATAAATATTATTTAAAAAATAAATTTACAATAAAAACCTTTAATATTCACAGAATGGACACTCCAAAACCGCTATCCCCTACCAGACAAAAGCGTAAAAGGAAAGCTCAACTGGGACTCTCTACTTCCGAACATAAAAATATGAAGTTAGGTACACCAGATATCATACCTATTACAACGGTAAAAGCTCCAAAATCGGCCGGAGTGAAACGAAAACCTGAAATCAAGGAGGAAGAATTTGATTTCGGAGATAAATATCCGATATTAAAAAATGAAGAACTTGTTACCAAATTCCTAAAAGTGCAGATGACTAATAATCAAAAAGGTATGTCTGATCATCATCATTATTATCGTATCCCAATTTATTTGTGGTCAGCGCAACATCTCTTTTTCTTCCATACTTCTCTATTAGTTGTCATCTCGGTAGCCACTGCCTTTCTAGCCATAATATCATCTTTCACACAGTCTATCCATCGTTCCTTTGGTATTCCCCTACTGGTATAGCCATCCACAATCAAAACCAGGGACCGAAACCGATATGAGCATTATGGGTATTTTTTCATTTATAATAAACATCTATATTTCTCGCAAGTATTTTTAAAGGTTACCTTATATTGAATATAACCGGTTACTGAAATAAAAATTACCTCTATGTTACACGTGCCGTCGGCATTAGTCAAGGCGCACGCATCGCCTGTGTGTGTAACCGGTATTAAAACTGAAACCTAAATGAGGTAACATGTTTTTTTCCTTGGTTACCCAGGTAGGGGTAACCTTAGTCGAGAAGTAACAATATTTTCTTCATTCCACATCAACGTCAGTAACAACAATAATAAACTGAACTGGTCCACTCAAAACTGTGTGGTTCTTTTCTCAAAAAACCATCTTGGACACTAATCTGTTTGGTTCTCACATGATCCCTGACCAAGATAATGTCTGGACTTTGGAATACCTCTGAGTTTGTTTTGGTGTTTCTTCTGGAAGTTGTTGATGGCAAACAACAACCTCACCAAATTTAAAGATAATATTTTTTTGTTGTAATTAATATTGAAAATCGTAGTGTGAAATCAGTTCTTAACTCGTTTAACAGTTGCACCTTCATCATGTTGGTCCTTATGATTGACCCTATCGACTGATACCGTAAAAGTACAGATTGTTATTTTTTCGGATTTTAGACGGTTCGATTCCAGAGTGTGGCAAGCGAATTTTCGAAAATCTTTGAATGCAGATTTGTTTAAAAAAAAAAAGGAATGTTTCCTTTGAGTAAAATTTGCTATCTCCAGTATTTACAGTACTTTCCCTCCTGATGAGGTTCAAAAGTTCCATTCTGTATACTCTACAAGCACGCAATTGACAGCACCGCGACAATCGCTTAGGGTCTCGTCAATAAGTGCCTGCGTGAGTGTTTCGTGTCGAACGTTAACTACGTTTTTTCTGTAGTATGTTGTCCATATTTATACTGTGATTACCTTGTGATAATAGGCTGGTATTATTATTACAATTTATGATATGCAAAATTGTTTCATTGATGATCATGATGAAATAGATATAATTTATAATCAAAGCTGCACATCGTTTTGAAGTAAAACATTATTATTTTTGCGGTTGAATCTCTTGTAGAAAGAAAGAGTAGTTCCAATTTTCACAGACAATGAATTAATCCAGTCACCAGTGAAATGAATGGTGTCAATAACCTCTAGGTTTTAATTGTGCAAATGTCAGTAATAATTTGAATTTCATGTAACTGAAATACAAATAGGAAATCGCAGGCGAAGTCAGGAGCCAACAGTTATTAATCAACAAATTAAAATACTTATCACTTTCTTTCAGGCCGCATCCGTCAAGCTGTAAGAGAATCTCTGCAAGGCACATCCAGCATACTAGAACCAGAAATAATACACAGTAAAATTCAATCAATTCTCAGGGCTTCAACAGTCCTTACTGACTCCGAATTAAGACGCATCCGCATACTTTACAACTTACTTAAAACCTCTTTAAAAGAACAAAAGTTAGCCAGTCAAATTATTAAACCTAAAAAGGTAGAGAAGCCAAAGAAGAAAATGGACGGGGATAGCCCGAAGCCGAAAGATAAAGTTAAGAAAGAGAAAAAAGAAAATACTGAAAAGTTGGATCAAAAACTTCGGGGTCCAAAAAGATATATTGTGTTTCTAGGGAACTTGCCACTAGATGTTGATAAAAGTAAGGTAAGGCTGAGAACAAACTGCATAATACTCGTACTACGTTCGCGATTTATTTGCCAAACATGTAAACAAACACGAGTTTTAGGAAAAACAACCATAATGCCTACTTACCATACTTCACTGTATTGTTTGCAGCACTCTGTCTTGGTGTTTATTTGGTCTGAGCTTGGATCCTTATACCTACTAACAAACTGTGTGTACTTATACGACATCTGTCTGCCCCTCCAGTGAATACAGGCGTGAAGCTACTACATTCTCAATTTATTTGCCAAACATGTAAACAAACACGAGTTTTAGGAAAAACAACCATAATGCCTACACATAAGGTTCAGTTTGCACTACAACTTCATATTTTTTAATGTCTTTTTAACAGTACTAGTCAGTCTAAAATCAACTTTATTTACAATTGCATAAAATTGATGTTTGTTTGGTGGAAATAACATCAATTACCAATAACTCATTTTTGCAAACAAGAACCAACCCACAGTTTGAGTGAAATTGAGTTTAGTGCATAGATGGCGCTCAAATCACGCATTCTATCATCCCAAAAAAATGGTTCCTTTTTACCGACTAACAACAGAGATACAACACTGTCACTTGCAGAACCAACCCACTTTAAATGATTCTCTAGATAGTGAATCATTCTTCTTATTCATCATAAATGGCATTAAAAAAGTGTCTTAATTGTAAAGAATTACTTTTTTATTTAGAAATATCACAACAATGAAATCGTACGTCCATTTTGCAAGAAGGACCTAAGCAACAAAATAGTTTTTTTGCAAGAAAGAACCAACTGGGTTTTTAAACATTTACTTTATAAAATTTATTAATCTGATATTTCTAGATAGGGTACAGTATTTCACATAAGGTTAAAATTTAATTCATTAATGTACTATGTACGCATTTTGTACACTTTACAAGTCTCGTTTTCTCGAAACCAGCCAGCTGTGGGTTGCTTCTTGTTTGCAATAAAAAGTTTTTACAAAAAAAAACCGGTAACGTCGGTGTCTTTGGTTTAGAATTTTCTTTTTTTGCCACCGACTTCCGAAATTAAAGTAATTTTTCACTTCGTGGTGGTTTTTTTCGGAAGTCGGTTGTTTTTTTTTTTGTAAAATGTTTTTATTTTTCACTTTTTAGTTGTGGTGGACATTTAAAAAAAAATGTTTTTCCGTATGTATTTTTCCCACTTAGTATATGTGGATGATATGATGATAACTTCCTGTCACTGTTATTTACATAGCAGGTAGTGGTATTAGGATTTGTGTGGGGTAGGTACCACAAACAAAAAGCGAAAAATAAAAACTTTTACAAAAAAAGAAAACAACTGACTTCCAAAAAAAACAAGGTGGGAAAAAACGAAAATTCAAAACCAACGACACCGACTTCCGAAATTAAAGTTATTTTTCACTTTGTAGTGTTTTTTTTTCGGAAGTCGGTTGTTTTTTTTTGTAATATGTTTTTCTTTTTTGTGGTACCTACCCCACACAAATTCGAATACCACTACCTGCTATGTAAATAACAGTGACAGGAAGTTATCATCATATCATCTACATATACTAAGTGGAAAAAATACGTATTATTGAAGCTTACTCAAAAACTATCGAAGCAAAGTTAATAAAATTTATATGGGAGCAATTCGGGCATACCCTTTCATACAAAAAAATAATTTTCAAAATCGGTCCACAATTGATGGAGAAATCGGTGACCATACATAAAAAAAAAACATACATACACGACGAACATATAACCTCCTTTTTGGAAGTCGGTTAAAAATGGGTCCAACTGGAAACAAGGTTATAAATAGACCTTACATACATACATAAACTCACGCCTTCTTCCCATGAGGTAGGCAGACACTACAATACGCCACCTGCTACTATCCATACCATTAATCCACACGATTAAAATAATGTTAAAAATTAAAGGATAGGTGTATTTTTCAAAATCATTATTTTATTGTATCGGGACCCCTTTTAGTTTTCAACTTTAGTTAATTTTAATTATTTGTTGTCATAGCGGCAATAGAAATACACAACCTGTGAAAATGTCGACTGTCTACCTGTTACGGTTCATGAGATACAGCCCGCTGACAGACAGACGGACAGTGGAGGCTTAGTAATAGCTCCTAAAAGCGGAACGGAAAATCCAATTCAATTTTAGAATAACTAAGTAGTCAAGGAGACAGACAACAAAAGTGACTTTGTCCTTACATAATATAAAACCAAGTCCCCCGCCGCGTCTGTCTGTCTGGCTTTTGCCGCGCGGCACGTACCCCCGTCTTTTGCGCCTTCATTTCCTTTGCGATCCTTTGTGCGGTTTTATGCGGCAGGATCGGGTTCGCCGCGGCTTGCCCGGCGGCAGTGCCATCGGCCAGGCCGCCGGCATAGTGTGCTAGAGCTATTAGGATACAGCTTCACTCGCGTGTTTGTTTCGGGATTCTGAACCCTCTATCTAATTACGCAACACATTTTCGTAAACGATTAAGACTAATCTGTTTCATTTTGACAGTTCAACAACATTCATTGCGTTATTTACGTTGTTGAGCAGATTTTTTTTTCGAACTTATGAAGCAATGGATTGGCAATCTGTTTCAAAACGATTCAGATTCTGATTGATCGTGTATTACGTAATTAGGGTACAGACTAGTCTTTAATATTCGGTTGGAGCTGATATTGCTATCGCGTTATTGGCGCAGCCGCGAGGCACACTTTCCTGTAAAATTATTATTTTATAGTTTTTATCTGTTTTTTTTTACTTGTGTTATAATTATGTTGTGTTGTGCCTTTTTGTCTGTGCTAAATAAATGTATTTCCTTTCTAAGTTTGATAAAAGACACACAATTACACTGCCTTGCTCGACTTTCTATCAATTAGTATTATTTTCCACTTTATTACAGATTATAAACCACTTCTCAGAGATGAATGAGCAGATTGTAGACATTCGTATTCCAAAAGTGATGGATGGCAAGAAGAACGCCATTGCGTATTTAGAACTCAGCAATGAACCTAGCTATGAGGTATGTTCATCATCATAATTTGTTTAAAAAAGTCATTTATAAAGTTCTACACAGATCAAGAAAAAGAGAGCAATTTGATAACATTGAATAAATTTATTTATGTATTATATATAATTTGTTAGTATTACTTAAACTATGTTAGTATAATTGATTAAGAAAAACATAAACAATTAAAAAAATACGTGTCCAATATTTTTTTATAACTTTTTTTTTTCGAATATCCTTATTCGACAAGTCGAGCCCGCCGCGTACCTACTTGTAGCTTCATACCTAAAATGAAAAAGCGAACCACCTAGAATGAACCATCTGTGGTGTGAGAAAAGACCTTTGTCAATGGAACAAATTGTTATGTGCAGATACCATTTTGTACCATTTTTTTTTTCTTTGATTCCGTCGTTGTCATTTTTTTTTTTTTTCAGTTTGCACTGTCGAAGCATCATTCAATGCTGGGTAAAAAGAGGATAAATGTTATGTATACAGCGCCGAAAAATGGGAAAATTACGAAGGATAAGGCAAAGGTTCATAATATCTTTTAATTTTATAGAATCTCTACAGCAAAGATGTTGGCAACTCTGATACTGCGTACTGCCCTAGAGCGACGCGCGACGTACAACGGTATTTTATTGTGACACCGTTAAAAAAAACCGGGCAAGTGTGTGTCTGACCACGCACAATGAAGGGTTCCGTAGTTGGGATGAATTTATCCCAAAAACAAACTTAACATTGTAGTTGAAAAACATGGTCTTCCATACATCGATATACGTCACGGTAAATTCTCCAACTCCATATTATGTAATTTGTAATCGCAAAAAAAAAAATGATAAAATTAAATTTTAACGATTTTCGGACGATTTCCTGTATTTGAGCCGTGAGACCATAATCATGTACCTACTAAAAGCCACTGTAACACAATTTTTTTTCTTTTTCTAATTTTTTTTTTTTTTACTTTACAGAGCAAAACAGCAAAATTAATAGCACTCCAGAAATCAGGCAAGCTAGTTGGCAGTGTACCGCTAGCAAAGAAGCGCAGCCAACGGCGTCTGAAGGCAAAGCAAGCTCAAGCTAAACAAGCTGCCGAAAACGAGTAAATTTACCCTATACTAGAAATTTACTATAAATACCTAGTACTTCTTAGCACAAAAATAATAAATAAATTATGGATCTTCGTGACGTCATCGTTAAGTGTTTTTCAATAGGCATGTTACATAAATTTAAGTCACTTTACGATTTAAGTAAAGATAAAAAATCTCGCAGTTGTCTACGTAACATTAAATAGCCTTTCATATTTAGTTTAAAAACGCTCAAATAGTGCTGTTATAATTTCTAGACAGTATTTTATCGACAGCGACTTGGGGACAGTTTCTTGAACAAAAATTAATGTGACAAATTTGTCAAGCGCGTAAAAGCTCCTGTGACTGGTTGAATGGTTTCAACCAAACACTAAATAAAATAATTATAATTCTGTAAATACATATTTGTTGTGGTCGCAAATCATATTACGATCATGATACAACCTGACACTGGCCTGCAAATTGCAAAAATCGTAAGTAAATTAGAATTTTGCGGGCTACTTTTGCCGATCCATCTTATCGAAAGCTGGCCCTAGTAACGCTAACGATACCTACCATTTGATTTGATTTGATTTTCGTGCTAAGGGTAATAGAGTAATAATAAAGAAAGTATTGTTCTTAAGAAAACGCAAAGACAGGTCGTAATATTGTCTCCGGAAAAATATAAAAAAAAATATTAGCAAAAAATTCAATATAATTTTATTGTCTCATTTTTCGTACAGTTTACTTTTGCAAAGGCCGTATCCTGTTGACACAGAGTAAAAAAATATAACTTGTGAGTTTTAATAGCAAATTAGCAATGTATTCTTTGTAACTGTAATATAGTTACCTGTTTTATTTTCTGCCAATGTGAGACGTAAGTGGAGACTTAACGCTAAAAGGGACATAGATTTTACTATAGGACTTAATAAATACCGAACTATTTTATTAAAATGACTTGTTTTATTTAAATTTAATGTTTTCCCATTATTTAGAAAATCCTTGTGATTCCAACAGACATCTCGAAGGTTTGTTGATACATAAAGAAAAGTCTTCTCAAACTCAAACTTTTACTCCTAACTAGCCTAACCTATCTGTAAGGATCTATAATTGCAAAAAAATATTCTTGAATACCAAATTTTTTACTCGTTCTGTAAAGAGTACGGATGGCGCTTGTCCACTATCTATGCTCGTGGGATTGTGGATGCCAAATAGGAAAAAAAAGCTGAAAGACAAATATTAGATTATAATGTTAGTAAACATTTAATTGATAAACTCATAATTTGTACCAAATATTTCCAAGACACTCATCGGTCAGTCACTGTCAACACCTCGCCGCTGAACTACGGTCGCTTTTAAAATAGTTGTATAGATGGCGCTGTACGCAATCTTCATAGAAGTAAGCCCAAATGTAGGGAATCCTGCATCGCGCTATCAAAGTTTTCTTGTGGTTTAGCATACATTCAATAATTTGAACACGTCAAGTGTACTTGCTTCGGCAGTACATATACTAAAATTGGAACGATACAGAGAAGATTAGCATGGCCCCTGCGCAAGGATGACACGCAAAATCGTGAAGCGTTCCACATTTTTTGGAGAATTTCGGTTTGATCCCGAACAATAATAAGATAATTTCGAGTATAAAAAAAACATTGTTTTTTTATATTATGTTGGGCAATAAAAACAATTAATGGAAGGCAATTGCAGGCAGCTGAGATGTGAATGCAAAGAGGGATGTGTGATGCTACACGAATGGATAGAATAAGCAATGAAATGAGTATTTAAGAGGAAGTCTGAAAGTAGCACCGGTGACTGACGCGTTGTGCGGAAATCGATAGTCGCGGTATCTGTGGACGAATGAGGAAAATGTCGTAAGGAAAGTTTTGAGTGTATAGTGTTTGGAGGAAGACCAAAGAAATGATGGATGGACTGTGTGAAAGGTGTTATTGCTAGAAAGGGAGTGGCTACCGAGAAGACGACTGATAGAGAAGTATGAAAGAAAAATACATGTTACGCCGACCGTAAATGAACATGACATTTTTTTATTCTTTTGTTTATATTTTGTGGAACACATGCAAACCCATTGGCTGATGAAGGAAGGTTTTTTCTAAAGACTCTCATTGATTAGGCAGAGAGGTAGAGCGAGTGGAGTGGTCGCTCTAGGCGCCAGATGGCAAAGGGCGCCAGAAAGCCAAATGCGAAAAACAATTTCCAGCGCAAAATAAAGCTTTGATGGCGCCTTTTGAAAAGCGCGGGAGCAGTGTTCGCAGACCTGATTTTAAAAAATCCGTCGGGTAAATCCGTAAGATTTCTTAATGATAAAGAAACAGGAGTACCTATACTACTTCATTGGATCTAAGTAACTACTTAATTTAATTTAAATTCAATAAGTGTTGATATTTGCATTTTTTATTTTTATATAAATAAAACGGAAGTAGAATTAACGTCAAGTGAAAGCGTCGAGCAAAGGGCGCCGAAAGACAATCTCGCTCTACTCTGATCAAGGGCTAAGGCTGGCGCTGTGTACCTGTAGTACCCAACCTACACCACAGATAATATACCTACACCCACATTTCGCCAGTTATGTTTAAGTCCGATGTAATAGAGGGCGATGCCATTGTCATCAACGGAGCAAAAATCTAGACTGCGACCTGCGGCGCGTCGTGGTAGGTAATTACGTAACACACTCACAGGCTTTCATTTTGGCAGTTCAACAACATTCATTGCGTTATATACGTTGTTGAGCAGACACATTTTTCGAACATATGAAGCAATGTATTAGCAATATCCTTCAAAAATCATTCAGATTGTGATTGAAAGCGTGCTACCAGGTCCGGATTTAAGGCAGGGCAACACGGGCCATGGCCCCGGACCTCCACAAAATAGAGGGCCACAATTAGATTTTTTTAAAATAAAAAAACAAAATTTAGTTGGTCCAATATGCTAAATTTGCCGTTTTGTTTAAAAAATATCAATATAAGGAAATCTTCTATTAGCAAATGCTCGAAAATTCAGAGCTACATTTCTAAATGTTGAAATTACGTTGAGAATGTACTTGGTGTTGATGGCGTCGAACTGCACTGGAGAATGCTCATTTTCGACAATGAAATTATAAATAATAGACTTCGGACTACAATGACACAGAACCGCCTATGAAAGTTATCCCTACTTAAATGATTTACTCCGAGAACTGGATTTCACCGAAATTATCAATGATCTTTCGACGAAAAAAGCTCGCAAAGTTCCATTCGCCTAACATTTATAACTTTTCTTTTGTATATCTTTAGTACCTTATACGTATAAAGGCTTGTGCAGACCAGGCGCGCTGGTCTGCACAAGCCTTAAATGATTAAAAACTATTTTTTTTTTCGTCCGGTCCAAAAACAAAATCGGTGTCTCCACTTCTGGGTTGCCCCAGGGTCTCCATACCTTTAAATCCGGACCTGTGTGCTACGTAATTAGGGTGCGGGCTTCTAGGCTGCTACTGAGAAATTCCTGCTGGAACAACCCAATATCACTGCGTGACCTGGGAATCTGTAGGTATGTACTTACACCTCTGCGGTCTGCCTAACGCTTCGGTTATTATTCCAGGCGCGATGATAAGTATAATTATTATTAATGAAGAGCGTACCGACCATTTGCAATTGCCTCTGCCTTTTTCTTTAAGAGTTAAGAAAATAACCACACTTTTTCACTTTTGTCAAAGTTTTTCGTTGCCATTTTCTTGCTCGAGGGTTTATCCTACAAGTTGGCAACGTCGCAAATAACTGTCAAATATTTACCTGTTTTGATTCCTAAAGCAATATTACTGAATAGAAATAAGAAATGTGGCTAACTAGCGAACTAGAATATTTGTAATGAATTGCAATTATATCATTGAATTTGATGTTGCACCCATTTTAGGTGTAAAAAACGCATTTGGTTTCCAAAATAGTTTTTTTACATCTAAAACTAAACATTCGGTGTTACGATATTAATTATTGCATTTCATAATCAATAATCTAGTTCGCTAGTTAGCCACATTTTTAATATCCACACAGTAATATTGGTAAATTAATCAAAACAGTGAAATTTTTGTCATCTATTTGCGATGTTGCCCACCTTTAGAATAAACCCTAAAAAAATGCTCCAGTCATTTATGAAGTTTATTTTTAGTAGATGAATCATAATATAAAATTTAATTATTTATACAAAAAGTAGTTAAATAGAGGAAAACATTACTCGATAAGAGGTAAGTTTGCGAATTTATTCTGTCCAGACAACTTTATCAAATCGTGTTTCCATCGTGCATAATGTCAAGTTTAAATCCCCAATAATAACAATATATTCTTCAACATTTTAATTTAATTGTTTACTACTTCAAAAAAGTTTAATTAAAACATGTTTGTGCGTATAAAAAGCTCGGTTTGTGACTTGGCACACTACTAAATTGAGTACTTGGGTGGCATTAAAGATATTTGGTTCAGAATGGTAGATTATGAACATAACCCATAACTGCACAAAATAATACCATAGTTAGAATTAAACGGATTTGAACTGGTGACTCATCGGTTGCTTGCTAGCAACCTCTCAGCCACTGAACTATTGTCGATTATAAGGTTTTAGTATAGATGACGCTGTACGCAATCTCCATATAAGTAAGCCGAAATATAGGGAATCCTGCATCGCGTTATCAAAGTTTTCGTGTGGTTTAGCTCACATTCAATAATTTGAACACGTCAAGTGTACTTGCTTCGGCAGTACATATACTAAAATTGGAACGATACAGAGAAGATTAGCATGGCCCCTGCGCAAGGATGACACGCAAAATCGTGAAGCGTTCCACATTTTTTGGACAAATTCTGTTTGGATTATTGTTGTTTTTGTTGGTTTTAGGTACTAAGGGACGTATAGGATACTTAACTGATACATGGAAAGCTGTTATTTTTTAATTTATTGTGTCGTGTGTTAGTACTTATGGATACTGTTTATTAGGTACCTACCCTTCGGGAGGAGATAGTTTTAGAATATTCTGGCATTCTGTCTACCTGTATCGATGCCGGGTGCGGAATTCATCTCCTTATCAGTAAAGTTTATCTATTCTTAGCTCGGTACTACAAACAAAGAAGTCTGTTTTGAAGTGTCGTTTTTAAACACTATAATGATGCCGCGTGAAGCACAAGAGTACTTTTTATGAAGGAAAATTTTGTCGGCAATGTTGTGAGTTGAGTCTGTGACCACGCTGAATTGACTAACGTGGTAATCACACCATCGATCAATCAGTTAATGATTCCAGCAGTATAGGTTTTACTCATTTAGGTACTTCTTCACAATTTACTATTTTCAGTAGCAAGACACTCACTCTCAGCATTACATCTTCATGTAGGTATGTAAGGTAGTTTATACCGAATGATTTAGGATGGGCACCTAGAGTTATTAGGTAATCTCCGCAACCTGTGTAGGAGTCAGACTACTGTACACGGAAATGACGGAAAGGTCAAACTGGACAGCCTGCCAGTCAGATGTTCCTCTGGACCGCTGCATGCACGTAAGCTTTGAGTTACTTACATCCACACAGCTTTATCAGAATAATTTTTACGTCGAGTCCCTCTTCATCGAGCGGCGAGTCACCTCTTATAATCCCTCTAAGTCGAGCGTATGATTTGTTCCTCGCTTAAAGGGTGTACTTCTTGCAAGCCGTAAGATTGAGAATCCGTAAAATTGACGTCTACTCATTTTGGTTTCTGTAGTATTTGCCAGACTAAGAAATGTTAATTCATCCTTGGCTGGAAATTTTATGCGTCCGCGCGGCCAGGGGACTGGGCGGTCTGTTGTAAGGTACATAGTTTCCACGATCGACACTAGGTAGCATTCGGCGATTGCGAGTAGTTTCGTTTAATTTCTAGCAGACTGACCGAGCATCCTGCTCGCAAGGATGCTCACAATTCCAGCCAAGCAGTTTTTTACCATTGCCTAAGGGCCGGCTCTCATTAGCCGAAGCGCAGCGCAGCGCGGTTGTCACTACCAAACTAATATCGGCCTTGCAAAAGTTGAGAATAAATAAACTTCCATTAGCTCGAGAGCGTATTTATGCAGAAAAAGGAGCGCATCTCAGGTTATTTATTTTCGACTTTATTTTAGGGCAGGTAATATTGATATTGGTTTGTTTTTTGCGCCAGCCCCTAAAATGCCATATTTCAGGGTGTATAGGGGTTTAAGTATTGTACACAATAAAAAACTCAACATTATCTTAACCGTATATTAATTCAAGCTATAGAGCTAGCATTGGACGCGATACGGGGCCACAAATCTGCGCACTCCTTAGCCACAGGTCCAGTAATAGCGGATCCTTTCATCTCGCCCTTGTTGTTTACTATGACGCCTGCGTTATCTTCGAAGTATATGAACACCCCGTCCCGCCTCCTGAATGGTTTCCGTTGTCTGATCACCACTGCCGGCATTACCTGAGAAGATAACATGATTGGATTAGTATTTCATGTTCACGTGTGGGTAAAAATTGACAGATAACCTAATAAAAATTGGGAAAAAAGGCCTTTCGATACTCTCGCGCAGTATAGATCTACGACGTAAAAACGTCTATATATTGGCGAGTTGAGTGCTTACTTGAAGGGTAGATAATATTCTGATTCTAGTAACAGATAGAGATTTAAGTAAAGTTATTGAAAAAATTATGGGAAAGCTTTTATCACATTAATGTTTTGAGATATATCATATTTACTTCAGGCAGGCTTACAAACTCATGCCTAGGTTCAGAATAAAAGCGACAACACAACGATTTTTAATTGGAACCAAGTTTAACACACAAAACAAATGTTAGGGATCTAGTTAGTTTTCAATTCAAATCCATTTTATATTTTTGTAATGCAGAGAAAATCTAGGGCTCGGATGACAGTATATTTTGCGAAACAGTTTCGTCTTAAAAACCTTAGAAAGGATTTGTTTCGGTCATGTTCTAACGGAACGTTATAAAAACGTTTTTGAAGAAGAATAAAATTTAAATCGTTCTCGGTTATTTTAACGTTTTTATTTTAATTTTTGGGTTGGTCGATAGGATACTCACAACACAACCATTACAGCAAGCGCAGTGGAATCCAATGATGTAATGAAATTAAGAGAAGGTACAATCTAACTAAACAAGTTCATGCTTGTCGGCGCACGCCCCGTGGGCGGCTACGTCTTGCGGAATAAACGTTCTCATTTCGTTTTCGTTTCGAATAAAATATTGTACAAAGAACTGTTACAAACGTTTTAAATAACGTTTTAAGCCCGTTATTTTAAATAACGTTTTAAGCCCGTTATTTTAAATAACGTTTTAACCCCGTTATTTTAAATAACGTTTCCGAGCCCTGAGAAAATCATTTCGTTGTAAGTTCTCAATAAAGAGGGTTAGAATAAAATTCAAAAACTATATTTATTAGCGATTTCTTTCAACTCAATTTGTTAATAATATTATTAATAAGTTTTGGTAATGGAATTGCTCAGTCAGCCAAGGCATATCTACAGACTGTTTTAACAGTTCAGAAAGTTAAATTAGCGAAACCCTATGGCGTATCATCATAGCAATTCCATTTGATAGTCTCTACAACTTTCAATTTCATATAAACTTGTTGTAGATAATGTATGGCACACACGAGATGCATTCTTTAAGACTAATCCAACCAATTACTAGATCCAAGAATGAATTACAGACTGCACATAAGACAACAAAAAAAGTCAAGATAATGATTGTGGAGCTAGAATACAAATTGTACTAACTGTACCACTTTCAAGTGAATTATTTTTCTGATAATAGGGATGATGACAAAAAAATCTTTTTAGTCTGTCTTTGAGATAATAAAAAAATATTGGACACGTATTTTTTTTATTTTTTTACGTCATCTAAAGATTACGGCGATACATTGAGGTAAAATGTGCCATGACGTCACGAGTATGTAGATTTTATACTTACTAGTGACGTAGCAACCCCCACTCCCCAACTCAAAACGCGTTTTATCTAAATAGTTTTTTATTAATATGATAAAGCAAAAAATACGTGTCTTATATTTTTTTATTATCTGACTGATGGACTAATTATTTTTTTTTTTTTTTTTACCCAAGCATCATCCCTATTGTATGTCTTATCCATTAAATATTTGAATGTCATCACTGAATGGGGGAATGTGGCTTTTTCGCACAGAAATTTATATGCAACATCTTTTGTACCCACCACATTTTATGCAAATAAACTATTTTGATTTTAAACTGTACCATACTACAAGGTTTTTAGGTCTGCCTAGCCTTTTCCCAACTAAGTTGGGGTCGGCTTCCAGTCTAACCGGATGCAGCTGAATACTAGAATTTTACTACTGCCTTGAAAACCTACATCAGTCTGGCTTAGCGCAAAAGCTATAATATTAAAATAATTTTGTCAATGTCAGGTTGCAGTAACCACTGTGCTGTGTATGTAACTAACTTATTTCATAAATTACTATTTAAATGAATCTAATTTTTTATTTATAATTCGTGGACTGCTTGCAGCTAGTAAATAAAAAATTTAATGCAGTCTGTTAGTATTCAATCTAGAATCTAGGATCTCTTGGTTTGACCGTCACTTTTAAAATTCAAATTCTGTCCATGCCTTGTTCTCAAAAACATGCCTTCAAAATCATCAAATCATTCTTCAATCCAACAATGTATAGATCATACCTTTTTCCTTAGTTCAGGTTTGCCTTTCTTGACGGTGGCGACGATCATGTCTCCTGATCCGGCAGCGGGAAGCCTGTTCAGGCGACCCTTGATACCCTGCACGGCGATCACATACAGGTTCTTTGCCCCTGAAATAGTTTAAATGATATTTTTTAGTTATTGTTTTGGAAAAAGTTGACGTTGATATTTTTTTGTCTATGTAACAATATCCTCCTGACCAATATTTTGAAAGTAACAAGTACTAGGCAAAGTAATAAATGAGTAACAATGAAATTGGAGTGGTGTTTTAAGTTTTTTTTTTCTTTACTTTTTAAACATATGAACTAATACTGCATTCTCATGATAAAGCTCAACATTTAGCATTTTTAGCATAACCTCATTCTCTTTGTTTTGGTATTATTATCATGTGACCACATTTGAGTACTTTTAGAAATTAACCTTCAAATAGTGCGAGGGAGGTCTTGGTAGTGTAATGGTTTTTATAGTTTGCTGAAAGTGACACCAAACTATGACAAAAACAACCATGTTTTTGGGGTCATTGTCATTTTTCTAGGAAAGGTGGACTCTAAACCCAAATTTGAACTTTTCATGCACGAACCACTTCCACACATTATCTTGGTGCCAATGTAGTAATAAGAGAATGGTTTGCCCAGCAGTGGGTTACAAAGTGAGGTTACACATTTGTTTTGCATTACAAATTAGACTGAACAACTTCAGACACAGCCAAGGAAGAAATCATCATAATCAACACACATAGTGCGTCCGAAAATATCATCATAAGTGTTCAGTCAAACGTGCCATTGGAGGTTATGTTAGTTTTATAAAACAAACTCGTGCCAACCTGTGTTGTCTGCGCAGTTGATGACGGCTCCTACTGGGAGACCCAAAGAGATGCGGAACTTCGCTCCCGCGGAACCACCACGTCCTTAAAACAGAAAAACCACACTTCATACATTTTTTATCACAACACTTCTACTCACGAAATATAAAGTAAATATTGGAAATATATGTGGCTTCCAAACAAATATGATACTAGTTTTGTTTCACACATGCTTTCTAGTAGATTTTAACACTAATTAACATGATTAAAATGGATATTTTACAATTTCACGAACCTCTTTTAGACATTTTGTTGTGTCAATTTTTTGAGAGGAAATTGAAAGAACGCGAATTTAGCAGCACATCACAAGTAGTAATTCGTTCAGAAACTGAATACCGGTAACTCACATGAAGTTAGTTTCATGTTGCGGAAAAGTATATCAAAATTCAAGATCGATAGATAATTTGATAGCGAATGAATTTTCAATTAATTTATAGAAATATTTTTAGAAGAGAACTGATTATTCTTTATTATCAATCATTTCTTTTTTAAATCAACTCACACATAAACTCATGTTATTTCCATTTCCAAACGATTTATTGCGTTCCATTTCTTCTTTCTCCATGAAGCAGAGTTCAAAATTGCAAACTTAAAGATTTCTTTATTACAAGTAAAATTAATAAAATATAAAAAAAGTATTTCAATAATATAAATAAAATATAATTTCCCAGTAAATTACCTTACCAAAAACCACACCAACGTGTAAAGAGATGTTATCAAAAAGTGTTTGTCATTTTCCGTCAAATTCGTTGCGGCTTGTCATTGTGAGGTTCATTATTTTGTTACAAAAAGTATTTTATTAGTAGAAAAACGTAGTTATTGTTACAATGGCATTTATGGGCGATATGATGAATCCGGCGCCCTTTTGGCAGAACGGACCTGCCCCAGGAGCCTTCTACAACTTCCCTGGAAACTCATCAGGTTTCGGCCCGAGAACTCATCCTGTACAGGAATTCAAAGCTCAGTGAGTATAATAATCAAGTAGTAATTCTTGTGATTGTATGAGTGTCAGGCACTTAGAATTATTTCCTTTGACCTAAATTCGCTTCTCGTTGAGAAATTATATATGACTTGCTATGTTGAAAGTCCCAAGTCATCTACTGTTTCCTCCTCGACAAGAAGGTTAACCTACCAATAACATGAAATAATAATCTTGACTACACTTAAGCCGTGGCTTTAGTGTAGTCAAGATTATGTTCTATGTTCTATGTTATGGAGTTTGGTTTCCGCACTTAGTCCTTCAGTGGACCATTGTGCGTGGGCCAAAGCGGCCGTTGGTGGTTATTCCAACCAGCCCACCTCCCTCCAGAAGTTGATTAAGTCTCCTGGTCTGTTCAGAACATCTGTGTAAGATCTGGGTGTCCCGAGGGTCTCTGTTCTAATCTGGGTGACGCCCGTGCATTCAAAAAGCACGTGCGCGACTGTTTCCTCAGCCTCCATGCACGCCCTGCACAGAGGACTGACCGTTATGCCCATTGTGTGGAAGTGTCTGTTCAGCGAGCAGCGGCCCGTGATGGTCCCCGTCACCAGGCGCAGGCCATTCCAAGTAGTCAAGATTATTATTTCGGTTATATTTCGAGAGAAGTGGTACTGTAGTGGACTCCAAAGTGCAGGTTGAGTCCTGCACTTTAAGTTTTGAAGTCAACTTGTTCTGTCTCTTTCAAATTATCAATTTTTATATGGCATGATTCGGTAGAAATTAAAATAATGATAAAACCTAGAAGCTCACTAAGATCTAAGTTGAACAGCTGTCATTCAAAGTAAAAGCTGTTTAGCTACACCTATGATAACGGACAAAGATAATGTTTTAGAGGTATGAGGAACAGGGTGTAAAGTTCCCTCATCCTTGTGGAGCGGTGGTCCATCTGGCGTTGTGTGTGGTGGGAACTGCCCCACGATTGATATTGGTAGGTCGTGTATACAGGATGGGGTTTTGAGATGGGGCAGTAAGGGCAGCTATCTTAACTGTTGTAGCTACAGGAAAGCGGTCTTAGGAGACTGCCCGTAACTTTTTGAGACATTTTCATCTGCATTCAAAGATAAAAAAAAATGTGCAGTTGGCAAGAAATTGGCAGTTTTCACAAAAAAATTTGATGCCCATCAATCCTGTTTCTTAAAAGGATCAAAGAACTCTATTGAGCCAATTAACGTTTGAGTACTAGAAAAGTCAGAAATCACAAATAACTTTTCCCATACATTTCATAGGAAATGAGACTAAACTTTACTTTTACTTTTCACATTGGATAGACAGACCCAAAATAAACAAAAGAAAATTACTTCGAAGAAATACCCGTTATGGTTTTAGGATTTATAATAATTATTAATCTGACTTTTCTAGAAGTCGAACCTCAGTTGGTCCGATAGAGTTTTTGATCCTTATTAGAAACTGGATCTATTGGGATCAAAAAAGTTTTTGTGAAAACTGACTATTTTCTTACTGACTGTCATTTTTTTTCAAAATTTGTGAATGCAGATCAAAATTTCTCAAAAACTTCAGGACCGTCTCCTAAGACTGTTTTCCTGTAGCTACAATGGTTAAGGTAGCTGCCTTACTGCCCCATCTAAAAAATCCACTCTGTATACTCGTCGCGCGGTAAACCCCTACTTGCGCGATGCAGCATTTGTGTGACGCCAGGTCTCTGCTGCGTAGTTCGCATGTAGCGTTGTAGATGCTGCCAAAATGTCATGACCTCAAAAATATACAACAAAGCTCTTTTTATTTCAGCTCTGCCACCCCAATTACAACAACCACAACAGTAATCGGCGTCAAGTTTGACAAAGGCTGTGTCGTCGCAGCTGACACCCTCGGATCATACGGCACACTCGCCAGGTTCCGTGACTGTCCTCGTATCACTAAGGTTAACGATTTGATCCTGCTTGGTAACGGAGGGGACTATGCTGACTATCAGTATTTGAAGGATATTATTGATCAGAAAATGTAAGTAAATACCTATTATTGTTCCTGGATTTGTAATAAAAGAGGGATACTTCACAGCTTTTTACTTTTACCTAAATGTCACTATACAGGGTCAAATTAAATTAGGTAGCGAAACTCTATCGATATAATGGGTATAGATATCTAATCATGATAAAGCAAAAACTAAATTAATTTGATATGATTTTTTGTTTGGGGTCAACATGGGTGTTGTTGAAGCTAAGGCTCAGAAACCGGTTTAAGTCATTGACCTCAAACTCAAAGCATTTATTTCAATTAAACCATTTACAGGCACTTTTGAATTGTCAAGGAATCGGTCAGTCAGAAATATGAAGCTAGTTGTCCATTCCACAGCGTAATATGTACCTATGGAAAAGAACGGGCAAAAAACTCCACGGACACTCTTTAAATAAGTTGTTACAAAATATTGGTTACATCATTCATGTTGAAATTAAACATGTGAGAACAATGTAGAAAGACGTGCACGTTAGAAGCCTCGAACCGGAAACGATTGCGGTTTAGGTTTCGGTTACCGGTATTTTAACCGGTTAGTGGGAGAAACCGTTTTTATTACTAATTCCTATTGTTGTTCGAAATTAACCGGTTAATTTGAGTTTCGACGTTCTAAACGAGTTCTACATACTACGCCATCTCTCTTACACTTACAATAACTAAGCTCTCGCTCTACGCCAACGAATACGCAAATTAATGTGACAAACGGCGGCGGGGGGCGTGCATGTGAGTTAACCCGGTTTATTCAGGTTAGGGCGAGTTTTAAAATTCTATTCTCTGTAATAACCGGTAACCAAAATTATTTATGTTTAGTCTAAACCGTATTTGTAATTAACCGATTAAAAGATTATTGGTATTATAACGGTTTTATGACCAATATTAACCGGTATTTCAAAACCGGTTTCAAGCCCTGTTTGAAATATGTGTTTAAAAAAATCATAAAATAAATATTTACATAAAAGACGTGAAAGAACTGAAAAAACAACTGTCAGCTCATTCTTCAAGTAATAACACCACGTGTTTGTTGAACAAAAACAATATCATCGAATCTTTTTTTTTGTTATGTGTAGATATCGATAGTCTGCGGAGTTTTGCTAGGTAATTTAATTTGAACCATTGGATGAGGATTTAAGGCTGGTATTACAGAACCTTACTAAAGACAAGCATTTAAGATTTACTTAAAACTAGTTTCAATTCAACCAATCAAATGGCTTCTTCAAACTAGTATTAATTGAGATTGAGATTAATGTGCCTTTATTCTTACTTTCTATTCTCAGTTCCCAGCACGCGTAGCATGACCACAATAGAAACGGGTTTTTTCGACGGAAGAATAGATATATTCTTCCGTCGAAAAAACCCGTTTCTATGCTGGTCATGCTACACATGCTGGTGTTAGTAAATATTTATCCGTTTTTAACCTCTTCAGGTCGTTTCGCTTGCAATATTCTGTTATAATTCTTAAGAAAAAATCTGATTTAGAGGACAAACATAATATCCAACGGCACCTGTCCTGAAAGTCCACCTACCCACAGTTGAGAAAGGACCAGGATGACTGCACAATCTACAATAATTATAATCCCTTCTCAATCTCCACAGTATTGATGAGCAATGCGTTGGAGATGGTCTGCTCCTGAAGCCGCGTTCCATTCACTGCTGGCTGACTCGTGTACTCTACAACAAGCGTAGCAAGATGGATCCCTTGTGGAGCAACTACGTTGTTGCAGGCATGCAGGTTGTTGACTACAATTTAATTTGCATTATAAGGACTTTAACCCCTGTTTGAATAACATAGCCCACTAAGAAATATTAAGTTGTGATATAAAAATGTACCCTAACTTAGTAGGCTCTTACAATTAATTTTTTTGGGACGACACGGTTGGCGCAGTGGCTGAGCGATCGACTGCTGCGCAACGTGTCGCGGGTTCGATCCCCGCACGGATCAAATATTTGTATGATCTGCAAGTAGTTGTTCCGGGTCTGGGTGTTAGTGTATGTGAGTTTCTATGTTTGTAAACGCACCCACGATACAGGAAGAAATTCATAGTGTGGGGCAAGGTTTAATTTTTTTTTTTTTTTTTTTTAAAAGGTGGATTTTTACCTGACTCTCGGCAAATACGGTTATGTTTTTGCTTTTGGTTCCTTATTTGTTTTTGATTAGTCTTTCTTGTAGCGGCCATGTTTATCGATAGTAAAGAAATTACTTAAGTTGGAGTCTTATTGCATACGAAATTTATGGGAAAAGTTTTTGTGATTTCTAACTTTTCTAGTAATCAAACCTCTGTTGGTCCAATAGAGGGTTTTGATCCTTTTAAGAAACAGGAATGAATGACATATAAAAAAGGATTTGGCGGAAATTGCCCATTTTCCTGCTGACTGTAATAATTTTTCAAAATCTGTGAATGCAGATCAAAATTAGTCAAACGTTAAGGACAGTCTCCTAAGACAGTTTTCTTGTACCTACTACGGTTAGGGTCCCTTACTGCCAAATCTCAAAAATCCACCCTGTATAATAAAATATTTAATATAATTTGACACATATTTTGGCCTATTTACCCTGACTGACTTGCTTAAAGCGTTTTGGGCAAGCAGCCTGCACGCGTAGCATGACAACTATAGAAACGGTTTTTCTACGGCTTTTATCTACGGAAGAATAGACAAAATGACAGATTGTGATTGTTTATCTGTCATTTTGTCTATTCTTCCGTCGATAAAACCCGTTTCTATTGTGGTCTACTACTAACTACTTTTCCTTGACACAAGGAAAAGTAGTTTTACTGAACACAAAACCGATTTCACTTGCCCAAAAGGCTAGATAATGAAGGTGGGTAAAGTGTATCATTTTTGCGATTGAGACATTTGCATCTGGATCACTGAAATAATTCGAATCATTGAAATGTTTCATTTGGATCATTTGAATCATTGACTCAAAAGATATAAAAATGCATAACGACAACGAAAAACTGTGAGAGTATGAGTGATACACATCTCATTTGGTATCTCTTTCTGGCTTAAATAGATTGTATTGAGTCACCCGCTCACTCGCGATTCAAGAGTCAGTTCAGTAGTACTGACTAAAGTAATGTAACTCAGCGTTTGAGGCTTTCTCTCTCGCTCACTGCTGCTCAGTCGCCTCGCAAGCGACAGTCGCGCGGAAAGAGCACACAGGCAAAGTAATGATTCAGATTCAAATGATGCGTTTGAAACGTTCACTTCGATAATCCGAATCATTGAGTCGGTTCCGTAAAGAGTTGTGGATGTGGATCTGTTCATCAAGCCCTCACTTTTAAGTTTTCTAGAAAACTACACTAAAAGAACCCACACACACACACTACACACCAACAACACAACACACACAACAACACATCTACACTAAAGAAAACTAAACTACTTTTTTGTCGACATCGTTTATGTAACATTTTTGCCTATTTATAACCCCAACAGGACGGCGAGCCCTTCCTAGGCGCTGTAGACAAGCTGGGGACAGCTTATGAAGACGCCGCCATTGCGACCGGCCTCGGCGCTTACATGGCGACGCCACTCATACGTGAGGCGGTCACCAAGGGTACTCTGGACGAAGATGGTGCTAAGTAAGTAACCCAGGACCAAATCAATCTGCCTAAAATTTCCCCAACTATGTTGGAGTCGGGTTCCAGTCTAACCGGACGCAGCTGACTACCAGTATCTTACATGGAGCAGCTTCCTATCTGACCTCCACAACCCAGTTACTGCGTAACACTAACCCCTTGGTAAGACTGTCAGACGCGCGCTTCTGACTACCCGTAACAACTGTCAAAAAACTACGAATGACAGCCGGGACCAACGGCTTAACGTGCTTTCCGAGGCACGGAGGAGTAAGTAAGTAACCCAGGATATTACAGTCTCTTACTATTAGACAAGCTCGGCACAGCTTACGAAGACGGGCAGAGAAGTAATGCAATGTGATAGTGATCAAGGGACTTGTTATGCCTAGCTGGACGAGACTAAGATTACCCACTGCTAAACATGGCGAATCAAGTGGAGTATCTGCCAGTTACATCACATTCAGATTCCAGACTCCTAAAATCGTTGCATTTTAGTTGTTGTTGCATTCAAGTTAACAACAGTTCTGGTGATCAACCTCAATCACCGCCTAATTGCGTAATACACGATCAATCACAATCTGAATGAATTATTTTGAAAGAGATTGCTAATCCATTGCTTCATAAGTTCGAAAAAATATCTACTCTATAACGTAAATAACGCAATGAATTTTGTTGAACTGTCAAAATTAAACAGATTAGTCGTAATCATTTACGAAAATGTGTTACGCAATTAGATAGCAATGCTATTTCCTTATATAAATACGGTTACGTGATCATTGTCATAAATACTATACCATTTCAAGTTACAAAAAGCCATATACCATATAACCAGATAAACCACGCACAATGAAGAGTTGGGATGAATTTATCCCAAGCTCAAACTTAACATTGTAGTTGAAAAACATGTTCTCCAATAAATTCCAACTGCAAATGTAAGTTGGTCGATTATTACTCCAATTATTAACCTGTAAATCCTACCGTCGTGAATTTCTTCACAAAACTAAAAACACCATTTAGCTGGCAGAGGGGGGACACTTGACTCTAACAAAAATCAGCACTTTAAAGCTTAATACTTCGCAAACGGATCCCTGAATCGAAAAATGGTTTTGACACACCCACAATATTTTTTAAACGACTTTTCCAACGACAACCCACACCATCGTACAGATGAGAAAAAAAAAAAACTCCACTTTACTAGTGAAGGAGGTACCCTAACTTTGTCGGCGTGATTAATATTATGTATACCCATGCCAAATTACAGCTTTCTAGTACTAAGAGTCTCTGAGAAATGCCGCGGACAGACAGACGGACATGGCGACACTATAATGGTTCCTTGTTGATTACGGAACCCTAAAAATTTTAACATTTTGTTTATTTCGCAGGGCCCTAGTCCGCAAATGCATGGAGGTTCTCTTCTACCGTGACGCGCGCGCCTTCCAACGCTACCAGCTCGGCATCGTGACCGCCGCAGGAGTTCGTATCGAAGACCTCGCCGAACTGAAGCACGACTGGTCGCTCGCGCACATGATTCACATGAAGTAAATTAGTTGTTGTATTGGAATAAATGTGATTTTATAACTTATTTGGTTTATTTTATGATAATACTAGCTTCTGCCCGCGACTTCTTTCGCGTGGAAGTGATACACCACAATATACCAAACTAACAGCCACATTTCCCGCTCCCGCTAATACTTAGTTTTTGCTCAGCGTTCCCTGTTTACAAATCCGACTGGTAGTTCCAGAGATTAGCGTGTTCAAACAATCGTAACTCTTCAGCTTTAGCCCGCGGCTTCGCCCGCGTGGATGTTACAAAATATTCCACGGGCACGTACTACCGGGATTACATACCTAATAGCCGAGGAAGAGGTCATTGACTCTTACCGCTGCACCCACGTTACCGTCAACCATAATTATTTTGTTAACCATAATTATTTTGTTACGCTAAATTGAATCTGTGATATTTATAACCGACTTCCCAAAAAGGAGGAGTTATCAATACGGTTTTTTTTTTTTAAATGTTTGTTACCTCATAACTCAGTCATTTATGAACCGATTCGGAAAATATTTTTTTTATTTGAAAGGATTTACTTCCCGATTGGTCCCATTTTTATCAAAATTCAGTTCTGATGATGGAATCCATGAGGAATTGAGGGAACTCCTCAAATATTATAGGCATACACATAGCGATTTTGGTATTTTCAGCAACTAGTTAAGCATTTGCTTTCAGAAAGTATGATTTGGTGAAGTGGAACTGATGAAGAAGACCACAGATGGCCGTAGTTCCGGTGGCCATCTGTGGTCTTCTTCATCAGTATCAAATAGTTAGCGACTATGAAGCACATTCTGATGAAAATGGTACCATTGAACTGATCTTAAGATGAAGCCGGAAGGAAGGCACCGGAACTCCGTAATTTTTTTTTTATCCTAGCCATGTTAGGGCTTATTGGAATTGCCATGAGGTGCACTCTGCCTTTAAATGATTAATGGTAGTATCTTGGCATCAAATTGCGCTACCTGAGTCGTACGCTATGTGTGGCCTCACAGACAACAGAAGTTACCCCTTCAATTAACCAATTATTATTAGAGAATAATAAAAAGGTATCTTCTGGCAATATAACTCAATATAAATCTAAGGGAGTGCAACATACTATTAAATTATTTAATCAAAATATCCAAGGTTGCTCTTCCAAATTACTGGAAATAGAATTGTTTTTGGAAAATACCAAGTTTGATGTTGTTTGTTTAACAGAGCATTGGTTAAAAGATCATCAAGTGATGTCAATTAATTATGAAAATTATTGTGTAGTTAGCCATTTCAGCCGAAAACTTATGATACATGGTGGATCATTAATATTAATTAAAAATTCTATTAAATCGAAAGAAAGAAAAGACATCATCAAACTATCTGTTGAACACAACATTGAATTGTCCTGTGTTGAGCTTGATAAGCATGTTATAGTATGTGTATACAGACCTCCAAGTTACCATAATCTATCCATATTTGATTCTATAATGGAAGATGTATTAAAGAAACTTAGTACTAGTAGTAAGTCAATAATCATATGTGGAGATTTTAATATTAACTTATTAGAAAATAACTCGAATACTGTCAGATTATTAAGCCTTTTTAAGTCATTTGAATTCCCCATCCTTTGACTTGTACCATATGCTTTCCAAAATGAAAATCCCCCTTCCTACTAACTTCCATTACCTCTTGACTAACTTTTCTCCTAAACTAATCCAAGTACTATCAACATTTTTAAATCTAAATGATATTAAATTGTAGTGTGTGTAGTAATAATAACTTTATAAATATATAATGTCGATTTGTAGTGTTTTATACATATATATTATAACTTCTTTTTCTTAGCTAGATTTATTAACAAAAATTGTCTTGTCCTTCCAGCTACTAACATAATAATAACGACTAGGTAACTACCACAAAGCAGATACAAAGTTCGACGGCTCACCTTGCTGCGTTGCCGTCACCACATGACGCTGGCAGAATAGTCGACATCGGCTCAGTTGCCAAAGAGAAGAAAAAAAAAATTGCTCTGATGCATCTTTTTTGGGTTTTGAAGACATACTCTTTATTTACTGAATTGCCCCAATATATTATGCCAAATCTTAGTGTGGATGCTACATAGCCATGATAAGCCATTCAAAGAGATTCTAGACTTACAATTTTAGCCAGTTTATAAAGTGCATAAGCAAATTTATTCATTTTCTTACAAATCTCGTCCGTTTGCGGTTTCCAGGACAAGGTATTATCTATAATAACACCAAGGAATCTAGTCATGGTTGCCGACTCTATTTTAGTCCCCAAATATTTAGTGTTAAGGTTTACATTAGGAATCCTCTGATAAAAATGCATTATTTTAGTCATTTCTAGATTTATGACAAGATTATTATTATTTAGCCAAGTAATTATTTTATTCAATGTCAAATTTATCTTAGTTCTTAGTTTTTGATTTGGTCTGAGATGCCAGATAACTTTTTTTTTAACGTTTGTCTTGACAATATTATGGTGTGTGTAAGTGGAACAGAAGCCATACTCGAGAATATTTGCTTAGTACTATTGAGATTGTAAAAGTGCCATATATCCATCAAATCCTGAAAACTATCATGTTCGTAATACAGCTTCCTCCTGGGTGATAGAATAAGACTCAGATATGGGCATGCCAATGGCCTTGTGTGGCGTTCTGTGCTGAGCAACCTGACTTAGTTTTTAATTTATGATTATTTTTGTCATTTGCAAATAAGTATATTTTATATTTATGCTTTACTAATAACATAAAGTATGTTTCTAACAATAAATTGCAGTATTAAATTTTAACAAAAATTAAATTCTGTGAAATTTCTTTTTTTTTTATTTGTATGCCGTCAACGGCAAAACATAGAGATATCTACTAACCTACTTTATTATAACACCTATGTTTAACAAATAAAAACTTTGGCTTTGACTTTGCGCTTTTATTAATGTGCAGAAGTGCAAACTGCAATAACCTTCGTCAAGTCTCAACTTTAATGGGACAACCTGTACGTTTCGGGAATCACAGACCGATCCCCGGCCACCGTAGGCGCGGGCTTGCGGACCGTGAGCAATGGGTAGCTCGCCGTCATGACGTCACGAGTATGTAGATTTTATACTTACTTGTGACGTAGCAACCCCCACTCCCCAACTTTAATGCGTTTTTATCTAATCTGCGTTCGCAATTTATTTGGCAAACACGTAAACAAACACGAATTTTCCACTTAGACAAACATCAACTTTATTCAGGTATAAATAAAGTTAATTTTAGACCGACTAGTACTACTGTTAAGTCATAAAAAAATATGAAGTTGTAGCGCAAACTGAACCTTATGTGTAGGCATTACAGTTGTTTTTCCTAAAACTCGTGTTTGTTTACATGTTTGGCAAATGAATTGCGAATGCAGATTAAGTCATTTTTTATTAATATGACAAAGCAAAAAATGCGTATCTAATATTTTTTTATTATCTGACTGACGGACTAAATAGAATTTCTTTTTTTTTACTCAGGCATCATCCCTATTGTAATTTTTTTTTTACAATCTGTCAGGCCCTCAGCAAATCTATGAAATGAAATTGTTTATTCTGTAAATAGGATATAGGAATCACTTTTACACGTAATATTAAAAAAAATATAAAAATTTGCTAGATGAGTTCGGCGTTTCCTATCTGACTACTCTGAGAAGAAAGGCCGACACAAACTCAGAGGACAGTCTCTTTTAAAGTCCAGACATAATCCTGGTCAGGCCATATGAGGACCATGTCGATTACCGTGTCTGAAATGGTCTTTTGAGAATAGAACCACACAGATTTGAGTGGACCTGTCCAGTCAGTGCAAGCATTTGTCAGTAATCGTGGAGCTCAACTCAGACATAAGGAGCTCAACTCGAAGAACAATAACAAAGAAAGGACATTCGGGTAGGCCGCATAAACTACTCAAACTGCCAGACCATCATTAAAACTAACTGAGAAATGAAAAATTAAAATAAGTATCCACATAGCCACATTTACAATAATTAAAATAATATCTCTCTCACACACACCAATAAAACAAAAAACAATTTTCATAAGTATAGCTTATATTAAATAATTACATTCTATCGCCTCTTCTTGTGGACCTTCGACGGGCCTTTGACGAAGCACCAGTCCACTGATATGGGCTGTCCGAGGATGTCTGCACCGTCGAGAGCTTCGCGTGCACTCTGGTGGAAAAAGAAGTAGAGCTTAGAGAAGAACAGAAGGAAAGAAAAATGGTTTATTCTGCACAAATATTTATTAAACGATATGGATTTTTCTGACTTCCAAAAAAAACTAAGTGAAAAATTACTATAATTTCGGAAGTCGGTGTTTTTTAATTTTCATTTTTTGCCACCGACTTCCTAAATGAAAGTTATTTAAAATAAATCATTCGTGACTACTGTAAGGCTCGCTAGTTATTTTCTGCATGATATCACTTACCTAGCAAATTTAAGACTAGTGTTTGTCCGCAGCTTCGCCCGCGTTGAGATCAGAAATTATCCTACGGGAATGCACTACCGGGATAAAAAGTATCCTATGTCCTAACCCAGGTCATGGTCTACCCATGTGCCAAATTTCGTTCAAATCCGTTCAGCCGTTTTAGCGTGAAAGCGTAACAAAGAAATAAAGAAACAAGCTCACTTTCGCATTTATAATATTATACTAGCTTTTCCCGCGTGCTTGGAAGTCATCCGACGGGAATGTACTACCTACCGGTATAAAAAGTATCCAATGTGTAAATCCAGGTTATAAACTATCTGTGTACCAAATTTCATCCAAATCCGTTCAGCCGTTTTTGTGTGATTGAGTAACAAACATCTAAACATACAAACTTTCCGGGTATGTATTATACATATAAACCTTCCTCTTGAATCACTCTATCTATTGCTGAAAACTGCATTAAAATCCGTTGAGGAGTTTAAAAGATCTAAGCAAACAGACAGCGTAAGCAACTTCATTTTATACTAAGTAAAGATTTGTTGGAATAGTTAGTATAGGATTACTCATATATTAAAACTTCTATACTCACAGCAGCCTGCTTGTAAGTCTCATACTCCACCAGAGCGTAACCTTTGAGGAAACCAGTACGTCTGTCCAGGTTCAAATGGATGTTCTTGATCTCGCCAAACTCTGAGAATTGGTTCTGTAAGAAGAGAATAAAATATTGTGAATACATTGCCACTTTATTGCAACAAAACACGACGTAAGGAAAGATCTTCAGTCACCATTCTGTTAAAAATTATACAAAGCATTTAACTTGTAGTTTCGTTTGTCTAACACAAACGTTCCATTTTGAATTTTACTATAGTTTGACAGAGACCGCTTATATTCATATATTATTTTTACCGCTGTATCGCGCCTTAGGTATATGCGTGGCGAGACGGAGGCAGTGTAGGCCGCTCATTCGTCAACGCTCACGGCGTCCCGCCGCTCATTCATCAACGCTGCCCCACGCGATTCCTAAGTGCTCGTTTACGGGGACGTAGGGCGTTGTCGCGTGCGGCGTGGCGTCTCGCAGCGCGTCGGACGTTTATCAGTTTATACACAGGCGACGCGTGCAGCGGCTCGTGTCATCACACGCGCAAATACAAACATGGTAATGTACGATGTTGTTTATAAAGACGCGGGGCGTGCCGCGTGGTGCTTGGGGTAAAAAGTAGCGGTTCCCGGCGCAGCGCAAGGGTATCGCCGATGTTCGTATTGGCGCGTACGACGCCGCGGGCCCCGCCGCAGTTTTCGCAAAATACCGTGAACGGAGAATCGCAGGTATAGCTAGTTGCAGCAATGCCACCCGTGGACTCCGCCTGCATTTCAAGCAAACGCGTGTTAAATCGCTTCTCCGTAAACTCTCATACAACGCCATGTTTGAATTTAGGGCGGGCCGCGACGCTCGACGCCCAGTGTCTCCGTAAACGAGGCCTAAGTCACGGTACAGTGGTCACGGTCAAACTATATTGAGTTTACCTGTATATCCTCTTCTTGTGCCTCTTCATGAACATTGCTGACAAACAATATCCAGCCTTCCACTGAGCGCTGTGGTCCTGGTGTGTTGCCGTCACCCTCGGGAGCCAGGCTGTCATATCTTTAATCATAATAAAATAATAATTAGCACCTTGTGGGATCGCAACTTAATGCAATAGTTTCATACACCATACGCCATTCTGACGTCAGGTCGGCGACATATATTTGTGTAATTTCTGAAAATATATTAGTTATCTATAATTATACATACAGAACATACTAATTAATAGAGCTTTTGAAGCAGGAAAGAAAAAGTGACTACAATGCAAGTTTTTATAGAAAAATTCCTCCTATGATATTGTTTACATAATTTTTTGCTGTAAAAATCGTGGAAGAAGATTTTCTGAGTTACCTGCCCCTGTTGCCTCTCTCTGAAGCACCTCCGCTACCAGCTTCACTGCCAAAACCTCTTCCCTTACGTTTTCGCGCCTTCTCCTTCAAACGGGCGATTCCCTCTGAAAAACCCAGCAAATAATACTCAAATACCTACATGCAATATGCAAGTAGAAGTATATTTAGAGTTTATAAATGGCAGGTATAACGGAATTTTAAGCATAAATTTGAGTTCGTTCAACTAGAAAGTTAACCTAAAAAATTTAGTTTTAATTGGATGGTTGTTAGAGCAAATATAGCATGATTAACGATAATAATGTCTCCGATTGACAAGAGAAACTTACCAGACAGCGTATACGCCGAAATAACTTAGCAATGCTATTCAAAATTATGCATCAAAACATTCACAAATTACTTACGTTCGCCATCCTCATCTACCTCAAATTCCTCGGAGTTCTCAATATCTAGCACGTCTGCCATTCTTATTATCGGTTTAGCTTCTAAACTATTATTTTAACGTGTCTTTTCTTACGGTTTTCAAGTAAGTATACGTGAATTTCAACAAAATGCACTGGCACAGACTAAAATTAATGACAAAATGACGTGAAAATGACTTATCGCCATGAGTGTTGCTAGCTCTAGGTTAGAAAAAAGCAAAAAAAAAATTGTTTGTTTGTAATATCATAACATTTGTACTATCAGGTATAAAAAGGCATGAATGAGTCGTGGGGTTCGAGTACGCGTCTCCTTTTTAAGGATATTTCCCGCCGACTGGTCGACACTTCAGACCAGAGGGCTGGCTCGTTCTTTGGCCAAAGAATTAGCATTGCCATTCAACGTGGCAATGTTGCCAGTCTTCTGGGCACGTTTCCGGATGACAGCGATGCGGACGAATACTTCGACGCCTAAGTGTCCTTTTGTTTTTTCTATCTATTTGTGTAGTTAGTTATTGTATTTATAGTGCGCGCGGAACTAGTTGGCCGCGCCTTAGGTGGCGACAGGGGTGAGGGTTGCCTACTGCTCGCAACGCACATGAGATTAGACAGTGATGCTGATGAATGACCAATCTCGAGATATCGTGAACAATAATTGTTCAATTATTGAAAATAATAAATAAAAAACAATTGAACTTTTAGAAGTTTATAGTGTACCAATCTAATTATATTGTAATTAATAGTAAAATAAACCAAAAACAAATTAAGTATATGAAATTATTCTGACATATCCTCTGAATCACTTGATTCTGAACTCTCTGAACTTGATTCAGAATCATCTTGTAAGTTTATAATGATTTCGTCCATCATAGTATCAAATCTCATATTCCATTATTCTTGTTCGTTTTTTTGTACGTGGTTATCGCATTTTTGCCATTGTTCGGCAGAGAATTCGGAGAATAACCTTGTTAGTATTGTAATTTTCTCGTCCAATGTAGCATTAATGTGATGTCTGGCTAGGCAATTCTTAATATTTGCCCACACAAGCTCGATCGGGTTGAGGTCTGAATGATATGGAGGTAATCTTAAAACAGTATGACCTGCAGCTTTCAGAAGTTCATCAACAGTGTATATTTTTTCTGATTGGGTCGTATTAATCAACCTCAAGAGTTCGGCTTTGATCATCGTGGGAGAAAATGGCACGTTATGACTTTGCAACCAGTTCTGCATATTAATTTTCAAACTGGACATAGTCGGTTTCTTCTCAACTTGCACACAATGATAGGCAGCATTATCCATAACTATGACTGAGTTAGGTGGAAGTTTAGGTATTAATTTTCGATCAACCCAGTTGTAAAAATTTGTAGAGTTCATGTCTCCATGATAATCCTCCGTTTTTTAATCTGATTTAAAAATTTGCAAACCATCGTCAACTAACCCGTTACGACTACCAGTGTGAACTATTAAGCTAACTAGTCTGTGGAACTATTATTTAACGCCTTCCTTTGCCTGTAGCTGTATAAATTCCAGGCTCCGACGAAGATTGCCAACATTTTTGGACATTGCGACTTTGGTTAACGTAAGTTTCGTCCAAAAAGAATATATTTCGTTTGTCTTCTCTGAATTTTCTTATGGCCCTCAAATATTTCACTCGCCATTCAACAATGTTTGGTCTCTCTATTAAAAGGGATCTCTACGATTTACATTTTTTAAATGAATATCCCAAATTGTGCAAAAGTTCTCTTAAAAAAGTTAATCCGCAATCTAAAATAGTATCCTCTTTTAACACAGCATTTAGTTTTCGTAGACTTGGATTTTTTTTCTCTACCGTATAAAACTGATTTATTTTTCTTCTTATCACTCCTAAATCAAAATCATCAACTTGTATTTTCTTTTTTATTTCTTTTGGTCTCCGCGGAGAACTAAATTTTGCTTCCCCTGTATTTTGCAAGGAAGTTTAACTTTCAGCAATCACTCACCTTACACTTCGTTCTGATATCTCTGTTGCTTCTGATACTAATTTATGTACGAGTATATTCGCATCAGTTTTATATTCTAAACTATTGACATCGGCTTTCCGTTTTTAAAAAAACGTATGCACTTTAAATATTATTTCCTTAGATTGTCTTTTTATCGGCGGACTCATCTCGCTATTGCAATCTCATGTGCGTTTTGTCTAAAATAGCTGGAACTTTCAGCGCGTGTTGCCGTCGCGAAGTACGGCGCCGCAATGATAGAGATGTGTCCCTCACTCATGAGTTCCTCGAGTGCCTCGTTTGAGGTACTCGTGATCGCAAATTGAAAGAGTTACTCGAATTTCAACATTGAACCAACTCACTCGTTCACTCGTCCTCACTTAAAAGTTGACATTGACATTATTGACGCGAGTACTCGCGAGTGAGTATTGAGTGAGCTTAGTGAGTGAATGAACCGACTTTCATAATTGTACATACATCGACGTACGACTCCTCGCCTCAAATGAGGGGTACCTCTTGAGGACCTCGCGAGGTAAAATGAGGTACTCCCTCAACCTCATATAAAAATGATGAGTTACCCATCACTACGCAATGAGTAATGACAGCAAGCGCCCCCGCCTCTCCGTCCCACCGCTCACATACCTAAGGCGCGGCCAACTAGTTCCGCGCGCACTATAGTACCTAGTGTAAATATTTATTAATATAATTTAATAGATGAAGACATGAATGATAGAAAATTAGTAGGACTTATAACGTCAGTAACCCATAATGGCACTCCAACGAGGTGATAAATATTCATATTTTGTAATTAGGTGCAGCCACATTGATTGTGCCTACTTACTACTTTGTTAAATGATTTTTGCAACCACACCGCATTTTCGATTCTATAAAACTTCTGATAGTAGAATTTTATCTATAGAGTTTGCATGTTACCGAAATCTCAATTAGAAAAAGAATCATTAAAAAAAAAACAACAAAATGTCAAGAATTTTGTGACAACAACAGTATCTTTCATTTTCTTAAATTATTTTAGGCTAACTGAACGTTGAAAAATTCTGAAATGAGTGCCTGTAATGTTGGAGAAACGCGAAACGAACCGCAAAATACAGTTTCTGGAGACTGGACCTCAAGGTCATCGAAATCTCCTGCAACGACTCGATCATCATCCCCCAACAGAGGAGAAACAATTTTTGATAAATACCTTGATATCATACACTCGAAATCGAATATTTCTGTGAATGACAAATCAGAGCCTCCTGAACGTCCTTTTGATTTTTTCGACGACGAAGAATTTGCTTTTGGAATTAATTTACTCAATAACAATGTTGCATGTGTCGGCGATAACATTACCAAACTCATTCAAATGGGTAAAGTCTCACATTTTATTTTCTAGCTTTGATGTAGAGTACGACTAGCGGACTTAGCCTGTCTGAGGCCCGGGCGGCAATACGATATACACCGCCCGAAGCGCGGAAATTTTTGAAAATATGTATGAGATGTAAGAGCGAGCGGAGCGAGCTCTAAAATATCACAACGGTATGCTCCTACCTCTGCTGTCTATCTTAGCCGCAATCCTATTAATATGTGTACTTGAATTTCTAAACCTAAAAATTGAGCTAAGGTCGCGCTGTTAGCCGATGAGGAGACTCTCGAGTTGCGTGATAAGTTGTACCCTGCCTTGGAAAGGTTCGCTTGGGAACTCGAAAATGATCAGTTAGGTTCGAAGAGGATGGCGGGGGCTAGATTGAGCTAGCAAATAGCCCCCGTGATCACCTTCGTCATAGGTTCCTTTACCATTCATACAGATATTTTGTTCTTCTTCTTTTCGTGTGGTTAGTGCCTAACCTGGTGTCAGAGTTTTAAAGCCACCCATAGGCCTCTGACTTGGCTTCACATGCCGTCGAAAAATATATATTATCCCTCAGGCATGCCAGTTTCCTCACGATGTTTCCCTTCATCGCTTTTTTTAAACAAGTGATAATTATATAATACGCACATGAATCCTAAAAATCAGAGGTGCGTGCCTTGGTTTCGAACTCGAGACTCGATATTTTGTTGATACAGGCCATGGAGTCTGAGTGTTAGAAAATAGCAAGCTCAATTTTAATACCCCACGTCGGATAGGTAAGTTTTCATTTGACAATTCATTCAGAAATAGGAATTACTTTACAGACTTATGCCAAAAAGTTTGTAAATGTCCAAGGGGGGTCTGGGCTAGGTAGCCGCTTCAAGTATGTCACCGCGACCACCAGACAACTCAATTTCTTAAAAAAAGGGGCGTTTGGTAGTAAAAATTACTACCAAAAATCGGTTTTTTTAAACTCTATACTAAAAAGTTGTGGCGTGCGTGTATGACCAGCTATCTATAGGCTACAAAGAATTCGTAAATATCTACATGAGAACAGCTATCTCATTACGTAAAATATTTTCGTAAACGATTACGACTAATTTGTTTCATTTTGACAGTTCAACAATATTCATTGCGCTATTTACGTTGTTTAGCAGTTTTTTTTTCGAACTTATTATGCAGATGATTAGCAATTTGTTTCAAAATGATTCAGATTCCGATTGATCGTTTATTACATTACATACACAACTAGGGTACAGATGTATGAACATAGACGAGGCAAAAGGAGTATTTATAGATCGTAGCAGGTGGCCTTCTGTAGTTTCTGCGTACCCCTATGGGAAGAAGGCGTGAGTTTATGTATGTACTAGCTGCTCCCGGCGGTTTCACCCACATAAGTCTCGATTCCGCGGGAATATCGGGATAAAAAATATCCGTATCAGCCTTTTTAGCGTAAAAGTGTAACAAACAAACAAACTCACTTTCGCATTTATAATGTTAGTTAGGATTATGATTAAAAACTAAAAAGTTATACTCATTCTGTTAACACCAAAAGTGACAGCTGTCTGTCAGCTAAACGTGAAATCGGATTTTGGATTTTGTGAAGTTTATATTTTGTATTTTCAATAAAATAATATTAGTATAATTATCCATTGCTTATTGTATAAACTTAAATACCATGCCGGAATTCCATCTCACGGATTCTATAATCACTCAGCTTAACGGTAAGTTAATTATCGAAATATCGTAACTATTTTGAACGTGAAGAAGTTACATAATTTTGTTTGCAAAATTGATATTGTTTTGTTTGACACAAATATTTAATTTTAGCACCGCGGTGTTTTAAATAGTGCTATATTACTGGTGTTGCGTCATTTGGAACTTTCGGACTCAGTGTAACACTTCGTAAAGCAATGAAACTCAGAATTGATGAACCCTTTGAATTTGGTAAAATATTCTGTTTTGTGTGTGATTTCAAGTATTTTTTCTGTTAGAAAGTGTTTGTAGTATAAATGTGGCTCGTTTTACAACCTAATAATAACTTGCAAGTCGTGTTTTTGATTTATTGATGATGTGTTTTTGAGTTTTTCGTACATAACCTCACTTTGCTGTGTCTTCATCGAACAGTTACAAATGTGAAATAATATAGACATAACCCTGTTTTAATCCTCACTCTTACAATAAGTTTTTAGAGTAGAACATAATTTCCAAAACAATTTAATGTAATGACTAAAGTTTGATAACAGATTTATCTACCTGATAAATCAAAGTACAGTGTAAACTCTATATAGCGACACTGAAGGGACTGTGCATTTTATGGCGTTATAGAGAGTTGTCGTTAAATGGAGAGAAGAAACATCAGAATTAGAAAAAGAAAAAGTTTATTTCCGACTATTGTTAGTAGTTATGTGCATAAAAAAGAATGTTATATGAACGCTATTGCGTATAGTCTGTTATTTTTGTCTGACGTCTTTTGCTGCACCAGTAATTTTGTTGAAAGTACAGTTACAGTTACAGTTTGAAAGTTTGTGAGCAACTAAGAATATGATAAGGTATAGATAATCCATGACTCCTACTTATGAGTCATGGTCAACAACAGTCTACACGTACAAGCAATCCCAAATTGTAAACAAAAGAACGAATTTCTTAGAAAGTTCGGTATGCATGATGCCGACAGTCGAGTTTATTGCGGGCTAGGATAATAAAGCGACAATAGATCGTACACAGCTGCGCAGTTTTTACTAATTTTAGCAACTTAAAAGGTACTTTTTATTACTCAATTGTTGTCGTTATTGAGAGTGGGTGTAATGCTATGTAGAGTGAAACATTGTATGAAAGACAAGCTAAACCAACCAAAGCCAATTGATTTCGACGCTTAAGGGAGTTTGTCGTTAAATAGAGTGACGTTACATGGAGTTTACACTGTATTTGTCACAACATAATAAGAAAAAGGATAAACATATTTAATACTTATATACCGGTAGTGTTTGTACACCTCTAGATAAGTTAAATAATCTGGGAGATAAGGCTTTGTAACTTAATAGACAGCTGTGCTGCTGGGGAGTTTGTTGCGCCACTTCTTCTTCCCAGCTAAGCACTAGGAAGTGGTGAAGGATGGGCGTTTTGGGAGACTGTCTTATATAATTTTAACATTCATAAAGTGCTGATTCTTAGCCTGGTTTGAATAAATTACTTTTGATTTTCAAGGAAATCAAGGATCATTCGTAAGGAATCATTTTCCTGTAAAAACATTGCAAATTAAAGTCCTAGGCCATAATTATGGTGACTTCACCATTATAGTGTCCATATGACATCATGATATCATTGTCATTCTTATAGCAATTGTGTAAGATTATGGTTGCCAAGGTCAGTATGGGGATGGGTGACCATCCATAACATACCAATACCTGTCCATGCCTCGTAAAACCTGTTAAGCTGTTGGTCCCAGCTGTCATTTGTAAATCTTTGACAGTCGTTACGGGTCGTCAGAAGCCCAAAAGTCTGACAACTAGTCTTAGTTACTCAGTAACTGGGTTGTGGAGGTCAGAGAGGAAGTTGCTCCATGTAAAATAAATGGTATTCAGCTGCATCTGGTTAGACTGGAAGCCGACCCCAACTATGTTGGGAAAAGGTTAGGTAAATGATGGTGATGATGACATCATGATGTCATCAATTCTTATAACAATTGTGTAAGATTCTAAATAGTATTATAATATCTTG
Organism: Agrochola lota; assembly: GCA_947364205.1. NCBI lineage: Eukaryota > Metazoa > Arthropoda > Insecta > Lepidoptera > Noctuidae > Agrochola > Agrochola lota. The sequence continues at coordinate 7,688,751 of OX376245.1, read as the reverse complement.
GCAATAGTTTCTCAAGAGGTGAGTATTAATATTTATGACCAATGGTCTATGATCTTTGGCACTGGAAATAATGTCACAACCACAGTGCATTCATTATAACTTGACCTGTGTCGCGAGGTAGTACTGTTCTGTCAGTTCCCATTTTGAACTCTATTAGTATTGAAACTAAGCTCAACAAGCAAGCGAGGAAGGTTTATATGTATAATACACTAGCTTCTGCCCATGTCCGTGTATAATTTCGGTCCCTGACCCACCACGTCGCATCGTATCGCCCGCCCGTGCTATTACTTCGTTTAGGTTTAGCGTTCTTCCCGACTTTTTTGTTTTTGCTTGGCTCCTTATGGTCGTAGCGTGATTTTCAATAACCTATAACCTTCCTCAAGAATTGAGCTATCAAATGCAAAAAGATTTTTTCAAATCCGACAGGTAGTTACAGAGATTATCGCGTTCAAACAAAGAAACAAACTTTTCAGGTCTATTATTAGTATATTAGATAGATTAATATTTGGACCATAATAAAGAAAGGTTGATGTTTAGTCTATCTATCTATTATTACTACTATCTTCTAACTATATAAATAAAAAGCAATGTTTGTTTGTTTGTCCTCTATAGATTCAATAAGGACTGAACCGATTTTGATGAACCTTTGGCAGGGTGTTCTGAGGACGCCCGCGAGGGTTTCTGGCCCAAAAAATCGATATAAAAAATAATGGCATTGCTGCTAGTGACTTATAAAAATAGCTGTTTGAAATACTATTAGACATAAATCTTGTACAAATCCTAGCTGTGATGGTATCTGGGTTCTGCAACAGGCTTTGGGACTATTGATATAGTGACACTATAATGGAGACAGTTTACAAAATTACCACACGACAAAAAAAAAAAAAAAATTCTCTCTAGTGTGACCTCCATCATGAACCAGATTTTTAAAAGTCCAGTTTGTTTTTCAGATTTTCTGTTATCCTGATGACACATTGTGCGCTTTTATAATTTCTAATGTAACGATAGTAGGTATCATGGACGTCCACGTCACAGTATCACGATGACACAGGGAAGTAAAATGTATGGAAAAATATGAAGGCGCTTTTAAATTTCCGTAAACGATAACATTATAACGTGTGCGTATTACTCTCAAACCGGTGATGGAAAACATCGTGAGGAAACCGGCATGACCTAGAACCAAAATATTGAAGACGTGACATCTACCAACCCGCACTGGGTCTGCATGGTAGCTCTAGTGGCACCCTATACACTTCCTATTTCATTTCTTGGAAATATTTTTTGGACGTTATTATGATTTGAACTTTTTAATTTTTAGTGATTTTAATTTTTGGACATTTTAATTTTTTGACATTTTAATTTTTTGACAATTTTAATTTTTGGACATTATTATGATTTGGACATTATTATAGTAACCCGATTACAGCCCCCTCCCTCTCGAAGAGAGGAGGTCTGTGGCCCAACAGTGGGAACAAAGGCTTATTATGTGAACGTATTTCCATACATTTTACTATTTTCTACGACAATATTGTCACGGTAGAAATAATATAAGCGCACATTAGTTATGTTTCTAATAAATCCACTGTAATAAAAACAAGTGTGTTTGACAAAATAACTAGATTACAAACATAAGCCTAAAATCCATACACAACTGGATATTTTTCGTTTTATTTAACCGTTGTTTTTGCCTATTAGGACTTTGATAACTTTTTGAATGCCAATGTTTGAAAAACATCTCTTATTTTGATTTGTAGGAGGCAAGAAGGATAAGTGGTTAAGTAATAACAGCTGCATGAGTCGATCGATCAGGTTAAGTTACGCTTGTCGCGGTTGGTCCTTGGATGGATGACCATCTATGTAAAGATGGGTCTTGGTATGTATACCGAGACTTCTCCGTGCCTCGGAAAGCACGTTAAACCGTTGGTCCCGGCTGTCATTCGTGGATCTTTGACAGTCGTTATGGGTCGTCAGAAGTCCGAAAGTCTGACAACCAGTCTTACCAAGCTACACAGGCAGCGATCAACTATTGACATTATGTATCTCCTTTATTTACACGAGACCTACATTCTTTTGTTCGTTTCTTAGCGGGGAAAACGTTGATAGTCACTCGTCGGCGGCGCGGCGGTGGTGAGTTAGGTACCTCAACTGAACTCCATTTGTTTAACAACTTGGCATTCAAAAAGTTAACACCCGTATATTAGAAGCTCATCACACCATCTCTTCAAATGTAAACTAATGCCTTCAACTTACCTTTCAGCTCAAGAGCCATGGCCGGACAATGTCAAACTGTTCCAGCCGTACGAGGTGGAACAGATACTACTGCCAGACAATGCCAGCTGTCTTGCTGTGCAGGCGTTCTTGAAGGTAAGAACAGAATTGATTTGGAACGAGTATCTTCTATGTTATGCATTTTTTCATGCTAAGAGGGAGGGATGTTTGACTCCGCTGTTAGGCATGAAGCTACAAGTAGGTACGCGGCGTGCTCGACTTGTCGAATTCAGTGAGCGTAACGTAGTCAGAAGATATAAGAGTTACGCGATAGAAAGAGAGGCAACTTCTAGGTGAATATAACTGTAGGTAATTAGCGCTGTGCGACCTGAATTGCACTTTATTGTGTCTTAGCAAGAGTCGTTTTTTAGGGTTCCGTAGCCAAATGGTAAAAAACGAAACCTTTATGGATTCGTCATGTCTGTCTGTCCGTCCGTATGTCACAGCCACTTTTTTTCGAAACTATAAGAACTATACTGTTGAAACTTGGTAAGTAGATGAATTCTGTGAACCGCATTAAGATTGTCGCACAAAAATAGAAAAAAAAAAACAAAAAATTTTGGGGGTTCCCCATACTTAGAACTGAAACTCAAAACAAAAATTTCATCAATCCCATACGTGTGGGGTATCTATGGATATGTCTTAAAAAATGATATTGAGGTTTCTAATATAATTTTTTCTAAACTGAATAGTTTGCGCGAGAGACACTTCCAAAGTGGTAAAATGTCCCCCCCTGTAACTTCTAAAATAAGAAAATGATAAAACTAAAAAAATATATGATATACATTATGTAAACTTCCTCCAAAAATTGGTGGAAGTTTACATAAAAAAAAAAGAAAAGTACTATACCACACTATGGTGGTATAGTTTTTTTTGCTTAGGAGCATCGTCTTCGTCGTAAAAAGAATTAAAAATGAAGCAACAACAGATAAATTAATTACTTATGTGATAGATACATGGTTAAAATTTTAGTAAAATCGTCTACTTTTACAATGTTTGTGAATATATGAGATATTCACAAACATTGTAAAAGTAGACGATTTTACTAAAATTTTACAATTAATAAGTCAGTGTGTGAGGAAGTAATCACAGAATGATTGATTAGGTCATAGGTACCCTAATGAAACCGATTATAAATACGTAGACATACAATAGATATAAATCATTGAAGTGTCGGTACTTATAACAAAAAAAAAAACAAATAATTTTTTTTGTCTGTTTTTTTGTTTCGGCTAATCTCCGAAACGGCTAGACCGATTTTGACGGGACTTTCACTGAAAGATAGCTGGTGTTATAAGGAGTAAATAAGGCTACCTTTATTTTGATAAAGGGTCTAGGGTTTAGGGTCCACGAGGACTTAGCCGCGGGCAGTATCTAGTTTCTTAATAAAAAAATTGTATCCTTTTCCTCCAGATGTGCAACCTCCCATTCGAAGTAGAGATGCGTTGGAATGCCGAATTCATGTCTCCATCGGGCCGCGTCCCCTTCATCAAATGTGGTGCTTTCGTGGTGTCAGAGTTGGAGCCGATAGTACAGTTCGCGGCGAACAAAGGAGTCTCCCTCTGTGGAAGATTGAGTACCGAGGAAAAGGCGGAAATGAGGGCCTATATGAGTCTCATTACTAATGTACTGGTTAATGCTGAGGTTGGTATGATATCTAATTTTATTATTTTAGGCCTAGGTAAGGAAGGACAATATTAATAGCATTGTTGTGTTTCGGCAGTTAGAGGTAAGATAGCCAGTTCCTCTGTAGTTGAGGATTCTGGGTGAAGCTCGCTGCCACCTTCGGCTAACTCGAAGAGGTTAAAAAAAAAACTGTTGCAGTACCGAAATGGTTCTGCGAACCCTATTGACACTACCAGAATGGTTCTGATAGTTTAGTGGTCACAAGCAACTGAGGGAAGGGTTTCGATTCCAGGGTTGCTCAAACGTGTTTATTATCTGAATAGCCAAAGGACTATTCATGAAACCAAAGTAATTCCAGTTCTTTGGATTTGTGACAGCAGCTGAACTAATACCCTACAGATTGTTACCAGTCCATGAGTACTTTTGTATACTCAGATACTGCGCGACTCTTGAGCGTAGGGTCCTGGGTTCGATTCTCGGGTCGGGCAAAGTGTTATTGGGTTTTTCCATTAGGAATTTCTTAATAACAGCCCGGAGTTGGAAGTTGGCGGTGTGATACCCCGTGCCTCGGAAAGCACGGTAAGCCGTTGGCCCTGCGCCTGATCTCTCTCCGGTCGTGTCGGATTGCCGTCCCATCGGACTATGAGAGTGAGGGAAGAGAGAGTGCACCTACGTCTGCGCACATACTTGTGCACTATAATATCTCCCGCGCTGAGGGCTGGTCCCCGCTGAGATTGGTCGGTATGACTGAAACTCGGCCATAGCGACTGTGATTGTTGATGTGATTCGGAAAATCACATTACAATAAAGAGCATATATCTAAGGCTTGTAACTAGGTCACAATAATTTTAATACTCTGACTCCTAAAATAGGTGTATGTTCCTGTGTCTTAGGAGTCAGTGATTCTCCGTAACAACAAAGCTTATATACTTAAACTGGACGTATCAACAATAAGCAAATGGTGTAAAAGAAAACAGAAGGATTATACTCCGAAAGTCCCAGCCTTTAAAGGCCTTGAAGACTGGACACTAGTAGCCGCAAGCGTGTCTGCTAACCCTAGGAAACGTGATTTGGTGCCCGGGCCGGGCAGTGTTAAGGCTGTAGTGTCATTTAGGAGCGATTTATAGGGTCGACCCCTTCTACACATGAAAAAATAATTGGAAAATTATGTGAAATTTACACCTTTGCCCAAGCCTTCAGGTAAAATAGCCGTGGTGTTTAAATATGTCAAGAAGGGTACCAATTTTTAAGTCTGACAATTTTATGCTTATCCCGATTTTATCTGCTACAACCAATCGTCTTATTTATCGTGGTTGCAAATCAATTATGTTATTCCTTATTATAAAATTCTGATTTTAATTCAGTTTTTTTTTTAAATCTCTGACACAGCACAGTAACTCGGTTGTGGAGGTCAGATAGGCAGTCACTCTATGTAATATGCTGGTGTTCAGCTGCATCTGGTTAGAATGGAAGCCGAGCCCAACATCTTGGGAAAAGGCTCGTCAAATGTTGAATAACTATAGTGACTTAAGTCACTGTCATAAAGTATAAATTGCAATTACTGGCACGCGTACGGTAAATGTGTATTCAATATTCCTTCAGCTCTACATATCCTGGGTGGACAACGAAACCTTCAACGCGGTCACAAAAGTACGGAACTCCTCAGTATACCCGTGGCCATTAGGATGGCTTCAGACCAGGGCTAAGAGAAATGCTGTCATCAAGCGGCTGAAAGCGCTGCACTGGTATGATAAGACCTTAGACCAGGTGTTGGCTGATGTGAGTATAATAATTATAATTTCCTAGCTGCGCCCCGCGGTTTCACCCGCATAAGTCTCGATCGCGTGGGAGACAGAGAGTTTAGAGGCAGTATTCCATAACTTAGGACAGATAAATTATAAATTAACAAAATTTTGATCATGTTGTTTAAAATTTTCAGGTGGAGCAATGTTGTAACTCGCTGAGTCAACGGCTTAGTGATAAAGATTATTTCTTTGGGAACGCGTGAGTACTTTTAATTTATTGAGAATATTTATAGGAAGATCATTATTTTGGGTGTAAAACTTACAACTTGCCATTCTGCATAAAATAATACACGATATATAAACATACTTTTAAATTCTAGGTATAATTTTATTTTGTGGTAAAAGTTTAATGAATGGTGACTTACAAGTACAGTCAATTGCACATACTGTACGCGGCATAAATTTAGTTTTGACAGCGTCTTGATTTCTTGTAAGTAAGGGCCCTTTTTGTAGATCAAGTGTTACTAATAACATACATTTGAAAATAACCTTACTTATAACACCATCTTAGCTTACGAAATTTTAATTTCGCGGTCTACATTTTCGCATCCACCTTAAAGCCACAACTTTCTAGTCTAATTCTAGTCCAAGTCCACCACCATTATTTTGTTCCTACCCCTAAAGACTTCGCCAAATTGAACGCGTACTTAGCGCGCGTTAGAGCGCTAGACTGACGCTACGCTATAGCGCCGAACTGTGTTGCGCTATGACGTACGTTTACTGTCAAACAGATCGCCGGCGCTAGCAACGCCGGTAGGAGCGGATCCAGCACTCAAAAAAATTTGTGGTCACGTTGTGTTTGGGTTAGGAGTCGCTCACGATCGATACATTCAAAATCAAAACCAGATTGCTATAAGTCCATAGACCACTTTTGCCCGGTCTCATTTGGTAACGTTATATGCTCGCACAGAATGTGTGAACATCAGCTTATTGACCTTAATTAGGGTTGTGGGCATGCCGCTGGCTCATCACATGGCACGGGGACATGCGTCGGGACACTAGCGTTTCGTGCTGCGTTGTACTTAGCGCTCTAACGCGCGCTAAGTACGCGTTCTATTTGGCAAAGCCTTAATTCCGTCCTTCCTTCCTAGCCCCACTCCCCTAGACGCGCTAATCTACGGTCACATGCGAGCGATCCTAATGGGTAACGGAATGAGAGCCGGAGCGCTTATCAAACGAATCACCAGCTCTTTACTAAAACTTGTGTTGAGATGCATCAATTTGACAAAAATGACTATGACGGTATGTTATTTTGAGGAGTTAGTGTTTTTTAAGATGTACAATTGAGGAATGAAAAGGTTATGCACCTTTAGGGCAATATTAAGCTATAGTCAATTCGCGTTAAGAAAATAGTGAGTCATCGTTGTCCGCCGGCAATAGCCATTCGACCAATCGTGTCGCAACAAATTAGAAACCTACGTTCACAGTGACCATTAACAGCAGATCTTCGTATGAAACGCTGGTCTTTTGCGACCCGATTAGTCGAGGGTCGGGGCTAGGCCGGTGGACAACGATGACTTACTACTTTATAGCGCATATTACATCTAGCCGCCTGTGTGTGCGATCTCTGAGACTAAGCGTATACTGAGACGCAGTTGACGCAGGTCCACCAGCGCAGGGCAAAGGCCGATTTCGTTGTGCATGAACGTACTGAGAGCTGCGTACGCTGCGGCACAGGCACGTGCGATGCAGACATGTGTCTGTCCTGCTCTGTGCCGGCACAGATTTCAGCGCAACGCGTGCAGGTCGTCACGTGTTTTTTCCACACGTCTATTGTTTGTACAGTCACCAGCATAAATATATGACTATGGGCAGCACTGCAAAATTATCTGATCATCAATTGAAGGTATAATTATATATCGATACTTAGCCGGTAAAAATATGTGATGACTTACAGCCGGCATAATAATCGTTTGCCAGTAACAGCATATGTATCGGATCGGACCGGGTAAAAGTATCTGATACACGAAATCAAAATTATGTGACATGTCATCAGCACAAATATCTATCTACTGTAAACGCATAATTATCGGATCGCATATAGACTGCATTAATATCTGACACTATTTACAGTCAAAAATATCTCAACATTCTACAAGAATGAACTTTATGTGGCTAACCATAGAGTCGTAATTTGAACGAAACTGTATGACGCTTCTCGAAAAGAGTATCAACCTGTCATTTGATATCGCTGTCTCACGTTTTATGACACGACTTTAGCAGATTTCATTGCTAAAATAAATAAGGAACTGTTGATGACAGCATTTGAAACAAGAAGAGTTTTTAGCAAGGAGATTACATTGGTTATAAATGCCATAAATGGTATGGTGGTATTTATTGCTTATAAATATTCGAAAAAAGAAATTTCGATTCCTCGATTGTAATGTCAAACTGTCACACACAAAGGATTGAATATTATTCTTTCGCCTGGTCTAGACTTGTAAGATTGCAATATAGTAAAACAACTACCTATAGATCGAATTCTAATATTGAACGGTTGACCCCATGGCGACTTATAGAATCGATGCCCACATAAGGCATAGGATTGTATCAATACACGAAGACAATAAATCCGTTCAAGAAATTATAGATGTATTGGGAGTGACAGTAAGTTATTATATCGCTTAAAAAGATTCAGATTACTTATTTAAATCAGTAGCACATACATTACTCTTAATTGATGGCATCTACTCATATTCGTTTCAGAGGAATACCGTTAAATTATGGATTAAACGCTGGGAAGAGGAAGGCAATGTCGATCATCATAAAAGTGTAGGTTGCCCACGAAAAACCACAGCCCTTCAAGATCAAAATATTGTCAGCTTGTACGATGACAATCCCACGACTTCAACCTTGACAGTCGCAAATGACAATGGGCTTTCTCGTGATAGTGTCCGTCGTCGGCTCAAGAATGCTGGCTTGAGGAATAGAGTCCCAGCTCGAAAACCCGTGCACCTACAACGACACAGGGATCTCCGATTAGCGTTTGCCGAACAATACATACATTGATTTTAGAAATGTCACGTTTCTTGATGAAAAAGTTTTCCAGTCAAGCGCGGATGGTCGAATCTCATTGTGGAGAATTAATAATACTCGCTATAACGAAAATAATGTCATCCCTAATAAAAGATCAGGCCGCATTTCTACAGGTCTACAGGGCCTGGAGAGCTCTGCCAGGTTACTAGGCGGTTAAATAGCAGAGACTACATCATTCTCAAAGATATTCTGTTGCCATCATTGCGAATATGTTACCCAGATATTAATCCGGTATATGTGGTACAGGACAACTGCTCGTTCCACAACAGTCGTATTGTGCGACACTGGAAAGCCCAACAAGAGAGGATTGAGCTCCTGGGCGTCTTCCCACCCAAAAGCCCTGACCTCAATCCCATTGAAAACTTGTGGGGGTTGATGGTACAACAATGGGACCGAACGGAAGCCAGAACCAAAGCAACACTGATCCAGCATTGCTTTGACATCTGGGAGTTCATGCGGGGATTGGACCATTGTTACTATATGGTTATGTCGTAGTTTGGTTAATACTAAATAGAATGTTAAGTAGGTACATACAAGAATTTATTTTGTTTTTGAGTTACTAAGTAAAAATAAATGTGAAAGTTTGGATTTATATCATCGTTTTTTTTATTACACACCGTTAAAATGTACATTATTTGACACACTTGATATCACCAGCTTACTACGCAGTCAATTCAATCAATTCAATCTTAGGCAGATAATCACAACACTAACCGACGACTCGTTTCAGGAGTACCTACCAATAACGTTAAGTATGCCCTTCGATTTCACATGGTTGTTAGTTACGAATTTCGGGTTCAAATTATTTCGAGGAATTGACAAAGCTCTCAGACTACTCGCAATTTTTACAGATCGACCAGTAAAACTTTCACCACAAAATATGCATAATATGTGTTATGATTCTAGGGCTAATATTACGTTGGTGACGAGCTCTCCAAACAATGAGTTAGCCTTTTATGAATAGCCGCCCGGCTTCAAAAAGCAACATTGGAAATTATTTGACTCATTGTCGAATCAGGCAGTTACAAAACTTGAGACGGCGATATCAAATGACAGGTTGATACTCTTTTCGAGAAGCGTCATACAGTTTCGTTCACATTACGACTCTATGGTTAGGCACATAAAGTTCATTCTTGTAGAATGTTGAGATATTTTTGACTGTAAATAGTGTCAGATATTAATGCAGTCTATATGCAATCCAATAATTATGCGTTTACAGTAGATAGATATTTGTGCTGATGACATGTCACATAATTTTGATTTCGTGTATTATCAGATACTTTTACTCGGTCCGATCCGATACTTATGCTGTACTGGCAAACGATTATTATGCCGGCTGTAAGTCATCAAATATTTTTACCGGCTAAGTATCGATATATAATTATACCTTCAATTGATGATCAGATAATTTTGCAGCGCTGCCCATAGTCATATATTTATGCTGGTGACTGTACTAGCTAGGACGCGAATGTCTCTGTGTAGTTGCGTCGCAGCATACGCTCGCGGCCGATGTATGCCTCGCCTGCCCTACCCTGAAAAATCTCTACTGTGGTGACCTGACCTGCGTCTAAGCATTCCCTTAGCCTGATAGCAACGCACCATTTGGTTTTCCTATTAACTTTTTGAATGGAGAATTAAGTTCGAAAAGCTGCAATACGGCCGATATGATTTGGCAGTTTCGAAATTCGCGCAGAAGGCTGCGCAATAACATTTTTAGGACCCAAATGGTGGCATGAGGCGAGTTTGAGTGACAGAACATGCGCGAATGTTCGTAGTGTAGTGTAGTGTAATATCGGCTGTATTGCATCCCGATGTACGAGTAAATAATCTACAGGATGCCGTAAAAAAACTAATGTAGTATTATACAGAAACTGAGACACTACGGAGTGACCCAGGGAAAACGCTCTAAAAAGCCGGGTTTTATTTTAAGTTTAATTCTGGTTTCTTAACGGCCGCGTACTGTACTTGAAAATTGCTTAATCTTTTCATTCCTCGAATGTACCATTAAAGAAGTTCATAACTAACCACCGTAAGGACTATTCTTGCTTGCAGCGCTCGGCGGCTATAGCACCGGGCCGGTAACAGATGTGGCCATCGTGTTCACGGGATTTTGTTTTCAAACTGGTTAGATATGAACTTCGTTGATGGTACATACAGAGGAAAACTAATTATTAGTATTATGACTTTGTAACTAGCCCCGCGATTGGGAGGAGCTCGTGGCTAAGTATCCACGTCGTAGATCCATCAGGTTAAGCTACGTTTTCCGGGGTTAGTCCGTGGATGGGTGACCATCTTTACATACCGAGACTCCGCCGTGCCTCGAAAGACACGTTAAGCCGTTAGTCCCGGCTGTCATTCGAGGATCTTCGACAGTCGTTACGGGTCGTCAAAGCCTGAAAGTCTGAAACCAGTCTTACCAAGGGGAATCGTATTACCCAGTTACTGGTTTGTGGAGGTCAGAAGCAGTCGCTCCATGTAAAATACTGGTATTCAGCTGAGATGCAGCTGAATACCAGTATTTTACATGGACATGGTTAGACTGAAAGCCGACCCCAGCAGGGAAAAGTATGGGCAGATTTGAACTAGCCCGCGATTAAAGAGCGGAACTTGCTAAAAAAAACTACTTATCAGAGTAGTTTTAGTAAAAAAAACCTTGGTTGCTTATCATAACCCTTCTTAATTCCCTCATTCAACTCCCAGCCTCAAGAAGAGTACCTAGTTACCCAAGCGTTCCAAATATCTCGTCGCCGACTATCACCCGAACGAACCACGTCTGAACGAAGCACGAGGCACCAGCGCTCGCGCTTGTGTATGAGGATCCCTAGCAAGAATAGTGTGATTAATGATTACAATACCAGAGATGTTTTTGGTAAGTTGTCTATTATTTTCCTTAGGAATGCTAGAAACTTGATCGGGTTGGCATGATTCGGCACAGCTGGTCGTGTCAAAAAAGACTAAGTATATCTCGCAGTAAGATGGTTGAAGCCGTGATATAGTTATATGCCTAGGGTCATAACGATATACCGTAATATAGTTATATGAAAACGGTTCATAACTGTCGGAGTGCCCTAATTTTGTTGCTGCGACCAATTTTGACGTAGTTGGTCACAGTTCTAACCTTTTTTTATTTTCCGGGGTGGAGAATCCTCATGAATATCCTGCCTCCCGTTCTGGGGCGGGCGAAGGGGTCGTCAAACTCCTACTGACTAAATACCACCTCGGTGTTCCCTTCCCACAATTGGACTGGGGATCATGAGATCTTCTGCGCCATTATCATAGGGGCGCGCCGCCACCTCGGGTCGGGTGGTGGACGTCCCCGAGTCCGCCGCTCCTTTATTTACGGGGGCTGGAGGAGGGCGTTATCCGCCCGCCGCACTTCGCTCGCTCGGCTCGCGCGTAGTTGGTTACAATTGTAACCTAACCTAACCCATTTGGTCGGACTGCCCTAATAATTAATTACTAGATCGTGCTCGTATCATAGTTATATTACTAGTAAGACAGTTAATAACCGCGTTCATATAACTATATTACGGTTTAGAGCTATATCTCTAGATATCCCTAGGGATATAAATATGTCACGGCTTCAACCATCTTACTGCGAGATATATACAGAAAAATACCGACCCGATCACTTGCTCGGGTCGGTAACTTACTTTTGCTTCTGTAGTGTTTTTAATTTCATGATTATTGCTATTTATTCTCCAAAATATAACAAAATATCACGCTCGTAGTCCCTGAAGCGGTAGAAGTATACGGAAGTGAATAATTCACTAATATTTTGCCAGTTTAAGAAATGCTTTCTGCATAAGTGTGCAACGTCGTTGAACCTGAACACACACACAAGGCGGATGCGAGTCAGGTGCGGGTCGGGACGGCAGTACGGCGGGCGACCAGCCGACCCGCTGCGCGTCCAACCCGCGCACGCGTTAAGTGTGCTGACATCCATCTAAGTATAAGAAATTACGCCCGCCGTACTGCCGTCCCGACCCACACAACTGCCTTGTGTGTGTGTTGAGCTAAAGCTGTCTAATATTGCTATTTTTTAGGGTTCCGTAGTAAACAAGGAACCCTTATAGTTTCGCCGTGTCCGTCTGTCTGTCTGTCTGTCCGTCTGGCTGTCCGCGGCTTAGCTCAGAGACGGTTAGTACTAGAAAGCTGTAATTTGGCATAATTTATACATATTAATCATGCCGACAAAGTGGTAAAATAAAATAAAGAAAAAGGAAATTTTTGAGGTTACCTCCCCTACACGTATAGTGGGGATGTTTTTTTTTTTCTCGTCTACCCCATGTTGTGGGGTATCGTTAGAAAGGTCGTTCAAAAATATTGTGAGTTTGTGAAAACCATTCTTGATTTCAGGGATCCGTTTGCAAAATATTAAGCTTTAAACTGATTTTTTTTGTTAGAGTCATGACTCTAACAAAAAAATTCAGGGTGTGTCCCCCCCGCCAGCTAAACGGTTGTACTAGGATTTTTGAAAAAATTCACAGCAGTAGTATACATAACGAAATTAAAAGGAAAACTATTAGAGCTAAGTAGGATGTACAGGTTAACGAGTAATAATCAACCAACTTAAATTTGCGGTTTGAAAAACATGATCTGCCATACATTCCGTATGGGAGAACATGTTTTTCAACTACAATGTTAAGTTTGTTCTTGGGATAAATTCATCCCAACTACGGAACCCTCCATTGTGCGTGGTCCGACACTCACTTGGCCGGTTTTTTTATAAATTAGTCAACACCTATTAATTACTGACCTAAATATCGGTCTATTGAATAACATAACGCCTTGCTTCCTCGAACGTTTATCCAGAGGTGTCCCTATAGTACACCCACATTACGCCAGTTATGTTTAAGTCCCATGTAATAGGGGGCGAGCCTATTGCCATGAACCGGGCACAAATCCAGACTGGGCGGCTACTATTTAATAATATTGAATTAATAATTTAATTCAGTAAATAATAGGTATTGACAAATTTATCAAAACATCGGTATATTTGACAGCTCTTTGAGACGTTGCATTGCGTGCGTCGTTAAGAGTTATATACAGAAAGTGGGCAACGTCGCAAATAGCTGTCAAATATTTCGCAGTTTTTATTAATTTGGCAATATTAAATATTGCTAACTAGTGAATTAAAACATTGATTATGAAATGCAATAATTAAAATGGAAACACCGAATATTTAGTTTTACATGTAAAAAAAGGTATTTGGAAACTTCCCAAATGCCTTTTTTACACCTAAAACGGTTACAACATCGAATTCAGTGTTATAATTGCAATTCATTATTAATATTCTAGTTCACTAGTTAGCCATATTTCTTAATTCCATACAGTAATTTGCGACGTTGCCATCTTTTTGAATTAACGTGTATACCTACAAAGTAAAGGTTGCGTAAAATTCCACTCCGTATTCTTCCTAGTGGCCATTTGTTAGCCATTTTCATTATAGTAAATACAAGGAATAAATCTTTCGTTGATACAGGCTTCAAACCGTTTGCGTCTAAGCAAATAATAATATTGACATCTAAGGAGGGCACTGTAACCTGCCAGTATCCAGGCCAAACCAACGACACAGTAATCGACCAAGAACTATACAATTCAATGTTAGCTATTGTCGAGGACATTCTCAAAAAAGTCGATGAACTAATAATCGATGAATTTGTTGAAAAAATCGATATACAAAACGAGAAAAACGATCCTTTCGTTGTAATACCTTTCCCGAATATGAACGAATCTAAATATATCACGGTCGAATCGAAAGTAAGCGAGTACTTGGACACGATTGAAGAAAACGATTTGACAGATAATTCTAACTCGCTAGAGATGTGCCCCGATGATGATCTACAGATCATAGATCATGATGATGATACGGATTGTGATGTGCATGATTTAAATGAGGAAAATAATCAAGTTTTGCGTGAAAAATCGGCATCACAAAAGACTTTGGTTGGACAACGGGCCAGGTATTTTTGTGTTTTTAAATTATTTAAGTAATAATCTTCTCGTCTCGTATGCCACAGTGTCTCAAGACGAAAGTCTTTGACCAGTGCGTGTTGTGTGATGACCAGAGATCGGATAATCGGATGCAAATTTACCTAAAGTTAATTTTTGGCTCAGAAATTATCGAAGCTGAATTCCAGAAATCAAAGTCAAATCATTTATTTCAAATAGGCCCTTGCAAGGCACTTTTGACCGCCAAAAATTACAAAAAATTGAATTGATTCTAGTCGCCCCTTCCAAAAGGTAGTTTTCGTATGGAGAAGAATGGGCAAGAAACTCCACCGTTACTCTTTTAAAATGTTTTACAATATTTTGTATATATAGGACATAGGTACATTAGTTATATAATTTGTGAAGACGATGCATCTAAAAAAAAAAAAAAAAAAAAAATACTATACTTACCACAATAGGTAAAAAGAATTTAAAAAAAAAACAACGCCAAATAAATTAATTACTTATGTAAGATACAAGGTTCTCACATATTTAAAAACATTGTAAAAGTAGACGATTTTCCTAAAATTTTACAATTAATAAGTCACTGTGTGAGGAAGTAATCACAGAATGTAAAATCAATGTCATATAATAAAATATAATAATTTATACAACTTAAATTAGCAACCAGTTTGATTTTGTCTACAGAATTCGGGGTAGTCAGAAAATTCGGGAATACACAACTAATAGGATTACATGGTATGGAAACTATTTACCTCCTATGAAAGTTACTTTCGCGATGTTACCATAAAAATTAATATACTGTAAACATTTTTTTACGAAATTCAAGGTAGCGAGTCGTTTGTCGCTTGTGCTATGACAGTTTGGCAACCTACTTTACAAAGTTAGCTAGTATTTCTATAATTAAAAAGTACTGAATTTATCAATTCTGGAATCGCGAGGTTTTAAAAGTGCAGTTTTCATGTTAGCTAACACCTGATTCGATTCTATAATCAGAACTCTAAATTTGTCGATCCCGGAATCAAGGAAATTTTTCGATACAAAAGCGTATTTCATAATAGCCAACACCTCAACTTTAGGTAAATATGCATCCAAATATCCGGTCTGTAATGATGACCTATGGCACCTGAAACGTGGTCGCTCACAATGGGCCTTATTAGAAGGCTGGAAGTCACCCAAAGAGCAATGGAGAGGGCTATGCTTGGAGGTTCCCTACTTGATCGAATCAGAAATGAAGAGATCCGCAGGAGAACCAAGGTAACCGATAATGTTGTTGACTCCTTTGGTAATATTGATTGATGTTCGATACGGCACGGAAGCGTATCGAATCGTGAAAAGCTATGCTGGTCTAGTATGGTAACGGGCCCAAATTATTTTACACACAATTATTTAAAAGCTCTCAGATGAGAATACTTTTTTAAATACTCTTAAATACTTTTAAATACTCTTTAGAAAAAAAGAATTAAAATTTATTTAGATTTGAGAAATCCGGAAAATCTAAAATCAGTGTCAATACATTGAAGTATTATTTTTTATATTTTGTTTTTGTTTTTTCTTGTGGCAGCAATGTAACTATACACCAAAAGAGCACACCAGATTTGACTAGTAGTGAGAACTGTGAACAGCAGAAACAGGAACAGGATTCTGTAGAGAAAGCCTCGAATAAATCGTCGTCTATTGCAGGCTCAGCTACGTTCACAGGTTTATTTTATTTATTTTTTTAATTGTTTTTAACACAGTTAAAACACCATTTCTGGTTTTTTTGCTAAATATAATTGACAAATGACTCTTAACTTTTTAGGGTTTCAGTGCAATACGAGCCGAAATTTCGTATCACTACGCCGTTTCGTACTGACATAATTTTACTACCATTACAGATTCTTCCTCTACGTTAAAAACACCACAAAGTGAGGAAATAAGCGTTGAGAAGCTACTCAACTATCTGCGCAAGCGAAATGCGGCGTATAACTACAAAAATGTGGTGGCCGACATTGACTAGTTATTAGGACTACGGAAATGCGGAATACGACAATTCGGGTTTTTCATTTTTTCTAATACGAAATGGCGTATTGTGCAATTTTAATGTATCGTTTCTTGAGATAACATATTTTTGAATGAAAACTTATAAATTTAATAGCAAGTAAACCTAGGCATTGAACATGCAAATTAATTCAAAACGTTGCTCTGATAATAATGTGTACATATTTATTATGTTTAAAATCTGTTAGATAAACCAAAGGAAAGGTCCGTGCTACAAAAAATATTATAACTTTGCCGTATTTTTGTTATCTGCTATGACAGCTGCTATAGTTACATGTATTCTGAGAAAATTTCAACTAGCTAGCTGTCTAAAGACCCTGTGACAGACAGATATACAGACAGACGGCGTAGGCTTAGTAATAAAGAAACGGGACCCTGTAAGTAGGCCTCCTTCGCCGACGCGTCTTTCCAATTCATACAAGGCCAAAACGCAGCCATAGGAAACTGCTCGCGTATACATTATACTATTTTTAAATCCGTGATTAAAATGTATACACGAATTTTGCTTACTGCTCGTTTATAGTTTGTTACATGGACGCGCGTGTCCTGGTTCCAAACTTACGCCTGACAAGAGTTTTAAAGATATAGTATAATACAAAATAAAAATTGTGATCTGGGTGAAATGGGCTAGGTTAGAACTGTGAGCGAGCGAAGAGAGCGGTGACGCGGCAGCAGTCGGCGAGCGTTACTTCCAACGTTAGTATTAGCGCAAGGTGCATTACGTCGCAAACAAGTTGGATACCAGTTCACAATTTATCGGAATGTATACACGATTAGCTGGCACTATATATTATGGAATAAGGTACCTAGTTAATTAGGTCACTACGAAGTATACGCGAGTATTTGGGTACTACTCTTGTATAGATTTGAAGACCTTAATAAAAAAGTGATTTCCAATCTATACGAGATTAGTTTCACACCCTTGCTTCTGGCCTTGTACAGAATGGAAAGACGATTCGCCGTCTGTGTTTGGGTAAGGAACTATAAAAAGCATCTATTTTCTTTAATCTCCTAATGAAAGTAAAATACAAACTATTTGAATTCTCGTTTAGAGTAACAAATATTATATTTTACGTTATTAAAAAGTTCGCAAGTTCTAATTCCTCACTGTTGTTGTATTTTGAAGTAATGGGGAAGGTCGGTCAATACTAATTGTAGATGGCGCGACCATAACTAGGTCTCTATTGCCTACAATAAATTTGACATTTTGTCCATTCATTCCATTTTATGTTCATTCAAGAGTTTAGTTTTATTTCACTATTTCGTTATCTATCTATTTTTCCTTATGGCAATGGTGCCGATGTCGACAATTCTGCCAATGTCAATGTGTTGAGAAAACGTGCGATGGGAAACAAAATAAAAAATAAAAATTGATAGAAGCTAAAATTAAATACCCACTATTTCGTTATTTTTGGTGATATTTTTAAATCAAGTATTTGACAGCTTTCTTCAAAATGTTTTCGATATTACCTCTACCACTGTATTTTTTTTTTGAATATCTACCGATAGCTATAAGCCAGAATCTTATAATTTTAAGTTCTTTCGGAAAATGATGGACTCCAATTTCGGAGTATTTAGGAACACAACATCCAGGGCGTGAGGTGGTTTTATTTAATTTTTGGGAAAATGACTTTCCCAAAAATAAAATAAACCACCTCACTCACGCCTTGTACCTTGTACCTTTTTTTGGAAACTAGCTACGACAGCGCCATTTTGAGTTGCCTCCCCCATTTCTATGTTTTATTTAGTTTGAGAGGTCAGCAGTAACGATAAATTGTAGGCATGTGTTTGCAAAAGTTTTGAGAAAACCTAAACATTTATGAGACGAAATGCGTTTCAGTTAGCTTTGCGTTTATGTTTTTTTATTAAATTATTTGTTTATGTCCAAATGTTTGTTTCATTTTAAATGCGGAATGGCAAATAAAATGTAAGTTTTACATGTGTTTTTCGTAATTGTAGAAGATCTATATTAGTTTTAAATCATCAAATTGTTATACTTTAGAGTTGGTTACAACAATGAGAGTATTCATGTATTAAATAGCTTCAAAGTATAAGTTTATTTAGATTTGGCCAAAGTATTTTAAGTATAACCGTCGTAGTCGTAAAAATTCATGGGTATTTTCCGTGAATTTTTAATTATTTTGGGTTTCATTTAAATCTTATATTACGTATGTTTTCGTTGTTAGTTATTTTAAGCTAGTCCTGTAAACATTTACATTAAGACCATTATTCTTTCTATAACATCCCTTTTTTCTTTACAGGCCCACGGAGCTCGACGCTCTAGTCTTCGGCCACGTCTTCACCATAATAACCACGCGGCTTCCTTGCCGCAAACTGGCAGATACTGTCCGCAAACATGAGTCCCTGGTCGCTCTCGCTAAACGGGTCGACGAGCAATACTTTAAGAGACCATAGCGTCAAGTTTTCAAGGACATCTCGACCTCGTTCACTAGTCCTTGAAACCCCTGTCCTTGTAGTATTTATTTTTTATATTAGATGAAATTTTTCTGCTGTTTATTCTTTTAAGTGATTTGTTGGGAATGTCTGTTGGTGTCAGTCTTACGTTTTAGTAAATTACAAGGTTAGTGGTGACGAATGACAGGAAAGAATAGGAAATATGATGCGCTGACTCCAAGTCACGTGGTAGTAGCAGAAGGCAGAAGCCCCTGTTGGTGTTGGTTCCTCATTAAGCTTTGTAGGTCGTTAAATCGTTAAACTACGCTTTGTTAAAATAAAGAAAGAAGGTTTAGTTGGTTAGTGGTTCTAAGCACAATTAGATCGAGTTTTAAATTCTGGCGGTAAATCATTTCATTAGTAAAATTTGTTGCTGATACCTTCGAAGAACGTTTTCACAGACATTTCTGCTAAATCATAGCTCCCAGGATTTTTACTTTAACATCTGTAAAGTAGCTTTCGTAGTATAATATTTTCCGCAATTAATGTAAATACTTTAAGTATACTTTTTTCTTCTAGTAGAGAAAGAGGCCTTGCTTAATTTCGTTGCAATGTGTATAAATACTTAGGATTCTTTCAGTTTCTGGTTCTATTAGATAAATAGTTCTTTGTAATGCTATGTGAGTGTCCCTACTTGTTTTAAGACGCGTTTCTGCGTTGCAAGTGGCTTGTTTTTACCCTGTGAAGAAGTTGCGGAATACAAACATTATTTTTATTGCCTTATTGGGCTGCTCTTGACCTTGACGTTGACTGATGGAAAGCGATGGATGAGGTCTACGATGGAACTAGCGTGCCCAGAAGATGCCTGTTCACTCTTGCTTTGAAGGCTGACGGGAAAAAGGTATTTACTCGCATACCTAGAGCCTTTCATTGTAATAAATTTTACAAACAGTAGAACATTCACTTGCAGTAAAGTGCAAGTCGTACTAACTGAAGCTGTCAAAAGTCTTGCGCTCTAGCTGCTGTTTGAATAGTTGAAATGCTACTTTTGATTTTTCTTGGGCTAAAATATGAATGTATCGTGTATATTTAGAAATTAGAACGTACGAGTGAAGTTTGATACTAAATCCGACTTAAATTATTTTAAGTCATAGTCAATCTTTGAAATAATTGTAGTTAATTATTCTAAGTAGATTTAAATGTAGACATTTTTAAATAACGTGCGTTTTATCTATATATGCATATTATTGTTTATAGGGTATACTTTAATTTCTTAATCAATGTACTTTAAGTAAATAAGTAATATAAAACTTAGTAGTGATATTTCTTCAGATATAATTCAGAACTGGAATATCAATAAAATCAATGGCTTCCAATAACTTATCAGAAAAAGGAAATATTTCATCATTAACGATAGACTTGTTTTATAATACTCTCCTCCCATGCAAACATAGTGCTACATAATTATTATAGTACAGCTTGGCAAAAAAGAGTAAAATGATAATGAGGGCCCACTATCGCACCTAGGTAACTTCGAATGGGAAATGAGTAAAAGAATTTAAACAAATAGTTAAAAACACTGCTTGTACTTGTCGGCAAAGTAGTACTATCATCATAGATCTGCATTACTTAAATAAAATATTTTGTTCCAAATGTCACCACGTCAGACTTTCTAATGCCGACCTGTATCTGTATTGAACCGTAGACTCGAACCATATTAGAATATTATTGTGTATTCACTAGGGTATGTAATGTACCCTCATAATTTGAAAAAGTATTATTTATTTTGGAGGTTTTTTGTCAAATTAGAAAACGTTTTAGGAATACTAGCTTTTTCTAAAATGTGTGCGTCTTATGTTTAGAAGCATAATTATTTAGTTATATGAAAAAAAAAATGTCTTGCGACATAATAAATTATCGATAGCTCTATGTTGAAAAATGTAGATAAATAAACTTTGTTTAGGATTTATATGATTATGAAGTGAAGGGATTTCAAAGTTGTCTCGGTTTTAATGTCACATTTAAAACAGTGCATCGTAACTTAAATTGCCAAAACATTTAAAGTTAGTCAACTTAAAATCTGTATAAATCAGCAATAATAAATCATTGTCTTAGTTCAATACCGATTTTAATTTTAATTATGGCTTGTAGAAAATGCTTCTAGAACATAGCTTGTAGCTTTTATTTGGCGACTGGTAGTGCATTATTATTTTATTTACACAAAAGTTGTACTTTCGGTGTATCTTACTAAGTAAGATAAATATGTAAGTTAGAAAAGTAAGAGATTGAATAATTAAAATGTTAAGAAACACAAGAGCGAACGAAAAGTGGGGTAAAAAGTAGATATTATGTAGGTAATTTAAGTAATATTTAGCTATCTAATCGTATGGATAAAGTGCACAAAAAGCTTATCTTGTATGACTAATATTCGTTAAGCTGTACAAAGTCCAAGTTAGGGGCGTTATAGGAAAGTGTTAATTTTTTTAAATATCTGTTCCAATATGGAAAGCCACGTCCCTATAAGGCCCCAGTTTTAATTAATTTAGTTAAATTTAATATGGCTGGTTTGTTTTCTATACAGGTTATGCAATTTTATAGTGTTATGCTGGTGTATTACAATAAGCAAATAATATTTTATAACCCAAATCTGTTTAAAATATTTTTGTAGACATTTTTCTAAATCTGTATTTAATTTTTCATGACATCTTTGTATAATCGTTACCTTATTTAAGGACATCATTAAAATACATGTAAAATAACATTCATTGATGATATTAATAATCACTGACATATCGAAAAATCACCCAAAACGCGAATTGTCGTATTACGAAATCCGGATTGGCGTATTCGTATTGTCGTAGTTTCCGGAATTAGGACATCACTATGCAAATAAAAAATATAGTTTTATAAATACTTGTATACATATACGAGTTTTATAATTAGTAAGTCATATAATTAGTCAATAGTTATAACATTATTTCATATAACTTTTCATTGTTAGCTTATAGAAAGAAGTAGAAATGTGTTTAACATAGAAGTGTTGTATAGGCTTAGAACTAGTTTTCTGAATACCAAACAATCTATTCAGGGCATGAATAATTTTTAATCGTGTTAGGCAAATCAAAATCAAACTAATTAATTTACTGTAAAGTGAGACCGGTAAACCTAACTTTTCAGTACTTACATAAGTTATTTTTAAACGCTAATCCTTCTTCATAATTAATTCAAATGAACACATTCGCACATTCGTCAAAGCTAACGGCGTCCTGCTGCTCATTCGCGCGTTCCGAAGGCGCGCCACAGCGTTCTCGGTCAGACTATATTAGGATAATAGTTATTATTGCAATTTATAATTTTGCAGAAGTGTTCATTTACTTAATAATATTTTATTGTCAGACTGTTAAAAGCTTTTTGATATTTAATTGTGTAAGAAGGGTCTTATTTATTTATAACTGACAATGTCGACATATTTATCAAAACTGCCACATTTGCATGACTGGTGCTGTTTAGAAATGCAGAAAATATATGAAAGATATTTGTAAAATTGTAGCTTGTCGTCTGTCGGTTTTATTAAATAGGCCCCAAAGAGATTTAAGTATATTTCAAAGTCTTTGATAAGCCCATTGTCCACATAACGCGTTACAAAAAGTGTAATATCTTACAATAATTGTTTTTACAGGAATTATCTGCCCCTATGCCTAAGAGCCTTATCACACTGGCGATTTGCGAGCGTGTCTCCAGCGAGGCGATTTTCCAACGCGCACGCCACATGCGCAACAAGTTCGCCGCGTTAGTGTAACTAGAGCGATTGACGCGAGTGTACAAGAGCGAGTACATTTGTCAAACACGTCGCGTAGTCGCGGCTAGCTCGCTTCGCACCCGCGGAGACCACGCTCACAATCTCGTTCACGCTGGAAACACGCTGCTAAATCGTCAGTGTGATAACACTGATAACGCTCTTTGGTTTCAAAGAGCAGTTTCGCAATTAAATAGGTACTAACCTAGTGTCTGGTTTCAAAGGGCTGTTGTTGACGCAAATAAATAAGCCCACGTACGCACGGGCGCTTTTTCATCGCGCACATGATTATTTCGCTTTTTAATGCGCGCGGGATGTGCTCTGTTGGATTCTCAACGCTCGACTCAAGGCCTATAGTTAAAAATTCAGTGCGCCTTTTTCTAGCGCCGCCTAAAGTCCCCGTCACGAGAAGCTATAAATTTTGTAAATAAAGAACTTGTACTAACTTACGTAACCACAATTCAATCAACAACAAATAATCCCACATTGAACCAACTCAAGTAAAATACGTGTAATACGAAACTAACGAGCAATTTCACTTGGTCCGGTTATATTTTAGCCATATAAAGCGCTGTCATTTAATGTTTTGTGGTACTGAACGCTGAGTTCCAGTTTGTTTCGCTACGTAACTCAGTAGAAGTTCTTTGTTTAGAAAATGTATAGCTTCTCGTGACGGGGCCTTTAGAAAAGCGTCCGTGCCAACGCGGGCTAACTCATTTTTAACGCTACATACTCTTAAAAACAAACAGTTACAAAATCTAGCTACTTGATAATCATGTTTAAATTGATTGCCTAACAACCGTGTCCAGAGATTATGTATGTCTGTATGATTGATAAGCCATTATTACGTGAATTAAAACCACTTTCATTCGGTAATATTGTATTCTACAGAGCATTTAAAGTACACTTTGTATTATATAAGCATTTTTTCTTGTTGTTTTTTCGTGTCGTCGTGTTATACATAATTTGTTTATAAGTTCGAAATATAATGTTGTTAATTATGACCTTTTTTTTGTACTCTCCCTTACCATTAATGCGACCAAACATAATGTAGCATCACGCTTGTTTCCTTCGAAGAGGTACCCGACTAGCACACACGCTACTTATACAGGCTTTGTACAGCGTGGTAGTTTTATATGAGTCGTTGAAGTCCTGTACAATTTTCCTTAAGATGAATGTGATGTGTAGCATATTTAAAAACCCTTTAACAGCTAGGTGACAGTAGTGGCAAAAAATATATTTGAGTGATAAAAGCTATTTCATAATAGCGTCGCTACACAGCTATAAGGAGGATCAGTGGGTCGTCTTAGGGGCGGATTTAATTGAGTTAATGGAGTCTTTTATACCGCCGTGACTTGTGAAAGAGTACTTTAGTTGGTAAAGGAGTTATGAGTTGCTTTTATAGCGTCCAAGAGCGTACGTAGGCGTTCTGTAAAGCCTTAGGTTCTTTAACGGATTTTTTACGGCTGTTATATTACTAATCTATAATACCGTTGTGTAGGTCTAGAACAGCGCCTTGAGCGCTAATAAGAGTATTATATGGCTACTGTACGGCAAATAGTTGTATGACGAATCATACGAAACATTTTATTCCACTATAACGGAGGAACATAACTTTATACTAGAGCTCTAAGCGCTCTATTAGAAAATACAGCGTGTTTGTGATGTAAAGCTGTACAATTTTAAGTTCTCATACTGCTTTGCTAAACCGACAGGCGCTATCTCAAACGAAGTAAGTTTTGAGAAAATAGACTTTTACGGAAACATAAGGATATAAAAAGCTTCATACAGAACAGACAGCAGTGCTGCTGGGGAGTTTAATGCGCCACTTCTTCTTCCCAGCTAAGCACTAGGAAGTGGTGAAGGGTGGGCGTTTTTGGGGGACTGTCTTATGTAATTTTGACGTTTGAAAAGTGCTGATCCTCAGCCTATTTTGAATAAATGACTTTTGAATTTTCAATTTAATAGTGGTTTTTTAATTAATTTAATTGTATTGAATGGTATAAAAAAAACGAAAGGCTGTATTTCAGAGATAGATAGTACGCGCAAAAAGCCGGTGTGCGACCAAAACTGTTGAATAGCACCCCTATGCCACAACTGTAAAACCTAGAAGTCTACAACAGCAAACCTTGAGCCTTTGTACGGGTCAAGCCTCTAGAACAGATGTAACCAATTATCTTTTTGATAAACGTGTTTTTTTAAG
This sequence comes from Agrochola lota, assembly GCA_947364205.1. NCBI lineage: Eukaryota > Metazoa > Arthropoda > Insecta > Lepidoptera > Noctuidae > Agrochola > Agrochola lota. The sequence goes on along the minus strand of OX376245.1, from coordinate 7,663,628 downwards.
GTTATTACGACATTCTGAAGATCGTTTATATGCATAGGCTCGTAACTTTTGGCGTAATTAAAGTCACTATTTAGTACCTGTGACCCTAAACAAACTATTTGTAACCTTCAAAGTCTTATTTATGTTAAAATACAGTTTTATAACCAACATAATTTTTACATTAAATACTGAATATTTTGAGGTCGCGTGAAAATTTTGACGATATTATACACACAATGTCGCCTATGGGCATGTGACAGCCCGTATTTTTCTGAATATTCATAAAAACCGGACAAGTGCGTGTCGGACCACGCACAATGAAGGGTTCCGTAGTTGGGATGAATTTATCCCAAGAAACAACTTAACATTGTAGTTGAAAAACATGTTCTCCCATACGGAATGTATAGATCATGTTTTTCAAACCGCAAATTTAAGTTGGTCGATTATTACTCGTTAACCTGTAGAGCCTACTTAGCTCTGATAGTTTTCCTTTTAATTTCGTTATATATACTACTGCTGTGAATTTTTTCACAAGTTCAAGTACAACCATTTAGCTAGAAGGGAGGAGGGGGACACTTGACTCTAACAAAAAAAATCAGTTAAAAGCTTAATATTTCGCAAACGGATCCCTGAATCCAAAAATGGTGTTGACAAACTCGCAATATTTTTGAACGACCTTTCTAACGATACCCCACAACATGGGGTAGACGAGAAAAAAAAAACATCCCCACTTTACGTGTAGGGGAGGTACCCTAAAAAAATAGTACTAGTACTAACCGTTTCTGAGCTAAGCCGCGGACAGACAGACGGACATGGCAAAACTATAGGGGTTCCTTGTTTACTACGGAACCCTAAAAATTTATGAAACTGCAATTTTTTCAATATATCACCTTCAGTCCCTGCAGTTATTTTTACCTCTGACGGCAGCAACCTTACAGTAACGAAAATAAAGATCGTTGATAGAAACTTGATGGGGTTACGAGCGTAATATTTCGAAGCCATAGGTACTATTATGAAACTGCACTCCTCCATTGGTGACGCTCGTGGTCGCGAGCGCGACTGATGAGCCTGGGGGGGGTCCTGGGTTCGATTCCCGGGTCGGCAAAGTATTAGAATGTCTTAGTAACAGGCTGTTGCCTGGAGTTTGGAAGTTGGCGGTGTGATACCCCCGTGCCTTGGACAGCACGTTAAGCAGATGGCCTGATTATGAAATATCTACGTCTTTTCTAAAAGATGCAATTGGTTTTTCAATCTGCGAAAGCAGATTGGCAATTTTTGTTATTTCGAGAAATTATTAATAATTAAAAACGTTATTTTCTATGCCGGTAATGGTGGGACACCCTTGTGCATTGTTATGATAAAAAAAAATACCAATACAACGCACATATCTAAGCACGAGGCGATAGGTCACCGTCAAAATGTCACATATCTTGGCACCTGGACTTCATACCAATTTAGCATCTTAGGGTCACGCATCACGATCTTCAGTGATGTGACAGCGTGAGGAGTCTTGACATAGCTGTCCTATGAATATTAATAATACCAGCCTTGTCTTACTGCAGGCAAAGACCTCTTATTACAGAGACAGCTCGAGCATTGATCAATTGAACCACGCTTGATCCAGAAGGGTTGGCGATTTCAGCCCTTTATATCAAGGTTTCCTCACGATGTTTTCCTTCACTGATGTCAGTAATGTCCAAGCTAAACACAAAGTATATTTGAATGGATAAGCAATGGGATGGCACGGCGGCGCAGCGAGCGAGGAAAGATTGCTAAACCATTCCTTCATATAAATACGAAAAAAAATCTGCTCAACAACGTAATAACGCAATTAATGTTGTTGAACTGTCAAACAGATTAATCTTAATCATTTACGAAAATGTGTTGTGTAATTAGATTTGCTGTTTCAAAACGATTCAGATTCTGATTGATCGTGTATTACGCAATTAGGGTACGGTTCCATATAAAACTATGCATTTGATTGCCCCGCTGCCCCCTGCCGCCGAGAGTACGGCCTGATAGCTGTTGTCGCTGCGACACATTACTGGACAGTGAGTTCTCGCCAACCAGTGTAAACATACAGCGATCAACTACATAATATTAATATAAATTCCAAGAGTGGTGTTCGTATGGGAAGCCTAAGTCGGGTAGGCTCTATGAGGCCATGCATAACTCTAGAAAAGTTTTTAAAGCCAAACTGAAGTATTGCCTTAATAATAAGGATCAAATAAAGATGGATATAATTGCCGAACATCAGAAGACTAAAAATTTCAGTCAGTTTTGGAAGTCTACAAATAAACTTAAGCCAAAGGTGAGTCTCCAAATCAGTATGGAGGGGATTAGTGCTCTCCGTGATGTGGCTAACCTATTTAGGAACCACTTTAGAGTGGAACCTCTTTTGGAACCGGAAGAGGGCAAAATGATGCTTGATGCTGGGAAAAGTGGTACCGGTGACCCTCCAGTTAAAATAACTTATGCGGAGGTTGACAAGGTTATTAAGCAAATGACCAGAGGGAAGTCAGGGCACGATGGTCTCTATCGAGTATCTGTGCATGCGGGTGTAAACCTGCCGAGGGTCCTATCCATGTTGTTTACTTTCTGTCTTCGTCATAACTACCTACCAGACGATCTCATGAAGACCATAGTAGTACCTATAATAAAAAATAAGGCTGGTGATGCATCGGAAAAGGGAAATTATAGACCAATATCTCTGGCCACGGCCCTGACTGGATGGTGTGCTTAACAAACATTTAAGCCAACACGTCTCTCTGCATGACGCTCAGTTCGGATTCCGACCTGGGCTGTCCACAGAATCTGCAGTACCTACTGTATCTTAAGTCCGGTACTATAGTGACAGAAGTGTTCTTCTGCCAGTATAAAACTGCTTCCCGGACTTGTCAAAAGCTTTTGACATGGTTCAATACAATGTTCTGTGGAAGAATAAGAAGCTTAACACCAGGCTGCCTGTAGAGATCATCAACTTATTTAGATAGTGGTATGATAACCAATGCGATTTTGTCAATAATGTCGTGGACGGGCGTATGCTCGGATGAATATAGGATGGAGTGTGGAGTAAGGCAGGGGTGCTTAACCTCACCTACTCTATTTAATTTATATGTAAATGGACTGATTGAGGAGCTCAGCAGTGCTGGTGTCGGTTGGTCAGTGGATGGTGTTTTTACGAATAATATTAGCTATGCTGATGACATGGTGCTGCTGGGCCCCTCAATCAGTTCTGTGAGGTCACAATCGACCATATGTGAGGGGTATGCAATGGCCCATGGGCGCAGGTACAATGTTCAGAAGAGCGAGCTTTAAAGTGAGAGCGAGTTTTTAACGCTGGGACTAAAACCTACCCTGTACCTCCGATCACACTAAATGGAACCGTCCTACACAAGTGTCCAAATTTAAGTACTTGGGTCACTGGGTCAATGAGAAACTAAATGATGATATGGACATCTATAGGGAGCGCAGGGCATGTCGGTAACGGGTAATATGCTTTCTCGCAGGTTTGCACGATGCTAAAGTGACGTTAAAGTCACACTATTCAAAAGCTATTGCCAATCGTTATACACGTGCAACCTGTGGAGCAATTACACTAAAAAAGCCTGCAATGCTCTGCGCGTCCAGTATAACAACGCGTTCAGGGATTTGTTGGGGCTCCCATGGCGGTGCAGTGCCTCCGGCATGTGCGCCGGCCACAGAACGGCTTCCCTGTGGTCTCGGATAAAGGGTACCACCAACAACGCTTCTGAGCGTGGTGTCGGACAGAGTGGACAGCCAAATCCTGAGGCATTAGTCGCTCATGCATGTCCTTAATAATTATATATATATATATATATTTTCTAGCTATAAGGCCCTACCTTCTAACATAATATGGACTATTCTATCAATTACTGTGTGCATGGTCTGAAATAAATATTTTCATAATGTACTTACACAAGAGAAAAGGAACAAAAAAAAGATTTGATGATTTTTTTGGGTTCAACAACCGCTGGTAGTGTAATTACTTGAATTAAGAGCTGAGAAATTCTTTATTCTTTGTTTTATCGTGTTTAGGTATCGATACACATTTTGCATTTTGCGAAGTAGGTACACATACTGGGTGGGTGACTCAAAAAATAATATCAACGATTTATTTTTTCATGTTTACATACCGATATCCAATCCATCACGTGTGCGGAGTTTCGCTAGGTAATTTAATTTGACCCCGTATACATAATCTGTTGGTGTAGGTACCTATATACCAAAATAAATGAATTACTGTATGTTAACCCCCTGTTCCTGAAAAGCCCAGCTGATCGGAATGTACCAGTACATAACATACTATCCGGTATCACAAAATTTACGCAAGAGTAGGTAGAAAACACAGTTTATTTTATTTTATTTATCGAATCATATAGTACATAGGCTGGGTTATATATGGAATTGCACATCGGGAAAATGGCCTCCACGGCTTGTTCTGCATGAGACATTTCCAGGTCCTGTATACTCTCTCGATTTGGTGATCAGAATTAGCCTCCTAGATGTGACTTAACTCCACTGGATTTCTTTTTATGGGGTCCAACAAACCCACACAACCACCCGTGCATTAAAGGTGATTAAATACAGCATCAACGAAATTCATCCACATTTATGCAAAAGGTCATGGAAAATTTCGAAGAGTGTGCGTATGTGCCAGGTTAGCCGTGGAGTCCATTTGCCCGATGTGCTATTCCATAAAATACCCTAGCCTATGTAGGTACTTTATGATTCAATAAAGAAAATAATAATAATTAAAGAAAAAAAAACTGTGTTTTCTATTAATTCAAAGCTTGCGTAAATTTTGGGACATATATTCTACATACATCGGAATAAAACAACACAAGGCTGTTATTTTGTCTTTATTGATTATGTAAGTATTTCTGTAATGAGTGAGAATAAAAACAGATGGTACTCATTTATACGTCGATTTAGTATCTATATAATATAGGTTTTATAACTATTTCTACCTAACCTAGATACCTATCTATGCATACTTTCGTTTATTTTTTCCAATTTAGTTTTGAGTTGATCACCATTAATGACACAATTTTAATGGTGACCAAAACCATTTCAAATGTTCAGGTCAAAATAAAAATGCCAAAATAACTTTACTGCCTATTTTTATTTGGTTTTCATCACAAACACATTCGCAAAACACGTATCTCACAATCATACTAACTCATCGAACTCATCACATAAATCGCTCCGAAATTAACTTACTTCCTATGTCTAAAATGTACTACACATTCTTCCAGAGAAAAAAAAACGAAAAAAAAGAATAAATTACAATTTTTTCTCTCATACATAATGATAACATAATTCTTTACGATTTTTTTTTATGCCAGAACCCAAATGGAATTCCGCATGCATTCTCACTATAAAAAAAATATAATCGTCTATTTTTTGCTAGAAAATGCTTTAGGCATAGACACGAAAGATTTGTATTTTGAATCTAACATGTCTGGTTGAGTTCTGGCTTTAATATACAGTTTTCTGAGTCTGGGTTGGCTGTCTAGAATCGTCTCGTTTGGTGTAGGATCATTTGGCGGACGCTAAACGTTGATAAGCCAAGGCCGAGGGCGGCGAGAAGTAACGCAGACCTCGACATCATCTTCTCACGGTTCGCGGGCTGAAACAAGAAGAGAAATAGGTTAGTTGTCAAGAAATTTGATACCAGAAAAAGGTGAGAAACGACCGCTTGTAAGTGGGCCATAGCAAGAATCGTGGTAGCCAGGTCATCACCCTAATATGGTTGATGACAAAAATTTTTTTTTAGTCCGTTATTGCGATTATTAAAAAAATATTGGATACGTATTTTTCTTTTTTTACGTAATCTAAAGATTACGGCGATACATTGAGTTAAAATGTACCATGACGTCACAAGTATGTAGATTTTATACTTGGGGATTGGGGTTCGCTACGTCACAAGACGTAGCGACCCCCAATCCCCAACGTAAAATGCGTTTTATCTAAGTACTTTTTTATTAATATTATGATAAAGCTAAAAATACTTGTCTAATTTTTTTTTGGACTAATTAGTTTTTTTTTTACCCAGGCAGCATCCCTATTGCGTCACACACGATCAATCATAATCTGAATCATTTTGAAGGAATTACTAATCCATTGCTTCATACGTTCGAAAAAATTGTCATCTCAACAACGTAAATAACGCAATGAATGTTGTTGAACTGTCAAAATGAAACAGATTGTGGTTGATTGCGTGTTACGCAATAAGAGTGCAGGTCTCGAAAATTTTAAAATGCATAAATATTCAGATTTCATCTCAGACCTCCACAACCTACTGGGTAACACGATAGCCCTTGGTAAGACTGGTTGTTGGGAAAGTATAACGTAGCCTGCGCAAACAATATATCAACACGTTCCGGATGTTGATGGGGCCTGCCGCGTTATTGTAGCGCGTCCGGCATGTTTGCCGACGCGGACATTAATACTTTTTCGCCAATCATGCGCAAAAGATGCTCTACGCCGCGTTCGCGACAGCCCCAACACCATTCCAAACCATACCATTCCATTCCATTGTGAAAACGTCATTCCATAGGCAATTGCTGAAAACCAGCGCTGTTGACATTAGGTTCGTCCGAATTCACAGTATTTCGCTGAGCAATGACCTGTTTTTGCACAGATGCGACGCACAGCATATTTTTTCTTATTATTTGTTACAAAAGTAGTAGTAACTCTGCAATCAGCATTTTGTTTTTGTGATGTTTTTGTTGACATTTGGTAATGTTGCAAGAGTATTACGTAATAATGTCTTTGGTCCGTGGTCTTGACAGCAACCAATGAAAAACATTGTTTTACTTTTTATATTTTTATTGAACACGAGGTTTTTGGCTACTTTTGTAAATGTGTATTTTATGTGTTTTTATCTTTATATGTGCGTTTTGTTTGTGCAGAATAAACAATATTTCTTCCTTTTTTTTTCTTTTCTTTCATTCAAATATGATGAGTGAGGTTCTATAATACCAGTATTACAGAACCTCACTCAAAACTCGAGCATTACTTAAAACTCGTTTAAACCCTTTTCATTGGTTGAAACTAGTTTTAAGTAATGCTTGAGGCTTGAGTGAGTTTCTGTAATATTGGGGCCTTAGAGCGGTGGATACGATCGGCCCGCCTCGCACAGCTTAGAATGAATGCTACTGACACTAGTTTATAAGTTAACATTGTTTCTAACAAATATGGAAGTAATTCTGAAATAAACGTTTTTTATTATTTATTTATATGCCAGCGAATTCTATATCCCCGGTGTAAGGTAACTATTGGATAAATACTGTGCTGTGTCTTTCAAAACTGTTTTTATACCCCTCTGAGGCTGTGACTACTGGTATAAAGTGAATTCTGGATTTCCACTCCTCAAAAAAAGACAGGAATCTAAATCAGATCGATGATGATCTATCTTAATGAGTAAGTGTTTTCCACAGTATCTAATTTGTAAAGAGCAATGAAGAAAATTCTCTGGTGAGAATACCGATCGAAGTTCTCAACAGGGTACAGAGGCGTCCTTGCTATAAGGCCACATTTTAGAAGGACATGTCCTTCGACAGACGGCCTTTGAAGGTCAGGAGTTAACACTCCGAACACCGCGCATGTGCAAAAATATTCCCAGACTTGTGTAACCATTTGTTGTTTTCGAGACAGGACTACACAATGAACTGTTATCAATTGTGATTTTAGCGAAGAAAGCAATTAAGGCTCGTGCAGAAAAGCGCGACGCGACTCGAACAATACAATTTCCAAGAAAAATTCATGGTATTAAAATAACCGGTGTTGCGTAGCACTAGTCTGCACTAAGTTTTACGGTATTTAATGAAAAGTTATATTACTACCTACTTACACGTACTGTGTGTTTTAGTCTGTGCTAAATAAATGTATTTTCTTTCTTTTATATTGGTAAAATCGAAACAATAGTCTCATTTTGACGTATTAATCCTCCTCCACCACCGTTTTCCAAGTTCTGGATGCCTACCATGATCTAATTAAAAACGATTCAAAAGCAAGGCATTTCAGTTTAGGTTCTTAAACTGCATCGCTTCAAAGTCGTACCATGACGTCCAATAAGCTCAGCGGCATTTGGATCGTTAAAAGTGAATGAAAGATCGCAATCTGTGGCTGAAACGCGCGGCCGCGTTTGGAACGTTTTTGGTGAAAACGAGACAACGCTATTATTGTCAAATAAGTTTGTTTCGCGCACATTATTTAGTGTCAGACACGTTCAGAAGCAAGTAAAATTTGATTTGTTCTTAACTCAGTATCATTACTTTAAAGTAAAACAGACACTCAACAGTTTTTTTTAAGATTCCACGTTAATACGGTAACTATTGTTAAAATAATTCTTAGTCAAAGTAGATATTTATTTACCTTTAGCTATTTATTAAGTATACGAAAAAAATATTTTTATTTCGACGTAATAAAACAAATTATGTTTCTGTTTCGAACGTACCAGAGTAAACAAAGTTGTGCGAGTTGAGTTGGGGCATAGTGGGCATAGTGTGAGGCAGAATCTTCCTCAAAAAACTCAAATAAAAGTAATTCATCAGAAATCTGTTAGACAAAAACGAATGCGGTTAAAACGGCATATAAAATAGGTGTTTTAGACGTTTAAAAGAAAGATTAAAGCTCACTTACATTGGTTTTTGTACAATTCCACTAAAATAGCACTAAAAAACTTTATTTTCGTCAATAATTCACCAAACGTTTCAGTTTATGTTAGAGAAATAGTAACTTTTATTGAATCGCTTATTTTGACAGTTGAGCGTTTCAGTTGAGCTGCTATAAGGACGTCATGGTACCAAACAAGAATGAATGAAACCAAAACTTGCGACTCAGTTTGGGACAATCGCTGTCACATGGCATGGCCTAAATTGAATCGTTAAACTAACGTTATGGTACGAATTAGAAGAACAGTTCAGTTTAGGTCCTAAAATGGATCGCGCTAAGAGCTCGTGGTAGGCATCCTGGGAACCTTTAACACTGGCCCACGCTGGGCGCCATTTTGGGTAGGTACTTTGAGAAACAGAAACCTGAATGATTTTAGTTTAGTACTTTTCAGGAAACAAATTGCTGTTTTAGTCTCTCAAGGATATGAACTTTTACTATAGGACAACTCTGACAAAGTATTGCATTTTTATATACAGGGTGTTTGGCAGAACGTTGAACATACGAAAATGGTGGATAGGTGGGGTCATCTGCTACTTACTCAGCCCAAATTTTTTTGGCCCTGGCCCACGGGATATTTTTTAAAATTTTTTTTTGTTTTTCTTCTTCTTACACCACTTTCTTAACTTTAAAGTGTAATTTTTATTAAAAATGGGCAAAACAGGCAATATTTAGTATAATTTCAATCGATCATTTAATTTTCACCAACTTTGCAGTATTAAATTTCGTAAAACATTTCACTTTCCGTAAAGGTAGAGTTTCGTCAAAAATGTCCTACTTGAAAAAATTATGACATAACTCTTAAAGTTTTTTTTTTATAAAAGCAAATTACATACCATTAGAAAGCTCACACACTAGGGATGTTTTGCTAGAATTGGAACTCCTCAATCATTTTTTGTTTTTTTTTAAATGCAAGTTGAAATTAAGATTTAAGTATTTTTTACATCTTTCTGTAAGTTTGAGGACTCATAACTTTTTTTCTAGCTAACATCTGAATAAAGCAATAATTTTATAAGAATCTGTCAACATAAAAGATTTAAAAAAAATACTAAATATTGCCTGTTTTACCCATTTTTAATAAAAATTACACTTTAAAGTTAAGAAAGTGGTGAAACAAGAAGAAAGACAAAAAAAAATTAAAAAAATATCCCGTGGGCCAGGGCCAAATAAATTAGGGCTGAGTAAGTAGCAGATGACCCCACCTATCCACCATTTTCGTATGTTCAACGTTCTGCCAAACACCCTGTATAACAGCAAATATATTTTTGATATTGCAGAGTTGGTCTCATAATAAAAGATGTCCATATTCACGAGTATTTTCAACCCCTGAAAGTTTGCCAATGAATTTAAGGTCAACCTGTATGAACATACGAGTTATATCGATAGATAGATAATAACACAGTATTTGGCTAAGCAATAACAACATTGTTTGAATTTTGCTCGCGGTTTCACCCGCGGGGAGGCTTAAAGTTATACCAAGGGAAGGTAGTACTGGGATAAAATATCCTATGTCCTAACACAGATAATGGTCTACCTGTGTGCCAAAAATCAACGAAAGCCGTTCACCCGTCGAGGCGTGAGAAGGTAACAGACAGACGAGTTACTTTCGTATTTATACTCGTAAATAACATTAGTATGGATATAGTGCATAGTATGGATCTTCTCTTCTTCACATATTAGTACAGATGGGCCACTCCGCAATAACATTTAAATAATAATTAAAGTGTCGGACCACGCACAATGAAGGGTTCCGTAGTTGGGATGAATTTATCCCAAGAAAAAACTTAACATTGTAGTTGAAAAACATGTTTCCCATACGGAATGTATTTCAAACTACAAATTTAAGTTGGTTGATTATTACTCGTTAACCTGTACAGCCTACTTAGCTCTCATAGTTTTCCTTTTAATTTCGTTATATATACTACTGCTGTGAATTTTTCACAAATCCAAGTACAACCATTTAGCTGGCAGGGGGGGGGGGGGTCATTATCCTATAACAAAAATTAGCACTTTAAAGCTTCATATTTCGCAAATGGATCCCTGAATCTAAAAATGGTTACCCATTATGGCCCACAATATTTTTGAACGACCTTTCTAACGATACCCCACAACATGGGGTAGAAGAGAAAATAAAAAAACATCCCCACTTTACGTGTAGGGGAGGTACCCTAAAAAATTTTTTTTTTCTTAATTTTATTTGACCACTTTGTCGGCATGATTAATATGTATACATATGCCAAACTACAGCTTTCTAGTACTAACCGTCTCTGAGCTAAGCCGCGGACTGACAGATGGGCAGACAGACAGACAGACGGACATGGCGAAACCATAAGGGTTCCTTGTTTACTACGGAACCTTAAAAAGCGACTCTTGCTACGCAGTAAGTGCAATTCAGGTCGCACAGCGCTAATTACCTACAGTTATATTCACCTAGAAGTTGCCTCTCTTTCTATCGCGACACTCTTATATCTTCTGACTACGTTACGCCCACTGAATTCGACAAGTCGAGCCCGCCGTGTACCTACTTGTAGCTTCACACCTAAATGTGGAGTGACAAATCTGTTTCTCCGTCTTTCCCTGAATGCTGAAGAACGCGTCCACATACGACGCGTCCATGTAATGTATAAATAATTAATCGATACGTAACACGGTATTTGGCTTAGTAATAGCATCATTATCAGGTCTAACCTAATTACAGCTATATAATGTAGACAGTAGAAAGTACATTGACGTGTGATAAAGTAATAATGGAGGGCAAGATAGGTACTACTTTTGGCGTTATCTATTAACGACATTAGATAATGGCAGGGAACAACATGCACCTAAAGTTCTTTGGTTCTAGTTGAATCCATATTCATTTAGCATATAAGCATAACCTGCGTATACCCCTTCCCACAGGCCTCCTCTATTCCTTTCCATATTTTAATTTAAAAAGAACAACTTGATAGGATTTCTGATAAATCCAGCTTGTATCTGAATTACCTATTTACAAAAAAAAACAAAAATAACAGTTCTTCTTCTTCTTTTCGTGTGGTTAGTGACTATCCTGGTGTCAGAGGTTTAAAGCCGCCCATAGGCCTCTGACTTGGCTTCACATGCCGTCGAGAAATATCTCTCAGGCATGCCGGTTTCCTCACGATGTTTTCCTTCACCGTTTTAGAAGCAAGTGATAATTATACAATACGCACATGAATACGAAAAGTCAGAGGTGTGAAATAACACTGCATACATACTTAAACAATAATTAAAATCTTAATTCGTATTAATTTGCACTCGTAAAAGTTTACGTGGCACAGCCGTTTTTACAAAAAAAAAAAAACTATTTCAGGAAGCTATTTTGACTGTAGGTACATCTCTGCCCTACCCTTCGGGGATTATAAGCTTGATGTTGTGTTATTTTGAAGTCGTAAATACAAAGATTCCCTAGTTACTCTAGTATGCGCAATAACTTTAGATTTTCCGTAGTTTTAAACGAAAAATTACGGAGGCACGTCGTAAAATATTTTTTTACTAGGTATATTTATTTATTAAAACTTTATGCACAAGTAAAAAGTACTGTACAAAGGCGTTTTCTACTAGTCAACCATACTGTGCGTTTGCACTGGCGAAACATCGCAACAAAACATGTTGAAATCTCTAGGTCCTGTCAAAAATTGTATGGAACATTGAGAGAAAATAGAGATTCCAACATGTTTTGTTGTGAATGTTTCGCCAGGGCAAACGCACAGTTAGGGTGATGCCGAGACAAAACATGGCGCAATGTAAGGGATAGATAACTCGAAAAAGTATAAATATTATACTAATACGTAAATAGATACACACGTACATACATATAAACAAAATAAAATTTGTCAAGAGAAAGGCGACAAATCAGCTGCCTTCAAAACATTTGACCGTGAATAAAATAAACACCCAAATAAGCAACTATACTTGTCCCGACAAAAGAAAACATACCGCAAATAGTTGGACGTCCGTAGGTAGCAGTCATATGATTTGCTCTGCTATTTATACTCGCAAAACTTGTGACTCTGCCAAGTGGCGCTATGGCGTAGAGATTGTTTTAGATGTAATCATGTAAATGAGCTGACCAAAGAAGGGATTTTTAGGAACACCTTGTTGATATTCACCAACTTGGAGACTTCATTAGTGATGAATGAAGTGTTGAAATCATTTTCATCAACTGGGCCCACGTGTTTGATTATGGCCCACTCCCTCTCTCAGAGAGGAGGCTTGTGTGCTAGCAGTGGGAACATTATAGGTTCATTATGCTGATACAGCATCAGCATCGAGAGCTTCTCTTATAAGACGAATGATAAATTCATGAACGAAAGCATAACTAGAACTAAGCGTCTCGAAAGGTAGATAAAGGACAGTCTGCAAATGCGACATTCAAATTGAGATGGAAGATAATTCAGATTGTGACAAAAAACAAATGAATTTGAATCTACTCTCAGCCCCCTTTCTTGAGTAGTTGAATAGATATATACGTAATAACTAAATAAGCTACTCAATTTGGTTAATATACCGTGAAGAAACAGACTGCTACAGATATAACATATACTCGAAGAAACAAAGAGACAAATCGTCACATGACCGCGTCGAATGACCATATTGACCATGGCTTAGTCGTTCATCACCGTAAATTGCTCATCCTTTAGTCAATTTAAATGAATCCACTTCTAACCAGCTTTGAACAAGGTGGCACTACAAAGACATTGAATTGAAAAACAACATTTACGAATTACGCTTGTAATTCCGAAGGGTACCTGTAGTACATCCACATTTCACCAGTTATGTTTAAGTCCCATGTAATAGGGGGCGGGCCTATTGACATCAACCGGGCACAAATCCAGACTACGGGCTGCTATTGAGATAAATTCCAGATGGAAAAACCTAATAACACTTTGCCCGACCCGGGAATTGAAACCAAGACTTCATGCTCAGTAGTAGTGCTGGCGGCCACTAGAGTAACGAGGCATCATTTTCGAATTATGACAACTGAATTCTCAAACACTGAACAAAGTGATCAGTGAAGAAGCTGGGAAATCCCAAGTTAGTTTTCGTAAGCCATGGGTAAGATTTTTAGAGGCAACACCTACGAAACGGCTGATAGGGGAAAAAGAGACATTTGTGCCGGACACAAATAAATTGATTGATGATGATGTGACCAGATGCAGATCTAAATTTATATTACCAGTTGTCTTTCTTTCAAAAGCAATTTTTAAAGAAGCCTGGCTTGGGCAACATATCAAATAATCAAAAGACACTTCTACAAACTAGACTAAGAATCAGCACTTTTTGAACGTCAATATTACATGAGACAGTCCCCTAAAACGCCCACCTTTCACCAATTTTTAGTGCTTTAGAAGGAAGAAGTGGCGCAACAAACTCCCCAGCAGCACACTTGTAGACATTTGACATGTATATATACATATACATAGTATCCTCAGTTTCCAGTCGCAACAAATCCAAATGAGTAACAGTTATTTAAACAAATCAGTCATGAAACTAACAACAATATTCTAGAACTCAAAACAATGAATGTCAAATAGTAAACAATATAAACAAATTGTTCTACAACATTCTGATCTATATGAACATAGCACATAGTATAACATATTACGTTATGTAACGAACTTGGCAGAGTAGCCACCTAATTAGTAAATGTATGTATTACTGCTATTTATTATGTAGGTCAGAAACAGTTGTAGAATCTTCTCGCCTTTTCCAATAAGGTAACGACTTTCTCTAAAATCAATTATTGAAAGGACAGATTGTACGACCATCTCAGTAAAGAATTGCTTGATAGAATTAGTTAATTAAAACGGTAAAACACTAATTATGTTGTATATAATTCAATTAAAAACTAACACGCAACAGTGGACAATATGTTTACGCATAATTTTACTCCATTCAACCGCAAATGCATCTCATTCAGGGTTGGTATTCAGTCAAGTGCTAAGCGACAGTGTTGCCATCGCGGATAATATCTGGATGAGGCTGGCACAGAAGCGTGGGAATGGGCACAAGCAGAGAGAAGCCTTCCTAGCAGTGGATGAAGTCGTGCTATAGACGATGATGATGAAGCGACCAAAGATATAAATATGTCTAGATAGAAAGCGGTGAACTCGTCGAAAAAAATAACGTCCAACTGCTGGCCGCAAAATGCACGTACACTAGAAAAGCAGAGCGCGAGTGTAAAAAGTAGCTGTCACGCACACTAGCATAACAAAGTTGGCTTATTTCTTTAAGTTCTTTTGCAGTGCGACACTATCTTCTAGACATATAAAAAGTCAAAGGAACCGACAATATGTTATGCCGTACGATTAAATAGAGTGGAAGAGTTCTGGCTATGTGTGTCGGAAGATTAATGTTAGTTAGCGAGTCTATGACGCGCAGAAGTGCACTGTGCGTCGATCCTCAGTCGGATTGCCTGTGTTTTATGTAATATGGCATTGATACCGGTAAATTGCAGGCTTTCCTTAAACATGGAACTCCCCAAGTACCGCAGTCGCAACCGTGAGGTAAACAATACTGTTATTAGAAATAAGCTTTTTTTTTATATGTAACATCTTTCCTCTTGCTTTCCTGCAATCTGTGGGAGTGATTTCGTGAAAAGGGACGGAAGTGTGTAACAGGAAGCCGGGGAAGCGCGCGCTATTTCATTTGACCAATGAGCGCGCGCGGTGCTAGAGTTGGCAGTCAGATGGTACCAACCTATTTTCCAAGAGGTTAAACAGGATGATGATGAATATTGTTTATATCATATATGCATCAGCCAAGATGTCAGATGTTACACATCCTAAGCGACTACTGTAAGGCTCGCTCGTTTTCTTTATGGGTCAAATAAATTTATTTTCTGTCCTGTTTTCTTTTACTGTTACGAAGATATATTTATGTAAAATATTTCACCTCAATTCACATTTTCTTTCACCACAATAAAAGTATGATAATTATATGGACTTCAACATTGACACATTAATTTGTTTATCATGTCTCATAAAAACGGGGGTATCGGAAGTTTAAATACATTATAATAAAAACAGTAGGTAGTATATTATTAATATAATTATTGAGAAAATTGATAAGAATTGACCCCTTGCATTTTATTGTAGTATTCCTTAGATATTTTCTCTGCTGTATGTAGTCATTATTGGTAAGCAAATTCGGAACTTTACTATTGTTGTCGCATTTTAGCATGGCAATAGCGGTCATTGGCCTTTCCCTAATATCTCTCCATAGGAACCCAAACATTAAACTATGGTTTTTCGATATTGGAACATGTTGAAGATCACGCACGATAGATATTGATTCACGAGGTTTAATGAAGTTTAATTCACTTTTTGAAACAAAATATGCTCGAACATGTAGGTGGGTCAATGACCGCAATTGCTATGTTAAAACGCGACGACTATAGCAGATGTATATTTTTGTATTGTCGTGTTCAGATATCGATACGAATCACGTCTGTGAAGATTACACGAATATACTGTTTTTTTAAATTGATATTTCTCGTGACTATACCTGCGGTTGACGAACCCGAAAAAAAAATCATCAAATTAATTTATTTTTTTGTTTGATCATATTTAGATATCAAGTCTGCGGAGTTTTGCTAGCTAATTAAATTTGACCCTGTATAATAATATAAATAAATATGAAAGTAACTCTGTCTGTCAGTTACCTTTTTACGCCTTAACGGCTGTACGGATTTCGATGAAATTTGGCACACAAGTAGATTATGACCTTCACCTAGGTTAGAACATAGGATACTTGTTTTTATCTCGGTAGTTCGTTCTCTTGGGATAATTTCCGACCTCGAAAAGTTTGTGTGTTGGTAAATCTCTAAATTGATTTAGACACCGTAGTAGGCAAATGGCTCATCTTTTTGAAGACAGGTAAAATTGTAGCTAGTTTGTCGTGTTCGTATTTGCAAATAATGAAACTATAGTTTGACCGAAACCGCCGCGCCTTTGGTAAGTGCGCGGCGAGACGAGGGGCAGTGCAGGCCACTCATTCGTCAACGCTTTCTCCCGCCTCGCCGCGCATGCCCAAGGCGCTCGGTCAAACTATAATAAAATACTGATACACAGCGCAAAATCTCAAACTTGCAGTTATCATTTTTATTATAGTAGTTACTGTAATAAAACGAGACATTAATTATCTTTATTATCGGGATGACACCAAAAAATATAAGATAATAAGTAATTAGGAATATTTATTTACGCAGTGCAGTATGTAAACGCAGATTAAAACATACACAATGATGGATGACTTGAGGCTCCTGAAAAAGCCATCTCATTTAAAAATATTGAATAAAAATTATAATAATAATATATATATGGACACGGCTCGCATTGTCAGGAGGTTCTTCTCTCTGGAGCCCTGACCTGTAGCTTGGACACTGATCCCGATACCGGTGGGCTACTATTTTTTATATTTTTAAATGTTTTTATATTATTTTATTCTAATATTTAAAAATATAATTTATATGTATATAGTTGAATAAAGGAAATAATAATATTAATATTTATTTTAATTATTAATTTAATTATTTTTTTCGCCGGGCCAGTGTTGATTGGTGGATTTCACACGTCTTCTAATTTTTGCATGCCGGATTCCTCACGATCTTTTCTTCACCGTATTGAGAGCAGTGGTGATGAAGCAAATTTCTCAAAGTAAAGCGCCTGTTGGGGAGGCCTTCGCCCAGCAGTCGGACAGTACAGGCTAGTAAAAAAAGGGCCTGTTGGGTTCGAATCTACAACCTACAACTCACAGCCGTTACCACTGGGCCTTCACTGCGCACACTGCTATTGAAGATAGCCACAATGAAATAATTTCAAAAGTAAGATGCTTTCTAGATCGCTTCGATAGAACGATATCATACGAGTATACGACGATATAAAAATGCACACACCATGAACATTTCCGACAGATGAACTGTCAAAGACTTGGTATATGAGAAAATTCCGGTAGAGGCATATTAAAAAGTATACTGCAATAACAGCATCAGTAATTCTCATTGCAACCAAATTACAGAAAACATTGTGAAAAGCCAGACGGAAATCGATTTGCTTGTAACTCCACAATGGCCCTAAACACGCGAAGGCTGCTTAGACGGATTTAATTAAGTTCTAATTTATGCATTTCATTTGAGTTAGTAACTAGTCTGAGCTAGACATAACTTTGTAACGGCTGCGGTCAAACTCAGTAAAAGCCCTCTCAGACCTGTAATATTAAATAAGATAACATTGATAAAGCTAGATAAAGTAACAGTCCATAGTGCAATGTTACGTTTTATAATTTCTAAAGTCACGATATTATCCTGGACGTCCACGCCCATCAAATATGTGGAAATACGTGCACGTTATAACGTTATCGTGGACGGAAATATATGCATTTTACTTTCCTGTGTTATCGTGTTGCCGTGACGTGGACGTCCACGAGAATGTCGTCAAGTTAGAAATGATATAAGCGCAAAATACATCGATATTAATATGGCGATAAGTTAGGATAGGTAAGACCTATCTAATCTGGTCTGAAGTGAAAAAATAATTGAGATACACAATTAATTGAGGGATAAAAAAGCATCTGCTGTTTATTCAAGAATCAGCCTCACAAGTAGGTAAATAAAAACAAATAAACAACCCGATCAAAACAAATGAAATCTCAAGAGAATGTTATAAAACATCCAAATTGGGTGCCATGATCTGAAATAACAGGAAATTCCTTGGATGACATCCAAGTATAGTTATTTCCGAATCTCCACTATTTTTGTAGTTCAACACCGATTTCTAGCTAATTGAAGATACTCCAGGAAAGTAAGAATTTATCAATATAATGTTACCGTGGCAACTGGTAACAGAAGTATTTCTATTTTTAGATGTAGAAAAAAACGTGTTGTCCCACAGTTAAAGAATATACTAAAATATAGAAAACTACAAATAGACGTGGTGTGCCAACAACAAATAAATTGGGGTGAGCGCAGGAAGATGAAGCTGGCACAGGAGCGTACGGATTGGCAAAAGAAAAGAGCGGCTTATGCCCAGCAATGGGTTAGTCAGGCTGTGGATGATGACGAAGAGGGAATTAAAATAGAAAAGCTCAAAGTTCCCATCAATTGAAAGTGGTTAAATCTCTTGAAAACGATTATAGCTGGTAAGCAAACCAATATCATGTATACGGAAATATTAGCGCGGAAATATGTCATTGTTCAAAACACAGTGTCAATTGTTCAATGTATGTTTACAAAATATAGCATCACATAGACATACGGAAATATTCCGGGTTTCTTTGTCAGTTGAGCCTTTTATTCGTTTGAATTTGATTAAACTACATAAATTACATATTTTACATTTTATTTCATACTTTTCCATTAGTCGTCATATCTGTAGCCACTCCCTTTCTAGCCATATTATCTTTCACACAGTCGATCCATAGATTATTTGGTCTTTCCCTACTCCATCCAAATCTTAAATGATTTTTATTAGAAATTTTAAGTTTATCCTCGCCTTTCAGGATCCATTTTGGTCCCATGTTCTTTCTTAATACATTTTTTTTCCAAATTTTTCGAAGTCTTAGAAACAATATTTTTTTGATTATTTCATACAGTGATGTCGATATTCTGCCTTTCAATTATGTCATTGGCCATTTCTTCTAAATTGAGTGAAGTCTTGTTTGTGATCTCTTAAAAAATTGTCTTTTCAGGCCTTTCAAATCTTATTTTCAGCGTATACTACTACAAGTTTGGCCTTAGATCCTAGCTACTCAAAAGTGATTTTCACCAGCCTACCATTTCAATCAGAAATATTCCCACCTAATAAAACTACTATTTCCATACAATTTACATTTGAATTCCTTGCTGGAATACTAAAAGAGTTCAACGCACTGCCTAGGTGATAACGTTAATGATCACTACGTTAAGACCTTGAGATCGATCGACGACGGCGTGTATCGTGTGCGATCGATTTCCGGGTTCCAAAAAAGGCAGATATAAAAATTGGAGTATGTATTAAGCAGCTATGGAATATTTTTAAGAGCATATAATTCTAAAACGCTCCCCCAAATAATATGTTACAAAATGTGGCGAAACATTACTGAACATTACTCCGAGGATGGTAAGCGATGTTGCGGTCGACGATGGTGTACGCTTGCCTAGAAGTAACCTATTCGCTTTTAGACTTGGAAGTAGATTTTTCACGTCATTAATCTTTGACAAAATATTACAGCAAATATTTCATGTAGGCTTAGCAGGAAACATTTAGTGATAAACCTGATAATGATTCATATTATCCCAAAATGTACTGATACCAGTTGCGTATAGACATCCATAATATTCCTTACTTTCCATATTTGGGAACGTTTTGGTATTCTTCCAATGAGTAATGTTCAGGAATGATGAATGATATTAACAAATAATTTATCTCGGCGTTATCAGGGTTCCCCGAGTTTATCATCGTTTATTTGTAGTTCGGGTTTCCTTGATATTTTTCTTATGAGTCTGGTTTAATTTTGGCGAGGCAACAGGTTGGTTTTTGAGTAAAATATGTCTATATAAAACACATAATTTAAGAATTATCCAAAACCTGTGTGTCTATAGACAGGTCAACATCAGTTTTGCTTTTCCCTAAGGTTGCTTCTCATAAAAATTGATGCAGGAGTATCTTAACACCTTTACTCTGTTATGGAAAACTTGTACGGAAAACAAAGGAATTCAATTCACCTGAAGTTATACCGGTTTTCACGCGTTTTGGTCTGCTGACTTTCCTTCCTTCGACCGACGACTTTCCGACCTTCAGTCATAGGAATGCCACGACCAAGATTATGAAGATAAATTATAGATGATTGGCAACTTACTATAATTTACCGTGCATATTAGACATATAATGAATTAAATGCGTCTACTTGCAATTTTGTGTACATCGAACTTTTAGATATGATAATATTATCGATAATATTGATACCGGTTTAAGTACAGCCACAAATAGGTATTTCAGCACAATACTCGGTTTTTCCAGCTACCAATTGATAAAGCTGTTGACGATATTACAACTATTGATTTTGTTTGAATCCATAAAAAAGGAGTTAATACTAGTAATATTTCCTTTTACCAGTATAACAAAGGAATTCTTAACAAAAAATGTAGAATCGTAATCAAATACAAGAAATATAAGTAATAATAATAGAAAACATAGCTGTATTTTAAGATTTATAGCGTTTCAGTGGCATACCAGTTTTAAATCATCCAGAGACAAACGTAAACTGTGAAGTATTACAAAATGTAGCTAAACCAAGACGGCGGAAAATAATTTGATAGATTACTAAGGCGAAAGACAGCAGCGCCAAGCAACAGAGATATCAAAGCATAAATCAAAAGATATGCAACAAGAAAAAATACAACATACCTACCTGTCTAACTAAACAAAACACACAAAGACTTGGCAGAATCATAGATCTAAAAATATATGTGGTTGACTACAAGGCGCCAAGTCTTATCACACACTTCGCTGACTGATTGAAGACGATGATAAGGGTCAGTGCTTGCGTAATCAACGATATGTCTTTTAAAACTATACCTACATTTCTTTTTATCAAATGATAAGGCCGAGGAATTTTGCGAGGTGGCCGGAAAGAGACTATACAAGATAGGTTCAAGGATTCAAATATTCTTGATTTTTTTTTGGATTACGTAGTTAGTTGCTAATTAAATTTAGTGACGTTTTCAGTTTTACGTCACTAGCGTGGGATTCGGAAAATAGTTCAGCATTGTTTAAAATGCTTGTATTATCTGTTCATTTTAATTCTTGTTTAGAGCGTTCCATTGAAATTGAGAAACTAGACATCGACCTATTTGTCCTATGCTCATGTAACCATCTCAATCTCTATTATCTTTCTTATGGTTGGTAACCTTCGGTTAGCATAGCATGAAACCAGTACGTTTGATTTCCGATGATTAATTTCCTTAATCGTGATTTTTATGTTTAAAAACGTAATGTTTGATTTTTTCTTAAATATCATCATCATCATTATTCTGTTTAAAAACAAGAGACAATGGACGAATTTAAAACTTGTTATTTTTACGTTTTTGCGTATAGAACACGAATGTGAGTGTTTTGGCGTCCATCCATTGTGGAACGGCCTTCAGTAAGCCAAACATACCAAATAATTTCAGTTTTCATTCGAAATCGAATAATAATAATTTTCCTTGGTGTCAATAACACCAAGGAAAATTAATTTCGATTCGATTTGAGGATTATTTTAAATTTTAAAACCAAGATGAGTCAGGTTAGGGATATAATTTTTCCAAACAGTACTATTACCCAATTACGTATAGTCACAATATTTCTGCTAAAACTAGCCATCGTGTGGAATCGGCTCAAGCCGGATTTAAATACCTCAAACGAATTTTTCTTTTGATGTTATTTTCAATGACTACTACGAAAATGGGAATGGCTTTGGGCCCTACAAATATATAGCTTACTACGCGTATTAAGCTTTTATTGTTTTTTCTTTTGCAACTTTCTCTCTCCCTCTTGTTTTGTGTCTTCATCTAATAATGTTAGTCATATCTTAATCTCAATCCTTGTTTTCTCATGCGTTTTATCTGTCATCTCATTTCATCATTATTTGCACAGCTGTAGATGCAGTTATCAAATACAATTCTATTGTTTTAAATCTATCTTTTCAATCTTCCTCAACTATGTCTACATCAGATAGTAAATTGGCCGATCAATCTGCGTTATCAACTGCGCAGGTCGCAGTAGCGTTGCATTGACTCCTGCTATCTTTAGGTATTATATTGGCACAGTAAACAAAATGTCTCTGTTCCCGGTTAGTTTGTTACATGTGCTAGTATTACGCGTGATTTTACAAACTTCTTGTGGGTAGAAAATCTTGAATAGTAAAGACAAAGTTAAATATTTTACGTTTTACTTAGTGTCATGGAACAGAGAATTAGCGTCAAAAGCTTTAATTTGACAGTAAATCTGTAAAAACATTAAAATATTGCCAAGACATAAATTACATTTGAATATTTTTTTTATAAATATAATATTAATTTTATTTATTTATTAAATATAATATAATATTTTGTTTATTTTTGATAAATATTGCTGAAATTCCTTTTGATTGATTAGAACGAGTTCCGAATGACTTAGGAAAAGGACAGTGACCATCTGGTAGTACAAGAGCGCCCCCGACGGTCAATTACCAATGCCAACATATGGCATTGGTAATGGACTGTTGGGGAGATTCCAGGACGATGATCCTCTCAGTCAACCTCTCTAGAGTAGACGAAAACCAACTCATACAAAAGTAAAATAGATAAAGAAGACTGTGAAAGAGGTAAGTACATACCACCAAAATAAAGATAATATTGATATGCTAAATGAGGATATAATAGAGATGTCTTCAGCTGAATATATCAGTTTAGTAGCGTTTACAAGAAAAATATGACTATTTATGGAACTGAATCAGATAACTGGGCAATTTGGGTTATTAGCAGACCTTGACAGTGACACTAATGTAAGCTAATTTAGCGTCACGCCGGCAATTATTCGACATGGTGGTCACGCCTCCCGTTTAATAAATATGGCGCTATTTCATTTATGACGTAGATTCATGAACAATGTGGCATGGTTACTGGGGACAGTATCATCTTCATCAGCCTACAGCAGTCCAATGCTGAAAATGGCGTGCAATTTCAAAGACCATGTCTTTGAAATAGCATGCCATTGTACTCCATCCGATCCCATCTGGCTAGCTACACCATCTTGTCTAAGTCTTTCGCAATAACAACAATGTTAACAGAATTGTTGTGTTTCGGCAGTTAGATAAGCAGTTCCTTTGCGGTTGAGGATTCTGTGTGAAGCTCTCTTCTACCTTCGGCCTGATCATAACTTACCATCAGGTGAGATTGAAGGCAAAGAGGTAAACAGTTGCGTTAAAAAAAAAAAAAAACTAATCTCGGCCACTCTCATCTAGTTGCATCCAGCTAAGATTTCTGGGATTGTAGCTCCACCTGGCCTGTGGTATACTATACGTTTTTGATTTACTGTCTCCTCTTACGAATGACTAAATGTCTTGCACTCGATCCTCTGCCACTGTCAACTAGCTGCAACCAAACACCCTGCTAGAATTGTCCCCCACTAAGCCTGATCATCCTACTCTTCGTTTTTCAATTCAATGTCTTGCAGGCCATTTAACTCGATTCTCTGCCACTCTCATCTAGCTGTTACCAGTCACCTTTCTAAGACTCGCTCCATCTACCATGACGGCCTTCTATCCAATATTCGACGATTTTCGATTCCTTGTCTCCATTTAAGAACACGTTTACCCCAGAAGTCATCAGTGCTACGGCATATATGTCTGGTTCATTGGCATTTCGGCGTGCTTAGCCTAAGCCAGCAGTTATTAAAAGATTGGTTATTTATTCGATTTGGGAACATATCAGCTGTGGACGAATTATCAATCATCATTAGATAATCCTTCGGTTTTTGATCGGTACTTAAAATAACTCCGCAGTCGTGAAGGTCACCGAATCCGCGTAAATACTGATTATTTTTGGCAAAATTGTCGCCAGAAATATACTTCAAAGCTTGTTTATTGTTTCAATAACGAGATATGTTTATTATATACTCTTTGTACTTGTCACTGATAAAAATGGAGAGGTGCCAGAATTATTTTTGTTATCATGTCACTGACAGTCAGTCAGCGAGTCTGTCAAAGAGCATTTTTGGTGGGCAGTGTAGAACGCATATTAATCTGGATCATAAATTAGTCATTGGGTTAAATCGGACGTAGCAAAAGGAGTATGCTATCGTTGCATGTAGCATTCAGTAGATTCTGCTTAACGCCGTGGAAAAAAGGCATGAATATGAATCAATGTAGATTCTAAGCTGGCTTGTTGATATTTACGGACTTTAAAATAAATAAAAGGCGGGGACCGGCACGATTTTATCGCGGCTCATTTTGTATTGGGATAAAAATATGATATGCTAGCATAATGCTATGCTAGCCTAACTAGTGTCAGGGTTGGTGGAACCGGAACGTAAACAGGATGGTATCGTCCCGAAATAAATAGCAACACAGTTGCTTTTCATAGCAGCCCCGGGAGCAGTAAACTACGCATTTATTTTTTTCTGTCCCCCTACGCAGAGTTTAAGTACATAAATAAACGTCTGTATTCCAATGACGTTCACACTCAAGTGTTTTAAATTAAAAACAACAGAATGTGCACACGCACACGCAACGAACGTCACGTCAAATGGTGCATCAATTCTTTTCAATTGTGGCTTATTTGTTGTGGAAAACAATTATGTTTTTTTTTATGTTGATCATTAGAATGACCAAGAATAACCAACGTAGAGAGTTACTGTGTTAATGATGGGTAGTATTATGTAGAAAGAAAGTTAAATACTGCTTAGACCCTGATTAAATTGGGATGAGGGCGTGATGATGATGATGCCAGCTAGCATAAAAGAGGAGGAACAGATTTAATAAGATTTATTCCGACTAAATGAACTGCAGTTGGCATAGTGGCATGAATATAAATGGTATATAAACCATAGATAGAAACTGTCAAAAAAATATCTCTAAAAGTGGACGCAGAATTATAAAGTCCAGGCTAATAAAAATAAGCTACCACAATATTTACAATTAGTACAAAGAATCTGAAGTTGACATGTTGTCAAGATGCTAAATCTACCTCCCCAAAAACAACTGAATGTAATTATCCAATTTTCTCCAATAATTCAAATAAATCTGCACCTCGAGCCAACTCTTAAAATGACCAGCACAGATGATATCGATTAATTCACACATACTTTTTATATCCAAAAAACATGTAATTGAAAACAATTTCAGTGCCAAAATGCAAACATATTTTCGTTTGCAAAATCCTACATCCTAGATGTTTATAGCTATATTTCTTTAAGACAAGGTCGTCTATACATTCTCTATCTAAACTCTAAATTAAACACAGTTGGCGCTCATATGAATATCGGAAGTAGGAAGTTTTGTTTAAACATATTTCTGATCAGGAATCAGGAAATGGCCATGGTCATTGCAGGCGGCCATATTCTTAGTTTTATGGTGTAGTAATCTTGAGGAAGACAGTAAACGCTGGAACGATGACTTAGTTGAGACAGCTGGTGCCATGTGGGCTAGAGAGACTAGGCTACGAGATTGTGACAAATGGAGGAGCCTAGGGGAGGCATATGCGTCAAAGGACGCGCTGATGTACGAAGACACCGAAGTGTAGTTATATTTTTGCTTAATTTATTTTCCATTGTAATTATTCTTAATCTTGACAGTGGTTAAAATAATGAGATCTCAATTCCTAGAAAGTGGGACTGCTGTGAACGGTTTTAATTCACTGATGCCTAGAGCTTCTGCAATCTATTTTCAAACTTCTGACTATTGTAAGAAAGCCCAATTAGACAATAACAATAAAATCCTTGTTTGTAGGTTCGTTGTTTCTATAGAGAATCCTTCTCAAATGTATTTTACTAGGAAGACTAGACTTTGTATGAGTTTTTAACCCCCGACGCAAAAAGAGGGGTGTTATAAGTTTGACAGCTACGTGTGTGTCTGTCTGTGGCACCGTAGCTCTTAAACGGGTGAACCGATTTGAATGCGGTTTTTTTAATTTGATAGCAGGTTTTCTAGCGATGGTTCTTAGACATGGTTTAATCAAAATCAGTTCAGCCTTTGAAGATTATTATCAGCTCTTTTCTAGTTGATGAATGGATGTGAGTGTCTTCCATAGGTCTGATCGATTTGAAGTTTGGTATTCTGTTACTTCAATGATATTAGAAGAACATAGTAACCTTGAAGTCATGCTAAGGCATCACCTGGAATTGGCAGTATACCCAACTCCCTCACCAGCTTACAGCACAGGTATCATGTTTGGGCTCATTGGAATGCTCTCAATGAATAGGTTATAGATAGATGATGAACACGCCGTCTTGTTGATGTATACAACGCGCGTTTCATGGACCTTGATATATTTTATCTATCTAAGCAAGTATTTAAGAAAATGGCTCTGGATATTTTGTCCGCAGAGTAAATTGAGTAACATTAGGCAATCTCAGCGCTAATATGACAACGATTCTTTTGTTTTGTTTTGTTTATCGCTTTATATTATCACTTCTTTTAACTTTTAGTTAATTCGTGGACAATGGTGTGGGTTGCATGTTTGACAATTCCTAGCTTAAGTAATTTTCTGTATTTTTTAACATGTAACTGTTTTTTGTCCCTAATAAATAAATAAATAAACAAGGTCTGGTGGTGGAGTAGGTAAGAGAAATGAGGAAATGTTTGTGTCGGGGGTTTCTAAAACTTTAATATAATTCACTTGTCTATCTGGGTGCCTTAGCAACTGCGGAGGTGCAAATCTGCTCTCGGATCGCTACATCCGAGATGGTAATAATAATGTAATACCAGCCTGTTACTGTCCCACTGCTGGGCAAAGGCCTCTTTTCATACAGAGAAGGCACGAGCATTGATCACCACGCTTGCTCAAGACGGGTTGGCATTTCAGACATATAACTATAAGTCCAGGTTTCCTCACGATGTTTTTCCTTTACCGATGACAGTAATGTCCAAAATAAACTCAGAAAAAGATGGTTATTAATATTTTTTTCTTTACTACAAAACTTAACGAAAGATTTTCCTCCTTCACCAAAAGGAAATTAAACAACGGTTTTGTCCGACATCTGAGTCAGAAATTACGTAATTAAAAACTTGTTTAGGTTTGATTAAACTTGACTTGAACTTCTACGTATATTGACTGCTCAATTAGAGTTACCTATTATGGCTTCTTATGCCCTTTTTGCTGGTTTTACCTGTTTATTACAGGCTGTATGTAAAGGAAATCAAATAACTGCTATACAAGAGTGGCAGAGATCACATAGTACATAATTCTTTGAAATTTTTCATCGGTTATTAAAAAGAATCATTGTGCTGAATTCATGGTAACCATTGATGTAAATCAATGGTAACAGTTTGCGCGTCGTTTTCCCTGAACCGATGAACTTTTCCAGGTTCCAGACTACGTATCTGTCAAATTACATAAGGATTGATTCAGTGGTTTAGGAGTGAAAAGGTAACAAACAGATAGCTAGTTACTTTCGTATTTTTATCTTAATGTCATTATATTGTATGTAAGTTATAGATGTCAATGGGGGAACGCCTTGCACCATAGATTATGACAATCATATTTTAATATTCATAAGTTGTCACTAACTGGTTCTACGTTCAAATCAATATGCGTACGTCAGAAATACGCGGGAAACTGCAGCTGACATTATCAAACGTCATTGCGACCTTTACCGTTATCGATATATTCTAACGAATAAAGTAGCCAGGTATTACGTAACGTATTATGTAACAACTTTATATAATACATGAGTTACTTACTTTTTTATTTTATAACGGTGATTTTTTATTCAGATTTTAGGAACTGTTCAAAAATTTGTATGCACAGACAATGCATTTTTTGAGGGCAATGTCCTGATGCCTGATAGTAGGACTAGTATTTTCGGCACATTACAGATAATGATATAGAAAATATTTCCGATTTGATGACCATTTCTTGACCAATAAATCTGATAAGTAGCATGAAATGGTTATTGCAATTACGTGTTAATTAAATGAAATTGGTTGAAACAAAGACAAGAAAAGACTATGACGTAGCTATTGTTACAAAGAAGAGTTCAAAATTTTTTGGAAACGTATGAAATCATCCAAATAAATTAAGAGACTGCAACCATAAACCACAAACAAAATCTATTCGGCAGGAATAAAAACAAAATCGAAAACCCCGTAAAAGAGGACATTAAAATAATAAGGTTGAGGAAGTCCCTAGAACTTTTTATTAAGAGCCCAAATCCCAAAAAAAAGTAGTAATCAGTCAACACAAAGAGTAAAAATTTAAGACAACAGCACCATAGTTCGCAGTCGCTAGGCAGATCCTCTCACTCACGAAGTTTACCCTAGCAACACGTTGTAGAATGTAGACGACCTTGGCTTGTCGACGAACTTTAATGCAAAAAGCAGTTACAGTCAGAATTATTAAAGGTCTGGTAGTTGTTAAAGAATTACGTTTAGTATTGAAGTAATTTTTGGGGAAGAGGTGGCAGGAAACCGCTGGATGCGAGAAGCATAGAACCGGTCGATGTGGCGATGCTTGGGGGAGGCCTATATCCAGCAGTGGACGTCTTTCGGTTGAAATGATGATGACGATGAAGGAATAGGTAAAGACAACATACATAGGTAACGATTGTTAGTAAAAAGAGGCACAAAATGAGATGGCAGGATGAACCGGAATCATATCTAAAGGACTATCAAAGTATATAGAGTGGTTAAAGCTATCCTAGTTCAGTATTGCTAATAAGTAAGTAAGGGAGACATAGAAAGCGACGGCGAAGAGAAAATGATGGAATCATATCCAAAGGACAGGAAGAAGGAAAGAGGAAGCTTTTCTCCTACAATGGGAAACTATTGACAATCTATACTAATATATAATAGAGCTGAAGAGTTTTTTATTTGAACACGCTTATCTTTGGAACTACCAGTCGGATTTCAAAAAGCCCAATTCTTGAGAAAGGTTATAGGCTATTTAAAATCACGCTACGACACTTAGGAGCCGAGCAAAAATAAAATAGGAAAGACCAGGCGGGCGATGCGATGCGACGCGTGGTACAAGGGAGTTTTATAAAAATGTGGCTGTTATTTTAGTATATTGTGTATCTTACGACTTCCACGAGAACAAAGTCGCGGGCAGGAGCTAGTTCATGATAAAGAGAGGCCCTATATCCAGTAGTAGGATAATGAAGGCAATAAATGGTGATGACGTTCGGACATTTTCAATATTTAGTTACTATGTCCATCTTGAGTTTTTAATTATTTGAGGTTTTTTTGTTCTGCTATCTAATTACGTAACACATTTTCGTAAACGATAACGACTAAACTGTTTCATTTTGACAGTTGAACAACATTCATTGCGTTGAGCAGACTTTTTTTTCGAACTTATGAAGCAATGGATTAGCAACCTGTTTCAAAACGATTCAGATTCTGATTGATCGTGTATTAAGCAATTAGTTGTGGTTAGAATTAGCCTTAACTGCCTCATCATTCCATTAGAATCTTTTCAGATGTTTAGCTCCCATGACGAACTGCCAAATAGGTAGTGATACAATTAATTAAAATACAGCATACAGGTTTTGCTTTAATGACAATAAAATTATTTTGATGTTTCTTTAACATGGATATAAAGGTAAATTACATAACCTAGCCAAACAATAGTTTAAACCTATTGCTTTTGTTATAGTCAAAACCATTTATTTATCAAGACTGCCGCCATATTTTGTAATCATCATGAAAATCATGAATGACTGGATTTTCTAATGATTCAAGGGACAACAATTTTAGGTGTAAAACATTTCTGGATGACATCCAAAATTTATTAGTTAACGCTCATTACAATATATCTTTAAAACTGTGAGACTGAATACCGTTACTCGTCAAATTCGTGGTATTTCTATATATGTGTTAGCTCCGGAAAATGAGTCAAGTGTTGCTATGCGTAAAATTAGCATTATAAATGGGAAAGTTTAGATCTCTTATTAGTCAATCACGCAGAAACTACGGAAAGGGTTTGGATGGACTGTAGAACGCTCTGGAATACAGCAAAAGATAGTTTTAAGGTCGGTCCGCAGTTCTAACCCGCGAAGTTCAAATTTTGTTACGTTTTTTGCATTTTTCACGTCAATGTTAGGTTTTATCTTGATCAAAATATGATTCGCGACTATAACAGGTGTGTATTTACAGAATTAGAATCATTAATACATCTCTCTAAGTTAGATTTGTTTTAAAATAACCCTCCGTTAAGAGTTGTGCTTAAGGAACAAATCATTATTTTTTTTAATCGACCTACAACTTGACACTGGCATAAAACGTAAGAAAATTTGAATTTCGCGGTCTATCGCCTTAACCTCAAAAAGAATTACCTACCCTATGCTGAAACCGTGATCCGAGCATCTGGATTGTGGAGGTCAGATAACTCATAATAGGCAGTAGCTCTATGTCAAATTCTCGTATGGCTGCATCCGGTGCGACTGGAAGCCGACCCCAGCTTAGTTGAGTAGGGAAAAGGTAAGGCAAATGACTGAAACCCTGATCGACTCTCTGATCAGTCAAAAGAATAGAACAATCATCCTTCGTCTTCTTATTGATAACGACTACAGTATTAGCAACAACTTTGACCTCTGTTAAGATACTTTGCACTTATAAAACCACGTCTATAATACATGCTATCTCTTGACCTTTATTAATTATTTATGTAATATTAACTCCAATAAAAAAAATTGAATGAATCAGTAGATAATCACGCTTTACTGCCAAAGATAGACTAAAGCTATTTTTGGATGTTTTTAAATTTTTATGGCTTTGCAGATGTTTCGTCTCTTTTAGAAACTACAAACGCACTACACTAGCCCACCTCCCTCCAGAAGATGATTAAGTCTCCTGGTCTGTTCAGAACATCTGTGTAGGATCTGGGTGACCCGAGGGTTTCTGTTCTAATCTGGGTGACGCCCGTGCATTCAAAGAGCACGTGCGCAACAGTTTCCTCAGCCTCCATGCACGCCCTGCACAGAGGACTGTCCGTTACGCCTATTGTGTGAAAGTGTTTGTTTAGCGAGCAGTGCATCCCGTGTTATTGGGTTTTTCCATATGGAATTTCTCTATGGCAGCCCGGAGTCTGGATTTGAGTCCGCCTAATGTCAATAGGCTCGCCCCTATTACATGGGACTTAAACATAACTGGCGAAATATGGGTGAACTATAGGTACTATCGAAGAAGTTCATATCTAACCACCGTAAGGACTATGCAAATGCTTGCTTGCAGCGCTCGGGCGGTTATAGCACCGGCCCGGTAACAGATGTGGACATCGTGTTCACGGGATTTTGTTTTGAAACTGGTTAGATATGAACTTCTTTGATGGTACAGCTCTGCCTAACCCTTCGGGAAATACAGGTGAGATGTAAAGTATGAAATTGTCTGCGATCTTTTCATCGTTATCTTCAGAATCCACCATCGATCTTTGGTATTCCGGTACTATCGCCGTACCTGTTCAATTTGTACGTTATCAAAATATGTCGACTACTTTATTGTTGATAGCTTTGGTCAGCCTACAGGTAGTACAAGCTATAATGCCATTTGATATTAGGCTTTCAGATTAAATCAGGCTGTCAGAGATCTGGGAATAACCCTCGCCCAGAGTTGTAAATGCTAAGTGATGATAGAGCTTTGAAATCTCATTAGTATTGAACTAACAACTCATAAGTTTGTAAACCTGAGTGCACGCGGCTTGTCCGCATGTCACCAACCGGATTGCGTTAATGCAATTGCCGTGAACGTGACAAATCACGCTAGTCCACGTGTGCCATTACTGCACAAGTGCATCTGTGTGACTTCATCCTTACAATGCGGGCTATTTATAGATAGGCTGTTAATTTAATGCCGGTTCCGGGTTCCACTTTTAAACGCAGCATGTGATTGCAGGTCACATATTTTTAACACAAATATTGCTGATGGTTAGAACTGCTTTTGGTACAAGTAATGATTGAGGGCAGTTCTGTTTTATGGTGGCATGTTCTTATACTTTCTATTACTTTCAGTATAGTACGGATTTGTACAGGAATTATCATTTTGCCTTAATTAATCTTGGTCGGGCCAAGAACACTACCCTATGGGACCCCGTAATTAATAGGTAGATTTTTACGCACTATACATCACAATTCAGTTTGAAAACAAAGCATGTATTCCTAGACCAACAATTGGCAAGCACCTACTGACACAAAATGATCAATCTTGTAAACATATTCATTGAGTTTAACCATGTTTACAATATCGAATGAATGAGCTGAAACAATAAGTTTCATTACAAAAATAGATCTGACCTTGTGACATTAGCATTTACGCAGTGTTTAGATCGAGACTACAATGAAACAAAGAAATGAATACCTACTTAGTATGAATTAGTTTCGAACTTTCCAGTATTCAATTGATAGATGACTCACTAACCGGCGCCTATGACATGAAAAAACGTAAACAAAACAAAGGCATTTAACAATTATCATCTCCCTAGGCTTTTCCCAACTATTTTGACGTCAGTACTCAACCGGATGCAGTTGAGTACCCGTATTTTAAATCGAGCGACGGCCTATCTGACCTCCACAATCTGTCTGACTACCCGCAACGACTGACAAAGATCTACGAATGAATGGCATAACGTGCTTTCCACGGCACGGTGAGGTCTCGTTATGAAATAAATGGTCACCCATCTACGTATAGGCATTATCAAATCGAAAGGTGAAGAATAGCTATTTATGAATGCTAAAGATTCCAATTGGGTCTTATTAATGATTATGAACTACAGTGAATAAATCAAAACAAAGAAACAGATGTTAATCTACTAGAAAATTACTAAGGTTTGAGTTAATTTTAATTAATAACAGAAAAGGGGTTTTACCATGCACTTACAAGAGCGCAGGACAATATTTGTCAAAAAGTGTTGAATGACAGGTAATATGTGAATTGTCAAGCAATTTTGAACCATATGCAGTGCAACAATTATCATCTTAACTTGCCCTGCAAACTGCTATGGTAGGGTCCCATTCAATGAAGAAGCACCAAACTCAAATAATATTCCTCAAAAATAAATCATGAAATAAATGATGCAGAAATAATCTTATGAACAAAACTATAACAACAAGAACAATGGCACATATCTTAAGACTTTAAAACTCATTGTTTTTATGTGCATGATAATTACCAAATAACTAGCTGGGAAACATGCATTTTTAACACTTTGTTAACTACCGAGTAACTTAGGAATTACCCAATTAGATGGTGCAAGTAACTGGTTTGATTTTAAAAAAAATTGGTTTGAAAGTAGAGGGGCAATTCCCATATATTTAAATGCATTCACATTCTCTTCTTAAACTGTCAAAAATATTTCCAATTTACCTACATTTTTGACAAGTTTTTGACATTGATTGTCGCTGAGATATGATTGCGACTTTACATATAATTTGAATGTTTTTAATTACAGGAATTGACCTTTTGGTGTTAAAAACAACATTTTTGTATGACACAAATAATAATGCCTTTTTACGCCTCCTACCAGTTTTGCTTGGCAGTGAAAACTTAGGAAGTACGATTAAAGAAACAATTTGTAATGAAAATTATTAAGGTTTATTAAAATTCAAGGGCTTAATCTTCATTTTCTTTTAAAAGTTTTACCCAGTAGCATATTGGATTTTTCGATATAAATAATAATATAGGGTAATATGGACACGAAAATAATTTTAAACAAAAATTGTTAAGGTTTATTAAGATTTAATTTAGTTGCCTTTAGATTTCCCTCTAAATAATTGAAGAAAATTCTATAAGTGACTCATATCTACAGGTAAGAGACTAGAAGTATAAATATATGTATAGTAGACAAAAACAAAGAAACACCAAAGCTAAACAAACATCCTAATATTTTTGAACAAAATTAATAAGGAAGTCACTTTCTGGTATTCATTCAAACTTTTTTGTAATAAACTTCTTTAGTTAAACACATTTTTTTAATGTAACTCTATTATGCATTGAACCTTAACAGATTGTATTTTTTATCAACATTTACTGATTGGATTTTACTATATTTTTTATAAAAAACTTCAGATAGATTAAATTACATTGCATTTCAACCATCTGAGGTGTATGAAAATTAAAATCATGAGAGCAGTGTTGGCTTTGCCCTAAGGCCAGTAGGCCCGGGCCTAGGACGGTCAATCTTGACAAAAAATTCACTGATGTTAACAAGAAATAACTTAAAGTACATATATTTTATATTCTAAACGTGCGCACACATTATGGCGGGCCGCAGTGCACCGCATCGTATAACAATAATAACTTAAAACCATTCAAAAATATGTCCAAATAACTCATTGAAACGCGTCATAGAATTGCGTGGCGCCAACCCGACGCATAGTTAATAACTAAATTACTGAACCGATTTCGGTAAAAGTTGGCAATAAAGTAAAATCATTATTTAGTCTATATGATGGGTGCTGAGAAAGGGGCGGCTGACACTTACTAAGGCTGCAAATCTGCTACTACATGAGAGTGTTAAATCACTAAACATTCTGGGGTTGAAAATTGTTGCTTAAAGTTATGCAATGTAATTTTTAAGAATGTTAGATTCTAATCTCATTCGTCATCTGGCAAAAATACAATCAATTTACCAACATTTTTGACAAGTTTCAGAGATTGCTACTTGAATATAAACATGTTCTAAATATGAAAATTGGCCTTCTGTTTTCATTCAGATGGCTGTAGACTTTAAGCATCATCATCATAACCTTCCTGCTCTTGTTCCATGTTATGTGGGGTCAGCTCAACACATTTTCTTCTTCCATTCTCCCCTTCAACTGTCACGGTATCATTCACTCCCTTCTCTTTCGTATCATTCCTCAGACAGTCCATCCATCAACATTTATATTCATCACTAAACATTTATAAATAATCCCCTTTGTTTACTAGAGAAAACTTCATATTTAGGAAGATTTTGGAATACCTAGTTAAGCTAGGATAAAAAGATTTGCCAATGCTAGTAGCAGATCCGACAGTTTACGACACATGCATAAGCATTCTCACTGGTGAATGCCCTTTAAATGCACCTTCAAATCTAAAGCATTACTAAAGACTAGATTCAATCAATCAAATGACTTTAAAGTAGTAAGTAATGCCTGGGTCTTGAGTAAAGTTCTGTAATAGAGCCTTACACTAACAAAATAATTTTTGAAGATTGTATTGTATTGTTTTGATGCTTCTGCCTAACCCCAGGGGATGGCGTGAATGTATGTATGTATGGAGACAGTACAAGATGGAAATGGTTCTAGATCTAATCAGTTCAGTAATCTTGTCCTGTTTGAGTAATCCTAGGTCTGTCACAGAAAAACACTTTGTATCCAGCTTTTGGGAGAAAAATTGAGATAGCAAAGGAGATCTAGATACAGTTCAGACCCCTTACACAGTAGCCATACCGAAATAGTGAAAGAAACGAAAACTACAATTTGGTACAACTTGGCAATCGAATGATGCTTCTTCTCATAAAAACATTCCTAAAGAGATTCATAGAAGACATTTGACAACATCAGGTAAACAACCTTTGGGTGCTAGTGAGAGTCCAATATTCATGAGGGAAAAACTTAAAACTAAGGGATAAAATATAAAAGACATACCTGCGAATATGTGAGCCTTAAAGCGTACTGGGCAATTTGAGTCGTTCTCATTGTGTCCAAACTGTGGTCCAAACCAGTGTGTGGTCTGCAAAACAAATAACTAATTCAAAATCACGCAAAAATACACTACAAACTCTCCTTTTACATAACCTACGCAAATTTTAATATCAAAGAGCACCAGCGAAATTTTTTGACCCAACCGTCTAATTTGTGTTTGTTGTAAATTAATTGGTGTTTCGGTTGTTTTTACACGATAATTGAAGTTAAATATTTAATTTTGATTTACGTACATGCACCCGCTGACTACTGCGAATGAAAGAAGAATCTAGACGTCACTTGAATCAACTTTGATTGGCTATTGTTTGACAGTGAGTAAAATAAATGTTGCCATAATCGGAAACTAAGAACTACTACTTGAATTAAAAAATTATGTCTTATTGGAGAATGTTCACTATTCAGCTTCTTCTTCGTCGTGTTCATGGCAGGAAAGTATATTAAATTTTGCTGGCCCAAAACTTCGTCATTTCCATGGCATCATCAGTGGCAGTGCAGAGGTCGTTATCGCTATGGCTGCATTTTTTGGGGCCAGAGGGCAGAAGAGGAGTTGTTTTCAGCTAACGATAGGTCAATATAATACATCCGTCATCCGTTATAGCAATTTTTGCTTATAACTTACTGCTTTTGTCCAAAGCTGTATTCAGTAAAATAGTCACAAGTCCAATGCCATATTTCAAATCGTCGTGCAGGAGCACGACGATTTGAAATATGGATTACGTTAAATTTTTAAAGGCTAAATGTTGCTTCAGTTCAAGTTTTAATAACCGACGATAAATTTCAACGCAGAATCATACTAAATCCTGTGGTAAAAGTTTTCGTGTCGACATCCCTGCCACCCTGTATAGGCCTCTCAATTTGTTATCAATACAATACAATGTCCATGGGCGTACCCTGCTTTTGGCCTAAGGGTGTAGCTAAATCAAAAATTTTCCGTAGTGTTTAGGCATAGGTATGTAATTTGACCATTAAATCATAACTATATGAGAGCCGGGGTGGCAGGCCTGATCCAGGAGGGGCAGCTGTCCCTATTTTCACCCTCTTTCGGTACGCACATGACAATGCCTTTATTTGTTTCACTGGTGCTTACATACACTGAACTGCGGATACTAACAGGAACATCATCTTGGGAAGCCACGTCTTAGCACATGACATATGCATCCACTGACCAGAGCCGCGCCGACCCTCAGCAGCGCCTGTGCGGGAAACCAATATAGAGCCTCTTTTTTATCGTCGCCGTGCTTCATCGCATTCTTTTTTCATTTTTTGACTTTTTAAATATGTAAATAATACTTCGTAAATAGAAAAAAATTGGTTCGCTACCGCTTATTCGCAAAGAGAGAAAGAGAGAGAGAGTAAGAGAGATAGAGACAGAAAGAAAGAGAAGGAAAGAGAAAGGGAGAGAGAGAAAGAGAGAGAGAGAGTTTTTTTTGCTATGGGTGTCGTTATTAAACCCGCGGACGAAGTACCGGGCTGAAGCTAGTCATCATCATCTTCATTTCAGCCACAAGACGTCCACTGCTGAACATGGGCTACTTCGAGCGATTCTGTGCTTCCCGCATCAAGCGGATTCCTGAAGCTACTATATTCAGTGGCTATGGGTGGTACCCGGTGCGCATAATTGTGGTGTCACCCAAGAATGAAATCTGTTAAAATGAATAAACATTCAATAAACGTATATAGTATGTTTTTATTTAATTATTACAAATAAATCTTTCATAATAACAATAGAAATTTTGATAATAATAGTTACCAATTACTTATACCTACATTTGTTTATACTAATCTAAGTACAAGCACTAAAGTCTAGTTTTTTCTAGCTGTAACAGCTGCAAACTCGGAAATCACATCATCAAAAAATTTATTTTGTGTTGCCTCATGTTCTAATTGCTATTGTTAAAAGCCTTCTAATAAAACACTTTTACTTTTATAGCAACAATATTCACTTCACGTCAAACAAAATTCGCGAAAGAAATGAGCAATGACACAGGCGACATGCAACGACTATTTCAGGGGAATCCCCAATCATAGTTAGTGTAGTAGGGCTAAATAAAACGACAACATTTTGAGGGGATCCCCGACGGAACGCGCCATAGAGCCATGAACATAAAAATAACAGTGTGTACACTGGAAAAAAATCATGGTCTAATGTGTGGTCAGAGTGAATAATTTCTTGTTAACATTTATTTCAAATAATACGTGCATTTATAAGTAATCACAATTGATAAATTAAATTATTTTGTTGGGATAACTTGATTAAAATAGCTTCAAACCCAAATTATTTATCATTAAAATACGTGACAGTTTGTGTAATTTTTTTTGCGGTGCGGACCGCCGGCGCCGGCGCCGCCGCCGCCGCCCCCCCTTAGCTACGCCACTGACTATATTATTTATTGTATTGCAAAAAAAGCTATCATAGTAGACAGACCGCAGTTTAAGGATCATAGCGGTTCTTTTGTTTTTAACGCAGAGCTAATAATTAATGAAAACTAAAACCCGAGACCTAAACATTCCACAAACCACAGACGTAAATATTGTCTTGGAGATTTGTACTCGCTTATCGATACTCGACTATGATGATTAATGATTGAAATAGGGTAAAAATCAAGTCTCAGAACCGGCTCCGGCGCCCCTAGTACCCTGGCACCTGCGTGCGTTGCACACTTCGCATATATGGGCGGTGCGGCCCTGGCACTGCCTGGATAGGTTCACTCAAAGGAGACGTTTCATTTTTGTATAGGACTCCGGTCATACCATACGGATTAGAAAACCTGGGAAGCGAACCCCTGAACACAATAAAGATTGTTTTTGAAGTGAAAACTTCTTTAGAATCGTTGTGATTTGAAAGTCGATGAAACGAAAAATCGACAGTAAAAAGACACAGACACATAAAATTATAAGGTTTAACGTGGGAGAAAATGAGATAGGAAGTATTATACAGTGTTTCTTATATTTTTGGTTCTCTTTGTGCTCCGCTTCGTTCCACTCGTGTTTATCAAGGCATAGTGGGAGTTTGCTTGAACCTACATTTTTGAAGGTTTCCCTGCTACCACGTGTGAATTGCACACTTGTTTTTTTTTCATAATATTACATATTATTTAGGCACTGAATAAAAATTTAAAATGTCAATGTTTCGTTTGTCAGGAGAAATGCTACCATTGACAGCCACAGGTTGGAGAGATGACGTTTACATAACCGAGAACTGTAAAATTTCTGATTGTTTTTTGCTAAAAACTTTTTACAGCTGAAAGCCAGGGCCGCTTTGGAAGCTTCGCTGACTTTTTCCATAAAATACGTTTTTTTACAGACACCGAAAGCCACGAAGTCGAGACGAACGAGACTGCCAGATGTGATGTCAACTATTAATATAAACAATATGTTTGAATTTTTCGTCCAGAAGCAACAAATCTACAAATCAACAATCCGCAAAAGAAGTAATATATATTGTTTTTAACGATTATTCACACTTTCTAATTAATTAAAAAAGTTGTTTAGATAGCTATCTTATTATCTTATCACAGAAAAACATTATGTCTATGGGTTAAGTTTTTCCGGTCTGACTACTATTTCCCATTCTCAGATCAAAAAGTACTAAAAAAAAGTAAAATAATCTTGAATGGTAACATTACAAAAAATTGCTATCATAAACATTCACATTCAGAATACTTTTATAATAATTTTATCAAGAAGTTGTATTACCTAAAACTTGTAGTTTAGGCTAAAATATTATTTGGAAAACAATTCTCGAAAATTATTTCAGATTGCGAAAATTTATTAAAAAAAACCTCTAAGTACTAATTAGTATCATATTAGTTTAAAAAGTATTCGGTAGATGGCAGTTAATTAAAATTGTCAAATATTTTGAGCATGTTCCTGGGTTCAGTATTATTCTGTTTTTCTTTAGGAATTTTTCAGTAACACCCCGTAAACTGGATATGTATCCACCCCTATTCATAGGACTTACAAAAAAAAAAACATAAGTGGCCATTTATGTTTATGGATACACATCTCTTTTTCAGGAAGAGGTGTTTTCGTTTTTTGGGGTTTGCGGAGTACCTATTATTTTCCACAGACATTTCAGTAGCAGCTTCGATTATTAGAATATCTAAACCTAACGGTATTTTATTCAGTCAGCAAAAGTTAGAACTTATCACCACCTCCAAGCGAATTATTTCCTTGCGTTAAAATATCAGTGTGGCAATTACACTTTTGTACAGAACAGTTACCAGTAGAACGTATGAGATGAGAGAGAATAGAACATAACATGATACTTAATTGAATATTTTAATTATACTTATTCTTCGACGAGTCGATGGCACGACAGTGTACAGTATTTTTTTTCTCACGAAGCAACGCGCGTTTTACTTGTGGTTACCAACAAGAGTAAGTTCAAACACGCTGTGAATGCGTGTGTAAGCGCAGAAGCTCTCGGTACCGTCCGAAACAATGGCGAAGTCGGAAGTGTGTGTGTGTTATGTGCTGGCGCTACTCGTCTTTTCGAACACATTCACAGCTTGTTTGACACTTGGTTACCACAAGTAAAGCGCACGTCGCTTCATGAGATATTTTGTTGGCCCAAAATGCAGCCGTAGCCACCTGCCACCGACGATACCGTGGAAGAGGCCAAGTTTTTTTTGAATGATAAAAATCTACCTATTTAGTATAGCAACAAAATGAGTCGTAGGTTCAACAAAATTCCGTACAATACGGCCGATATAACTTGGCAGTTCTGAACATAGGCACTATGAACTTTCGCGCATGTCTCACTCTCTCTCACTCACACTCGCCTTATGTCACTATTTGGTTCTTAAAAATGTTAATACGCAGTCTTCTGCGCGAAGTTCGGAACTGTCGGTCGATTCTGTAAAAATGTTAACGTGAAGCTTAGGTGAAGTGAGCGTGAAGTGAGCTGTCACTGCCACAGCATCGACTGGCAGGATGCTAGGGATTAACACTATTGACAGCTCACTTCACGCTCACTTCACCTAAGTTTCACGGTGATATTTTTACAGAATCGAATGGCTGCCAAGTTATATCGGCCGTATTGTACGCTACACTTTTTGCGACAGTCTCCTTCTAGAGTGTCACGGGTGACTAGACATTGGCCTCTGAAATGAGATCTGTCAATCTTCTGCCCCCAATACCCTCAGAAATAGCAAGAGCATTGTTATACTTACAAAATAAATCATCCTTACGAATTTAAGACCATAATTTAATCTTCTGCAGTGATTTTTTTTATTCATTATCTTTACTGCACCATTCCATACGCACCTTTTTAACAGTTTCCTAACATTTTCAACCTTACCACTTTAGTGTAAGATTAAAAATCACTTGCTTTTAGATTTAGAGACAATTTTTTTTAAATTTTAAGTATTATGTCGTTTGGATAAGGTTCAAAATAGATAGTATTATACTATCAAAAGTAGTTTCATACTAGATGCTGAGCAAACATTGCTAGTTTACTTTAGAGCAGTATCTCAAGAGATACGAGATTCGAGATAAGGAATGGGGACAAGATATGGGAGGCTGAAGTTAAACGTGCGGAGAAATATTACAATTAGGTAGGTACATATTTTGTACCTACCACCTTAAACGTACTTTTATTGTTGTACAGACTGGCCTAAATCCGGATTATTACAGGCACATCCTCGGAAGAGCTTTCAGTCCCGTATTACAGAAGCTCACTCAAAACTCAAGCATTACTTAAAACTCGTTTAAAGCCTTTTGGTTGGTTGGTTTTAATTAATGCTTGAGTCTTCAGTGAGGGTCTGTAGTACGGGCCTAAGTGTTTATACTACAGAAATATTAAGTTAATATCGGCAGGGAATGGGACCTATAACCCTGAAGGTGGTCTATACACCAATGCTGCAGGGTAGTAAATTTTTATTTAAAAAAAAACTACTTCAAAAAAAAGCACTACACAGTGAAAAATAATTTTAGTTTCGGAAGACGGTGTCGTTGGTTTTGTATTTTCGTTTATTCCCACCATAGAAATATAAATAACAGGAGAAGTGGCATGGGGGCGTGTCTGTGTCCGCGCGTCCTGATCACAATGCTCATGCCTCAGGCAAACGGCCGTCTCCGCTAACTAGTGCGCTTTCGAACGCGTTCGTGATAACATTTAAGAATACCGTGTTGTTCAGTGGTTTCTTGTAAAAATCGAAGCTAAACTAGAAACTTTATAAATCATAGAACCACTTTTCATAAATCAGTACAAGTACTTTACTATATTTGTGTTGAAAATCATGAAAAACAACAAATCGTAAAATATTTCTTGCCTTTACTACGTTATTTTTGTTTTCATATATCACAGCGACTGTACTATTATTGTAGTAAATACATTACTTCTTTACCACTACCAAAGTATGTCGCTAATTAACTGGACAAGCAATGTAAAAATCACAAAACGATACGTTATTTATGCGGTTGCATCGTGTGGTACGTCCGCTGTGTCTTGCGACGAGTTAGTGATGTGGTTGTGCAGATCCACTAACGTAGGCTATCGACAACAATGTCGATTGTCGTATGAATTTATATTACTATTAAAGTTTATTCTTCAATTTGTTAACAGTTATAGCCTGGTTAGAAGACCGATGTGAAATATTTTTAGCTACGTATTGTTTATTTATATCATCTTATTATATGTATATCGTTTTTTATTTATAATTTTTTCAGGAACTTCCAAAATTTTAGTACAATAATAAATGGGAGAATCGATAACTTTCCGATTTTGTCAATCACTAGCGTATATGTAAAATAAATGGCTTTTGCACAGCACAACGATAGCGATTGGTGTGAGTGCGTGTGAGTGAGTTGTACGGTGCATGGCAAATGCACGCTGTGTCTGATGGGATAAGGTTTATAATTGATTGTGTAGTACGTTCTGATTTGTAAATTGCAAGTGTGAGCGGGACCTCGTGTTTATTGGGTTTACTGATCGCATGTGTAGTTGTAGGCTCGGTCGGCTCGGTAGTAGGGATAAATTGGAGACATTGGGTTTTGATACATTTTAAACTACCGGGCATATCTCCTTCTTTCTTATATCTATGATTCCCACCGTGTTTTGTTTGGAAGTGAGTTGTTTTCTTTTTTGTAAGATTTTTATTTTTCATTTGTGTAGGGTAGGTAGGTACACTAACCCCCCACAAATTCGAATACTTACCACTACGTGCTATGTAAATAACATTAAATTAACAGGAAGTTATCATCATATCATCCACTTATACTAAATGGGAAAAATACATAAAAATAAAAAAAATAAAAATATGATATATATATAGGTATATACATTAAAAAAAAATACATACGCTACGAACATAGAAACTCCTCATTTTTGGAAGTC
This sequence comes from Agrochola lota, assembly GCA_947364205.1. Classification (NCBI taxonomy): domain Eukaryota; kingdom Metazoa; phylum Arthropoda; class Insecta; order Lepidoptera; family Noctuidae; genus Agrochola; species Agrochola lota. The sequence goes on along the minus strand of OX376245.1, from coordinate 7,620,260 downwards.
GGTTAATGAGCCTGGCGGGCCCGGCGGCTAAGCCGGTGGCGCCGAATGGATTGGGCCGCCGACTTTGGTGGGACCCGTAGGACAGAAAATAATTACTGAGCCAATGCGTCAATCGCTTATGGCCGATTCCTATTATTTTACCAATAATGAAGCAAATACCTCATAGCTTTCCATAGTAGACTCTCATATATTATGGAAGTAGCTATCACAGCTATTTATATGCTCAGTTTGGCTATAAGCACAGCAACCGTGGGTTTTCATAGGAATCGAGCATTAGTTAACCGCGTATTTCTTTCTCCGTCTTCGTCGAGTAGGAAGTAAAAAGCTGGTGCCTAGTACTAGCTCTCCAGCTCGGGCGGGCATCACTTCTCGTACTTACATCCATCTACCTAGCCTTTTCCCAACTATGTTGGGGTCCGGTCGGCTTCCAGTCTAACCGGATGCAGCTGAATACCAGTATTTTACATGGACCGACTGCCTATGTGACCTCCACAACCCAGTAACTGGGTAATACGATACCCCTTGGTAAGACTGGTTGTCAGACTTTGGGGCTTCTGGCGACCCGTAACGACTGTCAAAGATCCACGAACAACCAATGATTTAACGTGCTTTCCGAGGTACGGAGGAGTCTCGGTATGTAAAGATGGTCACCCATCCGCGGTCCTTCCCTGGCCATCGTTGCTTTACCTGATGGATCGACGCGTGCGGCTGTTATTACTTAGCCACGAGCTACTACATATACTTACATAGTCTATTGAAGTCTTTAGGCTGGTTAATCTCCTATTCATCATCAGCCTACAGCCAACATAACATAGGTGCCTCCAAATGCACGCTATTCAGCTCGATTCTCGGCAACTCTCATCCAGCTGCTAACAGCCACCCTGCGAAGATCGTCGCTCCACCAGCCTGAGGGCGTCCTACCTTACGTTTGCCGATTCGCGGTCTCCACTCAAGAACACGTCTAGTCCAACGGTCATCGGTTCTACGGCTAATATGGCCGGCCCATTGCCACATCAGTTTGCTTCTGAATCTCCTAGTACGTTTATTTATTTATTATACGCGCTTAAGACGTAGATATACACCAGTGACCTTGAGTGGTTAGCTTGCGTGTTCTGTTCTCACGCAACGCGTCGTACGTCCAGCCATTAATAGGACTCGCCCATCAAGGAGCGCTGTCCAAAATAAGACGCATTATTAATTTATTATACATAACACAAAAGATATTTTAATAAAACACGTATACTAAAAGGTTTCAGAAAAAACCGCTTGATAGATTTTGCGTGACTCTCAGTTTTTTATCCGCGTTAGACATCAGTTTACAAATTAATTTCAGTTTTCACTATGTAATATAAACATAATTTAAAATATTCCTTTATTAAGTTATTTAAAAAAATGCTCTAATTTAACATATATTTTTTTCCAAACCATTAACACAAACGTTGAGACGTGATCTTCGGTATAAAATCGTTAAAAGCCGGTTATCATAGGAGAGCACAAAGGTACTGAATAGAATAGAATATTATTTATTATGTACACCATAAAAAATACAGATATAAATTGTATATAATTCATTTTACACAATGAATGGGTGACACAATTGACGGTCTTATCACTAAAACCGATCTTTTACAGACAACCTTTGGATGGATTAAAGTAAGAAGGAGAGACAATACTGCAGGTAGTCAGTGGTGGACCATTCACATACACAATAAACACATACATTCATAAAGCATACACTTATCTATATAGATATATATACAATAATAAACATGAAACAAGATCAAGGAACTATATGTAATGATGATGTTTAAGGAGAGAGGAAGTGTTTTTTTTACCAGAATTTTAAAAGTGGGCAAAGATTGACGAAGAGATTGAGATTTAAGATTGTACTGCTTACTTCTTAAGAAACTTACACTCTACTAAATAGTCCTAATCTCCACCTCCACTAACTACCTACTACTAACTTAAGAGCAGCTCATCTAGGCTCTCAACCGCCCTGAAAAGTCATCGAATGCGGCCGTTGTGGCCGAAATCGCCTAGAAGGCATCATCTCTGGCACATTGCTCGTAGAACAGATGGCCGATGGGACCCGAAAGGTTCTGGAGTGGCGACCGCGTACCGGAGGACGAAGCGTTGGACGACCTCGTGAAGGCCGCAGGAATCCGCTGGATGCGGGAAGCACAGAATCGGTCGAAGTGGCGGTGCTTGGGGGAGGCCTATGTCCAGCAGTGGACGTCTTTTGGCTGAAATGATTATAATTATGTTTTTCAACTACACTGAGATTGTTGAACTATTGGCAGCCATAGTATTATCTGAGAGTGAATGCATTTGTAGGCAGTGCCTCTTCGCACCTTTTAGTAAATAGCAGTGATAGCCTTGTGGTACGATCGTCGGACTGCACCCAAGGCACGTATCTCTGACTTTTCGGACTCATGTGCGTGCGTATTGTATAATTATCATTTGCTTCAAAAACGGTGAAGGAAAACATCGTGAGGAAACCGGCTGGGTGAGAGATTTTTCTCGACGGCATGTGAAGCCAAGTCAGAGGCTCATGGGTGGCTTTAAAACTCTGACACCAGGTTAGTCACGAACGCGCGGGCTTGCGGACGGTGTGCAATGGGTAGCTCGCCGTCCGATAAGGACCAGGCCCGGGTCGACGGCGCGTGTGACGTGCTGACATCTCTTTGAGGCGCGGGTTGCGGGTTTGTCCGAAAGGGATATCGCGGCCCCGGCACACGGGCAACGGAAGGAACGGGTGGGTTTTAGTCAGTAAAAGTCTGACACGCCCTCCCGCTGTCGCGAAGTCATTTGATGATATCCCAATCTCAAAAAAAAAAAAAAAGGGTTAGTCACGAAAAGAAGAAGAGTATTTATGTTTATTTACAAGCAAGGCAATGGATCTTGATTGCGACAGGCGTCTATATCTTCTGCGAACACTAATATCACCCAATTCCCTGACTGACTTTTAGCGATAAGCACTGTTATCAGATTAAAGCTTCTGATAGTTATGGATTAATGAACTCGAAAGCGGATGGGTAAAATATTGTTACTGCATTCAAAGAAACGATTTATTTCCGCTAGCAGTAAAGGGTGCAGGCCCTGAAGTCGTAATGGGCACCTGAAGATGACGACTTGAATTAATATTCATGACAAAAAAATCAATCTGCCCAGCCTTTTCCCAACTATGTCGGAGTCGGCTTTCAGTCTAACCGGATGCAGCTGAATACCAGTATTTTACATAGAGCCGACTATCTATCTGACCTCACCCACAACCTATAGTTACTGGGTAATATGATACCCCTTGGTAAGACTAGTTGTCAGACGTTTTGGGCTTCTAACTCTCGTAACTATTAAACCTTATCATTAACTCTGTTAAAATAAATAAAAACGTTGCTTAAAATTGAATTACGTTTAAACGCCAAAAATGAATGGAAAAACGAACGCTAATCATTCAGCATTTATGAATAAGGGGTTAGTCATATTCATGACAATGGAGAGCTTTGGGAGATAGAAATCCAAAGCTCTCCAGAGGTTGCTTAACCAATTGGCAAAAACGGAACATTTATAACTTTATTTACTAATAATCCACCAACTCGCACTGGGCCTGCGTGGTGGATACTTAACACGCTCCTCGAGGGTTCACCTAGCCGCATATGGGATGCCGGGAGCCCCAGAAAACACTATTTTACTTCGTTTCGCAGTGTTTTATAACACGGTTTTAAACCTAATGCCGTTGAACGTCCGCGATGGTTAACTTTAGCGCAAACGTAATGCCGACAACCCTACCGGAGGGTTCACTTCCAATATGTATGGCATGGCGTATGAGTTTTATAAAAAGTGGGATGGATGGAAGTGGGAGTGGGTGGATTCGAAAGAGTTATTTACTGCCCACTCCCACTACACTCACAGTAAGGAGGCCTGTGTCTCAGCTGTGGGAACTTGCCTGGCTGATCTGATAATGTTATATTTGGTAAATATAACACCGAATACCGATACCGATATCGAAACCGAAATACCGAATTTTAAACAGTTTTCATAGATGTTTTTTTTGGGGCCAACGACTGTTAGTACTTTTGTTACTTGAAGTTTGAGTTGGATAAATCTGTTTTTTTATAATGTTTAGTTAACTAAACCCACCACGTCTGTGAAGTTTACATTAAATAAAAAATGATTAAAAAAATATATATCGGTTTAATAAGAAATTAACATGATGGTTTTTTTGTAGGGTCATTGACTGAAGCTAGTGTACTTGAAAAATCTATTTTTAACCGAATTCTACAAAGAGGTGATTATTAATTCGGATGTTTTCTTATACATATATTTTTTTATGTATGTTCGGGCATATCTCCGTCATATACATGGTGGCAGTGACATCGACGCGAAAAAATTGAAACCAAAGATTCAGTACATGAATCAGAACTGAAATTTTTCGTCGGTTATTTAAAAAAACATCTGCTATTCCATACATTTTGACCGCATAGGTATTGCACTTTTCTATAAAACAGCAGATTTGTACATGTACTGAATCCATGGTATCAATCTTTTCGCGTCGATGTCCCTGCCACCCTGTTTATACTGATTTGCAAGATTCCTATGTTTGAAAGGGTATACTTCCGAGGTGGTCCCATTGTTATGAGGTCAGGATCTGATGATGGCATCCTGGAGAAATCGAGGGAACTCTTCAAATATTATAGGCACACCTATAGCGATTTGGGTATTTTTTATAGTAACTCGTGCAGTTGCTCTTGGAAAGCACCATTTGGTGAAATGAAACTGATGATGAAGACCATACATGGCCATTGGAACTACTCAATAATAACTAAGTCACGGGTTGCGATTGGATTACTTTAATATGGTTGCCATGCAATTTATGCTCGTCACAATGCATATGGAGAAGTGGAGCTGATGGTGACGTACCAGGAGAACTCCTCAACAATTAACGTCCCTGCATCGGGCAAGGCAATATTTTGTAAAAGGCGATGAGCAGTTGACATTAGGCTATTGTAACTTAGAAAAATTACAAACTGACCCACTAAAAAGCAATAAATAAAAACTTAAAAAAATAACAAAAACAACTGACTTTTAAAAAAACATTACAAAGTGAAAAATAACTTAAATTTCGGAAGTCGGTGGCAAATAACGAAAATACCAAAACCAAACTTACCGACTTTTTAAGTTATTTTTCACTTTGTAGTGTTTTTTTTAGAACTCGGTTGATATTTTTATGTAAAAAAGTTTTTTTTTATCATGTTCACATATCGAAACCATCACGTCAGCGGAGTTTCGCTAAGTAATTTTATTTGACCTTGTATATTCTTCAAACGTTAAACCTATTGGTTATAGTTTTAAGAATGCAGATATAGAAAGGAGGAATAAGACCGCATATTATTTGATCGAATACTATAATAATGATTTTAGACTCTGTCCGTCTCTTCGGTAGCTAGCGTGAAGTTTGTTTAGCTGCTCCCGACCGGAAATCACGGGGTCACCTTCGGAAAGTGCTAAACATGTGGTTTAGAGACACAACGGTTTTATTTGAACAAGGAACCACAAAAAGACCCACTATTGTTCAAAAAGTTCGTCTAATGGTTTCTTTCGACTTTCTTTGGCGTAATGTCACCTTAATGTAATCACACAAAACATTATAACATTCATCGTCGTTTGACTGAGATACAGACCGGCCGTCGAAAGAATGCGTTCCTGACACCTGTCAGTTGAAGAATTTCTAGTAGTAATATGGATCAAATTCGCACAAGTCTTTGAAGTGAGCTGTCAATAATGTCAATTCAAGCTCACTTCACCACTTTAGATGGTGCAACACGAAATTTGGAAACACATGGAAACACTTACCTATATTTTTAAGTTTAATAGTGCATCTTGCACATGGTTAATTCATAACTAATTTGCGACCGTAATTCGTTTGCCAAACATGTAAACAAACACGAGTTTTAGCAAAAACAACTGGCCTACACGTAAGGTTCAGTTTGCGCTACAACTTCATATTTTTAACCAACTTCCAAAAAGAAGGAGGTTATAATATGTTTGTCGCGTATGAATGTTTTTTTTTAATGTATGGCCGCCGATTTCTCCGTCAAGTGTATACTCCCAAGTATACAGGTGACGCAGGATGGTCCCTTAAAAAAAAAAAAAAATTACTTGGATAGTTTTTGAGTAACCTTCAATAATACATATTTTTCCCACTTAGTATATGTGGATGATAATATTATGATGATAACTTCCTAGCACTGTTATTTACATAGCAGGTAGTGGTATTCGTATTTGTGTGGGGTAGGTACCACAACTAAAAAGAGAAAAATGAAAACTTTTTACAAAAAAAAACAACCGACTACGAAAAAAAAAACGCAACAAAGTGAAAACACCAACTTCCGAAATTAAAGTTATTTTTCTTCTAGGTATTTATTTCCTCCTCGGGCCGTACGTCGACGTCGACCTTTTAAGGCGACGATAAACGACTTTTAATGATTTTATACTGAAGATCACGTCTAAACGAGTAGTGTTAATGATTTGGAAAAAATATATGTTAAATTAGAGCATTTTCTTTATTACTTAATATAATATTCTAGATTATGTTTACATTACATAGTAAAATTTATTTGTAAAGTTATTTCTAACGCGGATAAAAAACGGAGAATCACGCAAAATCTATCAAGCGTATTTTTCTGAAACCTGCACCATTTTAAAGTAATTTAATTATTGATCTTTAAGTACCTATACGTGATTTATTAAAATACTTTTTTGTTTTATGTATAATAAATTAATAACGCGTCTAATTTGTGACAGCACTCCTTGATGGGCGAGTCCTATTACTGGCTGGACGTACGACACGTTGCGCGAGCTCACTACGGAATACGCAAGCTAACCACTCAAGGGCACTGGCATATATATCTGCGTCTTATGATACAAGTCCGTAGCGGACTGCAGGCAGCAGTGTAGGCGATGCAGACGTGTCGCTGCAACTAGAGATGAGTTGTAACAGGTTAAACACGATATCGTTACTGTTACAAAAAATAACAGATCCAAATATTTGTTATTAAATAACAGCCTGTTATTTTTGTCCAGACGATAAATACGTATTTAAATCTCAATTGAATATCTTCTTTATTTCTTTTTTCTTTAAGTCGAAAATCGTAATTAATCGTTTTAGTAAGAGTGTGAAGTAAACATATTTAGAAGTAAATAATAGGTGTTTCTCTCTTTAGAAAGGATCATTATTCAATGAGGAAAAGAGAGAAATTGATATCTTTGCTATATTACTTCGTTTGTGTGAGTGTGTATGTAAGTAACACCAGTGGTAACAGTCTGTGTGGGGATTGTTATAATGAATGATCAGTAACAGCCGCGGAAACAGTCTTTGAGGGTCTGTTATTTTGAGTAACAGATACTTAAGTTATATTGTTAGGAACAATTGATATCTGTTATTTTTAAATATCTGTTATTTCTAATACGCCTCACTCCTAGCCGCGACACTCTGGTTGCTATGTTATTTCTATGACATCGAATCAAATTTCTATGAAGTCGCCTGCTGCTACTGCTTCTGCTACGGAATTGTATCTTTATTGTAAAATATCAGAAATCAGGTACCTATTTCAGATGAAGTACCATCGAAAAAGTTCATATCTAACCACCGTAAGGACTATTCTTGCTTGCAGCGCTCGTCGGCTATAGAACCGGGCCGGTAACAGATGTGGTCATCGTGTTCACGGGATTTTGTTTTGAAACTGGTTACATATGAACTTCTTAGATAGTACCTTCGTTAAAAAGCGGCCAAGTGCGAGTTGGACTCGTACTCGAAGGGTACCACCGTTCAATATTTAACACTACTTACATATATTAAAAAAACGTAGTAAAACAGAAAACAAAAAAAAAACGTTTCTTGTATGGGCCCCTTTAATTATAAACTTTATTTTATTTTTGTATTTTTGCTATATGTTGCTATGGCCACCTATTACGGCTCAAAAGATACACTGGCGCCATATGTCCCGGTGGCACTCTTTGGGTACTAAAAACTGAAATACTGTACCTACTAAAGTTTCATTCGCGCCAAAATCTAACAGCGGCAGCGTCATCTCCCCACAGATTTCTCTTGAAACCATCTCAATAATAACTAGCACGATTTGCAAGACGTATTACATAAGTCACAGCTATGCAAATAGGTGTGCGGTCATGTTATAAAGTAAAACCTAACCTAAAAGCTTTGAAACCGAACAACAATGGAAGAAAATTGAAAGTCACTAAAACTACGTTTCCTACCTACAGCCTGTACCCATTTTCCCGACGATAAGAATATTATGTAAAGCTGTGTTCACACGTAGTTATGAGTTTTAGAAGTGCGACTTTTATTTTTTGCTACCATGTTCATTTAATAAAATATTATGTAAATAATATAAAAGACTAACTTCCGTAGGGCTTCACCTGCGTGATATTTTTATAAATTACTAGCTTTCGCCCGCGGCTTCGCCAGCGTGGCTGTTGGAAATTAGCCCACGGGAATGTACTTCGGGGATAAAAACTATTATATGTGTTAATCCAGGGTATAAACGATCTGTGTGCCAAATTTCATCCAAATCCATTCAGCCGTTTTTGCGTGATTGAGTAACAAACATCCAAACACACAAACAAACAAAAAAATCTGTATAATGTTATAAATGTGAAAGTTTGTATTTTTGTGTGTTGTTATAAATGTGAAAGTTTGTATATTCAGAATCATGTACTGAATCCATGTCCCTGCCTAGTATCTAGTTCAAACAAGATTTAAGTGTTTGTGCTATTTTTGTTAATAAACACCTTGGAGAGTGGGAATTAATATTTAATTAAGGCGGTATTTAATTAATATTTAATTGCGTGTTGATAGACGGTGACATTTTTAAGTTGGTATAATTTCGCGACAAGTGTGAAATTGTCTGTAGTTTTTTCGTAATGAAGGTATTCTCGATTCGTGTAAAATACTAGGTATTCAGCTGCATCCGGTTAGACTGGAATCCGACCCCAACATAGTTGGGAAAAAGCTAGGCTGATGGATTGGTTCTTCATTCATGTAATAGCTGACTGAAAATGTCTAAAATCATCTTCTTTGCTCCAACATCGTTCGATCCAACAGCAGTTCAAAACAGGTACATGCACAATTGTAAAAAAAAAATCCGCGTGGGATTAGAGTGATCTGTGATGGGACACTTTTATTATCTTTTTTTGACTTTTTTTTTACATTCACCATGTAAAAAGAACGCTGTGTTACATTCGAATCGAGGAAAGAAAGTTGGTGTAGGTATACCTCTCCAAGGAGATTAAAACATTTTCACTAACATGTAAGAGAGAGCAAAAGAGGCGATTGGTCAGTCAAATCCATTGAGAAAGTTATGTCGCATATTTTATTGGTCTCATGTTAATAAAAGTTCTTTTTTTTTTCGGAATTTTTTTAGTGAACGTTCTCTCTAAATGTCAAAAACACATTTTGAAACGACGAAAATCCCCAAAAAACAAACATTGCTTCAAAAAGCATGTGATTAAACAATCGTCCGTCTGTACGCGCCCTATCACCGTGTCCTAGCCACAGGTGTGACGTAACAGGTACACTTGTATAAAACACTCGACATGTAAGCACCGACGCCATTTTATTCTTGCCGCCATCAGTGCAAGTTTCCAAAATCAGTTCACGATACTTTTAACTATAATTATCACTGAAATTAGTTCGTTCTAAAAGTTAAACACTCCAAAATTAACAATTAGAATAATTACGTTATTTTCTTTTGTCGTTTAGAGTTTTTAACGTGTTTCTTTCTTAAATTGGAAGTCAATTGAGTGGTGTTTCAGTCATTTTTGAGCGGGAAAACTGGATATTACGATTGTTACAAAATATTATTGATAAACCGATATGATTGGATTGTTTTATCGCTGTATAGATAACAATTACAGTTTTCTGGCCTGTGATTGGTCACATGACGGTCGGCAGGGCGTCGTACGTAACGATGGACCAACTAATGAGATAAACATGTGATTCAAGATGGCGGATTATTTGAGGAGGAATAGCGCAGTGGAAGTTTTTCACTTTGGGTAAGAGACACTTTTTCTTTTTTTAATTTCTTAATGGTTATCATAAATTATCTGGCAATTCAAATGAATTGAAACTAGAATTTAATAATTACAAAATCATCATTAAAACTTATTTTTTCTGCTTTTCCATTTTTTAAGAAGTTTTAAGATCTGTCAGAATATTGTCTAGCAAAAATAATTTCAATGAAAAAATAAATGTTAGTACGCGGAACTAAAATTGAAATAAAATTACTTAACTGTGTAGATACTCGTATCTTATTTAAATTAAATTCTAAGTAACTCTAAAAATAAAACAGAATTTAAATTAGTTATGAATGATAAACTAAATATTTTATAATGTAAAGCATTTAAATTAAATTGGGATGTACTTGTGCTTTCAGCCATTAAATTTGCTTTACCACAATCCTCCGTTTGCCATTCAATTACATACATACGCCATCTTATTAAAAAGTTTAGACCATAAACTAGCTTTTCTATTAATATTAAACAGTGTAGACTACATAGAAGCCCTAATTTAAAAAAAATTGGAAAGGCTGAATCACTTTCCAAAAATTTAAAATTGGAACTTCGTTATCACTTCAATTAACGTTTTTAAAAAAACAAACATTTGCCTTAGCACAATCTAATATACCCGGGGTCACATTGCCAGTACAAATAAAAACGCCATATCATAGATTATGAGAGCAGTAAACGAAAGATAACGCTATCACTGAATTCAACACTATTTAGTTAGTTTTATGTGGTTGAATTTATGATAGCATGCTTATTTCCTTTTCTAGATTGTAGTTGATTACGTAGTCTTTGGCAGGTTATAGGGAGAGAGTATGCTTTCTGGATATATTAGTAGAAAAGATTCGATGATAATTCAACAAGTAGATATCTTCATATACCTACACTTGTTACACTGATCAGTGCTCTCAACGGCCGAGGAAAAAATCGTAAGGAAATCCAGCATATCCTAGTACAAAAAATTTGAATAACACGTAGCACGATGGCCCAGCTCTTCTCAGAGAGGAGACCTGTGCAGTGGGAACATTATATCTGATAATTATGCCATGCATAATATGCTTAACATCTGGGTGACTGTCTAGTAAAATAAGTAGTCGCAACAGTGAGGAGTATGGTGATCTGTCAGTTAGGTTACGATCCCCCGTCAGGCAAATGGTTACTGGGTTTTCTCTAAGGAATTTCTTCTTAGTAGCCTTGGAGTCCGAATTAGTGCTCGGTTGAAGGCAATAAAAAGTCTCACCCTCTAAATACTCGCATTACTCTTTCCAAACTTTTTCCTCATTATGTCTAGGTGGTCTTCTTGCTCGTTTGTGTTCGGCTAGCTCTTACAACTCAGGAAGGATTCTGGAACCTAAATTCAATCTGCCTAGCCTTTTCCCGGGGTGGATTCCAGTCTAACCGGATACAGCAGAACACCGGTATTTTACATGGAGCGAGTGCCTATCTGACATCCACAACCCATTTACTGGGTAACACGATAAGTACCCCTTGGTAAGATGGATGCTGCAACCTCTTTAAGATATTTACACAGTTAATCATGCCTTTTAAAACATTGCTGTCCCACTACTGTGTAAAGGCCTTCCTTCCATATTTCCACCGTTCCCGTTCCACTGCAATTTTAGACCAATCCTTAAAAGAAGTCTATTCTTTCCATCTCATACCAATCGCCATTTCTTTCTTGGCCCGCCACGTTGCAGTTTTTGTGCCATTTGGGATCCACAGAATAGCAGTGTTTGCCTGTGACTCCTGCTGTATGTAACCAGTCCAGTTCCATTTTAATTTACCAGCTGTTTTGCCAGCGCCATTTAACTTTATCTTTCCAATAATACACTAAAATAAGAAGATTTTGGGGAAAAGCCACTTATATAAAAGTATGCTTGATAATAATGTTACTATTATTATCAGCAGTAATAGCCTAGTGGTGTGACCGTCGGACTGCCAAGTCATAGGTCTCGAGTTCGAACTCAAGGCACGCACCTCTGAATTTTCGGATTCATGTGCGTATTGTATAATTATCACTTGCTTCAAAAACTGTGAAGGAAAACATCGTGAGGAAACCGGAATGCCTGAGAGATATTTCTCCACGGCATGTGCAGCCAAATCAGAGGCCCGTGGGCTGGATTAAAACTCTGACACCAGGTTAGTCACTAACCACACGAAAAGAAGAAGAAAGTATCGAAGGGGTTCATGGGTAATAACAGCCACACGGGTCGATCGATCTGGTTAAGCTACGCTTGCCGCGGTCATTCCGTGGATGGTGACCATCTTAACATACCGAGACCCCTCCGTGCCTGGGAAAGCACGTTAAGCCGTTGGTACCGGCTATCATTCTTGGATTTTTGACAGTCGTTACGGGTCGTCAGAAGCCCAAGTCTGACAGTCAGTCTTACCAAGGGGTATCGTGCTATCCAGTAACTGGGTTGTGGAGGTCAGATAGGCAGTCGCTCCATGTAAAATACTGGTATTCAGATGTATCGAATATTTACAGAAAATAGAGATTTCAACATGTTTTGTTGTGAATGTTTCGCCCGTGCAAACGCACAGTTAGACTGGAAATCGTCCCCAACATAATTGGGAACAGGCTAGGCAGATAGATTGATTGATCTAAAAGTACTTCTCCTACGCAAAATCTCCAGAGAAAAGCCTCCATTTTGATATAGAGAAAAAATCTTTCACAAACCAACTCAGAGCAGGCGGTCTAGCATCAATTGCGATCACAAACTGCTATTGATAAGAGACCTAATCAAGATGCTTATCAACTGATAACAGGAACGTGATAGATAGCCTTGCAAGTGGTAGCATTTAGCACTCGGACTAGGTCGGAGTATTTACTACCTAGATTTTAAAGTCATTGTGATATTTCTGGCGTTATTTTAGCAAGGACATGGTGTCGTTATCTGAATTAAAAATACCGGCCAAATGCGTGTCGGAACACGTACAGTTAAGGGATCTGTAAAAACGCCGAATAAACAGGTTTTTTATAAGTCCCCATACTTACAAGAAACCTGTTTTTTCGGCATTTTTCATATTTTATCGAAAAAAAAAAATGAAATAGACTTATTGTGCTTCCTTTAACTTATAACTTTATTTAATTTTTATTATACTCTGTGAAAATTTCAAGTATCTACCTATTACCGTTTAAAATATACAGCCCTGTGACAGATGAACTGATGGACGGACAGCGGAGCCCTAACACTTTCGACTGCACCCACTTTTCATACAACTCATACGCCATACCCCCATACATATTGGAAGTGAACCCTCCGGGAGGGTTACCGGCCTTACGTTTGCGCTGACGGTCAACGGCATTAGGTTTAAAACCGTGTAAAAAAAAACACTGTAAAAATAAGTAAAATAATGTTTTCAGGGGGTCTTGTCGCTTTAAGCCAGTAACGTTCCGGTCCGGTCACATTATTGTAAGTGGTCTCTAGAGTCAACTTTCACAAAAAAAAAATTTGTCCATCAGATAGTTTATTAAAAAATATTGGGAACGTATCTTTATTTTTTTACGTAATCAAAAGATAACAGCAATACATTGAGTTAAAATGTAGCATGACGTCACTCTCCGGTAGGTTTTATACCGACTTGTGACTATCCTGACGATGACCTGTGACCTGTGTTTTATCTAAATATGTTTTTATTAATTTGGTAAAGCAAAAAATACGTGTCTAATATTTTTTTTATTATCTTACTGACGGACTAAATAGTTTTTTGTTTTTTTCCCCAGTCAACATCTCTATTGTCACTAGGTATTGACAGCTCACTTCACCTAAGCTTTCACGAGAGAAACTTGAGGTGTTTTGCAGAATAAACCGACAGGATCGGACTGCATGTGACAATCAATAAAAATGGCTGTTGTCTCTTCAGAGGTCGTCTATCTATCGACTTGTTTGGGCTTATTATTTACTAGCTTCCGCCAGCGGCTTTGCCCGCGTGATATCTTTATAAATTATAGCCTATTCTACTCAGTAATAACATATTACTGGTGAAAGAATTTTTTAAATCGATCCTTTAGTTTTTGAGTTTATTCATTACAAACAAATTACTTAGAAATCTTTTCTCTTTATTATAATATATAGCTTCTGCTCGCGACTTCGTTCGTGTGGATATCGATAAAATAAAGCCTATGTTACTTGCGGATAATGTAGCTTTCTATAGGTGAAATAATTTTTTAAATCGGTCCAGTAGTTTTTGAGTTAATACAAACAAAAAAAAAACTTTTTTTTTTTTTTGTATAATATTGGTTTACATATATTAGTTTAGATAGTACTGAAGTGATATAAATATTCTCGTTACATATTTCTATATACCTTCAACTGCACTTTGTTTCATTGCAATTTGGCTTAATATCGGGTTTAGAAAGAAACATTAGATATTACATTATATTTTTTTTTTTTTTGTCTGACATTTGTTGACTAGAATTAAGTTATCAGAGCCTGACAAAAAGAACGCTGAAATTCGTGAAACCATACTACCCTAGTATAGAAAGGCGAAAAGGGAGGAGTGTTATGTCTTGCGCAAAAAGTGTTAAAAAAAACAACCGACTTCCAAAAAAAGCACTTTATAGTGGAAAATAACTTTAATTTCGGATCTAGGTGGTTTTGAATTTACGTTTTTTGCCATCGACTTCCGAAATTGAAAGTTATTTTTCACTTTGTATTGTTTTTTTTTAAAGTAAGTTGGTTTTTTTTAATAAAAAGTTTTTATTTTTCACTTTTTAGTTGTGGTATCTACCCCACACAAATTCGAACAACACTACCTGCTATGAGAATAACTGTGGCGGGAAGTTATCATGATATCATCCACATATACTAAGTGGGAAAAATACGTAGGTATTATTGAAGCTTAATCAAAAACTATCCAAGCAAAGTTAATAAAACTTATAAGGGACCAACTTGACCCTTTCATACAAAAAAAAAACAATTCAAAGTCGGTCCACAATTGAAAGAGATATCGGTGGACATAGAAAAAAAAACATACATATGATACGAACATAACACCTCCTCCTTTTTGGAAGTCGATTAAAAAATCGGGGGATTATTTATTGTTTTTGTTCTTTGGTTTGCGACTCCTGAAAAGTTGGGTTTTTACTCCGCTTTTAATTTGAGCATCAGCCAACATTAATTACTTACACAGTGCGCGTGCGCAATATTTATGAAATAAATTTATATCGGCGCTGGAGTCTTCAATTTGTACATAAATGCATATATTCGTTACTTTGTAACAGAAAATATGAACTGCGGTTTACATGTGTTTCGTAATTGATTTCTACACAAGCTTTATTGGGTATTCAAAATGTGGTCAGTTTTTGTTAAGTTAGTATATCGTGTGACAACGTTTAGGAGTCAGTTGATCAAGGATGTTGCGGATGCAGATATTTAACATCCGCGGATACGGGTCCGGATTTTTGGTGGCTCACATCCGCGAATGTGGATGCGGAACTCAACATTTTTTAAGGGATCTCAAGGCGGTAAGACGAAATTCAAAATTTCTTAGGTTTTTTGCAAATAGCAGTGCTTTTTCGTTGTATGTTGATCATAATTCAATTCGCGGCATTGGTAATAAAATAATTACTAAATTATAATCATTTAAAAATCAATATAGCTATAGAAATTAAATGTGTTTGTTAAAAGGCGATTTCGTGGAAATGTGACGATGTAGAGAAGAGCTATTATTGTTGATGCGGCTACGAATATCCACAACATCCATGATCATAGATGTTTGTGTAGGTAGTCTCTGGCCATCCGTTTTCACCTATAAAAAGTGATTTTTAAATCACTAAAGGAGCTCGTCGGTAGAAGTATTTACAAATAGTGCCAGGTACATAGTACCTACTGCCCTGCATCATGCCATTTCTACCGCCAATGAGGAAAATTTGATTTTGACGGCCCCGCGGCGCATGAAGCGTAAGGGTTGTTTTCAATTGTTACTACTGTCACAGATTACCTACTGTTGTGTTTTGACCATACCTACCTCCTATTTCTTATAGCAAAATAGGGATATTGACAAAAAAAGATGTCCATCAGATATATTATTAAAAAATATTGGACACGTATTTTTTTCTTTTTTTACCTAATCAAAAGATTACGCCAATACATTGAGTTAAAATGTGGCATGACGTCACTCTCCGGTAGATTTTATACTGAATTGTGACGCAGCGAGCCGCCCACTGAACTTTAATGCGTTTTTATCTAAATATTTTTTATTAATATGGCAAAGAAAACATACGTTTCTAATATTTTGTTATTATCTGACTGACGGACTAAATAGTTTTTTTTACCTAGTCAACATTTCTATTATGTACAGTCGGCTACAGAGAAATTTCACCCCCTAGCATAAATGCGTTGCTAGTATAAATACATTGCTAGGGGGTGAAATGTCTCTGCAGCTGACTGTAAAATCACCTTTTTGACTCACAATAAGCAAAATAAAAGTCCATCTTTTCTGAACCAGTCATACACTACATTCACATTCCATCTTGATGAAACTTCGTCAGTATTTGGACAGCAGTCTTTTCTGAATCATGTCTGTGTCTGTGGCTCTTCAAATAACACCTGCCTAATGTACCTATTGTATGCCTTATTGTATTGACAGCAAAGTTTTTTTTGGCATGTAGCTGCTCATCAGCTGTTTAAATATGAACTCGCAATGGTAACGGACGCCAGACTTGAATTGTTTCTGTTTTAATTTTGTATAAAAAATTAAGTAAGTAATGTGATACCTATTAAGGAATATTGTCTCACTTTGCAATGAATACTAAGGATTCTAAAAACGACATTGAATATTTTTTATCAAAG
The DNA here is from genome assembly GCA_947364205.1 of Agrochola lota. Lineage (NCBI taxonomy): Eukaryota > Metazoa > Arthropoda > Insecta > Lepidoptera > Noctuidae > Agrochola > Agrochola lota. The sequence goes on along the minus strand of OX376245.1, from coordinate 7,603,386 downwards.
AAATGAACGCTCCTGGATTCCTATAACAATCTTACAGTTTACTATTAGAAGTTAAAAAGTTATCAGCAGATAAGTTCTGCGAATTGTCCGAAAATGTTGTGTGCCTCGTTGGTTGCAAGCGCTACTGCTGAGCATGAAGTCTTGGGGTTTCCCAGGTCGGGCAAAGTAAGCACCAGGCGCTGGGGTTGACGGCGCGTAGTGATCCACGCGCGCTTCAACGAGATGTCAGCACAACTGAAGGGGTTCGCTAGGACCGATGCCTGCCCGGGTCGCGGGAAAGTCCGAAAGGTATACCGTGGCCCCTGGCAACGTACAGGCAACTGAAAGAACACGGGTGGATTTAAGTCAGTAAGAGTCTGACACGCCCTCTCGCTCCGCCCAGAGCGTGAGAAGTTATTTGATAATTTCCAACCCTCAAAAAAAAAAGGTTAGGCAAAGTGTTATTCAGTTACTCTATCTGGAATTTGTCAGTAACAGTCCGGAGTCTGGATTTGTGCCCGGTTGGTGGCAATAGACTCGCCCCCTATTACATGGGACTTAAACATAATTGGCGAAATGTAGATGTACCTAGTATAGGTAGAACTACACCTCTGGCCAACCCTTCGGGTCAATAAGGCATGAAGTTATGTACCTATGTTGTTTTCCTTTTCAATACCTACTAATTACTTAATGCCCGATATTCTATCCCACTCCAATAGGGATGATGACTTAATTTTTTTTTGTCCGTCTTTGAGATTATGAAAAAAATATTGGACACGTATTTTTTCTTTTTTGACGTAATCTAAAGATTACGGCGATACATTGAAGTAAAATGTGTCATGACGTCACGAGTATGAAGATTTTATACATACTAGTGACGTAGCGACCCCCACTCCCCAACTTAAAATGCGTTTTATCTAAGTAATTTTTTATTAATATGCAAAACATACGTATCTAATATTTTTTTATTATCTGACTGACGGACTAATTAGAATTTCATTTTTTTTACCTAGGCATCATTCCTATTTCCCATGTAAGTAGGTACCTATTACATTACCATACCTAAATACCTAAGTTTCTACAGCTTCTTAAAAACCTTTTCATTTAATTTCCTACTTTCCAAGTAGGTACAGGGTTTCATGGGATTTTCAGGCCCAATACGCACAACTTTACGATTTCTACAGTAACGATTCGTTTATATAGGAACCCGAAATTTTGGTTACGGACAGTAATGAATAAACTGCTCGTTATCAATATGGAAACCCAGTATTTTTCAAACAAAACAAAATGTGTTCCATTAACACTGATATGTACGAGTTATCGTGCAAGCGTGACTTAGTTAAAATTATATTAGCGAATACTTTACGATGGACACTTTGTAGGGCTCTGTAGAAGGCTGCCATGAAGTAAACTGATACTGATTACAATTGTACATATTGCCTAGATTTAAAAATGGAATATGTTTAGGTCTAGGACAGCTTAAAATACTTGAATCAACCATTCTCTATAAAATGTTTTCATAGATTTTACGCCAATCATGAAACGCTGTTCGTTGGTAAGCGCATGACTTGAGATCGGCTGGGATCAATTTGGCAATTTTATTTTCTTTTAAAATGTTCTTAGTTCTTAGTCCGAATTATGGAAAGAAAAATTTGAAAGGTACCTACTTTTCTATGGAATTTTTATATGAATTATTTAAATTTTGGACAAGACAACGTTGTGGATCAGCTAGTTTAGGATAACACACCCAGTAGTACAATGACATGCTATGTAGGTATAAACCTATAAACTTAATCAAAGGCTTTTTTATTATTGTACCTACAACCAACATACTGGAAGATGAAAAGCCAGGAATTGGTTACAAAATGTTCTTAATAGGGTAGCTTGTTGAGCTAAGTACTTTTATCGGTGACTTCGGATCTACTAAACTTGTTAGTCGACGTGATTTAAATGCCGGTCAAGATATCCTATTCCTATATTCTACGAGCCGTTAATAATAACAACCAAAAAATGTTCTTAATGGGGTAGCTTGTTCTGTAATTCTTATACCTAGCTAAGTACTTTTATCGATGATCTGCTAAGCCTGTAAGTCAACGTGATTTAAATGCCGGTCAAGATATCCTATTCCTTTAGCCTACCAGCCGTTATTGATAACAACCAACCTTTTTCAATCTTTGCTATGATCTAACCTACCTACCTACACTAGCTTCTGCCCGCGACATTTCCTATAGCTGTCCCCGAAGTAATTACGAAGCGAAAACGTTACTTCATTTTCGCTTAACGTCCTTTTTTCCTTTTGCTCGACTCCTAAGGGTCACAGCGTTATGTGATTTTTTCAAATCCAACTGGAAGTTCCAGAGATTAGTGCCTTCAAACAAACAAACTCTTCAGCGTTATCTATTTTTAGTTACATAGAAAATAGAAGCGTAAAAATTCTTTCCTCTCATCGTATAAAATGCACATAACAAACACATCAAAGGGTTTATTATAAAACAAGTTCACCAAAATTTTGAAAAAAGAAGTGCTCATTGTAGGTACAACCCTCGACGCCACGTCAAAAAGAAACCAACCAAAATTTAAAAATAACTGCCCAACTAATAACATTAGTAACACCACAAGAAAATGTATTTGAAACTTAAATATCCTCTAAAATAGGTCACTGTTTATAGTTGCATAAGGCATTACGTATTCCTTTCTTTGCCTGACAAAACGTTAGCCGTCATGTCGACAATGAATTCGAACAAAACGAATGCAAATGGCGGGAAACAAGATGGCCACTATTTCTAAGAGTTAATTTGCGTCACAATGAACGAAATATGCTTTTTAGTTTCAAGACTACCGTTTAGAAGTGGATGGTTGTTATTTTAAAGGCTGTTTGCTAGGAGATTTCTGATTTTAAGCGGTGTATTCTCTCTCTTGTAAAAAAAATCTGCTGCCAACGTCCTGTAATAGGGTCCTCGTGTTTGTAAAAAAATATGAAACTAATGCCTTAGGAGCGCGCATTCTGAAAGAGCGCAACGTTGCAAATAGATGTCAAATATTTCGCTGTTTTGATTAATTTGACAATATTATTGTATGGAAATAAGAAATGTGGCTAACTAGCGAACTAGAATATTGATTATGAAATGCAATGCCAAATTAATCAAAACAGGTACATTTTTGGAAGCTATTTGCGACGTTGCCAACTTTTAGGATAAACGCTCTTAATACTTAGTAGAATATATCTATCGGTTTAAAGCTTTTACTGACTCGAACTGGTTTTAATGTTATAAGTAATGGAAAATTGGCATAGGTCTCTCCTGAAATGGATGGTACCTATTTACCTAAATGTATATCATACAAAACTACATACCACATCGCAAATGGCAATCGTATCTACTTAAGGCTCTCACAGACAGGCGCGACGCGACGACGACGGTACGATGCAGTTGTGAACAACATGAAGTTTTCGTATAAATTGTTCTACTACAGTCGCGTCGCGCCTGATCGCGTGAGCCTTTACTGTCCACTGTCGAAATAGCTTGTCTTAGGGAATGATGATGTTGATGTTGAAAATTCCCCTGAAGTTTTAGGACCGAGTATGAGGCGATCGTTATTCGTTTTTACAAAATTACAGAAAACCCTTCGTCGTTATACCACGAAAAATTCTAAAACAAACTCTTCTTTTGCCTATCTTTTCCAAATGTCATATATGTCATTCTATCTTTTATTTTATTTTAAAACGCAATGTTTTAAAATAAAATAAAAGATAGAATGTCGTGAAGAGAGTATTGAGTATGAATGTGGATGGTTATACAATTAGGGGAAGTTAAATGAAACGACTGTGTGAAAGATTATTATTGCTAGACAGGGGGTGAATACCGAGATGACGACTCATATAGAAGTATGGAAAAAAGAGACATGTTGCACCGACCGCAAATAAATTTGGATAAGGACAAGAGAATGACCAAAAGCTATAGCGCATTGCCAGATGTCTCGTCTGCCGTCTAAAATTATCCTAAGTCTAAACTATTCCAAATATCGTAACTAACCTCGAAGCAACGGTTCTTGAGCAACCGCCGTCAATCAAATTAGCTCTCCGTGAGACTCCACTTGGCACTTCTATGCGTGCTGCGATAATTGACGCCTATACACGTCTGTACGGTCAACTGCAAGGCTAAGTAACACTTGATCTACGAAAATACACGAAATGCTACGAAAAAAAGCCGCTGTCGATGTCAAAGTGTAAGGAAAGATCTGCGGTTGACTGTACACTTAAAATCTGTCTTTTACTGAGCAATTTTTTTATTAACACACGTTTTAGGTAATTCTTTCGTATCGGCACGAGGTTTTACTACGTGCTAAATTGCCTGGAGGCCGGAACCGGCCGGTCGCTGAAAACTTTTATCTGCAAAATCGCCAATCTGCTTTAAGCAAGCGTGGTGATCAATGCTCATACCGTTTAGAAATGCATGTGAAGATGCCCTGCAAAAAAAAAATACCAGCCTGTAACTGTCTGACTGTATAGTGGGACAGTTACAGGCTGGTATTTTTTTTTTAATCTGTGAAGTCATGGGGTTTCAACTTTTCAATGGGCGATAAAGTGACACAGTTCATGGATTCGCAATCGTTTTAAAATACTTAACAATTATGCATGAGCTTTAGCTAGCTAAGTCTGGTCGTTGGTAAACATAACTATTCGTCATTAGTTACTGTACCGATTCTTTCTCATATAGAAACCGGACAAAATACTACTTTACACTAAAAGTCTCTAATTTTCCACTTTATTCATTTAGAAATTCAAGTTCATTAGTAGGCACTAACTTCGAATTCCAACTTTTGCTAAAACGATCTCCAACAGATTGTTTCCATTCCATAATTACAAGGTGTGAACATTTGAAATTAATTAGTTAACGGTTTAAGCAGCAATTCGGTTCTCAATGAGTTGACTAGCAGACGTGACCTTGGAGATGCTAAAGTCAGCTGTTTCCTTAGTCATTTAATTAAACGTTTATTTAATAAAAATCTTTAATTCATTCAGTGACTAACAACGCATGGCCTAAACCTCTGGGTCTTTAGGCATGACATTTTATACAAGAGTTCTTTAAATAACGAAAGTGAGCACTAAAGAAGTTTTTTTGAAAATTCACCCCTTAAAGGAATTAAAAAGATAAGAATCTCATCCGGCACATATCTTGTAAATTATAAAACGCAACATGTGTCTGTCTGTTATTGCGCTATAACTTCAAAATCACTGCTCAGACTTCCGTGAGATATTTTTTTCATTTCAAAAACATCACATAACATCACGCCTTATTTCCCCGAAGGCTTGGGCAGAACTGTACCTGTAGCAGGTACACATTAATTATCATTTAATTATTATAGTACCTGGGCGACCGAGCTCTGCTCTGTTGAAAATAGAGAATGCTCATTTAATGGTGTAAAATAGTAGATACAAATTCCATCCTGCCATGTCATTCTCTGAATATATCTTGATTCTAAGGTAGCCATCTTGTTCTAAACGAACTGAGTTCTGCTCGGGTGGAAATACGGAGAAAAGAATTTTCCCAGTAAAGAAATCTTGCTAGATCGATTTTTCGCCCCCATTAACCCCTATATTGCAACTTTCATCGATATCGTTAGAGTCGTTTTAAGTTTTTACATATTTGTAAAAACTAAAATAATGTGTATGGATTTGAGGCAGACCAAAGAAAAGATCAATAAATAGTGAGAAAGATGATATAGTTTTGGCTAGAAAGGACGTGGATTCTAAAATGTTTGTTAATTAAATAGAGATGTATGGAAGATGAAGACATGCTGCCCCAACGAGGAATAAATTGAGATAAGGGCAGGAAGATGAACGCAAGATTCAAAAGGTTTTAGCTTATATCTATGGTTTTAGCAAATAACTCCATACCCAAGAGCCCAAGACCCCTTTCTATTTAATAAAATTTAAATGCTGTTCATTGGTTAGCCCATCACTTGAGAACGGTTGCATCGATTTAATCGTCAATTTATTTTTTAATGTTCGAATTCCGAATTAGTATTTTATAGAAATAATAATTGGAAAAGTTGCCGGAAAAATTGGAAAATTCGGGATTAATTTTGTATCAATAATTGTTTCGACAGGACAACGTCTGTCCTAGTAAATTAATAAAATTAAAATAATATATTTTTAATTGTTTCCAATAACTAAAATCTTCTACCATCTGTATTAGTGTCAGCCATGCTATAATCGTATACCTACTTAACAGCCAAGAATTGAAGACTGTCAGTCGTGAAGATAATTTATATTCGATTGTCTTAACGTCTTTGTGTATGTCTCTGTTGTAATGGAGATCATTCCTTTCACATTTTATGGAGGTAAGACCGTCATTGCACGAGTGGATTAAAATAACTGCTATAAGTAGCGTTACTTGAATGTAGGTACGACCAGCGCAGGTCAAACTCAAACTCAAAGCATTTATTTCCATTAAACCATTTACAGGCTTTTGAATTTTGCCATTTTTTTTTTTTGTTTGTCTGAAAGTTGAAGCTAGTTGCCCATTCCAAAACGTAGATCTCTATGAAGAAGAACGGGCAAGAAACTCCAAGGTCATTCTTTTAAATCAAGATATTACAAAATCATGGGTACATCATTATTATTCTAAATGTGAAAAATAAAATAAAAAAGGAATATATATAACATAATTTTTTAATTAAACACTAGACCCACTGAGAGTTTGACACTGGTCATCTCTTAACTGCCAGAGTTAAGAGATGACCAGTGTCAAACTCTCAAATGACGCGTGGATCAGCACCATCCAAGGTGCCCTGCACCCCAATTGTTGAACACATTTTCAATCATAAACCGAATGATTTTAAAGGAACTTCCTAACCCATTGCATAATATGTTTGAAAAATTCATCTGGTCGACAACGTAAATGACGCAATGAATGCTGTTGCATTGCCAAAATGAAAAGCATTGCTATTGTAAGTGGATTACAATTGCTCCGCTGGACAAGTCAGCAATACTTTAAGGGTCAAAAGTTGAAAACTCAAAACGTTCAAAAGCGTAGTTGTGGGAACTTGAATGTTTTGACAAATAATCAAGTAGACCAAGAAAAAGGCGGCTACATAGTTACGGACGAAGAGTCAGGGTTGGCAAGCTGCAAAACTTAAGCCGACGATAACCGACTTTTAATGATTTTATACTGAAGATTACGTCTAAACGACTAGTGTTAATGATTTGGAAAAAATATATGTTAAATTAGACCATTTTCTTAATAACTTAATATACGAATATTTTAGATTATGTTTATATTACATAGTGAAATTAATTTGTAAAGTTATGTCTAACGCGGAGAATCACGCAAAATCTATCAAGCGTGTTTTTCTGAAACCTACACGATTTTAAAGATAATTTAATTATTGATATTTTAGTACAAGTTTTTTATTAAAATACCTTTTGTTTTATGTATAATAAATTAATAACGCGCCAAATTGGGGACAGCGCTCCTTGATGGGCGCGTCCTGTTACTGGCTGGACGTACGACGCGTTGCGTGAGCTCAGCACAGAACACGCAAGATAACCACTCAAGGACACTGGTGTATATCTACGTCTTAAGTGATTGGAAAACGAAGGCAATTGAATCTTGCCCAGAAATCAGATAGGACCGAGAATATTTCGTAAATAATTTATCATGTATCATGTAGGAGAAAGGGATCCTTAGAGAGAGAACTCCTTGGGTCTTAAGGCCTAGAAGGCTCTAACAGTTACCCAAAGGGCAATAGAGAGGGCTATGCTTGGAATTTCCCTACGTAATCGAATCAGAAATAAAAACATCCGCAGGAGAACCGACATAGCCCGAAGAATTGCTAAACTTAAGTGGCAGTGGGCAAGGCACATTGCTCGCAGAACAGATGGACGATGGGGCCGAAAGATTCTGGAGTGACGACCGAATTGCATTTGCAGGAATCCGTTGGATGCGGGAAGCACAGAATCGATCGAAGGGACGGTGCTTGGGGAGGGCTATGTCCAGCAATGTCGGCTGGAATGATGATCTCAAGACTGCAATCATCTTTTCTTCTAATGGGTTCTCTCAATATCGGTATCTTCGACAGTACCAACCCTGAATCCCGTTAGACCAGTACCTACCTACAACAATGAAAGTCAAACAGTAGCTGACAAACACGTCGGCGTGTTGAGCCACTTAGCATCTCCGTGCTGAGCCCCATATGTCATCGGCAATAAGTTGACGCGAAACATACGAGTCAATGAAGGTTAGTTTTTGAAAGGAGCAGTGTAGTAGTGTAGTGTGTTAAATGAGCTCTACGAGTGACTAATTATACATATCATAAAATATCAAATAAACGGAGATCGAGTTGTGTTGGTTTTAGGCTTGATAGACCTGTAAGTAGTAGTAGATTTGTAAGTAGTCCATTTTCTATTTTGTTAAGTTCCTGGTACTTGTTGACAGGCCTACACTGTCCTCCCATACCTATTAGCACTGTAATTAGAAAACATTGTAAAAGCCATTTATTTTTTAAAGAGTAACCGTGGAGTTTCATGCCGGCTCTTCTCCTTAAGAAACGACCAATTGGAACCGTGCATCTAACTTCTGACGTCATAAGTGCCCATGGTTAAGGTGTTATTTTTTTTGTGTGCCTTGCGTGTAATTGTACAGGCCTATGTCTATTACATCTAGCTAGGAGTGTCCATTGTGTTTCTTGCCCGTTCTTCTCCATAGCAACCTACTACGCTTTGGAATGAGCAACTAGCTTCTTCTTTCTGACTGACCGACCCCTTGAAAATTCAAGAGTCTGTAATAGGGATGATGACAAAATTTTTTTAGTCCTTCTTCGAGATTATTAAAAAATATTGGAGACGTATTTTTTATTTTTTTAGGGTTCCGTAGTAAACAAGGAACCCTTATAGTTTCGCCATGTCCGTCTGTCTGTCTGTCCGTCTGTCTGTCCGCGGCTTAGCTCAGACACGGTTAGTACTAGAAAGCTGTAATTTGGCATATGTATACATATTAATCATGCCGACAAAGTGGTAAAATAAAATCAAGATTTTTTTTGAGGGTGAGGTACCCTCAAAAAAAATCTTGATTTTATTTTTTTTTTTTTTTCTTAATACGTATTTTTCTATTTTTACACGTAAAGTGGGGATGTTTTTTTTTCCTCATCTACCCCATGTTGTGGGGTATCGTTAGAAAGGTCTATTGTGAGTTTGTCAAAACCATTTTTGGATTCAGGGATCCGTTTGCGAATTATTAAGCTTTTAACTGAAACGTTTTTGTTAGAGTCAAGTGCCCCCCCCCCCCCCCCTTCTAGCTAAATGGTTGTACACAAGTACTTGGACTTGTGAAAAAATTCACAGCAGTAGTATGTATAACGAAATTAAAAGGAAAACTATGAGAGCTAAGTAGGCTGTACAGGTTAACGAGTAATAATCGACCAACTTAAATTTGCGGTTTGAATAACATGATCTCCCATACATTCCGTATGGGTGAACATGTTTTTCAACTACAATGTTAAGTTTGTTCTTGGGATAAATTCATCCCAACTACGGAACCCTTCATTGTGCGTGGTCCGACACGCATTTGGCCGGTTTTACTTAATCAAAAGATTACGGCGATACATTGTGTTAAAATGTGCCATGACGTCACGAGTATGTAGGTTTTATACTTACTTGTGACGTAGCGACCCCCACTCCCCAACTTAAATGCGTTTTATCTAAGTATTTTTTTATTAATATGATCAACCAAAAAATAATTGTCTAATATTTTTTTATTATCAGACTGACGGACTAATTAGAATTTCTTTTTTTTTACCTAGGCATCATCCCAATTGATTTAATTTAATTAAATGCTTTGACTTTTTTTAGGTTTTGCTTGTGGACAGCTATCACGGCTGATAATGAGTGCCTGTTCCAGTACATCGCGTGCACTTGAACAGACCTTACAACCCTTGCTGACTGGTTCTGGCTAAACTTTTTACCACAGGTTGACCTAATTTTGCTATTAGTTAAATTAATAACAGTCACAGTGCGGCCGATGTGACACGCGGTCGGTTCTTTGATGGGTGTCGGAAAACACGCTTTAATTATACCGTTGGTACAGGGCGGCTGTCATTCGTAGATCTTTGACAGTCGTTACGGGTAGTCAGAAGGCCAAAAGTCTGACAACCAGTCTTACCAAGGGGTATCGTGTTACCCAGTAACTGAGTTGCGGAAGTCAGAAGGCAGTCGCTCCATGTAACATACTGGTATTCAGTTGCATCCGGCGAGACTGATATCCGACCCGGGACATAGTTGGGAAAAGGCTAGGCAGATTGATTTGAGAGCGTGGTTTTGTGGTTACAACTTCGGGCGTGATGTGTGCTCAGTGACGCTGTAATTGAAAGGCTTCGAACATTATCATTTTAATGACAAATGTATTATTATTTGAGGTACATTGAATTATTTAATTTGGTCATAATTTTAAATGATTTTCTATTCCTAATCTTAAATTCTTAATAAGTTGACGTTGAATTTTTTTATTGTAGTTAATTTTTTTCATATTGTTTTTGATGATGATGTGTTTTGTTATTAATTTTTAAATGTGTTACTTATATTATGAATGTTATTTTTTTTTATCATATAGAAAATTTCAAAAACAATGTAAATTGTTTGTAAATAAATAAATTGAATTGAATTAAATAATGTCTGTCTGTAGCGACCCAACTTACCTTAGGTAAATAATTTACTTATAGGTACTGTGGGCTCCAGAGAAACCTCACCCCCTTGCATTGTTTTTACATTGCTAGAGGGTGAGGTTTCTCTGGAGCCCACTGTACATAGATAGGAACATAAACTTATGATTTAGTCCGTGTGGTGCCGGACGTAAAGAATAGAACCATCCCATTTCTTCCCGTGGGACACCCACGGTAAAAGGTGACTAAGAGACTTAGGTACTAGAGAATGGGCAGCAGCGTTCTCTATGCATTCTAACACCATACTGCGATCGCCAACCCGCCTGCCAAGCGTGGCGATTATGGCAAACCATTTGGGGGAGGCCTATGTCCAGCAGTGGATGTCTTGCGGCTGTAATGATGATGATGATGTTTCATAGTGCAGGCGTATGCTGATATTTTAACCACTTGAAATTGGTACCTACCTCCTGACCTTTAGGGCACCAGCTATTTTCTCCTATACCTAAAGATATCTTGAAACTCCTGAAGGAAAACTCCGACACCACAGCCGTAACAACCAGTGCAACAACTAAAGTAAGTTTTCACAGAAGATGAAGAAACAAGAAGAGAAGATGCCTATAATCTGTTAATGAAGAGAGCTATCCGTCGACAGTATTGCCAGTAAACACTGTCATGGAGTTGCTCTCTTTATGAACGGTCGCTGGCTCGACGAGAAGAGAAGAGAAGAGCATAGAAGATTAAGAAGATGGAAAATGTAGACTGTACTATGTTTTGCTGAAAATTGAGAGTTTATTTGTGATTTCTTGTAGGTATTTATTTATGTAAAGGTACATACTTAATTTTGTAATTATTTCAGTGAATCCAGCATTTAAGAAATTTTAAGTAGGTAATATCCTTATACGATAAGATTATTTTTTCTCTTTATTCTGTGATATGCTTTACTTAAATTTATTTAATTGGTGTAATGTGGTCTTATGTCCAAAACGATTTTTTTTTACCGAAGGAATAATTTTCATTAAGTAACTACTAAAAAGAGGAAGATTCAGTAACAATTGATAAGTGGGACGAGTCACTGTTTTTAACAAAATTCAGAAAAGGTATGTTCGTCGATATTTTCGCCACTAGCGATGATGGTAAATTTTTTTTTAGTCCGTCATGGAGATTATTAAGAAATATTAGACACGTATTTTTTCTTTTTTTACCTAATCTAAAGATTACGGCTTTTAAATGTGCCATGACGTCACGAGTATGTAGATTTTATACATATACTTGTGACGTAGCGACCCCCACTTAAAATGCGTTTTATCTAAGTATTTTTTTATTAATATGATAAAGCAAAAAATACGTGTCTAATATTTTTTTATTATCTGACTAACGGACTAACTAGTTTTTTTTTTATCCAGGCGTCATTCCTATTGTAAATTGATTTCTGTGATTCTTTTTTTGTTCGAAAGAGTATTTTTTGTCCCATATAAATTTTAATAACTTTGCTTGGGAAGTTTTTGAGTTAACTTCAATAATACCTATTTAATCCACTTGGTGCATGTTGATAATGTTATGAAACTTCCTGTCGCTGTTTTGAATTTGTGTGTAGGTTAGGTACCACAACTAAACAGTGAAAAACCAAAAACTTTTTACAAAAAAAAAAACAACTGACTTCCAAAAAAAACACTAGGTACAGGGAGAGAGAGGTAGAGATGTAGCATTTTGAAAATTTGCATTCATTCATTTCAATTTTACGAATGTATTTAGTTAGATAACTTCACAAGTTATTGCGTTTGCGTAAAGATCATTTTCCCCTAACGCAGTAATAAATATTGGTGATTTTGAAGGCGCACTCAGTTCGGATGGTGATCGGTTTTACGAATTTTGCCGATGCTACATCTAAGTTGTGTCGTACTGTACTAAGTGAAATTACTTTAATTTCGGAATTCGGTTGTTTTTCTTTTATTTTATTTCTGTCTACATTGTGATGCTTCGTGGTTTATCAAATTCCATGCTAATCAATGTGATAATCAATATCATGAAAATGCATTGTAAACACCCAAAGATCTATTTTGGATTAAACCCGTAATTATTCCCAGATATTTCGCATTGAAATATTGTTAACTTCATTTTAATATTTAATTATTAGGTCCTATTGTTTGTTATTACAATTTTAATGTAAGTCATCATCTGACTTGTATTTTTCCCGAATATGTTGTGGTCGGTCCAGTCTAACCGGATGCAGCTGAATACCAGTATTTTATATGGAACGAATGTCCGTCTGACCACCACAATTCAGTTACTGGGTAATACGATACCCCGTGGTAAGATTGATTGTCAGACTTTCGGGCTGCTGACGACCCTTCCCCTTCTGTCAAAGATCCACGAATGACAGCCGAGACTAAAGGCTTAACGTGCTTTCCGAGGCACGGAGGAGAGTCTTGGTATGTAAGTATGGTCACTCATCCAAGGACCAACCGCGACAAGCGTAGAATAACCTGATTTATCAACTCATTTTTAAAAAAATGTAAGTAGGTACCTAACACAGGATGGCAGGAACATCGACGCGAAAACTGTTACCACGGATTCAATACCTACATGCTTCTGAAACCCCCTGCGTTGAAATTTTTCGTAAAATCTGCTGTTAATTTCTGACTCTTTGTTTTTATGGCTTTTCACATTCAATTCGGCACGATTGACGATTGACGACACGGTTGGCGCAGTGGCTGAGCGACCGATTGCTGCGCAACGTGTCGCGGGTACGATCACCGCACGGAACAAATATTTGTATGATCTGCAAGTAGTTGTTCCGGGTCTGGGTGTTAGTGTATGTGAGTTTCTATGTTTGTAAACGCACCCACGATACAAGAAGAAATTCTTAGCGTGGGGCAACGATTAAAAAAAATAAAAAAAATTGATGACATCTATTGTCCTTACCTAGATAATTTTGTACTATAAATAGGTTTTTTTTAAAGTAGAATTAATAAGAATGCATAATTAAGTACCATATATTTTGACCGCGTAGGTATTGCACTTTTCTTTGAAACAGCCGTTTTTTTTTTAACCGTGAAGAAATTTCAACGCAGGTGGGTTTTCCCGCCATCCTGTATGTTAATTACTAATAAATTGTTGATTGATTAGCCATCTTAATTTTGCTGAATTTCATTGCGATGAGCCAGCACTGTTGATGACGCACTTGCTGGGGTGCCCGACGATCGAATTCTAGATCTAAGCTAACATTCGCGGGCGCGCGGTGTTGGTATTGGGGCTTTATGGCCTCTTGCCCGAGGACTTTTTTTCTCAGTTCCCAAAATTGGAGTCTTTGGATATCCCACTCGCTCCCGCAGGAGGGGCTGGGAGTGCTTTATTGCACACACCTAGTCACAGTCAAAGTCAAACAATTTATTTCAATTAGGCACATATAAGGCACTTTTGAACGTCAATTTTACAAAAAAAAAAAAAAAAAAACTAGTCGCCCCTTCCAAAAGGTAGTTTTCGTATGGAGAAGAATGGGCAAGAAACTCCACCGTTACTGTTTCAAAATGTTTTTACAATATTTTGTATACATTAATTATATAATTTATGTGAAGACGATGCATCTAGAATAAGATTACTATACCACGATAGGTAAAAAGAATAAAAAATGAAGCAATGACAGATAAATTAATTATGTGATAGATCAATTCTGTGATTAATTATGTGTGGTGCTCACATATTTACAAACATTGTAAAATTATACTCAAGTAATACTAATAAGTCAGTGTGTGAGTTCAAGTAACCACAGAATATAAAATCAGTGATAGAAAAAAAAATCCTTATCAGTTTGATTTTGTCTAGACTCTAAATTGTCCTATGGAGCACGACCAGCATGTATCCAAGCATTCTTATCTTGGATATAATCCTCTAATTTAAGCTGGGGGTTTACCTCTCCCCAGCGTTCAGAATTGTGTTTCTTGGGTGTGATAGTAGGAGCGCCCGAAGTGCTTCACGACGCCTGGCCCCTGGGTGAAATCCCTGGTTCACTAGGGAAGGCCTGGCATGAGGCCGATCTAGCAACGAGGGCGTCGGTTTTGGTTAGCGCTCACCTTACTAACAGTGGAATGGAGGCTATATGCAAACTAACTACTGACTTGCAGATGTATTTTATACAGGGTGTAAAAATATCGATCACATAGCCATTATCTACGCATTCTGCACCACAAACTATGTAAAACTGAGTTATTGTGCTGGGTTTGATAGTGCGCAACGTAACGCACGCAAACATAATGCACAAAGAGGGGTGCATGCAACGGTAGATACAAGAGTTGTGGGGGTATTTACATAAAAATCTTGTTTTCGTAAACAAGCGTTAAATAAAGTTGGAACTTTGACCGTCAAGATCTCCGTAACCAGAAGGTTCCCAGCAGGTCAGACAAAGATCACAATGACGGGAAGAACAAGTGACTCTCGGTTTCGTTGACCTTTTTTTTTAGCCCGTTATGTAGATATGGGACTTATCCCATTTTATGGATAATTTAAGAGAATGTATCGACAGTACCTAATGTTCAATGAGTACACAGATTTTAAGTACTGTCTAAGGCCCGTAGTACAGAACCTCATTCAAAACTCAAGCATTACTTAAAATTTGTTTAAAAGCCTTTTGATTGGTTGAAACTAATTTTAAGTAATGCTTGAGTCTTGAGTGAGGTTCCGTAATACGGGCCTAAGTCTTTGCTGAATTCAAATTCAAATATCGTGTTATCTGTAGGTATACTGTTACTTTCCTATTGAGTCTGTGGCTTCCTTAGCACAATTAATAACTGTGTTTTCTGTACTTTTGCGAGCACATAGCAGTTAAAACCTTGCCGCAAAAAGAATGCCAAGGAAATACCAACTTTAAGTCTATCAAGATTTTTAAAAAGTGGTTATGGGTAGCTACTTATATTCCATTTGAAATAAGATTAGACATTTAACTAAACCTTTTTTACAGTCCGTTCAACCGATTTTGACTTCTATTGCGTTGGTAGCATGACAAATGGCAGCTGCAGTAAACAGTTGGTATTGTAATCAATTTTTTGCTTTTAATGCCATCCTTATGCCTACGTTATAGAAGTCAGAATCGATTGAACGGACTGTAAAAAGGATTTGTTTAAATGTCTTAAATCCTATTTCAAATGGAGTATTATGTACCTCATCTTGCAGATGTAGGTAGGTACCTAGGTACCTACCACGCAATTTTATATCTAAATATAATTAAGTTACTTAATTACTAAATACTTATTTAAACACTGATAATGTCAGTCTTTAGCCATGTCTCCTATCTTTATGATACTAACGTCTCTCAGTTGAACGTATTAAATCTCTGTCCACACACTCTCATTTGAAAAGTCAACAGAAGTTTGGTATGGCATGAAAAACATCTTTGTAGTACACAATTATTTAACATTACGCTTGTAATCTCTGCTGGGCTACTCAGAATGGTAATATACTGAGACAAATTACCTGATGAAACATCACAGTCATGTCGTGCATCCACAATTAACCCTGTGGGATACCATTTCCAAATGAGCACCATGTATCTATCACATAAGTAATTAATTTATCTTTCGTTGATTCATTTTTTAAATTCTTTGTACCTATTGTGATATAGTAATTTTTCTAGGTGCATCGTCTTCACATATAACTAATGTACCTATACAAAATATTGTAAAACATTTTAAAAGAGTAACGGTGGAGTTTCTTGTCCATTCTTCTCCATACAAAAACTACCTTTTGGAAGGGGCGACTAGAATCTTTTTTTTTTTTTTGTTAATTTTGACGTTCAAAAGTGCTTTACAAGGGCCTACCCAAGTAGCAAAAAGTTGCTGTATAAAGTCATTAAAGCCAAAAAAATATTTTATAAAGGCCATATTAATGTTAACAAGAGTGTATATGGGCACAAATTATAAGGAATAAAACCTTGTAGAGATTTTATAGTTACCATAATATAATCAGCTAATCCCCCTTAAACTGGCCATGTAAAGGCATATTGTATGGCTGATTAACTATAAATAGGTAAGACATTTGCTTTTTTGTAACAAATTACCCTTATAACTGCTAACAAAACTCGGATATAAGGGCAATTTCTCGTGTTGTAGCAAACGCAATACGAATATGAGAAGTTCATGATTTATTCACGCGTTATTTGCCTCAATACGTGATTTATAAAAGATATTAATTGCCTGCATTACTAGACATTGACCACATCGCTCTTTTCTCGAATTGTACTGGAAGTTTACGTGGAAAAGCAGATTTGTGAGAATTGTGGGGGAAGTTTTATGGCAAATTATTAATGTGCCTCGTTAATTCTATCTTTTTTTTTTTTTAAAAAGATAAAAAAAAAAAAAAACTATTTGACTTTTGTGAGTTCCTGTTAATTGTTACTATAAGAAGGATTAGTAAATCAAATGTTTTTATAAATCATTTAAAAGTCATGTACCCTTATTGTAGCAGGCTAGTGCAAATATACTCAACCATATTAAAAGATTTTAGGGTTCAATCTCGATTATTCTTTATAATATTTTATTTTTTAATACTTTGCACTCTTTTTTATTCTACAGGACCCAGACAGTACCTAATATGGATGTGGACCGTTTCTTGACAGAGGACGATTTCCACGAATTGTTTACTGAAGTGATATGGCCCTGGCAAATCACACATTTTATAATAAGAGAAGAATACTTTGGATGTCACAATCAGACTAATTCTAATCTTCCATCCCATTTCATTATCACAAAAGAGAAAATAAAATATTTATTCTATGTAAACAGTTTTTGGTGTCAGCATTGTAGATTTGCAATTTATGACAGTTATTTAACTGATGAGTGCGAAATTTTCTGCACCTAATTCTTATTTAGTTTTTTATCTACCACAAATAGTATGTATGTATTTATATTTTTAATAATAACTCTTAAATATAAAATTGTGGATAGACAACAAACATCAATCAATAAGTCGGCGCACTTTGAGTATGAAAGAAATCTTCATCGAAAGTGTCATTGTTATGTTGTGAAAATAATTCTACGGAACCCATAACATTTTCTTTCATCTCTGCCCTGGACGGAGTCGCTACTGAGGATAACGAATTTGATGACATCGTAGCCTCGTATCTTTTCTTCACCTTTCATCTATAAGAACCACTTCCGTTCATTTAAATCCATTTTCACAACACCGAGTCACTACTATAGTTAGCGATTCTAAAATGTCATGGCTGACGATAAACTTATGTAAAGGCAAAGTCAAGCATACATGTAAGCCTGCTGGGGTTGCGGGTTTGTCCGAAAGGGATATCGCGGCCCCGGCACACAGGCAACGGAAGGAACACGGGTGGGTTTTAGTCAGTAAAAGTCTGACACACCCTCTCGCTCTGCCCAGAGCGGGAGAAGTCATTTGATGATTTCCCATCCAAAAAAAAAAAAAAAGCATACATGTAAGGTTAAAGTTCTTGTACCTGTTACATAGAAGTGCAGTCAACACTTTATTTATGTATAGAAGCTATGTAACTTGCTTTTTTGCATTAGCTTTTAAGCTGCTTTCCAACAAACATTATAAGGGAATAGGTTTTATAATAGCCCTATTAATTTTACAAATATACGAGCCAATGCGACTACAAGGCTAAATTATTATATGTCTGAAAAGCCATATTATATGCTTATATATGTTCAATGCTTTATAATGGACATTTACATTAGTTATATAAACGTATGTAAGATAAGGTGATAAGACCGATATAACATATTAGCAAAAAACACTTAAAACATGCTTTTATAAAGAGAGTTGTAAGACTAATGCTCTTATATAGCATGTACAAGAGTTATTACCTTTTTTTTCTTTTTTGAGGATGGGGAATCATCAAATGACTTCTCCCGCTCTGGGCAGAGCGAGAGGGTGTGTCAGACTTTTACTGACTAAAACCCACCCGTGTTCCTTCCGTTGCCTGTGTGCCGGGGCCGCGATATCCCTTTCGGACAAACCCGCAACCCCAGCAGGAAGAGTTATTACCTTATGAATCATTCGTTATATAGCGCTTTTGCTGGTTGGATATTTGAAATAAATTATTTGAACTTTTGACTTTTGAAATTTGAAAAGTCCCGACAGAAAATAGGACATTTGCAAAAAACTCCGGACATTTTACTTTATAATTTTCATTTTTAGGGTTCCGTAGAAAACAAGGAACCCTTATAGTTTCGCCATGCCCGTCTGTCTGTCTGTCCGCGGCTTAACTCAGAGACGGTTAGTACTAGAAACAAAGTGGTAAAATAAAAACAAGAACAAACCTTTTTTTTTAAGGTACCTCCCCTACACGTAAAGTGGGGATGCTTTTTTTTTCCTTATCTACCCCATCTTGTGGGGTATCGTTAGAAAGGTCTTTCAAAAATGCGCGCTCGCAAAAGATTTTGATGAGGTTTTCAGCATCGTTTGGAGAATTTATTCCGGAAGGTTTATGTGTACCAATCTGCCTAGCCTTTTCCCAACTATGTTGGGGTCGGCTTCCAATCTAACCGGATGCAACTGAATACCGTATTTTACATGGACCGATTGCCTATCTGACCTCCACAACCCAGTTACTGGGTAATAAAATACCCCTTGGTAAGAGTGGTTGTCAGACTTTCGGGCTTCTGACGACCCGTAAGGACGATCCGAGGCACGGAGGAGTCTCGGTATGTTAAGATGGTCACCCATCCACAGACTAACCCCGGCAAGCGTAGCTTTACCTAATGGATCGAACCGTGCGGCTGTTATTATTTAGCTATGAGCTACTAATAATAATAATATCAGCCTATTATTGTCCCACTGCAGGGCAAAGGCCTCTTCTCATACAGAGAAGGCACGAGCATTGATCACCACGCTTGCTCATTGACTTATATTAACTTATAAGTCTAGGTTTCCTCACGGTGTTTTTCCTTCACCGATGTCAGTAATGTCCAAGATAAACTCAGAAAGTAAATATGAATTGAAAAAATCACATTTGTACTTGCCCTGATTTGAACTCACAACCTCGTACATGAGAGGCGAGGCCTTAACCACTGGGCCATCATGACAAGAGCTACTGTATTACGTTAATTAAATCTCGATGTTTTGTCAAGTCGTAAAAACCGTGCGAAGCAGGAGCGGGGCGCTAGTCTTTTTTATATAAGTAAGCCATTAATCGAAGAGTCACCCAAAAACAACAGAATAATTCGTGAAAATTCTACCCAAAATTACCTAGGTAACCTAAATACATAATACGCTTCCATAAAAATTATCCATTATCAAACAGTTTCTTCTCAAGTATTGCACATTGTGTGCTCAGAACATTCTTGTGGTTATCATAGATAAGTGAAGATAAGGCGATTAAATATAGTCACCTGTTGTCTGTAGAGGGTTTTGGAAAATGAGGTCGGTTTGTCGAGGAATGAGTGAACAGGTTACTTCTAGCAGATAATTATGTAGGTACAGTAAAATAATTAATTTTTCACACTCCGCCATTTTGCCGGTTTGTAGCCATTTTACACAACTGTCAAAAGAATGACAGATGAGGTTTAAATTAACGGTCAATTTTTATTAAACTGGCGAAATGTGGGTATAAGTACCTTCTACAGGTTGACCTCTGCCCAACCACTCGGGGAAACAAGGCGTGATGTTATGTTAAATTGTGTAGGTAGATAGTACATTTGCTAAACAATTTATTATCCTGGCTTTGTCTACCATCGTCGATGGCATCAATGCTTACCATCTAAAGGCCAATTCTCGTACTTAAAAAACGTTCACATTCAAGTTGCAATCTGTCAAACTTGCCAAAAATTTTGGTAAATTGGTTGTATTTTTGACAATTGCGAATGAGATGCGAAAGCGAACGTGCTTAAAAATTACGGGAATTGCCCCTCTGGTGTGGTCAAACGAGAGCCCATCAAATTATGTATAACAGGAAACCATTCTTATTTCTTCTTCTTTTTCGCATATCGATGGTAATCTAAATTGTGTCCGGGATCGGGTCGTTGATTTCCATGCTGGAAACAATGATAGATCTAAAATGACAGAAAATTCAAAATGGCGGATGGTGAATGTCGTGAACTCGTGACGGGGTATTTCATACCTACTTTTTTGGTAGGTACTTTCATTTGTCGATTCGTGCTCTTCTTTATTGAAGGAACTGCCGTCTATTCTGTAAAAAAATAACCGAAAACTAAGTGAAATGAGCTGGCATTCCACGATTGACACTATTGACAGCTCACTTCGAGCTGACTCCACATAGGTCTCCACCAAAAAAAGGTGCTCAGTTTTTACTTTTTTTTTGTGTAAGTATTTTACCCGATTACTCGATGACAGCTGGACCAATTTGAAAAATTCTTTATAAAAAATACGTAGGTATTTTTGCCACTTAGTCCTTATGGATGATGTTATAACAACTTCCTGTCGCTGTTTAACATATACATAACAGGTAGGAGTGGTATTCGAATGAAGTATTAGAAATACTGCAACTAAAAGTGAAAAATAAAAAAATAATTACAAAAAAAGCAAACGACTTCCGAAAAAACACGACTGAAAGATAATTTTAATTTCGGAAGTCGGTGTCTTTGATTTTATATTTTCGTTTTCGTTGTCGGTTGTTTTTTGTAAAAAAGTTTTAATTTTTCAGTTTTAGTTGTGTTTTTTGACAGAATAGATCGGCTGTTTGCATCCAGGGCCGTTGCATCGGTCCTTTTATATCATGGACAGGTCATTGCTACGACGAGCGACTGATAAAATATATAATGTTTATTTTATACACTTACAGTGAAAACCGTTTATAATAACTTCGAAGGGACCGTCGGATTACGGTTGTTATAGCCGATAGTCGTTATAACCAAAATCTATGTTAAGTTAACAGAAATGCTGGGACCTCGAAATTTCGTCGTAATACCTAGCCGGAACGTCGTTTTAAGCGAAGTCGTTATAAACGGTTTTCACTGTACTTACAGAAAAATAAATATTTTTGTCACAATATAAAGTTATTTTCTATGTTAACCCAGATATTGATAGTCTCTGATAAAATTTATATAATATCAGAAATTATCAAATAATATCGATAACGCATATGCTTACTTTTGATAGTAGGTAGCTACCGAGCATGAGCTCGGTTTCTTCTACTTAAAACAATTCTTAAATAGGGATGACTGATTTAAAAAAAAAATATCTTGATCGTCAGTCAGATAATAAAAAAAATACTGAAACGTATATAAGTATCGCTTTATCATATTAATAACAAAATATTTAGATAAAACGCATTTTAAGTTGGGGAGTGGGGGTTGCTACGTCACAAGTAAGTATGAAATCTACATACTTGTGACGTCATGCTACATTTTAACTCAATGAATTGCCGTAATCTTTTGATTACGTAAAAAAAGAAAAAATACGTGTTCAATATTTTTGAATAACCTATCTGACGGACAAAAAATAGTTTTGTCAACATCCCTAATGTAAACGATATCTTAGGATGAACAACAGTCCAAAGTCCAAGGTATCAGTAGAGACTGAATAAAAGCTGGCTCATTATTTTATGTTTGTAACAGTGACTGAACTTCTACAACTCTGCCTGGCTCCTCGGACGTGATTTTATAATTAGGTAAGGGATGGCATTGGGGACCGCACTGTAAACGACGAATAGCTAAAATAATAACGTCCAAAGACTACAATCTACCAAAAAAAAAATTACAATCAATCAATGTGCCTAGCGTTTTCCCAACTGGTTGGGTTCAGCTTACAGCCTAACTGGATGGTGCTGAATACCAGTACTTTACATGAAGCGACTGGTTATCTGACCTACACAACCCAGTTACAGGATAACAGGGACTTTTGGGCTTCTTCCCGTAACGACTGCCAAAGATCTACGAATGACAGCCGGGACCAACGGCTTAACATGGTTTCCGAGGCACGGAGGAGTCTCGGTCGATATGTAATGGATGGTCACTCATCCACGAACAGACCGCGGCAAGGGTAGCTGAATCTTCGATCGACCTTTGCGGCTGTTATTATTTGGCCACGAGCCGAGTGAGTTTATTAACGATAAAAAAACAAATTTTTACAACTAACTATTTACACTTACTAAATTAATGACTAACATAACTACCCCAAATATAGGTACTTACAAATAAATACGAAAGGAAACTTATTATTATTAGTGGGGGGAAAGCGATGGAGCTATACGTCCTGTAGAGTTTCATATCTTTAAAGTAATTTACTGCTTTAGAGGCGGTGGTAGGCCCTCAGATATTTAATAAGCGATAACGCTGTCGCGCTCGGTAGCGAATTAGCGATAGTCCGCCTTCTGCACCCTAATTGTGTTAAATACGATTAATCATAATATGTTTTGACAGTTCGACAACATTCATTGCGTTATTTACGTTGTTGAGCAGACAAATTTTTCGAAGATATGAAGCAATGGATTACCAATATCAAAATTATTCAGATTTTGATTGATTGTGTGTTACGCAAATTGGGTGCTGCCCAACTAGCACAGAAGCGCTATAACAAGCTGCACAGTAGCCGGATAAAGGATTTCCATTACGGCTTCAGCTCCATTAGTAACATAAATAGTGGTTCTATAAACGGCTACAGATCTTTTGTAGCGCGATAAAGGCCCATATTATCCTGCTAGAGCTATAAGCAGGATATTATAGGCCTTTTTCGCGCAATGCACAATGGGTCTACAGTGATCATAAATGAAAGTTATAATGGCTCTACAGAGGTGGTTTAAAAGCGACGGTTAGCGCTATGAGATTTCGAAAAGCTCTTGTAGCGCCATTATACCATCTCCTCGTATTCAACGCTTTAAATTAGTAATATGGTAGGTTTAATGTGGTATTTTCTAAATATATTGTATTAATTGAATCATACGTACATTGTGTGGATTATCAAAATAACTTAACTTTCTGATTATTTCTTTGTGTACCTGAAATATCAGTGCGGGTACCAGTTTGCTGTCAATATATATGTATATTTATCGTCAAAATTTTCACGCGCCCTCAAAATATTCAGTTTTCAATGTAAAAATTATTTTTATATTATTATGTTGGTTAAGAAATTGTATTTTAACATAAATAAGACGTTGAAGGTTACAGATGGTTTCATTAGGATCACAGGTAATAAATGGTGACTTTGATTACGTCAAAAGTTACGACCGTATGCATATATACGATCTTCAAAATGTCATAACAATCTTAAAAAAATATGTTTCCCAAAAACTGTAATGGCGTCTCGATCAAGCAGCTGTCAGAGTTGGTTACATCTTTTCTAGAGGCTTGGGCCGTACAATGGCTCTAGTGTTTGGTGTTTTAGACATCAAAGGGGTGCTATTCAACTGTTTTGGTCGCCCACCAGCTTTTTGCGCGTACTATTAATAACTCAAAGTTGTATGGTCTTTGAGATATCCCATTATATAGCTTTGTACAGCTTTACATCACTATTCCGCATTATAAATCTCTAATATAGCGCATTTGAGCTCTAGTATAAAGTTGTGTTCCTCCATTATACAGGTATAGTTACAAGAGCGCTAGTAAATATTATTAAAATACTTAAGGTGCTATAACACTATTCCGTAACCCCCATGGCTGTATAGAATGTTTCGTATGATTCCTTATACAACTATTTGCCGTACAGTAGCCATATAATTCTCTCATATAGCGCTCAAGGCGCTATTTTACAGCTACACAACTCTATTATAGATTAGTAATACATCAGCCGTAAAAAAATCCGTTAGAGAACCTAAGGCTTTACAAAATGCCTACCTACGCTCTTGAGCGCTATAAAAGCAAGCTTTTATAGCGCTCAAGAGCGCTATATAAAAATATATAAAAACCCCTTCACCTACTAAAGTACTATTTTACATCTCATGGTGGTATAAAAGACTCCATTACTCGATTATACTTCTTATGGCTGTCTAGCGACCTATTGCAAGTTCTTTTATCACTAAAAGATTTTTTTTGCTACTAAACGGCTACTGTACCACCTAGCTGTTAAAGGGTTTTTAAATATGCTACTGTATATCTTAAGGAAGCTTGTATAGCACTTGAACGACTCCTATACCACCTACCAGGCTGTACAATGCCTGTATAAGTAGCTTGTGCGCTAGCTGGGTGGTTAGTCATTTTCGAGTTTGCACCGGGGCCCGGGAGGCCTACCACCACCTCTAAAGCAGTATTATTTTAATCTTACTTCAGTGAGGAAAAGAGATGGAGCTTTACGTCCTGTGGAGCTTCATCTCTTTCCCACACTAAAGTAATATTAAAATAATATTGCTTTAGAGGTGGTGGTAGGCCCCCAAATATAAGCGATATCGCTGTCGCGCTCGGTAGCGATAGTCCGCCTTCTGCGCACTAATTGCGTAACACACGATCAATCATAATAGGTTTAATTTTGACAGTTCAACAACATTAATTGCGTTATTTACGTTGTGGAGCAAACACATTAGCAATATCCGTCAAAATTATTCAAATTGTGATTGGTCGTTAGTGACTTTGGAGTTTGGACCAGAATCGCTAGCGAGCGTGACATCTATATATTATTGCTTTTAGGGCGTATTAGGTACCTACTCGTACGCATCGCTGACATCCGGAAACGTAGGTACCCAGAAGACTGGCACTGGCAGCATATCCACGCATATACCACGTTGACTGGCAATGCAAATTCTTTGGAAAGAACTTGCATAGATATTGCCTGTTTTCCTCAAACAGGACATTAACCGCAATGATACATAAACAGATATAATCCTTATCAACATATCGTCATTACTTCGTAGGATTCCCAATGATTATCTTACCGATAATTACAATAATAATATCGTTTTAGATAACACTTTGTCACACACAAATCAGTGCTATGTTTGCCGACATTCAAGATGGCTGACGTTAAGATATTCTTTTGTTTTTTCGTATTGTCTTTGTTTAGCTGTGTGCTTGTGCTAGCAGACAACGATATTTTGTGTGAACAAGGATTTTGTAGAGTAAGTACTTATCTAGTTATGTATTTATGTAAAGGCTCAATCACCAATCAATCTTTTTGCCTTCTAATAATAACATATTAGCACAGTGACATCCGGATTCCGCTGAAATCTGCTGTCCAATCGAATGTAGGTACTAAACATATTTTTGATTCATCAGCATAATTATTCACAACCATTCGATAGACTTCCGAGTCGAAAATTACCATTTTCGGTTACCTTATGTGGTCTAGTCCCCGACTGCAAATATCTGTTGAATGAATAGTGGGCGTCTATTTGGTTTAAACTGTCAATATTTTTGGTTTGCGGATTTGTGAACAGCAGCGTTTACAAGATTCGATAAAATTGATTGATGTTCGATTCGGCACGGGAGCGTATCAAATGGTAGTGAATAGTGATGCAGAATACCAAATACAGCACATTTACAAACTTATTAATTTTAAGTACTTATTTCTTCAGTACGTAAGTAGGTACCAAGGTACCCTCAGCATGGTGATCCATAGTAGAGATGTTACGGAGGTTGTTTTATTGGAACCGGAGCCGGAGTCGGAAGTTTTAATTTTGATTGATCGGAACCGGATTATCACAACGATTAAGCTACATACACCGCTCAATTAACGTGCCGCGTCTGACATATACAAAACAATAAACTGGAACTTCGAAAATTACCCAGGCGACAAGTTAAAAGTTGTTAATCGCATTATACACTATTTATTTGATTTTAATTTTTTATTTGATGTATAAATTCTGTATAGGGACACAATTTATACATCTGATAAAAAATTAACTCTCAGTCTGTGTTAAGTAAATTTATATTTTCTTTCTTTTCTTTTCTTTATGTGCTCTAGTCACGTGCATCACTGCGTTTCGATCTTCGGTAGATTCAAAATTATGGGAGCCGAAGTCGGAGTCGCAATATTAATCGGGAGTTCCGACCTTTCGGAGTCGGAATCGCAGCTCCGTAACATCTCTAGTCCATAGTTAGATTAAGAATTTCTGGTTAGCGTCCTGAAGTTCGAATTTGTGCCCGGTTACTAGCAATAGGCTCGTCCACATTTAAATACTGTGTGTATTTTTAAGACGAGGAAATAGGTGTTGACTAAGATAAAATACTGTTTTTAACTCGTATTTGACTTCCAAAAAGGAGGTGGTTCTATGTTCGACTTTATGTATGTTCATCGATATTTTCGGCAATTGTGGGTCGCGCGGTGGTCCCATATTTTTTTTATTAATTTTGCTTTGGTAGTTTTTGAGTTAGCTTCAATAATACGTATTTTTCTATTTTTACACGTAAAGTGGGGATGCTTTTTTTTCCTCATCTACCCCATGTTGTGGGGTATCGTTAGAAAGGTCTTTCAAAAATATTGTGGATTTGTCGAAACCATTTTTGGATACAGGGATCCTTTTGCGAAATATTAAGCTTTTAACTGATTTTTTTTGTTAGAGTCAAGTGTCCCCCCCCCTGCCAGCTAAATGGTTGTACTTGGATTTTTGAAAAAATTCACAGCAGTAGTATATATAACGAAATTAAATGGAAAACTATCAGAGCTAAGTAGGATGTACAGGTTAACGAGTAATAATCAACCAACTTAAATTTGCGGTTGAAAAACATGATCTCCCATACATTCCGTATGGGAGATCATGTTTTTCAACTAGGTACAATGTTAAGTTTGTTCTTGGGATAAATTCATCCCAACTACGGAACCCTTCATTGTGCGTTGTCCGACACGCACCTGGCCGGTTTTTTTTGCGTTGATTTTGACTGGGCTGTCGGCATTTTACCGAACTTTGTCGCAAACTTTACGATTTTTGTAATGTTTACGAATATACATTAGTGTATTTCGCGACCATTTTTGACAGCCCGCCAAAGTGTGAAGTGATTCGGAAGGATTGACAGATGTTGCTATATATATGTTTAGTGAATGAAATGATGACGGAGGCATATTTAGCGTGGGATAGTGCTTGAACAAAGACGTGACACGATTGAACGACCACAACAAATCGGACTAAACTGGCGCGAATATGAAAAGCCAGTACCTAATCGGTTTGGGGGGTACCTAAGTAGTGAATTTGTTTTTATACAGAATAATTAAGAAATGTTCAATAAACTCGTCAGTGAATTTCAACGACGAGGTCATGAAAAGGGTGCAAATAAGACCACCGATTAGAGGTACCTACATAATTTTAATGTTTAATCCTTTGGTGGTGATGATAGATATCCGTTGGAGCCATGGCTGATGACTCCACTGAAACATCAACGGTTTGACACAGCGGAACGTCGCTATACAGATGCTCACTGCTCTGCAAGGAACATCGAACAGCGATGGTTTCCATGGTCGTACCTAGGGGGGGTTATGGGGGTAAGAAATTTCTGATTTACCGCCCCCTGGGTCAAAAGCTGGGTACGCCGATGATGATTTCGTGTGCTGATGCCGATGTTTCCGTGTCTCTCATATTAGCGCTAGTTGATGTACGAGCCCTATAGTGTGAGCCTAATTTAAAACGCATGTGTAGTTCTCCACAACATGAGAATAAAACACAGGCGGAGGTGGGTTCCCTACTTGAAATCGAATAACGTAAGATCGAATAATACTTGCTCGAAAACGTTAACTCGATAGTACTTGAAATCGATAAATTATGAGCGAGACAGTTCAGTTCAGTTATTCTGTAAATCGATTAAATGGTCGTTCGAGAAATGATGTTTCAAGATAATGGACACCGCGCTGCCGGTCATTCGAGCTTATAGCTAATCGAGATTTTGATGCATCGAGTTAGTGAACTGTCGCGCTCATAATTAATTATCGATTTAAAGTACTATCGAGTTAACGTTTTCGAGCAAGTATTATTCGATCTTACGTCATTCGATTTCAAGTAGGGAACCTAGTTTCTATGCAGCTTCTTTCTAATTTATTTTATCTTTGAACACCTATTTAATTTGAGTATGTATTTGCAGTAATACTTTACCTAAACTAAATACCTACTATTTATTGTAGGTGTTAAAAGCATAATATTTATGCTGTTTAGGTTCCTACTAAAGAAATAAGTAACACAAACATACCTTAACACCCCTAACACAATAACATTATTTAGTACAAACTAGTAATATCAGAATAATCTTAAAATTCAATGTTTTCTTATATTATTTTTATTTGTTCGTAAGTAACTGGGGGCATACTCCCTAAGCGAAATCCGTTCGTTCGGCCGTCGTTACGGGCGCTTCATTCTCCGTCTCACTTACGGACATACCGTGAGTTAGACAGAGAGCGAAGCGCCCGTAACGACGGCCGAACGAACGGATTTCGCTTAGGGAGTAGGCCCCCTGAAACTGTGAGAGCAGTAGCAAAAAGAATCCAAAGGCTTCTCATCAATACTTGTTTTAGTTCATTATTTTACCTTTACAAATAAAATACATTTTTTTTAAATCAATTATTGTTTTATTACCTATTCTCTTTTTTTTCACTTATTTTAATTATGGCTTCTGCAATTTTGTCTGCAGTCTTTGCAAGTACGCACATTGTCTCTGCTTGTGTCTTAGCAGCTTCTGCTATTTTGTCTGCTGCGTTCGCGAACATAATGGACGCCTCCGCTTGCGTTTTTGCAGCTTCTCCTTGCAATTTAACTGCAGCTGCAAGCATCTGCAATTAAAACAGATCCTCATCCCCAGACTCATCCTTCATGGGGTACTGTTTGAAATGTTACAATAAAATACCTCCCCACATACTCCAATTGAATGAAACGAAATTTAAATCTTGTATAAAACGCACACTATGCTGCCAAGCATATTATAAGTTGGGGGATTACATCGACGACAAAAATGCTTGGCTCAGCGCTGGTCCAGCTCCACAAGGGCGCATAAACTAATTGATTGCCATTCAAAATATTGTTGCAGCTGCTGAAGATTGTAAAACTATCTTTAGATTGTATAAATTCAATCTCTTAGTATTATATAATTCCATAGCACATGTGTGAGCACTATGTCCCTACTTTACAGTTACCATTTACTGGATACGTCATTCATTGACTTGAGTGTGACCTGGCGGTTGTGAGTATGTCATGCTCACTCAAATGTCTCGCTGGTGGTGGCGTGTGTGTTGGATCGTTAAGTTCCCTAAAAAATGGTTGAGTTAAATGGTGCTGATGCATGCGTCATGTTCGTGAACGGGCGCCATCAGTGGGGACTGGTCATCTCTTAGCTGCCACGGCTTATTTGAATTTATTTTAATTTTTGAATTGTTTTTGATTTTATTTTTATTACTGACTCTTAACGTGCACGTCTTTTTACATTGTTCTCACATGTATAATTACAAAAATGGATGATGTAACCAATATTTTGTAAAAATATTCTGATTGAAAAGAGTGTCCGTGGAGTTTCTTGCGCGTTCTTCTCCATAGGAACCTACTACGCGTTGGAATGGGCAACTAGCTTCATATTTCTGACTGACCGACCCCTTGACAATTCAAAAGTACCTGTAATTGGTTTATTTGAAATAAATGCTTTGAGTTTGAGTTTGAGTTTTGAGTTTGAAACACAGATGGATTGAGTAATATTTATTTATTTATTTATATAGGTATACTTTATTGTACACCACAAAAATACATAACAAAAAAATTCTAATTTAACACTAGAAAATATACAATGGGCGGTCATATCGCTTTCCGCGATCTCTTCCAGGCAACTTTGGAATGGACAGTGATTTTCCTGGACATAAAATGGGACTGTCGTTGGTGCAAATAATAATTATACAATATACTAGAATAGGTACACAGATAAATACATCTCCTAATTAATAGATACCTAAATATATACATACTAAATATATAAGCAACGAAAATAAATTAAGACTATAGATAATTACAGTTACGAGAACAAGATCACAATGACAAGTAATGTTCCTTTATGAGTCTCTTAAACACAGGTATCGATTGAGCGCGCTTTATTTCAACTGGCAATGTATTTCCACGAGCGGCCTGGACAGTGAAGGATTTGTCGAGGAAAGTTGTGCATAGGCGTTTTAAATATAAAAATAAAATAATAATATTATAATAATTTTTTATTTTATATAGTTTTTTTTTAATATTTGCAAATTCTCTGCAGCATGCTGTTGAATATCATAAAATGACATTACACCCGTCTTCCCTGAAGGGTTAGAGACGGGATACAGATAAATGTTCAGAATAAATAAATGTATGCATACCCTCATCGATTCAGCATTTGATTCTGCAACGGCCAGAAAATCCCCTGGTTCTGAACTATGCTCATCAACATTGACGTGAGGATTCAGATCTGAATAACCAAAATTAATCATACTTTAATGCACATTGTTTTATATAAATATTTTAAGTTTAATAAAAAGTTATGCTTACTCCTATTTCGAGTGGACCTTTCTCGATGTATGGTGGGTGCAGGTTGTGGTGTGCGAGTTGCTGCTGAAATAATTAAATACCCATTAAAAAACATTACCCTCCTTTCATGCTCTGCCACAGTTGGGTAAAGGTATAAATATTATAGTATACAAAGGGTACTCCATACTGATAAGGGACACGATCCTACGCTCCACCTCAGTCAGGGGAGCAGTGGTCACGGCTCGGTTGCCGGTCTGCACCCTTTCTTTTCGCAGCCGGTTTGCTTTACTGCAGGCCCGGCTTTTAAAGTCTCTCCAAACCTACAGGAAATGTAAATATTTTAAGTAAATATTATTAGTAATATTGGCATTATTGGCATTGCATGTACTGAACTAATGTATGTAAAGTTTACAGTCATCCACTGCCCTGGTGTTTTTATAGAACCATTTCGCAGCTGGTTCAATTCCGCGGCAACCTCCTTCCAGCCCGCGTCGAACATTATCCGGCCCTGAAGGCCGGTAAACTTTCGGGTGTGGAGGTATGGGCGGGCTTCTAAAGTCGACAAGAGGGCATCTATTTGGCCACTTGTAACACGTGGTGTACGCTTACGCCTGAAATGTATAAGTAAAATTGAATATATTCTTTAGTTGATTAGAATAGTGCGTTTAAAAAGCGTTCAATATTGAACCGACAAATTAGATTTGAAAATAGGTGTAGCCTGATGTACTTACTTGATGTCGCTCGGATCCGAGCCTGCAGCTGCACCTGCTTCACTTTCTCCTTCAAACATTGTAGGATAATTAGAGAATGAACACAAAACAATGACAATAATCAAATATTCAAATCAAGTAATTTATAATTTTTTTTTTTTTTTTTCCTTTTGGCAACTGAGCCGATGTCGACTATTCTGCCAGTGTCATGTAGAGACGGCAACGCAGCAAGATTAGCCGTCGAACTTTGCACTTCGTGACTTCGAGGTAGTTGTTAGTAGTTAGTGTTATTAGCTGAAAGGACGAGACAAGTTTTGTTAGTTGTTATTAAATAGTTTATTTTTTATTTTTTTGTTAATCATTACTCTACTACAAAACGACACAGACATTTACAAAGTTATAATTATTTTAAATTACACACCAGACTTAATTTATAATTGTTTTCATGTCAAACTAAACGTTGTTTTGACTTGATATTGACACTGACGTTAAGTGTTACAAGGAGGAAAACTTTTATGTCCCTAGATATGTAACAAGTTATTTTAATTCTTTAAATGGTTATTGGACATTTTGAAGTGGCCAGTAAATGTCTCTGAAAAAAAGCTGAACTATTTCTACGTTTTTCCTAATAGAAGTGCAATGTGCGATTTTGTTCGGTAAGTATCTCGATTGTAGAGACTTGCAATTGTCGTAAGCATCGTTACGGAAAGCGATAATTTTCGTAATTTTTTAGCGATCGGTATTTAGTTTGCGACAGCGTCGCTATATTTGTCGAGCCTGCCGTATGAAAAAAAACCTAACCTGACCTGACTTACCTGGGGTGGAAAATCCTCATAGATGTCCTCCACCCTGGGGAGGGCGGTTAAGTGTATTATCTATGGTTGAGACTGCAGGCCCAGAACGAATTGTTATAAATAAAACCTCTTTTCCCCAGACGTATCGCTTCGACGAGGGGTGCGCGGACCCTGCCATCCACTGCGGCATCAACAATGCTACACATAGGGGGCTCAGTCTACCTTCCCCTACACTATGCAACTGCTGTGACTACTGTATGCCGTTCTATGGTAAGGGATTATGGCTAGGTTGAATTGGACAAAAGGAAAGAGTCATGATGTGCATAGCTCGAGGCTTTTTTGATTTTTTTATTAATTATAGATTAATGGAGAACCTTTGAATGGGTAATTTTTTTTTTACTGAAATATGAGGATCTAGGGGCGATAGCATTGAACGCGCGGTGTCGGGCTGTGCGGGATTGGGTTTGATGGTAATACCGGTATGATAAAATTTCAAAACCGGTGTTTCGGTATTTTATCAGTTTTTTTTTTTTTTTTTTGTTGGAATGCAAGCCCCTCATTCTTTGGTTTTTGTTTAAATAAAGATACTGACTTAATATATAAAAAAAACAAGTTTGAATAAACTTCCCTTTAAATAAATAACCAACAATTAATTCTTCTACACACACAATCATTATTAAAGTATCACAAAATTGCCTAAACTACAAGTACAAAACAAAGTGAACTCGTGCGCGGTAAATTCGAAATGTCAAATTAAATTAAACTTCCCAATCCTTTTTTAGGGTTCCGTAGTAAACAAGGAACCCTTATAGTTTCGCCATGTCCGTCTATCTGTCTGTCCGTCTGTGTGTCCGCGGGTTAGCTCAGAGACGGTTAGTACTAGAAAGCTGTAATTTGGCATATATACATATTAATCATGCCGACAAAGTGGTAAAATAAAATCAAGATTTTTTTTTTTTACGGTACCTCCCCTACACGTAAAGTGGGGACAGGACAGATTTTTTTTTAAATATAAATGTACTTACTTACATATTGTTATTTTAGGAATGTTAGCTTATATAATATGTAAATATCATAATTACAAATTGTTGACGCCTGTCGAGTCAGCTGTTTTTAAATAAAAGTCGACTACTATTTTTAAACAAAATTCAAAATACCGAAATACCGGTTTTACTAATTTCAATCTCGGTTTAAAGAACGGTAAAAAATTACCGGTATCCAATGATGTATTATAACGTCATTGCCGGTATCCTGGTTTTTTCCTGCGGAATAAAGTCGCGTTCTATGTAAAAGCGATCATCCCACGAACACGCGATCGGTCGCGTGCATCACTTTTTATTCGGAAAACCGCAAAGCGCCCTCTGTGTCGGTGCAACCAGCGTTCAGGATGCCTACCACGAGCTCTTAGCGCGATCCATTTTAGGACCTAAACTGAACTGTTCTTCTAATTCGTACCATGACGTTAGTTTAACGATTCAATTTAGGCCATGCCATCTGACAGCGATTGTCCCAAACTGAGTCGCAAGTTTTGGTTTCATTCATTCTTGTTTGGTACCATGACGTCCATATAGCAGCTCAACTGAAACGCTCAACTGTCAAAATAAGCGATTCAATAAAAGTTACTATTTCTCTAACATAAACTGAAACGTTTGGTGAATTATTGACGAAAATAAAGTTTTTTAGTGCTATTTTAGTGGCATTTTACAAAAACCAATGTAAGTGAGCTTTAATCTTTCTTTTAAAGTCTAAAATACCTATTTTATATGCCTTTTTTAACCGCATTAGTTTTTGTCTAACAGATTTCTGATGAACTACTTTTATTTGAGTTTTTTGAGGAAGATTCTGCCTCACACTATGCCCACTATGCCCCAACTCAACTCACACAACTTTGTTTACTCTGGTACGTTCGAAACAGAAACATAATTTGTTTTATTAGGTCGAAATAAAAAATATATTTTCCTATACTTAATAAATAGCAAAAGGTAAATAAATATCTACTTTGACTAAGAATTATTTTAACAATAGTTACCGTATTAACGTGGAATCTTAAAAAAACTGTTGAGTGTCTGTTTTACTTTAAAGTAATGATACTGAGTTAAGAACAAATAAAATTTTACTTGCTTCTGAACGTGTCTGACACTAAATAATGTGCGCGAAACAAACTTATTTGACAATAATAGCGTTGTCTCGTTTTCACCAAAAACGTTCCAAACGCGGCCGCGCGGTTCAGCCACAGATTGCGATCTTTCATTCACTTTTAACGATCCAAATGCCGCTGAGTATATTGGACGTCATGGTACGACTTTGAAGCGATGCAGTTTAAGAACCTAAACTGAAATGCCTTGCTTTTGAATCGTTTTTAATTAGATCATGGTAGGCATCCAGGTTCACCGAACAAAAATTTCGAACGATCGGTTATTCAGGCGACGATCGCTTTTAAATATAATTATAGGACACGGGGTGAATGTAACATAAATTCCAACGAATTTTGAATCGAAGATACAACTATCCTATCCGCGCTAGCTAGACCGCGAGCATTCTCCCTATGACTAAAGGCGCTTGTCCAGAAGTCGAACAAAAAAAGCTTTTATAAAAAGAGACTGGGACTACCACGATTAGCGCTACCAAACGCTACTGCTGAGCAGATGAGCTCAAGGGTTCGATCCTTAGGTCAGACAAAGTGTAATTAGGATTTTCCTCTAGGATTAGCTTAGATCTAGATTTGTCTCCGATTAATTGCAATAGCCTCGCCCCAATGGAGAACGCAGGCGTAATGATGTTCTAAAAAGACCCATTTTCAAGCATAACATGAACATTTTTCAGGGGAAGGCGAGCACTGCACCACCGGAGGACCTGGTATGGGCACCTCGGTGGGGCGCTGTGGTGACGGACTCTACTGCACTACCGAGGATGACTGGGATAGTTGTACTAGACGTAAGTTAATATGAGTCTGGACATATTATTCTGGGCTTTGAATTTATACAAAACGCTGCTCCCCCCGGATTTTGTATGCCTAAGTACTGTTGTCGATAAAAGTTATGTTACAGTTACGTTAAGACTTACTTTACAATTACAGTATCAATCAACAGTACAGGTACAATTTAATATGTATTAATTTTAGTAAAAATCGCGCTGCGCGGGCTTTCCTGTTATACCTATCATACGCATCCGACTTTGAAAACGAGAAGGTTCCATGTTCAGTTGTTTTTTTTTATTTACGATGTTCCTTGATATTTTCGTCAATTGTGGACTAAATTTGAAAATGATTTTATCATTTGTAAATAATAATTCAAAATCGGTCCAAAATTGACGAAAATATCAATACGCATACTTATTTTTTTTTTAACATACAGATGAACATAGAACCTCTTCCTTTTTTTTTATTCGTTTAAAACTACGCTAACGCAGTAGCAATATCAAATTATGTAAAACATGTGTAGGGGAAATTTCTGATTTGCCCCCCTCTGGGTCAAAAGCTGAGTACGCCCATGACCCACGTCCCCCCGCACCTTACAAAAAATAAAAATACACTCTTTACTATTAATTTCTAGTGAAATCAGAGTGCCACACTGCTCAAGACCAGTTCGATTCAAGAGAACAGAGTGGACTGATTGGAGCACTGGAACAAAGGCCACACTGTGATGGCAAAGGGAAGTTTGCTCCCTATGAGTGTATTCCTGCACACACGTAAGTATTTACTGGTAGTTTTGAAGAGATGGTGGCTTTTTTTTGTAAAAAAGTTTTTAGTTTTCGTTGTGTTACCTCCACCAAAAACCGTGCCTCGGAAAGCACGTAAAGCCGTTGGCCCCGGCTGTCATTCGTGGATCTTTAACAGTCGTTACGGGTCGTCAGAAGCCCGAAAGTCTGACAACCAGTCTTACCAAGGGGTATCGTATTCCCTAGTTACTGGGTTGTGGAGGTCAGATAGGCAGTCGCTCCATGTAAAATACTGCTATTCAGATGCATCCGGTTAGACTGGAAGCCGACCCCAATATAGT
Organism: Agrochola lota; assembly: GCA_947364205.1. NCBI lineage: Eukaryota > Metazoa > Arthropoda > Insecta > Lepidoptera > Noctuidae > Agrochola > Agrochola lota. The sequence continues at coordinate 7,566,947 of OX376245.1, read as the reverse complement.
TGGGAAAAGGCTAGGTAGATTGATTGTTGTGTTACCTCCACCAACCAGGCTTAGCAGGGGGTATCGTGTTAAGCTTCGTGCAGACCAGCGCGACGCGACACCGGTGATTGTTATACCGTGAAGTTTTCATAGAAATTGTATTATTCGAGTCGCGTCGCGCTGGTCTGTACGATCCTTTACCCAGTTGTGGAGCGGAGAGAGAGAGAGGTTAGATAGGCAGTCGCGTCATGTAAAAAATACTAGTATTTAGCTGCATACAATTAGACTGGACCCCCAATATAGTTGAGAACAGGTACAGGAAGTTTTAGCATTATCAACTTGCACAAAGTGGATTAAATGAGTATTATTGAAGGTTACTCCAGAACTGCTCTAGCAAAGTTAAAGTGAACACCGCGCGGGTTTCCTCTACCAAATGAGAATCACGTATATCGGCGGTATCAGCCTAATAATCTCGGAGAAATAGGTGTAGGTTAACATACCGCTGAATGCATAACCTTCTCCTTTTTTAAAGTCGGCTAAAAATAATTTTGATTTCGTAAGAAGAAAACCAAAGACATCACGAAACGTCCGATATTGAAGTTATTTTCAAATTTGTGGGTGTTTTCCGAAAGTCGGGTTTCTTTGGAACAAAGGGATTTGACTTGTAGAAATCGAAAGGAAAAGCGTAACCTCGCGTCCTATTTTAGGCTAAGAATCTACGAATAATTTTATTATTATTCATAGCTAAGAACTCACAGAGCCATTTCCACCCGCGCCCGCCGTGGTGACGGGACCGCAAACACTCGCGAACACTTAGTACATGGAAATGTAGATAGTAAATTTCACGACACGGTTTATGCCCGCGGTTTGCGGGTGCACCCGCCACCGCAGCGGGCGCGGCTAAAAACCGCTCCGTGGATTCTTGCCGTGCAAATACGCGACCGTCGCGTGCATTTGTCACTTTTTGTTCGGTAAACGCCCTCTGTCGGCTCGACCACGCATTCATGTTAATGCGCTTATGCTCCTTTCATGCAACTTTCTCTCTCTCTCTGTCTCCTTCTATGTGCGTTCGGCTAAGTTCGTAGTTGAACGGAAGTTTTTTTTTTTTTGCCTCTTTATTATCTCTATATTTTATCTTCTTCCTATTCTCAACTAGCTTGAAAGCAGTTCAAAATATAGTAAAAAAAAAAAAAGCATTGAAAAGACCGGACATTGGTTAGTAAGTTCGGAGTACGTTCTATTAACGCTTCTATTTCTAGTTTGATAAGGTTCACAACAAGCACATAATCCGGAATTTTCTGTTATTGCTTGACCAAGAGCGCTGTACCGCGCCTTAGGTATGTGCGCGGTGAGACGGGGGGGGGGGGGGGGGGGGGGCAGTGCAGTCTGTTCATCCGTCAATGCCCCGCCGCTTATTCGTCAACACTGCCCCCCGCCTCACCGCGTATTCCTAAGGCGCGGTACAGCACTCTTGGTCAAACTATAAACAGTGAACATGTTACTAAGTGAAGCGTCAGGCGGTCTGAAGAGTGGGGTAAAATAAAATGGTGTCGCCTTTTATGTTGCTAACACTAAAAAATGTCCTTTGTTTCGCGTTATTTTTGCGAGATACGATCTTATCCCATATCCGAACTTAGCCGAAGGCACATTACATGTTTCTCTTATAAAAAAATATATTTTTTTTAGATGTTTCTGTCAGTCGGAGGAAGGCGAGAGAATTTTCGGCGAAGTCCCGAACCTTGGAGATATTACCAAGCGGAACATGCGTTGTGGTCAGTACCATACCAGTTACCATTTATTAAATAACCTTAGCCGAGTATTATTGAGGCTGGGGTGTTTTTACTCACTGGACACCCATCCTACCATTACCTAATCTAAAATCTTAGTTACCCCTCAAAGCACCACCGCCGGCGATTAGAGCTAGCAATTAAAAACGAGTTGGCGATCAACGAGCGGCGAGAGTGCGACGGCAACGAGCGATTACTCGCTGGTATGCGTATGTACCAGGCGTGAGTGTCTCAACGAGTGTTCTGCCAGCCAAGCGAGCGTTACTGAGCGAATACTCTGTTTGATAGCTCTTGTCGGTGCGACAAACGAGTAATCGCCAGCATCTATATTACTTACACGGGACCTACAATCTATCAACGTTTCTTGAGCGAGAAAATCGTTGATAGTTAGTCGCTTCTTCGTCGGTGGTGGGACAGATTTCTTAGGAGTGAAACTATTGAATATGATGTTTAGGGGATATGGTTAAAAGCTTTTTCTACCTGATTTCACGTGACTGAACCCATGAAAAACTGTGATAACGAAGGGTTATACAGGGTGTACCAGAATGGTGTGGTCAAATTTAAAGGTGTAGCGTACTGACCATCAATCTGAACAACTTGACCATTCCTTTCTGGCACTACAGTCTTTCTGGTTATACAGGTAACCTAGTCCCACACACATGATAAAAGCTACAAAGGAAGACCATACGCACGATGGGATGATGCCATAAAAACAATAGCTGGACCAAAATGTAAATTTATTCTGCATTAAATGAATAATAAATAATAATTTAAAAATGACGGCTTTCGAAACATCGAGAAAAATGGCAATCCTTGGAAGAGTCACCTAGACCCTAGGTGTAGGGGTCCCATTAAAATAGATGGGGAAACTTTTAGAAATCATTCAGACCACCAAAATAACAACAATGAATAAAAAATAACGCATTAGATTAGACAAGAAAAATAAATCAGCTAACGAAACTCACAAAAAATTTTGGTTACCCAACGCTATATATTATTTTAGGTCTAAATAAAATCACTTTATCAGTGTTTTTTGCTGGGATATCTTTGGTTAAACGTACTGAAGGCTTTGTTAAAATTTGTCTATCTATTTTAATGGGACCTTGTATATATTATCTACTTGTTTAAACTTTTTTAAACCATGTAAACATAGTAAATAAAAGGCATTTTCATTTTTATTATTTACTATATAACATAAACCTTACAATTCCAGGGTGCTCCCGCTTCCACGAGCGCATGAAGAAGTCAATCAGCCCTGGTGTTCCTGATCCCGTGGTCGGTCCTCGCTGCACCTCCGACGGTAACTTCCACCCAGTCCAGTGCATCGCCAATACATGCTACTGCGTCGACGTCCTGACTGGGATCGTAGACGACAGTATCGGCAGTGTTGATCTTGAGAGGACACCTATTACGGAGTTGGCTTGCTGTGAGTATTCTGGTTATTTACACCTACAGGCTACTACTAGGCAGAGACTACAGAACGCCATCTATTATGATCCTTAGGTACATAGATGGATAGATGATGGTAGATGGGATACTATCGGAAAATACTGAGATAAACAAAATATAAAATGTAATTATCAACGATATAATATATTATTAGGTAAGTATGGACAATAGCTCATCAGGTACCCACTACCAGTATAAAAGGACCTCCCTTAATAGGCGAGTCTCATATAACTCGATTATCCTATTTCATTTCTCTCTAATTGTATGAACGAACTATCTGATCTAGTTTTACATTTAGGTCGCAAGAGCTGGAACCTAGCCTGCGCGGTTCTCCTATCCTACGGTTGCCGCAAGCCAGGCCCGGCTGGCAAATCCCACCTCGACTATATGGCCAGTTCGACGTTGCTTACTTCCTTGCTTGTTTCCTTTTGTTTCGTTTAGGTTCATACATTACACGCACGCCGCGCTGGTTGTGAGTACTACACACCTGACCTCTCTGAAGAACTTCACCGTTAAGGTAACAGTATTATATCTCCTTCTATGACGTCCATTCCCGGCATTTCCACTCACATCTGCCTTCTTTTTTTTTGTAGGTTGGGAAATTATCAAACAACTTCTCCCGCTCTGGCCGGAGCGGGAGTGTCAGACTCTTACTGACTAAAACCCACCCGTGTTCCTTCAGTGTTGCCTGTACGTTGCCAGGGGCCATGGTATCCGTTTCGGATTTTCCCGCGACCCCGGCAGGCATCGGTCCTAGCAGATCTTCTGTTGTGCTGACATCTCTTTGAGGTGCGCGTGGAACACAACACGCCGTCGGCGTCGACCCGGGCCTGGTCCTTATCGGACGGCGAGCTACCACTCACATCTGCCTTGATCTTTTGTTACTCACCTTTCACTCATCCCCTCAACATTATAAAACCATCTAAGACTCTTTTAAATTTTTGTCACTTCATTTTCTTTTTTTTTGCCCCTGGTCATTTATTTTTCAATTAATGAAAAATTGTTGACTAAACCGATTTTTTCGTTATTCAGTGTTCTCTTAGGCTATGGCAAGACTCCAAGGTGTTCTAGAGCTCTATTTTGATAATTAACCACTTCTTCAATGTGAGACTTAAGACCTTAATTTTCACTATTGACTCTAACATCTAACGTCTTGTGGCGTCATCTACATCGCCACATGCGAACTACGCATCACACTGACGTCACGCAAAATCCTGAATCGCGCAAACATAGTTTACCACGCGACTAGCATAAATAGAACATCCCGACAAAAATCGTTCGGCAGTTGCCCACCAGAAACAATACCCGTCTGGTCGGAGAATCCTCCCTTTTCTGTAGAGGATGAGTGAACTTTACACCTTGTTCCTCATATCTCATAAGATGTTGATAATAATCAAGATTTTCCTTTTGAAACCCCTTAACTTTAGGGTATTAATGAGACCATGTCATAGAATGCACCTATGTAGTTATATGAAATCGGTTCATAACTGTCGGAGTGCCCTAATTTTGTTACTGCGACCCATTACGTCGTAGTTGGTCACAGTTCTAACCTAACCTATTTGGTTGGAATGCCAAAAAAAAGGCATAATACTTATATTACTAGATCGTGGTCGTATCATAGTTATATTCCTAGTACGACAGTTATGAACCGCTTGCATGTATTTATAATATAAGGTATACAGGGTGTCAGGGACATCGACGCGAAAACTGATACCATACCTAGGTACCATATCACGGCTATATCCATCTTACTACGACATCATCTCAATTCATCTCATAATCATCATCATTTCAGCCAAAAGACGTCCACTGCTGAACACAGGCCTCCCCCAAGCACCGCCACTTCGACCGATTCTGTGCTTCCCGCATCCAGCGGATTCCTGCGGCCTTTACAAGGTCATTGGTCCATCTTGACGCCTACTGCAACATATCTATATACTTAATTATTTCGTCTAATAATTTCCAGATGACGAAGATACAGACCTATTTAAACAATACTCCGAAGGTGACCCTCCCTACAACTTCACAACTCCTTGCTTCGAAGACATGCAGGACAAGATGGACCTGATCCGGAGGAGTGAAGAAGAGGGGTACAATGTAGACTTCTTCAGCACTGGTGGTCCGGGGTGCCTGCCCGATGGGACTTTTGGGAGGATAATTTTTACTAGGGATGGGACGTATGTCAAATTATCTTCTTCACTGTTGAGGCGGAAGTGCCGCGTTGATTTAGTAACTAGTTGTGAGCGAGACTCCTAAGCGTGGTGTCCTGGGTTCGATTCCTAGGTCGGGCAAAATGTTATTGGATTTTTTACGTATATTCTCTCGTATATAAAACTTTGTTTCTTTTACAATATTTAACACAGTTAACTATTTACACTACTCCTCTCTTCCTCCTTGAGAAATTTCTGATCCCTCCCCCTCCCTCTGGGCCAAAAGCTGGGTACGCCCGTGATACACGCACACCTGTAAGTTGCGAGTACTGACTTTTCTGAAGAACCTCACCAATTTACCTTTTTCAAAGCTGGAATGCCCCTCGTTGAATTTTTTTATTTTTTATACCAGATCACTTTAACGTTTTCCAGAAAAATCTGTATAAACGAGCGAGGTGTTCAAATTGAAGATTACGGAGCTGATCCAACATCAGAGGACTTTGAAACTATGGATTGCAGTAAGTTGGTGATTTCTAAAGAATTTTGGCATGGATCAATACTGGGTCTGGAATAGTTTAAAACTATACAATGTCACCCATGAGCATGTACCCGCCCGTGTTTTACTGAATATTCATGACAAATTATCGAAAATAAACATAAAAAGAGGGGGTCCATCTTTAATAGGTATATTTTTCATAGTCGATAAATTTTATCAAAAAAAAATTGTTAATCCGATAAAATTACTCATAAACTATTAGAAATAATAAACAGAATCCAAATCGAGCCAATAACATCAGAGATATGGCAAATGCTACTAAAAAAAAAAAAAAAATGAATACCCAGCATCTTAATTGCGTAACACACGATCAATCACAATCTGTTTCATTTTGACAGTTCAACAACATTCACTGCATCCATTTGTGATTGGGTTTTTAACAAATTGGGTAGATCGTTAATATATTATACTAAACAGAGGAAAGGACCCAAGGTGGAGCCTTGTGGAATACACATTTTTAATTTTAAACCTTGTGAATTGACAACCATTTATTTGAACTTGTCTTTACTATCATAATAATAAGGATTTTATTAAACTGAGCGCAACTTTTGCAAGTCCGTAATGCTCAAGTTTCATGAGTAAGGTTTCGTGAGTGACGCAATTAAATACCTTGGAGAAGTCACAAAAGATTACTATGGCGTCTTGGGCCTCTTCCCATGCCGTAAATATGATATGTCTTTTAATACGGTGACACCAGCGTTAGTCGTACAACGTCTTTTGGTGAAACCATACTGTTGATCGTGTATGATTTAACGTCCCCATGTCAATGTCATTCAGACGCCAAAGGGTAGTCTACCATTTGACGCGGTGTCCAGTTAGTAGGGTGCAATCTACATTGAAGCTAATCTTAAAATTGCTCAAGAGTAACTAGTTATAAAACATTGATATGGAACCACCGAACAGCACCCTAATCTCGTACCTAACACACTGTCAATCACAATCAGAGAGTTTTGAAGGATATTGCTAATCCATTGCTTCATAAGTTTGAAAAATTTGTCTACTCAACGTAACTAACTCAATGAACATGGGTTAACTGTCAAAATGAAACACTTTCCGATCAATTGTCATTTTATTTTATGCGTGTTACGCTCTTACCCCGCTCGGTCTTCTGGCAAAAATGAAAAAACAATCACGTACCTAAATCGGCCCAGTAAATACTAAGAAAATGGTATGGTATGGAAAAATACATGAAAAATAAACTTATCGAATGCATTTATTGAAGTCGGTAAAAATTTTCTCTTAAATATTGTTTCTAGCTGTTTAAGGTGGATCTAATTTCGTCTATCTATAATGAAGCCTAGCCGCACTCGCTAAAATATTTAGCTACATTGTCCCTTGCTCATGGGCGCCGCCGCACAGTGGGCTGAAAATCGATCTTCATAGACTTCTCAGACTTCTCAGAGATCAACTTAGTCATTTTTTAATTTTCTCGGCAGAAATGGGTTCAGGTATCGTATATTGATCTATTTAATGCTATTTCAGTTTTTCAATAAACGTTTTTCTTTACTTTATAGCACTTGGTTGAAAAAAATGTATGGAGAAATATGTAAAAAAGGATATATTTCGACTTCGCTACAAGTGCCCCTAATTTTCTTTGGCACGATTATACCCCTTATTTTTCTGAATTTTTTGACATAGCGCACAATGCGCGCACTAGTTAGAATTTGGGATAAAAAAAATAAAATGTGTTTTTAGAATATAATAAAGGTTTTAATCTGTTTATAATTGACATTAGGTACTTAAGGGATAATAAATAAATTATATGAACAGAAATGTAAAAGCTACCGGGTAAACATAACAAATATTAAGGAAATTAATTAAACATCTTTTGTAATTTAATAAAACGAGGATGGTTAAATAATGAGATGTAATGATCCATTGGCTATTATCTATCGTAATGAGATCTAATGTCCTATTACTAAGATAATTAGATCTCATTAAATAACTACCCCCCTTCCTACATAGTTTTTTCAAACCTTTAGTATAAATCGTGTACATTTAATTACTATTTTCAATCGACTTTGTTATTTCAAAGAGTGATAACCTATTTTTCCAAAATGGAACAAGTGTATTTAGTTCATAACCTTGACGTATATGTTATTTTAAAACAGTCTGGCAAGCTGGGTAACTACCTTGCATTGCTGCGAGCTGTTGTGTCTCAGTCCAATTTAAATCTTTCGGAAGAAGACAGCGATCTTTTAAAGGAATTTTGTCGAAGATTCAGCCAAGCTGTCATAAAAAGATGGAAGAACGCCAAATTAAACCCTGAAACATTTAAGAAACAATAGGAAAACTGGTTGGCACTTACAGTGGATGGGCCATCTTGTGTTGTTCCACATCAAGCTGCAGAGGATGCCATTACCGAGTATCAAGCACCTTCAACCAGCCAATCTGTATCTGTTGGAACACTAACTAAGCGTTTTAGTCCTCGTAAACCATTTGTAGAATTGTGTACTAAACAAAAAAAACGGAGGATTGAAGAACAGAATCAACAATACAGTGACGAACTAGCTTACGCTACAGTAAGCAAGTTAAAGAAAGATGGCAAAGAACATTTGGCTGAACTCATTGATTATTTAATGAAAAATCCTGAACAGGTAGCAAAATCGCAACTAATTAAATCTCAGAAGCACAAGAAATGTACTTTTACTCCGGAGAAAGCGCTTGGATTGCTGCTATCACTTAAACTGTCGAAGTGGCAATATATTTCATTGCGAGAATCTACAATCCGCGAGGGTGCATCTGATATTTATCCATCGTATTATAAAGTGCAGCAGGCTAAATTAGTGTGTTACCCTGCAAAGGAGGCGTTTAGTTTTACAGATACAATGGCTAAAGTATCTCTTCAAGCTGTTCTTGGCATAACTGTGCAACGTATACTCAAAAGTCTACCAGACAAGCCGCCTCACCAGTCCTTAAATTTACTGTCAAAATGGGGTTTCGATGGGTCATCAAGCCAAAGTAGATATAAACAAAAAATGGAAGAAGGAAAGACTGATGAAGCCAATTTTATGACTACTTTGGTTCCCTTAAAACTGACTGCTGCAGTTGGAAAGGAAATAATTATATGGGAAAATCCTAAGCCATGCTCTACACTATTCTGTCGATCTGTACAATTCATATTCGTCAAAGAAAGTGAGTTGGTAGTCAAAGATGAAATGATTAAAATGCAAGCAGAGATAAAAACTTTAAGCCCATCCAAATATGTTGATGGCATTGAAGTTAAACACAATCTCGTCATGACGATGATTGATGGAAAAGTGTGCACTTATCTATCAGAAGCTCGCTCCAGTGCTGTGTGTTACTTGTGTTTGGCGAAACCATCTCAGATGAACGATCTCGATGCAGTATTGCGTAAAGAAGTGTTATCTGCTATGATCAAGTTTGATTTGTCACCTTTGCATGCTCAAATTAATAGCTTAAAAATTTGGTCTGTCAAAGGAGAATACAACAAACCCATGATGCAGCAGAGGAAGACACAGATATAAGGGAGATTACGAGAGGAGTTAGGGCTTCTGATAGATATCGTGAAGCAGGGAGCCGGGACAACAAATGACGGAAATACGGCAAGGAAATTCTTCGCATTTCCTGAAAAAACGGCAGCTATTACTGGCTTGGATGAAGAAATAGTGCGCAGATTCGCAGTTATTTTACAAGCAATTACATCAGGTGAAAACATCGATGTTCAAAAATTTCAAGCTTGTACCCGTACGACCGCAGAGAGATACCTACAGTTCTATCATTGGTACTATATGTCAGCAACAGTACATAAATTGTTGATTCACGGAGCTGATATCATCGAACGACTCCATTGTACCGAGTGGAAATCTATCTGAAGAAGCATCTGAAGCGCCTAACGAAGACTTTCGCAGATACATAGAGCACCATTCACGTAAAATAAATAGGACGAGCACAAATGAGGATACAATGAAGATGATGCTTCTGACCTCAGATCCTTACGTTTCTGCAATACGGTTGCATCGTGCTCAACATAAAACAAAGATGAGGCGAGAAACTTTGGATCTTTTAATTGTTGAACCGAAGCAACAGGATGATATTAAGTTCTGTGACATAGATGACATTATTTATGACACAGAGTCTGATGAATCTGATATAGATGTTTAGGATGCTTGTAGCTTTTACTGTTGTGTTTAAATGTTTTTCATTTAAGATTTTTGAATTTTTCAAGTTTCTTGTTAATTATGAGTCAGTCATTCACATATTTTTTGTATTATAATGCATATTTTATAAAACAATCCATGAAAGGGTATCAATATAGGGAGTTTATCTAACTACTCTAACTAAATTACAAAAATCTTTAGATAATTACCATGTACCTTGTTATTAGTTGTTATGTTGAATCGATTGCTATTCCATTTATGTTCATATATTTTTTTATAATCATTTAGTACCTAACATCAATTATAAACACATTAAAACCTTTTTTGTATTTAAAAGCACATTTTGTTTTTTTTTTCTCCCAAAATCTAACAAGTGCGCGCATTGTGCGCTATGTCAAAAAATGCAGAAAAATAAGGGGTATAATCGTGCCAAAGAAAATTAGGGGCACTTGTAGCGAAGTCGAAATATATCCTTTTTTACATATTTCTCAATACATTTTTTTCAATTAAGTGCTACAAAGTAAAGAAAGACGTTTATTGAAAAACTGAAATAGTATTAAATCGATCAATAAACGATACTTAAACTCATTTCTGCCGAAAAAAAAAACTAAATTGATTCCTAAGTCTATGAAGATCGGTTTTCAGCCCACTGTGCGCCTCGCCGCCCGCCTGATTTATTTTCTGGGAGGTGTATCTTCAGTTCCTCGAAGCGGGCCCGATAATTTTTGCAGTTCACGGATAGTTTAGGTTATCATTTCACCTTTCATACAAGGAGTAACTCTGTCGACTTATGCAGAACAGGTTAACATATTAGAGAATGTAGGATTCAAGACCGAGCGAAGCGAGCTCGATAATTTTTGCGTCTCGCCTCGAATGGGATAGGTTCTATTTTGTCCATTCATACAGAAAGATGACTGTGTCGATTTATACAAATAAGTAAGAAAAAAAAAAGGATTAAGATAGAGTAGGATGCAAGACCGAGCGAAGTAAGCGCGATAATTTTGTCACCCCGCCTAGGGCCGATTAGATTTTGGGAAAGAGGAGTTCGATACTTTGTCGACTAATGAACAGAAGATTTAGAATTGAGAGAATTGATAATATAAAAGCGAGCGAAGCGAGCTCGAAAATTAGGAATTCGAGGTCAAGTTCTTTATTATTGTGTTAGGCGTTTTCGGATATTTCTTCAGTTCCAATATTTTATTTTGAAGCCAGGGAGGTGCAAGTGTACCCTCTTGTACCCCGCTCCCGGCGCCCTTGCTTGTTTATTTCTGAACCTAGCCTGTACCTCTTTGTTTTGCAGAATGTGCGCAAACAACCGACGTAATGGGCAACGTGCCAGAGAAGCCAATATGCTGTAAGAGTGGTAAGTTTCGGAAGATACAATGTCGCCGAGGATTGTGCCGTTGTGTTGATTCCAATGGAAGGCAGACTTCTCAAGAGTTGGCTGATGTTACACAACTAGATTGCTACACATCAGATTGGAAAACTTGCTAGGACATAAACATATTTATAAGATGATTTTTTTATGTAAAAGCAATAGAACAATAATTGAAACACGTTTTGGAGTTTTATTTTCCAATTCTTTTTGATGTGGTGGGTGAAACCGGCTGTTGGCGTGGCGATGCACATTGGATCGAAAATCGTGTTTCCAAGAAATGCTTTGAAGTTTTAAGTGTCGTATTTTGAGCTTGAAATGGTGTGTAAAATTTTTAATTCTGATATTTTGTTATTTAAAACATTTTTTTTTCTTCTAAAAAAACAGATTTTTTTGTTTTTGTTTATGCCATATTTTTTTATTCTACCATATTATTTAATTCCTTTAGTATGCATATTTTTTTAAATACAAAATATTGTTTCGATGCTTTTTCCTACAAAACACGGGCTGGTAACATTTTCCTCGCCCTGTTCCACGACACTAATATTATTTATTTATTTATTTATATATACTTTATTGTACACCAGATTATAATTACATAAAGAAAAAGTAATACACTACAAAATATACAATTGGCGGCCTTATCGCTTACTGCGATCTCTTCCAGGCAACCTTGGAATGGACAGTGATTCTCTGGACATAAAATGGGGCTGTCTTTGGTGCAAATAAAAGGTATATAAGTACAATATACTATAATGGATACACAGATAAGTGCTATATAATAGATACATAGATACATACATACTAACTATATAAGCAACGAAAATAAATGACGAATATTATTACAGCTAACGATAAGAACAAAATCATAACGACAAGTAATGTTCTTTCACGAGTCTTTTAAACACAGGCAACGATTGCGCGCGCTTTATTGGAACTGGTAATGCATTCCACAAACGAGCAGCCTGGACAGTAAAGGATTTGTCAAGGAAAGTTGAGGAATGCATTGGCATTTTAAGCTTCAAGTTACTATTACTTCACTGCTACCAACTTATGAAATATTAAAATTATCTTCAAGCTGATTTCTAAATGTGATCAACAGGAATTCAAATCAAAATTAAATTAATTATTCGTCGATTAATCGGAGTTGTAAGTCGTATCCGATTGCGCCTTTTATGATAATAAAGAGAAAGCTAAAAATGTACTCTAAAATAACTGACCGGGTGGTTGATAAGTATATATTATCTATCATAGACGTCAAAATCTTTTAGCATGCTGGATATTTTTGTGTCCATATGTACTTTCTACTTGACAAACGGACAACAACGCTAATCGGCTAATGTCATAACGCGACATATTTTATCTGTGGATGATTGTTGAAAGTAAATGTTTTTTTCTTGAATTTTATTTGTTCAGGAGTTCTTGCGGTGGATTTTGCAAATTATATTGAATCGAAAATAACTAGTGGTTAAGTGATTTGATATTATAACACGCCGCCGATTAATTAGCTTTTATATTTTTGTAATGTTCTCCAATCGGCGTTATAGGTTATAATACATTCGTCATCATCACCAGGTTATGCCAAACTTATTTTTAGCTTTTAAAAACGCTAAAACAAGGCTGTGTTAAGAGTTTAAAGTGTTCTATAATAAATTCACTTGATATTTGAAGTTATAAAGTCAAGAAAATGGGTCTGATCATATCAAGATTTCGCGTAAGTATATTGTGTTTGATTGATTTTTACATATGTTTTGTAATAGAGCCAAAGCTATTTCGAAACGTTAGGAATATTCTTTTGGCGGCAACTCAAATGTGTGTCCATGACCTGAGGGTTTTATAAATGGGTCTAATCAGGCATCCAATCGTTCCTGGGCATGTTTCTTCTTCATTATTTTTTGGCATCCTTTCTCTTTTGATTCAGTTGCTCTTTTTGAAAGTTTCATCGACTAAGCTAGTTATTTGAGCTCGTATACGTACTCTGGTTCTGGTGATCATGGGAGTCCTCATGGAACACTCCAATGGGCATCAAATGTTGGTAATATACCATATTAAAAAATAATTTCAGATTAACACTTATAAAAGTCATCAAGGCATAACTTTTGAATGATTTAGAAACCTCCTAATACTTAAGAAACCTCAATAAGTATCCTACTAATATTATAAAAGTGTAAAACCATTAAAAAATATTTAATTTCCCCATAAAATCTTTCTTCTTCTGCTTCAATAATATTTCATACTTTGAGAATCTTCTACTTTAATTTATATTTAAAATGAATTCATTAAAAACCAGTAAGGAACTATTTAAGTTTTTTTCTCTAATTAATTGATACACTAAACATTTTGATCATTCTAAAATATTTCATCACTGATAAATTTATCATAGCATTCTTATAATAAACAATGGGTTCATTATCATTGCTTAAAGGTGCTTGAAGTTTATCTTTTGTTGTCTTATCAAAACAATTTACAAAGCATATAATTATTTATAATATTTATTTATTATCAGGATTTTTATAAAAACTATAAGTTTATGGAATATTATAGAAACAAGCCAATCTTCATTAAAATTAAGTCTATTTTATAAGAAATTGAAAGTAATGATGTCAACTTTTAAGTAATGTTTAAAAATCTTTGTAAAATTAATAAAATTAAAAAAAAAAACTCAATACCATTTTTTTCTACTTAAAATTTTCTCAACAACCAATAATTTTTTATTCTACTTAAAATTTTCTCAACAACCAATAATTTTTCTTCTGCCATATTGTAAAACATTTTAAAACGGAATTCGACTATTTTTAGCACTTATTTAACTCGCAACACAATACATGTTGGTGTAAGTTTCAAAATTACACCTGACCTCCACAATTACACCTAGTATCATATGAGTTTCCATTCACTTTTAAAATAACTCTTAGAGAACTGACTTGTCATTATCTAAACAAGAAATAAAAAAAGCAGCGCAGTGTGAGTTGGACTTGCACACAAAGAGTTTCGTACCACCATACAATACACATTACATATTTATTTACATTTATTATTTGTTGTAATTACACTACATATTTATTATTTGTTGTTATAGCGGGCGTAGTAGTACACACTCTGTGAAAATTTCAATTGTTGAAATTTTCTATTATGCTATTTAAAACTTTATTAAAAAAATATTATTTCCAAGGTTCTACCTTTATTTTTATTTTATGTAATAATTTTTAGGGTTATTTTCTTTATGGTTTAAAAGATACAACCCAGCCCCAGCAGCAGAATTGGGGGGCAACTTAAGACAACAACAAAATCTATACATATTTATAAACTTCTTTTTGAATGTGTGAAAGCAATTTCCATATTGGATGTCTATACGTATCAGCATCTTTCTGTCCTTGTCCCATAATGTTACGTGGGTTGACGGAACACGTTACCTTCTCTCACTCTCCCCTGTAAACCGTCACGCTATCATTCACTGCCTTCTCTTTAATATCATTTCTCACACAATCCATCCATCTCTTCTTTGTCCTTTCTCTCCCTCTCCATCCATCAAATTGATATTCGACACTTTGGTGTTCAACCTAAATTGTTGTTAATTTGAAGTTTTTCACCAAAGAAACATTTCGAAATAATTGAGAAAGTATGATATAATAAATTGGATAAAATTTCAAGAATACACCAGCTATGTTTATCAATATGCAACAATAAATAAATATGAGTGTGAAACAATGTGCTATTGTTGACTGTATGTTTATTATGCATTGTTTTAGTAAGTGTTTCAATCGAAACATTGAGTATGTACGTAAATTAAATAGATCGTACGCTTTGAACTTGGGAAATGATAAAATTGCATTTTTACAAAGGTACAGTTGACAAAGAAGGGGGCTCGTAGCAAAATTATAACTGCCGCACCGGTCTAGCTACTCCATTACATATCGAGACCCCCCCGTGCCGAAAGTTCCGGCTGTCATTTGTAGATCTTTGACAGTCCTTACGGGTAATCGGAAGCCCGAAAGTCTGATATCCAGTCCTGCAATGGAGTATTGTTTTATCCAGTACGGGTTGTGGCAGTCGCTCTATGTAAAATACTGGTAATCAGCGGCATCCGGTTAGACTAGAAGCAGACCCCAACATAGTTGGGAAAAGGCTAGGTGATGATAGATGAGCAGGCACTGCTACAACATGGGCTAAAACAGAGTTTTATTTCTCTGTCTGAATACTTTTCTCTTTTGATGATCGTCCATATTATAAAAAGTCTCACTCGCCTTTTTCCTTTTGTTTTAGGCTTTAGACCCGCTAGGCATAAATAACAGAACGCCATGCTTTTATCCTTACTTACTTACTTACCTACCTTATTTTGTTTCATCCACATCCATACATCTAGTCATAGACGCGCCTGTTGTAAGTAAAACCCTGACCTTTTTGAAGGTCATCACCAAAATATCGATGTGAGTCCTTCTAAGGCCTCCCTACCCGACGTCTGTCATAATACTTAATCCGTTTTGTCAAATCACCTTTGAAACTGAATGAAACTAATAAACATTATGTAAAATAGTGTGATAAGCAGTAAACATAATAGATGTACAACAATGTAGACAATTCAGATTGATCAAGTACTGCATGGCAGCAGGATTACAGTTAATTTATCTACCATCGATTGTGTTTGAGGCTATCAATATCGTTTGGTCGACGACATCTGGTTGCAACGTAACTTCACCAACTAGTCCGTAGAAACGGGGCATGGAGGTCATAATTTGCCTTGTGGATCATTGCTTGTAAACTAGGTGGGGTAAAACTAATCACCCGATGTACTTTAATTGTTTTTAGGATTGAAAATTTTGGTTGTCTTTGTGGACTATGTTTATTTAATGAATTAGAATTGTTTCCATCAAGTTGAGAAAATGATATCGGTCAAGTCACCGTCAGAATTGATGACCATGCGGGCTCGTTTTGGCATTTTCCATCACTTGTGTCAGAACTTCTGGCGATAGGTTCTCACATTCCTTCAAGAGTCTGAGGCTTGACATAAACCCTGGACTTCAAGTAAAATATCTGGAGCGGCCAAATCAAGTGATCTGGCCGGTCAGTGCAAATCGCCAAAGCAAGAGATTAGACGACGCCGAAATGTTTCTTGAAACAATTACTCCGCGTTCCATGAGTATTAGCGTTCCATGGCTTATGGACGTGTATTCTGCCTCTGTTTCCTTCACAAATCTCAAAATAAAATTGACATTTACAAAAGTTATAGCGTCTTCCAACAGGGTGATTACTTTTGCCCCAGCTTGTACACGCGACTACACATCAAGCTATAGATTTCCATTAAAAGCTGAACTCGCATTGAACGGAAAACCTATACAATGCGAGATCAGCATAAACTAGAAATGTATAGTTTGATGTGTAGCCGTGTGTACTAGTACCTAAGCACTGTCTTCAGCTACCAGCTCAATGCTTAGTCTTAGGGCGCCCGCGACGGGCACCCGTCGCGTGTCTACGCGCGTGGACACGCGGGTGGGCTCCGTGGGAACCCATCCCGGGTACCCGTCGCGGAGACCGGATTATTTTATTTACGCAGTGTCGCTAGTTCGATTTTAACGGTGTGCATGCACACCGTTAACTTCCAGCGCACGGAGGCGGGACATGCGGCGCGGGCGCGGGGCCCTCCTCCCCGCGTCGGACGGCCGCGCGTGTCCCCGCAACGGAGCACTTTTGTATGGAACCGCGCGGACGTCCGCGTAACGCAGTTTCAGGCCTTAAGCATATTTCCTTCCGGATATGGTTTTTTATCGGCGCCCAGATAACGTTGAGCGTAGGATTTGTAAATCATTTATCTTATCTGCTTTACGCACACTTCATTCAATTCGGTGATTTTTATTAGTTTTGGAACTAAATATCGAAGTCGTAAAAATCAAATGAATAATTTTTCTACATGGTTATGACTTCCGCTTATAACTAGCTGTTTCTTGCGCTTTCGTTTAACATCAAATTTTAGTGTCACGTTTGACTTAGGAGTCAGATTTTCAAAGATCCTTTCTCAAGTGACCTCTACAGAGGGGCGAGCACGGTCACACATTTTATCACAGTTTAGTCATATAAAATGTGTGACTCGGGCCATGTCACATTAGGCCGTGCTCGCTCCGCAGTCTACATCTACCAAGGAACAAGACTCCCAAATGTCACATTCATAGAAATATACATTTCTATCTTTTGTAGTTTGGGCTGTGCGTTGGTTGTCTATCTACAGTCACATGACTAAATCATTCATCATTATTTCAGCCGAAAGACGTCCACTGCTGGACATAGGCCTCCCCAAGCACCGCCACTTCGACCAATTCTGTGCTTCCCGCATCCAGCGATTTCCTGCGGCCTTCACAAGGTCATCGGTCCATCTTGTGAGATGAGGTTTCTGACTACCTGTAACGACTGTCAAAGATCTAAAAATGACAGCCGGGACCAACGGCTTAACGTGCTTTCCGAGGCACGGAGGGTTCTCTTCTTCTTTTCGTGTGGTTAGTGACTAACCTGGTGTCAGAGTTTTGAAGCCGCCCATGGGCCTCTGACTTGGCTTCATATGCCGTCGAGAAATATCTATCAGGCATGCCGGTTTCCTCACGATGTTTTCCTTCGCCGTTTTTGAAGCAAGTGATAATTATACAATACGCACATGAATCCGAAAAGTCAGGTGCGTGGCTTGGGTTCGAACTCGAGACCTATGACTCGGCAGTCTGACGGTCACACCACTAGGCTATCACCGCTGCTACGGTACGGAGGGGTCTCGATATGTAATGGATGGTCACCTTTCCACGGACAATTCAATCGACCCGTACGGTAGTTATTATTTAGCCACGAACTCCTCCAGTCCATACCATAGATGATAGATAAATATTGCGAATAATGAAGCCTTAAAAGAAACCAATAGAAATTCTAAAGCAATAAAACTACAAACGGTTTATTTTTATGAGTCACTTCGTGATTTGTGATCTCATAGAGGTGTACATTACTAAGATGGTTAATATACGGACCGGTATGATGTTATCGTGTTACAGACACACGTTTTCAATGCCAGATGAGCTAGATAAATAGGTCCAAGTTAAAAATGTCTACGTATCTCTTGCATGATTTGTAAATACTTACCTATTTATTAATTTGCTCTCATGCACATCACACATTTGACACTAGATTAATTGTCGGTTTTTGTACATGAACCCTGTCAGGGCACTGCAAAACACAATTTTGACATTAGCATAAATTGAGTCAAAACTAATAAAAAAAACAGAATGGAGTAGGTGTAAACGGCAGAAAAAAAGTGTAATAAATTAGATGTCATTATGATGTCCAGTTAACAGTAATAAATATACAATTCAGTGAACAATAAAAACAATACAATAAAATAAACAAGCCGGCGCTAGCAATTCCGAGTCAGGTGAAAAGAGCACTACTTACAGGTTTATAGTCAGTCTCACTAAGAATTGGACTAAACCATCCCAAGAACAATCTTTCCTAGGGAGGATTCATGACGATTAATCCAAGAAAGAAAGGGTTTCTTGTTGACCCTTCACCTCCTTTAGAAGATTTCAAGTCATATACCGGAGATCCGAAACCTCCTGTCCAGATAGTGCCATCCATGAAGACGCGCTTCACTCCACGATTACTGTAAGCTGTACTTAATTAGTATGGAGTGGGGCGCGTCTTCATGGATGGCACTATCTATAAATAACTAGCTGACCCGGCGAACTTTGTTTCGCAATCAATCAAATGTAAACCCTACCTACCCTACCTACCTACCCTACCCTATCTTTTAAGTTAGATCAAACTGCACACAGTGTGCAAATTTGATTAAAATCGGTTAAGTAGTTTAGGAGTCCATCGCGGACAAACAACGTGACGCGTAATTTATATATATATTACTAATATTATATATAAGATATACTGTATGCACTTAGTGAGGTGTAGTTTGATTGTAAATGTGTGCGTGTGAGTGTGTATGCACAGAGCGGAGGTGTAGTTTTGGCATGCTTCACTGTATTGTTCGCAGCACTATGTCTTGGTTTTTTATTTGGTCTGAGATAAATAGCATTCAGTTTAGTACTATTCATTGAATCAGCTTTCCAACGGGCTTGTTGCTCTTGACGCCATTACTATTACTTAGAACTTTCATAATCTATACACTAGCATTCACTTTCTTCGTCTTTTGTCTGGGTTTACAGAATATACTATCTTTACGTTATTTAAGCTCATTTCATTTTCGACTTTATTTTTATACCTAGTAAAGTATAAAATTGAAAAACACCATTGGAGCTTAAAACTACTCAAAGTAATATTTTGGACATTCAATTTTCAGTTTTATTTTCATCTGTTTAAGATTTATAATTGCACGTAATACAGTCCGCGTTAGACATGCTCCAATTACCAACTACAAACTTTCAAGGAAAGTGACCGTGTTTTGGTGGTCCGCATCGAAAATGCAAATACCCTCGTGTAGGCTTCAGCTGCACCGCCTGATAGAAAGAATACTTAAAAAAAAAAACAAAGTGAAAAATAACTTTCATTTCGGAAGTCGGTGTCTTTGGTTTTGAATTTTCGTTTTTTGCCACCGACTTCCGAAATTAAAGTTATTTTTCACTTTGTAGTGTTTTTTTTGTAAAAAGTGTTTATTTTTCACTTTTTAGTTGTGGTACCTACCCCACATAAATTCGAATACCGCTACCTCCTTTGTAAATAACAGTGACGTTCTTGTCACTGTTATTTACTTCTGTTATCATCATATCATCCACATACTAAGTGGGAAAAATACGTATTATTGAAGCTAACTCAAAAAGTATCAAAGCAAAGTTGATAAAATTTATATGGGACCAACTAAACTTGAAAAAAATAATTTTCGAAATCGGTCCACAATTGATGGAGAAATCGGCGGACATAAATAAAAATATTAATAAAACACGACGCAAATAAAAGACAAAAACTAAAAAAAACGAGCGGCCCTTACAGTAGTCGCATAAGAAGTGTAACATCATTTATCATCAGCATCATCTTGTTTACTACCTCTCGAAAAATAGGTTGGTACCATCTGAAAGCCTACTCTAGCATCGCGCGCGCTCATTGGTCAAATGAAATAGCGCGCGCTTCCCCGGCTTCCCGTTACACAGTTCCGTCCCTTTTCACGAAATCACTCCCACAGGAAAGCGAGAGGAAAGATGTTACACATCAAAAATAAAAAGTTGGGGAAAAATATGCGTCACATCCACGCAGACCTAGATACACACGCGCAGACGCAGACACTAATCAGTCAGTGCCAGTCATGTGGCAATGGCAAATTACACATTTTGACTCTTATCTCCAAAGCGGTTCATATTTTTGATCGGCACTGCAGTATACTAGGCTAGGTTGATGATAGGTTGGTATTAGGCGTAGCTAACGCTACTTAGCCTTAGAGGCTCGTAGCATATATAAATAACAGCCGCACGGGTCGACCGAAGGTTGACAGGGAACAGGGCCTGCAATTCCCCATACAAATAAATGTATTCGACTTTTTTCCTCCTGAATTATGCCTCTATAGTAATCTTTTTTCTTCATAAAATCAAGGTCTGCTGTAGACATGTCCCGTTATTTCATTTTTTTCAAAAGCTTATTGGTAAAGAAAATATGACCCTCCAAAAAGTCCCCATTTTTGCTACGTGATTAGAAGATTACCAGACAAATTCGAAAAGTTTTTAACTTAGAAGAAAACAATAGGAACTAAAATAGGATTAAATTATAATGTAAAAATAATTGAATCGGCTCAGTTTTCGAGCAGAAAAAAGGGGAATACGAAACGACGATCTCACTCTACGATCTATCTGTATCGCATTCTACGAGGGCAGACTTGAGGTAAGACGACGGTAATAGTTTCTAAACATTCCTCGCAGGCCCTGTTCTCTCTTAAGCTACGCTTGCCGCGGTCGGTTCGTGGATGGGTGGCCATCCATTACATATCGAGACTCCTCCATGCCTCGGAGATACGTTAAGCCGTTGGTGCCGGCTGTAATTCGCTCATCTTTGACAGTCGTTATGAGTAGTCAGAAGCCCGAAAGTCTGACAACCAATCTTACCGAAGGGTATCGTGTTACCCAGTTACTGGGTTGTGGAGGTCAGATAGGCAGTCGTGCCATGTAAAATACTGTCATTCAGCTGCATCCGGTTAGTCTGGAAGCCGACTCCAACATAGTTGGTAAAAGGCTAGGCAGGTTATGTTATCAGCTACTTGCACATACTGAATTTCAAATATACGTGGTCCAACTCACACTTAACAGACTTAAATTGTATGAACTAAAGCCAAAGCAAAACATATGTTTGCATGAAAGAAACGTCCAATGAAAAGTGGTCACTTTCTTTCAGGTCATTATTCAAATTGACGACATTTTTAATATACAATTTTACAGCTATTACTTTGGACTCTCACGATCTGACAGCTTTGTTTTTTATTGCGTCCGGCACTGAAGTGGTTGCGAATAAGTCGGTTTCTATGCTGTTCTTTCGTAGTTGACCACCGTGTCTTAACGAAAGCGATTGTCGCGCGAAAACGCCACTGCACCGTCGTGTTCATTTTGTTCGACAAACCCGATAGCGTCATCGAGCTGTGCCTTCCGGTTTTCCTATCAAATGAACACGTCGATCGTACTATCGAATAATTTCATATCTAAGCAGTTTGACAACAAAATCCCGTGAACACGATGACCACATCTGTTACCGGCCCGGTTCTATAGCCGCCGAGCGCTGCAAGCAGAAATTGTCCTTACGGTGGTTAGTTATGAACTTCTTTGATGGTACTTTCGTGTAACTGGTCGCTTTAGTTAGGAGACGGGGTAACGCTCAAAAGATTCCTCTTTTCGAAATTAGGTTGAGCACCTGTTGTCTACAGCCTTAAGTACCCGTCCCGCTGCGGGAAAATCGGTCTGCACGCTTAGAATGACAAGACGAGACAGAAGAATAGACAAAATGACAGATAAACAATCACAATCTGTCATTTTGTCTTTGCTTCCGTCGACAAAACCCGTAGAAATCCCGTTTCTATGGTTGTCATGCTACGCGTGCTGGAGGACTATATGTATGCTGGACTCCCGCATAAATATAGTCCTCCAAACCGAATTTCGGTCATTGCGGCCATCTCAGCGGATGCTAGCCATCGACGCAGAGATATTATAGTGCAAAGTATGTGCGCAGACACAGGTGCGCTCTTTCTTCCCTCACTCTCATAGTCCGATGGGACGGCAATCCAACACGACTTGAGAGAGATCAGGCACAGGACCAACTGTTTAACGTCCCGCATATAAAAGCCATAAAAAGGGGTAATTATGACATTTTAGACAGAAAAAAAATATGACAACGTCGCATTGTCTTTGAAGAATGATTGGCTTGACTGAAAATGATTTAATCGTACTTATCAATGAAACTGAGACACACACATCGAGGTCTAGAGTATCTTCGAAACTACATATGTATTTTTACACGATTTGCCAAAAAGGAGTGTAATATTTTTTGGAATAAGTATTCTAGGACTTTTTGTATTATTTTTACTTATAGCATATAACCTTACGAGTTATGGGACATCAAAAGGAATACATTGTATATTTCCAGCGGGGTACTGTAAGTTCTTCAAGTGCGCTTACAAGGTGTTCCCGTTTTCCGCCTTGACTGTTAAGACCTCTCCTTCTTGGTTGACGGTAATATGAAGACCGACTAGAAATATGGGTAATGTTACCAGCATCTAATCTACAAGATCAAACAGCTACTGCTAAGGAATTGGAAGACGAAACTATCTGTTATTTCAAGAGAGCATTATGCAGTATTCAGGAAAACAAATGAGGAAGATGATAATACAAATAACACACATACATACTCATGATTAATTGTTTTCAAACAGCTCATAAGCAGTAGCATCACCAATTAGTATCAATTATTATGCATTTTCATGATTAATACTACGGCAACTCATCTGCACTCGACTCCGTGAACAATGATGGACAGTAATTTGTTGTAGGAGCATTTTTTAAATTGCACAAATTGTGCAACTACTGAAGTAAAAATTAATAAATACCGTTACTTCTATCTTTTGCCAATGAATGGCCTGAAATACACCAACGATTGCCCTGTTCAAAAACTTGTTTATTAAAGTGTAAACAAACCTTTTTTTTTTGTAAAAAGCCTGCGTTTTCCTATTGCAGGGCAAACGCCCTTCCCTCTTTCCACTTTTCCCCTTAAAGGGAATTAGTAACACATAAATCTGTAGTTATTTAGAAGACAACTTTATATCTCATAATTTTTTACAACACTATCGGTTTAATAACATTATTAAATTGTACTTAATTGAAAGCATCGATTTAGATGATTTTTTGGATTATAGTATGT
This sequence comes from Agrochola lota, assembly GCA_947364205.1. Taxonomy (NCBI): domain Eukaryota; kingdom Metazoa; phylum Arthropoda; class Insecta; order Lepidoptera; family Noctuidae; genus Agrochola; species Agrochola lota. Next base: position 7,543,170 of record OX376245.1, on the reverse strand, counting down.
TTTCTAATTCATTTGTTTACATTTTCATCAAATTGTTTTGGAACGTATTTTATATATATTTTTTTCAATTTAATCTAAAGCTACTTAATACATAGTTTGGAATTTGATCTAAGTTTCAACTTCGCATCTATAAGGTTGTCGACGCCTACGCCGATCACAGGCGTTGCGCTTTCTATTAGGTGGGCCGTAGACCTGTTACCCAACCTAGAACACTACTAACTTCTGTCACAGTATAAATAAAGACAGTACAGAAACTACGTAGTAAATGTTCGAAACGGCACACTCACACAGACGCGCTCATTGACGAGACCCTAAGCGATTGTCGCGGTGCTGTCAGTTGCGGTGGCCGTTTCGAGACGAGAGGTCATCACGATATTTAAAAAAATGGAGTGTGGGTAATTATTTCAACAAATCGGCCTAGTTTCCATACTGTCTTCGTCCGCGTGGTAGTCAACTATGTCATCCAACATAGTTTATGGCACTCGTCAATAGTGTCGCTTTGTTTTACTGATAGAGTTTTTGTAATCGGATTAGTGGTTTTCGAGATAACCTCTTACAAACAAACAGTTTTACCTCTTTATAATATTAGTTTAGAAAAAACCGTTACTAGCTCTCCGAATTTCTTTCCAATGAATGACACCCAAAACTGTTTTTTTGTAAGTACATGTTGATGTTCAAAACTGCCTTTTATTTGCCTATTTCAAATAAATGATTCGACTCCGACTGTGTCTTCCGAGATCCTACACTTCTCATCATCATTTATCCTTTTCCCAACTATGTTGGGATCGGCTTCCAGTCCAAACGAATGCAGCCGAATTCCAGTTTTTTACATGGAGCGACTGCCTATCTGACCTCCATTACCTAGTACCGGGTATAACATGACATCCTTTGTCCGACTTTCGGGCTTCTGGCCCCTGTCGGGCACCCGTCTCCACAGTATTACAGAACGTGACCCCTATAGAAACTGGGTTTTGTGGACGGAAGAATAGACAAAATGACAGAATCACAATCTGTCTTTTCGTCTTCCGTCGACAAATCCCGTTTCTATGGTGATCATGCTACGCGTGTAGGATTCATCTTTGAATTTCTAAGATGGCGTTGTATGAAAAGTCATCATTATCATCATTTCAGCTGAAAGACGTCCACTGCTGGACATAGGCCTCCCCAAAGTCTGAAAAGTAGCTAGTAATAAAAAGATAGTTATTGAAGTAACGTGTCCCATAATATTTTTATAGCAGTATTTTGATCAGGAGTTACGATCTAAATCGCTGTAAACTCTAGTTATAAAATCAGAATTTCGTGCTATTTTTCTGCGTCAATTTATCTCTAGTCTCTCTCGGTGGTTGACGTCAGTATTCTAAGATCAAACTTTATTTTAAAACGTCCTTGATTTGTAAAGTGAAAATGGTCAAGTGGATTCGAATAAAAATGTCGCAAGTTCGACAAAAGGCTTGTATTTGTCATACATATGTACGTACATACATAAACTCTCGACTCCTTCCCATGGGTAGGTAGAAACTATAGAACGCCATCAGCTGCGATCCTTACATACTCTTTTTGGCTCGTTCATACATCTGGATCCTAATTGCGTAACATACGATTAATCACAATCTCTATCATTTTGAAGGATATTGCTAATCCATTGCTTTATATGTTCGAAAAATTTGTCAGATCAACAACGTAAGTAACGCAATGAATGTTATTGAACTGTCATTGTTTTTGACCGTGTGTTACATAATTAGGGTCATGCTGGTCACACACGCACGCCTGTTGCGAGTACTACGCACCTGACCTTTCTGAGAACATCACTAATTAGGTCAATATATGTTTGCTATTAGGGGGCTTTTATTTTTCAACGTTGACTTTAAGTTAAGGATCTACACTCCATTTGATAAGATTAGACACTTAAACAAAACTTTTACAGTCCGTTCAACCGATTCTGACTTCTATACCGTAGACATAAGGATGGCATTAAAAGCAAAAAAGTGGTTAAAATATCAACTGTTTACTGCAGATGCCATTTATCATGCCACCAACGCAATAGATAGATATACATATATATGTCAAAAAATATTGTACAATGACAGCTCTTGAACGCGTTTAGATGTGCTAAACGCTTTCAATTTCATTGGTGAAATCCGCACGCAGTTCACGATTATTTAATGTAGCAAGATTTTCTTACTACCGATATATCATAATTTTTATCAACAATCTACATGCCAACCGTGGCGGTTATATCGTTATCGCTCAGATTCACTGGAGCAGAAGTCTATTCTGTAGGCAGTAAACTTGCCTTTGTTCTAATACAGTGCTCGGCAGCGTCTAGACTCTAGAGGGAGTATAATATGCGGGGGTCTATGGGCCAGCTACACCAAAAGATCGCTAGATGTCTTACGCATCCAATACAATAATGTTTTTAGGATGCTGTTGAAACTGCTCCGTTTCTGTAGCGGACCGGAGATGTTTGCTCAGAACCGAACTGACGGCTTCCATGCTGTAATTCGCAAGAAAGTCGCATCACTGATGCGTAGAACAGGGGTCAGTGACAATAGCATCCTGAAAACAGTGGTGGAGAGCCCTTACTCCAATTTTCTGAGGCACTATGTGGGGAGAATGGTCAGGTAGCATATTCCTTGCTTTATCGTTCTCTGCACATCCTGCCGGAGTCACCAGCTATTGTTATACTTTTTATGTTTTATGTACTACTAACACTAGTGATAAGGTATTTTACTAACAAATTGGACCATATTGTTGTCCGAAATTAATAAATAAATAAATAAAATAAAATAATTGTGGCGCCAAAAGTGCTTTGAAGTTGAAGTATGCGCTACTTCTGTCATGGCAAGCCAGTTAAAGCCAGTCTCTATGTCATTGTGTCGAAGTTTGAGTAAACCGCGACGCCCGTTGACACGCTTGGTTTGTTGCCAATGCCGCTTCTACCAGCGCGGTCGAAGCGTGTCCATGCTCTGTGATATCTAAGAACCGGTTCATCATTTATTCATCATGATTAAATACGTCCACTGTTGAACATATGCCTCCCCCAAACATTGCTACAACGCCCGTTCCTATACCTCCCGATTCCAACAGATTCCCGCGACCTTCACCAGGTCATCACCCACTTCTAAGAGGCGTATTTAATGTATAATCTATTGTCAAATCTGTTGCCAATTTATATGATTAGTAGTTGTTATTTTAGCCGGTCTACCTCAACAGATAATGTATATTAGGTAATGAAGGACTTGGCAGCCGATTTACTATAAATAATGGCGGTACTGTATGATGCAGCGTAGTTATTGATACGGCAATTGCCATATTATATGGCAAACCACGATTTTTTTTTCAGAAAATATGGCATACCGCAGGGCTCTAATTGCCGTATAGGTGAAACGAAACGTTTTTTCACTAGCTTAATGAATGAAACGAAAATAAAACTCAAGTAACTGTGTTACCCTGAAGAGGCTGTGCGCCACACTTAGAGATATTTTTTGGAAATTGAAAAATGAAACAAATGAAGAATAGACATTTGTAAAATAAATAAGGCAATTTTTTTTCCCATACGGCAAACCAGACTGACATACGGCAGCTCAGATTTTTACGATAGCAAAGCTGGTATGATGGCTAGTGCCGTTTGCGCGTTGTATATTGTCTGCTAAATGTGAGGAAACAGATGTCATATTACATAGTTGTAATGATGACGTACCACTGGAACTATGATTTATCAAACCCAAAACTATCTACTCAATAAAAACCATAAATTCATTCACTGTGAACCGCACATTGTGGCATAGCCTAAACCGCTGGGTCTAGAAGCACGAAATTATGCGCAAGAGTTCCTTATACAAAGTGTTTTTTTTTTTATAGCCCATATATAACTCTAGAGTAATAAGACCATGTCAAAGAATCAACTAACATATAAATTATTTTTCTATTTTTTTTATGATTATTTTCCACTAGACTCTCGCGGTCTTACCACAAAAAACATAGGCGCGGCTTAGACCCGTGTTTAGCAGTTGTTTAGCAAAAGTGATACCACAAAACCATGTTTAGCCGTTGTTTAGGGTTAGACATGCTTTAGACGTTGTTTAAATTTAAACAACAACGACCCCCTGTTTAACACGTGTTTAACCCTGGCTAGTCGCCATATTGCTTTCTCGCAGTACATAAAGTGCAATTGATATCTTTGATTATGCAGATTTTAATGATTTGAACGACATAGAATTTATGGATAACTGTCGTGATGAAATGTACCGAGTGCGAGTGAATCATTTCAAACATTACAATTAATATAACTTTAGAAAACTGTATTGGTTGACAAAGCTTTTGGAAAAAAAAATTGTTGACCTAATCAAAAATAATATTCCACATTATTCTCGCGGTAGATGCTTATATCCTCAAATTGAAGTTGCCTGTGCCTTACGAAACTGGGTCCGCCATCAGGTAAGCGCCCTTTCGTTATTGTCTTTAGTTTTTGTCGTCATTACCGGAATACCGGTTGTCAGCTGTGTGCATCTTTTTGCATTTTCGGTTTCGTTCCTTTCCGTTGTACAAAACACTTTTAACATTTATGTCTACACGTTATATAACATTTATGTATGGTGACCAATGGCGGACTTATTTAATTAAATAGTACTTATTTTCAATTTTCCAATTTAGTTATTCCGTAAAAACAACTGAAACAAATAAATTTCAATAGGAAAGAGAAAGGCTTAACAAATGCAATCTGCTTCAAACGAAACGTTTCTTAGGGTTGCCAAGTTAAAACAAGGATATGCCATTTTATACAGTGTTTTGCTAAATAGACGTTAAACATGTATTTGTGGTAACGAATTTTAAACACTTGTTTAAGCAGTGTTTATCCTTTAGACATTGTTTAACTAAACACGTGTTTAGACGTTGTTTAATTTATTTTTTGTGGAAAAACTGTCGATGTATGTATCGTAAGTTTCATTGATCAGTACGAGTAAATCATCATTGTCAAACCAATCATTCATATTTAAAGCTCAGAAAATGCGACGTTATCTTAAATTTTATTTTTACGAACAAAAATAGTCTGAATTAAATGTTTTATATTTTTATATTTCACCTAAGGGTTTTTTACATAAATTAGCGTGACTTGTCGAATTATTTTGAAAAAAAAAAAAAAACATTAAAAACGTATCTCAGTTGATTCTTTGATCTGCTATCTAATTACGCAACACATTTTCGATTTGCAATTGAGTCAAATTGGTTTCGTTTGACTAGAATTGCTTTCAAAAGTTTGAAAGCTATTCTAGTCAAACGAAACCAATTAAGATAGATGGTCTCATTCATACCCTAAAGTTATGGGATATAAAAAAAACCCCTTTTATAACGAAAGTGAGTACTAAGTACTAAGTTTGTGTGGGGTAGGTACCACAACTACAAAATGAAAAATAAAACCTTTTTACAATAAAAAAAAAATATTCTGCTTTCTTTTTTTGTAAAAAGTTTTAGTATTGTGTATATTACGACTTCCACGTGAATGAAGTCGCGAGCAGAAGCTTGAATTTTTATCATTTGTAAGCTGTTAGGGGCGCCGTCATGCATTGCCACTGGTTTAGAAAACCTTGCTACTTTGTGTTATTTTCAAATCAGATTTCTAAGGAACATGCCCTATAAAAACATCTTTGTTATCTCTGAATAAGACTCTCATCATAAAACCCGAAGGTCAACAACACCCTATAGACTGATAAGGTCTAAATTTGCCTGACGTTACTGAACTGGCCAATATTAACATAATAACTCGAGCTGTTTTCGTATAGCTTCGTTTCAAACCCTGCCAGGCACTTTGTGTAACTAATTTGGTCACCACTGTTCTCAAAACGGTGAAGGAAAACATCGTGAGGAAACCGGCATGTCCTAGAACCAAAAATTCGAAGACATGTGACATCTACCAACCCGCACTGGGCCCTCGTGGTGGAATACGGTCCGTTCCCTCTTACAACGAAGGGGTATGTGTCCCAGCCAAAGAGAAGTCCCAGCAGTGGGAACTTAATAGGCTGGTGATGTTATTCAGGGTGAAATTAAAGTAGCTAGAAAAACTACAGACGTGGTGGGTATCAAATTATCGATAACTAAACACGATAAAACAAGAAAAAGCACAATTATCTAAACTTATACTTCAATTAACTATAGTTGTTGCGTTTTATCATGGCAATAGAGGTCATTGACCACCTACATATTCTTTTAATTTCAAACACAGTAATAAATTCTGATAACGTCCTGAATGTTGTATTGAAAATGTCCCAATAACGAAAAACCATACATAGTTTATTACTTTGGTTCCTACGAATAGATATTAGGGAAAGGGCAATGACCGCTAATGCGACGCTAAAACGCGACAACTATACCCATTATCATGTTGAGATATCCATACCCATCAAGTCTGTGGAGATTTGCTAGCTAATTTTTATTTGACCTTGTATTATGATGTTCCCTAATTTCTGATTTCTTCCTTCACAGCGCAAGAAGACCACGATAGAAGTCCTCGATCGACTCGAAACTACAATAAGAAGTATTGAAAGAGATGGGCAATATAAGGAACAAACCCACAAGAGGGTCATAGGCTATATAATGGCGTACTCTGTCGGGCTATATGTGCTGTTTGCTATACTATACTATTACATGTATGTTGGGAAAAGTCAGCATTGGATGTACTCTCTGCTTTATGCGTCGCCATTATTGGTTCTGCCTATTTTGTGAGTATTTTTTTTATTGGTTATTAATTACGGCCGAAACTAAACAAGATCTGATCTGTACCCTAATTGCGTAATACACGACCAATCAGAATTTGAATCGTTTTGGAACAGATTGCTAATCCATTGCTTCATAAGTTCGAAAAAAAAATCTGCTCACCAACGTAAATAACGCAATGAATGTTGTTGAACTGTCAAAATAAAAGCAGATTTGTCGTAATCGCTTACGAAAATGTGTTACGTCATTAGCTGATCTACAAGTCCTTATGTGATGTCCATGAAAAAATATACAGGGTGGCAGGGACATCGACGCGAAAACTGATACCTTGGATTCAGTACATGATTCTGAAATGCGTTGAAATTTTTCCTTGGTTAAAATCTGCTGTTCCATACTAAGTTTAATACCTACTGTTCTAAACTGTACGGGACATCTGCTTTTTTTCTCGCGATTTCCATGTTGATCCCATAGTAAACGTTATTCAGTTCGATGGAAAAAAAATACTTTACAAAAAAATTTTTTTCTTAAATTTTGGAAAAGATTTTTTTTAACACCTATAATTATCAGAGACCACTGGGCGAAATAACAAAGTCTTCAAGCTTATAAGTGCATCGACAAAAAATTTCAATTCCTTTCAAGAAACAACTCAGACAGATGCGTTTAGAACTTTCACTCTGTTTGTGGAACTGCAATTGCAGCTTGCGTTTTAGCAGTTCTCATTCATTGCAGCCCTTGAAAACGGATTATCTATAAATCTATACAAATCAATAAAATTGAAGTGTCTTGTTTGTAATGACAACATAACAGCTTTTTACTAAATGCATGTGAAAGTATATGCGGTACTTACATTTAAAAAAAAAATTGTCTGTCTGTTTAGGGTTATCTCCGAAACGGCTGGACCGATTTTGACGGGACTTTCTCTGGCAGATAGTTGATGTTATAAGGAGGAAATAAGGCTACTTTTATTTTAGAAAAAGAATTAGGGTCCACGCGGGTAAAGCCGCGGGCACCAGTTGGTTATTAAAACATATAACTCAAAAAACTTTTTTGATCTGTCGTAATGATATTGATACCTTCGCTGGTACCGCACCCCTTTTTGTTCTTTTTTTTTTGAGGGAGGGTAATTATCAAATAACTTCTCCCGCTCTGGCCGGAGCGGGAGGGCGTGTCAGACTTTTACTGGCTAAAACCCACCCGTGTTCCTTCCGTTGCCTGTTTGCCGGGGCCGCGATATCCCTTTCGGACAAACACGCAACCCTAGCAGGCATTGGCCCTAACGGACCCTGTCAGTTAGTGCTGACATCTCTTTGAGGCGCGCGTGGAACACAACGCGCCGTCGCGTCGACCCGAATCTTGCCTCTCCTTCGCGCGCTCCACCTCCTCCTTCGCGAGCATTACTGCTTCGCAGAAGGAAGTGACGGCCTCCCATGCACTCTCGCTCCGAACCATGGCCTGAACCAGGGCCGGACGCGAGAGATCGCCGCGGTACAGTGACCGAGTTTGTTTCGCTTTTTTTTCTCAGGGGTAGTCAGATAGGAAATGTCGACTCCATCTAGTTTAATGTGTAACATCTTTCCTCTAACTTTTCTGCAAACAAAATCTAAATCGAAATTTAAAAAAATCTGAATAATTTAATCTGTGGGAGTGATTTTGTGAAAAGGGACGGAAGTGTGTCACAGGAAGCCAGGGAAGCGCGCGCTATTTGATTTGACCAATGAGCGAGCGCGGTGCTAGAGTTGGCAGTCAGAAACGACCTTGACGAGGCCACCCCTTTATGTTGCTTATTACCAAGGTGAAATGTCAGATGTTACACATCATATGCGACTACTGTAAACAATTTAATTTCATGATTCTTTTGTTTTTCGTTCCAGAGTAATATTCTTAAGGTCAGCTATATCTTGGTACTACAACTGGTCCCTTAACAAGAATAGGCTCAAGCTAAGCAAGATGAGAGAGGAGAAGAAGAAAATTTTAGAAGAGGTTATGAATACTGAGACATATAAGGTAAGAAGACGACGGCATGGTTGGCTGAATGATCGCTTTCGGCACTTCGTAATTCCAGGTACAATTCTTGCACAGAAAAACATTTGTATGACGGTAAAATATAAGTGAGTAACGGGCTTAGGTGTTTGTCTATGGGAGATTTCTGGTAATAATAAACGCATTCTAGAACCTGGAGAAATTCATGGATTGGGAAAAAGTTACTTTTAAAAGTAAATTTGACATTTTACTCCAATGGCATCACTCTGTATACGTCACGGCTTTGCGTCCAATTTCAAAACTGGAAGCCTGTATATTGACCGTACCGACAGCTTACTTACGAAAGTGAGTTTGTTTATTTGTTACGCTTTCACCCTAAAACGGCTGAACGGCTTTTACTAAAAAAAATTGGCACATGGGTTGACTATGACCTGGGTTAGGACATAGGATATTTTTTATCCCGATATTCCCACGGGATCGAGACTTATGCGCGGGAAAGCAGGTTGCAGCTAGTATCGTTATAAATCCATAAAAAATCTAGCCAAAAGACATCATCGTGCAGAATTTCTTGAGAATAATAATTAAACGATAAAACACATAAATGTTATTTATTGCAGGTTGCAAAAGAGATCCTAGACAAATACGGAAGCCCGGAGGAGCAATCGAAAGCGCTGAAGCCGTTCGTACCGTCGACCAACGTCCCCGGTAATTCCCCTACCTCGCCGGTCCCAGGTAGAATCCTTTGTAAATAATCCGACTTTAATAGAGGTGTTTGGAGGGTAGTAGAATAATAGCATCGATTAATGCAGACGGGCACTCCGCAAAATCATTTAAATACAAAGCGACTCTTGCTACGACACAATAAAGTGCAATTCAGGTCGCACAGCGCTAATTACCTACAGTTATATTCACCTAGAAGTTGCCTCTCTTACTATCGCGTAACTCTTATATCTTCTGACTACGTTACACTCACTGAATTGGCCCGACAAGACGGGCCCGCCGCGTACTTGTAGCTTCATACCTAAACTGCGGAGTGTGCCATGTGTATTCATCTGTAACAATAGTGTCAACTGGAATTCAGAACCTTAGATAAAGTTATCAAATTCCAAGCCGACTGAGAAATGGGATTTACCATCGACAATTTTTTTTTTTTTTTCAATATGACACCCACGATAACTTCTATACAAACTTTAATTACCTATTTAACTCCTTTAGGGGATGAATTTGATTAAAATATATTTTGAGATATCAGGAACAGGGTGTAAAATTCACTCATCCTATATAGAAAAGGGAGGATCCTCCGACCACACGGGTGTCGTGTCTGGCGGGCAACTGCCCAACGATTGATGTCGGAAAGTTATATATACATATGTTGATCGCGCGGTAAACGCTGCTTGCACGATGCAGGGTTTGTGTGACGTCAGGATCTTGTGTGACGTCAGTTCTTTTCATGCGTAGTTCGCATGTGGCGATGTAAATCGCATAACTACTCTCACGCTTTTGCAAAATTTCAAACTTCTAGGCCCGGTGGTTTAGGCTGTGCGTGTCTGTCAGTGAAGTTAATACAAACTCTATGTCGTACATAAAAAGCTCAAATCCCATTGTATTTTTTTTTTTACCTTTTTGTTATTTTGTTACTTCAAAATCAACCTAGACTACATATGGCTAAAGTTGTAAGTCGAGTAAGTGGCAACGAATGTAAAATATCTAAGATTCTGAATTCAAGTTTAGTAAGTAGTTCGGAGGAGGCAGTTAATTTGGACAGTAGAATTGGCTAGCTCAATTACCTACCATGCTTATAAATTCTGTCTACATCTCGGCCTTGAAACCTGTTTTCGCAGTTATGTAAAAATACCTGTCTTTCCTCAATAATAAGCAATATTAAACCCAATATTTGAGACGATAGAGATCAACATTTAAGTTAGTTAGCAAGTTTTTCAACCCTCACCCCCGCTGCCCGTGAATTTGTTACTGCGCAGCGACTCGCCTCGTGTTCCGAGCCGCCATAAACTTTGCATCGGGCTGTAGTAGAAGATAGTTTAGCGCCTCATCTACGAGTGACTAATTTCCCACAAAGCTCAACTAAAGAGCTGTTAGTTTCTCCTATAATATAGTGGTATGTGGTTTTATGTAGAACTGCCTGATCTCCGCAAAAACCTTAAGGCAATGGCATGTATTCAGACTGAATAATTTTATCTTACCCTGCATTACCTCAATCCAAAACTTGTTTTAATTTAACATGACTAAAGCGATAAAACCACAGAGGCAGGTTTTTATGTGTATCAGTTCCCAGTCTTAAAATAATAATTAGGGAATACCATGGAATAAATAAAAATATACAGCATGTAACAAAAACTGTCCGATCCGAAAGGGTGCGCATAGGTACCGCAATAACATTACCAAAAAAAGAAAAAAAAATGAAAGTTATTGCCATTTCAAATTCATGTTTTTTGTACCAAAATTACCCAAATTTCATTATAAATGTTCAAATTTTCTACACAGGCCATAAGTTATGACTTGTTATCACCCGCTAAACGGAGGCCGCCCGCGCCCCATGTAATAACCCGGTAAAATTCCCCATTGATAAAAAGCGGCCACTTTTTTTTCTTTTGTCCCGAAAATTACCACATAAATAGAATCTCAGTATGATTCTTAACAAAACTCTCACGGATCGACCAGCGTTTTTGTAACACGCTGTATATATATTTTGTTAACTAGCTGGCATAAGATTCACCAATCAGCCACCTCTTCTTAAAAAAAAACTTTATATTTCCATCAATAAAATCGTATGATACAGCAAGATGGTAAAATAATAAAAATATTCACAAAATAACCATCAGCAACTCCAGGCCAACTCCGTCAGAGACAACTAGCAATGACGTCAACGCCCATCAACAACAACAGGATGCTGGTGCCGGTCATCAACTCACCAACCACCGCCTACAAGGGCGCCCGGCTTAGGGTGAGTCCCCTATTTACCTATGTAACTATCACACGAACGGTGATTTCGACAGCGCCGTGTTGAGACTGAAGGTTGGTGAAAACTTACACTACGAAAACAGCTCTTACTGCTTCGACATAAAGGCGGTTTCAATGAAGAAATGTAAACTATGGACGTGAGTTGGGGGGGCTGTACGATCAACAGTCTTGATACTCGACCAATCGGCAAAGGAGATTATTACAGTTCCATCTTCTTGACATTTGAATTGACCTCAGTTCCTTAAAGCCTGATTGTGAGACTTTCGGGCTTCTGACGACCCGTAACGTCTGTCAAAGATCCACGAATGACAGCCGGGACCAACAGTTTTACGTGCTTTCCGAGGCAAGGAAGCGTCTTGGTATGTAAAGATCCATCCACGGAATAACCGCAGCAAGCGAAGCTTAACCTGATCGATCGAGCCGTGCCGTGATTACTTAGCCACAAGCCCCTCCCTTTTGATCGAATCGACCGAGCGACAGCCTATTGAATGGGCTTTCAGAAACCAACAGTAAGTCCTTCTTATAAGGAGTTCAATTTCGCCTCTTTTAATCCCAGAACTATCCCGAGGAGATGGTCAATCTAATATTTTTTCAGAAGCTTCATGTCCTCATGTGTATTACAGGACAAACATAAAACATGTCGACATGATTAATTTTGCAGTCCGACCAACTTCCTCGCCCGCTTCCAGAAAGGAACCGCTCGGCTTTGGACAAAGTGGTGGATTTCCTACTGAAGGACGGCCCCAGCCATCGCATGGCTCTCATATGTTCCGAGTGCTGTTCTCATAACGGTAAGAATGTCTACCATTTTACCCGACTGAGGCGAAGCCAGAGGGAAGGTTATGTTATTCAGCGGAAACAAGCAGGCTCCTACGCCTTCTACAAGGTCGACCGATGACCAGCACAGCTATTTACAGCCATTTATTGTACCCGTTTTGTCGAAATAAGAAAATTACATTTAATTATTTTATAACATTACTGCTGGATTCCTTTTTATGATAAATACTGATGCATATTTTATAGTATCACTTATGTTATGTTACGAAATACTTAATAATAATAATGTATTTTCTCAAAAATGCTTGGAATTTTGAACAATATTTTGACAACCTTCTTCGAGATAAATCGAAATTGCGGTACTGGTCGAATACAAGCGAGCGCCCAGCCGGCAATGTATGTATGAAAAACCATATGTGTCGTGATTTGCGGCCGAATAAGTAAAAATGGAACGGACTTTTTCCTTCAAGACATGGCAACCAAGGACGTAACTTATCAATGATTTTTTTTTTACATTTCGATTTGGCTTGCAAATAGAGCTGTTTTAAGCAAAGAAGAATCAGATGAACATATTGGCGCGTGAAAAATTATCTGGAATTTATAATTAATTTACTTAGTTTGAATTTCCGCGCATTATTTGAGAAAAGTACTTTACAAGCCTTGGCCGCAACCAGGTATTGATGGACTCTCGTAAGTGTGGCTCGGCTTCGCCTCGGCCCACATTTTCACGTTCGTCCATCAATGCCCTTGTTGCAGGCCGCGACAGTAATGTACTATTACTGCTTAAACATTTTCTACCAATTACCATAAAAGTCACCATTTTGCGTACCCCCTAAACGAACCTTTACAATCTAATCCGACATCGAATCAAACGGTTGCGAATAGCAGTGCTGGTGAAAGTCGCGTGAAACCACTTTATGCGGCACCTACAGGACTGGTCTTCCAACTAGATCCACTTGAAAATCTTTTTGTATAATAAGCATAAATATAAAACTTTTATTTATAGTCCGTGCGCGACTGTTAGTCACCGCCTGTGGTATGTGAGCGGTGAGACGGGGGAGGTAGACAAAAGCGAAGCTAACTTAGTCTGCCAAATTTGTCAAAGGCGCCCCTGCGTCACCCCTCACATACCTCAGGCGGCGGACTATAGCAACAATTTTAATTTAAATTATGAACCCAAAGACAAAGATATAAGGCATTTATCGAATTCAATATTTGTATTCCTTCCGTGTGGCATGGAACACCCAGGTAGTTGTGTGACGCTATGTGTTTGTTTGTTTTTTTGTTCCACTAACATATACTCCGTTGGTTTAGTTAGTAACGTTACTCAAAAAAAATCACGTGACGAGACAGCTGTCAAACCGACTAAACGTCATACCTGTCACTTCAGTTGTCATACTACGTCACAGTTGTACTCTTCAATTTAGCAACGTTATAATTCGTTGAGGGTTAAAGAATCTGTCTTTTTGGGCTCTTTACAATGTTATTCATCTACAAATTTATTTTTGCCCAGGAATGGCAATGGCAGAGGAATTCGACTATGTATCGTACGTGTGCGCTTACTGTGGACGCTTCAATCCTGCTCGCAAGCAGAGGCCGGCAGCGCCCTTGCTAGCCGCCCGACCTCTGCCGGCTTTGCAGAATAATTCTATGCGAGGTAAGGTTTCATATCGTGCTTAATAGAAGGGTATCAGGCTTTTCGAAGCACCAGCATGTCAATAAACATGGAATCTCCTCTCATTGCATTCTGGCCCTTTAATTTTATTTAAATTTAGTTAGGGAAATTAATTGTAAAGTAAATTGACACCTTACGTAATTTTGCCGTGTTATAGTCATTTCTTAAAACTGTAAATTTTTTATTTGAATATACTGATAATTTAAGTTGGTAGTCAATATTTATATCTTTGTTCAAATTCCATAATGTTAATACGGATCCTGTGAGTCTCACTTCAATCAACAAGAGTACTAGATTTCCGATGAGCGCATCAAAAACGGCCGCATATAAGACCACACACAATGTTGTTGTTTTATTTTGCAACATATTTCTTTCAACCATAATGCTTAGAAATTAAGTTTTATTTTTCCATAATTATTTTTCTTCTTATTTTAAAAATATGTTTACTTTTCAAACGAACTAGTAAATATATTGCAAACGATAATAAACTTTATGTTTGAGTGTTAAGGTATAAAATCAATCGCGGCCAATTGAGCGATGTGTTTTAGTTACTAATCCTTAATCTAGTGCTATTGTTGATTGAAGAGGGTACAGAAAAAAGTAAAAAATCAAATTTTACGTTGGCCAATTTGCTTACCAACAAATTTCATTTTATTTGTAAATATAGGAAGAGTTACACTATTATATGTTACAATATTAGATAGGTCCACTATGTCTTGCATTTCTTTTAATTTTACGATTTATTAAAAGACAATTAGTTTTTGCAAATTCTCAAATGTAATGTAGTTTGTAGCAATATGTATAATTTACGCAATATATGCATTCGTGCAGGAGTAAATAAAGTACTCTTCACCCGAGAAGGTGGAACCTCGGATTCTAGAAGGCCCGCTAACCACCTGGGTGAGATAAGAGAAATATTTTTTTATTGCACACAACAGAAAATACAATTTACAAGTGCGAGTCGTATTCGCAAACGATAGGTTCCTTAT
Organism: Agrochola lota; assembly: GCA_947364205.1. Classification (NCBI taxonomy): domain Eukaryota; kingdom Metazoa; phylum Arthropoda; class Insecta; order Lepidoptera; family Noctuidae; genus Agrochola; species Agrochola lota. The sequence continues at coordinate 7,528,059 of OX376245.1, read as the reverse complement.
CACCGTATAAATTAACACGTAATATTTAACACATTTTTTTTTATACTTTAGTAAAAACGAGCTCGTTTCTTGTATGGTGCCAACTTTAATTTTTTGTTTTATTAATTGTTGTTATAGTAGTTCACACTCTGTGATAATAGGGATGATGTCTGGGTAAAAAAAAAGAAATTCTGATCAGTCCGTCAGTCAGATAATAAAAAAATATTAGACACGTATTTTTTGCTTTATTATATTAATAAAAAATACTTAGATAAAATGCATTTTAAGTCGGGGAGCGGGGGTCGCTACGTCACAAGTAAGTATAAAATCTGCACACTCGTGACGTCATGGCACATTTTGACTCAATGTGTCGCCGTAATCTTTAGATTACGTAAAAAAAGAAAAAATACGTGTCCAATATTTTTTTATAATCTCCAAGACGAACTAAAAATTTTTTTTGTCGTCATCCCTATTCCAAGTATCCACCTATTACGGTTCAAAAGTTACAGCCTTGTGACAGACGGACGGACGCAGGAATGGACGGCGGACCCTTAGTTACCAGACCCAGAGACCATAAAAAAAAAAAAAAAAACTGAAGTCATTTATTCAAACTAGGATGAGAATCAGCACTTTTCGAACGTCAAAATTACATAAGACAGTCCCCCAAAACGCCCACCGTTCACCACTTCCTAGTGCTTTAGCTGGGAAGAAGAAGTGGCGCAACAAACTCCCCAGCAGCACTGCTGTCTGTTCAGTTAGAGAAAAAAAAAAGAACTTGATTCTATACAATAGTATGCAAAATAATTTACATTACGCAACACAAAACAGTAAATAAACTTATATGCCATAATGACAGCTAGCACACGCCAATATACCAACAAAACAATCAAAAATGTATACTCGAGCGAAAATAAAAACTCAAAACATAAACAGAACTTAATACCGGAATAAACGCTTCCAGGCATAATGGGCGTTCCCGCTTAGATATAGCTAATAAAACTGTAACTCGAAGTCACATAAAACTTATTACTTACACAGGGGTACTAGTACTATCGCGGCCCCGGCACACAGGCAACGGAAGGAACACGGGTGGGTTTTAGTCAGTAAAAGTCTGACACACCCTCTCGCTCTGCCCAGGAGCGGGGGAAGTCATTTGATGATTTCCCATCCTGAAAAAAAATAGTACTAGTACTAGTAGACTTTTGAAAAATAATTAAATGCGAGTTGATGCTGGTGTAATGATAATAAAAAGTACATTACGGCTGCTAAATGTTGCTAACTTTGTTTGTTGTCATGGCAACGATGAATATTTGGTGAGCGACTCCTCTCTTGATCACGATATTCAATTTCTAAAAAATTCTCTTTCCGACCTGAAAGAGGCACAAAGGTACTGCAATAACATTACCAAAAATTATTAAAACATCTTATTATTATTAAAAATAATAAAGTTATTGCTTTTTAAGATTTACGTTTACAGTACCAAAATTACTTCGATTACATGAAAAATTTGCAAACAATAAATAAAAAAAACATCTGGTCATACACGCACGCCGGTTGCGAGTACGCACCTGACCTTTGTGAAGATCATCATCAATAATATCATTTACTACATTGTATTCAATAAAAACATACATGCATAAAATATATACTTACCACATGAATAGACTCCTAGCGATAGCCTCAGGGATCGAACAGGGTATTTTTACATATTGGGGAACATATTGCGGAACTGGGGCCATACTACGACGTGTTAAGAGCGTTTATTCTGAAGGTAGGCATTGTCGCAAATATATGTCAAATATTTACATGTTTTGATTATTATAGCAATATTACTGTGTAGACATAAAAAATGTGGCTAACTAGCGAACTAGAATATTAATAATGAATTGCAATTATAACATTGAATTTAATGTTGTACCCTTTTTAGGTGCACAAAACGCATTTGGAAAGTTTCCAAATAGTTTTTTTTACATCTAAAACTAAACATTCGGTGTTATGATATTAATTATTGCATGTCATAATTAATATTCTAGTTCGCTAGTTAGCCACATTTTTTATTTCCACACAGTAATATTGCTAAAATAATCAAAACAGTAAAAGATTTGACATCTATTTGCGATGTTGCCTAGCTTCAGAATAAACGCTCTTAAAGCTATCATTGCTCCATTGTGAAAAAGGGATAATGCTATTCATCCTGTATAGCTTCATCTCTCTCTGACAGTGGAACAATTATGGCTTTAACACGTCACAGTACTACCCCTACTACGACGTGTTAAAGCTATCATTGTTCCATTGTGAAAAAGAGATAATGCTATTCGTCCTGTATAGCTCCATCTCTGTCTGACAGTGGAACAATTATGGCTTTAACACGTCATAGTACTACCCTTTTTTTTATTGATGAAATTATCAGATAACTTCTCCCGCTCTGGGCGGAGCGGGAGGGTGTGTCAGACTTTTACTGACTAAAACCCATCCGTGTTCCTTCCGTTGCCTGTGTGCCGAGGCCGCGATATCCCTTTCGGACAAACTCGCAACCCTGGCAGGATAGTACTACCCCTGAGTTGAAAAGACGGTACAAATTAGTAGTCAGGACAGATTTCTTTCTAAAATCAAATACATATTACCATAACTAACCGTGATCCCTAAATAACACCCCGCCATTACACATAGGTTGTGTATCTACAGGCAGCGGCGACGACTCTTCCGTGCCCAGCTCTGCGAGCGATAGCGATGATGATAAGAACCCAGGAGATGCGGCCTTGAAGTACGGTACGTTTTATTATTAACTAGCGACCCGCCAATGCTTCGTAATCAACTGATGTGGCGACATGTCGTCGAGATTTCTGTGTTATATCTACTCCGAATAATTGAAAAGGTAATTCTGCTATCAAAATTACAAGGGGCAACCATGGCAACAAACCTATATGACACAACATTGTTGAAAATCGTTTGGTAGAAAATGTTGATGCAGGATTATTGTCGGTCCGTATGAACGCGATAAACTCAAAACTACCAAACGGATTTTTAAACGGTTTTCAACAATGGATGGAGTGATTCATGAGGAAGGTTTACGATACGATAAGGTTTTGTGTAAATTGGCTGAAGTAATGACGATTATTGTTGAAGATGTGGGAAAAAAACATGCTGACTGGGAGCTGTACTGGCGTGCGCCGCGTAAACCGTAAGAGATACATTAAATTAATGTTCTAAAGGATTTTACATCTTAAAAACTTCAACAAAAAAGTCCGCGATAGCATAAGTGTATCTTCTAAGGATGACCCAGTTCTCATTTTATCTTTCAAAAGTAGACTAAAAAAAAAAAGAAATTCGGGAAGTTATTTTGACCGGTATTATATTAATCCTTATGCAATAAAATATGTTATTTAAATTGGGCACTTCATTTAGATTAAAAATATGCATTGACATCATATCATTTAATTGAATCTTACTTTAAAAGATATCACAGAGTCACAATTACACGAAACAAAATAATTATGGTTGACGGCGGCGCAGCGCTAGTACAAGAGTCAATGACCTTTTCCTCGGCTATTAGTTACGCGATCATCGCTTCGCTTCCTTTTAATCCCGGTGGTACGTTCCCGTGAGATTTTTTCCGACATCCACACGAGCAAAGCCGCGGGACAAAACCTAGTTCAAAATAAAATGAAAAGTGCTTATGAAAGTTACTCATTGTTAAAATGTGTGAATACATGTATTGACGTTCAAACACAGTTATCACGTGATGTCATCGTCATATGATAAATATAAAATAAAAAAATTACAAAAAGAAACAATAGACTTCCAAAAAAACACACTACAAAGTGAAAAATAACTTTCACTTCGGAATTCGGTGTCTTTGGTTTTGAATTTTCGTTTTTGGCCACCGCCTTCCGAAATTAAAGTAATTTTTCACTTGATAGTGTTTTTTTTTTGGAAGTCGGTTGTTTTCTTTTAAAGTATATTTTTTTTCACTTTTTAGTTGTGGTACCCACCCCACACAAATTCGAATACCACTACCTGCTATGTAAATAACAGTGACAGGAAGTTATCATCATATCATCCACATATACTAAGTGGTAAAAATACGTATTATTGAAGCTTACTCAAAAACTATCCAAGCAAAGTTAATAAAATTTATATGGGACCAATTCATACACGACCAGGGACCATTCATGAAGCAACCTTTCATACAAAAAAAGAATTTTCAAAATCGGTCCACAATTGACGGAGAAATCGATACGCGACGAGCATATAACCTCCTCCTTTTTGGAAGTCGGTTAAAAATCACAAACGTCAAGAATAACCTATTTAATTACTTACGAGAGTAGTCGGAAATTATCAACACGCAGTGGGCAAGGCTGGTTTTGGTTTAAGGTTGAACTAGTCGCGGGTTCGGACTCACTGGTGGGCGTGGCCAAAAAACACGCTGTCTCACCTTACATCGTGTCCGACAGAGATAGTATCAGTGATGAGCAGTAAGATGCTAGTCTAGTTCGCACGCACACAAACACCGTTCCGAAATATTTTAGTAAAACGAAAAAAATTACAGTAACTGCTTTGGTAAATCGAGTTTTATGAAAAAACCACTGCATAAATCAATTACAAACAAAGTTTATTGAACTCATCGATAATTGAGCTTTGTCAGTGTCGACTTTGTTTTGGAGATTTTACACTTTTTTATTACTTATTTTCGACGAAAGTTGCGTTATAAAAATTAGCAAGAAAAACGCTGTCAGAATTTTACTATTTACCCATATTGATGGGTAAAATATTTGAATGACCGTTATGAGGCGTGCGTTTTTGGATTTTCCTAATATTTTTTAATATTCTATCTCTTTCTAGTTTCTGAAGAAGGCGAATCGGATCGGCCCCCTTCAGTAGAAGGGTCGCCGAAATCCCACCAAGAAAAGAAAGAAGACTGAGTGACATTGTCAATTTAGAACATTATTATACACGGACATTACCGGCGGTGCGCGAGGTAACATTAGTGTGGTGTGTTTGACAGGAATTGAGATCTTATGTCGAGGAGTTAGAGTTTAATTTTGAGTCGTTGTGCGTTGTTTGTTGTTGCTTTTTTGTTCTGGGATAGGTTGGTAAAACTAAACTGTACTTGAGCTCAAAATTCGTAATGTGTGAGCGAGATAACGTATATTATTCGCTTCCTTTCATCTATATGCGCAAGGCGTAGAGACGTGCAGTGCTTTTATCGATAAGTTTATAATAGTCATGTCATTTTATGGATAATGGTGCGGCTTTATGCTTGCTTGTGCGTCTAGTTTTTGGCTCGAGTATAGTCTTTTTTTTTTGGTAGTGAGTGAGACTTAAAGAATCGTTTGGACGAAAACCTCGCATTTCAACGGAAGTTAAAGAAATTATTCATCATTATTCATCATTGTTTGTTAGTGTTTTGTGTGTCCATTTGATGTTCACTTATTCAAAATGAATGCACCTATTTTAGTAGGCACCAAAAATTAATTTTAATTTGAAATGTAAGGTTAATTTAAGTCGGATTTTCGTAGCAAAAAGCAAAATATTTCCCATAGAGATAAAAATTCACCCTTCATATCCGGAACGTGAATCCACGCGAGACACAGTGGCTGTTCAATTGTTTCTGTAATTGAAGGGTTAAAAGACAAGATGTGTTCGATTTTAAACTTTAATGCCTTCAACATAAAGTACATTATTCCTGTCAAATACACCATTAAAACTATCAAATGTGTGGCGGAATGGGTATACAGTTTTATTTAATTATTTATCATTATGTTTATATCGAAGTCTCGATCTAGCAAACCAGATAAGATTTTATATCGAACTAATATTAACTGAATTTAAATCTAATAAAATATCTGTCGTCATCCACCTAGCCTTTTCCCAACTATGTTAGGGTCAGCTTCCAGTCTAACCGGATGCAACTGAATACCAGTATTCTACGTGGAGCGACTGCCTATCTGACTTCCATAACCCAGTTACTGGGTAACAAGATACCCCTTGGTAGGACTGGTTATCAGACTCAGGCTTCTAACTACCTGTAACGACTGTCAAATATCTACGAGACCGATGGCTTATCGTACTTTCCGTAGCACAAAGGGGTCTTGGTAAGAAATGGACGGTCACCCATCTAAAGAACGACCGCTGCAAGCGTAGCTTTACCTTGATCGATCCGCCCGTGCGGCTGTCACTAAGCCACGAGACAGAAGCAAACAAAAAGATGGTGCGTGCTCATGTATGACTACACGAAGTGAAACGACTGGAGCCGAGTATACCCGATTTAACTTCACCGATCCGAGCGTGAGTTCAGTTTCGTTCTACGTTCTGAAAGAGCGCGAATTGCGCAAAGAGGTTTCACTTCAATAACTACTATGAGAAATACTAATAATCTCGTTTGCTCGATTGAGACAGTAACTTTCGATCTCGATCGGTCCTTGGTTTGACAACTGACAATAAATTTGTTAACATATTGTCATTTTTTGGTGTTGTGTATAAACTCTATAATGGTTGGGACGGATGACCAGAATTTAATTTATTCAGGCACTGATTAGTAGGTTCAATCCGCGAAATAATTTAAATAAAAAGCGACTCTTGCTACAACACAATAAAGTGCAATTCAGGTCGCACAGCGCTAATTACCTACAGTTATATTCACCTAGAAGTTGCCTCTCTTACTATCGCGCAACTCTTATATCTTCTGACTACGTTACGCCCATTGAATCCGTCAAGTCGAGCCCGCCGCGTACCTACTTGTAGCATCATACCTAAAATGCGGAGTAAACCATCTGTATTCATGCCAATTGAAATTAACAAGCGAAACTTCACAAACACGAAACCCATCCAGTCTAATTACAAGCAATGGTTTTTCTTTAGACATGGTTTAATTAAATCATCGAGCCATATTGAAGTAAGAACCTAACAGTTATCGAAATACAGTTTTTTTTTTACTAAACTGACAACTTAGTAGTCAGTTTTTTAATAAGAACTTTACTGGACTTGGAATAAAGTTCAAAATACATAAACAGGCTCGAAGGTTCGGCTGGGGCTAAAGCTTGATATTGTTTAGTAATAAGATGTATAATGTCTGTGAGGTTTCACTTGTTCATTTTATTTGACCCTGTATAATCGCTTTATAAATGCTTTTTGTCCTTTTCATTGAAGAGAGAAAGCAATAGATAATAAAAACGTTTAATTATTATAATGGAATTTCTCAGTAGCAGCCCGGTGTCTGGATTTGTGCCCGGTTGATGTCTATAGGCTCGCCCCCTATTACATGGGACTTAAACATAACTTGCGAAATGTGGGTGTACTATAGGTACACCTCTGCCTAACCCTTCAGGGGATTACAGGCGTTATGTTATGTACTTATTATAATTGTATGAAAATGAACTGTTTTCTCGATAATGGGAAAAATAATTCTGATTCTATGAAGTTTTATAGATTCTATGAAAATTATATTTTATTGAATGCTATATATTATACTTACAAATGTTAAAATTACGTTTCCAACAAGTTGATAATATCTCTAAACTGCAAACATTTGAGATAACACATCATTACAATACGGCCGATGAATCATGGCCGGTCCGAACTTCGCGCAGACGGATGCGCAATAACATTGTTTAGGAACCAAACGGTGACATGAGGCGAGTGTAAGTGAGAGAACATGCGCGAAAGTTCGGAGAGCCTATGTTCAGACCGGCCGTATTGTACCTACTGCCATCTGACTTCCATAATATTTTATTACAATTGATTAAATTCATAATTAATCTTCCAATAGATATCTAAATAATCATTCGGTCATTCGTCCCAATATCTCCAACGAATACAAGAGAATAAGCTTTTTACAAACAAAAATATACTAAGTTTAAAATAACAATTTACGTGCCTTGTAACTAATACATTATTATTCATTTTATTTCGATCAATAAATATAATTATAATATGAAGAAAAAAATCGAGAGGTGTCGTTGGACACCAGTTTGGGACGAAGTTACGAAGCTTATATTATGTATCAAATAACAGGCACAATGAAATAAATTCGCGTTTGAGAGTAACTAAATGAAAACAGCTGATGCGCATCCGCACATCTAAACTACAGTAACATACCTATTTATAGACATACGCTATGTTATTATATTTTTCGTGTGGTTAGTGACTAACCTGGTGTCAGTTTTAAAGCCGCCCCATGGGTCTCTGACTTGGCTTCACATGCCGTCGAGAAATATATCTCAGGCATGCTGGTCTCCTTACGATGTTTTCCTTCACCGTTTTTGAAGCAATGATAATTTTACAATACGCACATGAATCCGAAAAGTCAGAGGTGCGTGCGTTGGGTTCGAACTCGAGACCTATGACTTGGCAGTCTGACGGTCACACCACTAGGCTATCACAGACATACGTAAATATACATAATACAGGGTCAAATTAAGTTAGCTAGCGAAACTCCGCACACGTGATGGGTATGGATATCAAAACATGATAAAGCAAAAAATATATATTACGTTGATGATTTTTTTTGGGTCATCAACCGTAGTGTGCTAAAAATATCGGTTTAGGAAAGCAGTTTTTATTTTTAAACGGTACCATTCGATATAAAATTAAAAAAAAAACAGATTTCTCAACTCATACATCAAGTAACAACAATACCAGAGGCCGTAAACCCAAAAAACCAAAACAATAAATCTTTTTTATTTTGTCGTGCTTACATATCGATACTCATCACGTTTGCGAAGTTTTGCTAACAAATTTAAATTGACCCCGTATAGCAAAAGTGTCGTGACGGTTAAAATGTTATTTTTTTTTCGGTTTGCTCTCATTCGCGAAGTGTGCAAAGTATAACGAGCGATAAGGAACTTCGTTTCAAAAAAGAAAAAATAAACCATAGATATCGAGCTGCCCCTCATTGATAGATTCATTCTAGAATGTTTAGGATACCATCTGTAGTGTCATTCTAGTTGCGTCACTACTGGTTTAATGCGTTTTGTAGTATGATAGAGAACGCGTATTTTAATGTTGAGAATGTGTCGTGTGTGTTCTGATGATGGAATGTAATTGTCAAAAGAAACAATCAATTTTTGGTTACTTTCGATTCTTAGTAAAATTATTCCGAATTCCATAGAAAATGTCGACACAAAGCTTTAAGCTCATTGACATGGTTTGCGTATGATAATAATTCATCATACATTTTACTTGACATTACATTTTGAATCCCATAAATTAAACTGACACTGATTAAATAGTCATATAAATAAATAAGATATCACTTCAATGATTTTAGTATTTTTTTTCTTTTCACAAAAAAATAAACTACGAATTGGCCAAAGAAATACCATCGATTGATTGTTTCTTCATAAATAAATATTTATTGTGCTATTACTATTGTAAGAGAGACATTTAGAATAATCTCCTAATATATAGATTTGCTCACATAACAATAAACCTTCATGCAAAAATATTTTTAGCTTCAAAACTCCGTAGTACCGATGTGTAAAATTTATAAAACAAAGAAAATAAATAAATTGATGTTTTTTTTCTGAGGTCACGATAAAATAAATTATAACAGATTTTCTAAACTCATACTTCAAGTAACAAAACTAGGTTCCTTCGTTGACCCCCAAAAATATACTTTTAACCATGTTCAGATATCGATCCCCATTACGTCTACGGAGTTTTGCTAGCCAATTTTATTCGACCCTGTATGAGAAGTTACGATATTAACAACATGAGCAACTATTTCTGTTTATTAGAAGTTATATTCTAAGAATTCTTTCGATCATTTAGTCGGTTAAAAACATCCTGAAAAAATATGTCCAAATGGCTGTGATGTATTTCACACGTGTAGTTACATCGAGGATATTTTTTATTTCGGAATTCCGGAATTTTTCGTAATTTTCCGGAACAGAATTTCAGATGAATTTGACCACGATGAAAAGTTCCGTAACAGAATTTCATATGAATTTGTCAGCGATGAAAAGTTCCGAAACGAAATACCGGATGTATTCGGCCGACTAAATGATGAATAAAATAATTTATAATTTTATGTAAGTACTCGAATCTTCATAGAGTTAACCAGACATTATTTAATTGCGTTAATGTTGGCTGGTACTTAATATAGGTAGGCGTAGATTAATTTATTTTACTAACAACCAACCAGGGACGTACTTAGGTCCGTTATGGGTGCAATTTTTGCATGGAGCAATAGTTTTTAAAGTTATAACTGTCAGCAATAAATACCTGTCGATCAACACTATTAAATAAACTTATTTTCATGAAATAGGGACAGTGTGCCAAATTAAGGAAGAAGATGCAAGTTTGCAAGAAACATAAACATATTATATATCTGTTTTATACTAAAACGTTCACACTTCCATAATAAAATAAAGTTTATTAATGCATCCATAGCCTAACTTAATTACGTCCCTGGCAATTATGCCTTCCAACTTCCACACGTTTAAGAACAAAAAAAAAGCATTACCATTATTAAATCCTAAGATACGTCCGTACTGCGTCACGTATGGGCCACAAACGTCAAAGGTCTAAATAAAATGGCGCCGAATGTTTGTCCAAGCGCGCGCACGCCGAACATTCGCGACTTTTACAAAGAAACGAGTGATTTTAAGCATTCAAACTGTAAACTTCACAAAGGTAGGACGTATCTGATGGCGTTATATACAACAAGTCTTTGGTCAAGAAACTGCTTATATTTACTCAATAATATCTGATTGCCTCGTACCAATTTTTTTTTAAACGGAAAGTTGTCTATGCAAGCTTTAATATCTCAGATATTTTTGACTGTCAATAAGCAGTATTTGAATAAACAATTCAACTATTAAAAGTTGAAAGTTTTTACACATTTGTCTTCTTTTTAAAAACATTATTTTGTACAGTTTTTAAAAGATATAATATTTTTTTTCTTTCTGTAACTTGGTAAGTGCTTTTGTTTGATTGTAAATTTCTTTTTTTGTTTATATTTAATGTGTTCCTTGTACCAACTATTCCATTTATTTATTAACAGTACTAACAAAATTTTATTTTGTCGGAACTTTGGTTGTAGCGGTCATTTAGGCGAGGCTGTTGCCTTTTTTAAAGTTAGAAAACAAATGTTTCAATCTAACTACGATCTTATAACTCACGAGTGTCTGCGACCAACCGCCATCGTTCCTGGCAGGAGCGGTCTTAAAAAGTGACAGCCAGATCAGAAGTGAGAACGAGCCCCAATATTCGCCGCTCTGCTCGCACGTTGTATGACCACGACAGCCTTGGAGTTTAATATTAGTACAGGTTTTCACCGTAATTTATTCTACCAACTTGAAACCGCTAAATTCGAAGTTACCGACTACTTTCTACGGAAGCGTATACTCAAAATGCTTTTTTCTAGTCAAAATACTAATTTGCGTTTCAAAATCAAAGATGATAGTTGCATTTATACTAAAAGTTGTCAAACGTCAATTGTCAGTCATAGCTGTGACGTCATATTATCTATAATTCGTCACAGTTCGATGACGTAAAGAAATTCTGATTTTAAAGTGTTCAAAACCTGTTTTGCATCTTAAATTATACCCTTTTATGTATAAGGTATTTTTTTACAGAATATTAATAAATGATGGCAACACCATATGGTTTCGACATCCTAAAGATATTTCAATAAAATAAATTAAATTTTTAAATAAAATCCGACAGTAATGACATTTTGTTAAAAATGACTTTAATTCATGAACTTTAGAAAATTTACCTCTAGAGATCTTAAAAATGTGATTGTCCATAAAGTGAGTTGTTCTCGAGGTCGTGAATATCTATTAATAGTAGATTAATGTTTGTTTCAACCCTAGACATTCCTAAATTAACATTTTTGGCATTGATAGCATAATTTGTAGCGTATAATAGATTTTATCCATGGAGTTTTTATATTTTGTAAATTAGTCATAAATGGAAAATAACAATATTATAATTCATGAACGATTCTATTAATTGAAAATACAAATTTTTGCACACATTACAAATAGTTAACTTACATTTGTAAAATGGCTACTTCTGTTAAAAAAAAAAAATAACAATTATCTTATTTTTAAATGGCATGTCAGCAAGCATATTTTTACAGAAAAATTATAGCATGAAAGGTACATTTTTTATTTTTCTATGAATGATAAAAAGCATACTTACACAAATGTTTAAAAAAATAACCATTTTACAAATGCAAGAAATAAAATGTTGATAAAAATTTAGAATTCCTATTCTAACCACTATTTGACAATATAATGAGTATCAAACCTCCTTGGTTACCGGGAATTGGCGGAAAAAAATTATAAAAAAAGTCGAAAGCGTTAGGTATGTGAAGAATTCTCATAATATTGTAAATAATGTGAGTCAAGTGAATAGTGTTGTTGAATTTGTTATTTATTGCTTGTATCGTTGATTAGCTATTTTATAATGGAACTAATATACAAGTACCCAGTTGTCAGTTGTTTTATTTAGTTCTTATTTCCTAATGTATTCCTAATGTATCTACTGCGCCACATTTGAACTTCGCATCACACTGACATCACGCAAAATTGGTCTTTCGGGCCAAGGTTGGAGCTGCCTAAATTCTGTTCCATCTATTAGATTGAACGGTGTCAAATTAAAAAGAGTTCATTCAACAGTCATATCGTGACCTCTGACCTGAGGGACGATGCGGATATCGCTCGGGGGCCGTCAAAATAACTTTTCAGATCGTTTTGTACGTCCCTGTACACAGCCAGCCTGTGGGGGTGATATATCCACAAGCAGTACAACACTCTCGGGGATGTTCGCCGACGCCCGTGTGGACTGTTTCTACGCGACGACGCGAAAGCGGTGCTCATCTCTGGGGCGCAGGCTCAAGGCCACCTCCAACTCCACCCTGAGCGTATTTGCGAACAGGTTTGATTGTCAGTACATAAACCATCGGTATACATAATGATAAATGTAATGACAAACAAACAAACAAATGACTAGAGGCAGGCGTATTAATAATATGTTTTATCTAATTTTATGATTGTAATTTAATAATTTTAACTTAATTCAAATGTACAACTTATTATGATCTTAAATGTATTGAAATAAATGATTTTTGAATTTTAATTTTGATGGCGTATGAGACAATTTACACCCTGTTCCACAATTTATACCTTTCGTAGCTTAGAAATGAAGTTTGTGCCAGGTCATTGATAATGACTAAGTTGTTAATGGCTTTAATCCATTACACAGTATTCCTCAGAATATTTCTGTGAATAAACACTTTTTCATTTCATAAAAGTGAAAATTTTGTCTATGATAAGGTCGCAAAAGCAAGAACACCGATGGATAAAATAGTTTCAGTCCTTCAGATTATACGTGTTTTGTAGTGTTTGTTGTGGCATTGGGTGTAGTAAAATCCTTTGTGGACAGATGGTTTTGTTTTACCAACCAAAATGTGTTAAAGCATACCTTCTTTTAGGCTCCGTCGTAGTCGGGTAAAAATTATAAGACCTAAGGGCTTGCGCCCACTCACTGGGGGCATGGCACGGCAAGGGATTTCTATGCGACAGTTAGGAATATAGTATAACATTAACATTGAATAAGGGCATCGTGGCATGCTTAAGGATACCACGGCATCGTTGCCGTCAGTATGCGCTTGCATATTGATGCCGAAGTATTCCGTGCCGTGCTGCCAGTCGGCGTAGGCCCTAAGGCGAACCAAAACGATCAGCCGTTCGATTCTGTAAAAATATCACCGTGAAACTTAGGTGAAGTGAGCTGTCAATAGTGTTAATCCCTAGCATCCTGCCGGTCGATTCTGTGGCAGTGACAGCTCACTTCACGCTCACTTCACCTAAGCTTCACGTTAATATTTTTACAGAATCGACCGACAGTACCTACCCTAATTACGCAACACATTTTCGTTAACGACTGATTAATCCGTTTCATTTTGACATTTCAACAACATTTATTGTGTTTTTTTTTTCGAACTTATGTAGCAATGAATTAGCAATTTGTTTCAAAACGATTCAGGAGTCCTACTCCCTTAGCGAAATCCGTAGTTTCGGCCGTCGTTACGGGCGCTTTGTTCTCCGTCTCACTCACGGACATACCGTAAGTGAAAAAGAGAGCGAAGCGAGCGTAACTACGGCCGAACGTACAGATTCCGCTTAGGGAGTAGGCCCCCAGATTCTGATTGATCGTGTATTACGCAATTAGGGTACTGGTTAAAATCTGTGTTCAATTTAATTGTTGAGAGAGACATCAAAATATTATATGAAAATGCTTGATTCAAGCATTTACACCCAGTTTCAAATCCAGGAGGGCGGCAAAGGCGCTCAAGCCCCCCCAAAACCGTCTGAGTTCTTCGATGACAAAGCAACTTTTTTAGCAAGCATTACACTAGCTAATGTACAATTTAATTGTCGTCATTATCCTTATAAGTATTGTTTCCATTTTTTTTTCTATAGGATGTTTTGTTTACGTGACGAATTTTGAATCCCAGCGCCACTCGCGAATTCTGCCACTCACGAACGATGCTCGGTGTCGCCGCCTTGTATATTCACCGAGATATCACTGGGAGTCTACAACCTAACGAAGTCATTGAGGAATTTGCGACAAGTAAGTAATCCGGGAGGTTTGTAAAATGTTATGTGCTTTTTTAGTCTTTACTTTGCTAAAACCTACCCTCAGCGGGGTCAAGCCCCTTCCAAATAACAATCTTGGATCCGCCACTGTTGACACGATCAACCAAGATCACGGATTGAACCACAAATCTATGAAGTGAACTGACGCCAGATTGATCGACTTAGGTCCTCCTTTAAGACTAGAAGCAAAATGATTTCGTGGAACAGGGATATTCATAGTTTTCGAACGAAACAAATATGACACTTATCCGACAGTGACAACAAATGTCGATTGATTTGACATTATTCAAAGTCAATTCGAGTTCGGGATTGTCTTGATTTGCGATTGCGAAGAATTACGGAGCAACGAGATATCTATAAATAACACGATAACTTATCAACGTTCGTTTACACGAGAGCGAGAACTGGCTATTTTATCTAATCGCCACGCCTCTACATTTAATTAATAACAGAAATTCACATAAACGTCACTCAGTACTTCTTTGATTGCGATAGTGGAAACCCGTTTATGAATAAAGTGTTTTCTGTGTGATAAAGACGTTTGTTCTTACCGCGATTCGCTCATTGGCCTGAAGATAAACCGGCTGAAAGAAAAGTCAATAGATTATAAGTGTAACCTAACTTTTTATTAGCAAACGTGAACTTTTTGAAATGTCTGTCCTGAACAACTTTACAGTGTCAGTCGCGAAGGGATTACGACGTAAGTATCTAGTGTTTATTTATGTGCTTACTTTATCCAAGTATATTCTCAGATATATCCATAAAGTAACATTATTTACAAATATTAAAACCTACCGAATTTAAAAGTTCGAGTTTTTGTTAAATACTCCAATTTATCAGTAAATTATGGGCAGAATCACTATTTATTAAACGCATTTAAGTTAGTTTCTAATTACACTACTTATATACACTATTTCATATAGGCATGTAAATAATCTCAATAATCATAAAACTCACTACTTATACATATATAAAAAATCGAAACATTGAAGAGATAACATGGGTCAGTGGGTCGTCTTAGCGGCGGATGTATTTATTTTGTTTTTAAAGTTATTCCTGAAAACACAATAATTTCATGCTCGCATAGTGTGATAAGGTATGAATAAATCTTGTACCAGAATAAACAATTTCATAATCTGTTGATTCCTATTTACCTAAAGTTATTTAGATAAAGACAACATTTTGTTTTTATTATTAATCTCTGAACAGTACGGAAAGGTTTAGAAGTTTCCAGAATTTATTAGATTTTTTTTTTATGTTTTTATAACTTGTTCTTGTTTTTGTAAATGTGTGCAATATTTGAATGGATAAGGTAGTTACTGTTATTGTTAGCCTGCATCATCCCATCGCTGGGCAGAAGCCTCTCCCCATGACTTCCACCTCTTTTCCAGGGCTAATGTGGACAAGATACTTGAAATAAAAAATACCTTCCAGTATCTGGTTTTTACAAAGGCCTGTAGCATTCTGAAACTTCTACTTCCTGGCCTTTATTGAAAAATAAATATGAAAGTTTGTTTGGCCGTGTATCCGTATATCCCCTACGGGGAAAACAGGTGTGATTTTATGTTATCTATACATAGTATAAAACAAAGTTGCTTCGCGCTGTCTGTCCCTATGTATGCTTAGATCTTTAAAACTACGCAACGCATTTTGATGCGGTTTTTTTTAATAGATAGGTGTGATTCATGCAGAAGGTTTTTGTGTATAATACATTAAGGTTTTGTGTTAATTCGCTGAAATATGACGATTATTGCCGAAATGATGATTCATGAGGAAGGTAGCTGAATTAGCTGAAGTAATGACGATTATTGTCGAAGATGTCGGAAAAAATCATGCCAACTGGGAGCTTTACTGGCGTGCGCCGCGTAATCCTTAAGAGATACATCAAATTTATGTTTTACAGAATTGTACTCGTATATCTTTAAAAAGTTCAAAAATAAAGTCCGCGATAGCATATGTCTATCTTCTAAGGATGACCTACAGTAACCATTTTTATCTTTCAGAATTTGATAAAAATTTAATAGTTATTTCTGAAGCTATTTTGACCGGTATTTTATTTACCCTTATCCAATAAAATATGTTATTTAAATTAGGCATTTTATTTAGATTAATATATGCCTTGACATCATATCATTATAATGAATACTTTAAAAGATATCACAGATTCAAAATTACGCGTGACAAAATAATTATGGTTGCCGACAACGCGGGCGCAGCGGTAGGAATCAATGACTTTTCTAACTAATCCCGGTAGTACGTACCCGTGGGATATTTTCCGACATCCACGCGGGCGAAGCCGCGGGCAAAAGCTAGTTTATTTATAAACAAACACAAATTTAAATTTATTTATTTATTTTTTGTAACACCTATAATAAGCATCATACCATGTATATTATCTACACATGTTTTTGCAAATAAATGAATCTGAATCTGTGATTATTGTATAACCAATGAACATAAAATAAATTAGGTATAATCAATCAAAAAATAAAATAAAACAAAAAGCAAAATAAAACACTTAAAATATACGTTGCCATCAGCGTAAGATCAATCGAAGCATGATAAAGTAATTAGAGATCAATAAAAGTGAATAATAAGTAATAATATTGAAACAAAAATGTAATCAATTACCTAATATTAAACTTAATCCAAATTAGGTGTAGGGTGTAAGTGTGAGTATGTGTTAGAGAGTGTGAGTGTCTTTGGGTTATAAAAAAGGTAAATAAAAAGAGTTTTTTTGTTATTCGTGTTGGTGTTCTCTCATTGTTACAACCTACACAAACAATAAAAAATAAACAAAAATTATGAAACCTATTTTTTTGCAGTAGGTACTCAGGTAACTGACAATCACAACACAGATATCTGACATTCACATTACACGTAAAACCCAGCATACCACCCGCAAACTGACATTATGTACATATATCTTTTTTATCACATTTTTTTATCTTTGCAAGTAAATACTCACAGAAATGTTTCTTAAACAAGTTAGTCACGTTCATTAAAGTTTATTTTATTAATAGATAGCATTCTAATGTTTTATAGGCTGTTCTGTTGGAAAAACAAGTTTAGTGTTAAGTCGTTTTTATCTTTGTAATTTTTCTTTTCATATCATATCAGGCTAGAATTAATTTGCTGTTGAATGTGCCTCCTTGGTTGTACGTATGATAACGTCTTTTCGAATTATGTTATCATTATTTCACCTCTATGAAGGTGTTATTATATCATTAGGTGTACCTGGCCAAATGATGCCATGTAATGTGTACTTTAACTCATTGGGGTTCTTGGATCTCACCATTTTTGCCCTGCTACGGATGTGTTTTTGTTATGAAAAGTTACTGCTACCAATCAGTCCTGCTACCTGACAGACTTGGGTCTAGAATTATGAAACTTTGCAGAGGAGTTCCATATAAAACGAAACTGTGTACCTACTACAGAATGATTTTGGAAATTTCTTCTCCTAAAGGGGTTAAATAGGGGTGCTAGTTCGTATGGAAGATCATCATTTTTGCCCATTCGAAATGTCATTGGGTACATGACTTTTCCAATCATAAAATGCATTGAGAAAAAGAAAGGAAAAAACTTTCTTTTCTCTTAACACTTAACCTAGACAAAACATCATTCGTAACTTTCTCCCTTTCGCAAAAAAGCCAACCTCAGTCGAGAGACGTATACAATTGAGGCGCATTGCTGCGACTCCGCTAACGCCTATTGTGACTGCCTCCGCTTCAGGAGGACCTCAAATGTAAAATACCTTGGAGTCCAGGTCGATTGTTTGCTGAGTTGGAAAAAGCACATTGATGAACTCGTCCAACGTATTCGTAAACTCATTTTTGTATTCAAGAAACTCAGATCAGTGGCAGATCTCTGAAAACAGTTTACTTTGCGCTTGCCCAATCCTTGCTGGGCTACTGTATCTCTGTCTGGGGTGGCACCTTTGCAGTTAGTATGTTACGGCTTGAGAGAGCACAAAGATCAGTCCTCAAAGTCATGTGTAGGAAACTATTCAGGTATCCTACTGCACTTCTCTATAAAGAGTGTGAGGTCTTAACTGTTAGACAACTCTTTGTGCTCCATATAACATTGCTCAAACATGCCACTATACCACACTCCCTACGGCTTCGAGAAGGCAAGTGCAAAAGAACGAGACTGTGTAGCACGGAGAGACATAGAACTGCTCTCGTTCAACGGCGTTATTGGATACTGGGTTCACGGGCTTACAATAAACTTAATGCTGTTCTAAATATTTGCTTACTTACCAGACAGCAATGCAGGGATTCGGTCGTTGGACGTCAAAGAGCGCGGTCGTCCCGGGAGAGAGCCCCGTCCAAAAAAAAAAAAAAGGAAAAACAAAAAAAACAGTGAGACATGCTTGCACAAATGCACATGTGGCGCGGCACTTGCCGGCGAAATCGAATAGTGATTCTTTGTTTGGATACTGCTGTGACTTTACTAACCGCCAAATAAATACATTAAAATAGTGCAGTAAGAGAAAAAGAAAAGTTAAATAGTGTATAGCGTGTGTGTAGTAGGAGGATATTAAAATTGTGCTAAAGTGAGGTGTGTTCCTAATCTCAGGCGAGCCAAGGAACCCAAGATGATCTGGTGAGACCTTTCCATTATCCTTCAGGGCATTACTTCCCTCTGCAAAATCGTTATTTTATTTAATAAATTATGGGACAACATTTCTAGCGCGCATGTACAGTGGTGAAGTGTCTGGCGTTTGATGTCAAGCGCACATTCAACTATTTATTTCATTATTTTCTAAGCTAATTTTAGCTTTAGATTTAGCATAAAAACTATCTTCCCATAAAACTTTTTATTTTGACCAGTGTTCTAACCTCTTGCATGCTGACGATTATAACATCAAGCTTAATCCCCATAAACTACCCTTAACTAATTGGCTATTAGCCATACAAAAAGTTCCTTCAACAAATATTACTTCTGACAGCCATTAATCAAGTTATATTATACCCGTATGCGCGCAGGACTTCGGTCGGTGTAGTACCTACTTTGCGCAAGCTTTTTATGATGGATGGCACATGAGTGGCCCACTCACAAAAAAAACAAAAAAACTTGACTCGGAAATCTAAGTCTACATAACAAGATGCTACAGAAAAACTAAGAAGCAATAAAAAATCTCCGGGCAACCTGCAGCCCTGTCAAAGTTATGTATCCCTAAAAACGAAACCCACTCTATTACCCAAACAAAAGTTTTACAATGGTAATGGTAAGTTTTTACAAAAAGTTGGTGACTGCCCGTTTACGGGCTGACATCCGACCACGTGTCTGTCCACCGAGACCTCGCTACCTATGTTTCAACGAACCGAGGTTACACCAGAATTCGCTTAACACGTATAAATAACATTCATG
Source organism: Agrochola lota (assembly GCA_947364205.1). Classification (NCBI taxonomy): domain Eukaryota; kingdom Metazoa; phylum Arthropoda; class Insecta; order Lepidoptera; family Noctuidae; genus Agrochola; species Agrochola lota. The sequence continues at coordinate 7,508,095 of OX376245.1, read as the reverse complement.
AGTTCCTTACTAACAGCTAGCTTTCTCAGGAACAATTAATAACAAAACACATAACCGCGCAGTTTAACGAGACGTTCTGGGGAGGAAAAGACATCATAATCGCTGCGTCCGAATTCTATCTCGTAAATACGCATGTGCAATAACGACAATATACTGGTTTATTGGTGGTGTGCGGGTTTTTTTAACAGGTTGCCATTGTACTTAAAAACTATAATTTACAAGAGCTCTTATAGGTCGGAACTCAGAGCGTTCCTATTCGAGAAATGTCTGTATGCGATAGACGATGACTTAACCACGTTTAATATTCGTTAATGTGAGACTGGGTAATGTTGGTATTAGTGGCTTTTAATGCTATTGAATTATTTGGAAAAAAAAACGTTTTTTCTATAATTTATTGTGTTGTGAATGTGTTAGTTTTATAGTTTTAATGATCGTGTTTTTATTTATTTATGATTTCAAACACAGCGTGAATTACTCCTGAATAAATTGAATTGAATTGAATATTCAGTTGCCGGCACTTCAGTACCTGGAAACATACATATCTTATAATAGAATCAGCATTATGGCAGCAAGGTCATGATGGCCGATAAACAATACAAAAATAACCTGCAAAGCCTAACGCAAGAATCAACAAACCAAACCAACCATCACAACATAACAAATCGGTAGGTAACAAATACAACACAAGAGATGAGCGAGGGCAGACCACACAACCCCGATTCCGGAACAGCCTCCAATTAGCTAGCTCATTAATACCGTGTGAAAAATTAGAATCAACATTACGTACACCGATATCAGGGGAAGTCGAGGACGACACTGTATACACAATACTTAGAAACCCGCCTTCTTGATCAATTAAGTACACTTGCCCAGACCTGCGTATTGCAACTTGGAATGTCCGTGGGGCCTCGTAACTGGACAAAAAAAGAAACAAAGCAGATGCGGACCTTTCAAATAGGGCTATTCACGTAGCCTGCCTACAAGAAACAGGGATGAACTTAGGAACGTAAAACTTCCACCCACTAAAAATGGTACCTATCTGAAATTGCAGATAAAGCTCACCGGGGATTTGCAATTTTAATCAGAAACGATGCGCAAATCGAAACAATAAACAATAAGAAGGATACTGACGCGATGTCAATCACTAGTAAAGTTGATAGGGGAAGCGACAAATCTGCTCCTCTTTATATAATTAACTCTCACATCAACAGCTCGACCTCTAAAGCAACCCAGATCAATCACAGGTCTATTAAACTTGATTAGACAAAAAACCAAGGAAATGTACTCTATTAATCCTAGGCGACTTTAACGCCTATATTGGTAGACAGGATACACTAAACTCTCAACGCAAAGGGCTGAGTCACCAAAATTTACATGATTAATATTCTAACTACTAAAATGTTAATGGTTATAGCCAATAGGGAAAAACTTCAAATAGAAACAACAAAAAGGACATCATCATGCAGGATAACATGATCTACGGCCACGCAGAAATCCCAACTGGATTACATTATTACTCTACAGGCAACAGGAAAACTCCTTAGGTCCGGTAGGGTCCCTCCGACCATAAAATAATCTGGGGACAACTTCAAACAAGTCAAATTGTAAACAAAGTTGAAAGCACCAAACACGTGACACAAAAGAATCGGACAACAATTGAGAACAAAGATTTCAACCACAAACAATGCTACCGATGCCGCTCTTAATAAAAAATCCTCCAAAACAAAATACCAAGCATGCATAACAAAAAACTGGAAAACGTAGCAATCAACTCAGCAGTAAAAAGCATCAACATATCATGGAGCACCATAACTGGAGTTTGAAAAGCGGCTGCCCAGGAAACCTTAGTTTTACAGCCGATTAACCCTAGGGATCATCGTATAGCTCTTGCCAACCTACAAAAGGCAAAATTCTTACAAAAAGAAAACCTGGTAACCCAAACTCGGGTAAAAGAATGTCAGGCAATACTTCAAAAGGTTAAGCTCCAAGCACTGCGATATATTTTAATATTTTAATACATCTAACCAAAAAAACGTTAAACAACAGGATAATCAAGGTATGCATGAAGCATGAACGAACGAACACACAATAAATGGTGTGGACAGCAAAGTAGGTGGATCATCAAACGAAAGGAAGTCAAACAAGATTGCCCGTTATCCCCTCACCGTTTTACACTGGTCATGGATAAGGTTCTTAGAACACTCGAGGAAGAAACCCATCTAATCAAACTAGACCAAGATCGTGAAATCTCACTCCCTCTGGTACTATAATTCGCGGATGACCTCATCTTCATTAGCTGTTATCATTAGTTAATAAACCCCTAATAGCTAGTGTCGGCCTCCAAATAAACGAAACAAAAATACTAATTAGAGACCCCATAACTACACGGAAAGCGACATACGTGCCAATGAATGAATTAAATCTACCTACAATCGTTGAAATTAAATACCTAAGCACATACATAACATCTACACTAAACAGCAGAAGCACGATTAGAAAACGATGCGAACAGGCCACTAGAAACACAAATCAAAATCATCATTACTACCATTCATAGAAAACTTAAAGATGGACGGGCAAGCAGCCAGACTCATGTATAGAATAGTAATCGTACCCTGTATGATATACAGTTTGAAAGTATCGACAATCACCAAAGCTAACAGACCAAGACGAGAAGATATGAGAAAGTTATCATGAGAGACTTGATTAACCACGCTAGGAATAAACCAAGCTAAGGAAATTACACGAAATTTTAGACGGAAAAAACAGTAACCATACTCATCAAGAACCACAGGTGTGCTATCTCGCAGACGTTCATAGACGCGGCAAACCTCACCTGTTACATGCAGCAATACAGTACAAGCCCAAATTCAAGAATGTAGGCCGATTGGATTACACATGGAACGACAATCTTAACCAGGACATGGCGCACTTCGATAAGGAAATCAACTTTTGTATGGACACGGCTGAAGACCGATGCAATATCAAGAAGACGGCCAGCGAGAGGTACTAGAAACCTGAAACGGACAGCGAGTCCTTTGATGAAGACACAGAAAACAGTAAAGTCTAAAACAGAACAGCAGGGAGATAGAAAAGAGCCTAGAAAGTAACGTAACTCCGCCAAAGGATTCACAGGCGAAGATCGACTAAGCCAACTGGCTGCGACGTCGTAAAAAGATGCCCATCCATAGATAATTAACACCCGTCTCTCCACTATTCCAATGCTTACTCTAGGATGCATATCCGGTACGGCTCTCAAATCCTTCCTTATCCTAAGGGCACGTCTTCCTTACCATTACCCGCGCCCCCCGGTCTACTCCTAGATATGCAATGGCCTTTGTAGTCCCATGAAACATGAGGCTTCATGGGCTAGTGCAAATCTTGGGGTTCATTCGATTTATCGAGTCTGGTTAAACCACGCTGGGATCGGTGCATTTCATTCATTCATTCATTCATTCACTTACCAGACAGCAATGCAGGAACGCTGTTAGTAACTGGCTGAGAGGTCTCACCTATGAATAATCTGAGAGACTTATACAATTAGTGGGTTAACTGTCTTTTTCACCAACGCATACTCACACATACCTTCTGGATTTCTGGACACATACTTCCAAACACACACATACACATACACACACACACTACAACACACAAAAAAACACAAACATGCTCCTTTTGTGTATTTCCTTGTTTGTATAAGTTAATTTTATTTTCGTTTAGAATTTATTAAAAATTAAATTTTAAGTAAGTTTATAAAACTATTTTATTTGGTCCGGAGGAAGGTGATGGCACTCGTGATACAGGGTAATCCTAGTACGAGTGCCAAAGCACTCCTTTGTAACCTAAGTGCACATTGTATGACCAACTTTGTTTAAAGAGATTTACTGTACCCATTTTTCCAGTAATAAACACATTTATTTAAACACATTTATTTTTCTTTAATCTTTCACGATTATCTCTTTAGAACACCCCAGGAAAGGGTCAACGGGAGCAAACCACACAGTTTTATATTGGTTTTCTCCCCTTATGATTTTGCTACTCACTTATGAAGCGTAAATGTGTATGGGTGTACAAAAATAATTACAAAGGTCATTGGCATCATTCAAACCAAACAGATTGGGGTAGATCATTGTTCATAACTTTTGTCATCTTGCCAATTTGTTTAGAAACATCACTGACCTAGTTTTCTTAATTCGCTTTGTAATGGAAAACGCCAATTGATACTCAATTGCCCATGATTGTTAAAGGTGAAAGAACTAGCATAATGGGCCGCGGTCGGTTTGTGGATCCATGGAACCATCCATTAAATACTGAGACCCCTCCGTGCCTCAGAAAGCACGTTAAGCCGTTGGTCCTGGCTGTCATTCGTAGACCTTTGACAGTCGTTACGGGTAGTCAGAAGCGCGAATTCTGACAACCAGAATTTCCAAGGGGGAAATGGGGGGAATGTTACCTAGCAACTGGGTTGTGGAGGTTAGATAGGCAGTTGGTATTCATCTGCATCCGGTTAGACTGGAAGCCGACTCCGGAGAAGTTGGGAAATGGTTAGGCAGATTGATTGAGATTGCATAGCAATCTTTAGATACCTAATTTTGGGGGCAAACGAGCATTAAGTAGTGATTATCATGTTATTGCTATTGCTATCATGATCCATTCATATATTTAATCTTATTTGGAAAGTCTAATCTGATATCAGAAAAAGTAGGTATTCAACCCCCTGCGACGCACAGACTCGAACAATGTGGACTGTAAAATTCGGTAATGCGGCTTGCAGATTTAACAATTCAATACGCAACTGGGCCCGTGTGACATAATTACCTACTCCATGTCACAGAGATCAGGCCTGATTGAGATTGATGACCTTATTGAGTCCCAGCAGTGGGAAAGCTATAGACTGATTATATTCGACCCTTTGGGGTATGCGGACCGAAAGACCAATGACTCAAGTCTAGTATTATTTAAAAAAACTAGTGTAAAGCCATTAGCCATTGAATGGTTGAAAATTTGAAATTATTTAGTCTTGAGTGAGGTTCTGTAATACCTAATACGGGTCTTATGTCCGTTTTCACCGACATCTAAGTAACGCCTAAATTAATCCGTAAATACGTATGCACTGTTGGATTTTTAACTCTCAGCGCTGAGCCTAGCGTTGAAAATCCGGCTCAAATCAGCTGCAGCCCCTGGTGGTATCTCAATAGGGGCTGGAGTCTCGATATAGATAGCGACCGCTATACAATCGAATCCGGTCGCAAAGGCCTAATGGGTCCGTTATCCAGTTTATCTGACCCTCACAAAGTAACAACCCAGTTACTGGTTAACTCGATTAACTCCCTTGTTAAGACTGGTTGTCAGACTTTTGGCTGTCTCACTACACGTAACAACTGTTAAAGATCTACAGAATGACAGCCGGGACCAACGGCTTAACGTGCTCTACGAGGCATGGGGTAGTCTCGATATGTAATCAACGGTCACCCATCCACGAACCGACCGCGGCAAGCGTAGCTTAACCTTCGATCGATCCGTGTAGCTGTTACCATTTAGCCACTCATCAAAAAAAAAAAAAATGAAAGCCGACCAAAGAAATTAGACAATTTGGTTGAATGTTGAATTTTTTAGTCCGTTTTTGAGTTAATAAAAAAATATTGGACACGTATTTTTTCTTTTTTTACGTAATCTAAAGATTAAGGCGATACATTGAGGTAAAATGTGCCATAACGTCACGAGTATGTAGATTTTATACATACTAGTGACGTAGCGACCCGCACTCCCCAACCTAAAATGCGTTTTATCTAAGTAATTTTGTATTAATATGATAAAGCAAAAAATACGTGTCGAATATTTTTTTATTATCTGTGTGACGGACTAATTCGATTTTTTTTTTACCCAGGCATCATCCCTATTGCGCCATTGTTTACATTTTCGATTCATTGCTCAAAGCGACAGCCATTTTCATGATTTTCCTTGTGTCTGCGTAGTAGTAGACCGTTTGTTTTTAAAAAAACTTAAAATTCCTTCTAAAAAAAAAATGGTCTTTTGGTTATATATTTGGTGTTAAAAAAATACTTTTCTACAAAAACTTGTGTACGTAGAAAAAGAAGGTCAGTGACCTGAGTCAGTAACCTGTCTGTCAAACTGCCAATTTACAACCGGGTTTTTATGTACCTACCTGTCATAAAAAAAAATAGATTCCTCATGCCCTATCTGAAAATCTCATATATTATGTCACGCGATTCTTGATAATTTTCGAGTTATAATCATTTTATAAAATTCTTGATTTTTTTTTAGGAAACCGTTAAAAAAACAATCTATCTTTATTTTTACACGGGTTTTTCACTTTTTTTTTTGCAAGTTTCATTGTTATGGAACATTCTCTCAGACATACAATAATCATCTTCCTATCATTTATTCAAGATACAAAAATTTTGATCGAAAAGGAGGAATTTACATTCGAGTGGTCTTTTGCTAAGCATAAGTTTTGAATTAACCAGCATCAACCAACAGAAATGATCATTTACTTCGGAAAATGGGTGATATTTTGAGAGGGTTGGTTCATTTTGGTAGAATTGCTTACTTCGTTTCGACAATTCTCTTTACATACTCAAAACTGCGTCAAGTCAGCCACGTGTACTTCCTTATCAACTCGGAAATGACTTCAAAATATTATTCGTTGCTTGCGTCAATTACATTAATACTAATAACTTTAGTTAAAGACCTTGAGTTGTGTCTTCATATTTGATGACAAGTCCGCAGTTTTTATCTTTCTTATCGCCATACTTTGCTAATTGTTTTGCTAATTTGTCTCCACTTATGTACTGTATATAAAAATTTCGTGTCACTATGATCGTACTTTCACGCTAATTTCCGAAACCACCCAACCGATTTCAATGAAATTTCGTGAAAGTGTATGTTTGGTTTTAGACAGGCACTCTGTGAGAATGTTGCAATAAATGGTCCTAAGAGGCGCGGATTTTGTTTTCTTATTTTCTTTTAATGGAAAGTCAAGCTAGTAAACTTAGGTAAAGCATAAGGTTGCTGAAACGTCAGAATCAACCAATGAAAAGGCTTTTAAAGGTGCTCCCTCACCGGGAGCATTCGCCTGTAATGTAACGTTACAGATTCGGTTTTAAGCATTACTTTTCAATACTTCCTCCCTGACTGACGAGCATTAGCCTGAAATGTAACATTTCAGATGAAATATTACAGACATTGCGCACTGTAATGCTCGGTTCTCCTCCCTCATTGATATAATGCTCGAATTGTATCATTCAGGTTGCTACCTGTAATGCTCGGTTCTCTTCCCTTACTGATGTAATACTCGAATTGTATCATTACAGGTTGCGCACTGTAATGCTCGGTTCTCCCTCACTGATAATTATAATGCTCGACTCTGAACGCTACCTTACAGGCGAATGCTCCCGGTGAGGGAGTACCTTAAGAGGAATTCATAACTCCATTCCTATGAATGCGTCTCGGATAGCACACTTAGCCGTTGTTCCCGGCTGTCATTCGTACATCTCTGATAGTCGTTACGGGTCAGAAGCCCAAAAGTTTGACATCCAGTCTTAGCAAGGGGTATCGTGTTACACAGTAACTGGGTTGTGGAGGTCAGATAGACAATCGCTCCATGTATAATACTGGTATTTAGCTGCATCTGGTTGTACTGGAAGCCGACCCCAACATAGGTGGGAAATGGCTAGCCAGATTGATTCCTTTGAAAGTGTCTAAGTTCTAAGTTACGATTTCTGAAACCACGATGTTGTACCTACTAGGTATTTTATGTCACGAATATTGTCTTCTAAATAATGATCAGCGATGTCAACTCATGTTATTTTATGATGTCAGTACCTACTAATATTTATTTAGGAGGAAGTAGGATTACCTACTTGAAGCACTAGTCATGCAAAAACACTCGTGCAAATTGTTATTGTTAATTAATTTGTTATTGTGCGCCAACGCGGTTTGTTCTATTTACTGTTATAATTACCAACCCGCGCTGGGCCCGCGTGGTGAATTACGGCCCACTCCCTCTCACAGAGAGGAGTTTCGTCCCAGCAGTAAGAGCATTCAGAATTTGCCTGCCTTTTCCCAACTATGTTGAGGTCCGCTTCCAATCTAACCAGATGCAGCTGAATACAAGTATTTCACATGGAGCGACTGCCTATCTGACCTCCACAATTCAGTGACTGGGTAATACGAAGTTACCTTTTGAAACCCGCGAAATTAAAAATTTCTTTCGTTTTTTGCTATTTGAAGGGCAGTATCTGGTTGTATGTTGATCTTAATATGATTCGCAACCGTAACAAGTGTGTCACGTATTTATAGAATAATTATTCAATTCATCAAACCAACTCTCAAGTTCATATTATCCTATTGAATGACTATTTCATGAAATCATGACATTTGAGGTCAATTCTAACGGAGTTGTATTGCTGAATCTATTGATTGTAATTCTGTAAATAAATATTTGTTACGGTTGCGAATCATATTTTAATTAACATTCACCCTGACACTGACCTGTAAATTGCAAAACACCTAAGAAGATTTGAATTCCGCGGGTTACTCTGCTGGCGCATCCCCCTTAACCGTTCTAGATTCTTTCTTAAGCTGAATACGGATATATGGCAATCATTCATATCTAATAAGATTTAAGCAGGGTAGACCTGACAGGAAAAAAAAAATATATATGCCATTCAGTAAGACAATAGGTCTTCTGGTCTTTCTGTCCGCACTCTCTCTGCCTAGCCTTTTCCCAACTATGTTGGGGTCGGCTTCCAGTCTAACCGGATGCAGCTGAATACCAGTATTTTACATGGAGCGACTGCCTATCTGACCTCCACAACCCAGTAACTGGGTAATACAATACCCCTTGGTAAGACTGGTGTCAGACTTTCGGGCTTCTGACGACTCGTAACGACTGTCAAAGATCCACGAATGACAGCCGGGACCAACGGCTTAACGTGCTTTCCGAGGCACGGAGGATTCTCGGTATGTAAAGATGGTCACCCATCCACTGACCAACCCCGGCAAGCGTAGCTTAACCGGATGGATCGACCAGTGCGGCTGTTGTTACTTAGCCACGAGCTCCTCCGAGCTGTCCGCACGATGACTCCAAAAAGGAAAAACACTTAAAATTATGTAATACCGAACACCGATAAAGACTAATATCACAGTATAAATAAGTAACAGTATTAAGTCTTCATAAAAAACGGCTGAAACGACGCGCTCCGAAATGTCAGTGTATATCAGGCGGCCTACTCCCTAAACGAAATCCGTAGTTTCGGCCGTCGACATGGACGCTTCGTTCTCCGTCTCACTACGGATTTCGCTTAGGGAGTAGGCCCCCAGCCGGCCGTCGTTACGGGCGCTTCGCTGTCCTTCTTACTTACGGTATGTCTGTAAGTGCGACGGAGAACAAATCGCCTGTAACGACGGCCGAAACTAAGGATATCGCTTAGGGAGTGGGCCCCTTGTCTCGAGTGCGTGGCAGTTACGCACGGACGCTGAAGGTTTATCTACCGAGCGGCGGGCCGTAGGTAATTATTTCCAGGTCACTGCCGAGACATAATACTGGTACTTTATTATACTATTATTGATGTTATTTTGAAGTTATTTATATCTTCTTAGTGTCATATTTTATGATTATAATATTATTTTGCCATAAGCATGTTTATGACTTTATCTCCTTGTTACGTAGAGTGTATTTATGTCTATAATTTCTTACTTTGTAATAAATGCTTACGTGATTGATGTTTTAGAGGTATGAGGAACAGGGTCTAAAGTTCACTCGTCCTCTATTGAAAAGGAAGGATCCTCCGACCTGACGGTGTCGTGTCTGGCGGGCAACTGCCCAACGATTGATGTCGGATAGTCTTATATGTATACGTCGTTCGCGCGGTAAACTCTAATTGCGCGATGCAGGATTTGTGTGACGTCAGGATTTTGGTGCGTAGTTCGCATGTGGCGATGTAGATGCAGCCACAATGTTGATCATTGGTTTTTACCATCCCACTGCAAAAATATTGCATTTTTACCAAGGATGACCATCCTTTATATACCGAGACTCGTCCGTGCCTCGGAAAGCACGTTAAGCCGTTGGTAACATTGGGCTGTCATTGCTAGATCTTTGACAGTCGTTACGGGTAGTCAGTAGCCCGAAAGGTATCGTGTTACTGCCAGTTACTGGGTTGTGGAGGTCATTACACACACACACACACACACACACACACACACACACACACACACACTCACACACACACACACTCACACACACACACACACACACACACACACTACACTGCTCTCGACGCTTGACGTGTCCACACGTCGGGTCCGGGTTCCCAACAAGTCAATCGCCATCGTGAGGATGCCTCATTGAACTCATTGCCTCAGAGGTGAAACACGTGTTGATTTCTTATAGGGTCCTTTATGACCCTTTAAAACAGTTACGCGGATTAGGTTACTAAATATACGTCGTATATTGTATTTTATAATGGATTTCCGCAAAGTCACGCCTGAATCAATTAACTATGTTAAATACTGGTATTCAGCTCCATCCGGTTAGACTGGAAGCCGACCCCAACATAGTTAGGAAAAAGCTAGGCAGATAGAAGTGCATTTTGCACTTACGATAAAATAAGTACGTAGGTAATAAAATATGAAGTACGATAAATATCAAGCGATTAGCGATTTATTGTGCGATTTAGTTACCTACATCGTCAAGGGGGTGATTGTACCCGCCTTCCTATAGTTATTTATGCTATAAGTGCGGAAGGTAGGTGGGTGAAGCTAGGATTCGTGTCGACTTATACACTCGCTCGCTTCGCTCGCTCGTGAATAAAAATGTCACTCGTCGGAAATCATCTTACGCACGTGTATCATACAACGTTTTACTATGCATTGTGCGAGGAAATAAAAAAAAAAAACGAGCGAGCCTTACGGCAGTCGCCTATGATGTGACAGACATCTAACATACGACGACGTATATAAATGATAAAAACAAAATTAATTCATGACTTCGACTTCGACTTGACTTCGACTTCGACTTCGACTTTGACTTTGACTTTGTCTTTGACTTTGACTTTGACTTTGACTTTGACTTTGACTTTGACTTCGACTTTTTGATTTTAACCATCGTCATAATCATCGCCATCGTCATCATCTGATTTGTAAATACTAATTTGTGAAAAACTTTTCTCAAATAATAAAATCTCTGAGACGAGATGGGCTGACGACGGCCTCAAAAATTAAAAAAAACAGAAAAGTAAAAAGCACTAGTGAAAAAAGTGACACTTTCCGCACAAATTGACTGCTTGGAAAACGCTCTTTTCGAGCAAATGCATTGTAAAACAACTTTCGCTATGACGCACATTTCGGATTCATGAAAAAAAAAGCAATTCCTATTCAACTGTAGACAGACTATTTCGATGCATGTAGGAATAGTATTTTTTACGACTCGTAAGTATATGAGTTGCATAGCGAAAGTTGTTTAGTATGACAGGTAAAATCACTCGCTTGACGGATGCAGGTGACTAAATCGCCAGCATATCTTCGTATTTTCTGAAAAGTTTGATTACATTATATCTTTATCATTAGTTGCTTTGGCCATCCTATCAGCTATTTATAACTTCTGTTTTTGTTTTCACATAATTCCTAGACCATGTTTACATTCTTATAAAAAATGTCTATAATAATATCTTGATAAAGCCATATGATTGATTTACTAACCCTGCATGTAATATTATAGCAATAATAACAAAGTATTTGAAAACTAATAAGGTCATTAAGCTATTTATTTTCAAAACTTTACCTAATTAGCGTCACCTATACCCTCTTATTATCGATCGATAGCGTCATTATTAATCATATAAGGAAGTTATCGACAAAAATATATCGATAAGTTATCGACATGTGGCTTTGTGTTCAACCAGTAAGATTGACTTGTCGATTAGCAGAGAAAACCCAAGTTTAATCATTATTTTCTTGACTGAAAAGTACTTTATTAGTCAATCTAAACAAAACTTTATCTTCCCACAAAGTTTCAACGAAATCAGTTCAGTCGTTTCCGAGAAACATGCAAACAATTGTGTCACACGTTTGTCTGGATCTACTCAGCCCACAATCAGAATCAAAGCATAAGTCGTGATAAGGTCGTGGTTTGTCATGCCTTTTAATTCATTAATTAAGTCGATAATTAGCCGGTAGGTGACTGGCATTTTATGATTTCGTTATAATTAATTCGCAGGAATTAATTAATCTGGAGTTATGATGTAAATTTTTATCCGAACTAGCGAAAATTCAACCAAGACATTTCAAATCAAAGTCGGACGTTTTCTAGAAATTAGTTGTTTATTGGTTGTTTTTTGTTACAAAGTTTACTGATGTTTTGCAAGCAACATTATATTGTGCCTGTGGCGGCATCTACATCGCCACATGCGAACTACGCATCAAAAAGACCTGACGTCACACAAAATCCTAACGTCACACAAATCCTGCATCGCACAATTAGAGTTTACCGCGCGCACGACATTATATAAGACTACCCGACATCAATCGTTGGGCAGTTGCCCGCCAGACACGACACCCGTCTGGTCGGATGATCTCCCTATTCTATAGAGAAAGAGAGGAAATGCTCCACTGTACAAAGCTGTGCCAGAAAAATCTAGTCACATGTTCATATTTACTTACAAAGCATATGTCTTATCAAATAAGACATAATTTGGAGGTTCTTACGTCACCTCCTTATCTTTATATCGAGATAACGCGCAAAGTTTATTGATTCTTGAATTAATCACTCGACATTGTAATATGAACTACATTGACAAATTCATGGTTCATCTTGCGGTTTTAGAAACTACTTAAAATATTATGAAAGGAGCGCGTCAACCAAGAGCCGAAACTACTGGGACTAGGAACGTGAAATTTTGCACACAGCTTTCTTTTATAATGTAGGGGACCACTAAGAAGGGGATTTAGAAAATTCCCTCATTTATTCTATATATATTTATCTCTATTCATTCTCTTGAACCGGGCTCTTGAACCGGGCTCTTAAACCGGGCTCTTGAGTCCGGGTTTTGAGACCGGCTCTTGAACAGGGCTCTTGAGTACGGCTCTTGAGTCTGGGTTTTGGGTCCAGCTCTTGAGTCCGGGTTTTGAGTCCGGCTCTTGAACCGGACTCCTGAATCGGACTCCAACACTGACTTTTAGTCAATAAGTATTCTGTATTGGTCCTTTGCGTCATTTTATCTAGCATCGGCTCGCTACTGCGTCTGGGCGCTCCTTGTGCGGCTACGCATCACTGCCAATGCGGTCAAGCAGTCGACTGTCTCGGACACCATGGTCTATCCTGCAGTAAGTGCGCAGACTGGATAGCACGGCACGTCAGAATCAATGACATCGTCCGTCGTGCTCTTGTCACCAGCTGCCAGCTGTCAGCTGCCAGGGTGCCAGCTGTTTTAGAACCCAATGGCTTGGCACGGGTCGATGGGAAGAGACCAGACGGAATGACCATAATGCCTTGGAAGGTAGGTAGGCCTTCGGTGTGGGATGCAACGTGTGTCGACACCCTTGCGCCATCCCATCTTCCTAGCACGGCGGGTTGTGCTGGGGCTACTTACTGCTGCTGGTGCGGAAAACCTCAAACGGCGCAAATACTCCAATCTTATCGGAACTTATATGTTTGAGCCGTTTGGGGTTGAAACACTAGGGCCATGGGGTCCGAGTGCACACTTAGTTTTTCAAGACATCGAAAAGCGGTTGGTCGACTCTTCACGTGACCAGAAGGCTGGCCTATTCTTCGGCCAAAGAATCAGCATTGCCATACAACGTGGCAATGCTGCCAGCCTTTTAGGCACTTTTCCTGTTGACAGCGATGCGGACGAATTTTCTGATGCCCTATGATTGTTTACCGTTTTTTACATTCTTCTACATATTATTATTTTAAATGTCTTTGACATATCTCGGGACCCTAGGGTCCCGGACCTTTGGAAGGCGTACGAGGGGTCGAAGCCAACTCGCAGAGGCCCCTTAGACATTTTTATGTATTGAGGCACCAACCGACGATTATCCCTGTATGAACTACGCAAGTGCACCCAAGGACAACCCCCGGTTGGTGCAGGACTATTGCAGAACATGGAAACAAATTAAATTGGGCTATGGGTTTGGGTTGCTAAAGTTGACTGGTGACCTGGAACTAGGAACTATGGAAGGACAATGGCTCCTGCCTGATCAATGTTTTTTATATATTTATTTTTTTGTATACGGAAAAATGGCAGGGGTTTTTTTTTTTTTTTTTTTTCAGGATGGGAAATCATCAAATGACTTCTCCCGCTCTGGGCAGAGCGAGAGGGTGTGTCAGACTTTTGCTGACTAAAACCCACCCTTGTTCCTTCCGTTGCCTGTGTGCCGGGGCCGCGATATCCCTTTCGGACAAACCCGCAACCCCAGCAGGGATCAATGTTTTATATGTATACGGAAAAATGGCAGGGGGTGACTTGCACACTCAATAATGGGCCCCCGAAAATTGTCGCTAGCACATAGTGACGTAGCGACAAGGGGGCAACATGTCCTGAGGTGCTTGAGGAGTGGAGAGGTATTCCACGGCTTTCAGAACAATCCCAGAGCCCGGAAGATGGTCAAGATCCCTACGAGCACTTACTGGAATACTTCCTTCCTCCGAGCACGTTCGCTCTTGCGAATCTCCACTCAAGCCGGCCAATTAAGGCAAAAATGAGGTGGGAGCTCTGTTCCTCGTCAGTGTTCACTCCAGCCGGCCAATAAAGGCAAGCCAGAGATGAGGAACAAGATTTCTCCCGGGAGATAGGGTCCGTGGGGTCGCTACTGCCCAACAGCTCGCGGGTTTCTGTATCTCTCTTGGTCTGGCCCCTCATCCTAGACCTGTTCCGGCAAAGTAAACTCTACCGGCACAGATCCAGAGTTTGGAGCGCGCAAGCCCCACCACGACGTCAACGTAGAGATACGGCGCCGGCGGTGGGGATATTATTATTATTATTTTAAGTCTGTTAGTTTTTAAATCATGTAAATACCTACGTGTGTGTCAATAAGCTAAAAATTAATAATTATTTAAGTTGGTCTAAAACAAAATGCGAAAGTGAGTTTGTTTATTTGTTTGTTACGCTTTCACGCTAAAACGGCTGATCGGATTTGGATGAAATTTGGCACATGGTTATACCATGATCTGGATTACGACATAGGATACTTTTTCCCGATATTCCCACGGGATTGAGACTTATGCAGGTGAAAACTGAAACCGCGAGGCGCAGCTAGTAATATGAATAATAAAGACTCTGTTCTTATCCATTGATCTTTTTGCGGAAGTTCCCAAGTATCTCCTTAGATAATTTGGGAACTTCCGACAAACTCCTTCCGTCTTCGACTTCCTTAAATTAACGATCTTTTAAAAGTCAAATCGGCAGCTGATAGACTTCATTGCCAGAAAGAGAAACGGTTCGGGAGCGCGTATTTAAAACTCAATGCATTGAAATTACGTTAATGTTAATACGTTCATAATATTATTGATAGTAAAACACCCATCGCAATACGAACATAATCAGTTATAATAGGGCTTCCCAAATTTATTTTTACTGTGACGCCCTTGGGACTTCACCATTTTTTTGCGACGCACGCCCCTCAGCCTTCTAGCCAAAAAGTATCTACCAGTGTGTAGTTCTAGCCTAGTAACAATTTACTTAACTCCAAATAACATTGCTGCAACTGTAGAAAAGCCTGTTGTTTTTGTTGTTGTTGTAGAATTCTCAATGCTGCATTAATGATGGCATGGTCTTCACGAGAAACTGAGCTCAAAAATTCAAGCTGTTTGTCATTGGCGTATTGGTCCAGCTGGAGTCACAGCACAGGACAGTCTCCTCGCGACGCCGCAGGGCGTCGAGTCGCACAGTTAGGGAAGCAATAGGTTATAAGATATTGAATGCATTCTGACACCGACATCGACAGTGCTTGAACGTCCCCTTTTTATGGATCCTTCATTGTCCGAATGTTGCTCACATCCTGTGCTTAGCGAAACAAAGTCTTGTTGATAAGCCGACACTGTTTTCTCATATAAAACATCGAACACAAAACATTTGTAGAAGCCAATTATTTTTAAAAGAGTAACCGTGGAGTTTCTTGCCTGATCTTCTCCATAGGAAACGACCCTATATGAACCGTAGCTTCTGACGTTTGTTGGTTTATGTGAAATAAAATATTTTGTGGTGAATTGAAGCCTCAAGCGTGTGTGTGTCTACTAATGTGCAAAACAAGAAGCTCTGCAGCTTACCTAGATCACGTTAGATTGGCGACCTCTTTAAGAACTTATCAGCAGCGTGACAAAAAAGTCGCAACGCAGTATCAAATATCCTCAAATTCCTAAGTGTTTTTGAGTGCTATGACGTTGCAATGTTGTTGTAGCCATTTCATTAAAGAAAATGTGTACAAAGATAAATTTATGAATTACGCAGTAAATTCTAAATTAAGACTTTTGCGCAGCTTAACATATCATTGATAAGATTTTTTTGACAAAATATGGGTCAAGATATTTATCAGTCAATAATGTTATTGTTAAAGTAAACGGATTGGTATTTTTAGGTTTTTTTTTGACTGATAAAAAAATATTGAAGATGAATTGTTTTGTCAATTAGTATAACAATTATATTATAATATACCATTATAGCCAGTAATCAAATCTTTTCCATAATCAATCAATCAATTCATAAATTTTAGGTCAATTTACTGGTCCTCCTAAACCCTCACCGTAATCGGGAGTGAAATATCTGTTACTATTATTCGGGTTGAGTGGACTCGGGCCGAGCTGTCACTGACTCGTTTACTTACTGCTTCGATGTTTAGCAAGGAGTTTCTTTAAAAAAAAAAAAAATTACTAGGTATGTTAAGAAAGAAGGACGCAAAATAAATAACATCTTATTTTTGTTGTGAAGTGTGTTGCAATGGAAAATTATCAAAACGGTTGAGTAATTTTTGTTGGCAAACGACAAACTTTCCGTACACTTGAGGTAAATGAAAACAGATATAATACGATATTGTTAACTAATCGTAAATTTATCGCTTGTTTTGAAAGACTATGCAAGGCTGTTGGAAACATGTCTAGCGACCACTCACTTTATTAAAAAAAAGTATTTGGAAACTTTTCAAATGCCTTTTTGAAACCTAAAACGGTTACATGATCAAATTCAGTGTTAAAATTGCAATTCATTATTAATAGTCTAGTTCGCTAGTTAGCCACATTAATAAACAGCGAAATATTTGACATCTATTTGCGACGTTGCCCATTTTCAGAATTAACGCTCTTAAAACGTTTTGGCTAAATAGGAATAAGTTACGCTCTCAGGAAATAACACACATAACATTAGGCCTGTGTTCCCGAAGGGTTAGGCAGACCTCTGCCTGGCGAAATGTTTCAGGAGACAGCCTGTTGCCATCAACCAGACACAAGTCCAGACTCCGGGCTGCTAGAGAGAAATTCCAGATGTATTCTCAGGAATATTTTTGTCGTAACAGCACCCTAATTCAACACACGATCAATGACAATCTGTTTTATTTTGACAGTTCAACAACATTAATTGGGATATTTATGTTGTTGAGCAGACTTTTCCGAACATAAAGAAGCAATGGATTAGCAATACCTATACTACAAAATGATTCAGATTCTTTCTTTTTCGCGAGATTTGTGAGTAACCTGGTGTCAGAGTTTTAAAGACGCCCATGGGCCTCTGACTTGGCTCACATGTCGTCGAGAAATATCTCGTAGGCGTCGTCCTATTGTCATCGCTCGCGCGATGATGCGATGAAAACATAAAATCGCACGATCCTGCGCCGTCTATAGGAGATTCAGTAGATACCAGTATGTACGATCGTCGTGTCGTCGGACGCACGCATCATCGCGTTGTCATTAGGACGGCGCCTCAGGCATGCCGGTTTCCTCAAATTTTTTTCTCCCCGTTTTTGAAGCAAGTGATAGTTATACAATACACACATGGATCCGAAAAGTCAGAGGTTTCGCAATTAGGGTGTAGATAACTCAGTTAACATAACCTTTGCATCATATCACATTATATCCATCTGCCACAAACTGGCTCGCAGATAAATAGGACCATCTAGACCGCAAAGGAAAACGATCCGACCGACCAACGACCAACGACCTTGGTGATAAAACAGCAATAATTCAACGAAGTTATCTGACAAAATATTCCATTCACATTAGTATTGTTTGTTATTATGCCACTTTCAAGATATTTATATCGTTCTCTGGAAACGGGTCATTCTGTTAATTTTTATCGTTAGTTAATTTATTTATAAATTATAGTATAATTACTAATCGCTGCAAAAAAAAAAAGATGATTAATGCTTTATACTGGATACTTCGTGGATAGGATTATTAATATAATTTTTTGGATAAGTACTAACATTAACTTTAAGTTTTTTTTACTAACACTACTCTGTAGTGAATGGATCCTATGTGGTCTGAAATAAACTGTGTATTATTATTATTTATTGATTACACTGCATTTAGATTGAAAAGCAAGATATTAATTCTGGTCCTTTGATCCTCCATTTTTTTTTTGTAGCGCTATAAGAACCACCTATTTTTTCTGTTCTATATGAAGTATAGCTAATCTTAACCAGTTTTCCAGCTGCATCTGATTGTTTATGTCCCTAAGATTAAATTATATAAAAATTATAAATCTGGTCCTAAGTAATTTTTTTGGTCCTCCGAACTTTTTCGTTAAACTGTTGGGCCTACATCAACACTTTTATCAATAATACCCTACTAACACATGTATTTCTCTTAATTCCAGGTCTTAGACAGAAACAGGAGCTTCGTGAGCTGGTCCCCAGTGCTTCCAGAAGAAAAGGCAACGCAGCATCGATAGAAGATGCGAAGTTAAGCATGGAGAAGTGTCTTATCGTCTCCAAGGTTACCAGATACGAGTATGAGAAGTGAGTTTTCAAACCCTTAGTTTCTTTTTTGCCTCTTCTTCGGCAAAATTTTGTTGGCTTAATATTTGGCCACCTCCACGGCATCGTCGTTTGCAGCGTTGAGGTCGTTGTGGCTGCATTTTTTAGGGCACAAGGGGTAGGATAGCAGGTTGGATTTAGTTTCACATCCGCACCCTGCCGTACCGTCGAAATAGCGACTTTGCGAGGTTGTACAATACGTGCCACGTGGTTTGACTTGCGCAGTAGACGATTCATGGGTCTCTTTAGCGGTGTGAGGTCTGCGCTGCAGGGCGTCATCGGGGCGGCGGAAAGAGCGCGGGACTCGCGGTGAACTCTCACCTTTCGTGGCGCGTATTGTACTTTCATTTTCTTTTGCTATTTTTCCGTTCACGCAAAAAACACATGGAATGACATGCATTTAATCGCTATAATTGTCATTAGTATTAAACTACTGTATGTACCATCGAAGAAGTTCATATCTATGCACCGTAAGGACTATTTCTGCTTGCAGTGCTCGGCCGCCTAGAACCGGGGCGGTAACAGATGTGGTCATCGCGTTCACGGGATTTTGTTTTCAAATTGCTTAGATATGAAATTCTTCGATGGTACTAAGCCGCAACAGACAGAATTTTCATATTTCTATTTTCATAAATGTCAATTTAGTGTACTGAGTTTAAAAAAATATGTTGTTTTTTTTATACATACTACGTTCTGTATTCTTTGATAATTTTCGAGATTTAATTTAAACTAGATAATAGGTATGGCCACTGAATAAAACAACTTCGCAAAATAGTGTCTGAATCATCGACACGATAACAAGAGGAAGAGTAAACTGGAAACTTACACGTGTCGAGAGCTGTTTATTTATGTAATAATTACATTTATCTAGTCTTAAAAACAGGGCAAAGTCTCAAACGGAAATAATAATAAAGTTGTATAATTATTACAAGACAATAATATGTATTTATGTAATTATTGCCTTATGGTGTAGTGGTCGCAAGGGCTAGCTGAGCATGAGTTTGAGTTTTAGTTGGAATTTCTCAGTACCTACCAGTTGTTGGCAATAGGCTCGCCCCTTACATGGGACTTAAACATAACTTGCGAAATGTGGGTGTACTATAGATACACCTCTGCCTAACACTTCTGGGATTATGGGCGTGATGTTATGTTATATCTAATCACGCAATGGTTAATAATGTTGTGTTATGTGAACTAGTAAGTACTTAATTATCAGTCATTGTTCAAGTTATCGGGTATCGGGATACGGGTCAAGTGCCCTTACTGGTAATATTTAGTTGACCATGTGGTGGAATCAGATTGTTATTAAATAACAGAATATATTTCTGTTCTGTATGCCAGTTTCCCTGTTGTTGAAAATTCAGAGGCGATAAAAATGCCTTTAGCATAACTCTGTATCAATAGGCTTTGATTAAAGAAAATAGCCACACTATACTGCTGGGGAGTTTGTCTGCTGGGGAGTTTGTTGCGCCACTTCTTCTTCCCAGCTAATGCACTAGGAAGTGGTGAACATATTTGACAATTATTTGCGACGTTGCCAACTTTTAGGATAAACCCTCTTAACATAATCAGCCTACTTATAACGTTTCCACCACTGTCCATTGCAAAAACATTTACCCTTATTCACAAAGTTAAGAGACGAAACGACGTCAAAAATGTATGGTTAAACAGACGCTAACCATTACTTAACTTTATGCAACATTTATGAATAAGAGGGCTAGTAAATAAAAAGAAAGCTTGATATAAAACCACTTTACAAACGACTCAAGACTGCTGAATAAACCTACTTTATTACCCCGTTATGGCAATCGGAAATGTCAGTCAATAAACCGGTTCTACCCGATATTTTATAGAAATTAGTGGACATAAGCACAGTATAATAAAGTAACAGTATTTATTTATTTAAACTTTTCACACTCAAAAAAGTACAAAGGCGGACTTAATGCCTTAGGCATTCTCTACCAGTCAACCAAGGGTGGTGAAGAGATTAGATGGCAGGTGCTCTATTTGAGAGGAACAAAGAAATTTAAAAAAAATTATTCTAATGCATTATAACTAAAAATAGGTACAACAGTACAGCCTGCTGGGGTTGCGGGTTTGTCCGAAAGGGATATCGCGGCCCCGGCACACGGGCAACGGAAGGAACACGAGTGGGTTTTAGTCAGTAAAAGTTTTACACGCCCTCTCGCTCCGCCTAGAGCGGGACTTATCATTTGCGTAACTGCCGCGCACTCAATACTGTTGCGTACAGACATGCGCATCTCGGGCTTGGACGACTAAATATGTTTTTATGCATATTATTATTTATACGTGTAATCTGGGCTATTTTAAGACTTAGTATCCTATAGTAATAATCGTAGCTAAATAATAACAGCCCCACTGTTCAATCGTAGGTTAAGTTACGCTTGCTGCGGTCGGTTCGTGGATGGTTGCCCATCCTTTACTACCGAGACCCCTCCGTGCCTCGGAAAGCACGTTAAGCTGTTCGTCCCAGCTGTCATTCATAGATCTTTGCTAATCGTCACTGGTAGTCAGAAGCCCAAAAGTCTGACAACCAGTCTTACCAAGGGGTATCGTGTTGCCCAGTAACTGGGTTGTAGAGGTCAGATAGGTAGTCTAGTAGTATAAAATACTGGTATTCAGCTGCACCTGCTTAGACTGGAAGCCGACCCCAACATCGTTGGGAAAAAGCTAGGAAGATTGGTTGATCTAATAATAATAATTTCTTAGTATGTTGCAAGTTACTTTGAATGTGTATAACTTCAAGCAATAAATGTTTGTCAAATATTTTAAGGTGTACTCATGAATATGAACGGAATTTACTATTTGGGGAACTGTTAAATACCAAAACTTTTTATGTAATTTGGCGTTGTATTTTGCTCACATAAATTTTTGCCATTTCAGAATTGTTCTTGTAGAAAAAGAGATTACTATTCCATAAACAGAATGCACCCATAACAACACATAACACTACGCTTGTAATCCCTAATGGTTAAGTAGATGTGTACCTATAGGCCTATAGCACACCCAACATTTCGCCAGTAATGTCCAATAATATTTTACACTGTTATTGTTAGTTATTATTAATATCTTTATCAAAAGAGACCTGATGTTTGCGCATGAGTGGAAAATTATGGAATGTTGCAGCTTTGCAGATATGACCTACATTACATTTGTTTTTTTCGACCTGAGTTTTGATAAGGCAGAGATAACGGAATCGCGTGTCATGAAAAAGTGCGTGTTTTTGGTGAGTAGTGTCTTCACATGGTCGATGTTTTGTAATTTATTCATTTACTTTCTTGTGGAGCTGGAAATCAAATCCGTCCAGCCGTTTTAGCGTGAAAGCGTAACAAACAAACAAACAAACTCACTTTAGCATTTATAATATTAGTAAGGGTTGTCTGGCTCGTTGGTTGAGTGTTCGCAAGCGCTTCTATCGAGTATGCTGTCCTGGGTCCGATTCCCAGTTCAGGCAAACTGTTAATATTCAGATATTCAATCGGGAATTTCTCGTAGCAAAGCAGTCTGAAATGGGGGCCTTCTCCCATGGCCGGGCTCAATTTTAATCACATGATTATATTCTCTGCCACAAACTTTTGGTTATTGCTAAGAGCATAAAGTGCATATTAAACTGAAATAAGTATTTAACAAGTTATTGAAGCAAATACTTGTATTAGTTATCTTGTTTATTTCGTCATTACGATCGGAAAAATCGGGTCGAATCCAGTTGTTGGTCATCGTGGACTAGTTGTTAATTGATGATATAACTTTGTATTAACAATAAATCATTAAATAAAGTTTTATTTAATCAATGTTTTCCTTGAATCTTTGAGAAGTCTGTTCTCTATTACTTCAAACATCACATAATTATGTATCTTAGGTCTTTCAATATGTTACAGAAGACCATGGGCGCCGGCAAGTTTATTTTTAGGGGGGACCATCGTCAGCTCCACGAAACGAGCTCGATCATTTTTGCACCCCGCCTAGGGTCGATCGTATTTCGAAAATTAAAAAAAAACATCCCTTAAAGGGGTTAAATAGGTGATGAAACTATATAAAAGTTCGTCTTTTCTGCCAACTGGAAATACCATCGGGCACGGCTTGTTTTCGCATAATATATTTTTATTATTATTTTTAAGTTTTTCGTATATCTCGGTTTTTGGTAAGCATATGAGGGGCCGAAGGCAACTCGCCGAGGTCCGCCTGCAGCGCAAAAGCCTCCGTTCTGTCTTTCCAATTTTCCCGGTCTACTGCGATTACGGGCCAATTCCTTTAATGCTGGGGCCGCATTTGCGTCTATCGTGACGAAGCTCCGCACGATGATACAATACACGCAGATGTTACCAACCATTATCGGTTATTGCTGCGATAGTTCGGGCTGCGTAGCACTCATCGCCCGGGTCGCCACCCGGGCGACTACACGCCACGCTTATTATGTACCGCCCTACATAATAAGCGTGTCGTGTAGTCTGACTAGCGTTGGTCATTTCGACTGACGTTTCCGGACTGCGCAGACGCTCTGTCGAAATAATACAATAATCTTGGATTATTGCACGATAATTGGTTAAAATTATGAAGCCACTAACGTGACCACCGCATTAGCTCGATAACTTTGTAGCGAGCAAAACATACGAAGCTTGGGCACGCATTTCTTTGCCACGATTGACGCAGGTGCAGCCCCATCATCAGAAGTAATGTACTTACCAAATCTAAATCCTTTCGTTCAATATTTTCCTATTGTCAGTTATTAAAACAATATAATAATATTAATAAAACAATAACATCGTTATCGCTCACTTATCTGTAAAGTTATTTCAAATACGAGTAAACCCGACCGAGTGAGCAGTTCAAACAAGTGTTGTGTACTAAAATAACATTATAACAGGAAAAACAAACGTTATGACTTAGAAGATGCGTTATTTAAGTAAAAATTGATTAC
The DNA here is from genome assembly GCA_947364205.1 of Agrochola lota. NCBI lineage: Eukaryota > Metazoa > Arthropoda > Insecta > Lepidoptera > Noctuidae > Agrochola > Agrochola lota. Next base: position 7,484,169 of record OX376245.1, on the reverse strand, counting down.
ATGCTATTTACCTTAAACATTTTTCTTATGCTTCTCACACCTGCACCTTTAAGGCTCGTGCACACAAGCGCGACATTTCGCGCGACACAGGTAATTGGTCTGCCGTGAAGTTTTCTTAGAAATTGTTTTGTTAGAGTAACGTCGCGCCGGTCTGCACGACGCTTTATACGTAAATTAACCCTTAAGGCTCGTGCAGACTAGCGCGACTAGTCGCGCGACACCGGTAATTCTTCTATCGTGAAGTTTTGCTAGAAATTGTTTTAGTAGAGTCGTGTCGCGCTAGTCTGCACGACGCTTTACCGCTAGTTATAGCGTCAGCTGTCTGTCTTGAGTTCATTTCCCAGGTCGGGCTAAGTGTTATTAGGTTTTTTCATCAGGAATTTCTCAGTAGCAGTTCGGAGTCTGGATTTGTGCCTGGTTGATGGTAATAGGCTCGCCCCCTGTTACATGGTACTTAAACTTATCTGGCAAAATGTGGGAGTTACTATAGGTACACCTCAACAATAAAACAAAATCGATTTTAATAAATAGTACCTGATCGACCGACCTCTGTTCGGGTGAAAATAGAAAATTGAATTGAATTGAATTTCTTTATTTTGCATAAAATATGGTACAATAGGTCTTAACTTAAATATAAGAAGTTCCACATATCTTGCTTACTTACTATTTCAGCATGCAAAAAATACCTTATAATAAAATTATATACAAAAACACTTCACTTGTTACTATTGAGATCTATTGAGAATGCTAATTTAATAGTATAGGATAGTTCATACTAATTCCATGTATTGTACATACTAATTCCATGCTACCATGATAGTAGGTACTTACTAATTCCATGCTGCAATGTCATTACCTAAGGTAGCCATCTTGTTCTAAACTTTTGGCGCCCGAGGTCTGCTTCGTAGAAAATACGGAAAAAACGAATTTTCCCAGACGTGTAGTGTGTAGTGAGACTTAGCTAGATCGATTTTTCGCCCCCGTAAACTGTATTGCAACTTTCATCGAAATCGTTAGATCCGTTTCGTTTTCAAATATATATATACAAATATTGCTCGTTTAATAGTACAGGATAATCACGAGCACAAAACAAAAATAGTCGACAGCTGCACGTCATGACTGTGACAAAAAGTAGTAATGTCAATTAATGCGATTTCGCATAAATTTCATTAGCATGTGAATTCATAAGTCGTAGCATGCTAATTGCTATTGCTATGCTAATTGCTAATAATGAAGTATGTGAATTTTGTTAATATGCAAATTAAATTATTATTAACAATCTCGCATTCATTCAATATACAACACTAAGTACGCGCAAATCAAAGAAAATAAGATAACAATTGCTTAACCCATTCTTCGCAAGTTCGCAGCACTGCTAATAAATTTCACTCGCGAACGAGGTCATGGTTACGTGAAACCGATAGATTTAGTCTTCCCGACTTCCCGTGGGTACGACAGAGAGCGCACGCTACCGCTGCGTGCGTCGACGCTCTGACGTACGATAGTATAAAAAAGTACGAAGCGATAAATTCACTTAGCACTTCACAGAATTTCGCAACTATATTTCATTTGCTAAATGCTAAATGAGCATTCGCATGCTAACAATGAATGCGAATGCTAATTAATCCATCACTAACAAGAAGGCTTCCAGCCTGATGCTGTGCTATGGGGACCCACAGCACAGCGCTGATTTTCAGTGGTCACCCGAAAAAGACGTACGGAAACCAAGTCAGGTTTAATGAATTATACATAAATAGGTAACAAAATAAAATTAATAGTATTTAGAATATAATGCTACTATACTACATGGTCAAAAAAAATTGGGATTCTCATTCAAAACTGCGTTGCGTTAATGAAACTTCATAACTACGTTTTATTTAGATTATGATAGATAAGAAAATATAGCATAATAATACATACGCGTGGTTCAGTGAAAGTCAATACCATGTATGCTTATGGTGTATAATTATCTTTACATTATGTACGTCAGAACATTTTTGTTTAAATTAGGTTTTTCTTTGTATACGTAGTTGCTTATCTTGGAATTGAAACGTGTGTTTGATTGAAACTCATCATTATCATAATATATTTTTTTTTACTGACCGACACTATGTACGATTATTATAGGCAATATTGGGTTAATTAATCAATTATTATGATTAATTCTTTGTTTAGTCACGTAATATATTGTATCCGGTTCGTAAGACCAAGAAAAAAAATTTAAAAGAGGCAATTTTTGGTCCTTCAAACCGAACCGCTTCCATCATAAAAAGAAACTGTCCTCTCCCTTCATAAAGTCCATTGGATTCTTTGCTGCACTTGACCATAAAATTCAGGCAGATAAACAAGAATCGCGTATTTTAAAAATTGGTCCTTCGAGCCGAATACCATCAAATATCATTAACCAATACCTCTTTTTTGCAATTCCAGGCACAGCCACGACAACTGTTCAGAACAAGAGCTAGAGAAGGTGCTTCGAAAGCGAGGGTCTGATTACGACAGCATGGTGAGCTCACATAAAACACAGAAAGCGTTTGAAGAAAACGTAGCTAAGAGCCTCAGGGAAATGGGGCTCAAAGTTGAGATGGCTAGCAGGTACAACTTATTTATATTTGTTAAATTAAATAAAAATTAAATTATTTATTAAATTCTTTTTATACTTAAAAAAGATCTTCTAGAACACACCATGTAGTATGGTCTGCTCTAAAAGATTTTAAAAAAGATCTAATATTAAATCACCTTAAAGATGTTTCGGAGATCAATTTATATCTATGAGCTTTGGTATAGTACAGAAATCTCGATGTTATGTTAAATGATTGTATTTCTGTAAGTAGCGTTGTACAAACACTTTTACACGTCATGTCACACATATTTTAAAAACTAGATGAGGTACGCGTTTCCTATCTGACTACTCTGAGAAAAGCATACAGTCTCTTTTAAATTCCAGACATAATCTTGGTCAGATCATGTGACGACCATGTAGATTGGTGTCTGAAATGGTCTTTTGAGGAAAGAACCACACAGTCTGAGTAGACCTGTCCAGTCAGTGCACGCATTTGTCAGTGACCGTGCAGCTCAACTTATGATACCGTGGTGAGGTATCATGTCATGTATCAGTAAATTGCACCCGTGCGAAACAAGAGCGGGTCGCTACTAATAAATAAACAATAAGGATCTAAAGTCAATGTTAGTTAATTAATTTCAATAAGGCACATAAAAGGTGCTTTTGAATGTCAAAATTAACAAAAAGAAAAAAAAAGGATTCTAGTAGTATAAATCCGCTAACATAATTTAATTTTATAATTTCCAGATTGACATATAATGAAGATCTAATAAACTGGTGCGACGTGGTGGTGCCATGTGGTGGTGATGGCACCTTCTTGTTAGCAGCTTCTAGAGTTAGAGATGCCAAGTAAGTTTATTTAGACGATTTTGCAGTTGAAGGTTGTACTATTGGTTGGCATATTGCATCAGTTATTAAGTTGCTGTTTACTATAACTGGTCTGTCTAAATAGTGATGCTATTGAAAGATAAGGACAGGGACTGAATCATTCAAACATATCTCTAAGTTAGATTTGTTACATAAGACCAAATTTATTGTGGAAAAGTTCATATGTAACAAATCTAATTTAGAGAGATGTATTAATGATTCCAATGATTATATTTTTGTAAATACACACCTGTTATAGTCGCGAATCATATTTTGATCAAAATACAACCTGACACTGACCTGCAAATTACAAAAAACCTAAGAAAATTTGAATTTCGCCACAATTTGAATACTTACTTAGTATTAATACCATTTTCCGAAATAAAAATTCAGTACCTCTATGTTACACGTGCCGTCGGCATTAGTCAAAGCGCACGCATCGCTTGTGTGTGTAACCGGTATTAAAACGGTAACCTAAATGAAAGAAAGAAAGAAAGAAAGAAAAATATTTTATTTGGGACACGCACAGGAAATACAAACAGTAAGTAATAATAAATGATGAGGTAATCTACGTTCGCAATTTATTTGAGTTTTAGAAAAAAATAACTGTAATGCCTACACATAAGGTTCAGTTTGCGCTACAACTTCATATTTTTTATGACTTTTTTAACAGTACTACTTTCAGTCTAAAATTACCTTTATTTACACTAGCATAAAGTTGATGTTTGTTCAAGTAGAAACAAGAATTTAAGTAGACCTTACATGTTTCTTCTTTTTGGTTACCCAGTAGCGGTAACCTTAGTCGTAGAAGTAACCAACATTCTTCGGTACTTGTACTGTAATTTATAGAGGTTTTCGATCCCTGCCATGAGCTATTTCTCCTTTTTGAATACTTTTTCCATTAATAGGGATGTTGACTGGGGAAAAAATAAAAATTTTGTCCGTCGACCAGATAATGAAAAAAAAATTAGACGCATGAACGCTATGACGCTAGAAAATGGTTTAGATAAAACGCATTAAAGTTGGGGAGGGGGCGCTGACTACATCACAATTCAGTATAAAATCAAATCTACCGGCCAGTGACGTCATGCCACATTTTAACGCATTGCCTACTCAATGTATTGCCGTAATCCTTTGAATAGGTAAATAAAGAAAAAATACTTGTCCAATACTTTTTATAATCTAAATTATGTTTTTTTTTTTGTCAAATTTCCTATTCAATGTGTCCAGGCCCTTTTAAAACTTTTTTTTCTAACCTTTGCACGATTTTCGTTATTAATATAATACGTTGAAATAATGCTTTTTTTTTTTTTCAGTAAGCCAGTAATAGGCTTCAATAGTTCGCCAAAGAAATCAGTAGGTCGCCTCTGTCTACCTACCTGGTGTTCTAAAGATGTCAAGGGTGCGTTCCAGGCACTAAAAGAGGTAAATTACTTACGTTCATTATGTAGATTCCTATAAACATTTGTGGCGCCATCTACATCGCCACATGCGAACTACGCATCACACTGACGTCACGCAAAATCTTGCATCGCGCAAGCAAAGTTTACCGCGCGACTTGCATTTATACAACTTCCCGATATCAATCATCGGGCAGTAGCCCACCAGACACAACATCCGTCTGATCGGGAGATCCTCTCTTTTCTATACAGGTGGAGTGATCATTACACCCTGTTCCTCATGCCACTAAATGCCAATTAAAATCTTCACCTCAAAATGCATTTTGAATAGAGTTCACTTCGAATATTTGGCCAACGGTCCATAACATATTTTATATTTACTTAACTACAACAAAGCGAAAGGAGAGTTATAGAACTACTGGGCTGTCTTTGCCATACTTGTACTTGTAATACCATTTATTTTTTTGTACGCTCCCTTCGTTTTGTAGAGTTTTCTCCAAAACTACAAATAATCGCTGATACAAGGTATGGGGGTAATTCGGAAAGCCCATGAAGATATATTACAAGTTTGTTATATCAACATATTGGCTATAAAAGTTTAAAATCGCAAACGCAATGAGTAAGTGTAGGGAGATCAATGCTCGTCCTATGTCGGTATGGGAGGACGCATTTACCTCGCATGGGAGAAGAAACAGTACTATACTAGATTTTCGTATTTAGATATTCATTTAAATTATTCGATAATAAACATGCGGGGCAGTCTATGGGGACTGCCGATAGAACTGAAAACTAAGTAACTTGTGAATTGTATATCTATGTACATATATATACAGTATACATATAACTCATGGGAAGCGTTCGGTGACGATGACGCGAGTTCCATGATTTTTGTTCATCTAAAAAGTGCTCAACGCGCCTAAAGAAGTTTTCACTTCAAAAAAACTGCAAAAAAGAACCTGAACACAGGCCCTTCTATTCAGCCGTCCTATAAGGACCAGGCCCGTGTTGACGGCGCGTTGTGTTCCACGTGCGCCTCAAAGAGATGTCAGCACCAACCGACGGGGTCGAAAGACCAATGCCTGCTGGGGTTGCGGGTTTGTCCGAAAGGGATATCGCGGCCCCGGCACACAGGCAACGGAAGGAACACGGGTGGGTTTTAGTCAGTAAAAGTCTGACACACCCTCTCGCTCTGCCCAGAGCAGGAGAAGTCGTTTGATGATTTCCCATCCTCAAAAAACAAAAAACAAAAAAGGCCCTTCTATTCAAATTCAAAATCATTAAGTAATTTCTAATTCGTTTTTTTTCCCTAAAAATGCAAATCAGTATTTTGGAAGTTCAATAATTACAAAAGATCTATCCTACTGTTCTTCTTCTCTTCGTGTGGTTAGTGACTATCCTGGTGTCAGAGTTTTAAAGCCGCCCATGGGCCTCTGACTTGGTTTCACATGCCGTCGAGAAATATCTCTCAGGCATGCCGGTTTCCTCACGATGTTTTCCTTCACCGTTTTTGAAGCAAGTGATAAGTATACAATACGCACATGAATCCGAAAAGTCAGAGGTGCCTTGGGTTCGAACTCGACATCTATGACTTGGTAGTCCTACAGCCACACTACTAGGCTATCACTACTCTGCTAGTATTTACAATCCAGGAAGAAAAATCGTAAATTTAATTAAATGTATTAAACAAATATTTATGATTACAGGGCAGGTTCAGATGGATGCGTCGCTCTAGGATACGTACCACGATCACCTGTGAACCGAAACTGCTCGAGACAATCACACCTATTGACTTGCACACGCTACATTATTGCCGGTAAGTCCGCCATTTTACCTTCAAAACGTTATGTCAGTCAGTAGTAAAGGCTTAGCCAAATAGAACGCGTACTTAGTGCGCGTTAGAGCGCTAGCCTGACGCCGCGCTATAGCGCCGAATTGTGTTGCACTATGACGTACGTTTACTGTCAAACAGAGCGCCAGCGATAGCAGTACGCAACGGTCTGTCGTGGCGTTAGGACGCTTTGACGCCGAGTGTTGTATTTTTCAATATGCTTTTTGTACACCTCAAACTAAATATTTTGTGGTTTGAAATGAATCATTGCAATTATTATTCGTAATCAATATTCTTTGCACTACAGAACGATATTTCATCATTTCAATCAGTAATATTGACAAATTAATTGAAACAACGGAATTATTGACGGCTTTTGCGACGTTGCCAACTTTCGTAACGAACGCATCAAGTAAAATATAATTTCTTTTACAGGTACCCACCAGTACAGAACACGCATGAAATGACCGACTCCTACAATTTGAACTCGCAACAAATGTGTAACTGCACGGAACAGGAAATTCAAAGTCCCACCCTCGCTACTAAAGTATTACCGTTTTTGGCATTAAATGAGGTAAGATCAATAAACATCTACATTTTTATCAGCTCTGTCTTATCAAGGCTAGCACTTAGGAGATACGATATTGAAGTAACAATTGATTACATGCTATTTACCGCTTGAGAGGGGCTTGTGGCAAATAACAGCCGCACGGGTCGATCGATCGGTTAAGCAACGCTCGTCGCGGTTGGTCCGTGGATGGGTGACAATCTTTACATTCCAAGACTCCTCCGTGCTTCGGAAAGCACGTTGAGCCGTTGATCCGGCTGTCATTCGTGGATCTTTGACAGTCGTTACGGGTCGTCAGAAGTCCGAAAGTCTGACAACCAGTCTTACCAAAGGGGTATCGTGTTACCCTGTATCTGGGTTGTGGAGGTCAGATAGGCAGTCGCTCCATGTAAAATACTGGTATTCAGCTGCATCCGGTTAGACTGGAAGCCGACCCCAAAATAGTTGGGAAAAGGCTAGACAGATTGATTTTTATCAGATCAGTCTTACCAAGGGGTATCGTGTTATCCAGTAACTGGATTGTGGAGGTCAGATGGGTAGTCGCTCCATGTAAAATACTGGTCCCGTTAGACTGTAATCCAACCCCAATATACTTGGGAAAAGGCTCGGCACATGACGTGTTTTCACTAGAATTCGACAGAAGATATTATAGAAAAAACAAGTTCGCTATACTCCATAGGTCTGGGCCCATAACCTATTAGAACGGAAATATTTAAGTAAAAACGACGTGTTGTGTGAGACCTTACGTTACCCAGATTGCACTTTATTAGAGAACATAGACAAGACATTACATTCTATAAAGCTTACTATTAATCATAGTTTATTTGGTGTTGCTACATTAATTAAACTACTTTCTAACAAGGTAGTTTAATAAAGGTAAACAAAAAAAAAACCATGTGACGAGACAGCTGTCTTGTAACCGAATAACCGGCGAAAAGTTTCAATGCAGGAGGGTTCAGAATCATGTACTGAATCCATGGTAACAGTTTTCGCGTCGATGACCCTGACACCCGGTATATATCAATAATTATGTTGCTGATTGTTTCTAGAACTATTATAGAATCAACACTTATTTCCAACAAAAAATCTAATATTTATTATAAATATTTTCCAGGTATTCATAGGCGAAAGTGTAACATCCAGAGTGTCGCTTCTCCGGTTACAGATAGACAACGGAGAATGGTCTCACACGAAGAGTTCCGGCCTATGCGTCACTACCGGTACCGGAAGCACTTCCTGGCACTTTAGGTACCACTACATAATATATTTATGTCGCAAATTGATTGCTTTATTAGCTGTTTTACATAACCGCTGGCGGTTTTACAAAACAGCTCCGTTATGTAAAACAGCTGAACGACGTTCAGCTGGATTACCATTGCGTTACAATTAACAAATGCAAATGCAGACTGGCTCAGGCATAGTTTTTTTTCGGTTTCCGATTACCGATTATAAAAAAACATTCAGGAATAAAATTCAGCCATTTGTTAAATCTCCATTTTTCCTTTATTACAACTAATATATTTCCTATTTTCAGTATAAACTGCCTCCGAACTCAATCAGTGCAGGAATTAATGAAGATACTGTCACAGCAGTTCGGAGTCCAGATCGACACCGCGCTCGAGAAGGCAAGAGAAGTCACCGAGTCATATAACCAGAAACTAATGTTCGCAGCAGGTAGGATTTTGTTTATTTGTACATCTTTTAAGCTCAAACTGCCTCATTGGTCTTGTGCTACTGCTGAGCATGAGGTCCTGGGTTCAGTTCAAAGGCAAAGTGGCAAAGTATTATTGGGGCTTTCCATCAGGAATTTCTCAGTAGCAGCCCGGAGTCTGGATTTGTGTCTGGTTGATGACAATAGGCTCGACCCTTATTACCCTCTAAACTTATTCTTTCGAATTATTTTCTAATGAGATTAAATGCTAAGTAACTTTTCAAGTTGGTTTAAGTGAAGAATTTCACATTGTGAAAACTAAACTATTAACATTGACCAGTTCTGATCACATAGCAGTTTCGGATTGCGCGGTGGGACTTTTTCGTGCACTGGATTTTAACTCTCGGTGTTGAGCCGAGTGTTGAGAATTCAACAGAGTGCATCCCAGTGCGTCGGAAAGATACACTATTGGATTTTCAACTCTCGGCTCTAAGCAGAGCGTTGGAAATACAGGGTGCGAAAAAAGACCTACCGTACCTGGGCTTAGCGGAACGACTGTTTAAGGTAAATAAAAACAAATGTCGTATAAAACTGATTTTTATCTTTTTGTCACCAGATTCCGACCAGCTAGCATACTCGGTCCGTGAGTACATCACGTTTGAGGAGTGGCCCACACCTCGCGGGCTCAAGGTCAGAGATAGAGCGAGCTCCGTCAAGGTCAAGTCGCATTGTACTGATGCAGGTACGTAGTCATTGTTGATGTATAGTTTGTCTCTGTCAGCTAGCGTACTTGATCCGTGAGTACATCACTTTTGAGGAGTGGCCCACACCTCGCGGGTTCAAGGTCAGGGACAGAGGTAGCTCCGTCAAGGTCAAGTCGCAGTCCACTGATGCAGGTTTTTTTTAACAACTGCTTGTAGAGTTCTTATTGAAGGAGCTCGTCCGGGAAAGTATCTAGCTCCATACCCATTTCAGTCGCCAAAATATGATTTTATAAACTCTTCAAGCATAGTTTGATCGAGACCGCACCTTAGGAATGCGCAAACGGCGAGGTGGAGGGGTCAGCGTTAACGAATGAGCGGCGGGACGCCGTGAGCGTTGACGAATGAGCGGCCTGCACTGCCCCTCGGTCTCGCCGCGCACATACATTAACGGTACAAGCGGTCTCGAGGAAACTATATTTGAAGAGTTTAGTTTATGGATATTAATATATCCATCACTACTATGAACTTTTGCCTGTTAATTTTATTTAACACTGTATACTTGTTTGACTGATTGTTCATTGTTTTATTTTAATAACATTCTTGTATCTCTTTCAGGCCTAGTAATTGACGGCAGCGTATCATTCCCGTTCAACGATGGTACGGAGGCGATCCTAGAGATACACCCAGAAGACTCCTTGATGACAGTCCAAATGGACGACGATCGGCCATAATGGCGATGGTCTAGCACACTTTTGACTTTGAATTTTGAAGTTAGAAAGGGTAGAGGAATGGCGGCTTTTTGAAGTAAGATTTAGCTAAACTTCTTGTCTTAATTGAGCAGAAAAAGTGCTATGATGCGAGATAGAGTTTAAAATATCACCTGACACCCAGAACGGGGTAGGCAGGACTGAAGGATTAAGATGTGGCGGTTTTGAAGCGTAGTTAGTACCGATTATACACCAAACTGCACTGGGAGCGTGTGGTGAATTACGGCCCCTCTTACAGAGGAGGCCTGAGTCCGAGCAGTGGGAACATTAGAGGCTCATTATGAAGGACTAATTTCGAGTTACTCCTGGGGCTGTCATAACTCAGCGGTATTTGAGTCTGACTCTAGTAATGGCGATGTTTGTAGATTAATAATACACAATACGCATGATGCCTGGGTAAAAAAATTAAATTCTAATTAGTCCGTCAGTCATATAATAAAATAATATTAGACTCTTTATTAATAAAAAATTACTTAGATAAAACGCATTTTAAGTTGAGTGGGGGTCGCTACGTCACTAGTACGTATAAAATCTACATACTCGTGACGTCATGGCACATTTTACCTCAATGTATCGCCGTAATCTTTAGATTATGTAAAAATGAATAAATACGTGTCCAATATTTTTTTTATAATCTCAAAGACGGACTAAAAAAAATGTTTAGCCATCATACCTATTTTGTCTACAATTTTCTATTTTATGTCATTGCGTTTCGTCAGTTGAGTTCTTTTAGAGTTATTTAAGATATACATGGCTATGACTGCAACAGTACTAACTTAAACCGATTATTTAAAACTATGTCGAACAGCACATAAAACAAGCTACCTTAGTGATAAAATATTGCAGTAGTATGTAAGTTCCTATTGTTCCTATTATTTCGACCAATTTCTTGACTATTACTTGTCCATCGAAAAATTCCATTATAACATATCATCCGTTTGACTAAAAGTATCAGAAAATTTATTAAATATGGAGATAAGAACGACAAATTTATTCCTACTGTTAGGGACTATTTCACAGTGTCCGAATATGCATGATTCACCACCTGACAAGAACGAAATTTTATGAAATTACTACCTGACCCGTCAGATGTTGTCCTGTCAAAATTTCAATTTCAATGTTTCCGTTATTCTTTTGGGTTTTTCCTCATTTTCTTTTTTCTTAAGCCACCGCATCACGCTTAGCCTGACCACCGTAGACACAGGTTTTGTCGACGGCAGAGTAGACAAAATGACAGATAAACAATCACAATCTGTTGCACACTGCGCGATGTCAGCGCGTGTTATCAATTTTTTTTATTGTTTTAATACGATGCTTTTATTTTCATTTTGTCTACTCTTCCGTCGACAAACCCCGTTTAAAAAGAAAAAAGAAACAGATACATTGTTTATTCAGCACAAACAAAACGCACATTTAAAGATAAAAGTCATAAAATACACACATACAAAAGCCTCTTATTCAACCAATAAAAAAAAAATGACAACACGCGGAAATTGATTTTTATATTTAAAGAACAAATAGATTTACCAGAAAAATCGGATCTTTTAAGGTGGTGAAACAGGTCTATTTGAATTAATTTCAACAATAAATTAACTTGCTAAAAGCATGTTATGGCTTATTTAAAAATGTATTTTCCAGACCTTAGCTGTGTTTATGTTTAAGTAGACGAAAATGTAGATTTGTGTTCAAAGGCTGTGGTCTTGCGAACTACGATATTTTGTAATTACACTAACAGACTGTTTCCCTATTTTAATTTAATACTTATCCAATGGAAATAACGTATAAATTGCAATGCTCGCTAAAACTGCGCTGCGATGCTCTAAGCTCGATCACCGAGCATTGCAATATATACCTTATTTCGAGTGTCTAAGTATTAAATTCAATTGATAAATTTAAAATCCTTTGCCGTCCCGTCCGGCAGTTTGCGCAAGCCATAAATAGTCAACCGCATCATCACTTACCATCCGGTGAAATAATTGTGAAAAAAAAACTGCGTTTTGATTGGCTCACAAAGTCATGACCATGCACAATACTCAATCACAATCGCGGATCGTAGGACCACAGCCTATGTGCGCGAAATATAGTTGATTTTAATATTATATGTAAAGTTATTCGTATTGGTAAACTTCGTGTTTCCGAATTAGCACGAACGTCGCGCCATAGACTAACCCCCCAAAGAGGCAAAGCTTCTAAGTTTTGTTATCATTATCACCATCATTTTATCCGAAAGACGTCCACTGCTGGACATAGGCCTAAGCTCAGCCACCGACCGGTTCTGTGCTAAGTTTTGTAAGCATTGTTAATCAATGCAGATTCAAAAGTCATTTATTCAAACTAGGCTGAGAATCAGCACTTTTCGAATGTCAAAATTACATTAGACAGGCCTCCAAACCGCCCAACCTTCACCACTTCCTAGTGCATTAGCTGGGAAGAAGAAGTGGCGCAACAAACTCCCCAGCTGCACAGCTGTCTGTTCAGTTTGAAAAAAAAACTTGATTCTATACAATAGTATACAAAATCATTTACATTAAATCATTTGCCATAATGACAGCTAGCACAAGCCGATATACCAACAAAACAATCGAAATCTATACTCAAGCGAAAATAAAAACTCAAAACGTAAACCGAAGATAATACCGGAATAAAAGCTTTCAGGCATAAAATAATTCAATAACCATTGTTAATCATTGTCTATCCATGGTAATACAAAATAGGCAAGTACTTCCATGGTTGTAACAGCTCTATATTAGATCTCATCATCGCGCGTTCGTATTTCCGAAGATAGACGATGAGTCTCGAAGCGCATACTTTTTTTGGGATACCTGTATGTGGTATTGGTGTCTTAATATTTATCCTTTTCCTGCTTATTGAAAGGGTTTTAGGTTTAAAAGTAAATGTATGTATATTTAGAAGGGGGAAATTGAATTGATCCTTTAAAAACTTTTTAATTTTTTAATGATGATCGGCCTTTTAACTAAATGATCTTCTTAATGTTATTAACGTTGGTCGCAATAACGCTACGGTCTCCAAAAGGAGCGGTGGCCGCCACATAACGTCTGGAATTTACGGTCGAATGACGTCACTGAAATGTTATGATATATATAAGTTGGTGTGTTTTCCTACAGAGTGCCATCGTTTTCATGACGGCCGTCACTGCGGCCGTTATGTGGCGGCCAACGCTCTTCTAGGAAACAGTAGCTTAAGAGTCCATAATACCTCAGCTCAAATTCACTCCTTACCTCGGTCGCACGATACTGCTTGTGGACTGAGTGAGAGCGAGACTGAGCGGCGGGGAGAAGGCTCCTAGGCGCCAATAGTTTAGATAATTTCTTTTTAAAAAATAAAGGATATTTAGGGTATGATTCATATCTTAGAAAATCAAAATGGGATTTATTTGGGGATCGATTTAATACATGCCTTAAGAAAGTAACTTTTGCGCTAAAAATCTTGGTTGCTCTTAATTTTGGGCAGAATGTGCGCAAAGTGTAAGGGAAAGTAGGAAAATACCGTTTTAGTCGGCGTGAGCAACCATAATATCAATCTGCCTAGCCTTTTCCCAACTATTTTGTGCTTCCAATCTAACCGGATGCAGCTGAATACCAGTATTTGACATGGAGCGACTGCCTATCTGCCCTCCACAACCCAGTGTCTGGGTAACACGATACCCCTTGGTAAGACTGGTTGTCAGACATTTGGTCTGTCACTACCCGTAACGGCTGCCAAAGAGCAACCATAATGTTTGGCAATAACTTAATAAGTGTTAAAATGTTTGAAAGAAAAAGTATTGTAACTGAAATGCCTGAAAATTCTGTGATTATCTTAAAAGTGGCACTTAATTTTGTAAATAATAATCAAAATATTATTATTAGTTAATTACTGTTAAGACTGACGGTTTTTGTAGATTAAGTTACTAATTAATTTTATTTGTGGTGTTTTTTTACCCTACTTGAGCCAGCACACCAATTCCGTAACACACTTATTTACAATTTGAGGGTTTTGAAGGAAATTCCTGATCCATGGATTCAAACTCATGGCTAAATAACTCAATAAACGTGACTGAACTATCGAAATGAAACCCATTACGATCAATAGGAATGATGCCTGGTTAAAAAAAATAAATTTCTATTTAGTCCGTCAGTCGGATAATAAAAAAAATATTAGACACGTATTTTTGCTTTATCATATTAATAAAATATGACTTGATAAAACGCATTAAAGTTGGAGAGTGGGGCCTCGCTACGTCACAACTCAACATAAAATCTACAGAGGCGTGACGTCACACCACATTTTAACCCAATGTTATCGCCGTAATCTTTTGATTGCGTAAAAAAATAAAAAAATACATGTCTATTATATTTTAATAAACTATCTGACGGACAATTTTTTTGAATCATCATCTCTATTGAAATTTTATGTATGTTACGTAATTACCCCCAGTTTTCCATGTACATTCAAGACAAAACAAGTAAATTTAATAACAAAATAATGTACGAGAGACAAAATTTGAGAAAATTATTATTTGGTCTATCAATGAATATGGTAACAAAATATGTGGAACAGCTGAGTTTTAAAGAAAGAATAATATTTATTTGGACACAGTTCGTGAAACATAAAATACAAAATAGTGAAAATAATATATACATTTTACGAATTATTACAGGACTATAGACTTATTGATATTTTGTGACGATTTCTATAATTTTATTATTGTTACGCAGATTACATGCAATATAGGTCTGCCATGCATAAATGTTCTGCTTTTTCAACAATAAAAATCTATTAAAATTAATGAATTTATCCTGCAAAAATTGTAATAACTTGCAAATGGATTATAATTTAAATTTAATTATGCATAGAATAAGTTTAAGTGCTGTAAATCGGCTAAGTGCACTATGTAAAGTAAATTATTTATCGTGTTAGGTATTGGTACGGTATTTATGTATTTTCTACATTATTTGTATACACGGAGAGATTGTTAGATTGGCGAATATATACATTCAGTTTTAGAATTTAGTTTTTGTTTATGTCCTTTACCCTTTTTAGGGTTCCGTAATAAACAAGGAACCCTTATAGTTTCGCCATGTCCGTCTGTCTGTCCGCGGCTTAACGCAGAGACGGTTAGTACTAGAAAGCTGTAATTTGGCATATGTATACATATTAATCATGCCGATAAAGTCGTAAAATAAAATCAAGAAAAAAAAATTTTTTTTAGGGTATCACCCCTAAACGTAAAGTGGGGATGTTTTTTTTTTCTCATCTACCCCATGTTGTGGGGTATCGTTAGAAAGGTCGTTCAAAAATTTTGTGAGTTTGTCATAACCATTTTTGGATTCAAGGATCCGTTTGCGAAATATTAAGCTTTTAACTGAAATTTTTTGTTAGAGACAAGTGTCCTTCCCTACCAGCTAAATGGTTGTACTTGGATGTGTGAAAAAATTTACAGCAGTAGTATATATAACGAAACTAAAAGGAAAACTATCAGAGCAATGTAGGTTATACAGGTTAACGAGTAATAATCAACCAACTTAAATTTGCTGTTTGAAAAACATGATTTCCCATACATTCCTTATGGGAGAACATGTTTTTCAACTACAATGTTAAGTTTGTTCTTGGGGATAAATTCATCCCAACTACGGAACCCTTCATTGTGCGTGGTCCGACACGCACTTGGCCGGTTTTTATTATATATATTTTTTCTTGGTAATTGAGCCGGTGTCGACTATTCTGCCAGTGTCACGTTGAGACGGAAACAATATTTGATTGTTTTTTTTTATTTCTGTCGACTTTGATTTGACAGCTTGTTAGTTTTTTTTTTACCGGCGATTAATAGGACGAGGATCTCAAGTCGACGCGTGTTTGTTTATAGGGTTCCGTACCTCAAAACGAAAAAAACGAGACCCTTATAAGTCCGTCCGTCAGTCTGTCTAGACCCTTTTTTCTCAGGAACGCGTGCTGGTATCAAGTGAATGAACCTATTATCAAATACGAAGGTCTACGGTCCCTTGGAGCTCAAAAAAATCAAGCTTCTAAGTCAAACGCAATAACTAAAAACGGCAATTTTTTATCACATATTTTTTTTGCGATTTTATACTTACGAGTACATTTGCAGTTAGAGAATACATTGAGTTATGGGAGAACATTTTTTCAACTACAAAGTTAAGTTTGTTCTTGGGATAAATTCATCCCGACTACGGAACCCTTCATTGTGCGTGGTCCGACAGGCACTTGGCCGGCTTTTGTGTTTGCCTTTCAGAATAATAAGAAGGAAATTATTTAAAAATAAAAATAAAACTAAAAAATCTTATCAAGTCAGTATATTTGTTAAAAAAAAAAAAATCGTACACTGTCTTACCGCTCGGTATCGTTCCAGAACCCCATTGTATTAAACTAGTTACATAATACAATAATTAGTTGAAAAAAAATAACTAAACAAAATATATTAACAATGGGGTAGTATGAAACGTATATCGATAATATTCGTTGTTACTTTACATACATAGTAAAAACTAAAAAAAAAACATTGTCCATTGATATTGTGCACAACCCTTTATTTGACGACCTTTGAGAGTGCTGCCATCTAGGGAGTTGATTTAAAACTACTGTCTTTTTAGCACATTTAATGCAATACAGATCTACATTACTAGTAAAAAAATACAAAATATTCATCCTAAAATAATCTTGAGCAATAATTGAAAATTTTATTCATTGGTTTTTTAGCAACGGACAATGGCGCAAGTAACAAGCAAAAAAGCAACTTAAAAAGCCCAGATTAAAAATTAAAATAGCACCGTTTGGACGGAATTACTGGCAGAAAGGAAACTTAAAATTAAAACTTAAAAAATATGGCATCTTGTCCAATTATGTTTTTAAAATTTTAGTTCACGATTTAGTTAACTAAGTCAGTTTTGACTAAGTTTTAGTTAACTTTAAGTCGGTGAACTAAAATGATTAATGAACCGCGTAGAAGAAAACTAGTTCCCGCCACCTTTATAGAAAAGATAAAGGCCTGTTTTAACTAGATATTAATATTTATTAACGCAAGAGAAAAACAATTTTAGAATATTTTTGCCATAATAGAAAAATACTAAAATATTATTTTATTCAACCATAAATAATCAGGTAGATAAAATTTATTATGATAAAAAGCAGATTTATTTTGCTAGTAATGAAAAATATAGTTCCTTATTACTAAAACCAGAAGTAATTTTTCAAATACATTTATTTAGAAGATTCTTTTATTTAAAAAAAATACTTTTTTAAATCTAGTTTGACAGGCCTTTACACAACACCCTAAGTAATGACTTTTGTCATGAAATTTATTCTACTTCTTTACGTAATGCAAGGCAACCAGTATATTTCTTAAATTACAGTGTTTTTATATAAAATATCGATTCACGACGTATACGAACGAACGAATTATCACAAATTTATCATTATAATTATAGGAAGTTTGGTTTTAAAACGGACTTAAATTATAAAAAAAAAAAAAAAATCGGCTATTATTTAATTCAAAACTTTTATTTTAAAAATGTAAATTTTATGTGACGTCACATTTTAAAACCACGTTTCCAAATTTTCTTTACATTTCTACTTTTCATGGAGTGTATAAAAGTGATGTAGTTTGTTATTTAAAGTAAATTATTATTTTAATCTGACACAGATGCACTCCTTTCTAGTTTATTGTAATGGTAAATTTAATACACGTGGTAAAATAAACTAAAAATCTAAATACTAAAGTATGACTCAATCGTTGTGAAAATGAACACAACAGTAAAAAAAAGATATTTTAATTTTCACTCACTGACAAAT
The DNA here is from genome assembly GCA_947364205.1 of Agrochola lota. Classification (NCBI taxonomy): domain Eukaryota; kingdom Metazoa; phylum Arthropoda; class Insecta; order Lepidoptera; family Noctuidae; genus Agrochola; species Agrochola lota. The sequence goes on along the minus strand of OX376245.1, from coordinate 7,466,012 downwards.
TCTTCGATGCTCACCTCCAATATTTTAATTTAGACACAACTTTTATTTAAAAGGCGATTTTTTTAAATATTTTTTTTACACCTTCTTTCGTTTTTCTGGTAAAAAATTCGATGCTTTAGAAACCATTGCGTAATTAATATAAAAAATATAATATGTCCAATACTTAGATGGCACTTAGCAAAATGACATACACACACTATAGTTTAAGAGCTAGGAAAAGTTTCTTTGATGTTAGAAAATTCTTTTTTTATTTTCATATTTTTTTTTAATTCAATTTATAGTTAAGGAGCTCGACAATATTTTTCCTTGATTTTCATATAATTAATTTTTCACAAAACCCAAATTCCATTTTTAGTTTAAGAGCTCGGGAGCTTTTTTTTACCACACACAAACTCCGTTTCTTTTGGCAAAAAAATAACAATTTTTTTTCCAATCTTCACAAAAATGTCATGTGTATATCATTAGCATAAAAAAACTGTACCAAATATCACTTTAACTGGTATGCGAGTACCCGGTATTTGTGTAGGGACCACTGTACAATGAGCTGCCGGTTCTGGAGTAAGTCTTCGGATTCCTCCTTCGAGCCAGGATGAAGGCAATGGCCGCGATGACGCAGATCATCAGGATGACTCCCGCTATGCAAATGCCGATCGCGAAATTCCGCTGAGATATGCAGATCTCGTCCTCTTTCTGGAAAGTATATTGGTTTTCTGTGATTATGGGGTAAAAGACGAAAAAAAACCTAAACAAGTACTAAACCTAACCTTGTAATAAATCGAATGTACAATTATTATAATAAGCAATGCATGAAGAATAGCCTGTATTAGGAGACAGCAGGGAGGATGCTCGTTATTGTTTTGACGTAATACCTTGCTCCCTTTTCACAATACCAAAGGGGTGAAAAGAAAACCCTTATTCAAATCCTATCGCAGTTGATAACTAAACAATGAACATAGATCAAGTTGTGAGCCAGTTATTCGAACTATAAAGGTGAGCTTGTTATTGACCCTGTACTTAAATGGTTTGATCAAAACAAGATCGTAAATACATAGACATTGGAGAGTGGAAGTGGGCTTAAAACTCTGGCCAAACTGAACCCACGTGGGATGCGGGTAGAAATTCGCTCACGCAGATTATGTCAACTAATTTATATGGCGGTGTTCAGACTGGCGCGAATAGTTTAGTGAGTTGTTAATCATTATTAAAACAATAGACGCGTCGTTTCCAGCGCGAATCCGCCACAGTGTGGCCAGAGATCACACTCATCAAAACATGGCGCCCGGTACTAAAGAGAACAAATATGTGTGTAATTATGTTTTAGTATATTTAATATTTCACCTTCTCACTAGTAACCTCATCGTTGTCAGGTGAATCGGCTTCATTCACGTACAGTCCTTGGAACAGCTCCACAGTAGCTGGAGATCCTTCTTCGTCACGTCGCACGCGCCGCTTGTGTGCGCATGGCTCCTGTAGATCCAAATAAAACAGGTTTAAAAAAAGGAATTCATTTAACTAACGCTTTATAATTTAACACCGAGGAGAGCTACTTGCACATGAGCTAGATGGGCCAGGGTCGTCATGCATGGGCACGCCGCAATTGCGGCGATAAGTCCCCTCTTTGAGGAGTGGCTTGAGAGGCGCCATGGCGTCCTCATCTTCCGCCTGACACAGGTCCTCACCGGACACGGTTGTTTCGGGAGGTCCCTGTTCCGCATAAGGCGGGAGGAAACGCCCGAGTGTCACCACAGCGTGGATCGCCCGGAGGACACGGTGGAGCATACGGTGGAGGTCTGCCCGGCTTGGGCGGAGCACCGCCGTGTCCTCACGGAGGCCCTGGTTCAGGCCATGGTTCGGAGCGAGAGTGCATGGGAGGCCATCACCTCCTTCTGCGAAGCAGTTATGTTCGCGAAGGAGGAGGCGGAGCGCGCGAGGGAGATGCAAGCTGCACGCCCTCGCGGCCCTAGTCGCCGCAGGAGACGCCCCGGGCGTCGGGAGTTGAGAGCCGACTTCCGGCCACCGTAGGCGCGGGCTTGCGGACGGTGAGCAATGGGCAGCTCGCCGTCCGATAAGGACCAGGCCCGTGTCGACGGCGCGTTGTGTTCCACGCGCGCCTCAAAGAGATGTCAGCACCAACCGACGGGGTCGAAAGACCAATGCCTGCTGGGGTTGCGGGTTTGTCCGAAAGGGATATCGCGGCACCGGCACACAGGCAATGGAAGGAACACGGGTGGGTTTTAGTCAGTAAAAGTCTGACACACCGTCTCGCTCTGCCCAGAGCGGGAGAAGTCATTTAATGATTTCCCATCCTCAAAAAAAAAAAAAAAAGGGTCGTCATGCAGTAGGTTCTTGAAGACAAGTGTTGCCACTGAGGCAGGCTGACCTCGGTCTTGACTGGTTGCCCGGAAAAGGCAGCAGACAATGACAATTCGAATGTGTACTGTCCTACTGTTGGGAAAAGCTTTCCCACCTTTTCCCAGCAGTGGGAAAGCATAGGTTAAAAAAGAGATTTTTGCAAAAGAGAAGTTGGAACAAGTTGGAGGTAGATACCGATATTTTATTGGTTTCTGCCATGCAGCAGGTTGTTCTAATTTGAAAGTTAAAGCTGTAGATAAAATTGCTGTCATATGAGTTTTTCATATTTGCCTATATTAGCTGGTACAAAAAAGAAAACAAACAAAAGGAGGAAGACGAGTATCTTTTTTTGTTTGTTATACCTCTAATTACAAGGCGCATTCGTAAATAACAACTTTGTCGGTATCTCTAAGGACAAATTACTTACAAGGTAATTAAGTGAAAAACGATTTCTAATTAGTGTAAATAGTTGGCAGGTCTCATCGTCATGTTTACTGGAATTAAATGAATGGATAACTACCGGAAAATTGTGATCACACAGCGAAAAATTCTTGTACTTATTTTTTTGTTGGCTAAGGACATTTTGTATCATAAAAAAACTTCTTAGTCATGGAGGAAGATGTCAATAAAATCTTTATTACAAAGAGCTCTATTAGTAGAAGTCATTATATGTTAAAGAAAAAAATCAGAGAGCTGCCACTAAACTACTTTAAAAAGAAACTTAAGAAATGGCTCTTTAATGCGTTCTATACAATGAGTGAGTTCCTAAATTATAAGCTACGTTCGAAATATGATTCCACTAGTAGCTAATATAATTAAATAACGTAATTTTAAGGATTTTTATAATTTAACTCCTGATGTCAATAGTAACAATCGAAGTGTTTTTGTTTAAAAATTAATTTTAAGGTATTTTTATTAGTATGTAAGTAAGCAAAATATGTGGAACTTCTTTTATTTAAGACCGTTTATGTACCATATTTTATTCAAAATAAAGAAATTTAAATTTAACCGCTAAAGTACCCCCGCGCCCCTACGCGTTTTCGGTGGTCTAATAAGTCGTAGATAGAAAGATAGATAAATCGTTTATTTGATGCACACAAAAGACATAGCACAAAATACAAAAACACGTTTAAATAATAACTAAATACATGAATATAGAATATAAGGTGCCAATATACAAAAAAATAAAATATAGAAGAAAATAAAGACATTGATTGTCATCGTCTTCGTAGGTACTTAGGTGTTAAAAAATAAAGAGGTAACAAAAGTGTCGTGACGGTCAAAATGTTATCCTTTTTTCGGTCTAGTTCTCATTCACCAAGTACGCAGAGTATATCGTGAGATAAACTACGTTCCAAGAGTTTTGCATAGCTCCTAAACAATTCCGTAGATTGTAATTTAGGTACCATAACTACAGGCATACAAGTACTTAATACTAATTTTATAAACAGGAAGTTATTTTATATGATGACGATGTCTACAACATGTAATAAGGTAATAAATACTTATGTAACTAAACACTAAATGGTTACCTTTGTAGCTGGTATTTACGAAAATTCTATCTGAATTGTTGAGGTAATAAAAATATACAGAAAACACATAAATAATACGAAGAGGTTTTATCTCCAGATTTATGAAAACCTTTCGAAATCGAGCCTCGTGCACACAGGCGCGACACGACACCGGTAATTGTTCTACCGCGAGGATTTCTTAGAAATTGTTTTGTAAGAGCCGCGTCGGGCCGTCACGTCGCGCCAGTCTGCACAAGGCTCGATTCATCATCGGTTCGAGGCTCATGTCAAGTAATTCGATTGGCTGTCTCTTAGGGCAAAATGCACAGACCGCTCATGACTTTGGCTGATTTATCAATAGTCAGATTTCTATTATCTTTACATGACAGTTTGACGTCAAATATTATGTCAAACCTCCATAATTCATTTTATTCCTTGTAAATTAGAGTAACCGTTTCGTACGAAAATGTACATTAATGATAAGCTAATAATGTTTATATTCTGCCCGACTCGGGATCAAGAACTGAACCTAGTGATTCACAGCCGCTATGCTGGCTACTAGATCAACAGACATCAGAGAAGCAATTGCCATAGTCCAAAGAACATTCGTCGTTTTTATTCTTCTTTTTTTCGTGTTGTTATTGACTAACCTGGTGTCAAAGTTTTAAAGCCGTCCATGGGCCTCTGACTTGGCTTCACATGCCGTCGAGAAATATCTCTCAGGCATACCGGTTTCCTCGTTTCCTCCCGATATTTTCCTTCACCGTTTTTGAAGCAAGTGATAATTTTACAATACGCACATGAATCCAAAAAGTCAGAGGTGCGTGCCTTGAGTTCGAAACTTGGTAATTGTTGGTCACATCATCACTAGGCTATTACTGCTAACGTTTTAAATAACTACTTGTCTATAAAAATACAATTAAACTTACACAGTCCGTAGGATGGTTCAGATCACACAGCTTGACCTCACACGTGTAGTAAACACTGGCGGTGTACGGAAACTTGTGTGCCGGGAAGGAGACACGTGCCGTCTGCCGGTCGGCGGAGTACTGGAACTGGCCCATGATCTCGCCATCTAGCGGGCACCTGGGGACGTAAAGTTGTTGGAATTATTGCTAGGTTAGTAAATCAAATCAATCTGCCTAGCCTTTTCCCAACAATGTTAGGGTCGGTTTCCAGTCTAACCGGATGCAGCTGTGAATAGCAGTATTCTACATGAAGTCACTGCCTATCTGACCTCCACATGATACCTCCTGGTTAGACTAATTGTCAGACTCGGGATTCTGACCCGTAACGACTGTCAAAGGTCCACGAATGACAGCTGGGACCAACGGCTTAACGTGCTTTCCGAGGCACGGAGGAGTCTCGGTATGTAAAGCTGGTCACCCATCCACGGACCAACCCCGGCAGGCTTAACCTGTTGGATCGACCCGTGCAGCTAGTATAACTTAGCCACGAGCTCCTCATTGCTACGCCGTGCTATGTGAGTAAAACAAGTGGTCAAAACGGTTATGGCATCAGACTGGTGAGCAAGAAGTCGTGAACTTGAATTCAGCGGTTGTACTATTGACGAGAATCAACTCCTAGGTAGTAAAAGTAATTTGGCTTTGTTTGTGGGTTAAGTTTATCTGCATCCAAATCAGCACTATATAAAAATAGTACATAATTTTATGAAATTTTCTGCCCGATTCGATAAACGGAACTTATCCTGAAGTACAATCCTTTTCCTTAAAAACAAAGACCTTTAAAAATTCCTATTTTGGATAGGAGTTTTTCGGCAGCCCGAACTGTTGCTGCGACACTACGAGGCTCACGGTGTCTCCTAAACCAAATGAGATCAACTGACGGCCTATCTACTCACCCATCATCAGCGATTAGGCTCTGCTCAGCCCATCCGAGCCCATCTCTCACGGAGCACTCAGACACCAGCAGACCGAACTGACGCTGTTTCTCCAGTGACACTACGAGGCTCAGGGTGTCTCCTATACGTACGTTTGACGCCACCTGGAAGTTCAGGAGTTGAGGATTAGTTTGAGATAAATGGTGTTGTGTTATGACCAAACACCGTTTCAAGAAAGTCTTAATTCAGAGAGTGTTAGGTGAATTAAGACTTTTTTGGGAAAGGACCCTCAATTTTTTTTCACAATTTAAAGCAGCTAATAAGACACAGAAAGCATTTGATAAACAACATTGATATCATAAACAGCTTATAATGTTCCCACCTCCTTCACATAATCCAAAAAATACCGGCCAATTGCGAGCATTACTTACACGGCCCTTGAATTATTAAATTAAATTTTGTTTTTGTTATAGCAGCAATAGAAATAAACAATCATGAGATACAGCCCGCTAATAGACAGACGGACAGCGGAGGGTTAGTAATAGGGTTCCTTTAAGCACCATTCGGGTACGGAACCCTAAAAATATCAGTCCGCTCTCGGCAATCAAAACTTTTCTCAAAAATAAAACAAATGAATGCACATCCCCCCGTCGCATGCACCTTGCATTCTGATAGCATACGATCATTATCTTGGCTCCATTGTGCATTAATATAAAAACTGGTTGGACGACAAACTGGCCGTGTGTGGGCGCAATCAGTATGGAGAGCTTTAAAACTGGGCTTCCTTGGCTTTTACGAGTATTTTTGCAAGGCTTACTGAGAGGTTTATTATAGGTATAGAGGTATGTGGAAAAGGGTGTAAAATTCACTCAGCCTCTATAGAAAAGGGAGGATCCTCCGAGCTGACGGGTGTGGTGTATAGTGGGCAACTGCCTGACGATTGATGTCGGGAAGTAATGTATATGCTGATCACGCTATAAAAACCTGCTTGCGCGATGCAGCATTTCGCGTGACGCCTGTGTGATGCGTAGTTCGCATGTGGCAATGTAGATGCCGCCACATAGGTATAATAAATTGCTCTACATCAGGATTTTCTGATGTAACCAAATGATGAGTTCGTTAAATAGACTCAAATCGCATGCAAAGTTTGCAGCCAATTAACCAATTAATTGTGCTTTTGTGTCCTGTGTTTCTTCTTCTTTGTCGCAACAAATAAATTATTCTAATATGTCTGTATATCTACTCAGATCAGCAGCCAACATCTTCATATCTATGAAAGCTGTACAAATAACTTTTCAATGTGGAGTACTTAGTATACATTTATTTTTTGTTTTTAATGGTTGGTTGAGGCTCCATTGTGGCGCAGATGTGCGGAACTACGGACATACGACATTGCACCAGATGAGGCAGAACTATATATAAAACATATGAAATCTTACTTGTTTATCTTCGGGGTCCCCCTTGTAAATTTTCATGGATACGGAAGGCAACAGTCCTGAGTCCTCGTCGAATTCGTCACTGAAACAAACAAGTTACATTCGTCATGAGGAAAAGTTCTTTGCATTTCAATGACAAACTATTTACAAAAGCTTTATGTGGGATCCGTACCTACTCCATAAATAGTCTTGAAATATAATTCAAAATTGAATGTTTGGGTATAAAAGTAACTTTGGTGGTCTTTCAAAAACACTCTGTTAATCCAATTTAAGACCCTGTTTCTTTGTTGTCATTTAGAGAACCCGAACCTGGCCTATCAATGGTCCACCTTCCGGTACGTGGCCGCTAAGTCGCTACTCCAGAACTTGTCGGAACCATCAGCCATTGCGTGTTTAAAACTAAGCATTTGATTTCCGTTAAGAGCGCTTATTCTAAAAGTTGGCAACGTCGCAAATAGCTGTCAAATATTGACCTGTTTTGATTAATTTGGCAATATTACTGTATGGAAATATGAAATGTGGCTAACTAGTGAACTAAAATATTGATTATGAATTGCAATAATTAAAATCTTAACACCGAATATTTAGTTTAAGATGTAAAAAAAGTATTTGGAAACTTTCTAAATACCTTTTTTACGCCTAAAACAGTTACAACATCAAATTCAGGGTTATAATTCCAATTTATTATTAATATTCTAGTTCTTTACTTAGCCACATTTCATATTTCCATACAGTAATATTGCTAAATTAATCAAAACATGTAAATATTTGACAGCTATTTACAACGTTGCCCACTTTCAGAATAAACGCTGTTAAGTAAAATTTGAGAAGAGGTTTCAAGAAAACCTGATACATACTTGCTATTATCACTCAAATCATCGCTCAGCGAGTTAGTCAGCCTGTCAGCCCGTGGACGGTAAAGATGGAAGTGCGTCAGATCCCGGCGACGGTAGCGACACCGCACGTGGTACCCTCGACCCTGACCGGTTACCAGCCGGAGATGAGGCTGCACGATGATGTTGTTGTAATATTCTACGGTGCCGTCCTCCTGGGGAAAGAAAAAAAGAAGATAATTAGGAATGTAGGTTTTAATATGTCAGTTCGAAGACCCGTATGGCCCCCAGTAAGGATCCCAGTGGAGCACCCAGGCTTTTCTTCCGTATCTTAAATATATATTAAACAAAAATCCCACCAGAAAACAAAAATTGGTAGGTCCTTTTGACTTCGTTCCTGACTTCCAGCTTCAGTGATAAATGGTGGTTTTAGTCGATTGTGCTAAATCCATTCGCCAAACCACGGTCTTCTTCTTTTCGTGTGGTTAGTGCCTAACCTGGTGTCAGAGTTTTAAAGCCGCCCATGGGCCCCTGACTTGGCTTCACATGCCGTCGAGAAATATCTCTCAGGCATGCCGGTTTCCTCACGATGTTTTCCTTCACCGGCCAAACCACGGTATTACCACGACATTGCTATAGCATTGTATTTTGAGTTCGTTCTAGAGTTACAGCGACAGTGATAATGGGTGGTTTTAGTCGATTGTGCTAAATCCATTCGCCAAACCACGGTATTACCACGACATTGCATTAAAAGTCCGCTCACGCGCGCAGACCAGTTACGAAATGATACGATATGTCTACGTCTGATCATTGTGATAACTACACTAAGATCAGCCTTCGACGAATAAAAGAAGAATCTTTTAAAAATACCCTTTAGTGTTTCTTTAATCTAATGGCATTTTCTCATTATCTAACACGTTTTGAACTTTCATCTTCCTGCCCTTGTCGAATGTTACTTCGGTCGGCGCACCTCGTTTCCTTCTTCCATCCTTTTTATATCATTCCTCAAACAATTCATCCATCTTTTCCTTGGCCAACACTATATGCATCACTCTTTTAGTTACATGCGTTTCCTCCTAAAGTCTTCTCCCTCCTCCATAAAGTCAAACGATTTCCTTTCAACTGTTCTGTACTTGGTGCAACTTTCAAACTTCACCTTCATTTCATACTTTCTTTCTTTCTTTCTTTTTTCTTCATTTCTTACTTTATCCATTTAACATGAACAAAGTGCGTGTAGTGTAGAGACCATGATTACATAGAATTAACCTAACCTTTCCAAGGAGAAATGCTAACATTTTGGAGCTCGCTTCGCTCGTTCTCCAAATTTTCTATTTTTGCATACAGTGGTCATTTAGTTTTGCCGCCCCGGGCCTCCGACAGACTTACTACCCCACCACCTCTACCTACCTCTTCAAGGAATACTTGTGATGTTGTCATATATCTGTATTTAGCAAGAAGGTAGACAGATTGCAGCTAAGTGCGTGTATTGTACGACCCTGGCCTACAGCACCTTATTTGTAATTAACCTAACCTAACCTAAACTAATCGTTCCGAGGTGAGGTGCTAACATATTAGAGCTCGCTTCGCTCGTTCTTTTCAAAACACTTTACTTTTCTTTTTTGGTATACAATGGGCGGGAGGTGTGGGGGATTTAGTTTTGCCCTCCCGGATCTCCGACAGACTTAGTCCGCCAGTGCCTGGCAAACGGCTAGCCGCATTTTACTTACATCATAACTGTCGAAATGGGGATGTACCTACACCTCTGCTTTCCTCTTCAGGGAATACTTGTGATGTTAAGTCGTATTTCTTATATCGTTGACAATTTTTTTTTTAAGACTCTTTCCAGTTTTGTTTTTGATAAGGCATTTACTCAGTATTCATGTACCCATACATGGTAAAACCATGTCTAAATAATTCCCCGCACATAGCAAACTATCACGGATACTTTAGCAACAAGGTAGAAAGATTGCAACAAATGCGTGTAACGTAGTGAGGTGAGACCATGGCCCCAACACCATAATAAATTATACTTTTGTTGCGCTTGATTGTTACCTACTTTACTAGCAGATTAATTTGTTGTTTAATTGACTACAGTTACAACTAGGTATCTTAATAGTGCCTTTATGTACATACATACATAGATAGAGATACGCGAGTAACTTAGTTTCAGAAGTAACCTAAGTTTCTATAGGGATGATGCCTGGGTAAAATAAATTAAATTGTAATTAGTCCGTCAGTCAGATAATAAAAAAATATTAGACACGTATTTTTTGCTCTAACATATTAACAAAAAATTACTAAGAAAAAACGCATTTTAGGTTGGGGAGTGGGCCGACCATTCTTTGAATTTAGCAGCCCAACGTCTAAGACCTGAGGGGCAATTCCCGTAATTTTTAAGAACGTTCGCATTCGCCATCTGTCAAAAATACAATCAATTTACCAAAATTTTTGACAAGTTTGTCAGATTGCGACTTGAATGTGAACGTTTTTTAAGTACGAGAATTGGCCTTCTGTTGTCCTGACTTTACCTCGTCCTAGTAATATCATCAGTCATTCTATTATTAGAACTTACACCTAGAATATGCAGAACTGACTTGGTTGATCTATAGACAAGATATATTACTGCCTGTTGAATGTTCATAATAGAAAACCGTTACACATTCCAAATACAAAAAAAGCAAATAAACAGTGATCCAAATTCAAAAACCACAAATTCAAATTCGAACACGAGTCGATTTCCTTCCCAAAATCGTGCGCTGGCGCAGTCTGGTTGTACAGGAAGTGACGTCACGTCCCCCTATTGTGTTGGCTCGGTGGACCCGCTTGTTTCGCTGACCCTACCTTAGACATTTATGGTAATTTAAAAGTTCAACGTAAAAGGGTACTTAGGAATTTTTTATGTGGTATTTGACGTTATGTATTCAGAGATATGCAGCTTTATAATGATAGGTAATGTGATTGAAAAAATGGGAAAAAAAACAAACTGGTACTGTGGATACTTTTAAGATTGTTACGCTTGGCAGACAGTTTAAGAGCGTTTATTCTGAAACTTGGCAACGTCGCAAATAGATGTCAAAATAATATTTCACTGTTTTGATTAATTTGGCATAAGTACTGTATGTAAATATGAAACGTGGCTAACTAGCGAACTAGAATATTTATAATGAATTGCAATTATAACACTTAATTTGATGTTGTTACCGTTTTAGGAGTAAAAAAGGCATTTGAAAAGTTTCCAGTCTAAAACTAATTAATATTTGGTGTTACGATATTAATTATTGCATTTCATAATCAATATTTTAGTTCGCTAGTTAGCCACATTTCATATTTCCACAAAGTACTTATGCCAAATGAATCCAAACGGGTAAATATTTGACATCTATTTGCGACGTTCGTTGCCCACTTTCAGAATAAACGCTCTTAATGACCTAAGATATTCTTATATTCTAGTTCACTAGTTAGCCACATTTCATATTTGCATACAGTATTATTGCCAAATTAATCAAACCAGGTAAATATTTGACAGCTATTTGCGACGTTGCCAACTTTTAGGTTAAGCCCCCATAAAGTCGACTGTATTAATTTTTGAAGTGAAAACTTCTTTAGGCGCTGTTTCTGAACAGTAAACGAAACTGTACGGTCTCACTCGGGTCGGTGACGCTGAATCCTGTATATTCTGTTCCAGTCATAAGTTTTCAATTCTTTCGTGTGGTCATAAGCACAACCAAACGGAACCCTAATAATAAGCCTCCGCTGTCCGTCTGTCTGTACGCGGGCTGTATCTCACGAACCGTAATAGGTCGTCCGTTGACATTTCACAGAATAATAAAAATTAAATAAAGTACAAGGCCCCATACAATAAACGTGTTTTCTCGGCGTATTTTGATCCGGAACGATCTTAATACTGTACGAAACCCTTTGTGTGCGAGTTCGACTCGCACTTGGCCGGTTATTTCAACTAAAACTCGTTCCATTAAATTGATATAAATAACAAAATCTTACGAAATATCTACAACACATAACTTTAATTTAATAGTTAAACCGTATCTAACTGTGTGAATGCGTTAACAGAAGCCTCGGTTAACGCATTCAAACTGACATAACTGCAATTATTTATTATGTCAAAATTGATCGTAGATTGTTAAAATTTTATGGTTATGTCGCACTGTCGATGTTGTTTCCGACATAATAATATACAGGCCGTTTTAGAATGGATAGACAATCTTTTAGGGGATAAAAGTAGTCTTTTACTATGGGGCAGGAATCTTTGAAATAGCGAGGAAAATATCTACGCTTTTTTTCCGTTCAAAAATGGTTGAGTATTCACTCAATGAAAATGTATGAACAACCACACTCTTGCAGAAGCTTGAAGAAATAGGTGTCCGTGGACTGCAACTGGATTTCTTTAAAAGCTACCTTACAAACCGTACCCAATCAGTAAAAATAGGTGACCACTTCAGTCATGAATTGACTATAAATTACGGCGTACCACAGGGTAGCATATTGGGGCCAACCTTATTCTTAATATTTATTAATGGCCTATGCAACTTAAATATCCCAAACTCTAAAATAACTTCTTACGCAGATGACACTGCAATAACTTTTGTCGCAGAATCTTGGTCAGAACTCCTCAAAAATGCCCAGGTAGGCTTTAATTCTGCCTTCAAATGGCTAACCTCACATACACTCACATTAAATATTGCGAAAACGAAATGCATTACCTTTTCTATTAGCTCTGCCTCGCAGCCTAAAATTTCAACGAAACTCAGAGCTCACTCTTGTTCCCCCGATCTCGACTCAATTTGTCTATGTCCCCAGATTGAAACTGTTGATAAGATCAAATATCTTGGCGTAATTCTGGACAAAACACTTAGCTTCAAACCTCAAGTTGAAGTCCTGACCGGCAGAGTCCGAAAACTTATTTATATTTTTAAATCACTCCGTAGTGTTGCAAATCCTACCATAATACGCAGTGTGTACTTCGCCTTATGTCGCTCAATAATATCGTACTGCATCTGTTGCTGGGGAGGTACACATCAAACTACCCTAAAACCTCTCGAAATCGCACATAGAGCTATACTTAAGGTTGCCACGTTTCGTCCAATATTATACCCAACAACAGAACTATATAAAAACTGTGGAGTACTTAACGTTCGACAACTGTTTATCTTTCACGCGGTTCTATTACAACATCGCAAAACTCCTTACACCCAACTCACCAAACGCCGTAAAGACTTAATTTGTTCGCTTCCCTCTGTAAAATTTAAATTTGCGAAAAGATTTTTTGATTATTTAGGCCCCTCTCTTTATAACAAAATAAACAAAAGTATTTACATCTATGACCAACCATATCATGAATGTAAAAAACTTATACGAAATTTCTTACTTGAGAAAACATACGAGGAAACCGAACATTACATATAAACAAGGTGGTCTTATCACTGTCATTCTCTCTCTCACACAAACACACCCTCTCACGTACTCAGCACACATCACACGCACTCACACACGTACACACACAAGAACATACACACACTAAAATCAGTTACCTGTCATAAATCACTGTAGTACTTACCGAACCAATAATTATGTAATAATGTACTTACTGTTTTTGTTACTTAATGAGCTTGTTTTGGTGGGGTGGCAACTGTTTTACCTTAACACAGGCTATCTATTAGCTTAGCTAGGTAAACAGTTTGACATCCATATAATATGTAGTATAGAGTTAATTTTAATGTAACACATTATGTACAAGAAAATATAGTTAAAAATGTACTACAAATGTTTTTTTTGAAATAAAAAATTATTATTATTATTATTATTAATTATTATTATTAAATAGTTGTTTTTTTATATCGGAGACTTTTTCTCCTCTAGAGACAAAAGTGACATATTAATGCATTGACGAACACTAAACACCCATGATAGGTGTACTAACAATAAAACTTTTATTGTGTATCATTCAGTCTCAGACCAAATAAAAAATCAAGACAGCGCTGCGAACAATACAGTGAAGCATGCCAAAACTACACCTCCGCTCTGTGCATACACGCTCTGCGTGTGGGTGTGTATGCACAGAGTGGAGGTGTAGTTTTTGTAGTTACATTTACAACCAAACTACACCTCACTAAGTGCACACATGTTTACGAAATCGGCCTCACGTCACTGTCGATAGCGCCATGTCTTGGTTTTTTATTCGGTCTGAGCATTCAGTGTCCACGGGAAAAATAAAAGTATGAACCAAACTCAGATTCTATGCTATCAGAAGTTGAGCCTCAAAAATACGACGCCATCTTTAAATGTCAAAAATAATTGACAAGAAAAACATTACTGACATAAAGTGTAAATCTTTGACATTAAATTACATTACACAAGACAAATTACATACAGATGTTCTGCACATCAAAATGTGAGCAGGTTTGTGTTAAATATGGCGAAGAAAGACTAGTGACCTTTTAGTTTGACCTTGCACCGTGTCCGAAAGGCGTGAGTGGACTTAAATGAGGTGGATTTACAGTGTAGTAGGTATGTAATGTTGTGGTTATAGAGGGCGGTAGTTGGCTGAATAAATTGTAATGAATGTGCAGATGATCTATTAAAATGGAATTCTTTCTATAGTCCTAGCTGAAAATATACCGACTTTCAATTAATTTGATACAAGAACCTGGTACCTAGCTAAAGCATATTAGATTTATTTCAGAAGACTTATGAGTGATTAACTAAGTTTAGCAAACCTTCCTGTCTCCTACTATTTTGCTTGCCCTATAAAAAAATATATAAAAATACGTTGTATATGTATATTACTAGCAGCGCCCCGCGGTTTCATCCGCATAAGTCTCGATCCAGTGGGAATATCGGGATAAAAATATCTTATGTGTTAATCCAGGTTATAAACTATCTGTGTGCCAAATTTCATCCAAATCCGTTCAGTCGTTTTTGCGTGAAAGAGTAACAAACATCCATACATACATTTTAAAGTATATTTTGTTTTTTTTTTAATTTTTGTTGTTTTTAGTTTAATTTGTGATTTCCTGTGCGAGTCTCAATAAATACTTTTTCTTTCTTTTCTCATTTCTCACTTCTCACATTCATTCATACTCACAAACTTTCGCGTTTAGTAGGATACGATCATTATGGACCGACAGGCTCTCGATTTGTGAACTTTTTGTCCACAAATACACATTATGACCTCTATGAGACGATAATGGGGAGTTGTGGACAAAAAGTTCACAAATACTCATTGATGGGGATTGCCAATAGGGATTAGTGGAATAACACATAATGATTACATATAATGTTTAGTTACCACCATAATACACATTGTGGAATGCAAATAAAGTATTGAGTATTCAGTTAACAAGTTTCCGGTCTAATACAGAAATTCGGATGTTGTGGTTCATCTACTTACTATGTAGAGGAATTCAAGAATCCAATCTTCAAATCTTGAAATCTGTTCAAATAGATATCGCGAAAATTGCAACTCCAACTCAACTTATCTAAGAGCTATAAAGAAACCAGTTTTTTTACTGTGTAAACAACATTAAAATAAAATCTATTCTTGTATTAGCTACCAATACATTATTTGTGTATCAATTCAAAAAAGTGCTACTGAAGTTTATAGAATATTCTGATCTGTGCGGAGCGAGTGACTACCGATGTATCGGACGTGCATTGTGCATCCGATAATACCCTTTTCTTGTCTTACTGCCCTACCTAACCTACAATCATGAAGATACAACCTACTTTTCATCACACATCACACCTGTTTTGGCAGGCGATCCACATAGCATTACAATTTAAAAACCGAAGAGGCGTAATGATTGCAGAATCCTACCAAGATGGCCGACCCCGATTCTTTTAGTATGTATCTGTTATGTAATAGTTGAAAGGCAGACGTGGACTTAATTACCGGGTTTTTTTTTGTTTATACTTCGTTTGAGATTTATATGGGTGAGTAGGTATTATTATGATTGCAGGTGATTTTTTTGGTTTCAAAGGCATTGCTGCATGCCTGTCGAAATAGGTGTTTGCCCTTCGAGATGGTTTTTTTGGACCATTCATACAGAAATACGGAGGATTTTGAAGCCCGCAAATCGGAAGATGGCGGGTAGAGTATTTTTTTACCAATGTAAATTCGTACGCATGTAACAAATATAGATTTTGACTGACCACGGAGCATCAGATTTCTCTTATAGGGTATTGAAGAGTGCGCTGCAGGATACCGCGGCGGGCTGCGAAGGCATGAGCTGGTATGTGCTGAAATCCGCTAGCATACGATCGCGGGGGAGAGGCAATTTCCCCCGTGGCATACCACAGGATGCCGTGGGATGCTCTAAGCCTCCTCGTTGCCGTCTCCCGCCGTCCAACGGTGTGCGTTGGCCTCAATGAGATGACAGCTAATAGAGATTTTATGGAAAAAGAAGTTCATGTAAATTGAGATGAGGGCGGAAGGATGATGA
The DNA here is from genome assembly GCA_947364205.1 of Agrochola lota. Lineage (NCBI taxonomy): Eukaryota > Metazoa > Arthropoda > Insecta > Lepidoptera > Noctuidae > Agrochola > Agrochola lota. The sequence goes on along the minus strand of OX376245.1, from coordinate 7,449,581 downwards.
CCCGGTCCGTCACTGAACGAAAACAATATGATATACAGTCAGGGGCTATCATATTGTTTTAAATTACATAAGTTCAGAAGGCCTTCCACAAGATGGATCGATGACCTTGTGAAGGCCGCAGGAATCCGCTGGATGCGGGAAGCACAGAACCGGTTAAAGTGCCGGTGCTTGGGGGAGGCCTATGTCCAGCAGTGGACGTTTTTCGGCTCAAATGATGTTGATGATATATGTCCGAATCTATACATATCCAATGACTTATGTAGTTTTAGGCCGATAATTTCAAGGATTTGGCTTAGCGTTATTGCGATCTCAAGATACGTATGTAATTTATAGTAATTCGGTATATCGATATTTTGCGAAACAAGAACATCGACTTTTGTTTTCGCGTGTAGAATAAAAAGGGTTTCGCTGACAGGCGCCACGCTGATCCGGTAGAACAATTTCCGTGAAGTTTTCATAGAAATTGTTCCACCAGAGTCGCGTCGCGCTTGTCCGCGGCAAGCTTTAAGAGAGTCTTAAAATACATAATGCAGAGGAAAAGATCTCACAAAATACAGTCTTTAAAATTCAAGTTCACAAGCAATCCATTCACAATAACTGCCCACGTTAAGCTGGAGGTCGCAGCGGTCACAACTTATAAATAACTGAATAATTACTAAACGTAAATGACTACTGATAATCTTACAGTGCCGTATTCTTATGTAGCTATTATTTAGCTATTGTGTTTATTTCGGTTCCTTGTGAAATAAAATGATACAGCCTGATGCAAACTTTATGGCGTTCGGAAAGTGAGGCGAGTCGCTGCGCAGTAACAAATTCGCGTGACAGCGGGGGGGAGGGGTGCAGTACTGCGCAGACAGTAGCGCACTTCAGACCCGCCACAAAGTTTGGCGCGCGTACTATAATGATTTGAAGTAGTAGTAAAAGTAGGTAGAGCTCCTTAAGTTCTGAGTTGAGCTCCACGATTACTGACAAATGCTTGCACTGACTGGACAGGTCCACTCAAATCTGTGTAGTTCTTTTCTCAAAAGACCATTTCAGACACTAATCTACATGGTCCTCATATGGCTTGACCATGATTATGTCTGGACTTTAAAAGAGACTGCGTCCTCTGAGTTTGTTTCGCTCTTTCTTCTCAGAGTAGTCAGATAGGAAACACCGACCTCATCTAGCTTGTTTTTAATATTTTTTTATACGACGTGTAAAAGTGATTTCGATATCCTATTTACCGAATAAACAATTTCATTATTAGCTGTTTCCTTTAATTTCCTTTCATAAAAACTTTAACAGCCCGTTTAGAAAGGGGTAAGTAAAAAAAAACCTTTCTTAAGCTCTAAGCAGCTATAAGTAACAGCCCGGAGTCAGCGAGGTAATTGTGTAACACTTACAGTAGCAATGTCTTTCATTTTGACGATTCAATGACATTCATAGCTTATACGTTGTTAAGCAGACAATTTTTTCGAACATATGTAGAAATGGATTAGCAATATCCTTCAAAATCATTCAGATTGTGATTGAAAGTGTGATACACAATTAGGGCGCTGAACTTTGGCCCAGTTAATGAAAATAGGCTCGACATCGATGTCATAGGACTGTGGGTGTACCTACTTCTCAACTACCCCTTCAAGGATAATAAGCTTGATGTTATGTCTGATGGAGGAGGGTAGGTGTTTCCTTAACTACTGTGGGGTAGTGTTGATTATTGCGCAGTAGAAAAACTGTTTGCAGTTCAGATCAAATTATAATTTACTATCAAATTAATCACACTAGCAATTTACACGCTGTGGGTACACGTAACAATTATTCGGAATGCACGACAGTTTCTAAACGTGTTCACTGCTTGACCGCCACCCATGCGCTCTGTTCAGCTCCGGCTGGTCCGAGCGTTATGTAGTAGACTCTGTCGAGCGCCGCTACGCGGCGCTGTCGTCCCGATTAGTCAACACAGTAACGCATTTCCGACATGTCTTGTTGTTGTAGGTGTAGCTAATAACATAAAATAATAATAGCTTAACTTATTCGTATTTCGCATATTATTTTAATGCAGCACAGTTTCGCAATAAACTTGCCAGCTCCTTTTACGAAATGTCAAATTTTTATTGCAATTTTACTCTAAAAGGTTTAATAGTTATAACTCTATTTATAGGTACTCTATGTTTATGCAACCTGAAATTATCATATTATATACCCAATTCTCTGTTCTATCATTATTGGTTTAACCTAACTATAGTATCTTGGTCAAATTCAAAGCGTTAATAGGTATGCCTATGCAGTGTGTTTGATTAGGACAGGTACTCTCAGGGAGTCCCATAATAAAACTTGTTCATTAGGGTTCCGTACATTCGAATGAAAAAACGGAACCCTCATAGGAATACTCGTGTGTCTGTCTGTTTGGCCGTCTGTCACAGCTACTTTGCTCCAAATCTAATAGACCGGTAAGTTGAAATTTGGTTTAGATATGAATTTCTGTGACACAAACACGGACGTGTAGCGTTAATAAATTAATTTTGATTATGGGGGTATCTTTTGGGGGACAAATGGGTAAAACGGGGGAAGTTTGTTGCGCCACTTCTTCTTTCCAGCTAACGCACTAGGAAGTAGTGAAGGGTGGGCGTATGGGGGGCTGTCTTATGTAATTTTGAAGTTCGAAAAGTGCTGATTCTCAGCCTATATTGAATAAATGACTTTTGAATTTTGTTTTTTTTTTTTTTTAAACTGTACCGTGTTACTTATCAAATGAAAGGGCTTACTATGGGATCTCAAATATTTTTGACGTGTAACATCTTTCCTCTCGCTTTCTTAAAATATATGGGAGTGCTTTCGTGAAAACGGACGGAAGTGTGTAACAGGAAGCCGTCCCCGACTTCCTGTTACACACTTCCGTCCCCTTTTTAGCGCCCTTTAGCGCGCGATATTTGATTTGACCAATGAGCGCGCGCGGTGCTATAGTTGACCTTCAGATGGTACCAACCTATTTTCCGTGAGGTTGGTACCTACTGTCAACTAAGATGTTAGATGTTACACATCATACGCGACTACTGTGAGGGCAGCTCGTTTTGTTTTTATTCATGTGTACCGACTTTCTCCTCCTGGAAGACTGCCAATGCAGAGTTAGTTCCCTTTTATATAATAAAGGAAGAATATTGATAGTAAAACGTATGGCTATAATAAACTTTGAAAATAATATTTTAATTAATTCGCACATAATTAACTTCCGTGATTAACCAACTCGAATCAATTGCCAAGAATTTGTATATAGTTAGTAGTAAAATGCCATTTTTAAATTCTCACGATTTCGCTATTTTGACCTCGATTACTTTTTGCATTTAGTTCCATATTATGACTCACCTGTTCATGGATTAGCGTGACAGTCTTTATATGTTTCATAGGCTTTCAGGTTATCCAAATAATCATACTAACCTAGGTATTTTAAATAGAGCGAAAGTCTTTCAGGGGGTTTGCACGGAGACCCACTGAAAAACTTTGACTGCATGCAGCCATATCCTTTTTTTTATATGCTTGGAAGCTATCAAATAATTTCTCCCGATCTGGGCGGAGCGGGAGGGTGTGTCAGACTCTTACTGACTAAAACCTACCCGTGTTCCTCCAGTTGCCTGTACGTTGCCACGGGTCACGGTATCATGCAGCCATGCCCTGCCATGTTGGTAAAAAAGGGTCAATAAATGTCAGAAAGCGGATCTTCATCGGGAAAGAGAAGTTTTTTTGAAACATTCCGATGCAATTATTTTTCGACTTGGTCTGACTTTCTCGTAAGACGCTCTGATATGATTTAATGGTCCCCTGCAACCAAAATAATGAGGAATATCGAAATCCTTACAATACCTAATGGCTTCTACGAATTTTGGATGATTACTTAATTATTTATTTATTTTCACATCATGTGAGCCAGGGTTGTCAATCATTTTAACATTTTATTAAGGCGACCCTAAGCGAGTTTTATTGATTTTATACTGAAGATCACGTCGAAACGAGTAGTGTTAATGAATTGGAAAAAAATATATGTTAAATACAAGTATTTTCTTAATAACTTAGTCTGTGAATATTTTAGATTATGTTTATATTACATAGTGTAATTAATTTGTAAAGTTACGTCTAACGCGGATAAAAAACTTAGAATCACGCATAAACTATCAAGCATATTTTTCTGAAACCACCATTTTAAAGATACTTTTTTTTTTTTTTTTTTTTAGTATATGTTTTTTATTAAAATACCTTTTGATTTATGTATAATTAAATTAATAATGCGTCTAATTGGAGACAGCGCTCCTTAATGGGTAAGTCCTATTGCTGGCTGGACGTACGACGTGTTGCGTCAGCTCAGCACAGAATACATAAGCTAATCACTCAAGGCCACTGGCATATATCGGCGTCTTAAACACTGGTAATCTCAAATTTTCCTTTGTTCCTAATTCCGACACTTTGCTTATAAAATCATGACATCATTTAACATGTGCAGCTACGGTCCTAAGTAATAAACATACAAATTATATAATAATAACCAATGAGGTCTCGACGAGTCGTCAGCTACTGATAATGAGTACAACCTTCTGCTTATCCACGCGTTAATGGTATGTATTTTACGTAACAAATACATAAACATTATATTATATATGATTCGGTAAAGGTACCTTATGATTTCTTGATATAGATAATGAAAATATTGTCATTTTAGCGTGCCGCTCTGATCTTTTTCCAACTATGTTATGGTCGGTTTCCAATCTAACCAGAGGCAGCCGAATATTAGTATTTCACATGGAGTGACTGTCTAACTGTCCTCCACAACCCAGTAACTGGGTAACACGATACCCCTTGGTAAGACTGGTTGTCAAACTTGGGCTGTGATGGCATTGAAAATGTCCTCCTTTATTAATTTCGTGCTTTTGGTATGAACTAACGCACACTACAGCCCGCCTGTAATGTGCGTTAGCTCATAGAAAACGCACCGCACTTTTTTGTATAAAAATGCGTTGCGTTACGGCCCGTTGCGGTTGTAATGTGCGCTTGGTATTAACCCGTAACCACTGCTGTCATCATCATCATTTCAGCCGAAAGACGTCCACTACTGGACAAAGGCCTCCCCCAAATGGGGGGGTTTGCCATAATCGCCACGCTTGGCAGGCGGGTTGGCGATCGCAGTATGGTGTTAAAATGCGTAGAGAACGCTGCTGCCTAGTCTATAGTGAGTCCCTTAGTCGCCTTTTACGATCACTGCTGTACTTACCCAAAATTTGATTTACCTACAGGTTTTTACATTCGGTATACTTATTAGCTTCCAAGTTCGTTTAAATTTCAAGGATTTATTATACATTATAATATTCCCACTGCTGGGACACAGGCCTCCTCTCTGTGAGACGGAGTGGGCCGTAATTTACCACGTGGGCCCAGTGCGGGTTGGTAGATGTCACATGTCTTCGAATGTTTGTATAGGACATGCCGGTTTCCTCACGATGTCTTCCTTCACCGCTTTGAGAGCATTAGTGATCAAATAAATTACCTACACAAAGCAAGTGTCTGACAGGGTTTGAACTCGTATGTCAGGACGGTTACCACTGGGTCACCTCTGCTCCGTAAAAACAATGTGTACTTACCGATAAGTATTTGTTTTTCTCACCCTCTTTTGTTTTGCGACAGATAGGTAAATGTTAAAATAAACTCTGAATAGAAATGTTATGTTTATTTAGGCTCAAACGATATTTGTGCCTTGATATCTTAAAAGTTTTTTTAACCAGTTAACTCCCCCCCGATACCCCTAACTGTGCGTTTGCACGGGCGAAACATTCACAACAAAACATGTTGAAATCTCTAATTTCTGTCAATGTTCCATACAATGTTTGACAGGAACTAGAGATTTCAACATGTTTTGCTGTGAATGTTTCGCCAGTGCAAACGCAGTTAGTAAGATTTCTGATCGTCAGACGTTCAGGCTTCGGGCTTCCCGTAACGACTGTCAAAGATCTACGAATGACAGCCGGGACCAAACGGCTTAACGTGCTTTGCGAGGTAAGTAGGGTGTAGATATGTATGGTCACCCATTCACGAGGCGGCAAGCGTAGCTTAACCTTCGATCGTCCCGTGCGGCTGATATTATTAAGTTTATTTTGCATAGTTAAATTGTTTCTTAGTGGAGATATAAAAAATCCACTATACCTAGGGGTGAGCCCTGTTATCTAATAGTTAATCTCTTTACCTGCTGATTCTCCATTCATAATACAATTTGAATAAATTTATCTCAATCTGCCATATTTTTGACCAAATCTGTCATATTTTAGACAAAATCTGTCATATTTTAGACAAAATCTGTCATATTTTAGACAAAATCTGTCATATTTTAGACAAAATCTGACATATTTTGGACATAAATGTGTCATATTTTTAATTTTTTTCTTGATTTTGCAACAGCTCTGAATAACGACATTACCTAATCTTTGATCAAATAATCTTCTCTACCTACTTATGGGTAATAACAACAATTTTCTATTAAAAAAAAACGTCATGGCTTGATTATGTTAAAAGCCTTACACAGTCGTGGCATTACCTCACTGACTGGCTGACTAAACTATGATGTCATATAGGTACAGTGCACGAAACTAATTTGTATGCAGGTATCATTCTTAGTTTCACATAAATGATGATTTTATTAGTATAATAGGACGTATTGTCGGTCACTGATACAACTTCGGAATCGAATGATAATGCAGGGTAGATTTTTGAGACGGGGAGTAACCTTAAGCAAAGTGGGTTAAACGGACTGTAAAAAAGGTTTATTTAAATGTCTGATCTTATTTCAAATGGAGTATAAGCTCATGTAGATTAGACATTACTTTTCCTGCTTTCTAAATTGTTTTGCCGTCTGTACAAAGTTGGTACGTTCTTGTAGAATAGTCGTGATTCGCTCACACAAGGAATCAATACACGAGGAATGATAATTATTACCTACATGTAAGTTTATAGTTTCCTGTTCCTATGCTAATGGGAATTTATGTTCCGTGATGTAAATCAATTTGATTTAATGAAAATTACTATAAAATGGCGATTAATTTTATGGGCATTTTTTCTTGCAATAGTTGACTTTTTGGATTAGTCTTTAAATCTTATGGGCGTAATATAATACCTATAGTACACCCACATTTCGTCAGTTATGTTTAAGTCACATGTATTAGGGGGCGAGCCTATTGCCATCAACCGGGCACAAATCCAGACTTCGGGCTGCTACTGAGAAATTCCAGATGAAAAACCCAATAACACTTTGCTGGACCCGGGAATCGAACTTCATGACCTCATGCTCAGTAGGACCACTCGACCAACGAGGCAGTACCTATAGCTTGTAAAGAGTTATTTGATGAAGTACACAGAGAAATTTGTTTTTCTGTTAGATTCACATAGTATGGAGTTTGGATTGTCACCCGATAATAGGTATCACAATACTGACTTTGAATTCAGTGTTTAAAAAATGTCAATTTTAGCCAATGAAAATGTATGCAATAGATGCTTATTAGTATATTTCAGAGTTGGTCCCGTATTTAGAGAACTCTTGAATCATCCTCTGTAAGATAGCCTGTGAGTTAAAAAAAGCCTACAAACTTGTATTATTCTATGTCTCATACATCTTTCTATTTTTTTTATTTTTTTTTGTCTCTCTTATGTCTAGCCTACATCAATTCTCATGATGCCACTAATGAAAAGATCATCTGTCTTGCCTTTTCCCGACTATATTGGGATCGGCTTCCAGTTTAGCCGGATGTAGCTGAATACCATCTGACCTCCACAACGCAAAGCCAGATTAAGCAAGCGCGGGGCCCGTTGCAAATTTTATCGAGGGGCCCTTGATCTGCTATGGGTTCAAGTATAAAGTAGTAAAAAAATTATTCAATAATCAATATGTTTATTTACCATCAACTTTGAGAAATATGTTAAAAAAATTATTACTTACCGATTGTCTTAGTCGGAAAAGGTGTTAAGTATCACGTTTTTGTGACATCAAGTAAATTTAATATAGAAAAAATTACGCTCAGGCAGAAGTGAGGGGGGGGGGGGGTTGGATGTTCTATGCTATGTTATGCGGTTTGGTTTCCGCGCTTAGTTCTTCAGTGGACCATTGTGCGTGGGGGGGGGGGGGGGGGGGGGGGGGTCGAATACACGGGACGAATACCTTTTGCGCGGGGCCCATAGCAATTGCTACTTTTGCTACGTGGTTAATCCGGCACTGACAACGCAGTTACTGGGTAACACGAAACCCATTGGTGAGACTGATAAAAAATATACCCAACATATTAAGATGCCGTTACCCGCATGCACGAGACAGCACGCGTAGATCCCTATCACACACTCACGCGTTCACCGCGTTTCCTGAAGTTACGCAACAAGTGTGACTAAGCAATATAAAGAGGCACGGATATTGAGTTAAATAGTGCTAATTAAATGATTTGGTTCTTTCGAGTGGGTTATGAAATATTTTTTTCTTGGTTTTGAAGTGAAAATTGATGTTATGTGGAGACTAGACGAAACAGGCTACAACGCAATTTACATAATGTCACTGGCCGCTGGGCAACAGTCTCCACATGGTGGGTGCCTGAGGATGGACGACGCCGCCGAGCCTGTTCCAGGACGAGGTGGCGAGATGACCTAGACGCGTACCGCAAGGGTTGGATCGCGATTGCTCTAGAAAAGCATGCCTGGAAGGATTTGGGGTAGGCCTTTGCCCAGCAGTGGGCTAGACCAGACTATTTTTTCAGTTTGACAGTTAAGCCCCATAGAGTAAGGGGCAAGTCCTAGAACACATTCCAACTCCGGACTGCTACTGAGAATTTCCTAATGGAACAACCCAATAACAATTTGCCCGATCCGAAATCGGACCAAGGGCTTTCTGAATTTTTCACATGCAAGGTCAAATTTTATTAGCTAGCGAAACTTCGCAGTCGTGTTGGTGTCGATCTAAACACGACAAAAAAAAGAGTAGATGGTTTTTTTTTGTGGTCTACGGATGCTGTTATTTTTGTTACTTGAAGTATGAGTTGAGAAAATCTGTTTTAGTTTTGCTTTATCATGTAATGAAGTACACACAAAAAAATAACGATTTTTTTAATTGATATTTCAAGTAACTAACTGCGGTTGATGACCCCAAAAAAAACGTTTTTTTTGTCATGTTTAGTTATCGATACTATCACGTCTCCGGGGATTCGCTAGCTAATTTAATTTAACCTTGTATAAGATGAAAATATTTATTTTCTGCTGCAATAGAGCTGTTGTTGCGAAAAAACCAAATTGCCAAGCAGAAAACGTCAAAACCATCAATGGTAAAAACGTTGGTCCTGGTCATAACGTAAAATCAGTAGCCTGAAATTGTTGATTGGTTCTATAATTGCGCTTTTGCTTTCATTACTTAGCTATACCACAGTATAATAAGTATTATGTCTCCGCAGTAACCTTGAAATAATTACCAACGGCCGCTCGGTAGATAAATCTTCCGCGTCCGTGCGTAACTGCCGTGCACTTGATACTGTTGCGTACTGTTATACACTGTTTCCGACCGTTTCGGACATTTTTTATGAAGACATAATACTGTTACTTATTTATACTGTGCCTGTATCATAGTAGGACTCATCCAGTCACAAAGAACGGTAGTCATATTATTATTTTTATTCACACAAAGACATCACACAATTATTTTATTTCCAAGGTCTGTGTAGGATGCACTTTACAACCTAGTGGGTAGGTGTGATACAGACAGAACAATGGTCTAGCGAGGTGAATTACAGACTATGTACTAGCTATATGTACAGTTGACAAATGAGATGAGTATGCAGGTTTTAGTTGTAGTTGTAATAGCAATAGAGCTCTTTATATATATAGAATAGACATATATATATATATATTTAAAAAAAATAGATATATATATATCTATATATATCTTCTTTTTTTTTTTTGCTGGGGTGTTTGTTGCGCCACTTCTTCTTCCCAGCTAATGCACTAGGAAGTGGTGAAGGGTGGGGCGTTTTGGGGGACTGTCTTATGTAATTGACGTTCGAAAAGTGCTGATTCTCAGCCTAGTTTGAATAAATGACTTTTGAATTTTGAACTTTGTGTAGGAAGTACTACGAGTACACCAATTTTTGTCGAATGGTTTGATCGTGTAATTACAGGCATATGAGAAATCTAGCTAGAACTAGCTCTTTAAAGGTTATTGGATGGCCAGAAAGCAGCTGGCCCATCTGAAGACATCTGAAATACCCCCGCAATAAATAAATACAAATTAAATTCATTTAATTCAAAACCCAGAATATTATATAAAATCTAATAAAATACAATCTCACAACACTGCAATAGAAATACATCAGGATAGAATAAAATGTTAATGCAATTAAAATAAACGAACGAGTAGGTAAAATTATAAGGGTCAGAGAATTAAAAATCATATAAAAACATTACAATACAAACAAGTTATTATAACTATAGGTCAAGTTCAGTGTCAATCAGATTAATTAAGTGACCTGGCTATACCTGCGGAAGCAACGCAGTGCGCTACCATCCCAGAGACAAAGCATTTCTACTTTCAATTTGGTCTTTGCGCTTTGTGAAGGACCTCTTGGTATACTTTCTTACCAACAATTTTTTTGTACTTAATGATTTTTTTTATCGATCTTTAACCTGTCTCACAAGCTGTTTTGTTGACTGTACGTTTATGCAAATTAAATAGGTACCAGACAATGTCTGTAATGAGCAATAGCTTGGGACGTACGTTGACTTACTAGTGGGTTTTAACGTGTGGTCCTAGCCAGTTACTGGGTCTTTGTCTAGTTTTTTCTCGAGGGGAAATAAATCCATGGATTCCCTCGGTCTTGTTTCTTTTAGTCCCTCTGGTTACTCGTATCGACTAAAGCCCGACGGGGTTCCTCATCGTACATCGTATGAGTCGGGAGTGCGGGATAGAATCGCATCGAGTGGTCTTCTTATCCGTAAATGAAGTAGATTATCACGAATACGCCTTAAGTCAGTATACTCTATTGGTTTAGATAATTGAATAAAGGTAAACAATTCGTAAGCAGGGTTTGTATAGATGACACTTTCTTGTTTAAAAATACGTTTTATCCAAATTAAAATTATTTTAGATTTTTATGATAGTTTCCTCAGTCATAATGTAATATGTGAAACTTTACTATTTATTCTTAAACTGCCCTTCTTAACTGCTTGAACACAATTTTTTTGTTAGATTTATAATAATAATAATAATATAACATTTTGTAATCTGGCTATTGTAAAGAGCCCAAACTTTAAACGTCAACGAATTATAACGTTACTAAATTGAAGAGTACAACTGTGACGCAGCATGACAACTGAAGTGACAGGGTATTATCTTTAGTCGGTTACTTGACAGCTGTCTCGTCTCGTGGTATTTTTTGTTTACCTTTATTTAACTACCTAAACCAATGGAGTATAGTTTTCTTTTTAATTAAGTCTTGATTTATAAGACATAATTTATTATTTATTGCTACGTCAAGCCTGGGGATGACACGGGTAGTAAGTAGACACGGTAGAAGAAAGGAAATTACAAAAAACAGTTCCTGTGGTCATTGCACATGCTTCTCTGGTCAAGCACCTCATTTGAAGACATACATTTTCGTAAGTCAAAGCAAAATATTTCTTTTCAATTAGGCACATAAAAGGCAGTCTTGAACGTCAAAATTTACGAAAAAAAATTGAATTGATTCTAGTCGCCCCTTCCAAAAGTTAGTTTTCTTAAGGAGAAGAATGGGCAACAAACTCCACCGTTACTCTTTTAAAATGTTTTACAATATTTTGTATACATTAATTATATATGAAGACGATGCACCAGGAATAAGATTACTATACCACAATAGGTAAAATGAAGCAATGACAGATAAATTACGGGTGGGGGTTTCCTTAAAAACATCACGTGATTAATGGAAAACACCTGTATGTCAGTAAGGCCAGGCTTAGAACATGGAAGTCTACTGGGTCAAATTAAATTAGCTAGCAAAACTCCGTAGACGTGATGGGTAATATATCTTAACATGAGCAAACACAAAATATGTGATAGATACATGGTGCTCACATATTTACAAACATTGTAAAAGTATAGGATATACCATTTTTTTTTTAAATTATTTTTTGTAAGTAAACAATAAGATGGAAAAAGGTACTCACATTGTCATTGGACATAGTATTACACCCTCTAAGCGGCAGGGTGTACTGCAGATCCCCTCGTTCCGACACGTACTCACGAAGACATGAGGAGTTGCTGCCCAGACCAGCTGGGTACACGATGCCGTTGAACGAGTCGTAGATACTGTGGGGAGAGAGGAAGATAAGTAAAGAGTTTATGAGGAATTGGAGGGGAATAACCTCAAAATTAAAAACTACTAAAATTTGGTAAGTTGGTATGAGTTGGTAACATAACTATTATTATTAATACGTAGTTGTCACTCCTGTGGGGGTCATCCTTAAATCACACGAGGCTCGAAAGGGGGGAGGGGGTTTGGAAAAAAACACGAAATATCACAAGGGGGCGGGGGCGTAGTGTGATATCATGTGCATTTATTTTTGTTTAACGCGCATTTTTAAACCGAAAAGCGGAAAATAAATTATTTTTATTTCTTTCGAAGATAAAGTATTCTGTATTTTTTAAAGATATTTTACTATAATTTTTTTTGGGTAGGGGAGGGGTTGGTCTAAAATCTCACCACGTATTACCACGGAGGAGGAATGGGGGGTGGGGGTTTCCTTAAAAACATCACGTGATTAATGGAAGACCCCTGTATGTCAGTAAGGGCAGGCTTAGAAGATGGAAGTCTACTGGGTCAAATTAAATAAGCTAGCAAAACTCCGCGGACTTGATGGGTAATATAACTTAACATGAGAAAACACATAAAAAAAAAATTGATGATATTTTTCTTTGGGGTCTACAACCGTAAGTGGAAATATCAGTTTATAATGCAGTTTTTTTTGTTTTCAATTTTTTTTTTCATTAAAATTGAAAATTGTGCGCTTCCGACCCACGAGACCAACGGTTTCGTGAATAGAATGTACCATCATGTTAAAAGGATTGATCAGCTAGACTGCGATAACGAGTGCTAAATACCCTGGATGCGCCAGCGCCGGTCCCATGATCCTTGCGCTTGTATAACAGAGGACCTCAACTAGGCTTCTAATTACCCAATAGGGATGGCGAAATTTTTTTTCTTTTCCTTCATATAGATTATTACAAAATATTGGACACGTAGTTTTTCTTTTTTTACCTTATCTAAAGATTACGGCGATACATTGAGTTAAAATGTGCCATGACGTCACGAGTATATAGATTTTATACTTACTTGTGACGTAGCGACCCCCACTCCCCAACTTAAAATGCGTTTTATCTAAGATTTTTTTTATTAATATGGTAAAGCAAAAAATACGTGTGTAATATTTTTTTAGTATCTGGCGGACGGACTAATTAGAATTCCTTTTTTTTACCCTGGCATCATCCCTATTAGAGTGACCCCATTTTTTTAAGAAGAACTGCAATATTCCTGTAACGGTAGTATAGTCAAAGCCTTGGTATTATCCAGCAAAGAATAGACATATACATAACAATAATATGGTCAATTATGTTCTAAACAATATTTAAAACTGTAAAACTATCTATTGTGATCCGCCATCTTTTGTTGATGCCATTCTAGACTAGCCTAGTTTCCAAATATCTTCAAATTAGTTCATAATATTGTGCAAATGATGGCTTTTACAATTTGCATGTCCGAAGTGTATTTATTTATCTATTGTCTACCTCTAATTATAAATAATGGGCCGAGAGGTAATGATGTCTTATGTTTCAGAATAATTAGGTACTGCAATCAAGGTTAGTTGGCTGAAGAATGAAAAAGTAATAAGTACTACAATTATAATGTTAAGTGTTTAGAATGATTATTGTTATTCCTTTATTTAACTGTATACATATAAATTATATTTTTAAATATTAGAATATAAAAACATTTAAAAATATAAAAAATACTAGCCCACCGGTATCGGGAACAGGGTCCAAGCTACCGGGTCAGGGCTCCAGAGAGAGGAACCGCTTTCTGGATCAAGCCCTTGATCCAGCTACCTAACAAGAGCCTCCTCAGGTGTTGGCCGAGGCTCTTGGCTATTATGCCATTGGCCGTCACGACTATCGGCACAATGACTGCTGTATCCACATCCCACATGTCGACAACCTCGCGAGCCAGGTCAAGCTACTTAATCTGCTTATCTTTTTCAGCTTTCACGAGGTTCTCGTCATGCGGGACCGCTATATCAATAATCATTGTGTGACGCTCTAATCGATCTATCACCACTATGTATGTCAACTTAACTTATTGTTATTATTATTAAGTTGTATTTTTTCAGATTGGGGAACTACTACATTATCGCCATACCCTATTTCTGACATCAAACATTTTTATTTAAATGTTTTTCCAGACGACAAAAAAAAACAACACGGTGGTAGTTTCATACTTTGAAGCTTGTTAATTAATTTTTAACCGACTTCAAAAAAGGAGGAGGTTCTATGTTCGTCTGTATGTCCTTACGTTAAAAAAAAAAAAAAATGTTTTGTTCGTCAATATTTTCGTCAATTGAAGACTTATTTTGATTTTTTATTTTCATTTGGTAGCTTGCGTGGCGGTCCCATATAAAAATAAGTTTAGTTAGGTAGTTTTTGAGTTATTAGCTTCATTATCACGTTTTTTCCCCACTCAGTTTAAGTGGATGATGTTATAATACCTTCCTGTCACTGTTGTTTACAAAGCAGGTGGTATTCGAATTTGTATGGGGTAGGTACCACTAAAAAGAAAAAAATAAAACGTTTTTACAAAAAAAAAAAAACTATTTCTAAAAAAACACAACTAAGGGAAAACTAACTTTAATTTCGTAGGTCGGTAGCAAAAAACGAAAATACAAAACCCACACAAACTTCCGAAATTAAAGTTATTTTTAACTTTGAAGTGTTTTTTGTTAAAGTCGATTTTTTTGGTAAAAAAGTTTTTAATATTACCTTTTGGGCTTTTTTGCAAGGCAAGCATAATGGTCAACAACTTTATTTTTAATCACTGGTTATTTTTGTACACACTCCTTCCTAATGACGAAAATTTTAGATGAAAGTGATTATCTCTCTCTTACCTATTTCTACCGTGTGTGCTTGCGAGTGAGACGGTGACATGCATGCTGTCCTTCTCGCACGCCACTGTCAGGGTGTCGAGAGGAGCTACGGAGCCGGGCCATGCCGTCGTGTCAGCTTCCGTGGCTGTTCCCACCGTTGTCGTTGCTAATTCTGTGGAAAAAGAAACAATATTTTTTTTAAACTAAATTCGGAAGTGCACAGCGAGGTTGGTAGATGTCACATGTGTTCAAATTTTTGGTTCTAGGACATGCCGGGCGTGACATCCACGCAAAACGGCCATTGCTCAGCAGAGACACCGGACACAGTGCCCCCTTCCATGTCCTGATGGTGACCACCAGGGTGGTTCTAGTGAGGCTAGAGCCTTGAATGAAAGGTTGCCGAAAGAAGGTAGATACAAGAGTGTTGATAGACCAACCGCCCGATAGGTGGATGTTATACAAAGGATCATGGGACCGGTTGAGAAATGAAATGAAATTGTTTATTCTGTAAATAGGATATCGGAATCACTTTTACACGTCATATTAAAAATAAGATAGATGAGGCCGGCGTTTCCTATCTAAATACTCTGAGAAGAAAGGCCGAAACAAACTCAGAGGTCGCAGTCTCTTTTAGTCCAGACATAATCTTGGTCAAGCTATATGAGGACCATGTAGATTAGTGTCTGAAATGGTCTTTTGAGGAAAGAGCCACACAGATTTGAGTGGACCTGTCCAGTCAGTGCAAGCATTTGTCAGTAATCGTGGAGCTCAACTCAGAACTTAAGGAGTTCAACCCGACGAACTATACCAAAGAAAGAATATTTGGGTAGGCCGCATTAACCAATAATTAAAAAATTGTATAATACTTTGCAAAGTAATCGTGCCATTTTATATATAATTTTCAACAATGTCAGTATGTATATAAAACTGAGTTGATTGATGAATAAGAGACTCGCACAGACCAGGGAAGCATGCCGTAAAAGGGAGAAGGCCTGTAGTCAGCAGCACGCGTAGCGTGATAACCATAGAAACGGGTTTTCTACAGGTTTTGTCGACGGAAGAATAGACAAAATGACAGACTGTGATTGTTTATCTGTAATTTTGTCTATTCTTCGGTCGACAAACCCCGTTTCTATTGTGGTCATGCTAAGCATGCAGTGGTTGACAAGGTTGCTCTCGATGATGTTGATTAGGTCAGCGCGAAAAATATGATGCCAATGATAAATCTAGAGAACTATGTAGCCTTTTCTGTGTTCCGTACCCGAAGGGTGGCAAACGGAACCCGTATTAATACGCTTCCGCTGTCCGCCGGTCCGTCTGTCTGTCAGCGGGCTGTATCTCATGAATCGTAATAGGTAGACAGTTGGAATTTTCACAGATTGCGTGTTTCTATTGCCACTATAACAAAAAATAATAAATTTATTAAAGTTAATAATTAAAGGGTGTCCTTCTTGTGTATGTTCGAGTCGCACTTGTTGTTGTTGCCGATTGCGTTAGAAAATTTTTAATTTTTCATCTCCTGTTTTTGATAATCTGATCATAGTCACATTGTCATCGACGAATGGCGTCTCTTGACCATGAGTTTTATCTTAGATTGCATTTCATTTTCAAGAAGTTTTATGTTTTTTTAACGAAAGCTTGGAAGTTTATTACAGTAACAGTAAACAAAAACTTTCAAGAACCATTATTAATTGTAATTACATAGTATTACTTGCAAACTAAACTAGACCACATAACACATAATTATATAGTACACTAGCTTTTGCCCGCGACTTCGTCCGCGTGGAATAGTGACTTCCGGCAGATTTTTGGTTCTTCCCACATAGTTCCCGTTCTTGCGGGATTTTCGGAATGGTCGAGTTCCCGCAGAATTTTCAGGATAAAACCTATGTTTTTTTTTTTCGAGTTCCAAACTATATCTGTACAATTTTTTAAGTAAATTTAATTATTATAAAGAACTTCTGCATATACTACATTTTTTGTTTTATTATCTTGTGGCAGAAGAACATATTGATTTTCGCCACAACCCGATCTTGATAACGCGACATATAACTGGCCGTGCGAAAAACAGTCTTGGCGTAAATCTATCCCCACGTGTTTGAATGTTTGCCCCTGTGATTTATTTATTGTGACTGCGAAAGATAATTTAAGCGGAAATTGTATTCTTTTAAAATTGAAAGGTAAGTCGTTGGGTATCATTGGGATGCGGGGTATGAGGACTGTTTGACCAACTGCTGGACCAGTCAAAGCTATTGCAACGATGACGTTATTGCGCAGAAATTTTACTTGTAGTCGGGTCCCGTTGCATAAATTTGGTGGTTTGAGATTTCTTAGTAAAATTATTGGGGCACCTATTTTTAACTTAAGAGAATGTGGGGGAAGGCCGCTTGGGTTCAAGGAATTGAGGAACTCCTGTGGGTAATGAACTACATCTTCTTGATCCATCACGGTATCAATGGATGTGTAGGTTACAATATCTCCTGGGAGTTTACTCAAAATGATATCATTTATTTCGTCAACGCTACTATTTCTTGCCGCCAATATTGCTCTTTGACACATCCATTGATGGTCCTTGTTTTCTATTTGGCTGATGTCAGGGTATACCTTAGTTACTAATTCCTCGATGTTACCCACTTTTACTCCTAAATCGCAATCAATTTCAATTTTATTATTAGAATGAGGTATTTTCCCGTCTCCTACAGAAAGTAATTTTAAATAGTTAATGACCAGGTGACAACGTATAATTGTGTCATGAAAAGTGTTCGTTTTAATGAAGGAAGAATTTTCTTTTTGGATGCTCCCGGTGGGACCGGCAAGACGTTTATCACTAATCTTATATTAGCAAAAGTAAGGTCTCTAGGAAAGCTAGCCTTGGCAGTAGCGTCGTCAGGTATTGCTGCAACCTTATTAGCAGGTGGACGCACAGCTCATTCCACTTTTAAACTGCCCCTAACTGTGTCTTTAGAGAAAGATAGCGTGTGCTCTATACTGTCAAAAGAACAACCGTAAAATGAAAATAAGGTAAACTAACTTTATGCTTAAACTTAACCCTAATCTAATGAGAATAAATAGGTAGACCACACCTATTTACAGGTTTTATCTAAAGCAAAAAAAAATTAGAAACTAAATACGTTAAACTAAACCCTAATCTAATAAGAATAATTAAGTAGGCGACACCTATTTAGGTACCTACAGGTATTATGTACCACAAAAAAAAAAAAATTAGAAACTAAATACTATTTTTAAAACAAACAATACTATACTTATAGAAAACACATACTTATAAATTAATAATCTACATGAAAACAAAAAAGTGTTATTATTGTGTAACTAAATACTATCCTAAAACAAATAAAGTACCTACTATATAGAAAACAACTACAAAATGAAACTGTGTTTAAAAAGTAATATTACGATGATAATTATATCGCATAAACAAATTAGCGCTGCATTCAACCGTTCAGTATGGTATCTCGTTGAGCTACACCCCCCTCCGGGCTTGCCCGCAAGCACCGCCTCTCTCCCGCCGCGCGGACCAGCGCAGAGAGCGAGTTGGTTTTGTTTCGAAGTTATTTATCATTGTAATCTTTAAAGTTTTTTGTTGAAATTAAGTTATGTCAAAGACAATTTTATTCACAATGAAGTACTCTTAACCAACAACATATTTATTTGAATAAAGATTAATATTATTATGTTGATACAACTTAAACAAATTATTTCGACCAAATTAGGTACCATAAAAACGGTTTTTGTGAGTTAATCTTAAAAGATAGACATATACTATCGCGGACTGTTTTTTAGATCATTAAAAGAGCTATTATTCTTTAATACATATTTTTTGTGTATCTTGAACCGTTTTCACGGCGCACGCAACGGAAGGCAAAAGATGAAATAATTTCTCCCGTTTTTTACACATTTACCACTATATCTTTGCTCCTATTGGTCGTAGCGTGATGTTATATAGCCTATAGCCTTCCTCGATAACTGGACTATCCAACACAAAAAGAATTATTCAATTCGAACCAGTAGTTTCGGAGATTAGCGCGTTCAAACAAACAAACAAACAAACAAACAAACTCTTCAGCTTTATAATATTAGTATAGATAACGTTAACAACTACATTCAACTTTAAACTCTATCACCCATGTAACACGGTCAATTTTCCTTTACAAACAAAGCTATTATTTACATCAATTATCATCCATAATAATTACGAAGGCAGAAAGCATTACAAATTACGTATATATGTAACTGATATATGGGTTTAGAAAGTTAAGCAAATAACGGATCTTATGTGCGGTAGCGGAACACGATTGAGATACGGTTTTTTTTTACGGTTTTACGATGAAGGAAAACATGCTGAGGTAGCCTGGATATAACAGAGAAAATTATCAATTAACACAATACTCCTTGGTAAGACTGGTTGTCAGACTTTTGGGCTTCTGACTACCGGTAACGAATGTCAAAGTTCCACGAATGACAGCCGGGACCAACGGCTTAACGTGGTTTCCGAGGCACGGAGGAGTCTCGATGCGTAATGGATGGTCATCCATCGAAAAACCGACCGCGGCAAGATGCCTTCAATCGACCCGTGCAGCTGTTATAATGTAGCCACGATTCCTTCACACCATCTATCCATTGGCATGGTTTCATTTTCGTCTTCCCCTACTTTTTTAGCCACATTCTTACTAAAACCACACATTTACCACAACGAGTCGTTATTAACTAAATATTTTTATAATACATATATTTTCAGAAGCTCAACATCTATACATACAAATAAATAAAATTGAAGTGTCTGTTTGTAATGTCAAATTATCAGCTTTTTACTACATGCATATGAAAATGTACACGGTACTTTACTTAATTTTTTTTTTGTCTGTCTGTTTGTTCCGGCTAAGCTCTGCAACAGCTGAACCGATTTTGAAGGAACTTTCACTTTCAGATAGTTGATGTAATAAGGAGTAACTTAGGCTACTTTTATTTCAATAAAAGAAAAAAGGATTAGGGCTGACGCGGGCGAATCCGCGGGCAGCAACTAGTTTTAAATAAACATTCATATCATTTCCTCTTTATGGATTGACAACACCATACAGAACACACTACTTTACCAGATATACACTGAAGAAGGACAGATAACATTTAACAACCACTACTAGCGGATAAGTCTTCCGTATAAAGCCCTATAACGATCTGTCATTGGAGACATATCCTGACATTTCTGGAATTGCTGCAGTTCTGAGTTTGTTACAAGAACTGGTCCTGTGGCTATAAGAAAGGACCATTACATTTTATCTTACAAGCAGCGACTCTGTCTTCCGCAATCCTTATGAATGTAAGTAATCTTGGGTAGCCGGGACTCGGTATTTAATTTATTTATTTATTTTTGCTTCAGTCACAAAAATCTGAGTAACCCTGCTATCTAGTTACGCAACACATTTTCGTTAACGATTACGACTAATCTGTTTCATTTTGACAGTTCAACAACATTCATTGCGTTATTTACGTTGTTGAGCAGATTTTTTTTTCGAACTTATGAAGCTATGAATTAGCAATCTGTATCAAAACGATTCAGATTCTGATTGACCGTGTATTACGCAATTAGGGTACTGGCTCTTGTACTAGGAGTTCCTGTATTACAAGAGCCAAAATGTTGCCAAAATGAAAAAGAATAAGAATGAAAGAAAAGAAAGAAAAGAAAGAAAAGAAAGAAAAGAAAGAAAAGAAAGAAAAGAAAGAAAAGAAAGAAAAGAAAGAAAAGAAAGAAAAGAAAGAAAAGAAAGAAAAGAAAGAAAAGAAAGAAAAGAAAGAAAAGAAAGAATAATGTTTATTTGGACACAGTTTGTGAAACACTAAATACAAGACAAAAAAAAGTGAAAATAATATTTTAACAATAATAGTGTGTGCACTGCTGCGCCAAAAAGGTTCATTTCAGCATTAATGCCAGGCAGATGCTGTCTGCCGCTGGTTTTCTAATGAACCTATAAGTAGGGACAATTGACGGCGAGTACAACAGTTTCAACACAAAATGAGCCAAATGTTGCATATGTTCTTATTGATTTAATTTCTGGTGATCTTATAAACAGGTATTTCTAGTCCTAATGCAGACACCAGTCTCTCTAAAACTACTTCTTATGGTTGTTGTAAACAATAAATAATAATATGATGTCATTTAGATTTCCTACACACCAGCTTTATATGGCATGTAAGGTGCTAACAGTACGTCAAATATTTGTTTTGAATGTAGTTTTATTCCAACACACTGAACTCTATTTTAACCCAGTACCTTCAGATAAGAGAAGAAAAGATTTGGTTTGTACTAACTCCCAGACTAAACATGCTTTTGCTAATCGATTTTATTTATTTTTAGGGCCCTACTTGTATAACCAGCTTAACAGAGTGCTAAAGATTTATAGTTTAAGTTATAATAGGTGTAACTTACTAGTACAAGAATATTTGTCAAAACTCAATTACGCAGACACGGAAAAACTACTAGAAATTTTAAAATAATATCTCTATCTATCTACTCTATATTAAGTCTCTTCTTTTACCTAATTAATAACAGTGTCCAGTTTATCTACTTTAATATTATTTGTTAATTTATTTAAACATAATATATCTTAAATAATCTAGTCTTAAAAAAAATATACCCAAATAAATAGTTACTCTTTAAGTCATTGAAAATATCATGTCTTCTTTTAATTTAGCTTAGTAATAAACCTATTGTTGTCTTCTTTTTAAATGTTTGATGTAAATTGATGGCCTGAAACACAGGTTTTTCATAAACCTAGATCAGGCAGGTCTACATTACAGTTAGAATTTAATTTTCCTCGATTGTAATTAATCTATATCATAATTTTACTTTATACTTATACTTGAATAAAATTTTTATTATTATTATTATTATTGTTTGTGAAGAGAAAATAAGTTATTTGAATTATAATTTATTTCCTTTGTTCTAGTATATTATGTTGTTGTCGTTGTTTTATTTAACTAAAGAGGGAATATAGTGGTGTATTTTTTAAATGGTCAATTTTAAGAACGTGATTGATCGAAACCTTGTGATTTTTGTGCAATATTTGTTTAGAAAATACTAGCTGCGCCCCGCGGTTTTACCCGCATAAGTCTCGATCCCGTGGGAGTATCGGGATAAAAAAGTATTTTATGTCCTAACCCAGGACATGGTCATCCAAATCCGATCTGCTGTTTTAGCGTGAAAGCGTAACAAACATACAAAAAAACTAATCTTTTCTCTTTAGAATATTAGTGGACTAACTTCCGCGCGCGACTTCGTCAATAGCGTAGCTTTTTATCAGTAAAAGATTTTTTGAAATTGGTTAAGAAGTTTCGAAGATTACCTCCTACATACAAACTAACAAACTTTACCTCTTCATTAGTAAGAAAGCACAATGTACTCATTTCAGTCTGCAACATCGTGAGGAAACCGACATGCCTGAGAGATATTTCTCGACGGCATGTTAAGCCAAGTCAGAGGCCCATGGGCGGCTTTAAAACTCTGACACCAGTTTAGTCACACGAAAATGAGAAGAAGACTGCTATAAAACTATCTTATTGGTCGAAGTGCTCGATCACCTGGTTTGTTATAGTGTTATTGAGTTTTCCTGTTAGGAAATTATCAGTAAAGCTACCATAAAACTATGTCTATAAGAGTAGGGGAAGACCAAAGAAACGATGGATGGACTGTGTGGAAGATGATATGGATAGACAGGGAGTGGCTACCGAGATGACAAATAATAGAGAAGTATGGTATAAGAGCAGGAGAATGATGTCGATGATCCACCTTCCCCAGGATAAAAAAAAACTAGTTAAACTTTGAGACCAATAAATTCCTACATCAATAAATTATCACATAAAATTATTCCCTTTTCTATATGGTATTTTAACCATGTATCAACTAATCTTAAATGGCAAAACAAATACATTCAAGTCAGTGTCTCCCATAAAAACGTCTTGGCGGCGTTGGATGCGCGTGCGCCGGGTCAATGACCAGTCAACGCCGGACAGCGCGACTTAATACCCAATAAGTATAGTGACTTTTTATATGGTAAAGGTAAAACGGTCTTAGATATAATAGGATATTTTTTGTCGGATTATCGTGATTGTTTTTTTTTGGTAGGGTATCGAAAATTGTTGGTCCTTGTTAGTATGACAATATTTTAATGCCTTATTTTCATGGATGAAGAAAGAACTGCCAAACCCAATCACTGCAGGTTCGTGATTATAAACTATTTAATTCAAATGTTTTAGTTTGATCACAAGTCTAAAGTTAATTGATATTTAAGGATATAATTTTAAGCCTAGCTAACGAGATCTCGCACACATGGTGGTTCCAGGAACTGCAGTGCAGTATCTGCAAGGTTAAGTTGTCCTGGGGGCAGTTAGGGATCTACCACGACCGCGCATTTGGTCTCAACGGACAACTACCTGCACACCATATACTACCACTACACGGCCACGACTGGCCGGAGAATAAGGGATATCCCTTATTCTAAGCAACTTCTTGTGGAGGTCAGATTGCAGCCGTTCTTTCATCAGGTAGCTGGAACCCGTATCGAACATTAAAGAAAAATACTACGCGATAGGAAAGTAGAACGTGATGTCTGTCGAAGGATCAGATGAAACCGGCATTACGAGATGCCCTCCAGATAGTTGGTTTGACGGCCTTAAAACGGACGGCTAGAACAGACTGGATGCAGAGCGAATCTATCCGTTGTAGCGCAACATATGATCAGTGATAGCGTATTGTGTGACCGACGGACTGCCAAGTCATAGGTGTCGAGTTCGAACCCAAGGCACGCACCTCTGACTTTTCAGATTCATGTGCGTATTATATAATTATCACTTGCTTCAAAAACGGTGAAGGAAAACATCGAGAGGAAACCGGCCATGCCTGAGAGATATTTTTCGACGGCATGTGAAGCTAAGTCAGAGGCCCATGGGCGGCTTTAAAACTCTGACAACAGGTTAGTCATTAACCACATGAAAAGAAGACGAAGCGCAACTTGCAAGTGGCCTTAGTCCATTGTCCAGCAATGAATCGAGAAACGGTAAGTTGTTGCATACTTAAGCATAACCAGCCTTAAATGTTCCCACTGCTGAGAGACAGGCCTCTCTCTTCTAGAGGGAGTGGGCTGTAATATCCCACGCGCGCCCAGTGCGGGTTGGTAGATGTCACATGTCTTCTAATTTTTGGTTCTGGACATTTTTTGTTTCCTCACGATGTTTTCCTTCACTTGAGCAGTGGTGATGAAATTGATCCGCAGTTGTAAGAACAGTTCATATGGAACAAATCTAACTTATAATGATTCCAATGATTATTATTCTGTAAATACATAACTATTATAGTCGCGAATCATATTTTGATCAAGATTCAACATGACACTGACCTGAAAATTGCAGAAAAAATAGGAAAAATATATGAATTTCGCAGGCTACAACTGCTGATCCACCTTAAGTAAAGTGCCAGCCTAACCCACTACCTTCAACTCTTAAGTCGGGAGGCCGTTACATCTGAGCCACCACTCGTCACTACTCTATGTTGATGGATGATGGTGAACTGGTGAGGTATAACTTACCGGTGGATGAAGGAAGCTGCTTGGAACGCGCGGTCGCTAGCAGCACTGTCATGAGCAGTAGTCGCCACATGGTTCAGTCTGCAACAAAAGAACACGTTGTTAATATAATTGATAGTCTGTTCCAAAGGACCAATAAACTTCCTGAAGGACCTCGTTTGTGGCGATCGTGAATAGTATAGTAATAATTAAACGCAGATTGGAATTTCATTGAGAGGTAAGATGCTAACCGTCTCATTTCAAAACGAGTTTTAACTTAGATTCGGGTTCATTGACACATTTTTAAATTTCGAACTTTATGCCGACGAAGTTCTACATACAAAATAAAACCAGAGTCTTAGTTTTCAAGAACTTTAATAAGTAGGATTATGGTTAAAAATACAAAAAACTGGTTTAATATTAGTTTTTGTATTTAGAACTCTGTCGGCATAAAGTTCGAAATAAAAAAATGGGTCCATGGTTTAAACCTTATGAAGATACATCTTGTTTAGTAATGGTCGTAAAATTTTAAAACTAAACGCTTCGTTGATAGGTAATCGAAATGGATTAAATATTGTTTCAAAAAATATTTTAACAAGCGGGATGGACACACAGGAGGCCGTATTCTAGTAGTGGGAACGTTATAGGTTGATTATGCTTATGATTGTCTAAACGGGATGACGATTCTCCTCTCAATAGCTTTCCAACATGATAAATAGGTATGAGGAACAGGTCAAGTTAACTCATACTCCGACCAGACGGGAATTATTTCTGGTGGGCTACTGCCCGACGATTGATGTCGGGACATTGTATATATGCTAATCGCGCGGTAAACTTTGCTTGCGCGATGCAGGATTTTCCGTGACGGCAGTGTGATGCGTAGTACGCATGTGGTGATGTAGATGCCGCCACAATCATATTATTATCAGTAAATCTAAAAATACTGACAATTGTCAATTCACCACTCCCAGTCTCCATACGTTGGTTAAGATAAATATAATTTATTTTACTGGGCGAAACATTAATAATAAATAATAAAATATTAAAAAGTTTATATCGTAACAATAACACAAGACGAAGTACAACAAGTAAAACGATGATAGCTGCAAAAGTATAAACTGTAGCGCAGCTAACAACACCGCAATACAGAGGCTGTTTTTCCTTTCAACATTCAAATAATTGACCACATGGAAATCGTGTTAAATATAACAATAGTTACATAACAAGGTCGGGCAGGCCCTTGTGGCGAATGGTAGCTAACAGTTGGTGAAAGGACCCAGCCTTGTCGATTATACAGCTGATACTATTTGGTCAAGTTTCAACGCCTGTTAATACATAATAATGGCAGTTTTTAAGTGTCTTAGTGCAGGGTACAGAACCCTTCTCTTAAGAAGATGAAACGAGCTTTGATCACCAGGCTTGCTCACTAGACGTGTAGGTCGCCCTTACGTTTTATGTAATATGCAGGTCAGCGTCAGGTTGTATGTTGATTAACATATGATTCGCGACCGTAACAAATATGGTTTACAGAATTATAATTATTAGAATCAGCAATACAACTCCTTAAGAGAGAAGAGATCTCTTCCAGGCAACCTTGAAAGAAAATGGAAAGACCAAGAAAGAGAATGGCACTATCGTTATTCATAATCAAATAATTAAAATATCTTAGTGCTGCTGAAAATTACAACGTCTTTTATCATGAATTTGCTTAAAAAATTTAATAGGACTTTTAAGTTAGAATTGGCCTCAAATGTCATGATTTCATGAAACACCTAGTCATTCAATAGGGTAATATGAACTTAGAGAGCTGTATTGATGATTTATATTATAATTCTATAAATAATAATTGAATACGGCCGCGAATCATATTTAAATCAACGTAGATCCTGATAGTAACCTGCAAATTGCAAAAAACGTAAGAAAATTTTAATTTAAATAAATAACGCAATGAATATTGTTGTCAAAATTAGTGGCATCAGGATTGTGAGCGTGTTACGCAATCCGTCCGAAATTCCTGAATTTGAGACAGAAATTGGGTAAGCAGGACCAAGTTAGGACCACACGCTAAGCGTTAAGAAAGCTCAATGGTTATAAAATGAATTGGTTCCATTATCACGAGTATTCACGAGTGAAAGGGACAAAGCCTTGCCGATTATGGCTGATGCAGTCTTGGACAACTATCTACTCAAATATTCGGTTCTAGATAATAAATCTGTGTTTTTGGATCTGTCAGTGAATATAATTTATTATCTAGGTACGTAAGATATAACTTGTTTGGTTGAATACCTACTATTTTGGTTAAAACCTTTGCAAGGTTAATACAGAATTGCAAGAATGTTCTTACCTATACAAAATTTTAGTTAGCTTTAAGACATTTGACGGGTTTGCATTGACGACTATTTCACCCGATTCTAAGCGATAATGGGGTTCACAGTCGGAAAACATAGATTCTGATAGCATTGTCCCTAGAATCTTTTCGGAGTTAACTCCTTACGAATCAATTTTCTGATAAGGCTGGATAAGGAAATTTTATGAGGAGTGAAATTTATGCAAGCGTAACACTTATTTTATTCATAAATAACACAGATTAAAACTTTGAAATAAACACATTGCATATTTCACACATCAGCAATCTAGATAATTCGGCCGTTTTTATATTTTAAGTTTTGCGTTTAATTGGCGTCTTTGCCTATTGCATATTCAAAGGCAATCATATTAAGGAGTAAAAGGCAGTGCGTCGGAGCTGACACAAACACACTTTTTTGCTCAGACCCATTAATTATTTTAATAAGTCGCTAGTAGCTAGCATACTGTCATTCGGATCGTAGGACCAAATTTAACACCTAACTAAGACCAACACATAAAACCGACAGTGTCCTATTACTGCATTGGCATATTCATTATTCGTGTATTTATACAATGCAAAAACCTCACGTCTGCAGTCAAGGACAGCAGAATAGAAACAGCACAAAACGTGGGCAAACGCAATTTCAGTGACTGTTGTTAATACTGGACGTGATAGTGCTTAACTGTGGATACTATAGCCTTATGTTTAGAGCATTTGGAACGAAGACTTTGCACACTTGGCGAATGAAAGCTAGACCTAAAACGTGTAACACTTTGACCATCACGACACTTTTACTATAGTATGTGTAACTCCTGTTTTTCTTTAATTTAATTACTCTAAAACGTTGTTAATTTCTTTCCTGTCGCCTGTTATTTATTTTAGATTTAATTCTGTCAAATGTTGTTATTTTATTTCATAAATACAGAGGAGGGAATTTCGTCCCAACACCTGTCGACTTTTATCGCAAAAGCGTGAGGCCAGCCCGCGAAATTCAAATCTTCTTACGTTTTTTTGCGATTTGCAGATCATTATCACGTTGTATGTTAATCTATTCGCGGCTGTATCAAATGGGTATTTACTTATAGAATTATAATTACAAAAATCATCAATACAACTCTCTAAGTTCATATTACATGCCATGATTTCATGAAATAGTCATTCACCTATTGAATGACTATTTCATGAAATCATGGCAATTTTAACTTAAGAGCTTGTATTGCTGATTCTAATAATAATAATTCTGTGAACCCATATTTGTTACGGTCGCGAATCATGTTTTAATCAACTTATAACCTGACACTGACCTGCAAGTTGACAAAAAACCTAAGAACCCATAAAAGATAAAATCAGTATGTTGATGAAAGTGTAACTGAAATAACTAAAATCTCTTATGAGGTCATCTTAATCATTATGATCAACTTTTAGTATTGGATCAACCCTGAAATCGCGAAAAAACACCTGTTTCAAATCTCATATTTTGGCGAGTTGTTCGAACGTGTACTACGTAATACGTATGAAACTGCTGATTTATATTTCGCGAATTTAGTTTTGGTCAAAATGGTCGTACCTAACACGCTAGAACAATTACCAGTGTTGCCTCGCGCGACAAGTCGCGCCAGTTTGAACGAGCCTTAAAAGTGAGTCTATGAGACTCATTTTGAAGGCTCGTTCCAACGCCTCCGGCGCTTTTATCATCATTAGGTACAGAAATGATTGTGATTATGCAGGTACAGAAACTAACTAAACAGTACCTAAAATGGAGTCTAAAACAAAGTCTAATTCCTCTTCAGCTCTTAAATAAGCAAATTCCACTTCCATATTTGAACGAAAAGTGTAACAGTTTCATTTAGCCCGTTCACTGTACACTTGTTCAAATAATATAACATTGCATAACCTACAAGTAAAAGTATTGTAATGTATGGGACAAATAAACGAAAGGTTTGGCAATGAGCTACTTAGGTGTCAGGTTGTCGCATAACGACCAGGCTACAACATAAATTAAGGACAGAAGGACCACCTAATACAAAAGTATTAGGTGGTCCTTCTGTCCTTAATTTATCATAAGTTCTGATTTTAGACCAACCGTCTATATCAAACTTAAGTTCGATTTGATAAAGGACCCTGTTCTATTATCCTTCAGAAGGAAGCAAAACATTTAACGGTGTATTGCGTAAACGTAAGTTTATTTATTTAAATCAAACTTATAACACAAAGTTATAGTTACATACAGTGGGGGAATAAGCCTGCTGGGGGCCCGGGGCGACAGAACTCAATGGGGACAAGGTATGCAGAAATATTTGAAAAGTAGTAGGTATTTAGCAAGCAAGCGAGCTCGAAATTTTAAGCACACCGCCTCGAAAAGGTTAGATTTTCTTTTGACTATTCATACAGAAATAGGATATTCTTTGTGGACTTATACTGAAAAGTAAGAGCATTAGATGAATATATAGGATGCTAGAGCGAGCGAAGAGAGTTCGAAAATTTTAGCACTCTAAATAGGTTAAATTTTCATTTGAACATTTGTACAGAAATATGAATCACTTTGTTTGGGAATGTTGAATGCAATAACGAGAGAAGCGCGCTCAAAAATTGTAGCGCCCGACACCGGATAGATAAGGTAGCATACATAAATAGAAGTTGTCGACTTACGCAGAAGAGTCAGAGAAAAAGAGAATGTAGAATGCGATTTTTTTTTTACGCGGGCCCGGTGTGGAATGGCGCAAATCACATGACTTCAAATTTATTTCTAGGACATGCCGGTTTCCTCACATGTTCTTCTTCACGGTTTGGAGAGCAGTGGTGATAAAGTAAATTAGAAAAAGTAAAGTCCTGCCTGGGTTTGAACTCACGACCGTAAGCCTGGGCCGTCGCTACTGGGCCACCACCTTCCAAAAGTAGGCAAAAGCACTGATAAAATTCTTAATCTTGTCTAAGTTATTAGGTAACGCGCGTAGCAATTGCTTAAAGTGGTCCTTCTGACCATATTGTCTTTTATGTACAGTGTGTGGTTTTCACGTGAAAAGAGTTACGTGAGATTTAATCCGGTTATGGTCAAGAAAAAAAGGAAGGATTATTATCGTGAAAGCCTATTTGACCCGTGAATGTAGATTCGGGACGGTGAGTTTATGTAATATTAAAACCTTATGATTTACTTTTTTTATGTAGTTGCTATAACCACGCATATCTTTTTACAGAATAGTTCGATTTTGATGATTCTTTTTAACATAAGTAATCTTATAGGCGTCGTCAATGCCGGAACTTAATACCTGGTTTATACGATGGCAGTGACTGGATCCATTGACTTGGAATTTCGGACCCAGTCAGTGGTTTCATGCAGACGAGATCAGTAGTAAGTCGGCAAGTCAGGCGGGGGAAGCTTCTGGGCCCGAAAATAGACGGGTAGGTTAGTAACCTGACTTACTTGAGGGCGCAAAGTCAGTTCTGGGCTGGGTTGGAACTAGTGGCTACACGAGCGCTGTTGAGTCAGCGCTGGGCTGAAGTTACCGGGCTCGTATAAACCTGCCATAATAAGAATATTTCCTTCTTTTTATGGCATTCTACATTTATATCCAATCCTATGGGTTACGCCTTCTTATCGATTTATAGATAAACTAGAATTTAATGATTTTTCTCGAAAATCTATGTATTTCTCTCATGGCTTATTTTATATATCTATATAAAATGAAACAGCTCATCATAAACAGCTTCTGCATAAATTGATTTCATCCTTTGCTAAGACATGTATGAGTAAAGGGTTCTTAATAATAAAGTCTGGTCCTTGGTGCTATATAAAATATTTGATAGAAAAAAACTCATGACATGCATCCTTAGAAAGAACAAGTTAGTTGAATAAGTTACTTGTTACTAGGTTTAAGTAACGGATACTGAAACAAGTCCTACAGTAATACGAGAACTCTCTGATTTCCGCAACCCTTAAAAGAAACCATATGTGAGTTAGAAGAGATATGTCACTAGTGTCAATCCTTAGCATCTGTTGGAATGACATAATTAGAACAATTTCAATTTTCAAATTCAATTAGTATTAGTATAGTCAGCACCCTCACCGACCACGCACAGGACCCGCACACGCACGCAGCCCAGCAACGCAGCCTAACGCAATTTAATTTTGTTTGTCAAAACGGAGCATATCGGGATAATACCTATTGTCATAGCGAATCGAGTGTCGTCGTACTTTTTTCCGTCAAATCCGCTTTTTCATGCTATGTTTCTTACTGCCTGCTAGCCTATTTTGTCCGCTCACTTGAGTGAGGTTCCAAGTGAACCTTACGGACATTACTGTTAATTGAATACTCCAAAAAAGAAGAAAGTAGAATACTACACTATTTATCCAACTGTTTGTATATTATCAATACCCCATAAAACTCCATTGCAAATAAACTCTAAATTTATAATAATTTCGTAATCAAACAAGCATTCTATACCTATCGTATATGGTCTATATTCTCCAGCTGTGCCTATTACTAAGCAGTTAAGTATTTAACTGGGACACACTTGTGTGTATATGTATCAGTTGTTGCGACACATACCTATTAACTTTGTGTATGTCTCGTTAGAGAATGTGTGGTACTTTTACATCTAGCAATCGGTAAACGTTACATGGGCACGTCTGGCGCACCCTAAGCCATACCCACTAGTACCTTGCTGAATGGCTTAAGGTGCTTACAGATTCTTAAATTTTTGACGGTCAACACATGTGATCAAACAGAATCATGTAAAGTCCACTCGCACCACACATCACTAAATAAGTATATTTAACGCAAAAAAATAATGAAAACATCGTTCTATTTCTATCAATTGTTTGAAGATGTGAGTGACTGAATGATGTTTTAAATACGTTTAGCGCTAAAATGTAGTCATTTCTGGTGCAAGGGGGCCTTAAGGGTTGGAACCAGGAAATCATTTTAGGAGTTTTGGATAAGTTTATATAGAAAACTTAACGTAGTAGCCACGAAAACAAACGTCTGGCTAGCTGGCTTCACCAGTCATCGAACGTCAAAATTACATAAGACAGTCCCCCAAAAACGCCCGCCCTTCACAAAAACTTTAAGTAGTCACCTAAACTTAAATAAAGACGACCAAAAACAGCGAACCCAAACATTTTTTGACGGACCCTTAATGAGTAAGCAACAGACTATCGACATCTTGCGTTTTGTCGATTACCATTGTGCATCGTTTTTGTCGATCGATAAATCAATAAGTGATACTCAATTTTATTTTTGTTATTTATAGTAACGATCGATAAAATCGAGAAAATCTTCCTATCGACAAAAATGACGAATTTACATACAAACCGCTCTAGGACTAAAGAAAAACCAACTGAAAATTATGTATTTCCATAATATCCTGAATACCTATCAGCAATAGTCTGACGAATTGGAGTTCCTGTGACATCTTCTCGTAAGTATTATGAAGATTTCAAACACATTTTGCAACACAACGACACTATGATTAAAGCAAGAAAATAATGAAAGTTTTTTTTTATTGAACTCACACAAATAAGAGGCACATCATAAAACAGACATTAAATACGTACACACGAAGTTAGATCCGTTTATAAATTGACTCTAACAGTAATTTCTTTAAATACTGCTTATCCCCCTGGGAACTATTATTTATTTATTTATTTAACACTTTAAGCACACAAATGTAAAGAGGCGGACTTAATGCCATAGGCATTTTCTACCAGTCAACCTTTGGGTGATGCAGAGATAAACAGTGGTTGGTGCAATATCGAAAATTGTGGAATAAATATTTATTTAAATATAATGATATACATATACCTATTACCCTTTATATATACGAGTAATACAAGAACAGATAAATACACGAATATACTAACACAAATATGACAAACAATGGGAAAACATTACCGTTGTGATGATACTGCCAGCTTCTTACGAATGTGCTCGCGAACTTTAACTTTAAAGGATAATCGGTTGGTTGCCATCCTGATTTCCTGGGGGAGCGCATTCCACAAGGATATAGATTGAACGAAGAAGGAAGAGTGAATGAAGTCAGTGCGGTGAGTGGGATATTGAAGAAGACGATTATTATTTATTATTATTCAAAACTATCTACATAACAGAGAAAACTGAAAGTAACCGGTTACCCAACTCCTATGGGACTCGGCCATAACGGGCCGGACGTGGCATCCGTATTGTATTTCTGAACACGTCACGTTTCATTTGATGGACAGTTTCTACTTCCGGGGGAAGTGGCGTATTAATTACTGGTTGGTGTCCCATCTTACGATATTAGTTATCAAGTAATAAACTAGGTATGGCATAAAAATAACTTACCAACACTTTGCATAAAATCGATTACGAAGACCTCGTCTGGCAGTTTGAGTAGTTTAAGCGGCCTACCCAAATGTCCTTTCTTTGGTATTGTTCGCCGAGTTGAGCTCCTTATGTTCTGAGTTGAGCTCCACGATTACTGACAAATCCTTGCACTGACTGGACAGGTCCACTCAAATCTGTGTGGTTCCTTTCTCAAAAGACCATTTCAGATACTAATCTACATGGTCCTCATATGGCCTGACCAGGATTATGTCTCGACTTTAATAGAGATTGAGACTGTGACTGTTTGTTTCAGCCTTTCTTCTCAGAGTAGTCGGATAGGAAACGCCGAACTCATCTACCAATTTTTTTTTTTTTATGTGACGTGTAAAAGTGATTCCTATATACTATTTACAGAATAAACAATTTCATTTCAGGACAGGACAGGTTATTCGGCACGAGAGGTACCTATACCTTATAATGATGGGCAAAGTACCGTGTTGGCCTGTGGCGGCATTTATATCGCCACATACGAACTACGCATCAAAGACCT
Organism: Agrochola lota; assembly: GCA_947364205.1. Classification (NCBI taxonomy): domain Eukaryota; kingdom Metazoa; phylum Arthropoda; class Insecta; order Lepidoptera; family Noctuidae; genus Agrochola; species Agrochola lota. The sequence continues at coordinate 7,415,660 of OX376245.1, read as the reverse complement.
GACGTCACACAAAATCCTGCATCGCGCAATTAGAGTTTACCGCGCGAACAGCATATGTTTAACTTCCCCGACATCAATCGTTGGGCAGTTGCCCGCCAGACACGATCCCCGCCTGGTCGCACGATCCTCCTTTTTCTAATGAGGATGATTGAACTTTACACCCTGTTTCTCATACCTCTAAAGGCCAAAGTAAACATCCTCTTGGTTGATGATTGAGTGGACCCAAAATCACGAATGCTGCTGAGCTGTTCCGTTACGCAAAGGACAAAGAGAAATTTTCAGAGTTGATGGCCAACCTTCAGTAATTGAAGATTCACCAAAACAAGAAGAATAAACCCGATTCTGATCTCTACCAAATTGTACTGTAATTGGAACAAAATTAGTAAAACAGTTTTTAAACTACAAAATCCTACCAAATTTTCAAAAATATCCGTTGGCTAGTTTTCGAGTGTTAAGGTGGCTCCTCAATTCAGACCTTCAGGATTGAGGAGTCACCTTTAACGATGTATAACTTTTCAAGGGTTTTACTACAAATACCAGGATCCAGCCTACAAAATCGGCTAATTTAATACCCTCGTTCAAATATGAGACATGCCTCCTTAATCCATACGGACACTCAATTCATGTCAAGACGAGGTAGTTCAAAATTAGCTTGAAAAAATCCATCTTAACCAAAACTAGACCTAGTAAAAACAATATTTAATCTAGAGCACCCAGGCCAAAGGTTACGAGTACAAAACTACCCACAAGATACTCTAATGCTTATTTCGTCTCAGTTTTAACCGGAGAAAGCTCTGCGTTCTTATGCAAGACTTGCATAGTTCGGACATTCACTGCGACTAAGTCTAGATAATATAATACCTAGACATAAACACTAGAATAGTTGGCGCTGGCACTTGACTGAAGAAATACTTGGAATGGAGTACTGTTCGTTGTGAAGAAACTATTATACAATGTGTTACTGAATTAATATACACTATGAAAGTACGAGTAGTTAGTTGAGAATCGTTTACTGAATCGATTTCTGTCGTTTTTTATATAAATAGGTAATCATTTTTTTCACAATAATAATTAAAACTACGTAAGTTAGTCACATTTCCGCTATACGGTCAAAATTAACCAAAATGGGCGAAATTTCTACTACACTAGACCCATATACGTGTGCGAATATGTGCGTGCGTAAACTGCGTTTACGTTTTAGTTTCCAAACATGTAAACAAATATCAGATTTTGGAAAAACAACTTTAAAAAGTTCCGTTTGCGCTGCAAATTAAAATATTTATATGCCTTTTTCAATAGTAGTAGTCATTTTGAAACCAACTTAATTTATACCAGCATAAAGTTGATATTCGTTTAAGTGGAAAAAACATCAATTGGAAGCCAGTATTTCAATAGACTTGACTTTTACTGTGACTACAATTTTCTCCCACAAACAGTATTATTAATTTATAATAAATAAACAATGCTTTTTATATAACAGTAAAAATTCAATGCATGTATGATTATTATTTCACTAACTGTGTTGCAGGCTTGTAAATGGATGTAAGTCACCCAAACACCATACATAAAAATAAATAAACTTAGCAACATGAGAATACCATGCCAACATTGTAATGGCGGCACACACCGTAGGCACTTAGTTAACCTGACCATGGCAGGCTAGTAAACCCACATTGTATAGGTAATTTAGGTATACAGAGTTATTGGTTATGTGTCGGCAATCTCTTAAGGGGATGTAGGAGACGTCATTTGCAACCAAATGACCCCTTTTGACTACCATATAATTGTCAAAAAACACAAACAACACAAATTTTTATTTTATACATTTTAAAATATAAAATGTCAAATAATAATAATATCAGCCTGTTACTGTCCTACTGCAGGGCAAAGGCCTCTTCTCATACAGAGAAGGCACGAGCATTGATCACCACGTTTGCTCAAGACGGGTTGGTGATTTCAGACTTATATTAACTATAAGTCCAGGTTTCCTCACGATGTTTTCCTTCACCGTTGTGAGTAATGTCCAAGACAAACTCAGAAAGTACATATGAATTGAAAAAGTCACATTGGTACTTGCCCGGATTTAAACCCACAACCTCGTGCATGAGAGGCGAGGCCTTAACCACTGGGCCATCACGGCAAATTAAAAAATTAATTATAAAATGTCAAATTACTCGAAAATTGTTGACATTGGCATAGCGGGGGTCATTTGGTTGCAAATGACCTCTCCTAAATCCCCATAACGGATTGCCGCCATACAACCAAATGACTCCTCATGCCAACGTCAACATTTTTCGAGTAATTTGACATTTTATATATTTTAAAATGTATGAAATATAAATAGCAAATGTCAAAAGACTGGTTTTTTTTTTTACATTTGTATAGTATAGGAGTCAAAAGGGGTCATTTGGTTGTAAATGACCTCTCCCTACATCCCCTTAAAGGCTTGCCGATATATAACCAATAACCCTGTACAACATCACGTTTTGTTTCCCCTAGGGGTTGGGCAGAGGTGTACCCCACATTTCGCCAGTTATGTTTAAATCCCATGTAATAGGGGGCGAGCCTATTGCCATCAACCGGGCACAAATCCAGACTCCGGGCTGATACTGAGAAACTCCAGATGGAAAAACCTCATAAAACTTTGCCTGCATGTTCAGCAGTAGCACTTGCAACTAGACCAACGAGGGCGCTACAACCTACATTATATACGTTATTTTTGTCCGGCCTTGCCGTTATCAGTAGGTGTCGTTGACAAATACATAAAAAGGCCTTTGGAATAGGTAATTAGGCCCAGCCTTTGTTGCAATACGAGTGAGTAAGTCATTTACCTCATGGACATACATAACTTAGGTGTTAACGATGGCAGTTCGGTTTCATGTTCTATTTGGACGACATCTTTATACCTACATAAATGGCCGTTGCTGAATTCATTTCAGTCAAAGATTTTTTTAATGCGTTTGACAGCTGTCACTTTAAGGGTTAATAACAGTATTGCAGTTTATCAGTACATTATGCCTACAATAGTCTCACAGATGTACTTTTTTTTTATGTATGTCCGCCGATTTCTCCGTCAATTGTGGACCGATTTGAAAATTCTTTTTTCGTATGAAAAGGTATACTCCCGGATTGGTCCCATATAAATTTTTATTAACTTTACTTGGATAGTTTTTGAGTAAGCTTCAATAATACGTATTTTTCCCACTTAGTATATGTGGATGATATGATGATAACTTCCTGTCACTGTTATTTACATAGCAGGTAGTGGTATTCGAATTTGTGTGGGGTAGGTACCACAACTAAAAATTGAAAAATAAAAACTTCCGAAATTAAAGTTAGTTTTCACTTTGTAGTGTTTTTTTTTCGTAAGTCGGTTGTTTTTTTTTGTAAAAAGTTTTTGTCTTTCATATCATCCCCTCACCATCCATCTTTTTTCTACTTTTTTTCTTTTTTCTTTAGTCTACCTCTCTTCTCTATCCATCACGAAAACAACGTTATTTAAAGATTATTTAATTCTGATGACTAGAATTTCCAATTTTTTTTATGTTGTTGTTGTATTTTTATTGCTTTTTAATTGTTGTTGTGTTTTGTTATTTGATGTTGTTTGTTGTATTATTTTTGTTTGTCATGTTTTTGTTGTCACATACGATTTTAAAATAATAACCTTTCAATTATTTTTCTCCTTATTTTCTACTTTTCTACTTTTTTTGTTTCCAAAACCATGTCTTCTCCAGTCATGTATAATAACTAATTTTCTACTCTCCGCTCTAACAATTTGAAACCCCATAATTGTGATAAAACCTTCGAACCGACATATTCTTCAAACTGTACATCTAATTAGTCAGTCTAACCATCATTTACTTGTAGGTACGTCTTTGTCACGCCTGACGAACCCCCGCGAGTTCCGGGTTCAATTCAACGCGTATATTTATGTGGTCGGCAAAAACTTGACATTGTGGAGTTAATGGGCATGAAGACATCAATTTTAACTACGATTTTATGTATTGTTTTGCTGTTAGTAACAATGAGTTTTGGATATTTTTTACTTTGACGGCATCTCTTGTATGACAGAATATGTGCTAGGTAAGCATGACTGATTGAAAAGTTAGATTTTGGGGACGTTCTATGTTTTATGTTGTGAGGTGGAGTAACGACAGTTTTTTTTGAGGAATACGGAATACCTATGTCCAGCTATTTATTTGTAACCCCCCCTCCCCCCTAGTGATATTTGGTGAGGTTTTAGACTAACCCCCCCCCCCCTGCCCAAAATCACGTGTATTTTTATTGTACAAAGTATAATCGTTGCCTCGTTGAGAGGTGAAACACGTGTCGATATCTTACAGGGTTCTTTATGACTCTTTAAGAACAGTTAAGCGAATTAGGTTACTAAATATACGTCGTCTATTGTATTTTATAATGGATTTCAGCAAAGTCGCGCCTGAGTCAATTATCTTTCCATCTAGGAGTGGAGCTATGCCTATTGACAACTTGCTCTAGACTGATATATATAGAATGATGATGATAGCTTACCTTTATCAACAAAAAAAAAACGACACGACTGTCGACAAATATGTGTTACCAGTGACATAGAAACGGTAAGCGTTGCGCAAGAGTCTCCAGTGTAACACTTTCGTTGATCAGTACATACAGTACCTACTCGTTAACGAGATTAAAGACCGCTTGAGTGCCGGCTATGTGGTACAGTTTTTTCTTAAGTACCGAAGTATCATTAAATTAATCTAAATACTCTTCTCAAATGGAATTAGAATAGACTTCTTAGTACAGCCTAGTGTGAGTTATGTACTTATAATTGTGTGCTTTTTATTCTGTGCTAAATAAATGTATTTTCTTTCTTTTATTTATTTATTGCTCTTTCTTTCTCACTCACTAGAGCCAGAAAAGGAATAATTATTTCTGTACCCTAAGCTTGATAGTCTGCAACCAAACTTTTTACGCCACTGACAATCTCGGGCAGAATACAAAACAGTACAGTTTCCTATCTCAATACGTAATCACATTACAACGATTGCAAACTCATTGTGTAATACATTGCCGGTTTGGTCACAAGCGCCAGTGCTTCTCTCGGTACATTAGTAGCATTGTTTAAATGCATGGTCTAGTTCTCGTTTGGGTTTTTTTTTAAGTGGCATTAATATTTAAAGAGGTATTTTTGTTGATGAGTAAATGTCAAGGTGACAAAGGAGTTTAAAAAGCTGTTTTTAAATATATTTGTCTAATTTAAAAAATAATAGACGACGCTTTGCTAAGAACAGGTTTTAATATAGTGGCAACACTAGAACTTCTCTTCTTATCGTTCGTATTAAAATACTCGTGTGATACTATTAAAAGCCTCGCCTACGGCTCGGTTTTTAAACACACACTCGTATTTTAATACCCCTCTTTATGGAACAGTTTCATAAACTACTATTATGGGTCCTCTTAAAAATCTCAAGCGACGTTTCGACCACACTTGGGTGATAATAGATCAAATCACTGCTTGGGTTCAATTCGCGAACTGAGTAACAATCTAAAATAAAGCCAAACTCAGTTGAGCTTGAGGAACATTCAAAAATTAAAACTAGACTTAAAACTAGTTTTAAACAGAGATCAATACTTGAGTTTCCTTCTGATAAACGGACCTTAGATAGGTTGTAGATTACAGGCTTGCAAAGCAATCGTCTAAACGCTTAGATATTTAGGTTTATAACCCACATATATTCTCTACACATTCACATCATCTACTCACACAAACACCACACTCAACACCCACACCACACTCCCCACCTACCCCAGCACACACACTCTTTCACTCAAACACGTTTTTTATCTACTTAGAAAATAATAATATTATTGTGTTATCCCTATGAGCCATGTAACTGTTTACCCTAATGGAATCACTGGTTCCCAAGTCACAGGCTATAAACCTAGTTTGGGAGCCAGGAGATAAACTTTATGCTCCTCGTGCTGTATCTCTCTATTTGTAGTATTCACCTCTGTAACAACTTTTTTGAAAATAAACTTTATTATTATTATTATTTTGGGGAGTGTTTTTTTTTCTCAGCTCTTAGGCTGGTTTTAGCTACATTTACGGGCCAAAGCCAAGTAAATGCAGCGTGTGGTGTGATTAAGATGAGGGTGTGTTTTCTTATTATATTATTATTTTCTTTGTTGAAAGTTAGCTAAAATAGCCGTTCCTATATATTTCATGATTACTTAGTTAGTTTTGCTTAGTTCCATAAATGTATAGCGTGATGATAATCATAAAACTTAAATCGGTAAGTATCTACAATATCCTAACCTAATATACATGGCGGCAGCGTGCAGAATGAGTGGCGCGCAGATTCAAAATTTGGCACGTAAACAAAACATCTTATAGAAATAAAACTTGAAAACATAATACCTATTAAGTTAAGGATAATTGATGACAATTGTACATTAGGTAGTGTAATGCTTGCTAAAAGGTTTAATTAGAATAATATCAGGTTCACTTTAAGATTTGTCACAGAAGAAGTCAGATGCTTTTGGCATGGCTTGAACACCCGCATGGGCGAAAGCTTGAGCCCCCTTTTTTTTTTTTTTGTGGCTGTGAAATCATCAAATGACTTCTCCCGCTCTGGGCGGAGCGAGAGGGCGTGTCAGACTTTTACTGACTAAAACCCACCCGTGTTCCTTCCGTTGCCCGTGTGCCGGGGCCGCGATATCCCTTTCGGACAAACCCGCAACCCCAGCAGGCATTGGTCCTTTCGGACCCCGTCAGTTGGTGCTGACATCTCTTTGAGGCGCGCGTGGAACACAACGCGCCGTCGACCCGGGCCTGGTCCTTATCCGACGGCGAGCTACCCATTGCTCACCGTCCTTGAGCAATGGGTAGCTTGAGCTTGAGCCCCCTGGATACGCAACTGCATCCCAGTATTTAGTGGACACATTATAGTCTGAGAAACACATGCAAATTTATAAGAACTAAAATTAACCTTTTAAGGTTGCGAAAGGCGTGACATCATTAAAAGTGGACAAAAAGAGGCATTAAATTCAATAAATAAGAAACAGGTTTTCGCCGCGAATGCATTCTCTCGATCCCAAGAGATAAATTCATGGAACCATCGTTAAATTTAATACGTGGAGCTATGTCCTTTTATTGTCGCGTCGAGACGTAAAAGGATTTCTAATAAAATGTATTATGAACTTCTGTTGTTTGCAACATAGGAAACAGATTGTTCAGAAAAAGTTTTTTGATCAGGAAAGGCAGGGACTAAGAAACCTACTCCAATGTACCCCCAAGCAACAAACAAGTATTTTAGAATCAAAGACTACACGATACTATATGAGCTCATATAATTGTTTGGATTATTTTATTTGACTGTAAGTCAATTTATTTGTTTTCATTTATTGTTGACATAATCTACTCGTTTTTATTTTATGAGTCGTATTGCATATTGTGGTAATGTAAATTATTTTTGCATATAGAATCAATTTTTTCCAACTGAACAGACAGCTGTGCTGCTGGACAGTTTGTTGCGCCACTTCTTCTTCCCAGCGAAGCACTAGGAAGTGGTGAAGGGTGGGCGTTTTTGGGGGACTGTCTTATGTAATTTTGACGTTTGAAAAGTGCTGATTCTCAGCTTAGTTTAAATACCTAAATTACTTTTGAATTTTGATCCAACCAGTCCCTTGCTGCCCTCCCTCAGCGACGCCCTAAGCCGAGGTCCGGTACCCCACAGACGGTGCCCTTAGCGTGGAGTCGCTTGGCTTATAAGAATTATGCCCTGCCTAAAGGCCTTAATCATTAGGCACCACAGAATAGCCCGTTAAGCAGCCGACCTACGAGAAGCCATAAGCAAAAAAACCGGCCAAGTGCGTGTCGGACCACGCACAATGAAGGGTTCGTAACACGACGCACAAGTTGGGATGAATTTATCCCAAATATAAACTTAACATTGTAGTTGAAAAACATGTTCTCCCATACATTCCAACTGCAAATGTAAGTTTGTACACACAATATTATTTACCATGTTATTTTAAGACCATAGACTTCTTATAAATTTTCCTGTAATCTATGAGTAAAATACCATTTTTTTATGTATATTTTTCAATATTTTAAGCTCCGAGTTTCGAAAATAAATATATTTATTTTAAATTTATTTAAAAAATATTTAGGATCCTCGCAACAAGCCCTTTCATTTCATATGTCACACGGTACAGTTTGCAAAACTTTTTGTTTTTATTTTCTTATTTGGCGCCCAAAAGTGACCCCCATAGTCAAAATTAATTTATTAACGCTACACGATCGCGTTTGAGTCACAGAAATTCATTTGTGTACCAAATTTCAACTTATTCGGTCCATTAGATTCGGAGCAAATTGGCTGTGACAGACAGACAGACAGGCATACGAGTGATCCTATAAGGGTTCCGTTTTTTCCTTTTGAGGTACGGAACCCTAAAAACTGTAAAAAGAACTGGTCCTACGTTCTCAATGACATCATTTCTTGCAAGCTCTTCTTAACTTTAATACCAGGCATAAAAATTGGACCTATACGGTCCTATCCAGGTCGACCGGTCCATATACTTATGGCGTGGTGAATTTCGTATTTCGCCCGAAGCGACTTATGTCTGACCTCTATAAGCCTTTCTGTAACCAGTTATAAGTCTCATGTTATGATGGCATATAGGGATGGCATTTTAGATTTACTGGTTTAAAAAATACTGGAGTGGTTTCAAGGGATTAAATAGTAACTAGTTGAGCTCTTTGTGAAGGAGATCGTCCAGCGGGGTGATTGCGTGACAGTAGCAATGGATGTCATTTTGACAGTTCAACAACATTCATTGCGTTATATACGTTGTTGAGTATACAAATTTTTCGAACATATGAAGCAATGGATTAGCAATATCCTTCAAAATCATTCAGATTGTGAAAGGGTGTTACGCAATTAAAAAATTCTTGAAATTAAGCAGGAAGACATGAAAAAATATAGAGATATTTTGACGCAGCAAGATAAGTATCTTTGACAGTCAGAACTCAGAAGCCCTGATGACCAGTCTTGTCAAAAGATATTGTGTTAACCAGTGACTAGGTTGTGGAGGTGAGATAGGCAGTCGCTCCGTGTTAAATACTGGTATTCAGCTGCATCCTGTTAGACTGGAAGCCGACCTCAACAAAATTGGGAAAAGGCTTTGACCCGTATCGACTGTCAAAGATATTAAAAACAAACTGAAAATTACTTATCTTGCTGCACTAAAATATTTCTATATATTTTTTCTAGTCTTCATGCTTAATTTCAAGATCAACACAGCGACTATTAAACTATGGACCAAGCTACTATTAAAACACAATAATGGGTCCAGCGCACGCAACATGCCCCAATGTCGTTATTAACATACAACAAGAAATCCAAAAGGTCCACTTGTTTAAACTCAGGATTCTTTTCTCGTTTCTCGTTACTTTTACTCCTTACCCGTTACTTTTCTCCTTACCCGTTACTTTTCTCTTTACTGCATGACAAAAAGCTTGCTGCTGCAGTCATGAACGGTGGTAGCGGGGCGGATTGTCTGTAAGATGAATCCGCAGTTGTTAGCCTAACTTTTTTGCAATTTGCAGATCAGTGTTATGTTGAATCTTGATCAAAATATGATTCGCGACTATAACAGGTATGTATTTACAAAATTATTATCATTGGAATCATTAATACATCTCTCTAAGTTAGATTTGTTCCATAAGAAATTTGTTTTCGAAATTCTCATGGTACAACTGCAGATCCACTTATAAACGCAGGCGTATTGGTAACTACTAACTACATGCAAAAGAGACATCCGTTTTTTCACTGTAATGACATCGTACCTAGTCTCTGTAATGCAGACGTCTTGGAGTTTTGTCATAAAAAAAAAACAAATCAAGAAGGTTCGATAGACTGCTGTTTTCTTCATTTCATTTACTGCAGGTGTGGTAATTTAGTAAATGTCCGATTCTGCTTTTGTACTAAGTGATACTTCTGTAACCTTTCTATGTTTTCTGTGTAAGTAATGAAAAGTGATTCGAAAAGCTGCGCCTGCGCTTGTACTGACTGCGTGCGGCATGTCGAACACAAAAGTGTTGAAGAAAGTTTACGGAACGAATGATGTACTTAAAATAGGGATGATGCCTGGGTAAAAAAAATGAAATTCTAATTAGTCCGTCAGTCAGATAATAAAAAAAATATTAGACACGTATTTTTTGCTTTATCATATTAATAAAAAAATACTTATATAAAACGCATTTTAGGTTGGGGAGTGGGGGTCGCTACGTCACTAGTATGTATAAAATCTAGATACTCGTGACGTCATGGCACATTTTACCTCAATGTATCGCCGTAATCTTTAGATTACGTAAGAAAAGAAAAAATACGTGTTCAATATTTTTTTATAATCTCAAAGACTGACTAAAAAAATATTTTTGTCATCATCCCTATTGAAGAAGTGTTAGTCTGTTATGTATGTAGTGAGCTATGCAACAATTTTTTCTTTAATATGATCTACTTAACTAGATGAAGTAGCTTGACTAGACACTCTGATCCCAACCTGAGCCGTCAAGAGAGTTTATTAAGGAGCCCTTTCGAAAAAAACAGTTCTTTAGGTATCCACGTGCCCTCAACTAAAACTAAACCACCGGATTTTAGTTGACGGAAAAGTTTCTTGTCTATACTACTCTACTAAAAACAAAAGACATTCTACGATCAATTTGTAACCAACCAGTCCCTTCACTACTTCTGTCCTTGTCTAAATTAATTAACACGCCACGTTTTTTCCATATCCTACAGACTAATCTCAAACAACTAGCATCCTTTACATTATATTCTAAAACATAGAGCTGTGCCCTGCGTTTCACCAAGTTTTCGCTTAGCGTTCGGTCTGGCTTTTTTCCTTTTGCTCAACTCCTTAGGGTCGTAGCGTGATGTTAAATGGTCCATAACCTTCCTCAGTAATTGGGCTTTCAAATGCAAAAATAATTTTTCAAATCCGACCGGCAGTTTCAAAGATTAGCGCCTCCAAACAAACAAACTCTTCAACTTCAATAGAATTAGCTGTAGATCTATACCTTATCAACCACTTCCGTCGCAGTCAGTACCGGTTGGACTGCTCGACTGGTTGACTGGTTGCACAAGGTTGTGGTGACGTAACGCAACCGAACGTTTTCGGCAACCGGCCCCTACAGTGCAGCGGTCTTATTAACTCCTTGAATAGATCTACTTTTGGTTTGAATCCCGTTATTAATTCGAGTTATGTACCAATATAAATTGTAGTTCAGAAATATATTATAAAATTGAAACTCCGTAGTATTCTATTCAGCGAGGTTATTCCGTAACATACTTATAGCAGCAATGGGTGACATTTTGACAGTTCAACAAGATTCAGTGCGTTATTTACGTTGTTGAGCGCACGAATTTTTCGAACTTAAGAAGCAATGGATTAGGAATATCCTTCAAAATTATTCAGATTGTGATTAATAGTGTGTTACGCAATTAGGGTGCTCGTAAGGCCTGCCAGGGTTGCGAGTTTGTCCGAAAGGGATATCGCGGCCCCGGCACACAGGTAACGGAAGGAACACGTTGGGTTTTAGTCAGTAAAAGTCTGACACTCAGCCCTCCCGCTCCACTCAGAGCGGGAGAAGTTATTTGATAATTTCCCATACTCAAAAAAAAAAAATTGCTCGTAAGGAGTTGTGGGAGGTTAAGTAAGTCGTAACTTAAATGGCCTCATTTAAGTGACTTTGGAAATACTCTTTGGAATGTGAAACTAACTTCATTTTCTTGACTGACCGACTTCTTGACAATTCAAAAGTGCCTGTAAATGGGTTAACCCATTTGATATAAATTCTTTGAGTTTGAGTTTGACCCAGGTAGAACATATTATATTTGGCTGGGAATTTTGTTGCGCCACTTCTTCTTCCCAGCTAAAGCACTAGGAAGTGGTGAAGGGTGGGCGTTTTGGGGGACTGTCATGTGTTATGTAAATTTTGACGTTCGGAAAGTGCTGATTCTCGGCCTAGTTTGAATAAATGACTTTTGAATTTTTAATTTTATCAGTCTTTATTTGTATCACTAGGTTTGCTGGCTACATTTTAAGGTGGTAATTTTAGACCATTTACCTACATATATCCTCACTATTACTAAGTTGCCTCGACTGCCTGGACTGCCGCGTTGATCTAGCGGTCGCAAGCGTGACTGCTGAGCATGAGGTCCTGAGTTCGATTCCCAGGTCGGGCTAACTGATATTGGGTTTTTCTATCTGGAATTTCTAAGTAGTAGCCCGGAATCTGGATTTGGGCCCGGTTGATGGCAATAGGCTCGCCCCCTATTACATGGGTCTTAAACATAACCATAAAATAACCTCTGCCTAACCCTTTGGGTAAACAAGGCGTGATGTTATTACAAAATTCACCATAAGTCAGTGATTCTCATAATATTTATTTATTTAAACTTTTCACACTCAAAAAAAGTACAAAGGCGGACTTAATGCCTTAGGCATTCTCTACCAGTCAACCAAGGGTGGTGAAGAGATTAGATGGCAGGTGCTCTATATGAGAGGAACAAGGATAAATTAAAAAAAAAGTATTCTAATTCATTATAACTAAAATAGGTACAACAGTACAAACTACATACACATAGATACATATTTACTATAATATATACCCATATTATATATATATACATATATACGAATTCAAGGGAGAGAGGTGTTGAGATGACTCTACTCTATTTATTTTGATAATAACTCCGCAATTTCCGCTTTAATGCATACCGACTGGTGGCCGTCCTGATATCAAGAGGAAGCGCATTCCAAAGAAGAATGGACTGAATATGAAAGGAAGAATGAACAAAGTCCGGTGATTTCCAGCTTTCAATCCATATCTTACTATAAACAAATCCACGCCTTTAAGGGCCCTATCAGAATACCAGCGCTGCGACATTTATTTTGTAAATGTTGCAGTATCATGCTGACATAGGAGCCTTTTGGCCTCTTACAGGACTGCTTTAAATTTAAATTTGTTTTTTATTAATGTTTGATTTGTGATTTCCTGTGCGAGTCTCAATAAATACTTTTTCCACCTCGACATGAGTAGAACATTTCTGATAATTTACACTCTACGGATTCAGGTCAACATTTTCCTGCCCCTATTCTAATTTATTTAGGGTCGGCATAAAATTTATTTTCTTCCATACTTCTCTTTTAGCCCACGTTTGTACGGACGTAAAAATATCGCGGCGGGATTTTAACGCGGACTGGATTTTCAACTCTCGATGTTGAACCGAGCATTGAGAATCCAACGTGCTGGGACGTACTCTCGTCCCAGCGCGTTGAAAAAACACACTGTTGGATTTTCAACTCTCGGCGCTAAGCAGAGCACTGAAAATCCAGAGCACGAAAAAAAATCGCAGCGATATGCTGTGAATCGGTCGGTAGTCACTCCCTTTCTAGGCATACCTTCTTTCACACAGTACATGATACATCCATCGTTTTTTTGGTCACTTTACGGAATGTAGGGTAGAAAAAATGAATATTCAGGTTCCTCAGAGTGATGACGTAGCGCCTACCTTCATTATTTCCATTACCAGTATGAATATAAAATGTAACAAAATCAAAACCGGTACAAATCTTCCCTGAAGGCATGACTAAAATTCCAAGGTGTACAATTACAGAGTATGTCAATGTCATACGCACAAGTATGTTATCCTTACTATCTATTTCCTTGAGACGCTAATCTAATGTCAAAATAGATCAACGTAAATGAGTCAAAGTATGAGTATAGTGAAATAACAATATTTTTGCTTAAACACAACTATAAAAAAATTGGATCAGACACTTATTTGTAAGTGTCGCAGCATCATGCTGAGGCTCCTGCCTCAGCATGATAGTGCTATGCCAATAAGCTCCTGCTTTTTGGCATCGTACAGGACTTTCTGCTTTTATTTTCATTTAGCTTTGTTTTTTTTAAATTTATTTATGTTTCTATGAGTGTGTTATAAATACTCTTTCTTTCTTTCTAAGCAGTGTTTTACATGGAGCGGCTGCCGATGATTGACGAATAGGCTTATTGGTGATTCAATAAGCCGACGAATCAACCCTTTGGAACGTTGTCAAAAATGAAAACGCTTGCCATTCCAAGTGATTCTCTTAAACGCAGAGGATTGTTTTCTTATGGAAGAGGGACCAAGCTATTATATATTAGACTAACATTATAAAAAATTGAGAACACCGACTGGCTTTTGATGGATGCCTGTATCCAGCAGTGGAAGTGTTTTGGCTGATTGCTTTTTGCTGACAGGCTCCTCACCTCGATCTAGCCCGGTGGAAAGCGATGGATGAGGTCTACGATGCAACGAGCGTGTCCAGATCATGCCTGTTCACTCTTGCTTTGAAGGCTGATGGGTTATAGGTTTAAGAGAACACAGACGTTGGCAATGAGCTCCACACACTTTGACAGTGCGCATAATAAATGTAGAGAAGCGGTGCTATGATCGGCTTATATAATTTTAAATTCTACATCACTGTAAAAGTCCTAATAGGGATGATGACAAAAAAAAAATCTTTAGTCCGTCTGTGAGATTATAAAAACATATTGGACACGTATTTTTTCTTTTTTTACGTAATCTTAAGATTACGGCGATACGTTGAGGTAAAATGTGCCATGACGTCACGAGTATGTAGATTTTATACTTACTTGTGACGTAGTGACCCCCACTCCCCAACTTAAACTGCATTTTATTTTTTATTAATATAATAAAGCAAAAAATACGTGTCTAATATTTTTTTGTTATCTGACTGACGGACTAATTAGTTTTTTTTTTTTTTACCCAGGTTTCATCCCTATTCTAATGAACATTCTTATCATCCAAGAAAACATCAAGCAAACAGACGAATCCACAGGTCACAGTTAGTTTAAAATACTGTTTTTTTCATGCCGTCTAGCAAGAGTGGCCACTCAACAACGATACGTTATCATTCCTTTAGAAGAACATGTCCATAAGAGGCGCACGCGCATAACGGGCGGGGTTCCACTGTGCCGTTATGTTCCAATCGTGGGCCATTGTGTAATGAGTGGACTGTTTCGTGTTTACTTTTGATTGTAATGGTGTGACGATAGGGTTCAGTTCCGGGCAAATTAGTGAGTCGATATTTGAACAGCCAAATCTGTGTGATGTTATGTGTGTGTAGAACCAGTTAGATATAAATGTCGATCAAGACCATAGATTAATACAGATGGGACACTCCGCAAATTCATTTAAATAAAAAACCGGCCAAGTGCGTGTCAGACCACGCACAATGAAGGGTTCCGTAGTTGGGATGAATTTATCCCAAGAACAAACTTAACATTGTAGTTGAAAAACGAAAAGTTTTATAAATCATATAAGTACCCAGACTATATAAATAGAATAATAAACTAAAAGTAGAATAGTCTTAAGGAAGGATAAATTTGCTAGTAATAGAATATGCCATCAATGCCAAATAAAGTTATCTTAAACCGAAACCGAAACATGTTCTCCCATACAAAATGTATCATGTTTTTAAAACCGCAAATTTAAGTTGTTTGATTATTACTCGGAAACCTGTACAGCCTACTTAGCTCTGATAGTTTTCCTTTTAATTTCGTTATATATTTCGTTATGTATTAGTACAACCATTTAGCTAGAAGGGGGGGGGACACACTTGACTCTAACAAAAAATTTCAGTTAAAAGCTTAATATTTCGCAAACGGATCCCTGAATCCAAAAATGGTTTCGACAAACTCACAATATTTTTCAATGAACTTTCTAACGATACAACGATACCGCACAACTTGGGGTAGATGAGGAATAAAAAAAACATCCCCACTTTACGTGTAGGGCAGGTACCCTAAAAAAAAATCTCTTGCTACGACACAATAAAATGCAATTCAGGTCGCACAGCGCTAATTACCTACAGTTATATTCACCTAGAAGTTGCCTCTCTTTCTATCGTGTAACTCTTAGGTCTTCTGACTACGTTACACTCACTGAATTAGCCCAACAAGACGGGCCCGCCGCGTACTTGTAGCTTTATACCTAAACTGCGGAGTGTCTCATATATATTCATTTGTGTCAAGACTTATAAATAAATAACAATTAAAAAGCTTTTGGTTTATTCTCATCGCTGCCATAAGAAACAGACGGAAGCAGAAAACATAATTATACCAGTCCATTAATGTCCTTTTTGACTGTAGGGCAGAAGCCTCTTTTCATACAGAGAAGGCACGAGCATTGATCACCACGCTTGCTCAAGACGGGTTGGTGATTTCAGACTTATATTAACTTTAAGTCCAGGATTCTTCACGATGTTTTTTTTCGATGTCAGTAATAACCAAAATAAACTCAGAAAGTACAAACAATAAGAGCTACGTGATCCTTACCAAGTTCAGCATGAAATGATTTAATTTACTATCAGTAAACATCATACCACGACGAATGCAATTCCTAATGGTTACTAGGTTAACGAGACGTAACCGCTCGGTGACTTCAAATTGTATCGTTTGATAGGTATTGTTGTAACCTCTATTTGGTTGCAGGTTGATGACAAATGTTGACATTATTGTCAAATAGATGACCTTAGTTGACCGACCGACTAAGGGTCGGTTTTTTAATCGCCAATTAACTTTTCTTCGACGAATATGTTTGTCATTTACAACCATGTCAGGTACAATCTAAAATACAATGTACGACATATATTTAGTAACCTAATCCGCTTAACTGTTCTTAAAGAGTCATAAAGAGCTCAGTAAGAAATCGACATGTTTTGGCGTGGCAACACGTCGTGTCCGGATTCGCGACGAGTCAATCGTCATCCTGAGGATGCCTCGTTAAGAGGTGAAACACGTGTCGATTTCTTACAGGGTTCTATTAAGTACGGTATTATATTTATAATGAATTTCCGCCAGGTCACAGAGTCAATTAACTAGCAACAATCTGTCAAAACATCACATTTATTCTTCAGGTAAAAGATATATATCTAATCAGATATAAGTCTTCGGTACAATATTTGCAACCGAACAGCTCAGCACTTTGGCCTGCATGCATTTCCATAAATGCATGTATCACAACTATTACCAGTTATTACGTATTCGGATACCAATCGCGTAACTCAAACCAAACCAAATCAAACCATCTTAGTGCTAATTTAGCTTAGATTTACCACTTAATATATTTAACCAATATTCAATATATAGTCTTTAAACCATATTATTTCGTATCATTAAACCAGTCTAATATAATACCAAATGATAAGTATCAACCAACTCAGAAGTTAGTGCTAAACCAAGCAGGCACTAAATTTTACATGGTCCTTCGAGCCGGATGAGATAGCCGATATTGCTGTCGCACTCAGTAGCGATTATGTTCCAAAATGACTAACCAAAAGGAGGACCAATATAGCTGATCTGAATAGGCCCGTATGATTGAAAAATAGGCCCTTACTTATTATAGACAACCCATGTCCCCGATTTCCCAGCGGCAAAAATGACGCACTTCCATACAAAATTTCATCCCTATTTGACCCCTTTCGGGGATACATTTACAAAACTCCTTTCATAATGCTCACTTTCATCTTATAAAAACTAATTTACAGAAAACTTTAATTTCGGAAGTCGGTGTCTTTGGTTTTGAATTTTCGTTTTTTGCCACCGACTTTTTTTGTAAAAAGTTTTTATTTTTCACTTTTTAGCTGTGGTACCTACCCCACACAAATTCGAAAACCACTACCTGCTATGTAAATAACAGTGACAGGAAGTTATCATCATATCATCCACATATACTAAGTGGGAAAAATACGTATTATTGAAGCTTACTTAAAAACTATCCAAGTAAAGTTAATAAAATTTCTATGGGACCAACTTGGGAATATACCCTTTCATACAAAAAAAGAATTTTCAAGATCGGTCCACAATTGATGAAGAAATCGACGGACATCGTTAAAAAAAAAACATACATACGCGACGAATATATAACCTCCTTTTTGGAAGTCGGTTAAAAAGGAACTCTTCTGCAAAATTTCATGTTCCTAGACCATTCTAGACCCAGTGGTTTAGGCTGTGCGTTGTCTGTCAGTGAATGAATTAAGTTAAAAAAGATACATAAAAGAAAAAGATAAAGTCAAAGAAGATACCGAACAAAATGAATTCAAGATTTTTATTAAATACAAGAAGAACCGTCGAAATTATTTCTTCTTCAGTATTTTCACTGAGAAACACTGTCGGTTCTTCTCTGATCTGAGGGGTAATTCCCGTAATTTTTAAGAACGTTCGCATTCCAATTTTATTCGCAATCTGTCAAAAATACAATCAATTTACAAACATTTTTGACAGATTGCGATTTGAATGAGACCGTTTTTTTAAGTACGAGAATTGGCGTTCAGATTATTGTCTGTAGTGTTGATTTTCATTTAAGATCTTTTTTCCCACTGCCCCAGAAGGAGGGTAATGATTTTCGAGTGTATGTATTTGATGAGTAACTTTTATGAGTATACTTTGGTAACCACGGACTTTTCGGAGGATTCAAGACATATAGACGTACAGTTATAGTATTATCAATAGGCCCCTCGCAAAAACTCAATAGGCACCTCCTAGGTATACACTACAACATCCTACATATTCCTATTTTGCTTGTAACGATTGCTTTACTAAGTACCAATTCAATTATTACATTTGTCGATGGTGACACAATAACAGTGACTAAAGTATGTCGCTAGATGATCGTGTTAGGTTTACCGATGTGCATCGATATTGACCTTGTCCACACTTGTCAAGTTATTCGCTCATGCGCATAGGCATAGAACATGTTGTTGTAGCGTGACGCTTGATCGATGCAAATGTCAGGGACATAATGTTGATTCGATCGTTCAATCAAATTGTATTAAATAGTCTGTTCCAAAAGTGTTTGATGGAAGTGTAAACAAACTCTGTTCAGGTTATATTCTTCCACAGTAACGTCGCGTGGTTGGGGCTAGCTCGCTTCGCTCCCGCGGAGAGCACGTTCAAAAATCGATTGGCTGGTAACACGGTGGCAAATCGACAGTTTATATGTATATTTCGATGTAAATTTACCTAAAGTTAATTTTTGGCTAAGAAATCATGGAAGTAGGTTCTTAATAAAAAAAAATCTTAATATAAATCCCGGAATTCCATAAAATCCGGGAATGCACAACTAATCAGATACGTGGTATTGAAACGACTTATCAGCCCTCTCATGAAGGTTACTTTTGCGGTGTTGCATAAAAATTTATATAACAAATTGTATTTTTTTTTAAATAAAACTCAAGGTATCGAGTTGTTTGTCGCTATGTGCTATGCCAATTTGGCAACCTACTTTACAATTACATTGGCTAGCGTTTTTATACACAAAAAGTACTTAATTTATCAATTCCGGAATCGCGAGATTTTTGGCTAACCTTTTAGCATACCTCAACTTTAGGTAATTATGCATTCGATTATCCGATCTCTAGTAATGACGCTCTTAAGTACGCGGTCCGTCTGCGATCCGAAAACCCAACCTCCAAATACTAATCTTCAATCACTGGTCCATGAACAGTCTCTACTTAACCTTTCAAGTATGTATATATAAATACCGGAACGATTATGTATACGTATATATGTGTTCTCATCGTATTTCATTGGAAAAACCAGTTTCTTAATATGACGTAATAGCCGTGCATGATGAACAATTTTCTGCTTAACGAAGCAGTTGGTGGCAAAAAACACAATTACCTAAGTGTGTTTCTGTGAAAGATCACTGATGTTGAGGATAAAATTGGCTAGATATTTTAATTTGGCTCTAAAACGTACATTGAGTTGTTCTTTTATTGCATTTGTCTAGTTTTTGGAAAACACCAAACTCTATTGACTTATGTATGTACTGACTTTAATAATGTATGCCCACCGTTTTCTCCGGCAATTGTGGACCGATTTTGAAAATTCTATTTTTGTATGAAAGGGTATGCTCTCAAGTTGGTCCCTTATAAATGTTATTAACTTTGCTTGGATAGTTTTTGAGTTAGCTTCAATAATACACGTTTTTTCCACTTGTCTATGTGGATGATATGATGATAACTTCCTGTCACTGTTATTTACATAGCAGGTAGTGGTATTCGAATTTGTGGGGGGTTCGTACCACAACTAAAAAGTGAAACATAAAAACTTTTACTTTACTTTATTTTCGGAAGTCGGTGTCAAAACGGAAATTCAAAGCAAAAAATATTACATTACAACATGACTCCTGTATTCCCCGAAGGGTCGGGCAGACGTGTACCTATAGTACTCCTACATTTCGCCAGTTATGTTTAAGTCCCATGTAATAGAGGGCGAGCCTATTGCCGTCAAACGGGCACAAATGCAGACTGCTACTTAGATCTGATACACATGTTTAAGTACCTAAAAAAAAAAGACACAAGGCGCCAATGGTGTCGATTCTCTTGTCACAAATGCCTCTAAACTAGACAAGTTTAGGCTAAGTTTGTTCCTTTCAAAAGCCGATTTCCCATTCAGAAATAGACTAAAGTGACACAACTTAACGATATTTTATTTTGACAGCACTAAGATGGCACTGAGTTATTAATTTAGTGAAAATGGCAATTTTGCTATTCTTAATTTGACCTTTTTCACCAAAACTTTTGATTGTCTAATAACTAAATCTGCCAATTTTTTATAGCGATTAAAAATGGTGTGGAATACAATTAGTTGAGATTTTTTTTTGCAGAATAGCTTTAAGATTCTCATAGCCAAAGCCATTTAGTGATAGTTTAGTTCGGTGTACAAGAGAATCGGCACCAATGTCTTGCAACTGTCTGACTTATTACGAAACTAAACGAAAGTATCCCAATACAATATATTTTGGAAAATAAACAATAAGTACAAACACAATGGAACCATTTATTAAAACAATCACATGAACGATTTATCAGTAGTAAAGAAATATAGGTATTATATAATTTATCATGTAATGTATCTAGACACCAAAATAAAAAGAGGTTTAAACTCGGTCTTATTACAAAATGTTCGTTTCATAATATTCCCATAAGACAATGGGGTTTTGGTCTGAGTGTGAAACCATTTCTCAAACACCAACTTACATTTACACCTGCTCTGACCCGAAATCATTTAACTCTCGACCTTAACTTCTAAAAAATAAGATTGTAATAGGTGGTTATTGGAGTGTTTATGATGAAGTGGTTTCCATAGGTAGAATGCGAAAATGGTCGGTTAGCCGACCTTGTAGATAAAAAGCAGTGTGCTGATATTTGTCTCGAGTGGGTCGTATCGAGGCTGTTCCGCGAATGTATGGGCGATGAATCAGATCATAATAAAAAGTTTTTATAAGTGTGATTTCATGATATCATGGAGTAATATTTTAAATGAGACTTTTATGGGAGCTTCCACTCCTCAATTACGAGTAAGTTTTCACCTAATTTAATCTTACTTTTAATCTAGTAATCTTACTTTCAAAAGCTGTGCTAGCCAGAGAATAGTTTTATATTAAATTCTGGGCATTACTAGATATAAAAATCTGGGAATTTGGTTGTAAATCTGGGAATTTGGTTGTAAATCTGGGAATTCGTAAAAAAATCTGGGAATTTGGTTGAATAACTGAGAATTTGTTTGGGAATTCGGGCACTATGTTAAACCTAAAGCTAGGTAATAAAATCAGTAGGTACAGATGCTTGAAAAAAAAAACAGTAAAATACCTATAAACGAAAAGTTGTTACTGAGGAAGGAACAAGTTGTAAAACGTCTTATTAGAAAATACCGCATTACGAATATTCATAATAAAGTGCCGAGTGAATTTTTTTGTTAATTAGTATACGATTTTAATTAAAACAAAACAGTCTACGTATCTTTACGCCCTTCTTCATATTTGGGTTAGATTTACAATCTATGTACATAAGATGTCACGATCGTCGTAGGGTGGCTGGTAGGCAGTTGGATGAGAGTATGATTCGAGATGCATACAGGCTGATAATGATTTTCAGGTAATACTCAATATTTTTGTGATAAGCGGACTACAGGGCCTAAACGTGCCTTAACGCAAGTTTTATAATCCCTAATTCAAATTCAAAAGTCATTTATTCAAAATTGGCTGAGAATCAGCACTTTAGGACGTCAAAATTACATAAGACAGTCCCCCAAAAACGCCCACCCTTCACCACTTCCTAGTGCTTAAGCTGGGAAGAAGAAGTGGAGCAACAAACTCCCCAGCAGCACAGCTGTCTGTTCAGTTGAAAACAGTATATGATCCACTGCAGTAAACAAAATCAGAAAAATATATGATATTCTTCAGGATATATGCTAGTGAGATAGTGTGTTGAAAATATAATACAAGTAATTTGATAAAATAGAAAAAAATCACGAAGATACCTCTAAAAATGTATTTTAACGATTAAAAATCATATTAATATACATGCAATAATTCTGATTTTTTATCAGATTATTCTACAAGCAACATATTACCGTAATAGTGTTTGAATTTTTTTGTCCAATCAATAGATTTTTCGTAAACAGATAATTGCTTCAAATTTTGCATTAAATTATATATCTGCGTTGTCATAGCGCTTCTCTACAGTGACCGCGCTTTAGGCAACTGCTTAGTGGGTAAAAATCTCAAATATCATCCCCGCTACCATCTGGCTGACTTGCTAATATTTTTTACGACAGCATGACCCAGGTTTGTAGAAAAAATATCGACGTATCGATACATCGAACAAAAACTATCGATGTTTTATTTTTGGCCGTACCTATAATTTCAAAACATCGATATATCCATACAAAATATCAAGTATCGAAAATTTATACTACGATATATTTCCAATAGCAACACCATTGTCGCCACTGACCAAAACCGCTGGAGTTCAGAGCCATAACATATGGAATTTATATGAATAAAAAACAAACTCAATAGAATTTCACAAAGTAAAAAAAAAAACAATTGATATCAGTAAAAAAAATTGTATCGATCCGATAGACAGGGTTATTGCTCATGAACCCTATGCCAATGTCAACAATTTTCGAGTAATTTGACATTTTATATTTTAAGTTGAACGGGGTCATTTGGTTGTAAATGACCTCTCCTACATCCGCTTAATAGATTGCCGAAATGTAACCAATGATCCTGTATATCGACACTTTTTGGCATTTCTTGCATCCCTAGCATGAGTTATCCTCATATAGTTTAGTGCCGTTACGAGAAAAGAAAGGTAAAGCACTGAATCGTTTGCATTTCAAATGTCGACATGTAGAAATTTCAATACCTATAACTATCAACAGGCAGCAGTAAAAGAGAATGGAAAATAAACACTCTTAAACACATTACCTAACACCTACAAATACCTAGCCAATGACAATCTATAAGATCTGCATGTACGATGACGAAACAGCTCACAATGCTACACAATTCTAAACACAGTTTGAAACACCCACGAGGAAGCCACAGCAAGGTCCGACCAAGTAAATGTGTGAATAAGTTAATGTAAAGAATTTGTTGCTATTGTAATAACAACAAGAATCATTCTGTAGATGGCTGATGAAGTATTTTGTTTCGTTATTCACATTGGATAGATTTTGTATCATGAGATTTTGTAATAAGGATAAATAAGATACAAAATGATTAAAATTAAGGTGTAGTAACAAACTCATCGGCAAATATGGCGACATTCAATAATGAAATGAAATTGTTTATTCTGTAAATAGGATATCGGAATCACTTTTACACGTCATATTAAAAATAAGCTAGATGAGGTCGGTGTTTCCTATCTGACTACTGCGAGAAGAAAGGCCGAAACAAACTCAGAGGTCGCAGTCTCTTTTAAAGTCCAGACATAATTGGTCAGGCCATATGAGGACAATGTGTATGAAATGGTCTTTTGAAGAAAGAACCACGCAGATTTCAGTGGACCTGTTCAGCCAGTGTAAGCATTTATCAGTAACCGTGAAGATCAACTCAAAACTTAAGGAGTTTAACGAGTTACATACAAACTTTCATCCCCTATTAACACCTTTAAGGTATGAATTTTCAATAATCCTTCCGTAGTGCTCATTTTCAATACATAAGGAACGTTTAAGAGAATGCGTGATCAAAAAACAGTTTATTAATTATCCGTCATTTTCAACGTACGCAAAATCGACAAAATCCGGAAGACATCGCACACATTCAAGGCTTTAAAACTGCGCATCTATTTAAAAACTAATCATAGATTCCACACACTAATGTTTTGTAACAGAAGGCTCATCGTAGACTGGTCGGTTCCGAGTTCGACCTCCGCCTGTTGACCTTACAGACGTGTCAATTGTTACCTTTGTAACTTATGTAATGTTTAACATACCTACTTGTGCTAAACAAATGATGATAGATGGGTCGTTTAGGATGAACATTTTCACGCCTCCATTACCAGAAGAGGAAAGCAGAGCTGTATTATACACCTACATTTCACCAGGTTGAAGGCGACTATAACCAACTTTTAATGATTTTGTACTGAAGATCACGTCTAAACGAGTAGTGTTAATGATATAAAAAAAAATATGTTAAATTAGACCATTTTCTTAATAACTTAATATACGAATATTTTAGATTATGTTTATATTACATAGTGAAATTAATTTGTAAATTTGTGTCTAAAGCGGGAAAAAAAAACTGAAAATCACGCAAAATCTATCAAGCGTATTTCTCTAAAACCTTCACCATTTTAAAGATAATTTAATGATTGATCTTTCAGTATACGTGTTTTATTAAAAAACCTTTTTTATGTATAATAAATTTATAATGAGTCTAATTTGTGACAGCGCTCATTGATGGGCGAGTCCTATCACTGGCTGGACGTACGCCGCGTTGCGTGAACTCAGTACAGAACACGCAAGCTAACCACTCGAGTTCACTGGCATATATCTGCGTCTTAAGCCCGATTATGTATGTAATAGGGCGTGTGCCTTATTGCTATTATCTCGGCACGAATCCAGACGGGGTGCTACTGAAAATTTCGTTATAAAAACTCAATAGGTACCACTTTTCCAGAACAGGGAATGATACCCAGGACACTAAGTACAGTTATAACGCTTGCGCCTGCTAGTAAAACGAAGCAATCCGTATTAGAAGTGAAAAAACCGGCCAAGTGCGTGTCGGACCACGCACAATGAAGGGTTCCGTAGTTGGGATGAACTTATCCCAAGAACAAACTTAACATTGTAATTGATGTTCTCCAATACGGAATGTATGGGAGATCATGTTTTTCAAACCGCAAATTTAAGTTGGTTGATTATTACTCGTTTACCTGAACAGTGTTCTTAGCTCTGATAGTTTTCCTTTTAATTTCGTTATATATACTACTGCTGTGAATTTTTTCACAAATCCAAGTACAACCATTTAGCTGGCAGGGGGGGCGGGGCACTTGACTCTAACAAAAAAATTCTGTTAAAAGCTTAATATTTCGCAAACCGAATCTAAAAATGGTTTCCACAAACTCACAATATTTTTGAACGACCTTTCTAACGATACCCCACAACATGGGGTGTAGCGGAGGTACCCTAAAAAAAAAAATCCTTGATTTTGTTTTACCACTTTGTCGGCATGATTAATAAATATATATATTAATAAAATACATATGCCAAATTACAGCTTTCTAGTACGAACCGTCTCTGAGCTAACCCGCGGACAGACAGACGGACAGAAAGACAGACAGACAGACAGACGGACATGGCGAAACTATAAGGGTTCCTTATTTACTACGGAACCCTAAAAACTTGCAACTACTACTTGTGATTTTTCAATTTCTGTGTGTAATTTTTTAACAGCTAAGTGAATATTATGAAAGAACAAAGGAACACATTTAGCAAGATTGGAGATTAATCATCCTCAGCCCACAGCAGTCCACTGCTGGTCTAGTCATAGGCCTCTTCAATTGCACGCCATTCAGCTCGATTCTCGGCCACTCTCATCTAGCTGCTATCAGCCACCCTGCGAAGATCGTCGCTCCACCTAGCCTGAGAGCGTCCTACCTTACGTTTGCCGATTTGCGGTCTCCACTCAAAAACACGTCTAACTCAACGGTCATCGGTTCCACGGCTAATATCACCGGCCCAACTAAAGCTTGCTTATTCTGGGAGCTATGATCACCTCGTTCGGATTCAATTCCTCAAAGAGACTCCAAGCAAAGCCCGTGCCAAAGTTCGCAGAGCGACCTTGATTTTATGGACCACCGTGAGTGGTGATTAATGCTCGCTCCTTTTCTGTATGAGAAAAGGCTATTTTGTCCCTTGCCTTGTGAGACAATTAAATCCTTTAATTTATTGCAAAACTCCCAGAAAAACTCCTACGTGACAAAATAATAACCAGTGGGTGTTTTTTTAAAACTTAAGGCCACATTCTGAATCACGATATGGCCGCCAATACTTGTCAATATACTTACATAATGTTATATACAGACAGACTTCTGAGACATAACATTGTCTTATTTCTTAGCGTTTCGTCGTCAAATATGACATAATGTAGTGACTTTGAGGATGTTGTTGAATAGATTCTTTCCTGGTTTTTGTCGTTGAAATAGTTGTGTGAATTGTTTGTGGTTGTCGTATGGTTAATTTACAGTGATATTTTGTAAATGCGAAACTTTTGTGGTTATCTGCTAAGCTACTAATCCGATTTTGTTGGAAATGTAACCTAGTAGGAAGGTTGTAGGTACCTACATTCATTAAACAGTACTGTGATTGATGATTATTACAATGCATCGCCTAAAAGACCGAAAACAGAAATATGATCTTCAAAAGATGTTTTTTTTTTGTGTGTCTATTTATCAAATAACTTCGCCCGCTATGTGCGGAGCGGGAGGGCGTGTCAGACTCTTACTGACTAAAACCCACCCGTGTTCCTTCAGTTGCCTGTACGTTGCTAGAGGCCACGGTATCCCTTTCATCAAGGCATCGGTCCTAGCAGACCCCTTCAGTTGTGCTGACAACTCTTTGAGGCGCGCATGGGACACAACGCGACCTGGGCCTGGTCCTTATCGGACGGCGACGAGCTACCCATTGCTCACCATCCTACAGTAACCGGGAATCGGCCTGCGATTCCCGACTCCCAGGGCGTCTCCTGCGTCGGCTAGGGGCGTGAGGGCGCGAGATTTGCTTCTCCCACACCGCCTCCTCCTTCGCGAGCATTACTGCTGCGCAGAAGGAGGTGACGGCTTCCCACGCCCTCTCGCTCCGTACCATGGCTTGGACCAGTGCCGGTCGCGAGAGATCACTGCCACCGATTGCTTCCACAAGGACCCAAAAAAAATCATGTAACTTAGGACACTTAACTGTAAATTGTAAAAAACGTTATAAAATTTGAATTTCGTGGGCTACCACTGCGGATCCTCCTCGTTAATGCCATAGGGTCACGCAGAGACAAAAAATTGAATAGACCAGTCAATCACATACAGAAAATAGTTCTTTTTTTAAATAGGTTTGTATGAAAAATGAATAATACCTCATACTCATAATATACTGCGTATAAAACATCAAATAGAAGTCATTATGTTATAGATTGGATGTACATTAAGCTGTTGGCAATCGATCACTTCAATTTATCGACATCTACTGAAGATATTCCCTTTCTGCATGCCTTATTTATGTCAAATACATAAGAACTGAACTGAAGGTTGATTCAATTTGAATCAAACTAGGCGAACCATTTGCCTATTATCTCTACGTGTATGGGTGATGTGCAATTTTGTATTGAAGCTACACTCACGATCACGTATTTAATCCGTTTAAGGAAACACCAATGAATAAATTGCTATTTGAATTATTCGATAATAATATGCTAAATTTTATTTAGCACACGACAAAAGTGAATCCCGAGGTAATTGCAAAATAATTGCGTTCATTTGATCTCTTGCTGCATCGTTATTACTTAACTATAAGTTATACAATTAATATGTAAGATTTTTAAGGATCCACTCTAGAAATCGTACACTTTAGAAACACGATTACTTGTAGAATCCTCTATAGAAAAAAAGTCCAAAGTAATCTCTAAAAAACAACATAAACCCTTAGTACGGCGTAAATACTTCACGGAAGAGTATCCGTTTTTTTTCATAATACGCAATACTACATAGATGTTTTCGATAACATATAAATTTCACATTTTCAAAATGTGTATTTGTTTTAAAAATAATATTAAGGAAATATCTAAATTAGCGCGCGAACCGCCCTTTCCCTAATCCGTCCATCACATACATGAAATATGTTAAATTAGAGCATTTTCTTAAAAACTTAATATACGAATATTTTAGATTATGTTTGTATTACATAGTGAAATTAATTTGTAAAGTTATGTCTAACGCAGAAAAAAAAATGAGAATCACGCAAAAACTATGAAGCGTAGTTTTCTGAAACCTTCACCATTTTAAAGATAATTTAATTATTGATCTTTTAGTATACGTATTTTAATCACAAATACCTCTAACACTCATGAAAACATTTATGTGTATTCTTCCATAAACTTTAGCAATAACCAGCCGTTCTAACAGGGGTTGTCTGATAGGATTACTTGATACGTTTTTCGTCAAAATAATCGAACTGATTTTCATTAAACTTAGTAGAGTAACTATACCTTGGTATTTAAAAAGAAAGCAGGGTTTCCATTTTGGAAAAACATTTACACACATAAACTAACTAATAACTAATTTGCGGATGTTGCTGTACCAGTGTCGGAGAGAGGGTATTAATTTTATTGTTTTTGATTATTTATTTATTTTAAATTTTATTTTGATTTAATTTAATTTGTTTTACCGATTTTATTTTATTTGATGTTTGATTTTATTGTATTTTAATTTATTTTATTAATTTGTTAATTTATGTGTGGCTATGGGTGTTATTTACCTGAAAATAAATGAATTTAATAAATATTTTTTTCCACCAATTTTACACTACCAAATCCTCCCACAGAAAATCTCTGTAGCCGAAACATACTTCAATTCACAAGTTTTCTCACTCAATACAACCTACATAGCGCTCATCGACTCCCGCGCAGGCTTCGTTACGTAGATGACGTCATTGAATGACATCATGCGCCCGCGCCAGTAGGAACGACCTACACCGCGCACTGTTTAGAATGTCAATACGACAGTGATCTGTCAACAATGTAGAGGTATTTTAGTGGTTTTCCTTATGTATATGTTGTATTGAATACGAAAAGCTTCTTAATTTCGAAGACATAAAAGATTTTATGTTATATGACACTTCATTAAGCAGATATTCAATCAAAACTGACGATGTCATAAGTGCAAAAAAACTACTGTTTATTGCTGAGGTCTGACGGAATAAAAGCTAAATAAAAAGCTTTTTAAAAAGAGAACCAGATGCGTTGAAGGATGGCTCAAATTGAGACAAACATTTTCACAAGGTTTTCAAACCAGACTATCCTAACTAATATTTTAAATACGAAAGTGAGTTTGTTTGTTTGTTACGCTTTCACGCTAAAACGACTAAATAGATTTGGATGAAATTTGGCAAATGCGTAGATCATGGTCTGAATTAGAACATAGGATACTTTTTATCCCGACATTCCCACAAAATCGAGACTTATATAAATTAATATTTTTTCAAAGTAGGCTTATACGAGTACTAACACAAAAAAAAACATAGCTAGCTTAGAAACCTTGTTTATTCCATTACTACGATGTATTGTTTCATTCTATGATCTCATCTATGACCAATACCTAACCAAGGGTATTTAAAATCATCACAAAATAATTATCTACGTGATTCTAATACTCGATGTTCCTTATATTAATAAGTTGGAAGACGGGCGACGATTACTGCCGACCTCGATCCGAGGACGACTCGACCACGACACCAATACACCACACGTCACCCTTATCTTTAAGGCCATTGAGTTCGCTTTGTGATGACCTAACTGTGTTAGTTAGGTTTGTTTTTAAGGAGGACCTTATTGGAAGGGATTAAGGTTCGTTTTTGCTTTTTTTCCCAATAACTAATTTAATTTGCAATGATAATGATATTATAGGCAGGTATAGTGTTATATAATAATTGTATCATATTGATTGAGTAGAGATAATCTTTTGTCTCAGTTCGCACCTTAAAATTGGTTGTAGCGTTAATCAATTTCATATTTTGGGAGTATGAACGGTTTTCCTCACATGATACATTTCTATCAGTATCGCTCGAGCGATATTTCTAGACGGCATGTGAAGCCATGTGAAGCCAGCCCATGGGCGGCATAAAAACTCTAACATCGGGTTAGTCACTCATTAATCACACGAAAAATAAAGCAGTAGCGCCCGACAAGTTTAGGACTTCACTGGAGCAGGTCAAGTGGTAAAGTATCCAAATCGAAAATGGTCTGATAAGTTCGGTTTTGCTAGAAATCTCATTAAAGGGTTCACTATTGTCCAGTAAAGTTATGGTTACTTAACCCCCTCTAACTTAGCTAAACATGATTTGATAATTCTACGTGTAGGTTCAAGTCAACAGAGCAATGAGGGGAGATAGGACTCATTTCTTCTCACATATAAGTCCTCGCTTCAACATTAGGACTATTTATTGCCTCTTATTAGCTTTCTGGTAAATAAACACATTAAACAACAAAATTAAAATCTCCAACATACACGAATGACTAATCCACTCAATCTAAATATTGGTGTCTCGTGTGTTGCACAACCAGATGTCGCCCTCGCTCGCCCTTGTGACTCCAAACGCAGACCATCAGGGGCATCTCACATGGACCGTTGAGTAATTACGTTCTGAATGTTGTATTTCGACAGTTTACGTGCAGATTATGAGGTGAGGTTGGATGCTTTTACCAAATAGGCATTCAACATTTTTGATTTCTTTCATTAACATCTAAGAAAGACGTTTTCAGACTCATTTCTTCACTTTGATTTGTCTCAGATGCGTTACCAAAGACATCGCAGTTGCTTCGCAGACAAAGTTGAAATCTGAAATGTCTCATATGATAATTAACACCCGGTATAGATCAGCTATCAGCGTATACTTTATGAGATATAGTGGTAGTTTTTAACAGTCACTTGTCAACTGGTGTAGTCGGGTAATACTTTCCAAAGAAATCGTAACGCGACAGCCGTTTTGTAGGGTCCCAGTTGTAGGCCACACACACAAAACGGGCCACCGGATAACTGGGGCCAGACACATAGAGTGGCCCTCTGTCTGCGTCCATACCCTTCCCATCGTAATAGACCGACGTGATTATACCAGTAACAGGACATCTTTGTGCTCTTTCTGTGGCATTGTGAGCATAAGTTGTTTCTTCCAAAGTGTTCTTCCAGTGCGGTATGGAGATTACGAAGCCTTCTTTTTGGTGAAGACGGCTGCCGTATTTTTTATAGCTGTTCATAGCAAA
This sequence comes from Agrochola lota, assembly GCA_947364205.1. Taxonomy (NCBI): domain Eukaryota; kingdom Metazoa; phylum Arthropoda; class Insecta; order Lepidoptera; family Noctuidae; genus Agrochola; species Agrochola lota. The sequence goes on along the minus strand of OX376245.1, from coordinate 7,384,287 downwards.
ACAGGGATGGGTGTCCAAAGTAGTAAGGATAGCGTCACATGGTCCATCGTAAATAAATAGCAGAGTGTCACACCACTCCTATTGGTCAACTAAACACAGTTTCCAAGAATGAACTCTTTTATCTGTCCATAGACAATTCAATAAATATTCTCCTCTATAAATGGCAGAGTTATTAAGTTGAGTAATATATAAAACGGAATTAATAGTCACTGTCCGAAGTCGGCAAGGTGATTGAGTAAACGGGTCCCTCCTTTTTAAGAGAATCAAGATTATCCGCGCATATATGAGTTTCGCAATATGGCGACATTCATTTATTAAGATTCTGTGTTTACAGACATAGTGTTGCCACTTAATTTTCTTCATTAGGTTTTTGTAAATGGCAACTAATAAATAAAGCACATTTAACGTAAACATAGAGGATTGACACCTCTCTTAGAAGTCAAGAGAGGTTTATAATTTACTAGCGACAAGCCTTGCTTCGCATGGTTTTAATTTTTTATCATAGGTATTTAAGTTTAATATTAATGTTTTAGACGTATAAACCTTCCGAAATAAATTCTCTAAACGATGGTAAAAACCTCATCAAAATTTGTTGCGTGGTTTAGAAGAACATCGCAGTTACACAGACAAGCACGAAAAGCGACTTTAAATTAATGTAATAATATTGTAAAAATTATGAAAACATATTTTTTCTTTAATTTCTTATTTTAGTTTCCCGGAATCTTTAGGTAAAAACATATCATGTACTGAATTTCTTTCCAGGAATAGCGGATTTGTCAAGGTTTTCTTGTTAACTGCAGTCACTACTTAGTCCTCAATTTTCCCAACAAAAGTTAACTACCTACTGGACTTAACTAACCTTTTTCCAACTGTGTTGGGGTCAGCTTCCAGTTTAACCGGATGCAGCTGAATACTAGTATCTTCCATGGAGCGACAGCTTATCTGACCTCCACAACCCAGATACTGGGTAATACGATACACCTTAGTAGGACTGGTTGTCAGACAGTCGGGCTTCTTACTACCAGTAACGACTGTCAAATATCTACAAATGCCAGCCGGGACCAACGATTAAAACGTGCTTTCTGAGGCACGGAGACTACGCGACACACATCCTAGTTTGAAGCTTTAATGAATGAAATCTCATGGCGTCTAGTTCGGACATGAACTAATATGATTCTCAAACATTACATAAAGATACATAACCATTTAACACCGATACGAAGGCAAGCATTGAGAGTACCCACGCAGAAAACATAATAGAGCTATATGTGCATTTACCTATCTGCGTAATATTGTGAACTTTGTAATTTTCATTCAGGGATATAACGACGGTCTGTCTGTCTTGGGGCAAGTCTAATTATGTCCAGCAATAATAGTTTTTTGGCTAAATATTATAGAGATTTGATTTTTTGTATGTTTGTTTGTTATGCTTTCGCGCTAAAACGGCTGAACGGATTTGGATGAAATTTGGCACATGGTAGACCATGACCTGGGTTAGGACATAGGACACTTTTTATCCCGATATTCCCACCGGATCGAGAGTTATGTGGGTGAAACCACAGGGCGCAGCTAGTGGTGACATAAAGCAATACCCAGAGCGCCGAGACAAGTGACAATCGCTTTCAGAGTTTCGCCTATAGTGACTTGCAAGAGAATTGACATATGGTTTTCGGTAGCTTATGTCAAATCTTTGTTGACTTGTCTATCATCGCTAGCGCTGATAGAATGTCACTTTATCCAGGTCCTCTGGTCACTGAGATTTTCGGCCGAACCCAATAACCTATCTATCACCAGTTTTGGCAGACTGGAGATAGAAAATCCTGTCTATCTATGGTTTTAAAGTCTCAATAATCTGTCAGAGAATAAGAAATCTTACGGAATGACATTCAATGACAGATATTTATACTATCTACCATCAATAGCGATCCGTCTTAGCATTCAAAAGTAAATAAAACCTCACAAAATATAAAGTGAAGTGTAGCTAAAGATTGCGTCAAGGTTGGTTGTTTTTATGCTAAACTGTACGTAGGAGGTCCCTGCTGCCCACGTTATCATTAGAGGGGACATGGTGACGTTGTAATAGGTGCCTTATTTACTGATAGAGGCCTTTTGATAATTATTTATACGTAATACTGTATTTGGCCTTCTGTATAGTCATGCATCAAACTTGCTAACCGCATACTTTTTTATGAATGGCATCTCGCAGGTGTCAGGTAGGAGGTTGTCGGCTACTGAACTGGGCTATCCTGTGGATGCCTTAATAAATTAAGGCCTTCAGCCAGGGCATAAAATTCATAAACTAAGCTACTATACGCTAAGAACACCCCCAGCACGCTTAACATGACCACGATAGAAAGGGGTTTTGTCGGCGGAAGAATAGACAAAATGACAAACTCAAAACCCAAAGCACTGATTTCAATTAAACCATTTACAGACACTTTTTATTACCAAGGGGTCGGTTAGTCAGAAATATGAAGTTAGTTGCCCATTCCAAAGCGTAGTAGATACCTATGGAGAAGAACGGGCAAGAAACTCCACGGACACTCTTTTGAATAAATAAAAAATTGCTACAAAATATTGGCAACAGATGCTTATCTGTCACCAATACTTTGTAACAATTTAAATCCATCAGGTTAAGCTACGCTTGCCAGGGTTAGTCCGTGGATGGGTTACCATCTTTACATACCGAGACTCCTCCGTGGCTCGGAATGCCGTTGTTCCCGGCTGTCATTCGTGGATCTTTGACAGTTGTTACGAGTCGTCAGAAGCCCGAAAGTCTGACAACAAGTCTTACCAAGGGATATCGTATTACCCAGTTGCTGGGTTGCGGAGGTCAGATAGGCAGTCGCTCCATGTAAAATACTGGTATTCAGCTGCATCCGGTTAGACTGGAAGCCGACACTAGCATAGTTGGGAAAACGCTAGGCAGGAGACTGGTATTTCTAGGGTACTGTCGAGTTTTACGGGGCACCGGTGTGGGCGCGTTCATTGAGGCTGCGACCGGCCCGGCGGTTGAACGCGTCCCAAAGGGTCATGGCCATCAGGCTGGTCCGGGGATACCGCACGGTCTCCCGTGAGGCGGCGAGCCTCCTTGCCGGACTACCGCCATGGGATCTGGAGGCGAAAGTCCTCGCGCACATGTGGGAGTTGCGCGAGGAGGCGAAACGCCGGGGTGTAACTCCGCTACCGCGAGAAATCACGGCACAGCGGACAGAGCTCCGGCGGGATCTCATGGCGGCATGGAGTGTGCGATTGTTGCAACCCAGCGCTGGGCACGCCACAATTGCGGCGATAAGTCCCCTCTTTGAGGAGTGGCTTGAGAGGCGCCATGGCGTCCTCACCTTCCGCCTGACGCAGGTCCTCACCGGACACGGTTGTTTCGGGAGGTTCCTGTTCCGCGTAAGGCGGGAGGAAACGCCCGGGTGTCACCACTGTATGGATCGCCCGGAGGACACGGTGGAGCATACGGTGGAGGTCTGCCCGGCTTGGGCGGAGCACCGCCGTGTCCTCACGGAGGCGATCGGTGGCGGCGATCTCTCGCGTCCGGCCCTGGTTCAGGCCATGGTTCGGAGCGAGAGTGCATGGGAGGCCGTCACCTCCTTCTGCGAAGCAGTTATGTTCGCGAAGGAGGAGGCGGAGCGCGCGAGGGAGATGCAAGCTGCACGCCCTCGCGGCCCTAGTCGCCGCAGGAGACGCCCCGGGCGTCGGGAGTCGAGAGCCGACTTCCGGCCACCTTAGGCGCGGGCTTGCGGACGGTGAGCAATGGGCAGCTCGCCGTCCGATAAGGACCAGGCCCGTGTCGACGGCGCGTTGTGTTCCACGCGCGCCTCAAAGAGATGTCAGCACCAACCGACGGGGTCGAAAGACCAATGCCTGCTGGGGTTGCGGGTTTGTCCGAAAGGGATAACGCGGCTCCGGCACACAGGCAACGGAAGGAACACGGGTGGGTTTTAGTCAGTAAAAGTCTGACACACCCTCTCGCTCTGCCCAGAGCGGGAGAAGTCATTTGATGATTTCCCATCCTCAAAAAAAAAAAAAAAAAAAGGGTACTGTCGAGTCGGTCAAAGTGTAATATAGTATTTTCTATGAAGATTTTCTTGAGTATTTTAATTCGGTTTAGAATAGTTAATTGATTCAGGCGTGACTTTGCGTAATTCTATTATAAAATACAATAGACGGTGTACGTATATTTAGTAACCTAATCCGCGTAACTGTTCTTAAAGAGTCATAAAGAACCCTGTAAAAAAATCGACACGTGTTTCACCTCTCAACGAGGCATCCTCAGGATGGCAATTGACTTGATGCGAACCCGGACAAACATGCGTCACATCCACGCAAAACGGCCATTGCTCAGCATAAAGCTGCGAGACAGAGCCCCAGCGCTGGTTTTCAGCGACAGCCGGCGTTGACGTTAAGACGTCAACCGGTGCAGCAGAGAAAAATAACAAAAAATAAAATGAATAAATACAATTTAACCAAAAACATGATACTATCATAAATCTATGATACCTATAGTGCACCATAGTCAAGTCAGTGACCACTCTATCATGTTTATAACCCATAAGACTAACAGCCGGCAATATAAACCTTATTTAATTGCAAGAGGCGTGGCACAAGAATTAGTGATTAATTAACCATGAGAGTTAATAATGCATGTGGTTATTATGTGATTAACTTTGTAATTCAATTTAAAATTGTAAGATAAGACTACCCATACATATTGTAAGGAATAATAGGGATGTTGACTGGGGAAAAAACAAACTAGTCCGTCAGTCAGATAATAAAAAAATATTAGACACGTATTTTTTGCTATAACATATTAATTAAAAATGGTCTACATAAAGCGCATTCAAGTTGGGGAGTGAGGGCTCGCTACGTCACAAGTCAGTATAAAATCTACCGGGGAGTGACGTCATACAACTCACTGAATTGCCGTAATCTTTTGATTACGTAAAAAAAGAAAAAGTACGTGTCCAATATTTTTTAATAATCTACCAGTTGACAATTTTTTTTTGTCTCACAATTTCAGCCATTAAGGCTGCTTTTCTACCAGAGTTGTGCTATGAAGCTATGCTGCTGATATGTGAAAGCTATGCTACGAAACTATGTGACCGTTTTCACTAATGCTAAACTGCGTAGACGAGCGAGTAAGATGTGATATGAAGTTGCGCCGCCGCGTGGTAGGTTTGCTAGGAAGATGCGCAGCTCGAGCTGTGCGATGCATGGACAGTAGGGAACGCACTCTGCTCTAGACATAGCTAGACCACTCGCGCATCCATAGCACGCATTCTTCCATATAAAAAACATAGCTTAGTTGAAGCTGTTTTCACGAGTGCTAGGTTAAGTGGAACAATGAATATGACGTAGCATAGCACATCTCTAGTGGAAAAACAGCCAGTTCCTTCATGATTTTTCAAGACAGGACTACTTAATGCTTTTAAAATTTTTGGGGCGGGTGTAATATTCTCGGAAAAACTAAAATCTGACGATGGGCAATTACATTAACTAGATAATTTAATTAGAAACACATTGCAAATCTTTCCGTTCCCACTGCTGGGACACAGGCCTCCCATTCTGTGAGATTGAGATTACGGTCCACTACTTGCCCGTAATCGGGATCGGGTTGGTGGATGTCACATGTCTTCGAATTTTTTGGTTCTATGACATCCCGGTTTCCTAACGATTTTTTCCTTCACTGTTTCGAGAGCAATTGTGATGAAATTATTTACACAAAGTAAAGTGCCTGCTTGTGTTCGAGCCCACGACCGTAAGTCGCGGCCATTACCATGTTATGCCACCACTGCTCCCACAGTTTTATAATGCTCAAGGTAAAAGCAAAACGTTTTCATTACTAATCATTACTCTAACCAACAACCTTTGAGAATATCGCTTACCAGTGGACGGCTGCTAAAGGATGAAGTCTTTGAAAACCGTTCAATGATATTATTGAAGATTCAAATGGTTCGTTTCAGCCAAAAGTCACAGAAAATAGGTACGGTAACGGCTTGTGCAGACCAGCGCGACTTGTCGCGCGACGCGACACCGGTTATTGTTATACTGTGAAGTTTTCTTAGAAATTGTATTGTTCGTGTCGCGTCGCGCGACAAGTCGCGCTGGTCTGCACAAGCCTTAACACAGAAATCCTAATGTGTGGATTCTTAAAAAATAACCATTGAGAAGATTGTATATCAGTAGAGGGCTGATAAAGGATGAAGTCTATGAAAACTGTTCATTTTTATTAGTGAAGATACAAAAATGTTCGTTTCAGCCACAAATAACAGAAAAAAGAAACAGCAACAAAGAAATCCTAATGTGTGATTTTACTTTAAAAAAAAAAAAACTTGGCCGGTGATACCTACATTTGGAATCAAGGACTATAATTCAAATCGAAATTAATAATCTTAGATCGCAATTTATAACCCCAAAGCTCGACTGCACCAAAATTGCCAAAAGATTTAGTGAAAAAAGTCATTTCAAAAGTCCATCAAATGGTCAATGGTGGTTTCAAAAGTCGAGTCGATACACTCTTTTTCGCGTCAATTCATGATTCATCAATATCTGAATATAGTTAAGTACCATATACAGAATTTCATAATCAAGAACTGATCAGGAATAATTAAAACATCGAGTAGGTTTCGTTTTCGGGTGTCATTAAAAATGTAAGGGTCAATAACATTGATTTTTATGGAGTTTTCATATTAATTATTATTAGAAAAACCTGTAAACCGTAAATGACCAATGCTGAAAATGGTTGTCTTATAAATCACATTAATTGTGTACCTATTTAAGTAAAAGTTGCAGGAAGTATTGGACCATGTTTCTAAGGATCAATTTTCAGGTTCATTATACTGGAAGGACCAACAGAACCTTTTCGGGTAGGTACTTTTTAATTTACTCTTGGACATCACTGAATTGTGGTGAAAGAAAACATCGTGAAGGAACTTTAATTTCATATTTTGAAATTGGCCACACACAATTTAATATCGATAGGGTGATCAGTCCCTTATCTGTGAAATAAAAATGCTTTTTCAACAAGTCAAGTCTGTATCAATCTAAGAAATCTGCTCCTCTACACCTTGATCAAATGAGTCTCCATGTGAAAATAGTATTTATTCAGACAGTTTAACTTTACAAGTCCTTTCAAAACTCACGTGATTAATTTTCGACGGGACCACACAGCACTGAATAATTTACATAATAATACTATATTCCGTAGCTCATTTACTCAGGTTATTATTTTATAGCCATGTCGTTGTGCAACACACCCACATCGCTCATCTTGCAGTTACAACATATATTGACTATCGATGTTCATGTTTTTGTTTGAAATGTTAGTGAATCACAACATTATGGAGTGCGTACTGTTTTGTTATTACAGAAGTTTTTAGATTATAATTCTTGTAGTTCTTATAGTAACAGATCATCATCATCTGCCAGTCTTACCGACTGTAATACGATACCCCTTGGTAAGACTGGTTGTCAGACTTTCGGGCTTCTGACTACCCGTAACGACTGTCAAAGATCTTCAAATGACAGCTGGGACCAACGGTTTAACGTGCTTTCCGAGGCACGGAGGGGTCTCGATATGTAATGTATGGTCACCTATCTACGGAGCGACCCCGGCAAGCGTAGCTTAACCTGCAGTCGACCTGTGAGGCTGTCATCATTTAGACACTAGTGTTCTTTAAAATATAAGGAACGGTGACCGCGTACTTCATGGTGGGCATTTTGGGACATAAACGGTCCCAAATGTACCCATAAGTCCCATAAGACAAATTTGAAAACCACAACAGCACCAAATCAAAACACAACTCCGCAATGCTTGGCGATAGCCATGAATTAAGCTGGTGGTATTTCCCTGGTTTTTTTTTTACCTTTTAAAGGGAGTTTGGCTACTACTAAACTGAAGTAAGAAAGTTATAAACCACATGTTCTTATGCCACCACACCCTCGTCCTTCTGAGCGAGCATCAAGTGAAGTGGAATGAGACGACAACGCTACACTGTGCGCGCGCGCAGTCAAGGCCACGCCCACCGGCCGCCGACGCATGGCGCGTCACTGCCGGAACTAGCTACTGACTGCTTAGTTAGGGTAGGAACTGGTATGAAAGGTATTGGTGTTTTAGAATGACTAATATTTTAGTAAATCGAGGAAAAGTTAGGTATTGTGGGATTTCTTGACAGATTATCGATTGACTGTCTCTAACAGGGGGAGGGCTTTTATAGGGCTAGAATAGAGCAGATGTGGAATATCATAGCGTAACATAATATAACGCCCGTTTTCCCCGAAGGGTTGGGCAGTGGTGTACTTATAGTCTCAAACTAAATAAAAAACAAAGACTTAGCGCTATCAACAGTGACGTGAGGCCGGTTTCGTAAACATGTGTGCACTTAGTGAGGTGTAGTTTGATTGTAAATGTGTGCGTTGGAGCGTGTATGCACAGAGCGGTGGTGTATGGAATCCTTTACTGTATTGTTCGAAGCGTTATGTCTTCGTTTTTACCCCCACACGGAATATCGTTAAATTCATTGTGGACTTCTTTGAAAAATAAAATTTTCAGGCAGCATTTCTGCCCTGTCTTGTAAAAGGCATGACAATCAGAGAAATTCTATATAGTATCCACTTTATTTAGTTGGCCACCTATCAGACAACCTCTTACCTTGAATTCCATGTCTATACGCATCGGGAAATGCTTCTCAGCATCATACTTCTATCAGGTAATAAAATAAAACTACAATCACTATCCATTTAGACAGCTAAGCCATTTTGCAACATCAGGTATGATGATTTTGTTGTAGTAGTGGTAGAAAGGATCAAAGAATAGGAGTTGTCAGAAAAGTCATCAAAATCTGACATGACAAAAGAGTATATTGAGTACTTAATTTATTTTTTGCAATTCACAATGTGAAGTTAGGTGGTAGGTTTACTAAGCAATTTATCATTGTGGACCCTGTCGGGCACAGAAAAATAAGAGAGAAGAAGAAGGCTTTAATTTGATAGTTGTTATACTATGTACATAAATTCCGGTCTTCAAACATTGTATTACAGTTTATACGACTTTTATATTGTTCAATGTAACTGGTCAGTAATTCTTAAGAACAGAACCTACTTTTACCAGATGAGCCAAGAGAGGTGATGTGTTGTCGCAACGCAGCGTTTAGTTCGCCTCTCAGTTACTTAAGCATTGCGTATTTCTTACGAGCGACTCTTGCGCATATTGTTATAAAGCCTGGGAATTCAATAAAAGGTTCAAACTACAGCTAACCGAGGTTAACGCTAGATAGTGTTATTGATAAATGGAAACAACAGCATTATGGGCGATTTTGGGGTCGAAACACCAGATGCCTTTTCATAACTTAAAAGCTAAGGCAAAACAGAGATAGATTTGTAACATTTGAGAGATAAAACAAAAAAAAGGTTTTTTTTTTTGGTTTTTTTTTTTTTGCTTATCTGTGGGACAGTATCTAAGGGTAAAAACACCACCGGCTGAGAAGTGCTGATTCCAATATCTATAATAAATTTTATATTGGGCTTCCTATACTTTCAAGAATGTTAGCTGAGTCCGTGCTATGTTTGCGGGAAAATATTTTTTTCAGCAAGAGTTTCTGTCTTTTCAAGTTCTCAGGCTATTTCCGTCAAATTCAATTCCAATCATTTACAAACGTATATACGACTGTTAGGTAGACCAGCTATCTAGGTGGACAGTAGTCTACAAATGCAATCATATCATGAGATTACCTTGACAATTATCAGGGTTTTCAGGTTTAAGTTAAATCGCGCCTGTAATCCCGAAGGATTAGGCAGAGGTGAACCTATAGTACACCCACATTTTGCCAGTTATGTTATGTGGCGAAGCTATTGTCATCGACCGGGCCCAAATTCAAACTCCGGGCTGCTACTGAGAAATCCCTGTTGGAAAAACCCAATAACACTACCCGACCTGCGAATCGAACTCAGGACCTCATTGGACGTTATCACTTGAGACCACTAGCCCAACGAGACAAAGAGGTATTAAATGCGTAAAAAAGTTATCTTCTATATCCTGTATTTACCAATTCAGCATGGAACGATATAAAACTCAAATAAAACATTCGCTTGTACTAAATTAGATTGCAACAAGTTATCTTACCGATCAAGTAGATAGGTATACTTGCTCTACTTCAAACGAGACTAATGCAATATTCGTTAAAGGCATTTATCCTTACGAAACTGAATGTTTTATTTATTCTTTTTGCTTTATAACCCGGCTGATAAAAGTATGGAAATGTTGATTTTTTTTACGTTTTAAATTAGCTGAACTACCTGACTACCAGACGCACTTGGTCGGTATACTGACTAGTCGTACTCAGCGCTTCTCCTCCACATTTGTTATGCGCACGGCCAAAGTGTGGAACTCTCTGCCAGCGTCTGTGTTCCCATCCACATATGACCCGTCTGCCTCAAAGCAAGAGTAAACAGGCATCTTCTGGGCATGCTCGTTCCATCATAGACCTCATCCATCTCTATCCAACAGGCGAGAGCGTCGTCAAGAAATGGTCCATAAAGCAAAAAAAAAAACATCTTTCTCTTTCTGCCAATCATTAGTTGAAGATGACAAAGACAGAATGACGTTTTAAATACGTATAGCCGCGCTAAATACATTTTGTTAATTGTGATGCAAGCAGGTCTTAATGCTTTGATAATACAATTTGGTTAGGACTTTAAAAAGTTTGAACCAGAAATTTAAGTGGTCCTTCCGGAATAAGTTTTATGTATTTTGGTCCTTTTATGTGAATGAACTAAAAGTTTGATTCTATCAACTGAAATTGTCGTTACCTAATGGCTGTTTACTGATTTCCCAGTCATTATCTCGATAATCTTAATCTAAAATCAAAAAGAAAGGAAAATATTTTGGTCCTTGGATAACAAAAGTACAATGGGTTCGTACTGAACAGATAAAAGTTATTCTTAAAAGTGAATATGCACCCAAATATCGGATAGTGGTTCTTCCTCTTGACAATCATAATCGAAAATAACAAAATTAGGTCCTGGTAGATAAGGCTGAAAAAATGTATGCTGAGAAATACTTGTATTGTATTAAGAGGATAATCTAGTTGTTATTCTAATGAATCTAATCTTACATATAGGTAGAGATCACTCGCGTATAGCGTAACGAATTCATTCACCGCTGCACATTCAAGGCGATATGTTATGCAACACAGAATGAAATAGTTTCTATTATAACAGCTGTTTCTGATGCATTTTTATATCCGGTCTTATGGTTTTTTGTATTTCTTATACACATAACATCACGCCTGCATTCCGTGCAGGGTTTGGCAGAGGTACTTATACCATACCCACATTTGGCCAGTTATGTTTAAGTCCCATGTAATAAGGGGCGAGCCTAAGTAATACGGGCTGGTATCCACAACTCCACATCACAGGTGGCGACACTATTGCCATCAATCGGGCACAAATCCCAGACTGGGCTGCTATTGAGAAATTCCAGATAGAAAACCCAATAACACTTTGCCCGGTCTGAGAATCGAAACCAAGGCTCAGCAGTAGCGCTTGCGACTACGACATCAACGAGACGGCCAATTCGTTCATCATTCTATATCATCATAGATTTAATGCTTGTATCCTGCTGAGTTGAGCCATATTTGTTTTTAGATTTCCGCACCTTAAGGGTGCCAACCAACCGGGGTCGCGGGAAAGTCCGAAAGCGATACCGTGGCCCCTGGCAACGTACAGGCAACTGAAGGAACACGGGTGGGTTTTAGTCATTAAGAGTCTGACACGCGCCGCCCAGAGCGGGAGAAGTTATTTGATGATATCTCAAACTAAAAAAAAAAAAAAGTTGCCAACCAGACCTTACTGCTAAGTGTACACTATTCGTCTGTCTGTCACAGGTTTGTATCTTTAGAATCGTGGTAGTGGTAGCCTGTTAAAATTTTCACAGAACAAGTTTTTCTATAATAATCTGGTCTTAATTCTTTGTTGATTTATGTAAGTATGTATATATGCCTAGCCTTTTCCCAACTATTTTGGGGTCAGCTTCCAGTCTAACCGAATGCAGCAGAATACCAATATTTTACATGTAGCGACTGCCTATCTGAGCTCCACAACCCAGTTACTGGGTAATACGATATCCCTTGGTAAAACTGGTTGTCAGACTTTTGGGCTTCTACCCGTAACTACTGTCAAAGATCCATGAATGAGAGCTGGGACCAACGACTTAACGTGCTTTCTGAGGCACGGAGGTGTATTGGTATGTAAAGATGGTCTCCCATCCATGGACCAATCCTGGCAAGCGTAGCTTAACCTGATGGATCGACCCGTGCGGCTGATATTACTTACCCACGAGGTCCTGATATGTAAGTATGTATATGGAATAAATATATACAATTCTAAGATTTGGTACAATTATATCAGTAAGTAAATTAAATCAGGCCTAAAGAAAAATAATAATTTGGTAAGTAAGTACTTGAATTTAATAGCAAACAATTCGTTGCTTACTCATTCGTATCGACGTCAATGATAAAAAATTAAACATAGAAATTGATTGTTATAGCCTTTACAAAGCACTATTAATGTTGTTTACTTTGGCGGTAAAATAAAAGGCTAAACACCTGTTTTATACTGATGGAATTATAAAGAAACATACGTCATGGGACAAGCCGATGTCTATGTCGACCAGTGGACTGCAATGGGTTAATTTGATTAATTAATATTAATTGCGTCTAGTTATTGTCCTTCCTCAACACAAGGCAGATACCTTACCATACAAAGAATGAGTACGGTCACCACGCTTGCTCAATGCTTGGTGCAATCTATGACGAGTTTTGTCCCTCTTCATCGATTAATGTAAGTATTGGCAAGCGTTTAGAGACGAAATCCTGCCTTTGCATACAGAAATAAACCCGTTTAAGCCTGATTACTTTAAATATCGTAAAATGTATAAATACATAACATAGGTAATATTGCTTAACCTGACATCATACATAGCCTTTTCATAAAGCTTTGCATCAAAATTCGCAAGAGCTTAAACATTTTTTTCCACCACAACTAACCTAACCTTAGTCCTATTTGTGTAAGAATGTAACCCTTATACTGGTTGTGAAAACCGGTTGCTCGTCGCCAACCTTCAACTACTTACAATGACCAGGGCTATTACATTTTAATAAGCATTTGCATTGAAAATGCATGAAATGAACCTCGGTTCGAAGGACCAGAAAAAATATAATAGTAGGGTATAACATGTCATTTAAATTTTGAATAGTGGGGTATACCAAAGTCTTTAAGAACTCTAGCTAGTGGTGTAAATTTATTATCTTTTTATAGTATAAAATTAAGTACAAAATTCATTGATTGGAATAAAAACATAAGACAAAAAGACCATTCCGTCATGCCATATTCGGTTTGACCTTACGAGTAATCCGAAGGTTTTTTTTCGACCCCACGATTATCAATGGCCAGATGTTTCGCAAAGTATCGATAAATCCTTACCTTTGAAACACTTTTATCCCACACAGTAACTTCGAGGTTGACACCTCATTAAAAAAAAACAATAAAAAATAACACAACACTTCTTTTGTGCATGGACACTACCACATTCCTACACACATGAAGAAATAAGAAAAAAAACTTATTCACATTATTCCAATTTTGAATTTAAAACACACGTTCGATTTAAACAAAATACGTTAGAAGAATGTTAAATTTTCAATTTGAAAATGGAGATTCGTGTTCGTTTTTTAAAATGTTCGTTGGCTCTCGCATCGCGGCCGCGCGTTCTGCGTCGGGTGTTGCACTGGCAGGCTGCGCGGGCGCCGACCAAACGGCCTTTACCGAAAAGGTCTTATGATCCATGTAGGCGATTATCGACTTAATTGAGTGGATGTAAAAGGATTTTTAAAGCTTCGTGTCTGAATGTAATAGGAAATATTGAGAGATAATAAAAATAAATAAAATTTTGTTTCGGATAGTCATTAAGGATTTTATAAACTTTGCGTGACTGTATTCAATAGGAAGCGAGTTTCAATTTAAAATTATTATTATGTTGAGTTACCTAAGTAACATTATTTAATTACATGCCTACAAAAAATTACTGAGATTAACTAAGATTACATGACTGAAAACAACGAGCTAGGTGGTTGAAAATGTTGACTTGGTATGTATTATTTTTCGAAGATAAAAAACCGGCCAAGTGCGAGTCGGGCCCGTACGGTAACGCTGAAAAAACACGGTTCTTGTATGATTAATGTGTAATAATTATTTATTAAATTTATATTATTTGTTGTTATAGCGGCAATATACAATTTGTGAAACAGACAGACAGACGGACGGACTGTTGAGGCTTAGTAATACGCTCCGTTTTTACCACTCGGAACGGAACCCTAAAAACGAAAATCGACGTCATGCAACTTAATAAAAACTTGAATATTCAACATGAAAACATGTTTATTATATTTTTATAATCAGTACATAAACCGTCTGAATATATAAAATACTATATTTATATTCAAGTTTCAAAACGTGGAGGTGTTAAGGACCATTTCAAGTCCCTTCAATATGTAGATTACTTTGTATTACTCAGTACCATAATGAATTCTGTAAGCTATTTTGAGATATAACGACGACATGGCATGTTTATTTATGTTTACAGTTTTGCTAAGTGTCTATTTCGGATTTGCTCGACTAGTTTCCAGCTCGAACAGAGCTCTTAGAAATGAGTTTTTCATGTGACGAAAATCTTTATCCTCCAGTTTTGACGAAAATCGAAAACAAATATGGAATATTAAGAGCGTTTATTCTGAAAGTGAGCAACGTCGCAGATAGAGAAATATTTCGCTGTTTTGATTAATTTGGCAATATAACTAATAATTAATTAATTATAATTATAATTATCTTTATTTCCCAAAAAAACATATACAGAAAATCGCACTATAGGTTTACAATTTTTAATTTGTGGTAGAGAACATAAACATAAAACATTTGGATGCTGCAGAAATCTGTACACAATAGATTGAACTCTGTCTCTTAAACTAGGGTATCCTGTATCTTAAGAGACAGTGAATCACAGTGAGGTTCCAATTGATATATGTATGAGTGGACTGTGTCGATTTACGTTCAGTAGGGAAACAAGTTATAATTTACTTAATATTTAAATTATTTATGAGTTAGTGAGAGTGGGAGGGTGAGGGTGAATGAGTGTGAATGTAGGTGTGTAGGTATTTGTATAAGAGTGAGGATAGGTAGGTGATGTGGTGTTGGTGTGTAAGTGAGTGGGGGATTTGTATGTACGAGTGTATATGGATGCAAGGATAGAAGTATTCGTGCAAGCATGGGAATTAGTGTGTGCTTATTAGGCAATGTAGGTAAATAAAGACTCCGTTTCGGCATAGTCCTGTTTGAGTAGCCATTCCGTCACTTTTAATTTTAGGTTGTGTTTGTTGAGGTCTAATATATTCAGTTTTTTATGAATGATTTTGTAAATGTAAGCGCTAATTACATAATACTGATGCCTTGCGAAAGTGGTCCTGTGTTGGGTGCCTGAGGGAAGGTTAATGCGTTTTGTTGGGTTAGACGGGGGAAGGCTGCTATGTTTCCTTAGGATAGATTGAAGCACAAAGAGCTGACGGACTGTAAGAACCTTGCAGTCTGCGTACAGTTGTGTTGTTGGGTATCTATGGGGCTTCCTTGTCATTACTTTTAGTACGGCTCTCTGTGCTCGTTCTGCCCTCAGGATATGACCTTTCGTTGCAGCACCCCATACTGAGATGCAATATCCTATGACCGATTGGCATAGTGCATAATACACCATCTTCAATAAATCGGCATTAGCAGAGTTTCGGAGGGATTTAAATATATGTATGAGGCGCAAAGTTCTAGTCGTGACAGCGTCAAGTTGTTTTTTCCATGTAAGTCCGTCATCTATGTGGACTCCTAGGTACTTAACGTTGTCACTTCTAGTTAGTGCTGGGCAACGGCATGGTGCTGATCGGTTAGAGCATGAATGGGCAGTAATTGAAAAACTGTGTGACGGTGCGGTCTTTCGCCTAATTGCAAATGGGATGAAACAGGATTTGTTTATGTTTAAGGTAAGAAGATTGAAGTTAAGCCATTTCATTACTTCCGCTACTGCCGACTCCCCTATAGATTTGATAGCATCCCAAGTAGGGCCGTGAACTAAGATCGCGGTGTCATCAGCGTATGTATATATCTTAGTACTTGGGAGGTTCATTTTGCAAAGGTCGTTCACATAAATTTGAAATAAGGTGGGGCCCAGTATGCTGCCTTGAGGGACGCCGAAAGTAACAAACTCCTCCTCACTGAGGTGGGTATCAATTTTAACTCTCTGGGTGCGATTATTGAGATAATCTTTAAATATTTCAAGTGACACGCCACGTACACCTAAGTGTTCTAATTTTGAGGTTAGGATCGGAACAGAAACTGTGTCAAATGCCTTAGAAAGGTCTAGGAATATACCTAAACATTTAGTTTTCTTGTCTAGATTTTTAGCTACCACTTGTGTTAATCCTAGCACAGCATCTTCTGTTGAAACACCAGCACGGAAGCCATACTGGTTGTCCGCTATAATTTCATATTTTTCCAGAAAGGTCCTGAGACGATTGTTTAAGATCCTCTCAAGGATCTTAGAAAGTGTCGGCAAAACTGATATAGGCCTATAATTATTGACACAGATTCTGCTCCCCCCCTTGTGTATAGGATGCACCATCGCCTTTTTAAGAGCATCCGGAAACAAACCCAATTGTAGACAGCGGTTGTATATGAAGGTAAGTGGCGGTATCAGTACGTGGCGACAGTTTTTCAATAAAAGAGGCGATATACCATCCCATCCAATAGCACAGTCATTGCGTAACTGTAGGATTAGCGACTCGGTTTCAGCCTCATCTACTTCCAAGAGCGCAAGAGAGTTTACAAGGGGGGGGTCTATAGTATTTAGATGAGGCTGATCGTTAGTCTGAGGTAATGGGGCGTGGTGTTGTGATATGATGTTGTCAGCCAGCTTTTTGCCAACATTACTGAAAAAATTGCATACCTCATTTACGGAAGACTTAGGGTCATTGCGGATTTTTAATAGCTCAACGGGGCTTGCACATATTTTCGTGGTATTGGTTATATCCTTTATTGTTTTCCATAATAACTTTGGTTTATTACTTGCTTTCTCAAGTTCACTCCTTTCGTATGATATTTTTAGTTTTCGAAGTAGGTCATTACAAAAGTTACGGTAGCGATTATAGGTAATTTTAAGTATAAGGTTGTCTGGTGCTTTCTTGGACTTTATGTGTAACTTATCTCGGTGTCTAATGCATTTTAAGAGACCAGGAGTTATCCAGGGTTTTAGAGTTCTTTTTTGTCTAGGGATTTTAGCTTGAGTTGTGTGTTTGGATATGACCATTGTTACGATGTCTATAAATTTGTTCATAGAAATATTAGCATCCTCCTCAATGTATATACTTGAAAAGTCGGTATTTTCCAGTTCAAGCTTAATTGCTTCATGGTTAAGGCGGGTGGAAAGGTAGCATGTTCTGCGCGGAGGGTTAGCGTCTAAGATGTTGAGGAGAATTGGCTTATGGTCGGTAATATGGGACTCTAAAACTAGTGTAGTCGACAAAAGTTTAGTCTTTAGAAGTATGTGATCTAAGCTTTTTTCAAGTCGAGTGGGAAATTCGTGAGTGGGCAACAACCCTTGAGAAGCATTTAAGATGAGATAGTCAAGACATTTGTTGTCCTCATTCCGTTTGATTAAATCAATGTTTAAATCGCCCACTAATACAATATTTGGGCAGGCGGATATGGTATCATAGACATTAGTCAAGCTAGTCTTAAATTTATCAAAATCATCGTTAGACTTGTATGACGGAGAGCGATAGAAAGCCACTATTGCTAACTTGTTGTCAATTTGACACATGAGACAAGTTCCGCCCCCAAAGGTAGGTTCCCATACATTAGTTTGCAGTCCCAGTTTAGTATAGATTATAACTCCATCATTTTGATTGAGATTTATTTCAGTTGAGTGAGACTGAAAACCCTCCAATATAGGTAGATTATTAGCTTTACTCAGCCAACATTCGGTCAGAACTATGATGTCAAAGTTAATTTTAGTTAGGCGCAATAGTACTAGAAGTTGATCGAAGTTTTTATTAACACTACGAATATTTAAATGCAGTAATTTAATATCGCTGCCAGTAACATTGACATACTTTAGACAGTCTTCTGGGTTACATACAAAGGAGTTGCCTACGGTAAATGTATCAAGGTCGTTATTAATATTAATTAAATTAGTCATTTTTAATTAAGAAATAGTTATCAGAAAGTGATCTAGTTGTATGGGCAAGCAATATTTTAAACATAAAGCTAGAATGGCAAGTGCATCGCACGTATGTGTACCTATTTATGATATTGAGGAGTATTGATAAGTATGAGTATGTAATGTGAATATTTTTGTGATTAGAGTTTTCTGTACTATGTAGTGTTTGTGAGCGTGAGGTTATGGTAGTTAATGACTGGTTGTATTTATAATTTATGAAGATGACAATTATAAGGACTGAACTAACTATTCTAAACAAATTAAAATAAAAACAATTTACGGGGAGTTTTAGGCGTAGTCACATATTATTGTATCCAAGATCTTGTAGGTTTTTTTCGGTGCTGATTAAAAAATGTTTGTCGCCCTCTTGCTTCCGCAGGAAAATATTACCATTTGATATCCAGCAGTATGTGTATTTGTACTTTTTGGCGAACTCACGGGATTGATAAAATAACTTCTTGATGCTGGCAGGTAGTTGTTCAGCGACATACACCGGCTGGTGTTTCCCTGGTAATCCAATCAGGCTTGTGTGTGTGTGTGTTTAGCTCACTAGCTAGCAACATTTCTTATTTCCATACAGTAATATTGCCAAATTAATCGATACAGGAAAATATTTGGCAGCTATTTTAGACGTTGCCAAGTTTTAGGATAAACGCTCTGCACCTCAAATGTCATGCGTTTAGCGCTAAAACGAACTTCAAACGTTGTTCTGTTCCTGTCAATCGTTTGAAGAAGAGAGAGACAGAATTATGTTTTAAATATGTTTAGAGTTAAACGCATTTAGTGATTTATGGCGCGAGTGGGCCTAAGATACGGCACGCTCTTTTTGTCTATGATGTGTGAGAAAAATAGTGTCAAAATGCCAAAAAATGGGCATGGGCATAACGTCCGCAAAGTGAAATGAAATGAAATGAAATGAAATGAAATTGTTTATTCTGTAAATAGGATATAGGAATCACTTTTACACGTCATATTAAAAATATATTAAATTTTGCTAGATGAGTTCGGCGTTTCCTATCCGACTACTCTGAGAAGAAAGGCCGAAACAAACTCAGAGGTCACAGTCTCTTTTAAAGTCCAGACATAATCTTGGTCAAGCCATATGAGGACCATGTAGATTCATAACGTCACAACATGTCTTCTCCCTCCATACATATCTAGAGAGCTATCACCCGTCATCTCACTAGTCACTGTCTTTCTAGCCATAGAATCTATAACACTTAGGTGGTCACCACTCATCATCAAGCTTTTTCTAAACTACGTTGCGGTCGGCTTCCAGTCTAACCGGATGCAGTAGAATAGGTACCAATATTTTAAATGAAGCGACTGCCTATCTGACATCTACACATGACAAATAAGTGAATGACATTAAGTTGGACATTGTTTCTTGTGAAAACAGTGTGGAAATAGTTGATAGTGTCAAGTTCCTGGGTGTACACATTGATACATTATTAAATTGGAAGGTTGAGACATTAGCTTTGACTAAATCAGTTAGCTCGGCATGTTACGCTATCCGAACTCTGAGAGAAGTTTTAACGTTGCCTCAACTTAGAAGTGTGTACTTTGCTTTGGTAGAATCCAAGCTCAGATACAGCATCGAATTTTGGGGCAACAGCTACAAGTACAATGTTCAAATGGCATTTGTCATTCAAAAAAGAGCTCTTAGGACAATGCTCCGCATGAAACAGACGGAATCATGTAGAGAGCATTTCATAAGACTAAATATTTTAACAGTGCCATGCCTCTATATATTGGTTTTACTGACTAGCTTTGTTAAAAACTTGAACAAAATTGAGAACGCTGAGCAGAGAATTACTAGAGCTAGTACACGTAGGAAAGATGTGCCCAACAACATTCAACCGAAATTGCAAGTTGTGCATCACAGCCCACGATATCAATCAGTAATTTTATATAATAAGTTGCCCATAGAATTGAAAAGTATTTACAGTGTCAACTTATTTAAAAATAAATTGAGGGCCCATTTATTGAGGAAAGGCTATTATGGTATCAATGAATTCATGGAAGACATTTGACATTGTAATATTATTGTAAAGTTGTATTTGATTTAATTTAATTTGACATTTATTATTTATAATCTTATTGTATTTGAATTCTCAATTGACTATTAGTGTTTTTATTTATTGACATTTCTAAATATTTTAATCTGATTTAATTATAATGTTTTATGTTATGTAATTTTAATCTGATTTCACTGTAATTCTTTATATTTTGTTATTATTGTAATTTTAATGTAATTTAATTGCCATGTACTGTTTTATATTTTCAACGTATTAATTGTTATTTTTAATTTAATTTCATTGCAATTTGTTATTTTTATATTATTTTCAACACAATGTTTCCATATTGTTATGAAATAAATGACTTATGACTTATGACTTCTACAACCCAGTTACTGAGTAACATTATATCCATCCCATTTCTTCCCGTGGGTGTCGTAAAAGGCAACTAAGGGACTCACTAGAGAATGGGCAGCAGCGTTCTCTATGCATTTTAACACCATACTGCGATCTCCAACCCGCCTGCCAAGCGTGGCGATTATGGCAAACCCCATTTGGGGGAGGCCTAAGTCCAGCAGTGGACGTCTTTAGGCTGAAATGATGACTATATCCATTGGTCAGATTGGCTGTTAGACTTTGGGGCTTCTGACTACCTGTAAGAACTCCGACTCTGACACGTCCACTATACTCTAATAATTAATGATATCCAACTGAGATCATTTAGTCTATAAAGGTGGTGATTATGGCATGATATTCTAAGTCATTATAACGGCTCACAGGTTGATTATATCGTGGCCACCGGAACATCGTACGTGGTAGGACTACCGGTTCTTACATAGTTTGAAATAGCTACATGATTCATAAAATTTCATTCTTGAATGTAGACGTGACGAAAATGACGTGGATCTGATGGTCACGCTTGTGAACATAAGAGGGGTAACCTAAAATGGTAAAATGCATGGTTGGCCGATGCTAGTAATGGGTCCTATGAAAGAAAGAACGGTTTTCTAGTAAACATTATAACATAAACACGGATGTTCTTCCTGTAGCAAAATATTCGGGTAAATCAAAAGAGTAATATAACCCGATTTTTATAACTGTGCGCCTGTCAACGTCAAAATTGTATAGTGTATGTGGTTTAAATAATAACAATAACAAATTAACAAATATAAAGACAGAACTGTGGAGACGACACGAGTTCTGTAGACCGTATTATGAGGCGTCGGGGCGCTGAGGACGGAGGGCTAACAACCTACGATTTTGACAGCTCCAAGGGAACAGTTATAACAATAGAGTTATACAATGTCGCCCATGGGCATGTGACCGCCCGTATTTTTCTGAATATTCATGAAAAATTATCGAAAAGTAACTTTTAATATTTTTCATGTTATTCAATTTTTTATGTTTTTAGTAGCGTTTGCCATATCTTCTATGTTATTGGCTCGATTTGTATTCTGTTTATTATTTCTAATAGCTTACGAGTTATTTTATCGGATTAACTAAAAAAAATTATTAAAATTTGTCGACTATGAAAAAAAAACGGAGGTGAAGATTTTTTTTTCCAAAAAAACAGTATTTATTTTAAAAAACATAAGTGAAATTATGTTAATTATACATAAAATTATAGCGGGATACTGAAAAAAAAAAATAAGAAAAAATAAAAAAAAAAACAATTAAAGATAGACCCCCCTTTTTAAGTTTATTATCGATAATTTGTCATGAATATTCAGAAAAATACGGGCGGTCACATGCCCATGGGCGACATTGTATATCGAATTATAAGACTTTTCCTAGTATCTTGTACATGGAATTCAGAATGGACAATCAGTATTTTAGACTTTAGAAACATACATCATTTTCCAATACTTAAACAACATTTTCAATCCACAGACGACACGGTTGGCGCAGTGGCTGAGCGATCGACTGCTGCGCAACGTGTCGCGGGTTCGATCCCCGCACGGAACAAATATTTGTATAATCTGCAAGCAGTTGTTCCGGGTCTGGGTGTTAGTGTATGTGAGTTTCTATGTTTGTAAACGCACCCACGATACAGGAAGAAATTCTTAGTGTGGGGCAACGATAAAAAAAAAAAAAATACGTTATGTTTTCGAGAATGGAAGAGGTTTTTAAAACAATTCATTCATAATCTTATTTGACGGTATTTACTTCAGGTGTATTTCTTTCAGGCTGAGTTACCTGCAATAGCTGGCTGAACAACATTGAACGTGATTGTTATTTCGATGTATTTATTTTTATACACATAACAGTCTACCAAACACATCTCAATTCTATTCCCCTTTCCACCACAATGAAAACACATGTCATTTAATTGAGACCTTTTTTACCTGTGCCGATGCGGGGCCGAAACAGGTGATCCTTGACACCTGTCGCATTATCACTACGCACACTGACGTAAGGTTAGTCGTTTAGCCCAGTGGGACCTCGCCTCTCATGCACTAGGTTGTTGCGTCAAATCCGGGCAAGTACCAATGGGACTTTTTCAATTCTTATTATACAATGCCGTCCATGGGCATGTGACTGCCCGTATTTTTCTGAATATTCATGAAAAATTATCGAAAATAAACTTTAAAAGAGGGTTTTTTTTCCATCTATTCAACTATATCAACCTATTTATGATTTTATGGACTTACACTTGTGTTTTTTTAATAAATACTGTTTTTTTTTTAATGTTCTAGTCTTCGTTTTTTTTATTTCATAGTCGACTTTTCATCATAAAATTTAGTTAATCCGATAAAATTACTTATACGCTTTTAGAAATAATAAACAGAATCCAAATGGGGCCAATAATATCGGAGATAATATATGGCAAACACTTCTCAAAAAATTAAAAAATTAATAACATGAAAAATATTAAAGATAGACCCCCTTTTAAAGTTCATTTTCAATTATTTAAAAAAAAAAAAAGAAAAATACGGGCGGTCACATGCCCATGGGCGACATTGTATACTTCCTTAGTCTATTTTGGACATTACTGACATCGGTGAAGGAAAACCATCTTGAGGAAACATGGACTTATAGTTCGTATTCGTCTGAAGTCGTCGTGAGCAAGCGTGGTGATCAAACCTCGTGCCTTCTCTGTATGAGAAGAGGCTTTGCTTTTTTTTTTATTTTTTTTTTCTTGGTAGTTATCAAATAACTTCTCCCACTCTGGGCGGAGTGCGAGGGCGTGTCAGACTCTTACTGACTAAAGCCCACCCGTGTTCCTTCAGTTGCCTGTACGTTGCCAGGGGTCACGGTATCCCTTTCGGACTTTCCCGCGACCCGGCAGGTATCGGTCCTAGCAGACCCCTTCAGTTGTGCTGTCATAGCTTTGAGGCACGCGTGGAACACAACGCGCCATCAACCCGGGCCTGTTCTTTATCGGACGGTGAGCTGCCCATTGCTCTCCGCCCGCAAGCCCGCGCCTACGATGGCCAGAAATCAGCTCGGGATTGCCGACGCCCAGGGCGTCTCCTGAGGCAGCTAGAGGCGTGAGGGCGCGAGATTTACCTCTATCTCACGCGCTCCGTCTCCTCCTTCGCGAGCATTACTGCTTCGCAGAAGAGAAGGATGTGACGGCTTCGCATGCCCTCTCGTTCCGTACCATGGCCTGGAGCAGGGCCGGACGCGAGAGGTCACCGCTGCTGATCGCCTCCACGAGGACACGGCGGTGCTCCGCCCAAGCCGGGCAGACCTCTACCGTATCCTCCGGGTGATCCACACAATGGTGACACCCGGGCGTTTCCTCTCGCCTTATCCGGAACGAAACCTTTGCCCTGCAGTGGGACAATAATAGGCTGGTATTAAACACTGACGTAATGTTACTCAATGAACTGTCTAGCATTAAGTTAGTGACTGCTTGAGAAAATGTGTGATGTCATTTTAACTTGGTAATGTATGTAATTACATTAGTAGATAGCGTTAGACCGTTTATTCTGAAATTTGGCAACGTCGCAAATAGATGTCAAATATTTCGCTGTTTTGATTAATTTGGCAATATTATTGTATGGAAATATGAAATGTGGCTAACTAGCGAATTCCTCGGTCTTGCCTGATGGACAGCGGGGTTATGTTCTGATATGTTTTTTCTACTACTTATACTAATACAAAAAATACAAATGGGTGGATTGTGTGGTCACGTGTGTGGTAATATCTCGTATGAATCATAAGAAGACAAACCACTTCGATTCCAATCGTAAACGTTTTCATCATTCACCAAAGAGGTTCTTGCAAAAGTACAGACCGTTCATATAAACACATAAATACATAATATAAACCAGCATAAACGAAAGGACACTAAAAATCCAACCGCGCATCGGCAAGAGTCGGATTTTGCAAAGCATATGCTTTTTTTTTCCATGTTTCTGAACGAGTTTTATTTCAAGTTATTAAAGGCTTCATATACCATAGAGTTGGTTTATACAAAAATAACCTTAAACTATAAAGAACTAAGTGATTTTTTTTTCTAAATTTCAATTTTCGAAGTGTCAAAAAGTTTGACAGTTTATAAATTAAGAATCGTGACAATAAGGTCTAGAATCGTCTGACGGTATGTATTCTTCTTACCTTTTCCAACTGATTCAGAAAGATTCAATATGTAATAAAATTAATGCGACTCGCAAGTTCGCAGAGTCTCTTTATATGGATTTTGTTCGTCTTTTTATCGCCATCTCGAGAACAAATATGTTGTTTTTATTCAACAGGCTCTTAAAGTTGATATAAGCAATTTTATGTTCCTAGTCATGGCTTGATATTGGCACCTTTCTGTACTTCGGAAAGCAGGCTAAGCCGTCGGTCTCGGCTGTCATTCGTAGATCTTTAAAAGTCGTTACAGATACGCAATAGCCTGAAAAAAAAAAATGTGTTTATTGGTACCACAAAATCATTCACAATATTATTAATTCTGTTAGTTATTTATACCTTAGTCACAGGATTTGGTGATACTGGTTCCCAAACTAAGCTATCGCTTGTATTTTGGGACAGTGTTCAGTCGTGGATTTTGTTACAAATTGGTTTCTTTGGGTACATTTGTTGTGAATGTGAAAGGCTGACAACCAGTCTTACTTACCCAGTTACTGCGTTGAGGTCAGATAGGCAGTCCCTCCATGTTACTGGTACTCAGCTGCATCTGAATAGTCTGGAAGTCGAACCCAACAATGTTTGGAAAAAGCTGTGTGGCGAATGTACAAGTATCTCCCGGCCCCCGTCTCATGGTAGTTGAAGGAACAGTGAGGTTTTAGTCGGTAGGAGTCCGTCATAACCCACCGTTTTCTCCCGGCGGGTATCTGAGGATTTCCCCACGGAAAAAAGGCAGATGATGATACATTTTAGTCAGACATTCAGCCCCGCTACTGCCTTGCTGTCTGGCTAGTATTTTTACAACAGCATGAGTTATTTATTATGTACAATATATAAAATACAATAGACAACGTATTTTTAGTAACCTAATCCGCTTAACTGTTCGTAAAGATTCATTGTCTTTCTGCTAATCAAGCATGGTGATAATTGCAATTTCCCCTCAGACCATTTTTGTACTAACGGTCCTTAGGAGAACCATGTTTCCTTATTGAACATTTACACCTTGACTTTTCCTTAGCGCGTCGATAGCAATCTAGATAGAGGCAGCCCAGAATTTGGATACGAGCTTAGCACCTTCAGTAGCGTTCCTGTAGCGTGCAGTGCGTGAACACGCTGGACAAGATACTAAGTGGCCCATTGTTTGTGGAACAGCACCACACTTACACCCTAGGGCGGAGTCATCAGTGAATCTCCATCTGAGCAGGTTGTCTTTGCTTCGGCCTACCTGGAACCGGAGTATATAGACATCCAGGTAAACCAAGGTATCTCAAGTCCTGCAGGCGTAGGATGACCACCATAGAAACGAGTTTTGTCGACGGAAGAATAGACAAAATGACAGATTCACATGATCACAATCTGTCATTTTGTCTATTCTTCCGTCGACAAAACCCGTTTCAATGGTGGTCAAGCTACGCCTGCAGGCAGGCTTATCTTCATGTTTTCGATTGAGGCTTTTATGTGCTTAACTGTAGACATAACATACGCGAGAAATGTTTCTGCAAACTGCACATAAATATTTATAGTATATATTACTTTTATGTCCATTGACATCAAATTTTAAGAAAATGTCCGATATTCATAGTTTAAATACCAGGAATAAACACAACCTTGCTGTACATCGCACTCGTCTTCACAGAGTAGGCAACTCGTTCATGGGTCAATGTATACGCTTTTACAACAAACTTCCCATTGACATTCGAAACTTACCCATTAAACGATTTAAAATTTGTATTAAAACCAAACTTTGTAAAAAAGGGTACTATAAAATTTCTGATTATTTAGAAGATAAAAAAGCTTGGGATTGAGCTGCTCGCTCTGCTAAACCTTGTGATAAAACCATAAAACTTGACATTAGAATTATTTAGTAAAATCATTAAAATATACCAGTTTTATTTAAACAATAAAACAAAATGACATGATTACTTTGTAAAGTATAATATTATTTTAATTACCTATTGTGAATGTGAGGACTATGTGGATATTTTTTTTTTTTTTTTTTTTTTCATTACTCCTTTTTTTCCTCTCTCAGTTAGTTTTAATGATGGTCTGGCAGTTTGAGTAGTTTATGCGGCCTACCCAAATGTCCTTTCTTTGGTATTGTTCGTTGAGTTGAGCTCCTTATGTTCTGAGTTGAGCTCCACGATTACTGACAAATGCTTGCACTGACTGGACAGGTCCACTCAAATCTGTGTGGTTCTTTTCTCAAAAGACTATTTCAGACATTAATTAATCTACATGGTCCTCATATGGCTTGACCAAGATTATGTCTGGACTTTAAAACAACCTCTGAGTTTGTTTCGGCCTTTCTTCTCAGAGTAGTCGGATAGGAAACGCCGAACTCATCTAGCAAAATTTAATATATTTTTAATATGACGTGTAAAAGTGATTCCTATATCCTATTTACAGAATAAACAATTTCATTTCATTTCATCACAATTATATATTCTATCTGATAAAGATAATATTGAATATTAATGCAGCATCAATACAGGTTTAGCTATTTCTGAGATTGCGTCACACACATATACAGACATTGTTTTTCCATTGAACAGTTTAATTTATGCGGTTCGAAGAATATTGATGTGCAAACTTGATTCACAAGGAATTTGACATTTTCCGTGTGTCTTTCTTTGCGGAAACTTATAAAGAATCATTGAAAGCTATTTATTAAATAATAAAATTACAAAGAAGAGTCTCGTGGTTGGCCACGTCAAATAATTAATGTAAGGTAAAGCTGCGCATGTGGCGGCCAATCTGCAGATGGGTAATCATTTCTTAAGTCTCATGCAGTCAAAATAGAGATTTCATCTAGCCATCATATCTATGTACTAAAACAGTGACGAGCAATATAAAAAGCCGCTTGCAAAAAGTGCCAAAAAAATCTTAATATACTCTAAACCACACAAGTTAGCTACGAAGCTATGAAGTAAACAAATCTTGAAAACTCATAAAACTGTTTTCAAGATTTCCTTTTTTATATTGCTCGTCAGTGTACTATTAATAAAGCCGAAGAGTTTGTTTGTTTGAACGCGTTTATCTCTGGGACTACCGTCGGGTTTAAAAATTCTTTGTAAAGAAAGATATAAGCTATTTAACATTACACTTAGGACCCATAGAAGCCAAGCAAAAAAAGAAGTCAGAACGAATGATAAGCGAAAACGAAGTAATAGCGCGGGCGGGCGAGAGGGTTGGCCGGGACGACAAGAAATTTCACATGGACGCAGTCGCTGGCAGAAGCTAGTATCGTGATAATTGGCTTCAAGATTATTTTAGCTAGCCATCCAACGTATAAACTAAAATCTTCTTTAGATAAATCATGAGGGGCTTGTGCCTAAGTAATAACAGCCGCACGGCTCGATCAGTCAGGTTAAGCTACGCTTACCGTGGTTGGTCCGTTGATGGGTGATCATCTTTACATACCAAGACTGTGCTTAGGAAAGCACGTTAAGCCGTTGGTCCCGGCTGTCATTCGTAGATCTTTGACAGAAGCCCGAAAGTCTGACAACCAGTGTTACCAAAGGGGTATCGTATTATCCAGTAACTGGGTTGTGGAGGTCAGAAAGGCAGTGGCTAGGCAAGTAAAATACTGGTATTCAGCTGCATCCGGTTAGACAGGAAGCCGGCCCTAACATAGTTGGAAAAAGGCTGGGCAGATGATGATGAGATAAATCATGAAGAGTTATAGTTGTATTGTAAATAAATAAATAAAGGATTTAACATATCACCTCTTCTTGAATTCGAGACCATGTTAACTATCGAAAGAAGGGGCAAAACTTATTTGCAGTTTGCTTATTACTGGGAAAAAATCAACTTTTAGCTTTTACGAGTCAACGCTATTGCTGGTCAGCAAATGGCAGCGGGGCTGTCCATAGGACCCAGAAAAAGTAATGTTCTATGTTCTATCATCGTTATGATGATGGAACAGTCAAAAGTATACAGAACTGACATTAGCTATCGAAAAGCTAAAGTCAATCCCGTTGAAAGTCGTCTCGTCGAAATATGAAACGCTTTGAAAGTGATTGACATCTGTCTAATTTCAAAATTCAAAAGTCATTGAGAATCAGCACTTTTCGAACGTTAAAATAATAATATTTTTTATGTTATTTACTAATTTTATTCATATTATTGGTTGTATATTAGCATTATATTATAAGTACTATTTATTTTATTTTATATTTATGTATAATTCATTAAACCTGACTTGGTTTGCGTACGTCTTTTTCGGGTGACCACTGAAAATCAGCGCTGTGCTGTGGGTCTCCATAGCACAGCATCATGGTGAGTGGTAGCCTTCTTGTCACAATCGTGACATGCCAGCAGCTGCCGACTATTTCTGTTTTGTGCTCGTTAATGTATTTAAATCTATTGTATTTTATTTTTTATGCACGTGTTTCTGTGACAAATAAACTTATTTTTCTTTCTTTAAAATTACATAAGACAGTCCCCCAAAAACGCCCACCCTTCACCACTTCCTAGTGTTTGCTGGGAAGAAGAAGTGATGCAACTGGGCTCACTGGATGCACCAGCCGTTCGATTCTGTAAAAATATCACCGTGAAACTTAGGTGAAGTGAGCGTGAAGTGAGCTGTCAATAGTGTTAATCCCTAGTATCCTGCCAGTCGATTCTGTGGCAGTGACAGCTCACTTCACGCTCACTTCACCTACGCTTCACGTTAATATTTTTACAGAATTGACCGACAGATGTACCTCTTTCTACCTACAGTTAAATATTGCTATACTCCAAAGCTATTTTTAACGCTGTCAGATTATATTTGTGGGAATCTAACCCATGGCCTTATGCTCAACAACCAACATTACAACCATTACACTATTACACAACATACAACCTTAGTCTTACCGTTAATAACTGTGATGCATTAAAGATTGCAAAAACACCTCTGATGTACGAATATGTAGAGACAGGTTGTTAGCCTTCAATAATGTTATATTTAACCATCGCCAATAAACTTGGGAATTGGCTGTTACTACTTTTTCTTTTATAACCAAACGTCTTTGGATTGCCAACGTGGTGAAAGGATTCAAAATTGAAAATATTTTATTTCACATGGGCCTTATGAAACGTCAGAAGCTAGGTGCACGGTTCCATTTGGTCGTTTAATATGGAGAAGAGCCGGCAAGAAACTCCACGGTACACTTCACGGCTCTTTTAAAAATAATTGGCTTTCACTATATTTTCAAATAACAGTTTTAATAGGTATGGGAGGACAGTGTAGGCCTTTCAACAAGTACCCGGTACTTAACAAAATAGAAAAAGGACAAGTGAGTTTTTCTCATTTTAGTTCACTAGTTAGCCACATTTCATATTTCCATACAGTAATATTGACAGCTATTTGCGACGTTGCCAACTTTTAGGATAAGCGCTTTTAAGAACATAGCATAACATCTTACCTGTATTTCCCTAAGGGGTAGGCAGAGAGTACACCCAACGCCAGTCCCATGATAAATGATAAAACGAGGACAAGCCATGATTTATCTGTAGATCAGGCACCGGGCTGAGAAATTCCCGTGTACTTAAGGCGCGGTGTTACCTCAATATTCACAAAAAACTGGTTTCTTGGATAGTCGAGTATGACGTAACGCAATGAAATTATACGACGCAAAAAATACAGTGGACAGAGAAGGGTTTAAAGTAAAATTTTAACAGAATAGAATAATAGAAAATAGTTTGATATTCCCAATAAAAATTACTTCACAAAAATAAACTTTGGCGTCGACATCTCCGTATTTTCAGCGATAACAACACTTTTTTTTAAGAGTTCAATAGAATAAACATTATTTTACAACTTTAACCAGACAATTATTAAATTTAATGTGAATATTCTGAATAATCTAAATAAAACCCGTAAAATAAATGCCCATTCGCAGCTTACTCACATCGTCAACCCCAATATTTATTCGATTTTCAACCTTATTTAATGCTCTGTAATTGTGAAAATAGATATTGCGGTCATACTTTAGTCGTCGGGCTACCGTATAGCGCGCAGACGAAGTTGTGTGAGTGCAGCTGTAGCGTTTAAAATCGTAGTCGCCTTAATACCCGTGTATTTTTCGTTTTACATATAAATATAAACTCACTTCTCTAAGGGTATGCGGGTACGCAGAAACTGCAGAACGTCATGCGACATCAACAAGGATTTTTTTTTTTCAGTTTATTGTTCTAATTTTGAATTTTGCGACCCAAAGACATCAACGCGCATACATTAAAAAAGGTGTTGCTGAGCAAAAAAAAAATGTTTTATGGTTTATTTTTGTAACATAACATCACGCCTGCATTCCCCGGAGGGCTAGGCAGAGGTGTGTCTGTAGTACACCCACATTTCGCCAGTTATGTTTAAGTCCCATGTAATAGGCTCGCCCTATTGCCATCAACCGGGTACAAATCGAGACTCTGGGCTGCTACTGAGAAATTCTAGATGGAAAACCCCAATGTAGTGCTTGTGTCCCTAGTGGACCCACGAGGCACTGGAGTTATATTATAGTAATTAATGTTTGTATAATAAAAGATTACGTTTTTAAACAGAGTTTGGTTGTACATTTGTCACCTCTAATCTCCTAAACTTAGAATTTAAGTCATTAAACATTTTTTGAGGTTCAATAGAATGTTGATTTAATACACTTTAATAAAAATAAAATAATCTATATCCATATTAATATGGAAATATAGTTTTGTAATATGAACTAATTTATGAGAATAAAATAGAGGTTCTTTCATAGAAGCAAAACGCTTATAAGTAGTATGAACAAGTTAAGTTAAACTATAAATCAATCTGCCTAGCCTTTTCCCAACTATATTGGGGTCGGCCAGTCCAGTCTAACCGGATGCAGCTGAATACCAGTATTTTACATGGAGCTGCCTATCTGACCTCCACAACCCAGTTACTGGGTAATACCCCTTGGTAAGACTGGTGTCAGACTTTCGGGCTTCTGACTACCCGTAACGACTGCCAAAGATCCACGAATGACAGCCAGGACTAACGGCTTAACGTGCTTTCCGAAGCACGGAGGAGTCTCGGTATGTCAAAATGGTCACCCATCCACAGTCCAACCCTGGCAAGCGTAGCTTAACCTGATGGATCGACCAGTGCGGCAGTTATTACTTAGCCACGAGCTCAGCAAGTGAAACTATAAATGAGTACCATAAACATGTAGCATGTTATTTTATGTATTAACATTATTGCTATTTGCGCAGCGCACGCCAAATAATGACTTTTATAGGCAAATTTTTGATACCATGGGTTACATTATTACAATTTTCTCAGGAAACTCTTTTTTTTTTTTGAAAAATGAAATATGGCTATTGACTTGTTGATAATGTAGCTTTTCACAGGTGAAAGAATTTTTTAAATCGGTTATGTATTGTTTGAGTTTATCCATTACAAACAAACATACAGCTAATCAAATTTTTCCTCATTATAATATTAGTAAATAAATAAATAATAGTAAAAATAAACATCTATTGAAATGTATTAAAGCACACGGACTGAAATAAAATAAGTAAGTAATCTAAAAAACTTTACGCCTTCCGTCCATTAAATGCCCGAAAATATTAACACTTGAACGCTGTTCAAAAGTCTAATAACTACTTTTTTGACAGATTGTGACACCTCAACTCACCCATTTCAAAACAATTCTAGCGTAAATATAACGCTCATAGTGACATCTACACGATGTTTGAAACCGCGGTGGTTTTTTTTTTAAGACTCTAAAGATTATTGCCTCGCTTACACCTATGAGTTGCATGAAGCCTTCAAAGTACATTATATAATTAATAGATGGCGCTGAGTTATGGATGGGTAAGTATATGCGCCTGAGCAGCAAATAAGTTCAAGTTTTCATAACAATCAATACTTATTATTTAATCCTAACTACAATAATACTATAAATGCGAAAGTGAGTTTGTTTGTTTGTTACACTTTCACGCTATAACGGGTGAACGGATTTGGCACATAGGTAAACCATGACCTTTTTTTTTTGAAGGTCGGAAATTATCAAATAACTTCTCCCGCTCTGGGCGGAGCGGGAGGATGTGTCAGACTTTTACTGACTAAAATCCACCCGTGTTCCTTCCGTTGCCTGTGTGCCAGGGCCGCGATATCCCTTTCGGACAAACTTGCAACCCTGGCAGGCATTGGTCCTTACGGACCCCGTCAGTTGGTGCTGACATCTCTTTGAGGCGCGCGTGGAACACAACGCGCCGTCGACCCGGGCCTGGTCCTTATCGGACGGCGAGCTACCCATTGCTCACCGTCCGCAAGCCCGCGCCTACGGTGGCCGGAACTCGGCTCGCGACTCTCGACGCCCGGGGCGTCTCCTGCGGCGACTAGGGGCGCGAGGGCGCGAATCTTGCCTGTCCCTCGCGCGCTCCGCCCTTCGCGAGCATTACTGCTTCGCAGAAGGAAGTGACGGCCTCCCATGCACTCTCGCTCCGGACCATGGCCTGAACCAGGGCCGGACGCGGGAGATCGCCGCCGCCGAGGTAAACCATGACCTGGGTTAGGACATAGAATACTTTTTTTCTCAATATTCCCACGAGATCGAGACATGCGGGTGAAACTGCGGGGCGCAGCTAGTGATATTACTATAAATGCGAAAGTAACTGTGATGTCTGTCTGTTAGTTTCGCTGTTTTGATTAATTTGGCAATATTACTATATAGAAATAGGAAATGTGGCTAACTAGTGAACTAGAATATTAATAACGTGCTACATGTTTATAGTACTCATTTAAAGTTTAACTTAACTCGTTTATGTTATAAGCGTTTTGCTTATATCAAAGAACCTCTATCTTATTCTCATAACACAAAACTATATTTCCATATTATTATGGATATAGATTATTCTATTAAAATGTATTAAATCAACATTCAATTTAACCTCAAAAAAAAAAATGACTTAAATTCGAGGTTTGTCCATCGCCAGTTTAAGAACTAAAAACCCCAATGCAGCGCTTGCGACCCTAGTAGACCAACGACGCACTGAAGTTATATTATAGTAATTAATTTCTGTATAATAAAAGATTACGTTTTTAAACAGAGTTTGTTTGTACATTTGTCACCTCTCAATACTCAATACTCAATACGTTTATTGCATTCCACAATGTGAACTTAGGTGGTAGGTACATAAAGACATACATTAGTTTTGGAGCATTGTGGGCCCTGTCGGGCATAACAACATAAATCTAATCTCCTAAAGTCCAGTTTAGGAGATTAGAGGTGACAAATGTACAAACAAACTCTGTTTTATATATACAGGATGGCAGGGACATCGACGTGAAACGTGATACCACGGATTCAGTACACGATCCTGAACCCCCCTGCGTTGAAGTTTTTCGTCGGTTATTTTTAAAAAATCTGCTGCTTATTACATTTTGACCGTATAGGTATAGATAGCACTTTGCTATGGAACAGCAGATTTTTTTTTTAATAGCCGACGAAAAATTTCAACGCAGGGGGGTTTAGGGTCATGTACTGAATCCGTGGTATCAGTTTTCGCGTCGATGTCACACTGTATACAATGTGCGCGTTGATGTCTTTGGTTCGCAAAATTCAAAATTAGAACAATATTATAGTGAAATAAAATATAATTAAAAATCTTTTTAAAACAAGCTTTTAATAAACTAAAAAGTGCTAAATAAAACTTACGTAAATAACCAATAAGACCAAACACGATGGTGCTAACTTTTTTGGTTAAGGAGTGCTCGTGACTACCTTCCGGCTCCATCATTAGAACCTGGACACTTCCAAGTGTAATAGCATTTGTCAAGACAAATCTGATGTAACCAAAGACGACGGGGCTATCTGGTTTACTTGAGGAGTACCCGTAAACACCTTCCGGCTCCATCATCAGACCCTGACCACTACCTAGGGTCAAAGCACTTGTTAATACATAGCCAATGAGTCCAAATACGATGGTGGTATGTTGTTTGATTGAGGAGTTCCTATGTCTTACTTCCGGCTCCATCATCAGACCAGCTCCATTGTATAATTTTTTCAAAATGTCTTGGTAGTAATATAAGTATGCCAAGTTTCAGCTCAATCGGATGCCAGGAAGTGCTTGAAAAATGGATGACACTTGTAGTAAGAGCAAGCTAATATAAAGCTTGTAAAAAGAAAACGTTTCTGGTGGCGTTCTGTAGTTTCTGCCCTACCCGCATGAGTTCAATCTTTCTTTGAAACATAGGTAGACCATGACCTGTAGAAGGACAAAGGCTACTTTTCATCCTGGATCTCAGATGAAATGTGAGAATCGCATAAAAATACGTGGCGTAATTTAGAGACGACACGGTCGTGTAAAGCGATTTAAAAAATCTATATTATGTAAAGATTTTTATGAAATTCCCTGTGCGGAGTCAAATAGGAGTTAAATACGATGGAAATCCCGATCAACAACAGACTTTTGGTCTTTTTTTTGAGCGTGTCTATGGCAATCTATATAAAGTCAGCCCAGAATTCCGCTACGAGTTTGGCACCTTCAGTAGCGTCCATCAGTTCCTGTAACATGCAGGCTACTGGACACGCTGGACACGTTATTAAGTGCCCCATTGTTAGTAGAACAGCACTACATTAACACTCCAGAGCACAACAGGTACATTTTTGCAAGCTATTTGCGACGTTGCCAACTTTCAGAATAAACGCTCCTAAGGATTAGGATATTATACTTTTTATTCCGGTAATACGTTCCCGTCAGATAATTTCCAACCGTCACGCGGGCAAAATCTAGTTAGTTATTCTTTTAAATCATCGAGCTTTAGAATGGTTAATCAGGTTTTTATATAATTTTGTAAGCGAATTCTCTTTTGGTAATGTCGTAGGTGGCGATGTCGTAAATGATATCTTTTTAATTATCTGATTAATATCAATTCGACATTTATGCACCAATCTAACTGTTAAATGTGGGAGGATCTAGTTTCTTTATTCAATAGAATGATTATGTTTTGGATAAGTCATCAAAGCCGTGTGCTGTGTATTACATAACTTATCTATTTTATTAATACCTAGCTGTTTTCCTAGAGTTCTCCCGCGTGGACACTAATTGTTTTTCTAAAAAAAAGAAAGTAGCCTTAGTTACTTCTTATAATATCAGCTATCTCCCACTAAAAGTCCCGTCATAATCGGACGGAAATACCGCCAATTTTTTTTTTTTTTAAATAAGTACCGTGTAAAGGCGACGGGCGAAAGTTCATACAAAGTTGGGCCTGACGTTACAGTAACAATTACTGCATTATTTAATTTAGATATTAATACCATTATAAGATTTTTTACTTATCTAAAGAAGAAATTAATATCTTATTGGCAAATAAAGAATTAATGTATTATTATGAATTCGATTAATCGATTAACTTATTTCATCTGGCAACATTGTTTATATGTGAAAATAAGGGAAGTCAGTGTTTTTTCTATTAAATATTTAATTTCTTATCCCATGATAAAACTGCTTAATATTTCATGATTAACTACAAAAAAAACTGCAAGAAATA
Source organism: Agrochola lota (assembly GCA_947364205.1). Classification (NCBI taxonomy): domain Eukaryota; kingdom Metazoa; phylum Arthropoda; class Insecta; order Lepidoptera; family Noctuidae; genus Agrochola; species Agrochola lota. Next base: position 7,347,881 of record OX376245.1, on the reverse strand, counting down.
TTGACAAATATTTCATTCGTGTAACGTCAGGCCCAAATTCGCCCGTCTCCTTTCATATGCATTTAGGTTAGAAAAAGTTAAGAAACGTGCCGCCTCTCTAAAAATAATGTGAGGTTATTTGGGGGTTCTAGAGGGTCTCCTCAACCCTCCACAACACTTTTTTTTATGCCAGTGTTTTTCTTATTTTGAATTCTACTTGTTTACGGATTCTTGCTTCCGTAGAGCATTCGGGAGCACCTTGACTCTAACCCAAATTAGCACTATAAAGTTTAATATTCCGCAAACAGATTTCTTAATCCAAAACTGCTTTTCATACACTCACAATATTTTTAAACGACCTTTACAGCGACATCCCACGCCATGAGATAGACGAGAAAATAAAACATCCCCGTTTTACGGGAAGGCGACGTACCTAAAAAAAACACCCTTATTTTACCATTTTGTCGGAATGATTAAGATCCTAGTACTAAGTAAGAGTCTCTGAGCTAAGCCACGGACAGACAGACAGACGGACATGGCGAAACTATAAGGGTTCCCTGTTGCTTGCTTGTTGTTGTATTGTTTACTTTCGTGTTTTGTTCTTACCTTGTGTCATGTGTACCGCAAATAAACGTATTTTCTTTCTTTTCTTTCTTTGTTGACTACGGAACCCTAAAAAAGAATTTTACATGCTAAATTATTATAAAATATTTGAAATAAGGCGTAGTCGATGGAGCCCCCAGCTCCTATTTCTGTCTGCTCTGGGGCTCGTCCTCCACAAAATTCGCCTCCGGCAAAAAAAACATGTTGATGGGGGTTTAGGAGACCCTTTAGAACCCCCAAATAACCTCACGTTCTTTCTAGCGAGGCGGCACGTTTCTAAACCCAGCCCTAGATTATTATTAAAAGCCTGTGATGTCCTACTGGGCAAAAGCCCTCGTTTTCCACTTCTCTCTGTTTAAAGCTGCTAAGGACCAGTTCCTGTTGAAGGAGTCCAGCCCATCACGCCATCTCCGTCTTGGCCTGTCGCGATGTCACTTGTCATTAAGGGACCCATTGGGTCGTAAGCTTGGCCCATTGGCCGTCTAACATGCGACAGATCTGTTTAGCCTAACTCCGTTTTAGCGTGGCAGCTGTCCAAGTAACATCAGTTATCTCTGTGATGGAATAAATGGTCGTATTCCTAACCCGTGACTTTGATACCTGGAATATGTCGTTCCATAGCCGTCCAACCAAACTTATTTATAAATATTCATTATTATTCATTTATTTATACTAGGAAGAGCTAGACAGCTCCAACACAAGTACTATTGTAACTTACTGGGGCTGACTCAATTTATGTATGAAACAATGTTTTAGTTGTGAACGCGCCTAAATGCGCTTACCATGAACGCACCCGGAGCGAGAAGGGCGCGCGGGGTCGACGCGGGCGGCGAGCCGGCCAGGCGCAGCGGCGCGCGGCAACAATGCAGCCAGAAACACCGTTAGCGACACACGTCGATCTTTAATGTCGCGATCGCGCGTGTCCACCATTGTAAAGTGCCGTCTCTTTTAAATAATATACTAAATTGCAATCAAGAAGTTGAGATATTATTATTGAAATTTTGTATTTTTATATTTTTTGTATATGGTGGATTTTGATGCGGTTTTCACTATTATTTTGAGAATTCTAACCGATTTTTTTTGTGTTTAATACATTAATATTAGACTTACGTATAACAAAGAAATCTCGATATCTTGTCAAGTATATATATAATTATATTAACTCTTTAGTGACAAAAGCGAAAGTTATCGAAATTACATAGGGTCTGATCATAATTTTAGATCTTTAAATTAATCTGCTCTGTAACCAACCCCCCACAACAACTTAGGTATATGTATGAGGGGCAGACTAATTTTGTCAAAACCTGTTATTTATTTAGCATTGTCCATAATCCCTCTTTGATTTCTTCGTTTCAGACGTATAGCTGACGTGTTTCCCCGCAATAGACGCGACAATAGCTTGCTTTGTCAGGAGCCAGCTAAGACAGCACTCATGCGCAAAAATGTCTACTGCATGGCTCCAGTTATTTATAATCACTTGCCTAAGAGTTGGAAAGAGCTTCCAGTCCAATTATTTAAAAAAAGACTTCGTAGCTTTTTAGTGGTGAAAGCTTATTATAATTTAAACGAATACCTTACTGAGAAAGATGTTTTAAGTTAGAATAATGTTTATTTTGTGTACCTACTTTTTCGTGTAATGTTTTTTAATTGTACCTACTCTCTAGTTATAAGTTGATGTTCTATATCTTTTGCATGCCTACGTGGTAAAATATGGCTGAACTTTCAATATGTTTTTTTTTGTCACCATTTAATGTTACCCATGTTTGCAAAATAAAATTATCTTTATCTTTATCTTTTATCTTTATCTTTATTTATAAGAAAGTTACAAAATATGAATTTATTCCTCATCAAGTTTTTAAGATTTAATTCTCAAATTACAATTTTATTGGCTATGTATATGTCATGATTTCATGAAATAGTCTTTCAATAGAGTAATTTCATTGAGTTGTATTATAATAATATAATACCAGCCTGTTACTGTCCCACTGCTGGGCAAAGGCCTCTTCTCATACAGAGAAGGCACGAGCATTGATCACCACGCTTGCTCAAGACGGGTTGGCGATTTCAGACTTATATTAACTATAAGTCCAGGTTTCCTCACGATGTGTCTGATGTGTGCCTTGACCGATGTCAGTAATGTCCAAGATAAACTCAGAAAGTACATATGAATTGAAAAATTCACATTGGTACTTGCCCGGATTTGAACCCACAACCTCGTGCATGAGAGGCGACGCCTTAACCACTGGGCCATCACGACATTAGGAGTTGTATTAATAATTTTAATTCTATAAATACATGAAATAAATATATGAATCAATAAAACATTTTTTTTTATTTTTTATTATTAATTGTAACGGTCGCAAATTATGTTCTGATCAACATAAACCCAAATGATACTGACCTGCAAATTGTAAAAACGCTAAGAAAATTTAAATTTTGCGCGCTACACTGTAGACTTCGTCGTAATTCAGCTCACGGGGAAGCAACAACGACAAAAAAACAGCAAACTTATAAAAAATATTTTATTAACATACAAAAAAACATTAAATAAAAAGACAATAAGTCTAAAAATAAATAGATTTAGTTTCTACTCACGTAATCCTTATAATTAATAACATTATGGACCACATAGTCCTTTCGAATCCTAATTTAGGACTTTACGAGTATTTTGTTACCTTTACCCTTGTAGAGTAAAGTTACCCATAAATTATTACGTTGGGGTAATTATGATATATATCACATTATGATACTGATATTACCCTGATATTTATAAATTGTTCTTCCGATAAACCAACATCGGTATGATTTGATATTAAGATCTTTGTTTCTTGTTTTTGATAATATTTTAGGGGTATGAGGAACAGGGTGTAAAGTTCACTCATCCACCATAGAAAAGGGAGGATCCTCCAGACGACCAGACGGGTGTCGTGTCTGGCGGGCAACTGCCCAGAGGTTGAAGTCGGGAAGCTTGTATATATGTTTATCGCGCGGTAAACTCTAATTGCGCGATGCAGGATTTGTGTGACGTCAGGATGTTGTGTGACGTCAGGTCTTTGATGCGTAGTTCGCATGTAGCGATGTAGATGCCGCTACAATGGTATTATTTTATCGTATTGACGAAATCATAGTTATATTATCATATTGTTGATGAAATTATTATGATATTTGATAACTATTTAAGGGTAAGCCTCATTCTGCTTGAATTTATTATGGTCTGTCTTTGCGGACCTGTCAATCAATTAGTCTGCCTGCGTTTTCCCAAGTATGTTGGGGTCGGCTTCCAGTCTCACCGGATGCAGCTGAATACCAGTATTTTACATGGAGCGACTGCCTATCTGACCTCCACAGCCCAGTTACTGGGTAAGACGGTGATGTAAAAAGATGAATGTATTATCAAAGTTCAAATTAATGATACCGTGATGAGTTATGATAATAATATCATGATATAATACTCTGATGGAAAATGAGTGATCACAATGAATATGAAAATAGACATGAAAGTAATCTAAGGGCCGATTTTTCAATACTCAGTCTAGCGTATAAAATTATCTGGCTGTTAAATTTTTCAAGAATAGTTATCCGTGGTCTTTCTTAACCAACTTCACACTATCATGTGCAAGCGAGGTGCACAGACACAGTATTCAACATGTTAGACAAGAATAGAAACAAAACGTATGTTGGACATTTTGACGAGATTTCTTAGCTTTTATTTAGATCCACAGATGATCAGCAATAATGGTGACCTTTGTTATTTTTTGTACCTATCTTGATAGAAGTAGGAATGAGTTTAGTTAAAAAGGATCAGTTACAAATTACAAACAAATTTTCTATGTGTTAACGGTGTTCTCGACTTGGTACTAAAAGTTGAGCCTAGTGGTTTTAAATTGTCAAATAATGTCGCCCAGAATATTAAAAATATTGAAAAAAACTATCGTCAATTGAATCAAAAACATCAACACAAGAGCATGAAAACACGCTTAAGCAAAGCACATTTAAAACCCCAAACAAAACAAACGTCAAAACATTATTTATTCCCTAGAATAACGTACTAACTGAGGCTTGAAGGGACAGTTAACTTTATTGCTCAGCCGTTCGATTCTGTAAAAATATTAATGTGAAGCTTAGGTGAAGTGAGCGTGAAGTGAGCTGTCACTGCCACAGAATCGGCCGGCAGGATGCTAGGGATTAATACTATTGACAGCTCACTTCACGCTCACTTCACCTAAGTTTCACGGTGATATTTTTACAGAATCGAACGGCTGAGCAATAAAGTTAACTGTCCCTTCAATCGACCGACAGTTACGGGCTTTAACCGTCCGATACTGACTATTTATGGAATAAACGCTATTCGATTCTTTATCTGAGGATTGAAAAATCGACCCTAAGACAAACATATGGAACTTACAAGCTACTAAGTTCCCGCGCAAGACGTCTAAATTGCCATGAATATGTACCGATGAATTCTTTAACCAACTTTTCCGTCTATGATGGCATCTGAAATGTGATGTGAGTGATATTATTATGTGTGATATTTGTGAAATTAATCATGTGACAAGTCTGACAAATGAATTAATGATGATTCTGACAGTGAAGTGAGGCACGGTTGACAAATGATTGAGCGTGTTTGCAGCTGCCATGATGTGATTATGACTGACAAATTATGACATGATATTCGTGAGATGAACATGAGAGGAGCTCGTGGCTAAGTAACAACAGCCGCACTGGTCGATCCATCAGGTTAAGCTACGCTTGCCGGGGTTGGTCAGTGGATGGGTGACCATCTTAACATACCGAGACTCCTCCGTTCCTCGGAAAGCACGTTATGCCGTTGGTCCCGGCTGTCATTCGTGGATCTTTGACAGTCGTTACGAGTCGTCAGGAGCCCGAAAGTCTGACACCAGTCTTACCAAGGGGTATCGTATTACCCAGTTACTGGGTTGTGGAGGTCAGATAGGCAGTCGCTCCATGTAAAATACCGTTACTCAGCTGCATGCGGTTAGACTGGAAGCCGACCCCAACATAGTTGGGAAAAGGCTAGGCAGATTGATTGATTCGTGAGATGAACAAAAATCGTGTAATAAATTTGACAAACGTATGAATGAATGATTAATGAAATGAATAGATGATTAAAAATTAATAATCTAGTTTGATATTGGATTAATGATTTCAATGATTCGTTTTTTTGAATTAATGGTGGAATTATTCAGATGATAATGATTATGTGGATGATTGAAATAATGATGAATGTGAATGGACTCAAATCCAAGAATGGTTTTCTACTAAGGTTTTCATCGTTGTATTCTTAATGTAGAGAGTTTTCTTCTTCCATACTATTTACAATAAGTTAATTTCTCGTTCCAAGGCACACATATTTGTAGACTCCGAATATTTTTTAAATTATTTTTATACATTAAGGGTTGACCAGTTTGTCAATCCAAGTAAATGTTCACGTCCTCAGCCTTCGCCCTTTGAGCTTCATTATTAATGACCATGAATGATTGATTGTGAATGGACGACTGATTGAATGGGTAATTCATTAATTATATTCAATGATTGATAAGGTGAATTTTCGGATGAACGAATGATTAAATGAATGAATAATTCAAATATTGATTCGATTTTTCATTAATGGTTTTTTCTGTTATAAATAATAGTCATTTCCTATCCGTGTAGATTTCTTTCAGATTTTATTTACAAAGGCAAACATTTTTGTAGACACCGAGTATTTTATCTTGCATTTTTTTTAAATAACTTTTTAATAATCTACCGGTTGACTGACCGTATGTAGATGTCCCACGACACCAGGCCTATAAGGGTGCTTTGCCCTTCTAGTTTCATCGTGAATGAATGTGAATGATTAATTGATCGATTGATTGAATGAATGGATGATTAATCAAAGAATGAATGTATAATTAATAAAAAAATCGTTGATTGATTAAGTGAATGTTTGAATTAACGTTTCCATGGCGGTCTTGAATGGATGCTTCACCGATAGATTTTCTTTAATCGACTTTTCATGCGTATTCTTAGCTTTAATTAATATTATCTTTTCTATTTATGTAGATTTTAGATATTATTTACAATAAGTTACGTTTCTCTTTACAAGGCAGTATTTTTGTAGACTCCGAGTATTTTCTTTTTAATTTGTATAATCTAAGGGTTGACCAGTTTGTCAATCCAGGGCACAAATTTCTGTATGTTGGTATAAACTCCAGGCAGATGTTCCCGTCCGCAGCCTATGCCCCAAGACACCAGGCCTATGAGGGTGCTTCGCCCTTCTAGCTTCATCGTGAGTGGGCCTCCGCTGTCGCCTTGGCAAGAGTCGCGACCGCCCTGGAAATGGGAGAGAAGAAAATTTAATAAGGTAAGTTGGAATTTTCCAATAACACTTGATTGTAGAGACCTTGATTAAGAATTTACAGAATTAAACAAATAATTTAATAGAAAAATACTGCCCTTAGTTTAAAGAAATACTGCATTGTATGATTGGCAGAACAACTTAAAAAAATTGGAAAAGCACTCAAGCAGCTGTTCTGGAAACCAGATTTTATTTAGTGGTGTATTTATACTAGACCTTTTATAAAACAACATGCTAGTGTCTGTTTTGAGTGATTGTGAAAGGATTAACCATTTGGCTACCAGTAATGAATTGCACTAGTCAATCGTGTATTTAAACGTGACATAGGGTAAAAGAAAAGAAAGAAAGAAAAGAAAGAAAAGAAAAGAAAAGAAAGAAAAGAAAGAAAAGAAAGAAAATAAAGAAAAGAAAGAAAATAAAGAAATATAAATACTGATAAAAGAGCACATTCAGGCCTGGATACCCCGAAGGGGGCGGCTATGAGAGACGGAAATAATCATATTACCTCTTTATACCCCGCACACAGGAACACATCATGTATGGTCTCCCGTCGTCCGGCCGCTCTGAACCACCGCTGACAACGCTCGTTAGGTATCACTTCCACGTCCACCTCCTGTAATTATAATAAGAATAGAATAGAATAGAATATTTATTTGCGTTAGACATGGTATACAAGGGTGTTAAATACAAATTGAGGCACAAGCATGTTTAGCTAGGATAAAACATAGCATGCATTTTAAAGACAAGTTAAGCAACAACAATCATTAAAATAAAACACAAAAAAACATCATCAACTGTTTCACAATTCAAATATCGAGTAAAAGAGCATTATCTTTCCTCTCTACTGTGAGTATTTATATACCTATAATATGTATGTTTATTTATTTAAGCTTTATGTATTTATTTAAGTATATGTTAATTTATTACGTTATACGTGTCGGTATATTTGATATGTTTTAGTATAAGACTTCGCAAATTCATATTTTTCTCTTCTTGTTCTCACACACTATTGTCTACATTTCTTTCTCATTTCTCCTTTCGCAGGTCTGCTGGAAGAAATTTCTTAAGAAATAAGCAGTACCTTTGTACTCAAAATTATAAATGTCGCATCTCTATGTATTTTACTGTGTGTACATAAATAATAAAATAAATAAATAAATATTTTTTATCTATAAATTCTTTTAAACTATAAAAACTAAACTCGAGTAACCACTTATGAAATTTAATTTTAAATAATTTTGTATTTAAAGCTTTGAAATGCCTTGGTATTTTATTATAAATGCACACACACATTGCCAAGCAGTTACTATTGTATTTAGACAGAGTCTAGGCAAATCATTTAACACTAGTTTATAAGGATCTCGTCGGTTCCGAGGATTGACATCATTTGCATTCTTAAATAGATACTTATTTTATAAGAAGCCTTTAGTACTGTGGATAACCATGAAAGGCAAGTTTATTCAACTTTAAACGCTACACACTACATAGTTAGTCAGCGGACATGACTGCTCAGGATACCAACCTTGCTACCCAACCTTGCTACTGACTAATATTTTTACTTCAGGAAAAAAACCGGCCGCCAATTTATTTTTGTTGTACAATAAAGTATATTATATAAATAACTAAGAACCTTGAAGAACACCGCATGTTTTTTTTTTAATTTCTCTTCTAAACTCACAATATACATAGAAAAGATTTGATTTTTTGTATGTGTTAGGCTGTCACGCTAAAACGGCTGAACGGATTTGGATGAAATTTGGCACATGGGTAGACCATGACCTGGATTAGGACATAAAATACTTTTTATTCTGATATTCCCAGGGAATCGAGACCTATGAAGGTGAAACCGCGGGGTGCAAATAGTTACTTATAAAACTATTCTCATATAATCTTTTACCGATAAGACACACGAAAAAGTAGGATCAAAATGGGGCCTCAAATAATAGAACTTTGATAGACATTTACAATAAATTTTAATATAACTCAACTCTTGTAATATTATTCTCTTTAAACAATCATGTGTTTTACTTCACTTATGAAGAAACATGAAAACAAAAGGACCTAGAAAAGGAACTTGAGGAACACCGTCCAATGAATTCAAGCACTTAATACTAAAGCGCCTAGAATTGAACCCTGAGGAATTCATCTTAATATGACCAAAAATTTACTCGTAAAAGCGTCTTAGAAGATTTACTTACAGGAACAAACATTTCATTTCATTTCAATAACATTTTTAACAGTATTATTATCAAGTTTAATATTACCTGTAACACAGAAGGCACAGAGCTCTGTCCGTGCCTCGTTCGTCCCCAGCCGGCGACGGTCGCCATCTTGCCCGCTAGCTTCATCTGTTTCTGAGGGAGACACACCTGGAAACAAGAAGGTTTTAATTTAAAATCATTATAAGATCAGAGGGACAATTGCCGTAATTTTTAAGAACGATCTCATTCGCAATCTATCTAAAATTCAATCAATTTACCAACATTTTTGACAAGTTGCGATTGCAACTTGAATGTGTACGTTTTTTAAGTACGAGAATTGGCCTTCAGGCCATAAGAGGAACTAATGAGTCTTTGTTATTTGTTTTTTAAATACATCAGCTAGATCACAGCTTGAGATGATGGGTTCTGTGTGCTCTTGTTATATTTAAAGTAAAAATGATAGTAGACGAAAAGATCTTTCTTAAGACGCAGATATATGCCATTGGCCTTGAGTGGTTAGCTTGCGTGTTCTGTACTGAGCTCACGCAACGTGTCGTACGTCAAGCCAGTAATAGGACTCGCCCATCAAGGAGCGCTGTCCCAAATTACACGCATTATTAATTTATTATACATAAAACATAAGGTATTTCAATAAATACGTATACTAAAAGATACATAATTAAATTATCTTTAAAATGGTGAAGGTTGCAGAAAAAAACGTACCTACGTAATAATAATAATTAATTACACAATGTAACCATAATCATAATCTAAAAAAATCACAGATTAAGTTATTAAGAAAATGCTCTAATTTATCATATATTTTTCACGTTTAGACGTAAAAAGGAACATCGATTTAAAGTCGGTTAGTGTCGCCTTAACTCTATAAATTCTCATAGGTTCATTCGACAAATTTTTTATTGGATCATTTAGCTCCCTTCAAAATGGTTGAGCTAAATGGTGCTGATCCATGCGTCATGTTCGTGAACGGGCGCCGTCAGTTGGGACTGGTCATCTCTTAGCTGCCATGGCTTATTTTTTTTTATTTTTTTTTATTGTTCCTTATTTTATATTTTTATTACGGACGCTTCTAACGTGCACGTCTTTCTACATTGTTCTTACATTTATAATTTCAACATGAATGATGTAATTGTGACCAATATTTTGTAGTATTTTTTTAATTCAAAAGAGTGTCCGTGGAGTTTCTTGCCCGTTCTTCTCCATAGCTCTAACTACTACGCTTTGGAATGGGCAACTAGCTTCATATTTCTGACTGACCGATTCCTTGACAATTCAAAAGTGCCTGTAAATGGTCTAATTGAAATAAATGCTTTGAGTTTGAGTTTGAGAAAAGGACTTTAAATTTACAAAACCCTACGTAAAACATAAAGATGGATTTCTTATACTTGATCATTATCCTTTTTATTTGATTTATTTGACATACTTTAAGATAACACGGCCATAGGACAATTACATTAGTTAAAGACAAGAAGGTAATTTGAACCTTCCTTGTAATCTTTTTGGTTGAAAAATAATTGTGATCATAATGGCCATGATAGGAAGGCACAGCGTGGGTAGGCTTCATACAAGGTGGACCGACGACTTACTGAAGGTTACGGGAATCCACTGGATCCAAAAATCCCAGAGCCTTTCGATGTGCCAATGGTATGGAAAGTTCTATGTCCTGTTGATTTGATTCGTCTACGATGAAGAAGATCGTCCAAGATGATGATGACTTACAGGTAAAAATGCTGCTTAAATACAACCTCCTGCTGTCCAGCTACACTAAGGCCACCTCGTTCCTGAAGTCAGCTGGCTCGTATGGCAGGTGGACGTTCTTCCGTTGTACCGCATACTCTTAGCGAGAGTATCTCTCGCCTGAATCTCGGTACCATTCCGTACCCGACTGCAGACAGCAACTGCCCGACGAGTCGCGGCGTCATGTCGCTGCAGTCATGGTTCTGAATCCCACCGCAGGCGGCAGCAGCCCGTATTCCAGTCGGTAGATAGAAGATGGACAAACGTGTTATTGCTCGAGCGTTGACGGCACTACCAGGTCTGCGGTCGGGCTGCACGTGTCGCCTGTCACTTGCCCGTAGCTGCCAACGACGTATCGCTGCTACGGAAAGTATTTCATAGAAAGAAACCAGTCGTGTCGCGGCGACACGTCGCCTGCAGTTGCCTCCTGCGGTCGGTTACGGAATGTTCTTCAGACGTCCCTTTATCCTAGACGATGCTTGGGGGAGGCCTGTGTCCAGCAGTTGATGTCTTTTGGCTGATTGGTGATGATGACGGACCTTCATGGGAATCTGCTAGATGCGCAGCGTAAGACCGGTCATCGTGGCGATGTTTGGGGAGGCTTATGTCCAGCTGTTGGATGAACCTTAACATAGTCTATTTGTACTTACTGGTAAAATATGCTGCTTGAACACAACTCCTCTGTCCAGCTGCACTAAGGCCACGTCGTTCCGGAAGTCAGCTGGCTCGTATGATGGATGGACTTCCTTCCGTTGTACTGCATATTCTTCATGAGAGTATCTCTCGCCTGAATCTCTGACGTCCCATTCTCCGAGACGGACTCGGAGTTGGTTATTTGGTGTGCTGGAAGATGAAAAGAAGAATTTTGGAATAGTTTTCGTTTTGACTCTAACTGGGAAAGTACCTATGACTGATATTTGATACTACAAAAATCACATAAATTCCTCGTTTGCATGCCAGTGACAATGTGGTAAAGAAAAGAAATAAAGAAAGAAAGAGAAATATGTTTATTTGGCACATGTCGTCGTAAACACACAATGACACAATCTTAACTTAAATATCTATACTAATATTATAAAGAGGTACAATTTGTTACTTTGTAAGTTTGTTTGTTGTAAGTTGTCGGATTAGAAAAAATATTTTAGCATTGGATAGCCCAATTCTTTAGGAAGGTGAAGGCTTGGACGAAGTCGCCGGCAGAAGCTAGTAATAATCAGTGATCGGAGTAGGTAGATTGATTTTTAGTACTTGTATCATAAATGCACACAGAAAGAATAACATGGATAAGCCATTTTTCCGGAAAGTAATTCCGGTATTTCCGGATTCAATTAAATATTGTTAATGTTGGTAGTGATATTATTACTACTGTACCACCCATGATCCTTTGTTCTGATTGGTCGTTGGGTTTTGTCAAATCGTGACAAAAAAAAAATAGGAAGAATAATAAAGAATAAAATTGCTCATTTTATTACAATTCCTACCTTTTTTTTGAGGATGGCAAATCATCAAATGACTCCTTCCACTCTGGCAGAATACAATTCCTACATAACTTCCGGTTTTTTTTTTAATAATCCACCAATTCCGGAGGAATGTCCATAGTAATATATACGTTTCGGATCAATGACCCCAGTTCAATCTACCTACTCCGATCACTGGTAATAATATTATAAATACAAAAGTAAGTTTGTTTGTTTGTTGCGCTTTCACGCTAAAGCAGCTGAACGGATTTGGATGAAATTTCGCACACAGATAGACCGTGACCTGAAATGAGACATAGGACTTTCATCTGACTTCTAGGTTTTTATCCCGATATTCTCACGGGATCGAGACTTTTGCGGGTGAAACTTCGGGGCGTAGCTAGTGTAAAAATAAAGTAAAACTTTTTTTTTTAAACAGACATGTAAGTAATGACCCGCAGTCACACGCCCATGGCAACAACTGGACTTTATTTCTTAGCAGAAAGGGCGCTTTTCGATATTCAACTGTTACTAGTATACGGACGTGCAGTTGACCGTACTAATGAACAAACCATCATAGGATAAATATGCATAATACGTTAATTCTAATAGTCAGAGGTAACCAACCTTATCAAACCTATTACTGTTTTTTCAAATGTAGTGTATCGCACAAATTCTGATCGAATTTTGACGTTCGAAAAGTGCTGATTCTCAGCCTAGTTTGAATAAATGACTTTTGAATTGTGAACACTTAGCCTTAGTTTACAGTTAGAAAATTCAATCTTCATAAAGTCAAAGAAACAAAATTGAAATTGGTTTTAGAAAACTAGACTTCACACAGCTTTTGCTAAGTCATCAATTATACTTCGAACACATCAATCATAACTTGCGTTAAAAGCATGATGACTCGTCAGTCAATCAAAATATATTTCAAAACAGTCTTCAAGTTAGAATGGATGTAGAACGTAGCAATTAGCCAGTCATGTTAGAACGTCGATTATGTAAGATAAATAGAATAGCTCAGTCACTGCCTTAAAGAGCAGTGATAGCCTAGTGGTGTGACCATCGGACTGCCAAGTCATAGGTCTCACACACCTCTGACTTTGTAGATTAATGTGCGTATTGTAAAATTATCACTTGCTTCAAGGAAAACATCGTGAGGAAACCGGATCGCCTGAGAGATATTTCTCGACGGCATGTGAAGCCAAGTCAGAGGCCCATGGGCGGCTTTAAAACTCTGTGCACCAGGTTAGTCACTAACTAAACGAAAAGGAAAAGTGTGTAGCGGCATCTACATCGCTACATGCGAACTACGCATCAAAGACCTGACGTCACACAACATCCTGACGTCTCACAAATCCTGCATCGCGCAATTAGAGTTTACCGCGTGATAAACATATATACAAGCTTCCCGACTTCAATCTCTGGGCAGTTGCCCGCCAGACACGACATCCGTCTGGTCGGAGGATCCTCCCTTTTCTATGGGGGATGAGTGAACTTTACACCCTGTTCCTGATACCCCCAAAAGTGACTGCCTTGTAGGACTGCTCGCAAGCGCTACTGCCGTGAGGTCGGATCCTGGGCAAAATATTATTGGGTTTTTCCTACAGGAATTTCTCAGTAGCAGCGCGGAGTCTGGAGTTATGAGGATACGTACATAAAATAACGTGCAACATGTTTATAGTTATAGTACAGTTTGCTTATATCAAAGAACCTCTATTTTATTCTCATAAATTCGTTCATAATACAAAACTATATTTCCATGATAATATGGATAAAGATTATTTTATTAAAATGTATTAAAATGTTTAATGAACTAAATCCAAGGTTTGTCCATGGCCAGTTTAAGAGATTAGCGATGACTAAAGTACAAACAAACTCTAATTTGACGTCGTTAATTACTATAAAATCGTTAATTACTATAATATAACTCCAATGCCTCGTGGCGGTCTGGTGAGAATGAGGTCCTGGGTTCGATTCCCGGGTCGGGCAAAGTGCCATTGGGGTTTTTATCTGGAATTTCTCAGTAACAGCCCCCCAGAGTCTGGATTTGTGCCCAGTTGATGCCAATAGGCTCGCCCCCTATTACATATTACGGGACTTGAAACATAACTGGTGAAATGTACCAGTGTACTTCAGGTACATCACTGCTCAACCCTTGGTGGACACAAGGTGTTATGTTAAGTATGTAGATAGTTAGTTTAGTAAGCTAACATCCTTGGCTTTAAGGCGAAAGCGTCAGGGTAGTCCGTGAAATTCAAATGTTCTTACATTTTTTGCAAATTGCAGGTCAGTATCATGTTGTATGTAGATCTAAATATGATTCGCGACCGTATTAAATGTTTATTTATAGAATTATAATCATAAAAGTCATCAATACAACTCTCTAAGTTCATGTAATCCTATTGAATGACTATTTCATGAATCTACTACAATCAATCTGCGTAGCCTTTTCCTGTCTAACCGGATGCAGCTGAATACTAGTATTTTATATGGAGCGACTGCCTATCTGACTTCCACAACCCAGTTACTGAGTAATACGATACCCCTTGGTAAGACTGGTTGTCAGACTTTGGGGCTTCTGACGACCTGTAACGACTGTCAAAGATCCATGAATGACAGCCGGGACCAACGGCTTAACGTCTTTTACGAGGGACAAAAGAGTCTCGGTATGTAAAGATGGTCACCCATCCACAAACCAACCCCGGCAAGCGTAGCTTAACCTGATGGATCGACCGGTGCGAATGTTATTACTTAACAACAAAACAATATCTATTATAATTCGTTCCTCATAAGCGCTTGTTCCAAAAACACACTATTTAATTCCGGTTAGACTAATCTAAACTCTAGTTTTAAAACCACAACCTTTTATAACGAATGTAAAAATGGACATAGTACATCATATTAGAATGTCTATTACATAACACATTACCTAACACACATAGTCACCATCATAACTAAAACAAGAATTTTATTTTTATTACTCTAATGAATAATATATTCATTTTTTGCCTTTCAATTTGGTTGAATCAACCAAAATTAATTATCTATTTATCTATCTATATAAAAAAAACGATTTCATTATAGTACTCTCCATTCTAGTATGCCTAATTAGAAGGCTCAAAGTCATCCAAAGGGCAATGGAGAGGGCTATGATTGGAGTTTCCCTACGTGATCGAAATAGAAATGAAGGGATCCGCAGAAGAGCCAAGGTAACCGACATAGCCCAAAAAATTGCCAAACTTAAGTGGGCAGGGCACGTTGCTCGCAGAACAGCTGGCCGATGGGACCGATAGGTTCTGGAGTGGCGACCGCGTACCGGAAGACGTAGCGTTGGAAGGGGTGCACTACATAAATACGAAAAACTTTATTCCGACAGTCATAAATACGAATTTCAAAATACCGATTTTCATAATTCAGAATGGTTCAAAATTCCGAATATAGCAACTCCGACTTATCATTACTCCTATTTTTATAATTCCTAAATTTCAATATTACTAACGTTTATAATTACTATTCTCAAAATACCGAGTTACAATAGATCGAATAACAAAAAGTCCGACTTAATGATAATTCGTAACATCAAAAATACGAATTCCGATTATTAAAATACCGATTTTAATACAATTCCGAAACAAAAACTCGAATAATAAAGCTTGCTCGCCTTCGCGCTTTAATATTCACAGTTCTAACCTAACCTAATCCAAGTGATTCATCAATAATACAGGGGATTTGCAGCATGCAAGCAGGCATGCAGCATGCAAGCAGACATGTAGCGTGCAAGCAGACATGCAGCATGCAAGCAAGCATGCAACATGCAAGCAGGCATGCAGCATGCAAGCAGGCAAGCAGCAAGCAAGCAGGCATGCAGCATGCAAGCAGGCATGCAGCATGCAAGCAGGCATGCAGCGTGCAAGCAGACATGCAACATGCAAGCAGGCATGTAGCGTGCAAGCAGACATGCAGCATGCAAGCAAGCATGCAACATGCAAGCAGGCATGCAGCATGCAAGCAGGCAAGCAGCAAGCAAGCAGGCATGCAACATGCAGCAAGCATTGTTTCTGTCACGGCTCCGGCGCTGCGGGGTTTGGGCGGCCCCACGCGAGCTTATCGTAGCTGCTCCTCAGCTCGCGGGCCACCCCACCCCTCCGCGCCTACGCGGGCTTAAATTACACTCTAGGGTAGGGCAGACAAGACTGCGTGAAGTCGGTTTTGCAGCGATTCGTTTCTGTCACTAAATTTTATAGCACAACATGTTGACTTTTAGTATATTCGAAGTATTGAAAATCGGAATGTCGTTTTTCGGACCGAGAACCAGCATTTGATTCTTCGAACGTATGAAAATCGGAAAACTAACAAATCGCATTTACGACTTTCGGTAAAATAAATTTCGTGATTTTTAATAATGGACATTATAATTCTTAGGTATTATGAAATTCGGACTTTTGAAAATCGGAACATCGAAATTCGGAATAAAATATTTCGCAGTATTTGGGTGTTCCCCGTTGGAAGGCCTCCCACAAAATGGACCGATGAGCTTGTGAAGGCCGCAGAATCGCTCGAAGTGACGGTGCTTGGAGGAGAACTATGTCCAGCAGTGGACGTCTTTCGGCTAATATGATGACTCTCCATTCGGCGATTCCCAAGTCCATGTTTTGTTTTCCTTTGTTTAAACATACTATTTTCGAATATAATGTTTTTTTTTGAGCAAACTATCAACTTTTTCCCGTGCTTTGTCTAGATACATACATATTATAAACTAGCTGTTACCCGCGACTTCGTCCGCGCGGAATTCTATACATCAATTTTATTTATTTGTATAGCTGCCAGTGAAAATCCCGTCAAAATCAGTCCAGCCGTTTCTGAGATTAGCCGGAACAAACAGACAGACAGAAAGATACCGTAATAAATTGTTTTGTCCGTCTGGCTGTCCCCAGTAGATAGCCAGACAGACAGACAGACAAAAAATATATTTAAAATTGTGTTTTTGTTGTATGTATCGCATATACTTTCATATGCATTTAGTAGGAAGTTATAATTTTGACATTACAAACAGACACTTCAATTTTATTTATTTGTATGTATGTATAGATTGTATAGATACAGGTTTCATGGGTTTTAGTTATTTTGCGCGGAACCCTAAGACTTTTTCTGAAACAAAAGTAGCCTAAGTTACTCCTTATAAGATTAGCTATATTCCAGTGGAAGGCCCGTCGAAATCGGTCGAGCCGTTTCGGAGATTAGCCGGAACAAACAGACAGCCGGACCGAGACAAAAATAATTAAAATTGTGTTTTTGTTGTATGCAGGGTTACCTTTTAAGGGGTCATTGTATTCCTCATTATGAACCACTTTTACTATGGGACCAAACCTGAAATCATGAAAAAAAGATCAGCTATTCCCTACATTTTGACGAGTTATGCGAACATAAATATAGGGAACAGCAGATTTTTTATTCGTGATTTCAGGTTTGGTCCCATCCGACGGGGTCGAAAGACCAATGCCTGCAGGGGTTGCGGGTTTGTCCGAAAGGGATAACGCGGCCCCGGCACACAGGCAACGGAAGGAACACGGGTGAGTTTTAGTCAGTAAAAGTCTGACACACCCTCTCGCTCTGCCCAGAGCGGGAGGTCCATTCCAGCCCAAAGTCCATTTGATGATTTCCCATCAACAAAAAAAAAAAAAAAGGTTTGGTCCCGTAGTAAAAGTTGTTCATAATGACGAGTACAATGACCCCTTAAAAGGTTGTTGGTGTTTTACCAATAACCCTGTATATCGTACACATATACTTTCATATGCATTTAGTAAAAAGCTGTTATTTTGACATTACAAACAGACATGTAGTATGTATAGATTAAAGTCACTTTTCGTCGTGTCTGTCTGAATGCCCGCGTTGTTCTTTTAAACTCCGCAATGGATTTTGAAGCGGTTTTCAACATTATTTAGAGTATTTATTCCAGAAGGTTTAATTTTATAGCACATTACTATTAAACTTGCATATAATAATGAAATTTCAATATTTTGTTAAGTCGTAAAAACCATGCGGAGCATGGGCTGGTCGCAAGTGGAATCAAAATCAATCTGTCTAGCCTTTTCTTAACTATGTTGGGGTCGGCTTCCAGTCTAACCGGATGCAGCTGAATGATCATAAAATATTTTTTACACGTTACAATATGGGCCATGTCCTTTATTTCTATACCTTTCAACCAAAATGAATTTGGTTGAATAGCGTAGTATACTGCCATAACGCTATGAGACTATGACCCACTAAAAACGTGAAAGTCAGTGATTATGAACAAAAAATAGACTAGACTGAAATGTAGGTGAAGTTTCAGTTAGGTTGGAAAATTCTTAGAAATTAACGATAATGATCTTTGAGTTTTGAGACGAATTTTTGTGTGGTAGCGAGAAATTAAGAAATTTTGAGTCACTTGGAGATGAGTTTTAACTCAAAAGGCAGTAAAAATATTAAAGAGTGAAAACGATTTTTTTTAATTTAATTCAATGTTAATATACGGAAAGTCTTAATTTTTTTAGTTCACCTGTGTTTACCTACTACATCGATTACTTATTGGGGTGTCTTTCTCATTGATCTATATCAAAGATGTGTATTGTTCCCACTGCTAGGACACAGGCCTCCTCTCTGTGAGAGGGAGTGGGCTCTAATCAACCACGCGGGCCCAGTGCAGGTTGGTAGATGTCACACGTCTTCATATTTTTGGTTCTAGGACATACCGGTTTCCTCACGATGTTTTCCTTCACCGTTTTGAGAGCAGTGGTGATGAAATAATTTACACAAAGTAAAGCGCCTGTCAGAGTTCTAACCTAAAACCTACACCTTGTAAATCGCGGCCGTTACCACTGGCCCAACAAGCAGGATATCAAAGATGATGCAAGTAAAAATAGGTACTAAATAACATCGTTACTTAGTAAAAGTTTTCGCATACAATAAATTTCAGGCAAAAGTGACAAGATCTTAGCTTCAATGTCCATCGTGGTCTCTTGATTGAGATCGATCAGGAACAGCATAGCCCTTGCCTTCTTTATATTTAGGGTTCCGTACTTCAAAAGGAAAAACCCGGTTAAGTGCGTGTGGACCACGCACTTGGCCACGCAATCAATCACAAAAACAAACTTAACATTGTAGTTGAAAAACATTTTTTCCGATACATCGATATACTCACGTCCCGGTCAATTCTCCAACAGCAAATTTAAGTTTGCAATCGTAATAAAATATTTTTTTGTGTGATAAAACTACAAATTAACGATTTTCGGAATTTTTCCTTTACATGTGCTGTGAAACCTTGCTTCTTGCCTGATTCTAGGTCAGCGGGAAGTACCCTGTAGGTTTATGATTTATTTGCGAGTGTCAAAATATGTCGCATAAATGGCCGTATTTCAATAGGAAAGAACGAAACACTTATAGGATCACTCTTGTGTCTGTCTGTCCGTCTGTCACAGCCAATTTGCTCCGAATCTAATGGACCGATTAAGTTGAAATTTGGTACACGGACGTGTACCGCAAACAAATGAATTTTGAATATGGGGTCACTTTTGGGGGACAAATATTGTGCATACAAACTTACATTTGCAATTGGAATGAAAACATGTCTTTGAACTACAATGTTAAGTTTGTTCATGGGATAAATTCATCCCAACTATGGAACCCTTCATTGTGCGTGGTCTGACACGCACGATTTTTTAATACGATGACTTGGAAGCTCGATTTTTTTAGAGCTCCAAGGGACCGTAGACCTTGGCCCGACACGCATTTGGCCGGTTTTTGGTAACTTGCTTGATTATGAACCTTAGCAGTTACAATCAAAAAGAAATAAGCAAAAGAATACTCACGTAGCAACACAATGAGCTGCAGTAATCACCCATCGATCAGATATCAGCGCTCCCCCACACGCCAACTTCTTGCTCAGAAAGCCAGACTTGATCAGAGCTGCTTGCCACGGATGTGAACCGAAGCCCGTAGAGTGACCTCCCACGATACGATTGGAACGGGTGAAGTGCTCACCGCAACCTGTGAACACGATGATGGCGGTTTAGTAGGAGGGAAAGAGATGGATGATCAATGGAAGAAGATGGAGATAGTGATCTGTCAGTCAGTCTGAGTTATATGCCTGGTTGGTTAGAAAATGATAAATCTAGATATATACAAGGTGTTTTTTTATATTCCATAACTCTAGGATATGAATGAGACCTTACCAAAGACGCAACGGGCATGTTTTTTTTTTTCTTTCTTCAAAATATTCGACAAAGTCACGATTATTTATGTAAAAACCCCTTAGGTGAAATATAAATAAAATAACATTTAATTCAGACTATTTTTTTTTATAAAAAGAAAATATTACAACGTCGCATTTTCTTAGCTTTAAATATGAATGATTGGTTTGAACGAAAATGATTTACTCGTACGTATCAATGAAACACACACCGAGAGTCTAGTGGTAAGTTATATTAAAAAAAAAAAAAAAAAAATCTTTAAAAAATTATGATCGATTCTTTGTTATGGTCTCATTAATACCTAGAGTTATGGGATATCAAAAAAACCTTTTAAATGTTGTGTTCTTATTGTAATAAATAGATGCAAGTATTACATTATTTGAAGTAAAAGAAATAAAACCTATTGATTTTTTTAATAGCTTTTAAGCCCCATCGACTCTCAAGAGAGCCACAAACCAAAGATAATTATTTGTCTCATTATGCGGGTCTCGAAAGATAACATATTTCCGCTATGATCTTAAAGCATAATAAAAAGATGCTTAGTATACATAATAATATATTACATAAATACACTTAAAGAAATCATATTTTAAAAAAAATTACGTAACCGCATGCAAGGCGCATATTAATAAAATTTCGTTTCCTTTTTAACTACATCCGTTTTACGTAAGCAAATGACAAAAATCACGAAAGCAATTAAAAAATTACAAGCTTTCATTTGGCATAAAAGTTTTTGAAAGGACCAATAAAATAATACGAAAATGTCTTGATGTTTAATTTTATGGAGAGAAACCCTTTCGAAATACTTAATTAAACATACAGTTTAAATGGCTTTTCTTAATTAACAGCTAAAATGCTGAGGAATTGACTTAATTAAAATATTATTATTGTAGTAAAATATAATTTATTATAATACGTGCCACGAAAGATGAGACTTGACCGCGTCTCCCCCCGGCGCGGCGCAGACCTCATACCGTTGAAGAGACCCATGAATCGTCTACTGCGCAAGTCAAACCACGTGGTGTGTCAAGTCTCATCTTTAGTGGCACGCACTGTACTTTGTTATTATTAAAAGATGTCTTGGGAAAAAGTTACGAAATTCACTTAAGATTTTTAGTAAGCCTCAGTTCTTACAATACTCGAAATTTTATCAAAGTCCCTTAATAATCGGCTTTGTAGTTAAATTATTGGCGTTGGTACGAAATTACCCTTGCTACAGAAAAGTGAAAACAATTAAGATAAATAAATACATACTTTTACATAATATACAACATGAAACACATTATATATTTAACACATAAACATAAAACTCATAAAAGCGTGTGCTGTACAGTGCTTTGCTTCAATCAATTTGCAAACATGCAACGCGTCGTTTCAAAGTCACTTTGTTGAAAAACGTCGCTTCAAAGTCACTTTGTTGAAAAACGTCGCTTCAAAGTCACTTTGTTGAAAAACGTCGCTTCAAAAGTCACTTTGTTGCAAAACGTTTTTTGTAAACATCAACAAAACTACTTGAAAATGGACGTTAACGGTGCGTGATGATTATGAAAACGCAGTGCAGGTAAAAAGCAGAAAAGAGATAGGATGAACGACGAAACTCAACATTTATATGGGCAAGTTGTATTGAATATAAAACAATAACGACAGATAACATTCTGTCTTCTTTCAATTTGGACTCGTAATTCATAGTTTCAGGCAGTAAAAGTTTTCGGTGTCAGAATAGTTTTACTCTGTTTTTTGTAATATTCTGTATAATTTTGTTGATCCATAGAAAGCGATTTTTTTCGATAAGTTAAAACGAATTAACCGAATATCTAAATAAAAAGCATTAATGTGATAAAAAGCTTGAGTTCCATCGCCAAAATAAAATGTATACCAAAATTATAAAGCCTAGTTCACAAAATCTCACCGGGAAAACTAGGTCTCGTCGGCTTATGGTTCGTGTGTACTGGCACATAATCATCATCACCTTGAACATTATTGCCCTCGTGATAATCTGGCTTATAATAATCATCAGGTTTTTGCGTACTACCCTCGTGGTACGACGGTTTTACGTGGTAAAAATGATTTTGATTCCAACTCGGCCGGTTATTACCGGTTTCATCCAGTTCGGGGTGGTTTGCGTCCGGTTTTTGGTGGTAATTCGGCTTTGCGTCAGTGTATATGATTATTGGGTCCTCAAATTGGTTTGTGTTGGTCTGGTAGTCGTAGTTTTCGTGGGGAAATGTTCCGATCAGTTCTATCAGATCACCTGGTGGAAGTTTAGTGTTTTAGTGGTTTGGCGTTGAGTATTCTTTGTGTCTTTAGAATATGGTAATTAGATGAAATCTCAGTTTTTGATGGAAGTATCTTTGATTATTTCCCTTAAACATAATTATGCATAATAATTATCTGCTTAGTTATTAAATTAGTCATTTGAACTAAGACTTTCCTAGTTATATGTGGACGCTCGAAGTCTCCTAACACAAGCAATTCCTGCTTAAAAGGTGATCTCCGAAACATGTGTCTGCCCTTTTTAAATGAAATAAAGATTCTTTTTTTTTTAGTGTCTTCGAATTTAAACATATGGAAGCTCCGGCTCCCCATACATAATTAAGCTTTAAGCTTTCTAACACACTGGTACTTCGAAAGTCTTCAATAGCCACGTGATACTCCACAGACTAATAGCACAGTATAAATAAATAACAGTATTATATCTTCATAGAAAACGGCCGATACGACGCGCTTCGAAATTTCAGTGTATATCAGTACTCAACAGTATCGAGTGGCAGTTACACATGGACGCGGAAGGTTTATCTACCGAGCGACCGTAGGTAATTATTTCAAGGTCATTGCTGATATATAATACTGTGACTTTATTATACTGTGCTAGTAGTACCCGTCAAACCGTCACGCCTAACAACCTCGCATTTAGAGCCTACAGCTTAAAGCCTGAGAAATCGAACCCAGAGTGAAAATTTGAGAGAAAGTGGTGTCCATTGGAGCGGTAACACAATAGTGTGCAATGCTGAGCACTTAGCAGTTACAGGGAGAGGTATGTAATTATGGGATGATGTAAGTATTTGGCATCGGATTTCCGGCATTTGGTGAAAACTAGACGTCTGAAAGGTATAGAATTATTTTTCCGGTTTTCCGACTGATTGCTGCTACAATATCAATCAACCTGCTTAGCGTTTTCCCAACTATTTTGGGGCTGGCTTCCAGTCTAACCAGATGCAGCTGAATACCAGTATTTTACATGAAGCCACTGCCTATCTGACCTCCACAACCCAGTAACTGGGTAATACGATAACCCTTGGTAATACTTGTTGCCAGACTTTCAGGCTTCTGACTACCCGTAACGACTGTCAAAGATCCACGAATGATAGCCGGGGCCAACGGCTTAACGTGCTTGCCGAGACACGGTATGTAAAGAGATGGTCACTGGTCACCCATCCACGGACCAACCCCGGCAAGCGTTGCTTAACCTGATGGATCTAACTAATTGTGTTTACTTTCCGCGTGGTGAGACCCTGGTGATCGGCTATACAGGTATTCCTAGAGCAGTCTCTCACAAACTTGGTCACGTAATTTTTAAGCTTGTTTTAAATAATTTATCACGTCATCGTTTGTGAAAAGACAATTAATTTGAATTTGATCGACCCGTGCGGCTGTTATTACCTAGCCATGCACGAGCTTAGCCTTCAGCATTGCCATTTAATTGTAACCCCGGGTCCACACTCTTCAGGAGGCAAGACGAGGTGGAGCGAGCGCGATAGTGAGGATGGCGCCCTCGCCTCCTCTCGTCGTCTCTCATCCCGCCTCGCGCGCGCTCCGTTCGGTGTCGGTTTTTTGACCGGAGTAAAAGGACGCAAGGCGCGAGGCGTGACGGGCAACTGAATAAAACGAGAGTGTGGATGGGGAACACTCGTGTAGCGTCCGTTGCCGCGGCTCGTCCAAGGGACTCCACGAGACGCACTCGCGAGAATGTGGACCCGGGGTAGAATAAATTAAATCAAAATGAGACCATCACACATCTTGATTGCAACACCCATTGTAAAACAATTGACGCTCATTCAATGCGTTTTGAATAAATTATCAATCAGCTGAAATCGTGAAAGTGTGAAGTTTTCATTACGCCATATATATGTAGGTACATTGTACTAGTAAGATGTCTGTCTGTATGTGTGTATGGAAGGTAAAGCTGCGGAAATAAATACGTGGAATTATCTTGTGCTGTCGAGCAATCAGTGCATAAAGTTGTTAGGTTGTGGTCTAAGGTAGGAGCGGAGCGTTCTGACGATTTGTAATCCATTGAAATGTAGATAGTAAGATGATGTATACAAAATTTTACAAAGCTCATTTACATAATCATTAATATTCATGGTACAACGGCGGGCTCATCGCTAATAGCGATATCTACCTGACATGCTTTGGATGGACGGGGATACAATAGCTAGGTGGATAGTCCATGGTGTACTGCAATTAACTTACCTACAGGTATTACGAATATAAAAACATACTGAAGATCTATTTTAATTGAAAAGTCTACAGGTTAATAAAAGATTTCCGCATAGTATAATAGGGATGATGCCGGGGTAAAAAAAATGAAATTCTAATTAGTCCGTCAGTCAGATAATAAAAAAATATTAGACACGTATTTTTTGCTTTATCATATTAATAAAAAACTACTTAGATAAAACGCATTTTAAGTTGGGGAGTGGGGGTCGATACGTCACTAGTACGTATAAAATCTACATACTCGTGACGTCATGGCACATTTTACCTCAATGTATCGCCGTAATCTTTAGATTATGAAAAAAAAAAAATACGTGTCCAATATTTTTTTATAATCTCAAAGACGGACTATAAAAAAATTTTTAGTCATCATCCCTATTGAAAAAGTGTATTTGATACCTAAACGTTACATATATCCAAATCTTTACTTGGATAAATTAACCGTGAAATTTGTAGGATTTTTGGGCGACGAACTTTTGACCCTCAGATATTTGTTTCTCTGACTTCAGTCGTAACTAAAATATAAAGTTATTTCTTGTTGTTTGATTTGCTTCACTATGATGTAGTGAAGCTTCCATAAATTAACTGACCAGTTATTTATGGAAACTTACGTTTTATGCTTTCATAACGTACATCTTAAAAAGTACTGACGAACTGTCGAGGAATCTTCTTATTACACTTATTATTTTATACTGCTACTGTAATAAGGACCTAGCAATGATTGTGTGGTTATTGATAATCTTGAAAACTTTACACTTTTGTCTACATAATTCAAGTCGCTCTCGCTTCCGCCCCTAACTGCACCACACTAGAGAGAGTGCATCGTATGTGACAATTTATTTCGTAACCCCATACAATGTCACACCTTCTGTCACTTCAAAGGAACAGCATTGCGATCTCTATAAAAAAATGTCGCAATGTCATCATTCGACCTCGAAAGGTGACGTTAATTGAAGATTTGCTCTGGACTTCATGTGAAATGGCCGTGACCGAAATCAGGCACTCTGAGAATTTCTTTAAGCTCAAACTGTAGTATTTATTTCCCTCCACTCCTTTGCTATAATATGTCTTTAGGAACAAGTAACGTTACTCCAAAATCCGAGGGGTATAAAAGTTTGCCGGTATTCAAACTTTTTACTACCCATGTTTGTCTTATATCCGAAGGCTTGGAGATGTTTTCTAAATGTTCTTAAAGAAAATTCGCCTTTCTAGCATAACCCTTAAAGTTGAAAAGACTCAAATTAGATGATTATTTTGTTTCAAGACGTTATTTTATCCGTCAGGTCGAAATAAATTATCTCCTCGTCCATGGTGCTTGATACACAATGTACCTACGTAATATGCAAGACAATTGCGCGGCTTAGGGCGGATTTCACTTTTTTTATTTCAAGAGCTGTCAGTGTCATAATTGTTGTGGAATATTGACACTGACAGTTCTTGAACGCAGTTTAGATGTGCTGAACACGTTCAGCTTCATTGGTCAAATTGGCACTTACTTATTTGTGCATTATGTAAACTTCCGTGTCAAAACATTACCCTACAAATAACGCAGGTGATTTATGGCCCGCATGATGTGTATGCCACGCTTAGGCCGCATATTTACATGCACAACGTACTTGCATCGTCACAGATTGTGTACAAGCGTCATTAACTTGCGCCACATTGGAGAGAGTGTACTTTGTAGGTATGACGCTTTATTTCGTAACCGAAAACAATGTCACACTGTTGTCACTTCTTGTCGAGTTCCTTCTGTTTATTGTGACATGGGGAATACTTAGTATTGTTATGACAATTCCTGGTCATCATACATTGATGGACCAACATCAGGTTTACAGCAAATAGGTCGTGTTCGTGACTGTTTAGTGTTTATTCCCGCGCCATTTCTTTAGTACCTTGTCGGATTGCTACCGCTTATGACTCACGCTACATTAGAGAGTAGTTGTAATATTTCGTAACTTGTAGATATCACGACACGTGTCTATGTGATGTGTATAACCTTGAGATTTCGCCGGAGAAACTGAGATGGATGGGAACGGGGGAACTGTTGCATTTTAGTATGGTGTTGCTGGGTCAACATTCGTAAGTAAAGGATTTTATTCAGTTCCACAATCGTCTACCTTACAAGATCTTGTGATTGTAGTTCAATAGAATTGAAAGTTTTCAGTAATCATGCCTTTAGATTGTTTTTAAGTTAATGCTCTTTTGTGCGCATAAGCGCCTTGTATTCGCGATTACCTAATGTTGAATTGTTGAAAACATTTGCTCTAAAAGCATTGAGTTGGTACAATTTATTTCCTCATTAAATTAACACTGATTAATGCAACTGTTAAAAATAAGTAGTTAGGACAAGTTAGGTACACAGAGAATTACACACAACATTAAATTCGTGATGAAAATATACAAAAGATAGTTTTATTTTCAACTAAAGGGAACTTCTACTGAAATTGTTTTTGTTACAAAAGGATCCATCAAATCTGTGTTTCTGTTAAAAAACCACGATTAAACTTGAAACATGCAAAGACTGAAAACATTTATTTAATTACACTAAGTAATCCTACTAATTATTCCCTTTTTTTTCATTTCCCGACATTTCAATTTTCATTTTCAGTCCATAGTTTATTCTACAAATTTTACTATTAATGAAACATTTAAACAAAACTTTTTTACAGTCCGTTCAACCGATTCTGACTTCTATACCATAGGCATAAGGATGGCATTAAAAGCAAAAAAGTGGTTACAATACCAACTATTTAGTGCAGCTGCCATTTGTCATGCCACCAACGCAATAGAAATCAAAATCGGTTGAACGGACTGTAAAAAAGGTTAAGTTACATATCTAAATTTATTTCAAATGGAGTTTAAGTAAGTTATAGTTATAAAAAGTGATTTTCAATTTGAAAAATTACTCAAAACATCGGGAATTGAAGAAAATATAAATAATTCGTCATATTTATAACATTCATAGATTTAAAAAAAAACTTACTAGCATTATGCACCACAGGAGCGACCTCAGTTGGTCTTTCAGTGGTCTCTCTATCCACACAGCAGGCCCATATCATGCCCCCAGAACAGAGGTCCAAGGGTTTGCCTCCCCCTAGGACGCAGGATATGCTCAGCCCGCAGGGGTACCGGGCCCCCCGATAGCGGCAAGTTTGGGGGATCACTGGAACAGAGAAAATATAATGTTAAACATGTATAATAACATATCATGACACCTGTATTTGCCGAAGGCATAGGCAGACAACAGTATTCTATTTTGTATACCTCAACATTTAGCCGCAGTTAAGTTCAAAAGACCAGTGGCGGCCCAGTGATAACAGCCACGGCTTACAAGTTGTTGTAGGTCAAAGATTTGAACCTTGACAAGCGCTTTACTTTCTGTAAATTATTTCATCACCACTGCTCTCAAAACGGTGAAGGAAAACATCGTGAGGAAACCGGCATGTCCTAGAAACAAAAATTCGAAGACATGTGACATCTACCAACCCGCACTGGGCCCGTGTGGTGGATTATGGTCCACTCCCTCTCACAGAGAGGAGGCCTGTCTCCCAGCAGTGGGAAGATTATAGGCTAAGTTATTCACGGATGACGAATTCGACTAAAGATAAGCACGCAAGTTCCGCAATGTCGGGAATAGTTTCAGGATATCTTAAAGTAACCTGAGCACTTTATGGTTAGGCCAATAGCCATATTGAACCCGATTCAATAGTTTTTATATTTTATGTGACGAATTGATGATGCTCACGACAAATGGACATGAATTGATGAATGATTCAACCTATAAATTGCGTGGCAACCCTAATACTACCATAATATTAAAAATGCGAAACTGAGTTTGTTTGTTACGCTTTCACGCTAAAACGGCAGAATAGATTTGGATGAAATTTGGCACATGGGTAGACCATGACCTGGAGAAGGACATAGAATACCTTTTATCCCGATATTCTTACGGGATCGAGACTTATGTGGGTAAAACCGCGGGGCGCAGCTAGTACAAAATAAAAGATATTTACGATTGGTATACAATGCTGTTTGTTAAAGTAACATTTTATTTGATATTTGAAAATATAATTTTATTAAACAACTGTTATTTACGAACATAATAGATACTTCAAACATTTATGTGCGACTGAAACTTCGTCAACTCCATTCGATTTGGTGTTACTAATCAAACCGTGGTGGCCCGCCCAGTGGTAACAGCCTCGATTTACGAGTCAGTCATGGGTTTGAACCTAAACAGGCGCTTTACTTTGTGTAAATTATTTCATCACCACTGCTCTCAAAACGGTGAAGGAAAACATCGTGAGGAAACTGGCATGTCTTAGAACCAAAAATTCGAAGACATGTGCCATCTACCAACCCGCACTGGGCCCGTGTGGTATATTACAGCCCACTCCCTTTCAGAGGAGTCCTGTGTCCGAAAATTACAGGCAGATGATTATAATCAAGTAGTGTTAGCAATCAACAAAGAGATCCATAGAAATTTCGACACAAATTCAACAAGTGGATCATCTATATTTCAATGAATGCGTTTACCCCCAGGCTAAGCCACTGGTTTTAAAAGCATGAACTTTTGCACAAGAGTTCAATAATGTATTTATTGAACTCTTGTGCAAAATTTAATACAATGCCGCCCATGGGTATGTGACTGCCCGTATTTTTCTGAATATTCATGAAAAATTATCGAAAATTAATTCCCAAAGGCTTCTGAGAAGTTACCAGTGAAAAGTCCCATCAAACTCACGGCTTGTAACTCTAATACATTATAAAGAGGTAAGTAAATGAGTTTGTATACGAGAAGTAATCTTCTGAACTACTGAACCGATTTCTGCTGGGGAGTTCGTGGCGCCACTTCTTCCCAGCTAAAGCACTAGGAAGTGGTGAAGGTCGGGCGTTTTGGGGGACTGTCTTATGTATTTTGACGTTCAAAAAGTGCTGATTCACAGTTCTTGAATAAATGACTTTTGATTTTGATTTCGAAAATTCATTCTCTGATGGAAAGGTGAAAACTCTGGTGGAGGTGTGTGTTGGTGGTGTCATATTGCTGAGTGCCATAGGATATGCTCTATGGTATAAACCCCTCGTGGACAAAGTCGCGGACAGAAGCTTGTGTCGTATATAATCGAGTAAACTAACATTAAGTATCGATCAAAAACAAACAATCCGTACAATCTATTACATAAACACGACGACAATCACGCGATATGATTTAAACATTCTCAGATCGATACCAAGCGGTTGAACGACCGTCCATTTTCTCTGCGCACGCGCACTTTTACTCTCGTCTTGCGTGACTCAGATCAAGGTTTTGATATCGCATTTTCTTTAGTTTTATTGTAGTTATTACTTTATCTTTTGTCAAGAATTTTAAGTGGGTCTCTTACTGAGAGGAGGCCTGTCCCAGGAGTGGGAAAATTATAGGCTAATAATGCAAGTAAAGTAAAACTTTTTGAATAAAAATATTTTATAAAAAGTGCGAATATAATTTGCGAAGTTTTAGTACATCTACTATATTTTGCGTTTTTGTAAGATTTACTTTTTACGGAGATAAATAAATCGGACATAAATGAAGCATTGATTTGTCCTTGGTCGAAATCTCAGGCACAACTAAGATTTCCCTAATCGAAAAATCCTTTAGCTCAACCCTTGAATCACACCCAGGGCCCTACACTCGGCATTCGCTGTTGCAATTCCAGATTTTTTCAGTTTTTTTTTATCAGACGTGAACGCACGCAGATTTTAAAATCATGGCTTTATCTGGATCACTGTCACCAAATCACTTATTGGCCCATGGCTCGGTCTATCAATGCTTGTATAGATACATCGATATACGCCGTTATCCTCGTTCATTCAGCGGATTTTTTGGGACCCTCACCAGGTCATCAATCCATCATATGGAGGGCATCTTGTGTGATGCTCAATTCAAACTGCATTTCAGGGAAACGTTTTTCTAAAATACAGTACAAGCAACACAGCACAGAAGTTTGTAAGTACAGCAACCTATTCCGCTTAACTATTCCTGAAAAGTCATTATATGACTCACACATTCACCTCTGAACGAGGCATCCTCAGGATGACGATTGACTTGTCGCGAACCCGAACACGGTGTGTTGCCATGCCGAGCACCGAACGCAGAGTCCTTCCAAACGCCTTTCTTTCTTTCCCTACCTTTCATACTTCTTCTTTTTGGTGTCGCTGGGATGACAGTAATTTAAATCTCGTTGGCCCAAAACTTCGCCTCTTCCACGGCATCGTTCGTGGGACCGCTGAAGTCACTTTGACTGCATATCTTAGGACCCAGAGTGCAAGATAGGAGGTGAAGACCTCCTGTCGGCGCATCATATATGCGCGTGATTCACGGCGGGGAATGCGCAGGGCCTCGGGGTACCGAACCCGCTACCAACGCCCGCTGCGCGCCCACCACACCACTCAGCTCACAGACACGCTCCACTACGGGCATTCCTTTGTACCGTCTTCCATAAACGTTGTTCATATAAATTATGGCATTACACCTATTTTAATACAATCCACTAATCTTTTATTAGAAAGTCCCGATTGAGCCATTCACCTCCTATCCCGCCCTCTGGTTGGTTTGCGACATAGCTCCATATTACCGCCGTACCGTCGAGGTAACCCCGAATTTACCAAGTTGTATTTACATATTCTCACTTGGGTCCGGAGACGGTTCAGGGACGTCCACAACCAAGTGGACCATGGGAGGTTACACCCTCCAGAAAAAATGCTCATTTGATGATAAATTGTAAGTTGGGGAAGAGTATCTAACTTACTAATATCTTACAATCGGCGTCGGCCGAGTTTCTTGGTAGAAACGCTGTTGATTTAAAAAAACTGTGCCTGCCTTTTAGCCGTTGCGTTGGTAGCTGTGCGCCAGATAGTGATGATTCATTATGGTAATCATAATGTTCTCACTGCTGGGACCTTCTTTCTTCGAGAGGGAGTAGGCCGTATTCTACCACGCGGGCCCAATACGGGTTGGTAGATGTCACATGTCTTCGAATTTTTGGTTCTAGGACATGCCGGTTTCCTCACGATGTTTTCCTTCACCGTTTTGAGAGCAGTGGTGATGAAATTATTTACACAAAGTAAAGCGCCTGCCTGGGTTCAAACCCATAACTCATAAGTCGGAGCCGTTACCACTGGTCCTCCACTGCTCTCACTATGGTAATGATAATAATTAAATATTAATTTGATTATAATCTTTTTTATATCTCTAGAGATATCTAGAGATAAAGCTTTATACTTATAGTTATATGAGAGCGGTTCATAACTGTCTTACTAGAAATATAACTATGATACGAGCACGATCTAGCAATAAACTACTAAGGCACTTTGACCAAATAGGTTAGTTTAGAACTGTCACCAGCTACGTCGAAATTGGTCGCAGTAACAAAATTCTCACCGAAATTTATGAAACGCTTTCATATAACTATATTACGATATATAGCTATATCCTTAGGGATATAACTATATCACGGCTTCAACCATCTTAACTGCGACATATGCATATCTTAACAAAAAATCTAAACTTTCTTGTGTTAGAACACATTTATAAGTTGGCGGAGTACGGAAAGTAAGCAGTTTACATCAAAATCATGTTTATGATTTAGAACAAGATCACTATCCTTCTAAATTGTCCTAATATGCAAAATAGAATGAAAAAGATCGCTCATTTGATTAGAATAGTAGTTTAAATGTCTACTGCATTTGAAATATAAAGCTCAATACACAATGTCAGGGACATCCACGCGAAGCCGGCTACCATGGATTCAGAACATGATTAAGAACCAGCGTTGAAATTTTTCGTCAGTTATTAAAAAAAAACAACTGTTCCATAAAACACAGGGGGGTTTCAGAATCATGTGCTGAATCCATGGTAACAGTTTTCGCGTCGATGTCCCTTTTTTTTTCTTTTTTTTTTGAGGTTGGGAAATCATCAAATGACTTCTCCCGCTCTGGGCAGAGCGAGAGGGTGTGTCAGACTTTTACTGACTAATAAAACCCACCCATGTTCCTTCCGTTGCCTGTGTGCCGGAGCCGCGATATCCCTTTCGGACAAACCCGCAACCCCAGCAGGCGTCGATGTCCCTGACACTCAGTATACTCGTACTTTGCTAAGTTTTGCACATCTCATAATACGAAGCATTAGAGAGCTCTTTGCGATCGAAAAATTAGTTTTGCCTCGTTTCTGCAACAGTTGTTATTGTAACACTCCTGCTAGTACACAGAACCTACTTAATTTATATACCATTGTATAGATCGTTTAATGGAGATTAATTTTGTACTTTTCAAAAAATCATTTAAGGCGCGGTGTTACCTCAATATTCACGAAAAACTGGTTTCTTGGATAGTCGAATATGACATAACGCAATGAAAATATACGACGCAAAAAATACAGTGGACAGAGAAGGGTTTAAAGTAAAATTTTAACCGAATAGAATAGTAGAAAATACTTTAATATTCCCAATCAAAAATACTTCACAAAAATAAACTTTGGCGTCGAACATCTCCGTATTTCGTATTTTCAGCGATAACAACATTTTTTTTGAAGAGTTCAATAGAATAAACATTATTTTATAACTTTAACCAGACAATTATTTTATTTAATGTGTATATTCTGAATAATCTAAATGAAACCCGTAAAATAAATGCCCATTCGCAGCTTACTCACATCGTCAACCCAAATATTTATTCGATTTTCAACCTTATTTAATGCTCTGTAATTGTGAAAATAGATATTGCGGTCATACTTTAGTCGTCGGGCTACCGTATAGCGCGCAGACGAAGTTGTGTGAGTGCAGCTGTAGCGTTTAAAATCGTAGTCAGTCCGCGCCTTAATGTAGCAGAAACGAAAAAAAACAACAAAATAGTTTTTTGAAAAATCCCGTCAATCAAGTACGAAACCTGAAAACATTGTAGCTTGCGAAACACTCAATTAATTGAGTTTTTTTTTATAGTGTCGTTTCATCCATAGGAGGAACCCTATTGAAAATGGCTCTTTTATTCAAAGTAGTTAATTATAATTAATAAAAAACTAACTTATTTTATCTATATCTATATATTTCCAACTTTGACCCACTTCCGTTGCCTAGCAACCAACAAAGCAAACCTAGTCTTTGACAGTACGGAAAAATTTCGAGGTGAGAAATTTTAACCATGTTGATTGGTAAAATTTTTGAATTAGCGTTATGAGGCGTGCACTTTAGGATTTTCCAAATTTTTATTTCTCTGACGTCGTCTTGCATCGCAAGGAATTTAAAAAAAAACCGGCCAAGCGGTTAATTTTCATAAATTTTCTTAAAATAACTTCAAAACTATTTATTTTTAAATTATAAAAAAAAGTTGAGACTGCAAGCCCTTTCATTTGATATATCACACGGTACAGTTTGCATTTTTTTTTTCTTGTTTGCCTCCCAAGACTGACCCCCATGTTCAAAATTCATTTATTTACGTTCCACGTCCGTGTTTGGGTCACTGACATTTTAACTTAATCGGTCCATTAGATTCGGAGCAAATCTTCTATCACAGACGGACAAACAGACAGGCAGACAGTGACCAGTGATCCTATAAGGGTTCCGCTTTTTCATACGGACGTATGAAACTCTAAAAATTGATTATCATTCAAACAAGCTAGTATTTAGTGTTCAGTATCGTGTAAACGAAGCAATTGGAGAATTTCTGTAGTTTCTGCCGACCCCCATGACAAGAACGCGTGAATTTATATATGTGTATGTATTATTGTGTCATCTTACATAAAGTCACGAAGGCCTTTCAGAGACACGACCTTCAGTAATGAAGTAAACGATCAAGAAGAAGATATTAGTATCGTATCACTACTCCACAATAATCCTTTAAAAATATATACAACGTGTTCATTTTAATATCCCACAACTCTAGGGTATTAATGAGACCATGTCAAAGAATCAACTAGCATTTTTTTTTGTTTTTTTTTTTTGTTAAGATTACTTACCAGCAGATTATCTATGTTTGTATCAAAATTTCATTGATAAGTACGAGTAAATCATTTTAATTCATATTTAAATCTATATCGTGTCATCACATATAAATCACGAAGGCCTTTCAGAGACACGACCTTCAGTAATGAAGTAAGCAACCAAGAAGATGTATCGTATCATTATCCACATGGGTAGGTATATATTTTTTAATGAATATGAAAAAAATATACCTACAATGTGATCATTTTGATATCTCATAACTCTAGGGTATTAATGAGACAATGAGACACATATTTTTTTATTTTTTTTTAAGATTACTTGGTTTGTTGCTCTCTTGAGAGTCGATGGGGCTTGAAAGGTATTCAAAAAATCAATAGGTTTTGTTTCTCTTACTTCAAATAATGGAATACTTGCATCTATTTATTACAATAAGAACACTTTGATAACCCATAACTCTAGGGTATTAATGAGACCATGTCAAAGAATCAACTAGCATATAAATTATTTTTCTATTTTTTTTTTTTAAGATAACTTACCACTAGACTCTCGGTGTGTGTATCTAAGTTTCATTGATAAGTACGAGTAAATAATTTTCATTCAAACCAATCATTCATATTTAAAGCTAAGAAAATGCGACGTTGTCATATTTTCTTTTTATGAACAAAAATAGTCTAAATATTTTTTTTTATATTTTTATATTTCTCCTATGGGTTTTTTGCTTATATAATCGTGACTTTGACGAATTATTTTGAAAGATAAATGGTAAAAAAAACACCTTTTATAGATACCTATATGTAAGTGTTTTTCGAACTTGTCGACATCAATTGGACAAACACGATTCTTATAAAATCTCTGATCTTGTTATCGATACATACTATACTATTAGCGGCGTTTCGTAACAATAGGCTCGACCTATGATGATTTATTTTCCAGATAAAACGTTTGAAAGAAAAACTGTGAGGCCTAAAAATAACAGTGGAAGAGTTGCATTGAAGATTTTTATGATTATAATTCTATAAATAAATATTTGTTACTGCCGCGAATCATATTTAGGTCAACAAACAACCTGACACTGAACTGCAAATTGCTATTTATTTAGGGTATGGTCGGCGTTATCGCAATATGGTGCATGTATGACGTCATTTATGACGATTCACAAGATATCGTTATCGCGCTCACGCTAATTCGGTATTAGCACGCTCAAATCGATTCCAGCGTTACTCGGAACGCAGCATTAAAGTGAGATGTCAATATTGTCAATCCCTAGCATCAGGTGGAATGACACCTCATTTGACACTTCATCTAAGTTACCACGGTAAGATTTTTACAGAATAGACAACCTGATCTCTTGGCAAGTTGGCAAGTATGTTGACCACCTCAACGAGCTATTTCCGTTAGCTTTTACTTCTTGTATATTTATAAACACGTGTGAAGCGACGACTACTGATTTTCTTTCCTTTCTAGGTGAGACAGGAAGTGCTTTATAGAACTGCTTAGCGGGCTTCCGTTTTGGTAATTTTAGAATATAATAATATCTCGCCTGTAATTAATTTAGGGAGTGTCACCGAATATTTGGAAACACCGTAAGTTCATAATACATTTTGCAACGTTATAGATTACGACCAAAGATTTCAATCGTAGATGTGCCCTCACCGTACTACGTCGCGCGAAAAAGTGTCCACACTGAGAAGAGTGATCTCGCACAATAAAAATGGCGTTTCCATGACAATCAAGTCAAGTGTCTGCGATATAGTGTGTCAGAGATGTCAAAACGAAACAGAAACGCGACCATCTTTTAACGCGGCAGGGCGAATCTACGATTGAAATCTTTGATTACGACTGTCAAAAATTATGAAAAGACGGTTTCTTTCGAAATAAAAGACATAAATATTCGATAGTTTATAATATCCGTGTCTTGTCGTCAGTCCAGGGCAGTGAGTCTTTTTTTTTTTGTGGGAATTTATCAAATAACTTTTCCTGCTCTGGGCAGAGCGGGGGGCGTGTTAGACTCTTACTGACTTAAACCCACCCGTGTTCCTTCAGTTGCCTGTACGTTGCCAGGGTCCACGGTGTCCCTTTCGGACTTTCCCGCAGGAGTGATGGTCTTGTGGTACGATCGGCGGACTGCTAAGTACCTCTGACTTTTCAGACTTAAGTGCGTATTGTATAATTTTCACCTGCTTCAAAAACGGTGAAGGTAAACATCGTGAGGAAACCGGCATGCCTGAGAGATATTTCTCGACGGCATGTGAAGCGAAATCAGAGGCCCATGGGCGGCATAAAAACTACACCAGGTTAGTCACTAACCATACTAAAAGACGAAGAAGAAATCGTCAGTCTCATTGTTTAGGGGATGAGTCTATAGCCATTAACGGGCCTCAAATCCTGCCTATAGGCAACTGAGATATTTCTAATTGGTAAACCCATTAAACACATTGAGACGAGAGGCCATGGAACACCATGCTTTGCTCACTATTGTGAATACTACTTAGTTCTTTTAGTGCGTCGATTTTGCTGCTGAGCATAAGGTTCTGGGGTCGATTCCCACGTTGGGCTATGTGTTACAGTTTTTCCAACAGGAAATTCTCAGTAATAGCGCGAAGTCTGGATTGGTGCCCGGTTGATGGCAATAGGCTCGTAACTCATCCCGTGGGACTTAAACATAAGTGGCGAAACGTGCGTGTTTTATGTAGTGTATGTAGTGTAGTTTTTTTTAAATGTCTTGGTTGAATACGAGGCCTTTTGCTACTTTTGTATGTGTGTATTTTATGTCTTTATATGTGATTTGACTTTGACTTTGAATTTCTCGGTCAGCAGTCCGGAGTCTGGATTTGTGCCCGGTTGATAGCAATGGCTCGCCCCCTATTACATGAGACTTAAACATACGTACACCTCTGCCCTACCCTTCGGGGAAACAAGGCGTGATGTTATGTTTATGTTTATATATATGTGTATATGACAATGTTTATGTTCTTTCTCCAGATTACCTACTGACAAGTTATATGAGTTTATATAATTGTATTTTTTTATTTGACTTTATAAGTCAAGCTATTTTTAATTTTATTTCAATTTATTGTTGACATAATCTACTCATTACAATGTTTTTTCTAATGAGTTGTATTGCAATATGTGGTTAGCTAGTGACCTCGACAATTGATCATATTAGTTATTGTTATTAGTAATTAACTGTTTGTTTTATTTATTTTATCTCGATGGTCCTAGTTTATCATTTATAACTTCCAGTTACAACTATATGTAAGCGGGCACGCCCTTTATGCCTGGTGGCTTTTATTTAGATAAGTTCTGTTTACGTTTAGTTTTTATTTCTGCCTGAGTATAGTTCTCGATGATGTTGTGTGGTATATTGGCGTGTGCTAGCTAACATATGGCTAATAATTTAAATTATGTTTTGTGTTGCGTAATCTAAATTATCTAAATTATTTTGAATACTATTATATAGAATCTTATTTTTTTGTTCTTCTAACTGAACAGACAGCTGTGCTGCTGGGGAGTTTGTTGCGCCACTTCTTCTTCCCAGCTAATGCACTAGGAAGTGGTGAAGGGTGGGCGTTTTGGGGGACTGTCTTATGTAATTTTGACGTTCGAAAAGTGCTGATTCTCAGCCTAGTTTGAATAAATGACTTTTGAATTTTGAATTTTGAATTTTATATATAATATATATTTTTTTAATCACGACCATCTGGTCGTGATTAAAAAAATATAAGATATATAAGAGAAATATAAGATTATCTTGAACATAACACCGCAGTATCTACTGCGGTGTTATGTTCAAGATAATCTTTAAGAATCTCTGCCTTGCCTTTTCCCAACATGTTGGGGTCGGCTTCCAGCCTAACCGGATGCAGCTGAATACCAGTATTTTACATGGAGCGACTGCCTATCTGACCTCTACAACCCAGTAACTGGGTAATACGATACCCCTTGGTAAGACTGGTGTCAGATTTTCGGGCTTCTGACGACTCTTAACCACTGTCAAAGATCCACGAATGACACATGGGACCAACGGCTTAACGTGCTTTCCGAGGCACGGAGGAGTCTCGGTATGTTAAGATGGTCACCCATCCACGGACCAACCCTGGCAAGCATAGCTTAACCGGATGGATCGACCCATGCGGCTGTTATTACTTAGCCACGAGCTTCTCTTCTCTCCTCTCCAAGATAATCTTTAAGAAAATTACAATAAAGTAAGTGGGTGATGTCACCGCCCTTAGATGTAATAAGGACAGTTAAAAATGATCATTCGCCTAGCTAATTGATTACTAGAATCGAAAAAATCGCAACTGTTAAAAGCCATTGCTGTAAGATTTTGGATTTAACGAATGCTTTAATTTTCAGTTCGTCAATTACTTTAATAAACTTTTAATTGTGTCACTCTAATGATACCGCCATTGTTGCTGGAGTTATGACCAGTTACAATTTGTGACCAGTTGTGTTGTTGACCAACTAATTTCAACAGATTGAAAATAACGATGCATTCTGAGGAAAGAGCGATCATGGATACTAATAATTTAAAATTATTAATTTATTCGGAAACAATTTTCGCAATAATTATCTTTATATTTAAATTTAATCGGATATATTTAAATGTTAGGTAATGTGACCTACATGTTGGATATTATTCAATCAATTTATTGTAATTTCCGCTTTTAGTTATGTCGGCGTCACAGAAAATACGAACATTCATGTAATCCAAATATTATAAATACTCACTCTTTCCCAATAAATCCATGATAGAATCATCTTCTTGTGATGACCCATAAGAATTGTGGTACCCAGAACCCTTCCTTCTCCCTAGGGCACCTAACATTAAAATGTCTTTCTCTTGTTCATTTGCTGGCCGTCTTCTATCCGATGGCAAATCAATATCTTTGTCATCAACTTGTAATGTCAACACGTCATTCTCATTACACAAAATACTATGAAAACAACTTAAAAATGCAAAAGAAAACAGAAAAGTTCTGAAAATCATTGTTTTAAAAACACTATCGCTCGTTCTTCTGCGCGTTTTAAAATTTTTCTTTTTAATTTTTCCCGCCGATCCATGAAGTCCGTTTTCGATTACACTTTTACACATTTCACTGGCTCTTGTTACACCTCATTTTTTTTACACTTTTTTCACAGTTGCTGTTTTGGTGTTTTTTTAATATTATTATTGTTTAGTTTTTTGTTGGTATTGTTTATTTGCGTGAGACGTCTTGTCGCGGGAAGTTGGTTATCGGAAGTAAACTGCGATCGCCTCGCGCTTCGTTCCTTTTCACTTTTCGTTAGAGATCCCCAAGCGTTTTACATTTTCTTAAAGATACTTAATTGCTCATATTTTAAGATTCTGATTATTTTATTGCCATCCATTAACGTTTACCATCTGTAAAGTAATTTCTGTTATTAATACATGTCACATATATTTTAATTAGGCAGTTATAATTTGACATTTATATGCAGAACCCAGTTGGTTGTGTTTTTTACATTTTAATACAAGACAATAGAGGTATGACCGTTGTTTTAGCGTGTCTATGGTGTGCGTGACGTATAAATATAAGGTAGTATGTGTAATAATAGTTTATTTCACTTGGTAAATTCAGTGTAAACATGTACCTACGTACTTCCAATTACATATACAGCTACATTTTGACAGTAGCACCTATATACGGCCTTGTTAATTTAGATAATATATCTACTTTTAATTTATATTACATAAATAATTCTCTCTTTACAATAATTTTGGTAAAAAAAATCATTTTTCATGTTGCATTTTTTTTATAAAAGTTAAAATGACCGCTATCTTGGTAACGGAACAATGTTTTTCTCCTAAATGTAGCTCTTAGATCTTTTAACAGTTATTTGGCTGTAATTGTTCAGTTCTCATGATAATCTAAACTGCCATAAAAAGTAACAGGACTGTCCAATTACTCTGGACTAATAATTTGTCTGTCATATAACAGCTTCGTTTGAGTTTAGCTTTTACGATTTATTGACAACTTACTTTGTGATGTAATTTTTTTATATAATTTGGCTGCCAGGGGTTTAGTCATTTTCGGGAAATTTTAATTGTAAGTAGCATTATTTGATAAAGTCAAGCCAATGTGTAATGAGATAGTTAATTAGCTGGGAACGTTTTTGTATTTATGTCTATCTTCTTTACCTATTATTCGTTTTAAAAATAAATTATGCGTAATAAGACGATTATCAGAAAATCCTCGTTAAAATAGCGACGTGTTGATTATACGGACTTTACAGTATTTCCATATT
This sequence comes from Agrochola lota, assembly GCA_947364205.1. Classification (NCBI taxonomy): domain Eukaryota; kingdom Metazoa; phylum Arthropoda; class Insecta; order Lepidoptera; family Noctuidae; genus Agrochola; species Agrochola lota. Next base: position 7,306,556 of record OX376245.1, on the reverse strand, counting down.
TAGTACTGGATAATGAGATACAAAAACGGTTTTAATGCACATTCAAGTATCAAGATTGAGTGGTCACACTTGAACACTCATAAGAAGCCGACTTTCGCCGTAGCTTTCCAAAACATGACTTTAAATGGGCGAAAAACGTCGCAAGTAATATCACACCGAATAAATTTAGATTTTATACGCAGTACAATAGTGTCCAAACTCATTTGACCGCTGCCCATCGGTGACAAATCCCTCTGATTGATTTGGAATAATAAATGAGTTGGAAAATTCGACTTTAACTTTGATGAGTCAAGGTACAAACTTGTCTGTTGTGAAGTCAGGACGTAATTTGTACAAATAGACAAGTCTGCTTTCTTTACTAATGACATCTGTTAAGGTTAATTTCGCGGTATTGCATTATCTGTGGCTAATTCGTTTTTGATAGGGCTGTGATTCTTACGGAAGTACCCGGGAAGTAGGTCAATTATTACAATAAAAGGTTCGCATTACAAATTGGGTAATTGAATTTTATTGTTTTGGAAACGTTTCCCAAGAATTTGTTTACAATCGATTTATTTAATTGGTTAAATTGCAGAAAGTTACCCGCAAGGCGTCATAAATAATCATTAGGCCCTTCTAGTGCCTCAGGCTGTAAATTACTTAGATTAAAATGAAAGGGGCATTTGAATATGTCAAATTGTTTTCTATGAGGGCGTGTTTATTAAATAATTAGCACTAACAAACTATTTAGCCTTTTATTAATATACTAGTATAGAAAATCTAAGAAATGTTAGGTTAAAAAGAAAAACTAATAAAAAAAAACAAAATCACAGTATTTCTCATCGATAAAAAATCAACCGGAAAAACTCAACGAACGAAATCGAGAGTGTATCGGAACGTGGTCTGACAGCTCATCTTTCCCGCCATTTTCACTTTCGTTTCGAATGGCGCGAACTGCGTGAAATTAGGCGCCATATTGGCACACGATTACCGAACGATCTTACAATGGAGTTCGGAGTAAGGAAATGCGTTGATATGTAATTAATTGATCGCTTTCTGAATACAAAATGTGCGTAAGACGTAAATTAGTTTTTTTGGGTTCCATACCCAAAGGTGCCAACGGGACTCTGCTGTCCGTCCGTCTGTCACAGGGCTGTATCTTTTGAACCGTAATAGGTAGACACATGAAATTTTCACAGAGTGTGTACTACTATGGCCGCTATAACATCAAATAATAAAAATAGAATATAGTTAAAATTAAAGGACCTTTCATTTTAATTTTACCCTATAACCATACAAGAAACGTTTTTTTCGCAGTTTTTAGCTCGTTCTTTTTACTAAATAAAGTATTTAAAAATAAAAATATGTAGTATTCAATATTTTACGGTGGTACGGAACCCTTCATGTGCAAATCCAACATTTTTTCCTTTACATAATGAGTTTCAACTGACTTGCTTTGCATATAAGCAGTAATTTGCCTATTTTTACGCTTTTACTTCTGCGGAACGTTTGCATTACGTCTTAATTTGTAGTCTTCACTATTCGATCATCAGTAATTAACGTTACTTTGTAACTGCCTTAACTTTGTATTACCTATATTAATTTCATAGGTAGCTACGTAATAGGGATGTTGACAAAAAAAAAAATGTTTTGTCCGTCAGGTATTTTATTAAAAAATATTGGACACGTATTTTTTTCTTTTTTTACGTAGTTAAAAAATTCCGGTAATACATTGAATAGGCAATACGTTAAAATGTGGCATGACGTCACTAAACCGAGGAGTGCCCCGGTAGATTTTATACCGACTTATGACGTAGCGAACTCCAACTTTAATCCGTTTTGTCTAAACCATTTTTTTTAAATATGATAAAGCCAAAAATACGTGTCTAATATTTTTTCATCATCCCTTTTGAATTTAATAGTTCCTCAGAAAAAAAAAAAACAAAATTGCCGGGAAAAATTGGTGAAAATTTGAAAGTGAAATAATTTTCTATAGGAATTTTGTATGAATTATTGTGAACAAGACAACGTTTATCGAGTTAGTTAGTAGGTAAATAAATTTTGCTTATTAACCACTGACGGAAAGTTTTTGTACCAGTCGCTTTTGTTTTTGCTCACCTCATTAAGGATTAATTACAAAAAAATCTCATACACATTTTAAACCATCCAAATGTAGATCAACTATGGCTCAGAAATTAAGGCTAAAACTTAAGAGCAGAATCCAAACCAGGCTTCTGTTGTCACGACGTCTGCAAGTTGTGTGAAACAGAACGTAACACGATTATATTACGTATGCGCCTGCGCATCAACGTTTCGTAACTTTGTTTTGTTAAAAAAATAAAACTTTGAGATTTTGCAAATGGATTGTCATGCGGGCGGATGTTGTGCTGTGGCATTGTTGTTTGTTACGACAGAAAGTAATAGCCAGGGTTAAAATGTTATTACTTAATGTTGGTACAAAGACTTGCGAGTCAAGATGGACGCGTGATGAGAATTTTGACGGATGGACGGATATCTATACATATACTATCTATATAATAAAGCTGAAGAGTTTGTTTGTTTGAACGCGGTAATCTCCGGAACTACCGGTCGGATTTGAAAAATTCCTTTTGCATTGGATAGCCTAATTACTGACGAAGGTGTGTAAGATTGTATTTAGAGGTAATCTTCGAAACTACTGATCCGATTCTTAAAATTCATTCACTACTGGGAAGCTACAGTATTGTTGAGTGTCATAGGATATACTTTAGGTGTGTTAAAACAAGAAATTTTACGTGGACGAAGTCAAGGGCAGAAGCTCGTAAAATAATATATACATATTATAATAAAGCTGAAGAGTGTTTGTTTTAACGCAGTAATCTCTGGAACTTCCAGTCGGATTTGAAAAAATCTTTTTGCATTTTGTATCCCGATTCTTGAGGAAGGTCATAGGGTATTTAACATGACGTTCCGACCCTTAGGAGCCGAGCAAAACGAAAAAAACTCAGAGAGAACGCTGAGCTAAAACGAAGTAATACCGCGGGCGGAAAAAGTGGCGGTTAGTTTAGTATATTGTGGTGTCTTACGACTTCCATGCGAATCAAGTCGCGAGCAGAGGCTAGTCTTTAGATATGAAAATTTGGAAAGTGTAATGTAATATTTCGCAATTTGAAGAGTAATGGAGACGGAAGTTGTTATCTTGATCGAAGGAAGTTGTTAACGAGATAGTTAATGACACGATCTCGGCAAGTTGCTGACGTGCTGAAGATCGGAAGCAAAAGATAAACAAATAATATGATTAAAGAGTAATTCAACTTTAGCAGGTCTTTATTCTGCTTGCTGTATAAGGATATAAACGAACGAGTTAAGGCAACCATAACTGAATTTTAATGATTTTATACTGAAGATCACGTCAAAACGAGTTGTGTTAATGATTTGGAAAAAAAACTTTAAATTAGAGCATTTTTTAAATAACTTAATATATTAATATTTTTGATTATGTTTATATTACATAGTGAAATTAATTTGTAAAGTTATGTCTAATGCGGATAAAAAACTGTGAATCACAACAAAATCTATCAAGCGTGTTTCTTTTTAAACCTTTACCATTTTAAAGATAATTTAATTATGAAAGTTTTAGTACATGTGTTTTATTAGAATACCTTTTGTTTTATGTATAATAAATTAGTAATGCGTCTAATTTGGGACAGCGCTCCTTGATGGGCGAGTCCTATTAGTAACTGGACGTACGACGCGTTGCGTGAGCTCAGTACAGAACACGCAAGCCAACCAGTCAAGGTCACTGGCTTAGATCTGCGTCTTAAGAATAAGAAGACATGTTGCGTCTACACCAAATAAATTAGGATGACAGAAGTATGACGATGATAAACGACTGAGCTAAGAGCGTTCATTCCAAAAGTTGGCAACGTCGCAAATAACTGTCAAATATTTACCTGTTTTGATTAATTTGTCAATATTACTGTATGGAAATATGAAATATCGCTAACTAGTGAACTAAAATATTAATAATGAATTGTAATTTTATCACTGAACTTGATTTTGTAACCGTTTGAGGTGTTAAAAGGGAGCGCCCGGAGGACACGGTGGAGCATACGGTGGAGGTCTGCCCTGCTTGGGCGGAGCACCGCCACCGTGTCCTCACGGAGGCGATCAGCGGCGGCGATCTCTCGCGTCCGGCCCTGGTTCAGGCCATGGTTTGGAGCGAGAGTGCATGGGAGGCCGTCACCTCCTTCTGCGAAGCAGTTATGCTCGCGAAGGAGGAGGCGGAGCACGCGAGGGAGATGCAAGCTGCACGCCCCCGCGCCCCTAGTCGCCGCAGGAGACGCGTCGGGCGTCGGGAGTCACGAGCCGACTTCTGGCCACCGTAGTAACGGTGAGCAATGGGCAGCTCGCCGTCCGGTAAGGACCAGGCCTGGGTAGCCGGCGCGTTGTGTTCCACGCGCGCCTCAAAGAGATGTCAGCACCAACTGGCGGAGTCCGTAAGGACCAATGCCTGCTGGGGTTGCGGGTTTGTCCGAAAGGGATATCGCGGCCCCGGCACACGGGCAACGGAAGGAACACGGGTGGGTTTTAGTCAGTAAAAGTCTGACACGCCCTCTCGCTCCGCCCAGAGCGGGAGAAGTCTTTTGATGATTTCCCATCCTCAAGAAAAAAAAAAAAGTTGTAAAAAGGGCATTTGGAAAGTTTCCAAATACTTTTTTTACATCTAAGGCTAAATATTCGGTGTTACGATATTAATTATTGCATCAATATTTTAATGTTAGCGATATAAGTATTTCATATTTCCATATAGTAATATTGCCAAATTCATCAATTTAAACGGCGAAATATTTGTCAGCTATTTGCGAAGTTGCCCATTTTCAGAATGCACTCTCTTAATAAATTAGGAGGAAATAATAGTAATAAGGACATCCAGATAAAGGCGAACCTTAAGCGAAGAGAAGTTCAAGACGGAAGTCTATCATAGAATTGGGCAGGACATATTATAGTCAGGTGAGGTAATGTTGGCAGGTTGAAGTTATGTGTTTTCTGAAGGGTGGCGTAGAATGATCAAGCCACAGTATAAATAACAGCATTATACCTTCATAGAAAACGGCCGAAACGACGCGCTCCAACATCTCAGTGTATACCAGTACGCAACAGTATCGAATACGCGGCAGTTACACACGGAGGCGGAAGGTTTATTTACCGAGCGGCCGTAGGTAATTATTTCAAGGTCATTGCTGAGATATAATACTGTTACTTATTTATACTGTGACCAAGCGAAGCTCTTGAGCATGGCGGTATGATAGGCTGATGATATTGCTTCTGGCACAGGACCGAAACAAATGGCACAACACAACCGGTCTTGAGATGGTGAATTGATGGTGGTTAATGGGCCTTGGTATAAGTAAGAGTAGGCGAAGACCAATGGTTCGATGGATGGATTGGGTGAAAGATGATATGGCTAGAAAAGGGGGTGAATACTGAGATCACAGCTAATAGGGATATGTAATGCTAGGTACACACGCAGCAACTTTGATCCTCAAACTGACCTTGAAAGTCGATTTGTTGCTAGCGATGTCAAAATCTTTGTGTGGATGCGAGTACCTGGCGGTCAAAGACGCTGTGTGTGTACAGTGTACTTACCTAACATAAAAAAGACGAAGACATTTTACGACCTCATATAAATTTGGATACGGTGTAGAAAGGTCATAATGATGCTCGTTTATGTCTGGTTCACCTGTTTTGAGCTTTTATTTTATTATTTCTGCTTGAGTATAGTTTTTGATATTTTTTGTTGGTATATTGGAATGTGCTAGCTGATAAAACGAGGCCAAATAATTTAATTTAATGTTTTGTGCTGCGTAATGAAAATTATTTTGTATACTATTGTATAGAATCAAGTTTTCCTAACTGAACAGACAGCTGTGCGGCTGGGGAGTTTGTTGCGCCACTTCTTCTTCCCAGCTAAAGCAATACGGGACTGTCTTATTATGGAACTTTGGCGTTCGAAAAGTGCTCATTCTCAGTCTAGTTGAAATTAAATGACTTTTAATTCTGGTACTATAGAATTTCTAATAAACCCTTAACTGTTACAATATTATTTTCAGCAGGTACCTAATTATACCTTTTTGCTACCTGCATCGCAAAGAATATATATGAAATCAGACGATACGGTACAACGGAGAAATATTCATAGTTAGACTGAAAATGAGACTACTTAATTGATAACTGGCACTTAGAAGATCTGGTTGGCGAGACTTCAAGATAGTTGGGAAAAGGATGACAGCTATTAGCTATTATATGTTATTTAGTAATTTTATTCATACTATTGGTTGTATAATAGCATATAAGTAGGTACTATTTATTTTATTTTATATTTATGTATAATTCTTTAAACCTGACTTGGTTTCCGTACGTCTTTTTCGGGTGACCACTGAAAATCAGCGCTGTGCTGTGGGTCTCCATAGCACAGCATCATGCTGAGGGTAGCCTTCTTGTCACAGTCATGACGTGCCAGCAGCTGCCGACTATTTCTGTTTTGTAATCGTTAGTGTCTTTTTATTTACTCGAGTTATATTTATTTTTTTATGCACGTGTTTCTGTGACGAATAAACTTATTTTTCTTTCTTTCTTTCTAATCAGGAGACCCGATAACAGCTATTCAGGAGATCAATTGTTAAATTGTATGTATTAGTTTGGAGTCGCTGAACTTGATCAAAGTGAAGGTTCAGCGAACCTACTGACCGATAAGTCTAGATACGGGTGTATTCACGAGTATGTGCGAATGGCAGAAACGTGAGTAAAATCAAATAATCTATGGTTGAATACAAATTCATGACATCTTTTCACATATTTATATTTGGGAGAAACATAGCAATATACCTAGTGTTTTGGGTTAAAAATCTTTATAAGTCAAAACTCAGATGTTTCATAGATTGCGAAATAATACCTTATTTTTGAATCGTACAACAATAATAATCATTGTAAATACATGTCTGTTTTTTGTAGAGATACAATATCAAAAATAATATTCTCATTTGCATTGGCTATTATCACACATAAATAAAGAAAAGTCACGCACACCAAAATAAATAAATTTAAACGACTTACCATAAAAATAACAATACGAATTAAATTTACGTAATAGAAAACAAACCTATTCCGCGCATCAATCACAAAGATTTGAATTTCGAATGCATCTTCATTCTTTAAAAAGTTTATTGCAGCAATATTCTGCAAAATGTTTTGAATATTTTTTGTAACCATGGAGTTTTTATTATGATTATAAGTTTTAGTTATAGAATTATTTTTGCACGTGCTTTAGTTTTTAGTCACTACGCGACACTGTTAGTTCTCACGACAAGGCAATGGACGCACCCGCGTGGGGTGTTAAACATTCTACTTTCATTCGTATCACAGCAATTTGTATGTAAATTATATTTCTTTTTAACTTTAATTTATAGGCTAATGTCATGTTGACGGCGTAATTATTACGTTTTAAGTTACGTAATGCGTTTATTCAAGAAGATGTTTTTGTTTTGGTGGAAGAAAATCATGAATATTTTAATAATCAGTCTACTTTTTTTACATTTTTGGACACAACTTCAATATTAATATCATACACAAATAAATATCTAGTCAAATAGGTAATAATAATTATGGTGCGTATTCTTATCCACATAGGTATAGCAGAGTATGAATCATAGTATGCGTGAAAGTTACAAAACTGACTTGCGTACGTACCTAAAGTGACAACAGATGACATTTACTAGTTATAACAATTAGTGGTGTTGTTACGAGAATAAGATTAGAATGACAAAAACCTGCCCTTTACCTACTAATCTAAATAATATAAACATAATGCTTACGAATTTACATAAAATCCAAAGTAACAAAATTACATAACCCTTAAAAGTGAAAAAATAATAAAAGTAAAAAAATGTTGCCAACATCACCGCGAGAGAGAGGTGGCGCGAGAGTCGAAAGTGGCAACTCGTTTTACTTTTTGATTTTTGTGCTTAGCTTGTCTTGACATGGTCTTGAATAACATGTATCTGTGAACTGGGTCGCTATTAGCATATGATCAGGACTGACTGATGAAAAGGCGGACGGATTAGATAAAGATTATTATTATTTCCTGTGTTTTATCTATGGAAGTATCCAACGAAAAAAGGTTTTATTCAAAAGTAGATTTCGCTTTAATTTGTTAGGTACTAGCTTTTGCCCAAATATTCCACGAGAATGTACTACTGGGATAAAAAGTATCTTATGTCCTAACCCATGTGCCAAATTTCATCCAAATCCGTTCAGCCTTTTAAGAGTGAAAGCGTAACAAAACAAACAACCTCATTTTCGCATTTAAAATATTATATAGGTAGGATTAGGATGTACAATAGTACATACAAGTATTAAAGAAGGGGGAAGAGTTAACTGGTCATCAAAAAATTCTTCCGCATCGCTGTCAATGGGAAAAGTGCCCAAAGCCTGGCACCATTGCCACGTTGGATGGCAATGCTAATTCTTTGGTCTTAAAATAGGCCAGCCCTCTGCTCATCTGAAGAATCGCTCAACCGTTTGGCAATGTCCCGAAATACTCGATAAGCACTCTGACGGTCCGAGTGGTCATCGAGTATTTCGGTCCGAATCGGACCCCATCATTTGTTATGAAATTAATTTGGGTCTTAAATGAGGTCTTCTTAGAGCCGGGAGAAGAGCATTAAGTAGAAAGAAAAGATATAGATTATTTTGATGATTGGTTTAGATTCTTGAGTAAAAAATGCATAACGTACGTATTAGAGTCATGCACCCTATTGGGTTGCTCAAAATGAGTAGCCGAAACTACGTACTCTACGCGATTTACGCTCGTCCAAACTACCTTCTCCATTTTCCAAAAACTTATCAACCTTCTAGTCAAAGTCAGGTACGTAAAATAGACTAGTAGTAGGTACTGAAAGTGGGCAACTACGCAAATAACTGTCAAATATTTCACTGTTAATGATTAATTTCGCAATATTACTAAAAAGTACAAGAAGTTTTATTAGAAAAGGAATTACTGTAATGAAATAAGAAATCTGGCTATCTAGTGAACTAGAATATAAATAATTAATAGCAATTATAACACTGAATCTGATGTTGTAACCGTTTTAGGTTTAAAAAAGGCTTTTGGAAAGTTTCCAAATACTTTTTTTACATCCAAAACTAATATTCCGAGTTACGATATTAATAATTAATATCGTAATACCGAATGTTTAGTTTTAGATGTAAAAAAACTATTTGGAAACTTTCCAAATGCGTTGTTTACACCTAAAATGGGTACAACATCAAATTCAATGTTATATTTGCAATTCATTATTAATATTCTAGTTCTCTAGTTAGCCACATTTCTTATTTCTATTCAGTAATAATACTATAAGAATCAAAACAGGTAAATATTTGACAGTTATTTGCGACGTTGCCAACTTTTAGGATTAACCATCTTAACTTGAAACTGAAATTTTCCGTATCTTCAAATCAATGTAATTCTTGACAGTTGCATGAAATGGCTTTATCACGGTGTAATGACGTATGGTGTCAATTCAAATCAAATGAAATGTCATTTTATTCAAATTAGACTGTTATTAAGCAATTTTTGAACACCAAAATTAAATAAGACAGTCCCCCAAAACGCCCGCCCTTTCACCACTTCTTACTGCTTGACAATCAATTTCTCTCTCTTTTTATAAGTAGAACTGGGTTTTTAAACAGCTGTTAACCAAAACAAAACAGCAACCAACGACCAGGCGGCTTTCTCCCCAACCTTCACATTGGTTACCTAACTCAGTAACTGCTATTTATAACGTTACATAACGTTATTATCACGTTACTTCAAATTATAGCCTTGGGTAGCCATTTTGATGGTCAAATTATGGATTCGCGATTTGATTTTAATAGATAGTAATTTTCTATTGTCGGAAGATTAAGATTGATGTTATGTGAAATTAATAGATGATGTTTTTTCTTTTTCTTTTAACTATGTAGGTAATACTGTCGGTCTCGTGGTCGCTAGCGCGAGTGCTGGGCGTGTGGGGTCCTGGGTTTGATTCCAAAGTGATATTAGGAATTTCTCAGTAGCATCCCGGAGTTTGGGAGTCGGTGGGTGGTGTGAAACCCCCGTGCCTAGGATAGCACGTAAAGCCGTTTGGTCCTGCGCCTGATCTCTCCCCGGTCGTATGGGATTGCTGACCCACTGGACTATGAGAGTAACGGAACAGCGAGTACCTACACCTGTGTTTGGGAACAAACTTGTGCAGTTACATACTACCACACTACCATACCACCATACCATTATACTACCATACTACCATACCACCATACTACCATACTACCATACCACCATACTACCATACTACCATACTACCATACCACCATACCACCCCACCACCATACTACCATATCTACTGCGTACTTGGCTAATCTCCGTTGATATTGGCCACTGTGACCGATATTCGGTCGAGAGGATTTTTTAAACTGTTTTATGGTTGCGTAGCTCCCTCGAGAGAGGAAGACTGAGTCCTAGAAGTGTGAACATCATCTAAGGCTGATTGTGTTTTAAAGGACATGAGACCTTCCAACTCTTTGGGTGATAGATGTAATTTATAAGGAGCCTGTGGTTTGATAATAACCTCGTGAATATGTAGTAAAATATAAAGTAAGGTTAGGAGCGCCTGTCGCATACAATCCATGGATTGGTGACAATTATCTTTCTCCAACGAGAAGCCTTAACTACAAAGTGGCTAGAGAGGGACAAAAAATCTTAATATTAAATGTGGATGGCTGCAGAGGTCTTCCGAAGACCAAACAAACAATGGAAGAACGCCTGCTACGATCCTTACATAATCGATTCTCCTTTTGCGTCTTCGATTGTGAATAGAATCAATCTGCCTAGCCTTTTCCCAACTATGTTGGGGTCGGCTTCCAGTCTAACCGGATGCAGCCGAATACTGTATTTTACATGGAGCGACTGTCTATCTGACCTCCACAACCCAGTAACTGGGTAATACGATACCCCTTGGTAAGACTGGTTGTCAGACTTTCGGGCTTCTGACGACCCGTAACGACTGTCAAAGATCCACGAATGACAGCCGGGACCAACGGCTTAACGTGCTTTCCGAGACACGGAGGAGTCTCGGTATGTTAAGATGGTCATCCATCCGCAGACCAAGCCCGGCAAGCGTAGCTTAACCTGATAGATCGAACCGTGCGGCTGTTATTACTAAGCCACGAGCTCCTCTTTTAGCTACGAGCTCCTCACTTAGCCACGAACTCCTTACTTAGTTAGCCACGAGCTCTCCGAAGGTTTTTTAAATACGTGAATTGGCCGCCTGAAGGCCAATTCTCGTACTTAAAAAATGTTCACATTCTAGTCGCAATCTGTCAAACTTGTCAAAAATGTTGGTAAACTGATTGTATTTTTGACAGATTGCGAATGAGATGCGTATGTGAACGTTCTTAAAAATTACGGGAATTGCCCCTCTGATCATACACGAACGCCGGTTGCAAGTACTACGCACCTGACCTTTCTGAAGAACATCACCAGAAAGTCTGGTCGCTTTAAGATGGTGGCTGATAAAAATGTAAGGAAAAACAAGAAGACAAGTTGTCGACTCCTAATAAATTAGGCAAAATCAAAAATATGATGAACACATGAACAAAGTGTTTATATTATAATATCAGACTCTAAAGCCCGTAGTACAGATCCTCAGTCAAGACTCAAGCATTACTTAAAACTAGTTTCAACTAATCAAAAGACTTTAAACGAGTTTTAAGTAATGCTTGAGGTTCTGTAATACGGGCCTTAGAAAAAGGAACGGACTTGTGTAAAGTACAATGAAAATAAATTACACGTAAAAAAAAAAAAAAAAAAAAATTGCTTATTAATCTTATGGGCTAGATTGTAATTAATTATTAAGAACCTGATTCATTTTAGAAAAGAATTAAAAAAGAAATGATTTTCTTTATTATCAAACATTCTTTTAAAACATACAACCATCACTTACTTCTGAAGTCAATCATACTTACACTTAAACTATAATTTCACACAAAATTGGTCGTATAAAAGCAATAATGTAAGAAAACGTGTGATTACAGATAATAACATTACTTAGTATTACAGCAACGTGTTATGTAACGCGAAGGTTGCAGAGAAAGCAAACGAGCCGCTTTGTCTTGACTTCGGCAGATAAAGTTGTGTCCACAGAACAGACTGAGGTAGAACTTAGTTTAATTCAATCAACTAAAAAAATTATTGATTTTTAAAAAAGTTACGCCCAGAGAGATAATAATATGAACTAGTGGTCGCCCAGAGGTCGAAATTCGACCATAATTCATTTAAATTTTAAGTTGTATAGTACATACTAATTCCATGCTGCCATGTCATGATTATAAGGTAGCCATCTTGTTTCAAACGCATGTTAGTGTGTGTAATATTTTTTTTATTAATTTTATTTATTTCTAATGAACATTATATAAAAATATTAGCTTTCTGCACTCCTCCATATAAACTTTAACTGTGCCAAATTTCATACTCCTCCGTCCGCGTAATTTTCGTAAAAAGGGGTACAAAGTTTTTGCTTCACTTAATATAATAATAATAAATATATTGAACCATTTTTACATTTATTACCTTTCTAACTTCCGCCCGCCGCTTCGCCGGTGTGGTATGACGATAAAAAGTAGTCTATATTCGTCCCCAGGGTTCAAAATATATCCATACAAAATTTAATTTCATCAATATCGGTTAAGCCATTTAGCCGTGTAAGCGTAATAAACAAACAACTCACATTCTCATTTATATTGTTAGAGCATACCCTAATATCGGTCTGTAACAGTTTGAGATCTTCTTTTTTTATGGTGGTCTCCAAAAAGGCAGCGCCTGTACCTTCGGGACCAGTAGATATACATAGGTATTCTGTATTTTGACTAATTATGGTCGAAAAAACAAACGAAAAAGTAAGTATCAAATTCAGAAAAAAAAAAAATTGTATGGGTTTAAAACAGATTATCATCATGTAGGTATTAATATAAAATTATTATTCATCTTCTAAATACATTTAATGAAATTATCAATACGAAAGCGATCGTTTCGTATAACTATAAAGGATAAAAAAAATAAACATTATTAATTGAAAACCCATGTAATAGGGGACGAACCTAAAGCTTTTAGGTCTTAAGCCTAAATTGATCGGACATAAATTCAGACTCTGAACTTCTACTCTTACCTTACTGAGGTAACTATTGAGAATTTCGTGAATGAATGAATGAATGAAATGCACCGATCCCAGCGTGGTTTAACCGGACTCGATAAATCGAATGAACCCCAAGATTTGCACTAGCCCATGAAGCCTCATGTGTCATGGGACTACAAAGGCCATTGCAAATCGAGCAGTAGACCGGGAGGCGCGGGTAATGGTAAGGAGTACGTGCCCTTAGGATAAGGAAGGATTTGAGAGCCATACCAGATATGCATCCTAAAGTAAGCATAGGAATAGTGGAGAGACGGGTGTTAATAATTAATGGATGGTAACTATTGAGAAGAATTTTGTAAAGAAAAAACCCGGGGACAGCGCCTGATTCGGCGCTCGAGCCCCAAACCCACGCTCTGCAGTCGCGCTTGTAACCACAAGACCAACAAAGCGGCCTAGCCTAGGACAACCATTTATAACATAACATCACGCCTGCATTCCCTGAAGGGCTAGGCAGAGCTGTACCTATAGTACACCCACATTTCGCCAGTTATGTTTAAGTCCCATGTAATAGGGGGCGAGCCTATTGCCATCACCAGGGACATTCCATCCAGACTCCCAGGCTGCTACTGAGAAATTCCCTTGATTGAAAAACCGAATAACATTTTGCCCGACCCGAGAATCGAACCCAGGACCTCATGCTCAGCAGTAGCCACTCGACCAACGAGGCAGTTAATATAGATAACCATATTATTTTAATTAAGCTCGTGGCTAAGTGAGGAGCTCGTGGCTATGTGAGGAGCTCGTGGCTAAGTGAGGAGCTCGTGGCTAAGTGATGAGCTCGTGGCTAAGTGAGGAGTTCGTAGCTAAGTGAGGTGCTCGTGGCTAAGTGAGGAGCTCGTGGCTAAGTAATAACAGCCGCCCGGGTTGATCCAACAGGGTAAGCTACGGTTAACGTTACGGTTGGTTCGTGGAACAGACAGCGGTGCGGCTGGGCAGTTTGTTGCGCCACTTCTTCTTCCCAGATCAAGCATTAGGTAGTGGTGAAGGGCAGGCGTTTTTGGGGGACTGTCATATGTAATTTTGACGTTCGAAAACTTCTGATTCTCAGCCTAGTTTGAATAAATGACTTTTGAATTTTGAATGATGATGATGGGTGACCATTCTTACATACCGAGACTCCTCCGTGCCTCGGAAAACACGTTAAGCCGTTGGTCCCGGCTGCCATTCGTGGATCTTTGACAGTCGTTGCGGGTCGTCAGAAGCCCGACAACCAGTCTTACCAAGGGGTATCGTATCACCCAGTTATTGGGTTGTGCAGTCGCTCCATATAAAATACTGGTATTCAGCTGCATCCGGTTAGATTGGAAGCCGACCGCAACATAGTTGGGAAAAGGCTACGCAGATTGGTTATTTTAATTAAATAAACTTTTAAATCTTCGCCTCATTCTGTCCGCGTCCTTACAGTAACAAACGGTTGAAGCCGGATGTTGCTTTCACCTAACCTATGTCATAACGTTACAAAATACACCGCCTGCCAAAACATGGCCGCCTGGTAACCGCTAACATAATCGAATTATTTAATTATTTGCTAACGAGGAAATATCAGCGAATGCTTACTTTGTAAAGTGACATAATATAACATCAAGCTTGTATTTCCTGAGAGGTGTATTATATAGTTCAATTCAAACCTCGAGTAAAAGAGCATTACCTTTCCTCTCAACTGTGAGTATTTATATGCAAATAATATATATGTTTATATAATTAAGCTTTATTTATGTATTTAAGTATATTATTACGTTATACGTGTAGGTTTTCAATATAATTAGTTTCAGACTTCGCATATCGATATTTTTCTCTTCTTGTTCTCACACACTATTGTCTACATTTCTTTCTCATTTCTCCTTTCGCAGGTCTGCTGGAAGATATTTCTTAAGAAATAAGCAGTACCTTTGTACTCAAAATTATAAATGTCGCATCTCTATGTATTTTACTACAAATCAAGCTATGCATTTCCAGTATAAGCTGACCTCTCATTGTTCGCAAATCCTATACAATGTGCGATAAATAATAAAAAAAAAATTACATTAGCCTTTCATCAATTAAGTTTAAGTCCCACATAATAGCGGGCGGGACATGGAGACTCCGTTAATATTGGCGTGGTTTGATAAATCTGAGAGTTGCTACGCTTACACTTCTTGTAACATATTATCGGGTTTATATGATATCCCAAAAAGCGCACACGCTATTCGCAACCATTGTAACTCTTGTAAGCCAGAATCCACAGTATAAATAAACCACAAAAGCGCCAAGTTCAGACCAAATAAAAACCAAGACAGAGCGCTGTCAACAGTGAAGTGAAGCCGGTTTCGTAAACATGTGTGCACTTTGTGTGGTGTAGTTTGATTGTAGTGTCATTGTAAAAGGTTGTAAATGTGTGCGTGTTTGCACGGAGCGGCGGTGTAGTTTTGGCGCTCTGTCTTGGTTTTTTATTTGGTCTGAGGCGCCAAGATAATGAAGCTCGGCAAATCGTTTTTGTATTTTAAATCGGTAATGACATTAATCAGAAAGGAATAATGGAGGTATGTCAAAAATTGTTGTTCTGTTTGTTTGTGGATGAGAGGCTATTTATTAATTCATACATCCTGAGGCCTTCGCTCCTGCAATCTTTCGGTTACAATATATCTAAGTGTTTTAGAATGTATCATGTCTTTTATAATACTCGTACGTCAAAAGTTAAAGACAAGTCCAAGACAACTTCAGATGTCAAAACTCCAAAGTGTATGGTTTGCTATAGGCTCTAAATCGAGTTTTGGTTGAGTAGCTGTTACCTGACCTAACCTAAGAGAAACTTGGTTGAGTCGAACTCAAAAACAGGTTCCCGATTCACCAAACTTTGTAGTTTTTATTATTTTAACACCATTTCACGAGATGGTAAGTCAATAGTAATTGTTGTTTACGTATGTAAATAGTAAAAAAATATCGATTTTACAACAAAAAAACCGACTTCAAAAAACACTACAAAGTGAAAAATAACTAATTTCGGAAGTCGGTGGCAAACAAACAAAAATACAAAATCAAAGACACTTATTTCGGAAATTAAAGTATATTTTCACTGTGTTTTTTTTTGAAGTCGGTTTTTATTGTACCAACTTTTTTATTTTTCACTTTTTAGTTGTGGTACCAAAACGCCACATTAATTCGTATGTATTTGTACCACACCACTATTTGCAATGTAAATAAAAGTGACAGGAAGTTATTATAATATCATCAACATACACTAAATAGAAAAAATACATATTATAATTTTTGAAGTCGGTTAATAATCAAATACCTATCACATTAATTGCAAGAATCAGCGAATACGAGAAGCATCGGAGCAGTTGTTGCGAGTTTGTGATGATATTTGGGGACGGCTTTTATCCAACAATGGACGACTTTCGGTTGAATAATCATGTTAATAGTTATGATAAAACGATATAGGTCATCGCACTGGATCTCCTAACCCGATGATCTTTAGCGATGACATTAAATCAAACGGGACAAGCAATACAGCGTTATGATATTGTTGTCTATGTTACGGGTAGTGACATCTATCAAATCATCTTAACCCGTCTCTATATCGAGATGTAGCACCAATGTGTTAAAAATACCAGTCTACTATTGGTTGGAATATTTGACTAACACATAGGTAGGTAAGTAGACCGTTAGAATTTACCTAGTAGATTTAATAAATTAGAATAGTTACATACGCCCTGGATCTGGCAAACCATACCGGGAAAGAAATAATAAGTTTCAGGGAACAACATAGTAACGAAAAGCCTGAGGTCTCAACACAGAGATAACAGTATGGGATCTAGAGGATGCCTCTTTTCTCCTTTCTGCTTCTCTTCTACCACGTGTTGTAAATATGGG
The DNA here is from genome assembly GCA_947364205.1 of Agrochola lota. Taxonomy (NCBI): domain Eukaryota; kingdom Metazoa; phylum Arthropoda; class Insecta; order Lepidoptera; family Noctuidae; genus Agrochola; species Agrochola lota. The sequence goes on along the minus strand of OX376245.1, from coordinate 7,289,457 downwards.
AATATCTCTACAAAATGTTGCAGTTATTGAAGTCTCATCCCCATATTCAATATTGTTGATAGTTCCTGCTGCAGCAGCACCTTTTTTATATACATTTATGTCATTAAATAATGAATTATTAATCAAATACTTACGTCCCAGATCATCGAAGAACTTCGGCTTTTGACCACCAGCTTCAAACTTCACTTCGTCTTCGTCATAACTTTCTGTCACCGGTCGGTCAATTTGTGTCACTTTGTCATTCACTTTTGTCAAACTCACTTCACTATTGATCAAATTGTCAAACTGCGATTTAGGCAAAGCCGATTTGAATTTCAAGTTCTTCAAATTACCGTTATCGTCCATTATCGTTATATCTTCATAGTTATTGACCACATCACTATTCTTCCCAACACTTTTTATTATGTCCGCATTAAATTTGTTTTCACTCAATAGTTTTGTTAGGACCACATCAGTTTTTTTGTTTATTAAGTTTTTAGAATCAAACAAGTTTTTGTTTACTACATCTAAATCTATATCGCAGATTGCGTTACAAAATAAATGCATGAAAACGAGCACTTTGGTTGGGGTAAACATTTTAATTTTGACAACACTATTTTCTAAATTCAAAATTTTTGACAGCACATTGAATTTGAAACGTTCGATGTTCTTTTATCGGTTCGTTATTAAAACTGAAAGTATTATTGATCTGCGTTCGCTCCGGCCAGAGGGGAGCGAATGACGAAGATTTTGGACACGACAAGTTTTGGTGAAATGTTTACGTAACCATTTAGTAATAGGTAGGTAAATAACAGTGGTCACGTGGTCAGGGCATTCGAGACGGTTATTGTTCTGTTTTGGAACGAAGTGGGACATACAATGTATGTGTTACATAGTCTCTTTAAGTTTTTTTTTTTTTCTTGAGGGGTAAATCCGGGTAACGCACGAATTTTATATAATAAGTAGCTCTTCAACTGCGTTTAAAGTTTTCCTGATCAAAAGTGTCCTTTTCTTTATTATGTTTTTGTCAGTCTCGCTTTCGCTTCATTATTTATTATTCACCTTTATGAGACTATCTCGAAAACATCGTGAGGAAACCTACAACGCTGACAACCCGCTTGCTGTTAAATAGTCACTCACTGCTGTCTATGGACATCTGCAAAAACAGAGGCTCCGCAGATGTGTTGCAATCCTACAGACAAAACTGACATTTCAGCGGTGCCTTAATTACAGCGGCGCCGAATGTCTATTCTTTTCTATTTTTATTAAATGGCAAGTGATGTCGACTATTCTGCGAATGTCTAAACTGCATTGGAACAACAAGTGTGCATGAAAAAAAACAAACAACTTAAAAAAAAGGAAAACAACAACTGAAGACACAAGTAAAATTCTTCGATTGATACAGTTGAACAGATTGTAGAAAAAATAAAATAAATAAATATTATAATTGTTAAAACATAAAATATACGCATAACACATCCACACAGACAGAATAATTTATAGTTTTATGTTATTGTGACGGATGAAAATCATTATTCCCACGAGCAGTTCAGAAGGCACCGAATGTCGATTGCAACTTATTGCATAAGTCAGTACCTACAGTTCGGCCGACGAGAGAGTGAGTTCCTGATACCTGCCAGTAGGATTTTTTTTTGTAGGATCAAATTCACAAAATACATATTCGTTAGTATGACACTGACAGGTGTCAAAAATGCATTCTCTCGACGGCCGGACTGTAAGGCCGTATTCCTCATAGGGCACCTGATTTTGCATTGTCTGTAATTAAGAGTGTTTATTCTGAAAGTGAGCAATGTCGCAAATAGATGTCAAATATAATTAATGTATACAAAATATTGTGAAAACATTTTAAAAGTGTAATGGTAGAGTTTCTTGCCCATTCTTCTCCATACGAAAACTACCTTTTGGAAGGGGCGACTAGAATCAATTCTATTTTTTGTAAAATTGACGTTCTTAGGTGCCTTTTATCTGCTTAATTGAAATAAATTGTTTGACTTTGACTTTGACTAACTGTACGGAAATAAGAAATGTGGCTAACTAGCAAACTAGAATATTGATTATGAAATGCAATGATTAATATCGTAACACCGACTATTTAGTTTTAGATTTTAAAAAAGTTTTTGGAGACTGTCCAAATGTATTTTTTACACCTAAAACGGGTACAACATCAAATTCAATGTTATAATTGCAATTCATTATTCTAGTTCACTAGTTAGTCATATTGTCATTTCCATAAAATAATATTGCCCAATTAATCAAAACAGGTAAATTTTTGACAGCTATGTGTCGTTGCCAACTTTTAGGATAAACGCTCTTATGAGCAAGCAGTTTCGCTTTTAGACTTTGGTGACTTAGAAGGAGTGCGGGTGCTCATGGTTTATTCAACGTAATCTCCGAACGGCTAGTTGACACTTCCCGTGACCCAAAGGCTGGCTTTTTACCTTGGCCAGAGGCTAAGCAAGCATTGCCATACAACGTGGCAATGCTGCCAGTCTCTTGGGTACATCACCAGTCGACAGCGATGCGGATGAATTTTTTGACACCATATTTAAATTTTGTAGTAAATAGTTTTAGTTAGGTTAGGTTTATACATTGTTGGAAAGCCATTTTCATTTTAAAGCCTGACGTAAAAGATTTCTTAGTAGGATGTGTCTGTGCCTCTGAAAATGGGTTTCAAGAAGAATGTGTAAGGATTTATTGAAAGCATATTTTAAATGTTTACAAAATAATTTACTCATAACAAAACTATATCTTTTACAACAATTCAATATTAGGAAACATCAATGGTTACAAAAAAACCTTAGAATTTCCCTTATTTCCGGTTGCTCTCAAACCTTATCTCTGTCAAAATAACCAAATAGGTTTACTTCCTCCGAAATTAAAGGCTTGGGGGCCTAAAACGGCCACTTTAGCAATTCTGCTAAAAGCTATTAATTCCCTAAAATATGGCTATATTTAACACCAAATATGATTCAGATATAGAATGGTGACACATATTAGCTGAATAATATCTCAATTCAATTAGCAGAATTGCTAAAGTGACCGTTTTAGGCCTCCAGATCAAATATAAGCGATATCGCTGTCACGCTCGGTGGCGATAATGGTCCGCCTTCTGGTTAGTCACTTTCAAGCAGTATCGCTACTGAGCGACAGCGATATCGCGTATATCTGATTAGGCCTTTACAGAGATAACCTTGTAAATTATTAGCGTTACATAAGTTACTCAAGCTATTCACACCAATACTCTTCTTCAATCATAGTTTGCTCTTAGCAGTTTTCAGCATTTTTCTGAGTTCTTTGCGCAGGAGTTTCCCGCTCGGCGACTTGGGTATTTGTTTCACGAAGCGCACACCGCCCCGGAGGTGCTTGGGGTTTGATAACTGGAAAACAATTCAGATAATTTTATTAAAACCGGCAGGGTTCCATAGTTGGGATGAATTAATCCCAAGAACAAACTTAACATTGTAGTTGAAAAATATGTTTTCCTTTACTGCAAATGTAAGTTTGTGCGCACAATATTGAGAGATCTACAATGTTATTTTAAGACCATAGACTTCTTATAGGTTTTCTTGTATTTTATGAGTAAAGCAACATACTCCGTATTCAAAAAAAAAATTGGTTCAGTGGTTTCAAAGATAAGCACGAATGGTAAATTTTCATATATTTTCTTCAATATGTTTAAAAGTAATTTTTTTAATAATACTAAAATAAAAACTTTTAACGATATCAGTCATTTAATTCATTTAATATGTCGCAGATAACAGTTAGCAAAAAAAAAAAATCTTTTCTTTTTTTATCCCCCAAAAGATATCCCCATATTCAAAATTCATTTATTAACGTTACACGACCGTATTTGGGTTAAAAAAATACATATGTGTACCAAATTTCAACTGAATCGGTCCTTATTGTATTGCCGTAATCTTTCAACTAGGTAAAAAAATAAAAAATATATTTTTTTATAATATACCTGACGGCCAAAAAAAAATTTTGTCAACACCCCTATTCATTCATACTTCGGGCATTCAGGTCTAGTTGTTGAAGTTCCATTTATACCAGTTTTCACTAACATTAGGCGACATCTAAATCACAGTATAAATAAGTAGCAGTATTATATGTCAGCAGTGACCTTGAAACAATAACCTACGGCCGCTCGGTACATTAGGCTGCCTGACCACTGGAGCGGAGAGGAGAGGAGCGGAGTAGCGGTGTGCCAATATTAACCAATGGAATTGCATAAAAGCATCGCTCCGCATCGGTGAACAGGGATTTGTGAACTAGTTTAAAAAATCATACAAAGCCGGGAAGCGGAGCGGGGAAACGGAGCGGAGAAGCGGAGAGTGGAATCGGAGCGGAGAAGTGGAGCGGGGAACCGGAGCGGGGAATTATTACTCGTCGCGTGAACTCGGTCTAGCTCCGCACAGTCCGCAACACTGCTCCGCTACCTTGCTCCGCACAGTTCGTGAATCCGCTTCGCTACCTCACTCCGCATCAATGGACAAACACTGTTCGCAACTCCGCTCCACTCCGCTGCCATTCTCCTCTCCGCTGCCTCTCGCTCCGCTTCAATGGACAGGCAGCCTAAACCTTCCGCGTCCGTGCGTAACTGCCGCGCACTCTGAGATTTTGAAAAGCGTCGTTTCGGCCGTTTTCTATAAAGATACTGTACTTATTTATACTGTGTCTAAATGATTGCCTGAATTAAAGCGCGCTGTTGGATATTCAACTTTCGGCGCTGAGCCAAGCGTCGAAAATCCAACAGTGAGCTTTTATGTAGGCATTAATTTAGGTATCGCCTTTTGTTAGTAAAACGGGCATTATTAAGTATTGTAGAATTATGAAAAAGTTCGTCTAAGTAAGTAAAATGATGCGGTTTCGCTCGGCTGATTTTCCGTCAGTCCCTATATCGAGCTTCTGAAAAGCGAATACATCGCTAATCACCGATGCTAAAAGTAGTATGTCTGCTGGTAACCGGCGCCGATGTACCAGCACTTCTCAGCGCCGATAAGCAGTGGTTGTCAACGGTGGTCGGCACAGGCAGTTTTCATACTTTTTACCAAATCAGCGTAAATTCCGATAGGAACTTTTCGGCGCTTATTGGCGATTTGGTGATACGCAGGCTTCCAGCTTTCTAAGTGAAGACGAGCCCTAAATGATTACACTGTTCAACGAATGGGTGCAATACCGTAAGCCTAAACTGTCACTCCATACTTGATTGTCCACCACCAAAAAAAAACACTATTTATAACTAACCCTCTCAGCCACAAACTCCTTAACTTCCTTCTCAGTCAGCGTTTTCCCTGGCTGAGCGACCACAAACGCCAGAGGCACCTCCCCAGCTGTTCTGTCCTCAATGCCGATGACTGCTGCGTCGTTGATGTCTTCGTGTTGTAAGAGTACTGCTTCTAGCTCCGCGGGCGGGACCTGAAGAAAAGTTACGCCTCATCATTCCAGCCGGAAGACGTCCACTGCTGGACATAGGCCTCCCCCAAATGGAGGGGTTTGCCATAATCGCCGCGCTTGGCAGGCGGGTTGACGATCGCAGTATGGTGTTAAAATGTATAGAGAACGCTGCTGCCCATTCTCTAGTGAGTCCCTTAGTCGACTTTTACGACAGCCACGGGAAGAAATGGGATGGTACTATTCTTTACGTCCGGCACCACACGGAACGCCGCAAGTAACGCATGATGTACTAAAATATTGTTGTTCGTGAAATTTCTTTTTAAAACATTCCGAATATGATTAGTCGACAAAAAGGTAGAAGACCATCCTAACTAATGTTATAAATGCGAAAGTGAGTAAACAGGAATGGGTATATCCTCCAGGTGGCACGAGGATTAAAACACCGTTAACTGGAGAAATGCAAAGATTTAAAAAGGGAAACAAGCTGTTAACAATTTGAAGTATATTGGCGAGAATGTCGAAGACGCAGCGTGACCTCGACAGATTTTGGGGTGTTTTTGTGTTTGCTGTTTTAAAAGCAAAATATAGAGCATGAAAGAATTAATTGTACATAAACTCACGCCATTTACCCGTGGTTATTAGGCAGAACCTACCTACCCTACCTACTATAGACTGCCGCTGGCAACAATCCTCTCTCTCTCTTTCTCCCACTCTCTCTCTCATTCTCTCTCTCCCTCGCTCTCTTTCTCCCCCCATCTCTCTCCCTCTCTCTCTCTTTCTCCCCCCTCTCTCTCTTTCTCCCCTCTCTCTCTCTCTCCCTCTCTCTCTCTCTCCCTCTCTCTCTCTGTCTCCCTCTCTCTCTCTTTCTCCCTCTCCCTCTCACTCTTTCTCCCTCTCTCTCTTTCTCCCTGTCTCTCTTTCTCCCTGTCTCTCTTTCTCCCTGTCTCTCTCGCTCTCTCCCTCTCTCTTTCTGCCTCGCTCTCTCTCTCTCTTCCTTAGTCTTGAAGTAACATTTAGTCAGTATTTTATTACCTCATAAAATACTTACAATACTTTAATACTTTTATAAATGAAAAGGTAGTCTTATTGTAATAACTTTTGACAGAGTGAGCTGATTTTAATGAAATAAAATGTTTATTCAAGATACGGACTATGACTATATTTCCCATAGGTAAGGTCAGGTACAGCGGTTTTGAAAATCTAAATGTGGTCATCAACTTTTGATGCTGACTGTACCTTAATGCACTTGAAAAGAAGATACAAAAAAATCAATATTACATGTGAATTTTAGTGGTATAGCCGTGAAATAGTAACATACAGACAGACAGAGTTACTTTCGAATTTATATATATATATATATATATATATTATATTATACGAGTATATTAATATTGTACCTAGGTAGGTCATCCTTAACGTAGATATGTTTTCCATTGAGGAATTTGCGAAAACGAATCCGAGGAGGCTCAATAAGTTGTGTGCGTTTTAGTATTTAACTACTTTGCTAAAAACCTACCCTCGGCGGGTCAAGCCCCTCCCAAACGGCAATCCTCGATTCACCACTGGCCGGGACCAACGACTTAACGTGCTTTCCGAGGCACGGATGGGTCTTGGTGTGTAACCGCGGTAAACGTTTTCTCACCTGATACCCCTTATACTTGATGAGCTCCTTCAGCCGGTCCACGATGAAGAAGTACTGGTCCTCGTCATAGTAACCCACGTCTCCTGTCTTATAGAACCCCTCGTCATCGAAGTCTGTCCCCCTGTTCTTGCCCACGTAGCCTTTCATCAGCAGTTCTCCTTTGGCGCATATTTCTCCGCGCTCGTTTGGACCTAGAGGTTTGCCTGTTTCTAGGTCTGTAACCTGGAATTTTAAGACATGGATTATAATTATTATGAATACACAGCTATTGTTACCTATTGTTTGGTGCATGTGCAATTTTTCGAGAATCTCGGAAAATACTAGTACCGAATCTATTCTGATCGGTGCACGCCGCACCGATCAGAATAGCCATAACGTGGTGACGAGTCGCTTGCAGTTGCCGCCTGGGGTCGGGTACGGAATCATGACTGCAGCGACATGACGCCGCGACGTGTCTCCGCGCCATAACGCGGGGACGAGTCGCCTGCAGTTGCCGCCTGGGGTCGGGTACGGAATCATGACTGCAGCGACATGACGCCGCGACGTGTCTCCGCGCCATAACGCGGGGACGAGTCGCCTGCAGTTGCCGCCTGGGGTCGGGTACGGAATCATGACTGCAGCGACATGACGCCGCGTCGTGTCGCCGCGCCATAACGAGGTGACGAGTCGCCTGCAGTTGCCGCCTGATGTCGGGTACGGAATCATGACTGCAGCGACATGACGCCGCGACGTGTCGCCGCGCCATAACGCGGGGACGAGTCGCCTGCAGTTGCCGCCTGGGGTCGGGTACGGAATCATGACTGCAGCGACATGACGCCGTAACGTGTCGACGCGCCATAACGCGGTGACGAGTCACCTGCAGTTGCCGCCTGGGGTCGGGTACGGAATCATGACTGCAGCGACATGACGCCGCGACGTGTCGCCGCGCCATAACGAGGTGACGAGTCGCCTGCAGTTGCCGCCTGGGGTCGGGTACGGAATCATGACTGCAGCGACATGACGCCGCGACGTGTCGCCGCGCCATAATGCGGTGACGAGTCGCCTGCAGTTGCCGCCTGGGGTCGGGTACGGAATCATGACTGCAGCGACATGACGCCGCGACGTGTCGCCGCGCCATAACGCGGTGACGAGTCGCCTGCAGTTGCCGCCTGGGGTCGGGTACGGAATCATGACTGCAGCGACATGACGCCGCGACGTGTCGCCGCGCCATAACGCGGGGACGAGTCGCCTGCAGTTGCCGCCTGGGGTCGGGTACGGAATCATGACTGCAGCGACATGACGCCGTAACGTGTCGACGCGCCATAACGCGGTGACGAGTCACCTGCAGTTGCCGCCTGGGGTCGGGTACGGAATCATGACTGCAGCGACATGACGCCGCGACGTGTCGCCGCGCCATAACGAGGTGACGAGTCGCCTGCAGTTGCCGCCTGGGGTCGGGTACGGAATCATGACTGCAGCGACATGACGCCGCGACGTGTCGCCGCGCCATAATGCGGTGACGAGTCGCCTGCAGTTGCCGCCTGGGGTCGGGTACGGAATCATGACTGCAGCGACATGACGCCGCGACGTGTCGCCGCGCCATAATGCGGTGACGAGTCGCCTGCAGTTGCCGCCTGGGGTCGGGTACGGAATCATGACTGCAGCGACATGACGCCGCGACGTGTCGCCGCGCCATAATGCGGTGACGAGTCGCCTGCAGTTGCCGCCTGGGGTCGGGTACGGAATCATGACTGCAGCGACATGACGCCGCGACGTGTCGCCGCGCCATAATGCGGTGACGAGTCGCCTGCAGTTGCCGCCTGGGGTCGGGTACGGAATCATGACTGCAGCGACATGACGCCGCGACGTGTCGCCGCGCCATAACGCGGTGACGAGTCGCCTGCAGTTGCCGCCCCGGGTCGGGTACGGAATCATGACTGCAGCGATATGACGCCGCGACGTATAGCCGCCTGCAGCTGCCGCCGTTTAAAAGCTCTCGCAGTTATGAAATATACCGAAGGCAATAATATGTACATTACCTTGTCACTATAAAATATGCCACATTTGACGGACAATTCAAACGCCGTTTACAAAGTACCGCGGCAATTTGAAGAATTTAGTTCTATTTCTTAAGGCGCGGTTGATCACAGACGACATATTTCATATCTGCGAGCGTCCGTAAATGGACGGCGCCGTATGTATAATGACGAATCATACAATCTGCTTGCATACATATAAGATATAAAAGCTGTACCAACCTTTATCACAGTATTAGAGGCCACACGTCCTACAGTTCCAATCTTGTGGGAATTCGGGTCATCGGAGGTGAACCTCAAAACTGCCAGGGTCAACTCCGTTGAACCGTAGCCTTGGTACACTCCTTGCAGGTTAGGGAATCTGGAATAGTTAGATTTATTTAGGTCAGGTATCTAAAATGCAAAAAAATCCTTTAGAAAGTTAAAATTTAAATTACATTTTTGATCTCTTGCTTGCCTGCAATCTGAGGCGTGGGAAATCTTTGTGAGGGATTCGTGAAACGGGACGGAAGTGTATTACAGGAAGCGCGCACTATTTGATTTGACCAATGAGCGCGCGCGGTACCAAACCGCCAGTTTTTACCCCAACTCTAGAGTTGGGGTAAAAACTGGGGGCTCAACTCTAGTGTTGGGGTAAAAACTGGGGGCTCGACTCTAGTGTTGCGGTAAAAACTGGGGGCTCAACTCTAGTGTTAGGGTAAAAACTGGGGGCTCAACTCTAGAGTTGGGGTAAAAACAGGGGGCTCAAGTCTAGTGTTGGGGTAAAAACTGGGGGCTCAACTCTAGTGTTGGGGTAAAAACTGACGGTGTGGTACCGTTGGCCGTCAGATGGACGAAATGGACGATGCAGATGGACGACGATGGACTAAAATGATTTCAAATAATACCTGAATATATTTTTTCAGGATTTAATGTTATTGTTGCTTATTACCAAGGTGAGATGTCAGATGTGACACATCATATGCGACTACTGTAAGGCTCGCTCGTTTTTCCTTTTGTGTTACGTTACAGAATAGAAATTCACAGCTGGTCCATTTAAAATACTGGTCATTAGCTGCATCTGGTTACACTAGAAGCCAACCTCAACATGCTAAGTTGGGGAAAGGGTAGGCTGGATTTTTGTTACAGGATGAAAAGGACATTTTTGCTACGCTATGATTGCCTGCTAGGCTTGTACCTAATCTGCGTTCGCAATTTATTTGTCAAACATGTAAACAAACACGAGTTTTAGGAAAAACAACTGTAATGCCTACACATAAGGTTTTATTTGCGCTACGACTTCATTTTTTTTATTACGTTTCAACAGCATCTACTAGTCAGTCTAAAATCAACTTTATTTACACTTATATAAAGTTGATGTTCATTTAAGCGGAAATAACATCAATTGGAAATGAGGATTTGAACTTTACTTGAAATAAATACAGGGTCAAAGTTAAATTAGCTAGAAAAACTCCGCAGACGTGATGAGTATAGCGTATATATAAAAAGGACAAAAAATTGAATTGTTTGTTTTTGGGGTCAACGACCGCTGGTAGTTTTATTACTTGGAAGTATGAGATGAGAAAATCTGTTTTCTTTTATTCATCATGTTTAGAGATGTTTACCCATCACGCCATACAAAAGAAAATACTGATATTTCTAGTAAGTATTCTAACTGTGGTTGGAAAACCAAAAAAAAAATCATCAATTAATTCATTTCTTTTTGTTTGATCATGTTTAGTTTCGCTAGCTAATTTAATTTTACGCTGTAAAAAAAACTTATGCAACTCACCCTGTATGATAGAAATAATGCAATACTTAATCAATATTTACTCTTTAGCCCTGTCTCCTGTACTTTATTTTACCTTAAAGGATATTAATTAAATGAAACCATATTTCATAAGTTCTCGTATAAAGTTAAAGTATTTTTATCTCATGAAACGACGCGCGCTTTACTTGTGGTTACCCAGTGTACAAACATGCTGTGAATGTGTGTGTAAGCGCAGGAACTCTCGGTACCGTCCGAGACAATGGCGAAGTCGGAAGTGTGTGTTAAAAAACACGAACCAAGAATTCTCCATCATGATAATGTTGCACAACCTGTTATTCAATCCTAGTGTCACTCACTCTATCAGGTAAAGGGAAATATTTACAGTTTTCAATAATAATGTACCAATAGTTATGCGTAATTATTATTACATAATGTTTTTACAATTAGTTACTTTACAACGCCTGACAATTTCATATGTGCAAAGCTTACACTTACACTTTGCTTTGTTATTTTGCTCAGGCGCTTATATCAATAGCCCGAGTATTTTAAACTTGACATAACTAGTCACAGCTTGCATAATTAATGGTGAAAACAGCATTACAATTATTTTCAGACGCCCCTTTGTTAATATAATAAGCATCTAATATTTTCGTTATTTCTTTTATAGTATTTTTATCTCACGAAGCGACGCGCGCTTTACTTGTGGTTACCGAGTGTACAAGCACGCTGTGAATGTGTAATTGTGTAATTTCTTACATATGTTTCTTCATATTTTAACTTGGGTTGCTGGAGAGATGCTCAACAGCATCATAAAAATGAGACTGTACTCTTAACCTTTCAAAGTAATAAAGATAAAGTTAAAATAAAGTTTTTTTTTTAAAGTATGTATAAATTGAGTACATATTGGGTACAAAAGTATTATAAACTTATAAATGGAAAAACAGCTAATGGGGTTGCTGGGGAGCTTGACGTGATAAAATTCTGTAACCAGATCTTATCCGGATAAATCAACCAACAAGAGTAATATTATAATTATGAACCATATAGAACTTTTACAGCTTTCATAGCTTTATGTAAGCGGGCACGTCCTTTATGCCTGAAGGCTTTCATTAGGGTATTAAGTTCTTTTTTACATTTTATTTTCGCTTGAGTATAGATTTCGATGACTTTTTGTTGGTATATTGGCGTGTGCTAGCTGACATAATAGCAAATAATTTAATTTAATGTTTTATGTTGCGTAATGTACATTATTTTGCTGTATTTTGCATAACTACTATTGTATAGAATCAAGTTTTTCTGACTGAACAGACAGCTGTACTGCTGGGGAGTTTGTTGCGCCACTTCTTCCCAGCTAAGCACTAGGAAGTGGTGAAGGGTGGGCGTTTTTGGGGGACTGTCTTATGTAATTTTGACGTTCGAAAAGTTTTCATTCTCAGCCTATTTTGAATAAATGACTATTGAATTTGAATTTGAACTTACTTCTCATGAACAGAGTTGATAGTATCCTTATGAAGAGGAGCGGCGCCCGAGTACACAATCCTCACTGAACTGAGGTCGTACTTAGACTGGTTTTTACACACTGCTATCAGCACTGGTGGTACCACTGTTAGTTGAACTGCCTGGAATAAAAGGTAAATATGGTTTAGTTCTGCAACACTGGACAGTTTAACCACCTTTCTTGTAGGGTATTTTATTTTTATCATTTGTTGTTATAGTGGCAATAGAAATACACAATCTGTGAAAATTCCAACTGTCTACCTGTTACGGTTCATGAGATACAGCCTGCTGACAGACGGACGGACGGACGGACAGCGGAAGGTAAGTAATGAAAGTCCGTTTGATACCCTTCGGGTACGGAACCCTAAACATCACGCAGTATTTGATAGAACATTGTGAACTGCACATAATTTTATTCTAAATCTTGCAATGTATATTACTGTTAATAAGTTATTCTTTGATAAAAAAGTAAATGATAAATATTGTTACTGATTTACTGATAGATGATACTACTTAGATTTAAAACCATTAATAATAAACATTGTAAACATTTTAGAATTGCCTTTTTTTTTTTTAGGGTGGGAAATCATCAAATGACTTCTCCCGCTCTGGGCAGAGCGAGTGGGTGTGTCAGACTTTGACTGACTAAAACCCACCCATGTTCCTTCCGTTGCCTGTGTGCCGGAGCCGCGATATCCCTTTCGGACAAACCCGCAACCCCAGCAGGCATTGGTCTTTCGACCCCGTCAGTTATAATTACTGTTGCCTAATTTGTAATTGTATAATTTTTAGGAACTTATTTTCCTATAAAATATTTGTATGCCAATCCATGGCGAGACATGTAGATCATAACCCTATTATTAAGACCATTATTGTGCCATGTTAATGCAAATAAATATATTCTATTCTGTGTTCAGCAATAAATATTTGATTTGATTTCCGTCTTTTGGTTTCTGGTTTTTGATGCGTAATATCTTTCCTCTCGCTTTCCTGCAATCTGTGGGAGTGATTTCATGAAAAGGGACGGAAGTGTGTAACAGTAAGCCGGGAAGCGCGCGCTATTTGATTTGACCAACAAGCGCGCGCGGTGCTAGAGGTGGCCGTCAGATAGTATCAACTCATTTTCCATGTTTATCTGGATGGGTGTCTTTGGTTTTGTATTTTCGTTATTTGCCACCGACTTTGAAATTTAAGTTATTTTTTCACTACGCAGTGTTTTTTTGGAAGTCGATTGTTTTTTTTTGTAAAAAAGTTTTTATTTTTCGCTTTTTGGTGGGTCAGTTTGTAATTTATCTAAGTGACAATAGCCTTATGTTGACTACTCATCACCTTTTACAAAATATTGCTTTTCCCGAAGCAGGGAAGTTAATCGTTGACGAGTTCTCCCGGTACTTCACCATCAGCTCCACTTGTCCATATACATTGTGACGAGCATAAATTGCTTGGTATTCATATTAATGTAATCGAATCGCAACCCGTCAAATACTTATTATTGAGTAGTTCCGGTGGCCATCTGTGGTCTTCATCATCAGTTCCACTTCACCAAATGATGCTTTCCAAGAGCAACTGCACGTGTTATTATAAAAAATACCCAAATCGCTATAGGTGTGCCTATAATATTTGAAGAGTTCCCTCGATTTCTCCAGGATCTCATCATCAGATCCTGACCTAATGACAATGGGACCATCTCGGAAGTATACCCTTTCAAACAAAAACAGAATTTTGCAAATCCGTCTATAAATGACGGAGTTAATCCCTAACAAACATAAAAAAATAAAAATATAGACAATCGAATTCATAACCTCCTCCTTTTGGAAGTCGGTTAGTAAAAAATGGTTTAGATAAAACGCATTAAGTTGGGGAGTGGGGCTACGTCACAAGTCATTATAGAATCTACCGGCCAGTGACGTCATGCCACATTTTAACGCATTGCCTACTCAATGTATTGTCGTAATCGTAATATTTGATCACGTAAAAAAAGAAAAAATACGTGTCAAATATTTTTTTTAAATCTAGCTGACGGACAATTCATTTTTTTTGTCAAAATCGCTTTTTAGTGTTGTTGAACTGTCAAAATGAAACAGATTAGTCGTAATCGTTTACGAAAATATGATATGTAATTAGATAGCAGGTCGAATAATGTACATTTAGAAAACTCACCCGATATTTCTCAACAGTCTTCAAATACGTCTCCACATCGAACTTCGGGAGGTACACCCCTGTTCTTCCAGTGACAAAAGCAGTCAGTGTCCCCACCAGACCCATGACGTGGTACCATGGTGTTATCGTGAAGGATATCACTGTGGGGTCAGTACTTGGTGACCTGTAACGTTAAAACAACGTTCCTTATAATTGACGAAGAACCCCATTGCTACAGACCGGGAACAACTAATATCAGATTCAGAGCTGCTACTAAGTATTTTTAATGAAAAACCCCAATAACGCTGCCGGGGGTTCGAACTCGGGAGAAATGGATGGCTGACTGACTCACTGGCAACACAACCTAGACCACACAAAACGCACACACACACAAAACTGACTGGTAGAATATGCCATGACGTCACGAGTATGTAGATTTTATACATGTCATAAGGTACTAGTGACGTAGTGACCCCAACTTAAAATGCGTTTCATTTAAGTACCTTAGTATTTTATATTATAGGATAAAGCAAAAAATACGTGTCTACTCGTACTTAATATTTTTTTATTATCTGATTGACGGACTAATTAGAATTTCATTTCTTTTACCCAGGCATCATCCCTATCTGTAAAATGCATAATTTGCATTATAAAGAATTCCAAACAGTGAAGTCAGTTTTGTACGCTAGGTAGGTACTTAAGAGTGTTCATTCAAAAAGTTGGCAACGTTGCAAATAGCTGTCAAATGACGCAAAAGCTCATAACCAGTGGACTTACTCAACAGTAAAGTACTTAACACCTAAAATAACCTCTAAAAACTTACAAACAACACGCAGTAATAACATTTAGATGCGTTGTCATCACTCCCTTAGGCAGCCCAGTGGTCCCAGATGAATACATAATAAATAACGTATCTGACTGTCCCTGGACGTCCACAGAATGAAACTCTTCATACTTCACGTTCTTAATCTGACCGTTATTTTCAAAAACCATATCGTTGTACATTATGACGCCATGTTGTTTTTCCGCGCCAAATATGATGATGTCCTTGACGAAATTCAATGACTTGAGAGTTTTTGCGTGTGCCTTGTACATTATTGGAGAACAGATTATGTATTTTGGTTTCGAAATGTTTGTTACGTGAATTATTTCACCTGAAAGAGAGAAGGAACAAGTTTAAGTGTTTTACTGACATCCATATCCTGCTTCATGCTTGTCGATAGAAATAACATGTGTGGTGAATAAGACCAGCTTCCTTAAATAAACGTCTGCCCAAGGATCTCTATTAGACTCAACTAAAAGGCTCTAAAAACAACTATAGTTTGACCGAGACTGCTACACTGCGTGGCAAGGCGGGGGTGGTGTTGATAAATGAGCGGCGGGACGCCGTGAGCGTTGACGAATGAGCGGCCTGCACTGCCCACCCCGTCTCGCCGCGCACATACCTAAGGCACAGTATAGCGGCTTCGGTCAAATTATACCTAATTATGCATAAGGCACACTAAACTATAGAGTAAATTTAACTTGTTACATCCTACATCCCAACACGCCTATTTTCGCCGAAGGATAGACACAGGAGTTTATGGTACACTCACATGTCACCATTTATGTTTTAGACCCATTTTATGACATAAACCAGCTTAAGCTTAAGCTGTTACTGAGAAATGCCCGAGGGAAAGAACCCAATGTCACAGTCCGACTTGGCGATCAAACCCAGAAACCCAGTTGGTGCTCTTGTACTAGACAAACCAGACAGTCAAAAATACCAAGGCGGGCTAATCTTTGCCAGAAACCCTTCCTAATTTTAGATAATCGTAGCTTTCCCCCACTCATTTTGCGATTGACTTCGGAACCAAGTCAATATTACATAGATCTCATACATACCTTTAACATACCCCGTACTAAGAGTAGTCAACACAGCGCCCGCGCAAGCAACCCCAACAACAGCACCCCAGAACTCCTGCCTATTCTCAGACATCAACCCGATCGTGTCTCCCTTTCTAACGCCCATACGACTGAGCGAGACAGCGAAGTTCATCGCTTGCTGGATCATGTCCCCATAGGTTAGGCGTTCATCTGTTGCTGCGTTTATCTGAAATTGTTTTAAGTATAAAGGAGTTGTTGTCTTTGAGGCGCGCGTGGAACACAACGCGCCGTCGACCCGGGCCTGGTCCTTATCGGACGGCGAGCTACCCATTGCTCATCATCCGCAAGCCCGCGCCTACGCTGGCCGGGAATCGGCCTGCGATTCCCGACGCCCGTGGGATCAGATGACCAGGTGAAGGTTACAGGAATCTGGAGGATGCGAGAAACACTGGACCAGTGGTTGTGACGACGCTGAGGAGAAACCTATGTCCAGCAGTGGATATATTTTTGCTGAATGATGATGATGATGTTTCTGGCGAGGAATAAGCCAGCTGCTCATTTC
This sequence comes from Agrochola lota, assembly GCA_947364205.1. Lineage (NCBI taxonomy): Eukaryota > Metazoa > Arthropoda > Insecta > Lepidoptera > Noctuidae > Agrochola > Agrochola lota. The sequence continues at coordinate 7,272,589 of OX376245.1, read as the reverse complement.
CTGTATCTCCATCAAGGTAATTTAGCCATTACCACAGATTTGTACAGATGGGACACTCCGCAACATCATTTAAATAAAAAGCGACTCTTGCTACGACATAATTACGTGCAATTCAGGTCGCACAGCGCTAATAGGGATGATGCCTGGGTAACAAAAAATAAATTCTATTTAGTCCGTCAGTCAGATAACAAAAAAATATTAGACACTTATTTTTTGTTTTATCATATTAATAAAAAATTAGTTAGATATAACGCATTAAAGTTGGAGAGTGGGGGTTGTTACGTCACAAGTAAGTATTAAATCTACATACTTGTGACGTCATGGCACATTTTACCTCAATGTATCGCCGTAATCTTTAGATTACGTAAAAAAGAAAAAATACGTGTCCAATATATTTGTATAATCTCAAAGACGGACTAAACAAAAAATTTTAGTCATCATCCCTATTATACGCAAAAAACTGCGTCGTTACTGAGGAGAGTGAGGCAGTCAAAACAGCATTCTAAAAACTGTTGCCGAGAGCTTCGGCTATCCGATTGTACAGCAGTTTGTGCGGAGGTTGATTTTTACTAACACTAGGCAATAAGTTTTTTTTTTTATATTACTAACACTATAATAATGGATATTTGTGCCGAAATAAAGTGATTCTATTCTATTCTAATCTATTCTATTATCTTAATCTGTGAATATTTTAGATTATGTTTATATGACATAGTGTAATTAATTTGTAAAGTTGATATCTAACGCAGAGAAAAAACTGAGAATCACGCAAAATCTATCTATAGTATTTTCTGAAACCTTTTCACCATTTGAAAGATAATTTAATTATTTGTCTTGTAGTATCGTGTTTTGTTTACTAAAATACCTTTTGTTTTATGTATAATAAATTAATAATGCGTCTAATTTGGGACAGCGCTCCTTGATTGGCGAGTCCTAGTACTGGCTGGACGTACGACGCGTTGCGTGAGTACAGAAGACGCAAGCTAACCACTCAAGGTCACTGGCATATAAATGCGTCTTAATATGGTGAATCTGAATCTACCTATGCAATGATTTTAGCTACCGCTATGAATACGTCGTTATTCAACAAAATCCTTGGTCCATCCATATTCAGCGAACTAAAGATCTGAAGTTCAGCAGCCTCGATTTCGAGCACTGCACCGCGTGACTGAGTAAAACTCAAAGTATTAATGAATTTACCTTGTCAACATATTGCCATTACTGTCATGTAGTTTTTATCAGTTATCATTTTGTTTACCAAACGTTATCAGTGCGCTGTTTATTGTCTATTTAATAAACGATTTTGTTATCTACTACTTATTACGTAATGATATTTTATTAAATGATTGGTGTAGCTTAAAAGGTATCTTAATTATGTAAAAAGGGGTATTTAGTTCGCGGAGGACAGTAAATCTGCGCGGGGTTGCAAATAGCTGTCAAATATTTCGCATCTACTGTATGGCAATATGAAATACGAGTATGGTTAACTAGTGAACTAAAATATTGATTATGAAATTAATGTAACACCGAATATTTCGTTTCAGATGTAAAAAAAAGTATTTGGACACTTTCCACATGCCTTTTTTACATCTAAAACGGTTACAACATCAAATTCAGTGTTATAATTTGGAATTCATTATTAAATTCAATTTTATTAGTTACCGTTATTTCATATTTCCATACAGTAATTTATTGCCAAATTAATCAAAACAGGTAAGTATTTGACAGCTATTATTATTTGCAATGTTGCCAACTTTTTAACCGACTTCCAAAAAGGAGGAGGTTTTATGTTCGTCGCGTAAGTATGTTTTTTTTCATGTATGTCCACCGATTTCTCCTTCAATTGTGGACCGATTTTAAAACATTTTTTTTTGTATGAAAGCATTGTTCCCATATAAATTTTATTTGCTTAGCTTGGATAGTTTTTGAATAAGCTTCAATACCTTATACGTATTTTTCCCACTTAGTATATGTGGATGATATGATGATAACTTCCTGTCACTGTTATTTACATAGCAGGTAGTGGTATTCGAATTTCTGTGGGGTAGGTACCACAACTAAAAAGTGAAAAACAAAAACTTTTTACAAAAAAAACAACCGACTTTAAAAAAAAACACTACAAAGTGAAGAATGACTTTAATTTCGGAAGTCGGTGGGAAAAATAGAAAATTCAAAATCAAAGACACCGACTTCCGAAATTAAAGTTATTTTTCACTTTGTAGTGTTTTCTTTGGAGGTCGGTTGTTTTTGTTTTTTTTGTAAAAAGTTTTTGAATAAACGCTCATATGAGCGTTTATTCTGAAGGTGGGCAACGTCCCAAATAGATGTCAAATATTTCCCTGTTTTGATTAATTTAGCGATATTAGATAAGTACTGTGTGGAAATAAAAAATGTGGCTAACTAGCGAACTAGAATATTGATTATGAAATGCAATAATTAATATCGTAACACCTAATGTTTAGTTTTAGATGTAAAAAAACTATTTGGAAACTTTCCAAATGCGTTTTTTTACACCTAAAATGGGTACAACATCAAATTCAATGTTATATTTGCAATTCATTATTTATATTCTAGTTCGCTAGTTAGCCACATTTCTTATTTCTATTCAGTAATATTGCTGTAAGAATCAAAACAGGTAAATATTTGACATTTATTTGCGACGTTGCCAACTTTTAGGATAAACCCTCTTAACCTGAGTTTTCCGCGGTAATTCTTCACGTATCAAACCTTTGCGCCTCAGGGAGCACAAAATAAATCTACCTAGCGTTTTCCCAGCTATGTTGGGGTTGCTTATTGGAGCGGTTGGAGTCGCAGGACAGTCGCCTCGGGACGCCCCAGGGCGTCGCGACGCACGACACACGACGACGCATTGGGCACGCCACAATTGTGGCGATAACTCCTCTCTTTGACGAGTGGATAGGGAGGCACCACGGCGTCCTCACCTTCCGCCTGACGCAGGTCCTCACCGGAAACGGCTGTTTCGGGAGGTTCCTGTTCCATATAAGGCGACAGGAAACGCCCGGGTGTCACCACTGTGTGAATCGCCCGGAGGACACGGTGGAGCATACGGTGGAGATCTGCCCTGCTTGGGCAGAGCACCGCCGTGTCCTCACGGAGGCGATCGGCGGCGGCGATCTCTCGCGTCCGGCCCTGGTTCAGGCCATGGTCCGGAGCGAGAGTGCATGGAAGGCCGTCACTTCCTTCTGCGACGCAGTAATGCTCGCGAAGGAGGAGGTGGAGCGCGCGAGGGAGAGGCAAGATTCGCGCCCTTGCGCCCTTAGTCGCCGCAGGAGACGCCCCGGGCGCGCGGTAGTCGCGAGCCGACTTCCGGCAGCCATAGGCGCGGGCTTGCGGACGGTGAGCAATGGGTAGCTCGCCGTCCGATTAGGACCAGGCGCGGGTCGACGGCGCGTTGTGTTCCACGCGCGCCTCAAAGAGATGTCAGCACCAACTGACGGGGTCCGTAAGGACCAATGCCTGCCGGGGTTGCGAGTTTGTCCGAAAGGGATATCACGGCCCCAGCACACGGGCAACGGAAGGAACACGGGTGGGTTTTAGTCAGTAAAAGTCTGACACACCCTCCCGCTCCGCCCAGAGCGGGAGAAGTTATTTGATAATTTCCCACCCTCAAAAAAAAAAAAGGGAGCTCAAAAGAAATCTACCTAGCGTTTTCTCAGATATGTTGGGGTTGGCGTCCAGTCTAACCGAAGTGAATTCGGGTTTGTGCTTCGGGGAGCACAAACTACTATCAGTGGCATCACAGCTCCCAAACGGACTAGGTAACACGATACCCCTTGGTAAGACTGGTTGTCAGATTTTTGGACTTCTGACTCCATTATCGACTGTCAAAGATCTACAAATGACAGCCGGGTCCAACGGCTTAACGTGTTTTCCGAGACACAGAAGGGTCTCGATATACTGGGTGGCAGGGACATCGACGCGAAAACTGATACCATGGATTCAGTACATGATTCTGATTTTTTTTGTCAGTTATTTTTAAAAAAATCTGTTGTTTCATAGAAAAGTGCGCGATCAAAATGTATGAAACAGCTGATTTTTTTTTAAATAACCGACGAAAAATTTCAATGCAGGGGGGTTCAGAACTATGTACTGAATCCATGGTAACAGTTTTCGCATCAATGTCCCTGCCACTCTGTACAATTGATGGTCACCTATCCACGGATCAACCTCGGCAAACGCTGTTATTATTTTGCCACGAATTACCTAAGCAAGTGAATAACTAACCAAGTAAGTAGGTTCATAATACCGGGAAATTACTGACTGTGGAATAAGGTACAATCAACGAAGTTCATATCTAACCAGTTTCAAAACAAAATCCCGTGAACACGATGGCCACATCTGTTACCGGCCCGGTTCTATAGCCGCCGAGCGCTGCAAGCAAGAATAGTCCTTACGGTGGTTAGATATGAACTTCTCCGATGGTACATCCTAACTTAATATTATAAATGCGAAAGTAAGTTTGTTTGTTACGCTGTCACGCTAAAACGGCTGAACGGATTTAGATGAAATTTGGCATATGGGTAGACCATGACTTGGAGAAGGACATAGAGTATTTTTATCCCGATATTCCTACGGGATCGAGACTCATGCGGGTGAAACCGCGAGTCGCAGCAAGTATTGTCGGAGCGGTGCAATTAATAATGACAAGAAAATATAGAATCCTACATACCATAGCCACATTATTTCTATGTTCCCACATTCGAGCCAGAATATAGTCTCCAAAGTTAATATTAGCTGGCACTAAAACACTTTGGGGCCCGTACACATAGTTAGGGTTCCGTAACATTTTGGTTTTTACTCGACTGCCGGAAAAAAGGGTAATGTAATTGCGTAAAAAACTTGCAATGAACGAGTGAACGCGTCGAGTTCGCGCGTAATACTAGCGAACGCGAACTGCGATAAGTATATAAGTACACAAATATCGGTACTTATCTAGAAGCGTTTGTAAGCAATTAGGTAAGTACTACGTTGTAGATAATTCTTCATTTACTTCACTGCAATGTGCCTGCAGAGGAGGGGCTTATCGCTAAATAACAACAGCATCACGGGTCGATCGAAGGTTAAGGTACGCTTGCCGCCGTCGTTCCGAGGATGGGTGACCATCCATGACATATCGAGACCGTTTCCGTGCCTCGGAAAGCACGTTAAGCCGTTGGTCCCGGCTGTCATTTGTAGATCTTTGACAGTCGTTACGAGTAGTCAGAAGCCGAAAAAGTCTGACAACCAGTCTTACCAAGGGATATCATGTTACCCAGTAAGTAACTGGATTGTGGAGGTCATTTATAGGCAGTCGCTCCATATAAAATACTTGTATTCAGCTCCATCCGGTTAGACTGGATGCCGACCCCAACATAGTTGGGAAAAGGTTAGGCAGAATGACTGCAATGTGTAATTTTTTTTGCTATAAAAACTTCAGCAAAAAACAGTCCTATAAACTGACTAGTTTACAGGCCTATAATGGAGCAGCTGAACATACCTACGTCTGAATCAGATTGACATGGAATACCAAGGCGACTTAGGGCGCAGATATATGCCAGTGACCTTGAGTGGTTAGCTTGCGTGTTCTGTACTGAGCTCACGCAACGCGTCGTACGTCCAGCCAGTAATACGACTCGCCCATCAAGGAGCGCTGTCCCAAATTAGACGCATTATTAATTTATTAATCATAAAACAAAAGGTATCTTAATAAAATTCGTATACTAAAAGATCATTAATTAAATTATCTTTAAAATGGTGAAGGTTTCAGAAAAATACGCTCGATAGTTTTTGCGTGATTCTCAGTTATTTATCCGCGTTAGACATAACTTTACAAATTAATTTCACTTTGTAATATAAACATAATCTAAAATATTCATATATTAAGTTATTAAGAAAATGCTCCAATTTAACATATATTTTTTCCAAATCATTAACACTACTCATTTAGACGTGATCTTCAGTATAAAATCATTAAAAGTCGCCGATTTGGGATAATGCGTCCTAAACAAACTTGCTAGGCTTGCTGAGGGATTCAAAGTACGTCACCCGAGCTTAAAATAGTGTTGCTCCCGAGGTGAACACCACACTACTATTTATCACCCTCTTTATGAAAAAAAAAGTGTGCTCGTCCGACCCCTATCAGGAACAGGTTCCTTCTCACGTATGATTTAAGAATAGATATGAGGATTAGGTTACCTACTAAATATACGTCGTCTATTGTATTTTTTTTTGCCATATTGAAATAAAGTAATTTTCAATGCCGGAAGGTCATGGGACCATGTCATGAATTCTGTGGATTTTTATCCACACTTGGTCGCGATGGCCCAGTGGTTAAGGCTTCGCCTCTCATACATGAGGATGTAGGTTCAAACCTGGGCAAGTATAAATGTGCCTTTTTCAATTCATAAAGTGTGCACCGCAAAGCGCTCCTCTTTATCCGATAGAACAGGTTATATTTATAATTTGCCAATTTTACACCAAACACGAGTATTTTTTGTTTTTACTTTTCTAAATTTCATTACAAAAAAAAATACGCATTATTTTACCCTTTTCTTTATTATGTGTAATAAAACTATATTTATAAAAAAATACAAAAGAGTAGGTACTAACTAGTATGTATAGGGAGCCTACCACCAGCTCCAGTGGCGTAACTATAGGGTGGCAGGGCTGGCAAAATGCCACGGGCCCCCGACCCAAGAGGGCCCCGGCCCAAGAGGCCACGAGCTCAGAAATAACCTAATATTTTTAACAAAAATAAATAAGATTAAGTACCTACTTAAAATCAATCAAAGTGGGGCACAACTAAAGACCATATACAAATTCAAACTAATCATTAAAATTTCAACAAATTCAAAACAAAATGATGTCGATTTTCAGAACGCATCCATTGGTTGCGTCATTTTTTGTCGCGGTACATTGGTGACGCGGGCGAGCTAGTGACGGTCGGGGAATTCCCTCATTTTGTTAACCAAATACGCTAGAAGCCGGTGACACTGAAAGTCCTGTCATCGCGGATTCGAAAAATGTTTATGTAAATCGATAGTTAACAAATATACGAATAAAATCAACTTGGTACGCGTTGACATATTAAGCCAAAAATATGTTAAATAAAATTTATTATTACAAAAAAGCAAAAATGTATCTTACTGTTATCGCGGATTTTGATGAATTTTAGTTCATTCGATAGGAGATTTCGCGATTTGACCGTTTTTTTATAATAATAAATTAAGTTTAACTTATTTTCAGCTTACTAAATCAACGCGTACCATTAACTATCGATTTACATATAAATTTTTCGAATCCACGTGGATTTTCAGTGTCTCGGGGAAAAGAATTTTATTAATAAAAAAATCTTATTGAAAGTAAATTGTTATTTCATTATAAATATTTGTATAAACCTATGCTCTTGAAAATAAAACTTATTAGATATTTAACTAAATGCACATAATATTATTAATAGTTTTAGGTAACTACTTACATCAGTGGTTTATTAAAATTAAATTCTAACGTGACTATTTTTACTGGGACGCTGGAGGGCCCCATTCAAAAAAATTGCCACGGGCCTCAAATGGTATAGTTACGCCACTGACCAGCTCGTAAAACAGTATTATTATAATCTTACTTTCTCTTTTTGTACCATTTTTGTACGACATGACGAATGCTTACAATATACTGCTGAAACAATGTTAGATAATTACCGGTTTTGGTGACGTCTCCTCGAAAAGTTCATTAAATGGCGAAGAAAACGCACAACTTTTGCCGAGGGTGTCGCTGGTAACGCTTGGCTGACATTAACTGTCAAACTACATACAAATCTTGATTCCAAAAAGTTTGGACGGCATCTGACAAAACCAATTGCTGCGATTTTCCTAGACATGAGTAAGGCGTTCGATTCCGTGGACCACAAGTTGCTCTTACACAAACTTGAAAAATATGGAATAAGAGGCAAAGCGAACGACTGGTCGAGAGACTACCTAAACGACAGAAAACAATGTGTGGAAATCTATAAAATACATAATAACAAAAAAGTTGTACATAGAAGTGAATATCGACGAAATAATTTTGGAGTGCCACAGGGCACTGTAGTGGGACCTTTCTTATTCCTCATATATATTAATGATTTACCAAATATCACTTGCCACACGATCTTGTTTGCCGATGACACAACTCTCATTGTGAAATGTGAAAATGCAGACACGTATGAACAAGACATAAACAAAGCAATTGACAACATAATACACTGGCTACATTCTAACAACTTACAAATTAATACGGAGAAAACTAAAATGATTCAATTCCAAACCCATAAAAGAAATCCATTGACGTTAAATGTTAAATATAATAAGACTATTATCGAACAAGTTGCAAGTACAAAATTTCTGGGTATAATGTTGGATCAGAATTGCGACTGGAAAACACACGTCGATTACGTTTGTGATAAACTCGACAGATTTGTCTACGCAATAAAAAGATTGAGAGTCACGGTATCAACAGAAGCTGCTCTTTGTGCATATCACGGATACGTGTCGTTCGTACTCGCTTATGGTCTCTTGTTGTGGGGTAATTCGGTGGATATTACAAAAGCGTTTATACGAGTAGTTAAAAAAAAATGTGTACGTGCAATCTCTGGAGCCTGGTATATGGATAGTTGTAAACCCTTGTTTAAAAAGTACAATATTCTGCCATTAGCGTGTATGTACATTAGAGAATTATGCCTATTTGTACAACAACATCCTGAATATTTCACTAAATACAAGGATGTAACTAAACGAAATGTAGCTCCTAGAAATAAAAATAAATTTAAACATGAGCTCTGTTTACCGCAATGCAGGCTCGAATTGTTTAAGAGGAACTCGCACATAAATGCTGTAAAGGTTTATAACAAATTACCGGACGCTTTTAAAGATTTACATTTGACAATGTTTAAAAAAAAGTTAACACAATGGTTAAAAGTAAAATGCTTTTACAATCTTAATTAATACATGTCAGATCGCGGAGAAAGGAACTAAGATAAATGATATTGGTAATTGGAGTAATTGGAATGGTAATATACCTTATAATAATTTATTCATGTTCAAATTTTAATATATTACCACTGTGACATTGTACTATATATGACATTATCAATTACAATTTATAATGACATTTATATTTATTATCTGACATTTTTATTAAACTTTATAGATCTGCTGAACTAATATAGATTATAGGTATAATTTGACATCTATTAATTAATTTGTTCCTTAAATACTTATTGTGGCATGAGACATTATTTGTTATCTGTTGTTACTGTCTATAATTTTATTTTATTTTCTCTTTTTATTGGACCTTATAACTAAAGGAATGTGATTGTATAGGTTAAAATTAAAGATTTGCACACCATAAGTAATGGTAGAATGTAAAGGGGCCATTGTAGTTTTAAGATCATACATTTGTAAGCCTACATTCTGGCAAATAAATGAATTTGAATTTGAAAAAAAATCCGCACTGTTTAATAATGTTATAATAAATATAATACAGGTTTATTAACCTCATCATATGTACATACATACTTATAAATTGTAATAAAGATGAATATGTTGCTTTGTTATGGATGGAAGCTTTGTGCTTCAGTAAAAAGGATCAAAAAAATATTTAATTAACACTGAGGATCCGGAACTCCTCGATTTCTAATGCGTCGTTAATAGGACAATAGGAAAACATGATTTCGTAATCCAGAACTCTCACTCAGGTATCAGCAGAGCATGGATAAAAGTCTCATTAAGTAGAAATCTAGATTTATTTCAGTGCTTCAGCAACAAGGATCAAAAAAATATTAAACTAGCACTGAAGAGCCGGAACTCCTCGATTTCTGATGCAACATTAAAAGGACAATAGAAAAACATGATTTCGTCATCCAGAACTCTCACTCAGGTATCAGCAGAGCATGGGTAAAAGTTTAATTAAGTAGAAATCAAGCAAATGCTATTTATGTCATGATAACTGTCTGGAGGTGGAAGATCCACCTTGGTATCATCAGTTTCATGCTGCTGAGGTATCCTAAAATTCAAATTTCTGTCAAGTGGTTCGATTCTGTAAAAAAAATCAAATTCGGATTTTAATTTATGAAACATCGAATATGATAAAAAACTACTGTGTAAGTACGTAAAAGTTTATAATTACTACGATAATAAATGAACGACATGTTGCTATTTATAAAATTGGGTTATTTACAATAAAATATAATAATTCTATTATTAACAATAAAATTGGCTGTAAATACCATTTTTTTTTTGGGGGTATGTACATACAAACCCGAATTCACTTCGGTTAGACTGGACGCCAACCCCAACATATCTGGGAAAACGCTAGGTAGATTTATTTTGTGCTCCCTTTTTTTTTTTGAGGGTTTGAAATTATCAAATAACTTCTCCCGCTCTGGCGCGGGCGGAACGAGAGGGCGTGTCAGAATTTTACTGACTAAAACCCACACGTGTTCCTTCCGTTGCACGTGTGCCGGGGCCGCGATATCCCTTTCGGACCCCATCAGTTGGGGCTGACATCTCTTTGAGGCGCGCGTGGAACACAACGCGCCGTCGACCCGGGCCTGGTCCTTATCGGACGGCGAGCTACCCATTACTCACCGTCCGCAAGCCCGCGCCTACGGTGGCCGGAAGTCAGCTCGTGACTCCCGACGCCCGGGGCGTCTCCTGCGGCGACTAGGGGCGAGAGGGCGTGCAGCTTGCATCTCCCTCGCGCGCGCCGCCTCCTCCTTTGCGAGCATAACTGCTTCGCAGAAGGAGGTGACGGCCTCCCATGCACTCTCGCTCTGAACCATGACCTGAACCAGGGCCGGACGCGAGAGATCGCCGCTGCCGATCGCCTCCATGAGGACACGGCGGTGCTCCGCCCAAACCGGGCAGACCTCCACCGTATGCTCCACCGTGTCCTCCGGGCGATCCACACAGTGGTGACACCCGGGCGTTTCCTCGCGTGAGGACGCCGTGGCGCCTCTCTAGCCACTCCTCAAAGAGGGGGCTTATCGCCACAATTGTGCCTAGTGCTGGGTTGCGACGACCGCACTCTCCATGCCGCCATGAGATCCCGCCGGAGCTCTGTCCGCTGTGCCGTGATTTCTCGCGGCAGCGGTGTTAAGCCCCGGCGTTTCGCCTCTTCGCGACACTCCCAGATGTGCGCGAGGACTTTCGCCTCCAGATCCCATGGTGGTAGTCCGGCAAGAAGGCTCGCCGCCTCACGGGAGACCGTGCGGTATCCTCGGACCAGCCTAATGGCCATGACCCTTTGGGACGCGTCCAACCGCTGGGCCGGTCGCAGCCTCAATGAACGCGCCCACACCGGTGCCCCGTAAAGGGCCATGGACCGCACGATCCCCGCGTAGAGCCTCCGGCAGGAGGCGTTTGGACCCCCTAGATTGGGCAGAAGCCGCTTCAGAGCAGCCCCAGCCCTCTCCAGTTTGGAAGCCAAACGTAGGAAGTGCTCCACGAAGTTCCACCGGCTGTCGAAGACGAGTCCCAGGTATTTCATCGTCGACTCGACACCGATGTGAACCCCTCCCGCCGTTATCCGGGAACCCGACAGTGGCGCGTTCCGAGGACCATAGAAACACATGGCCTCGGACTTGTGCAAGGCCACCTCGAGTCCCAGTTGCCGGATCCTATCGACGATTGTCGCAACCCAACGTGTCGCTAGTTCGGCCGCCGCCTCATGCGACCTCCCCTGCACCAGGACCAGCGTATCGTCAGCGTAGCAAACCACGCTGACGCCGCTAGGGAGGTCGGCGTGGCTGTAAATACCTGCTGACCAAATCTGCTTTTCGGCCTCTTACTGAAGCTCCTCGGTTCTTCAGTTCAGCTTTTAACTGAGTTACAGTCCACGTTGAATATATCATCAAAAAACACACGCTAGTTCCTGTTGTAATTATTCTGAACCCGAAAAACATTGAGAGACCAAAATGACAGTGCGATGTTATGGGCAATGCGTTAGCAGCGCCACGTGTTGGTCGATTCTGTAAAAATATTAACGTGAAGCTTAGGTGAAGTGAGCGTGAAGTGAGCTGTCACTGCCACAGAATCGACCGGCAGGATGCTAGGGATTAACACTATTGACAGCTCACTTCACGCTCACTTCACCTAAGTTTCACGGTGATATTTTTACAGAATCGAACGGCTGTTCATTTCTTCCCCATTCGTACACGACGTGACTTTTGACAACTAACAATACCTATTGTTTTAATGTCAAATTTAAAAAAAATCCTCTGTTTCGACGGAATTATTATTGATACATTCTAATGTTTATAATAACTATTTCGGGTCATAAAAAGTAATTAAAATATATTTATTTACTTAAACTTGCCGAATGACTTGTGCGTCTAGAGATTTTAGTACATGGGTAATTATTTGGTTCCTTGTTTGATTCTAGATGGCGAATGCATACAAAATATTTGAGTTTTTGGAGGCTGATAACGCAGAAGCTAACAATAAAAGAAAGCGACGTCGTATGCAGCTACGTAAGGAATGCGACCCCTTCAATTTAGACGAAGCGGAGTTTGTTATGCGATACAGACTCACAAAGGATTTAGCATATAACCTGTGCGATGAGTTGAGGCCACTGATGAAGAACCCTACAAAATCTACAGACTTGTCTGTAGAGACGAAGGTAATACCCTTATTTCTACCGGGAATACCACTAAAGCAGTATATTGTATACGTGCTATTTACCACTTTTATGTACCTATTACATACTAAGTTATATTACTTTTGTCTAGGTGTTAATTGCATTGTCATTTTATGCAACTGGTTCATACCAACGTCCAGTAGGCAGTAATGAGGGTCATTTTGTAGCTCAGCAGACTGTCTCTGCAGTCATCGCACAGGTTACTGCGTGTCTTAACTCACTGCAGATGAGACAGAAATACATCAAATTTCCAGTGAATGATCAAGAACGCAACAGAATTAAAATGGAGTAAATATATACCATTTTTTATTACAATATTAAAGTTTAGTCCTTGTTTAGCCGCAGAATGCCTACTTTGCTAAATGATAACAAAGTAAAATAGTAAGAAATAAGCAAAATTTGATAATGGAATTGCAAGGCATGTTTATTTGTGTGGCATCATTTTAGGGTGGCTTATACCCAGTATTCAACTATGATAGGCTGATGTAATAAAGAGTTAAATAATATAGGTATCACAGGCAGCGCACTCGATATGTTCACATCATACCTACAGAATAGGCGCCAAGTAGTTAAATTAGACAATTTCACTAGCTCTGTTCAAAACATTACCTATGGCTGTCCCCAAGGCTCCGTTATTAGCTCACTACTCTTCCTAATCTATATTAATAATATTAATAACATAGGACTTAGAGACCACTTAACTCTATACGCAGATGACACATGTCTATTCTATTTCAATAAATCTATTCATGATATTATAACGGACGCACAAACCGACCTTAACCTGCTGAACGAATGGCTAAAATGTAATTTACTTACTATCAACGCCGCAAAAACATATTTCATGATTTTTTGCGCCAAAAACAAACCGTTACCAGAGTTCACACCACTCACAATAGATAAAGAAGTTCTCAAACGGTCAACCTATGAAAAATACCTAGGATTACATGTAGACGACAAACTAACTTGGAAACATCACATCAACCATATCAAAACAAAATTGATGTCATTACTGGCAGCACTGCATAAAGTTTCAAACTGCATTCCAAAAAAAGTACGTAAAATAATATATAACTCTCTGGTTAAATCTCATCTTGAATATTTAGTTGAGCTATGGGGGTCAGCTGCGAAAACTTACCTAGACCCACTACAAAGAACACAAAACAAAATTATAAAAACATTATTTCACTATCACTATTTAACTCCGACAAGAATACTATACAAAAAAACCAAACTCCTAAATATAACTCATCTTTACAAATACTACACATGCATTCTTATTAAAAAAATCATCACCAAATCTGTTCAATCAAACATACAACTACATATGAAAAACATAACTTATAACGTAAGGAATAAAAACAAAATCCAGATAAAACCAGCGCACGCTCGCACTAATTATGGTAAAAAAACGATATTGGTTGAAGGCGCACAGCTGTTCAATAGTTTACCGGAGGATTTGAAAAAATGTGACAATATAAACACATTCAAACGCAGATTGGGGCAATACATCGCGGCATCCGAGATGAACTGAAAGTTTTAGTTTATTCTGGGTGTTGCGGTGTGTTGCCATAATCTGTGTCTTAGAATGCAAACATCCGATTCTTTTTTTTTTTTTGGAAGTCAATTAATAATAATATGTCTCCAACACCCTAGAAGTAACTAATATTAATGGTACCTACTAGTTATAATCACTGATATAATGTCTCCAACACCCTAGAGGTAACTAACTAATGTAATTAGATCACTAAGTATCTCATTGTAAGCGAACTGTTAAGTTCTTATGAGAAATAAAGTTCTTTAAACCTAGTTAAATAATATCATCATATCAGTGATAGCCTAGTGGTGTGACCGTCGGACTGCCAAGTCATAGGTCTCAAGTTCGAACCCAAGACCTCTGACTTTTCGGATTTATGTGCATATTGTATAATTATCACTTGCTTAAAAAACGGGGAAGGAAAACATCGTGAGGAAACCGGCATGCCTGAGAGATATTTCTTGACGGCATGTGAAGCCAAGTCAGAGGCCCATGGGCGGCTTTAAAACTCAAACACCAGGTTAATTACTAACCACACGAAAAGAAGAAAGAATATCATCCATTAAGAGGGTTTATCCTAAAAGTTGGCAACGTCGCGAATAACTCAAATATTTACCGGTTTTGATTCTTATATCAATATTACTGAATAGAAATAAGAAATGTGGCTAACTAGAGAACTAGAATATTAATAATGAATTTCAATTATAACATTGAATTTGATGTTGTACCCATTTTAGGTGTAAAAAACGCATTTGGAAAGTTTCCAAAAAAGTTTTTTTACATCTAAAACTAAACATTTGTTGTTGCGATATTACTTATTGCATTTCATAATCAATATTCTAGTTCGCTAGTTAGCCACATTTTTTATTTCCACACAGTAATATTGCTAAATTAATCAAAACAGTGAGATATTTGACATCTATTTGCGACGCTGCCCACCTTCAGAATAAACTCTCTTAACGTTGAATTAAAAAATAGGCAGCTTTAAAACTTTGACACCAGGGCCCTATTTTATAAAACTTACAAATTGTAGATGACAAGCTACAATTTACAAGTTTCTGTTTAATAAAAATTACAAGTTACAAATTTGTCATGGTGGAAAATTTACAAAATTGTACCTGCAATTTTACATATTTCTGTTTAAACATTTTTTTTCAAGTGTAAGTTTACATATTTGTAGGAAAACCTACTTTATTGAACACATAATTGTAACTACAAGTTTACATATTTTGTAATTCTGACAGGTAGTCTCATGGTGTGTCAAAACTTTACAATTTTGTGCCTCAACTAAAGAAATTTAAATATTATATGCAAAAAAATGGTTCTAACAACGGATAGTGAAAGTAATGATGTTAGTGATGATGTATATGTGATTGAACGGAAAGGGCAAATTTTTCGTAAAAGGATACATTTTACTTTTAATGTGACAAATTTTACAGCCAACGAAAAATTTCGGGTAAACAAGACAGAAGAAAAATAGGGCATTTACTTGAACATAATACGAAGAGAAATGTAGCCCTTACACCGATCAAACAAATTCTAAAACATACATTTTATGTAAATTGTAACTTACAACTAATAATTTGTAAATACAATATTGTCATTGATATCTACAGGCGTTTTCTACATATGTAAATGTTTATTAAACAGCATTTACAATTGTGATAATTGTAAGTTATTTATTTGTAACTTTCTTACATATTTGTAAGGTTTAGCAGTACATGTAGTAAAACTTAACAAATATGTAACTTTTTTACAAAATTGTAGGATTATAACATTTATTAAACAGGGCCCAGGTTAGTCGCTAACCATAGAAAAAGATGGTCATTTTTAATTCTTTATTTTGTTTATTAGATATTTAGGTAATTTTGTAAAAAAAAAACATTTATTGCAGATTTTACAATAAATTTCGGATTCCCGGGGTTCTAGGGTGTATTGATTGTACCCAAGTAGCTATAGTGCGTCCAGTACTACATGAGGAGCGCTACTTCTGTCGCAAGCATTACCATTCCTTGAATGTTCTATTGGTAAGTGTTCATTAAGTATCCAGCCAATAGGGATGATGACAATTTTTTTTATTTTAGTCCGTCATGGTTATTATTAAAAAAAAAATTAGATACCTACTTTTTCTTTTTTTTACGTAATCTAAAGACTACAGCGATACATTGAGTTAAAATGTACCATGACGTCACGAGTATGTAGATTTTATACTTGTGACGTAGCGACCCCCACTCCTCAACTTAAAATGCGTTTTATCTAAATATTTTATTTATTAATATGATAAAGCAAAACATACATACGTGTGTAATTTTTTTTTTAATCTGACTGATGGACTAATTAGAATTTCTTTTTTTTACCCAGGCATCATCCCTATTACAGTATTGAAAATAAAGTAACAAAAACAAATTTAAACAAAAATATAAAAACTTCTTTACTCATTTACTAATTAATATAAAGAGAGCACACATATACGTATAAGAGTTATTCTTAATTATGGCACTTTACAGTCTTTCAGATATTAATCTAAACATTTTCAGGTTTGTGGTGTGGACATGCAAATAATAAGTGTGGATGCAAGTCATGGTGGTGCAACTCATGATTCTTTTATATGGGCTAATCATCCACTAAAAGCTCACTTGGAAGAACTTAGCAACACAGAAGATACTTGGTTTCTTGGTATGTATTGCATCCTTTTGATATTTGTTAAAAAATATTTTGTATTTCAATTCAACTTGTAACTTTGGTCAAGTGGAGCTTGTGGCTAACTAATAACAGCCGCACGGTACGATCCATCAGCTTAAGATACGCTTGCCGCGGTTGGTTCATGGATGGGTGAGCATCTTTACATAACGAGACTCCTCCGTGCCTCGGAAGGCGCGTTAAGCATTTGGCCCCGGTTGTCATTCGTGGATCTTTGACAGTCGTTACGGGTCGTCAGAAGCCCGAAAGTCTGACAACTAGTCTTACCAAGGGGTATTGTGTTACCCAGTAACTGGGTTGTGGAGGTCAGATAGGCAGTGGCTCCATGTGAAATACTGGTACTCGGCTGCATCTGGTTAGACTGGAAGCTGACCCCAACATAGTTAGGAAAAGGCTAGACAGATGAGTCTGTATTTTAGTATTTAGTCTGACCCCGCACATTCTTTATACCTACATGAGTTAATTAACACGGAGATACCACATAGGTTCCAGGCAGATTGATTGAACTTTGGTCAATAATAATTTAAATTAACTTTGTTATCAATAGGAGATTCCGGATACCCTTTGAGGAAGACCATGATGACACCAATACTGGATGCAGCACCTGACTCACCAGAAGCACACTACACTGACTTACATGACCATGCGAGGAACATTATAGAGCACACTATTGGGCTTCTCAAAGCACGTTTTCGTTGCTTACTTGTTCACAGAGTCTTGCACTATTCACCAGAAGTAGCTGGCTCTATTATAAATGCGTGTGTTATATTACACAACATTTGCAATAGGGCTAACATACCTGTGGAACAATTGAACAATGAAGATGTGATTCAAGAAGCCGAATTACAGCCGCACGACAATGCAAGTGAACAGCCATGTAGTAATAACATCGCTCTGCAGCAGGGTTTGGCTACTCGTGATTCGCTTGTTCAGCGGCTGTGGGAAAGGCGGCGTTTAAGATCCTGAAACACAAAATATACAATATTTTATTTACTTATATTTTTTTTTAAGTTACACCATCTTTTGCCACTTCTTTCTGCTGGGGAGTTTGTTGCGCCACTTCTTCCCAGCTAAAGCACTAGGAAGTGGTGAAGGCGTTTTGGGGGGACTGTCTTACGTAATTTTGATGTTCGAAAAGTGCTAATTCTCAGCCTAGTTTGAATAAATGACTTTTGAATTTTTTTACTGCATTTTTTTATAATGAAAAATTCTTTATTAAACTTAATTGTGGTTTATAACTTTTTTTACTTATGTCTTAATAGATCCAATAAAAGAAAAACTAAAATTCTATCAATTTAAAATCTAATCTGTGACGTCAGCAACTGGAAATGTATAGCTTGATGCCGTGTTTACTTTATCGGGAATTTAAAGAAGGTGAACATTTTTAATGGTTTTGTACCTTTCAATCCTTGTTGCTGTATTTCCAATTGCTGTTGTTTATTGCATCAACTTCTCCATCGCTTCGGCAATTCTCACAGCAGCATCAGCGTGCGTTTGTGTGGAACGGACGAGCGTACTCCGGCAGCTTCATTGTTCTCTTCATGTTCTTGTGACATTGGAGGCTCGCGCCTTCGACATCGCGGGGAGCGGGCTGCATATGAAGTTGCAAGACGCGGGGTAGGAGTTCTGCGGGGGGAGCGAGCTGGTGGATATTAGACCATAAATTCCAGGGGTGGATTTTGAGGCAGTGGCTGTAAGATGGGCTCAAAAGGTACATTATGGGTAGGCAGAAGTACTGTTGGATCTAGGAGCGAATGTACATAGTGTAGGATGGATTCTGAAGCAGGGGAATCTTGCAAATCCACATCTATTATAGCAGCGCCAATCTCTGGAGGCTACAAAGAGATAACATATGAGTTATGTGCCTAAAGAGCGTGCATTCTAAAAGTGGGCAACGTCGCAAATAACTGTCATATATATTTCGCCGTTTTTATTAATTTGGCAATATTATGGAAATAAAAAAATATCGCTAACTAGTGAACTAAAATATTATTGATTATGAAATGCAATAATTAATATCGTACCACCAAATATTCATATTAGTAATTGGAAACTTTCCAAATGCCCTTTTTAGGGTTCCATTGTAAACAAGGAACCCTTATAGTTTCGCAATGTCCGTCTGTCTGTCATGTCTGTCCGCGGCTTAGCTCAAAGACGGTTACTACTAGAAAGCTATAATTTGGCATATGTTTATATGCACTCGTATGTCAAAAATATTGTGAGTTTGTGAAAACAATTTTTGGATTCAGGGATCCGTTTTGCGAAATATTAAGCTTTTAACTGATTTTTTTTTGTTAGAGTCAAGTGTGTGTGTCCCCCCCCCCTGCCCTGCCAACTAAATGGTTGTACTTGGATTTGTGAAAAAAATCCACGGTGGAAAGCCCTCCCCGAGACTGCACATGAGGAGCCCTTAAAACAGCAACCCGCTTTTTAAGTTTGGCCTGTAATCTATGCTGAACTGAAAAAAATATTGTTTAATTTAATATTGATACATTATAATTATGTAAGTACCTACATAATTTAATTTGACAAAATAAAAAGTTATAGGTAGGTAGTTACTTTAGTCCAGCCAGCCCAATTTTTATGAACGCCATCACATTGCGAGTTCAATATTTCCGCAATCTCTTGCCACTTTCTTCGTGAGTAGTCCTTGGCTTGTAGAGAGCGATTGTGCGCAGTAGCTATATGTATATCTGTTTGAAATTAAAAATTGCCAGAGTAGGTACCT
Source organism: Agrochola lota (assembly GCA_947364205.1). NCBI lineage: Eukaryota > Metazoa > Arthropoda > Insecta > Lepidoptera > Noctuidae > Agrochola > Agrochola lota. The sequence goes on along the minus strand of OX376245.1, from coordinate 7,252,952 downwards.
ATCTAGCTGCCGCCCGGAAACCCGATTAACTCTTCGGCTATAAATTTTATAATAAACGAGTCAGTAAAAATGAGTCTGACCACATATTGTTTTAAACTATCTTCGTCAAAGATTACACAAAAATATTTCTTTCTTTTAAAACCTATTCACTGAGTAACCGTGTTGATTTCATGTCGACTTTGTAGCCAGTTAGATCAAAATAAGTATGATAAAATAAGTTCAACCACTTACAAACCTATATCAAATTGGTCGATTATTACTCGTTACCCTGTACAGCCTACTTAGCTGTGATAGTTTTCCTTTTAACTTCGATACAAGAAGGCTGTAATATGGCATGATCACAATAGTAGTATATCTATTGTGATCATGCCAAATTACAGCCTTCTTCTAACCGTCTCTGAGATAAGCCGCGGACAGACAGCGAAACTATAAGGGTTCCTTGTTTACTACGGAACCCTAAAAACCTTGTTTTTATTGTCTCGATCTACAACCCTAAATCCAGATTTGTTTTACCTTCTGCCCCGATTTTTAAAGCAAGTCGAACCTGGCAACACTAATCATGGCACAGGCAGTGGCGGATGGACGGAACGCGCCCTCCTGTCAGTGTCAAGTTCTATCACAAAGCTAGTGACCACTAGTGACTGTAAACAATGTGGTAAACAACATGGGCAGAAGATAATAATTAATTTTTGTGAATGCAAACAGATTGGATATTCAAAAGTCAGTGTCCGGGTGCAGAGAAAACGAAGACAAAAGCTGTGTAGTTTTTCTTAAAAGGTTTTCAGTGAATCAGATGGGCACTGAGATTCCGGCGCAAGCTTATAATTACAGTTTCCAACGCCAACTTACTGTCAATTGTCATACGTTTTTTAACAACCCAAGACTAAGGAGATAATAGTTGCAAATCAAACCGTCGTGCAAGTTTTATATTCCGGACACCTTCAACTCTTGACAGTAGGTACTGGCGATAGAGTTTATTTGATGCAAGTAAACAATGTTTTGTGTGTACCAAACGGACAAACCTCACCACCAACTTACTATCAGTGAGTAGAATAATTGCGAGCGGCAATATAGTGATATTTAATCAGCATGAATGTTTGATTCATAAGCTCATAGAACGATTGTATTGGCTAGACATACTTAGTAAATGGTAGTAAAAAAAAAAAAAACTAAGACGACCCACTGACCGCAACCACATTTATACACCAAAAGAAAATGGACTATGAGAGAGAAACAATAGATCTATCATTGAGAAGGCACATTGTCTCCTTTATGATGCCCAGTTTGAGAAATTCCTGTGGGCAGAAGCTGTAAACACAGCTGTGTAGTTAAATTAAGAACCGATCATCAGCAGCAGGCTTGTACCAAAATACGACTCTGTACGAAATATGGACAGGCAGAAAGCCAAATTTCATTCATTAAAAAAACACAGAAAATGGGATATGAAAATATACCTAGTTGGATATTTTGAGAATGTCAAGGGCTGTTGTTTGTATGATCCTACTTCGCGAAATGTTATTGTAGCCAGAGATGGTCATGAAGAATACGGATGACAATTTAACAACATCTATTGTGATTGAAGAGAACAAGCAATCTGATAGGTCAGCCGATGCGGTTCCTGTGAGCAATTCAGATGAAGGAAATCAAAACGATAAGACATATATGTCCCCGATAATTCATCAAGTAAAACAGTTGACTGTTTTGTCGACACTTTGTCTTTGTCTTCATCTCTAGGCAGTGTTATATAAATTCACAATAAAAACACTTGACGTAAACCAGATTTCTACTATCCAAAGGTGTGTGGAAATGTGAGGTGTTTTTTTTTTTAATTCTTAGTCATGCAAGAAGAGAATCCATAAACGCTCAATGCGTGCAATGAAAGTGGAATTGCAATATTTTTGTGATAGTGATTCATGGGATCTAGTGGACAGGGGAAAGGAAGTCTGGTGAGAAAAATAAGTGCGGGTTTAAAAATAAATATAACGGTGAAGTGCGTACCCAGAAAAACGGCATAGACTTTACCAAGACCTTTTCACCAGTTTAAGATACTTATTCTACTTTTAAATTATTGTTAGCTTAAGTGTTGAACTAGGTCTGAAAATGAACCACCTTGATGTAGGTACCCACTGCATTCCTTAATGGATTTATTCATGAAACACATGCAAATAAATTGATTTGATTTGAATGCAAGTACATGGAAATACCAGAATGTTCAGATTTTGCAAATTGTATCAACATTGTTCTAAAATTAAAGAAAGCTGTCTATGTCAAGCAGTCGGCTCTCTAGAGTACACTCCTGTAGAACATGTATGTTAGAGTTACGAAAGTGAAACTATAAAGCATTTCTATTTATTTATTTAAAATAGGTACGCTAACAGCTTAGACATTGTACATTAAATACCTATGTATTAAAAGTTCACAGGTGTGGGTTCATAAGTAGGGATTAAACCAATTACAGGTGTACACGACATTCACATAAAACAAAAGCAACCTACGTAAATTACATTAATATTAAAATATTAATTAAAATGAAAAACTAAATTTTATACAAAACAGCTTTGCCTTAAGAGGGTTTATCCTAAAAGTTGGCAACGTCGCAAATAACTGTCAAATATTTACCTGTGTTGATTCTTATAGCAATATTACTGAATAGAAATAAGAAATGTGGCTAACTAGCGAACTAGAATATTAATAATGAATTGCAATTATAACTTTGAATTTGATGTTGTACCCATTTTAGGTGTAAAAAAACGCATTTGGAAAGTTTCCAAATAGTTTTTTTACATCTAAAACTAAACATTCGGTGTTACGATATTAATTATTGCATTTCATAATCAATATTCTAGTTCGCTAGTTAGCCACATTTTTTTTTCCACACAGTAATATTGCTAAATTAATCAAAACAGTGAAATATTTGACATCTATTTGCGACGTTGCCCACCTTCAGAATAAACGCTCTTAAGTCTAAAAAAGGAAAATAACCTGACTCACACAAATATCAATAAAGATATAAAACAACTAATTATAAAGAACTCTCTTTGTAAAGAATGTTCATAACGTAAAGATTTATGTAACGCACTAGCTTTCGCTCGTGTGGAGGTCTGAAATTATCCCACAGGGACGTACTACCGGAATAAAAAGTATCATGTATTATTTATTTATATAATCACATTACTTACTACTAATTAATCCAGGTTATAAACGATATGTGTGCCAAATTTCACCCAAATCTGTTCAGCCGTTTTTACGTGATTGAGTAACAAACATTTTCACATTTATTAGTAAGATTATTAGATGATTTTTTTTTGTTTTCTAAAATTGTCAGAATAGGTATATAAGAAGAGTTGATAAATGAGTAAGTATCAAATTTAAAATAAAAGACAGTTCAGATCAAACAGTTTCTGGGAATGCATGTACCTACTTAAATGTTTATAAAGATAGTATCACTGTTGACCAAAAGCAATTTATAGAATAATCTAAAGAAATTTAATATCTTAGAATCAATTTAATAAAAATATCCATGTTAACAGTTAATTGGCAGCTTGATGTACTTACTTGTTTGTACTCATCAATTTATTACCTAAAGTGTAAGTTTTCTGAGTTAGTATAATAAAAGCTTTAATGAAACTTATGGAAACATTTAAAATATTTGTTCAAATACCTAAAGAATACGATTAGATAAAGTAGTATACAACATGTTCCTTTTTATATCCCATAACTCTTAAGGTATTAAAGAGACCATGTCAATGAATCAACTCGCTTATGAATTATTTTTCAATTAAGTTCATTTTCATTTTTCACACAAAATAATTCGACGAAGTCACGCTTACTTATTTACAACCCTTACCTACATGAAATATGACAACGTCGTATTTTCTTAGCTTTAAATAATTATGATTGGTTTGAATGAAAATGATTTACTCGAACTTAACAATGAAACTTAGATACACACATCGAGAGCCTAGTGGTATGTTATCTCCGAAACTATGTATTTTTGGAACAACTTGTTCTAGGGCTTTTTGTATTATTTTTACTTAGATATACAGGTTGGTATTTTTTAACCTCACCTGCAGGGAAATTACTCTAAATACTAGAGATAGCAAATTTTACTCAAAGGAAACATTCCATTATTTTTAAAAAGAAACAAATCTGCATTCAAATATTTCTAAAATTCGCTTGCCGTACTCGGGAATCGAACCAGCTAAAATCCGAAAAAAAACATCTGTTTAGAAATACAATATCTACAAATTCTACATAATCACCCAATAAAGGCTGTATTGGGTGAATATGTGTGTTACTCATTCATTACACAATGCGCCATGTTTGTCAAAACGTCAAACAAATACACAAATAGTTACCGACAGCTGTGCGCATAGATAACTGCACTGCGGCGGCGCATGAGTCGCTGCCAACTGTACGGAATGTTGCCATTTTAAATATTATATTTAGAATAATGTATTGTTATAATTTCCTAATTGTTATTTTTAATTATAATGTCTTTCAATTGTGTAAATTAAATATGATTTGCATGTCCATGTGACGGCAGAACATGAAGGACTTTCATAATAAAACATCAACGTAATTATTTAATTAGCTACAACGGTTGGTATTGTAAATTTATTTTATTTTTTATATCTTACATAAAACTAATTGTATGCTGCACCGGTCGACGTCGTCACGTCAACGAACCAACGCTACGGCTTTGTCTCGCATCGGGTTGCAGCACTATGCTGAGCGATGGCTGTTTTGTGTGGATGTGACGCAATTTTTCTCCCAAGTTATCCTTTTTGTGTTTGTGTTCTTTCTTTGCTTCATGTTTACCTTAAATAAGTTTTTTTTTTCTTTTCGTCATCGCGTAAACGGGCCTTACAATAATTAAAAAAAAAAAAATGGTCTATTGTCTGTGGTCCCATTATCTATTTATCAATAATTTATGTTGAAGTGATTAAATGATGAATCCTTAAATTTAAATTAATAGTGAGAATTTTTCACAAGTGTCTCTACGAGAAAAGAGTACCGAGGAATAGTTCAGCTAGGCATAGGGCCTGTATTTCAGGACACAAAGTCTCCACCCCTTCGGAAGCAGTAACATTTATTTAGGATATTATGCACTCGGACAGAGATGCGGTAAGTTATATAAAATAAAACCAGATAAAAAGATTACACTAGGTATTGATTATTACTTATTCTAGGGTTAGTATGTGTGCGAGAGTGTGTGTGCGTAGCGAGTATGTGCGTGATGTGTGTGTTTGTATAGGTGTGTGTGTGTGTAAGGAAATATGATAGGGAGGGGGAGAAGGTCTCCGAATGCACAGAAAGGTGATTTTAATAAATTCCTTTAAATATTTATATTGTATTTTTTCTTTTGTTTAGTATTATTGATCAATTTTAGAAAAGTTTGTAGGTTTTACAACCTAAAAACTAAAATTGATCAATAATACTAAACAAAAGAAAAAATACAATATAAATATTCGTTTTTTAGAACTAAAATTCGTTTTTTTTTTGTCTTTTAGTTTTTTACAAATTTGACCGTATTATGAAATTATAGTAAATATAGTTTATTATAGAGAAAAATACAAAAGGAACGCGGAATTCGAGGCATTTTCCCGATAATATCGAAACAAAACGGACTTTGGGCGGAACTGGTTCCATTGTGTTACTAGATTTAGGTAAAAGCTTTCTAATCATTCCTAATAATTCATTAAGCAAAATTAAAGACAAATAAAAAAAAATTAATCTATTTAAACTTATATTAATAATAATAATATAATAAAAAACGTTTATTCTCTCCACCACATAATGAAAACTCAGTACAGTACATAAATGTGTATACAAAAATACATTGATGTAGCGGAAACTGATAATACGTGAACTGAATTGATAAATCATAGAAAATAGTCTTAGTTTCAAGGATTAACTCAAAATAATTGTTTTTAATCGGTATTGTGACTCTGTCGCTTTTTACTTGGTTATTTTATCATTTTACTCTATAAACATAATATTTTACTTTATATGTGTAGCTTGTTCGAAAAGTAATACATTTAGGGCCGATTTTTCAATCCTCAGTTAAATCGTTGAATAGTTATCTAGCGTATACAATTATCTGGCTGTTTATCAAGCGAATAAATATTTTAAATTTTTCAATCGTATAATAACTGAAGAATAGTTATCCGTGGTCTTTCTTAACGAACTTCACACTATCATGTGCAAGCGAGGTGCACAGACACAGTATTCAACGTGTTAGACAAGAATAGAATCAAAACGTATGTTGGACATTTTGACGAGATTTCTTAGCTTTTGTTTAGATCCACAGATGGTCAGCAATAATGGCGACCTTTTTTTTGTTATTTTTTGTACCCATCTTGATAGAAGTGGGTATGTGTTTAGTTAAAAAGGATCATTAACAAACAATTTTTCTGTGTGTAAACGATGTTTTCGACTTGGTACTAAAAGTTGAGCCTAGTGGTTTTAAATTGTTAAAATCATGTCGCCCCGAAAATGTAAGTAAAGTGATATTTAAAGATATTAAAAAAAAACTATCGTCATTTGAATAAAAAACATCAATTTTTTCATCAACACAAGAGCACGAAAACACGCTTATGCAAAGCAAATTAAAACCCCAAACAAAACAAATGTCAAAACATTATTTATTCCCTAGAATAACGTACTAACTGAGGCTTGAAGGGGCAGTTAACTTTATTGCTCAGTTATGGGCTTTAACCGTCCGATACTGACTATCAGACTGTTGAAAAATCCAGAATCACGCTATCTATGGAATAAACGCTATTCGATTCTTTATCTGAGGATTGAAAAATCGGCCCTTAATGTATGTAAACATATTTGTGGCCGCATAGATAGGATCAGGTAAAATAAAAACACAACAGATTTTATAGATTTGACTGCTTCAATTTGAAGAGACAGGGACAAAATGGAAGCTTAAAATCATTGATCAACTGTCTAAATATACACATTAAATTCGTAATGCGTCGTTCCTCAAACTGAAATTATTAATATATATGAATTATATATAACAAAACGGGCAACATTTATTTTAATATATATAAATTTAAGTGTATATAGTCATAACAAATCAAAATAAAAAATTAGAAAACAAACCAAAGTCATGCCTACCTCTTTGCTTTGTATCATTTCGAAATTCGACAGTCTTTCGGCTCCGACTCGGAAGGTGAATAAGGTATTAGTGAGTAAAGATAAAACCTGATAAACTTGCTTAGTGAGTGTTGAAATTTAAAAATAAAACTTATATTATTTTTAACTTTAGTAGGTATAGATCCTACATTAGTTTGGTCAGTAGGTACCTAATGTTTTTGCAATGTTAACTAAGCTTTATGCATTCCGGCTTGTTGTGACTTGCCGTTCCGTTATACGTGACCGTAGAATAAGTCACAAGACGGAGGTCACGTAATGAAACTAGCCGGTTAGACCATATAATTAAATATGTAGAAGTAACACGGCTTGGTCGCGAGTAAAGGTCACAGTCTGTTCTGAGCACTCTCACACACTATAAAGGGTACCGTCCTAGGTAACACGTGGCAGACGTGGTGGCCTCCGCAAAATAATTTTTCGCTGCGCTGGAAATTGCTTTTCACATTTGCTTTTTGGCGCCCCTTACTCTGGCGCCTAGAGCGACCGCGCCATTCGTTCTCCCCTAGGGCCGGCGCTGAGCATAAGCTTAGAAAAAATCCTTTCCCCACTCACTACGGTTACAGGTATAGTGACCATATACTTTTAAGGGCACCGAGGACAAAATGCGGTAGAAAGACTGTCGTATATGAAGGAGCTGAACTCTATACCTAAAGTAATTAAGGAATCGCTATTTGTAATTGCTAAAGCACAATAACACACACAGTAAAAAAAAAAGATCCGGAAGTAGATACTTACATAATTTTTCTGGCAGTAGTGACAGTATGTACTTTTCTTTATCGTCCAAACGCGCTTCTAGCTGCAGCGACAACGAGAACAACCAAAGCGCGTGCACTGGTAAGCGTAGTAACTTAGTCACTTTGCGTGATGTGTCGCAAAAGTGTGCAGTGACTCATCACTAATGCCCTTCATTGGATTTGCCTTTATCGGCCTGTGGAATTGACGCAGGCAAACTGCGTCTGTGTAACTGGTTGCTATGAATATTTCTGTAGGCGCGGCACGACGCTATTTTCACGACATCTCGGCGGTCTGTTTCCGTCAGGTGAGACCCCCAGTTCCCTGTGGGAGGTCGAACTAAGACGACCAGCGAAGGCGATGCCGGCTCGACGCTCCTACAGTATGTAGTTACTTCTCACCCCGCTCACAGATCTAGCCGTTTACGGATTGAAGAATAAGTTGTCATATTATATGTGTGAGCGGCTTGTGTTGTAGAATAACACCGCTCAGTGTCAACGCACATCGCGGCCCGAGTCGCGCATGCGCGTGTTAAAAAAAGAAGTTTAATTTTCAAATAAGCAAGTTACACCGTGGTAGCTAGAAATTTTTCTAACGTTATTCCTGGAACTAGCTCCTAACCTTCATTTTAGACTAAGTTTTGGTAAGATTATAAATCTAGACCGTCCTATTTATTTTATTGTGGAGAAAGCGACCAAGGTAACAACAAAAGAAACATTTGGCGATCTACTAGGTCAGTGGTCGGCAAACCGCGAGCCGCATACGCATGCGGTTCTTTGGCCTATCGAGTGCGTACGAGACGTCTCTGTATGTCGATGAGTGTGAGCGTAGATATGCGCGGGGGTCGTGGTTTCATGTTAAGCAAGATATCAAATATTCAGCATTCAAACTGTATTTCAAAGACTTTTTCCGAAGTATTTTCTTAAAAAAATAATAGGACATATTGTAGCGAAATAAAAGTTGGATTCCACATCCTCACATCTGTAATGATCATGTTGAATAGCGACAACGGATCGAACCCTGAATTCCGCAGGATACAAATGAAACGAAATAATTGTCACCACAATTCACGAATATGATTTTTTTAAATATACTCGTAATATTCCGGAAGATAATAAAAAAAATGTAAAAAAAACAATACCTAATTTAAAAGATCGGTTGTCGTGTCGTTGGTTTGTATTTTTTTTTGACCGTCACAAAGTTTAGGAAGCGTTAGGTCATAGAATTTAGCTTTGTTTTTAAAACGTTCCGGGTAGAGTTCGGTTCGATTGCAATGGCCTCAAAGCCCGCGTCGATCTTCGCGTAGGAAACGATATGTACTAGGATGGACCTACGTCGTCGTTTTTGTTTTCTTTAACATTAGGAAACAATTCGCACTAGGTAATATCGACTTAATAAGCTATCTAAGATAATCCCGTAAGAATGAATCAATGACGCAACGAAAACTAGTTCGGATTCGGAGTAGGCTGCACCGGTAGCCTAGATTGTTCGGGGGCGAGCTGACGTGCTGACGTACTCGCTGCCTCGGGAGCACCACCAGCACGCGTAGCATGAGCAACTTTTTGTCGACGGAAGAGTAGACAAAAATGACCTTCCGTGTAGACAGTACGCCGGCAGCAAAGTAGAAAGAGTCAACTGCACTTTTTACGAAATTCATTCTTTGACATAATTCGACTCAGAATTCTTTGTTTTGTCATAGGACTTTTTTTCTGTTTGAACACACACACACACAACATTTATTCTTAAAATGACGAAGTACTGTGTTTTGGAACAAAAAATATTACAGTAATATTGGCCTTAACCATTTCCGTGGTAATGCCCTATTAACTAAATTATGTAAAATAGAAGATAGTTTTGTTATTCTATTAATTATCACAATTTTGCATTCAAAACGTTCTTCTGTAAAATCATGATTTTGTAGATAACCGTATATACTTTGTGGCCGTCGAGTAGAAAGATTTTTACTGTCTTTAGCATGGAGATTACCTAATCAAATTGTCTTTACTACCTTAGACAACAGTCAGTTGTCAGAGTGATTTTGACAGTTTGGCATAGAAAACTTTCTTCTGAAATAGTCTACATGTAGAAGGACCTAGACAAAGATTGTTAGAAACGTAAGACGAAATGACAGATTGTGGAAAGATTTCTACGGTGCGATGTCAAAAATGGAGAAACGAAATGTCAGTTTGTATAGAAAGAGCTATGTCTATTCTTCGTAGAAATAGAAAGCGTCATGCTACGTGTGCTGATCGCCTACATCGCCGTCGCCAGGCACGGCCGGCCGTACGCAGAGCCTAATAAGCTAGCTGTAGCCGGTGGGGTGGAGCCATAATCAGCCTTTTCTACATGAATCCCAGACAAAAATGAAATTGCACAGAGAGAAAGGCAAAATAAAATAGGTAAGGAGGGTAATAGATGGTAAATTGGAATAATCACGTCTGAATCCAATAAATACCGTACCTATATGGGAAATCCTACGCCAGGGGCGGTACCTCGGAACACTCCTTAGGAAGAGGACATTATAGAGCCTCCTAAGGTCACTCCTATTACCACAGGAGTGACCGTTTACCTCGACATTACTAAAAACCATACTCTTGGGGAGACTTTCCTTTAAAAATCTTCGACTATAATTTTTTTAATGACACATCTTGAAAGACACCAGCACCAGACAACTGACTACCTGTTTTATTACATAGGTAGTACTCTTTGCAACTGACGTGACCAAAAACAAATCCTTTGTCATCCTTCTTTATTCTAAGATCCCAGGGCCGCCTGACGTCACTTACTTTCTGATGAACAAAATGTGTAACATAGAGTAGTGCGATCATGTACTATGATTGTATGCCTACCTGCTTTACTACAACCCGAAAAATAAACCGTCCAAGTGCGAGTCGCACTCACACACGAACGTTTCCGTACCATATCGGACAAGAGGGAACACTACCTATGTACTTTTTGAATACTCGGAAACGAAGCAAGAGAGGCGCTTTATCAATTAATGTAAGTATTTGTAAAGTAACTGTCTAATTTAATTAGTTAAATATTTTGACAACTTTAATCTTGTAAGTACAATATATGTATAGTCCGATTCGCACTTGGCCGGTTTTTTTAGGAACCAAATGGTAACATGAGGCGAGTGTGAGTGAGATAAGATGTGCGAAAATTCGGAGAACCCATGTTCAGATCCGCCATGATTCATCGCACGCATTGTACTCCTCTTTAATATTATTTTGGTTAAAAATTAAATAAAAGCAAGCATCTAACGCACTACTCGCAGTATATTGCGACATTTCAAACAGTGTACAGCACATGAATTACGTAACACATGATCAATCACAATCTGATTTATTTTGAAGGATATTGCTAATCCACAGCTTCATATGTTCGAAAAGTTTGTTTGCTATACAACTTAAATAACGCAATGAATGTTGTTGAACTGTCAAAATGAAACAGATTAAGATTGATGTGGGTGCAGGACACTAACGGTGCAGAACAAGCAATAGTTCCGCATAGTGACATGATCAATAACTTTATGATTTTGTTATGGGATCCATATGTACCTACGTTGTTGCAGATATGGGAGAAACTACAAGAAGGTATCGAGCAGGTTTACAAACGGCAGATCATAAAAAGGAACAGATATATGGATTTGTACAAGTATCCTTTTCAAAACTACAGCTTACTGTGAAAATCTGGCGCACGAGTGAAGTCTCTAATCCACAGTAGCCCACGGCTCAGCTACACTCGCTTTGTATAGAAGGAATCGTCCACTGCGATCCACGACCACGCTACGCACGGATGGGTGGCTGGCAAACAAATGAACAGCGTAGCTAACGTGGCAAACCTCTCAGTGCACATCCTTAGTAGCAGTGGACGGTCCTCGTTAAGGCGACACTAACCGACTTTTAATGTTTTTATACTGAAGATCACGTCTAAACGAGTATTGGTAATGATTTGGAAAAAATATATGTTAAATAAGAGCATTTTGTTAATAACTTAATCTGTGAATATTTTTGATTATGTTTATATTACATAGTGTAATTAATTTGTAAAGTTAAGTTTAACGCGGATAAAAAACTGAGAATCACGCAAAAACTATCAAGTGTAATTTTCTGAAACCTTCACTATTTTAAAGATAATTTAATTATGTATCTTTCAGTATACGTGTTTTATTAGAATACCTTTTGTTTTATGTATAATTAGTTAATAATGCGTCTGATTTGGGACAGCGCTCCTTGATGGGCGAGTATTATTGACTGGACGTACGACGCGTTTTGTGAGCTCAGCACAGAACAAGCAAGCGAATCACTTTTGTGTCAAATTGACGTTCAAAAGTGCCTTATAAGTGCCTAATTGAAATAAACTCTTTGACTTTGACTTTAAAAAGGAGCATTTAAAACTTTTTTTTTAAATGTGTTTATTTTTTTTCGTGTGAGAGACGAAAAAAGGTTGCTATCTCAGCATAATGCTGTGATATTTAAGATGATGATGATGATATTCTTGTTGTTGCTGTTGTTATTGGTGATGGTGATGAGGGCTTATTGGTGAATATTTTACTCTAATCACTTCTGTGCGCCAGTGTAATTTACTACTACGTATTGCTGGAGTTATCGATTCGTCCACAAAAAAATCCGTGCTAATCGCCTCAAGAAAAACTAATATTTATTTAAATAGTCGATTCGCCCGGATTCGAGCGAGTTAATTCGGGTCAGTCACCATTATGTCGTGATGATATTATTCTTCTTCTAATAAAACCCTGAACAGAATACAGTCACGTGTACAGTTACTGTCTGTCTGAAAATATTAATACCTTCACCAGTAGTTCTAGTGGTCGACCAACGCTCACTGCATCAGCTCGTGATAAAGACCATGGCGGCAAGGCTAAAAATAGCGGCAGGCGAACAGAACTGGTACGTACATTTTGATATGGTAAGGTTAGTTTTTTTTTAATTTATTTTTTGTTTGACTGACTCATTGGTTTAGTTGTAGTAATCGCGAGTGCTGATCGTGGCCTTGGGTCGGGCAGAGGCCTTGGGTCGGGCAGGAGTCACGAGCTGACTTCCGGCCACCGTAGGCGCGGGCTTGCGGACGGTGAGCAATGGGCAGCTCGCCGTCCGATAAGGACCAGGCCCGTGTCGACGGCGCGTTGTGTTCCACGCGCGCCTCAAAGAGATGTCAGCACCAACCGACGGGGTCGAAAGACCAATGCCTGCTGGGGTTGCGGGTTTGTCTGAAAGGGATATCGCGGCCCCGGCACACAGGCAACGGAAGGAACACGGGTGGGTTTTAGTCAGTAAAAGTCTGACACACCCTCTCGCTCTGCCCAGAGCGGGAGAAGTCATTTGATGATTTCCCATCAAAAAAAAAAAAAAAAAAGGGTCGGGCAGAGTGTAGGGTTTTACCATTGGGAATTGCTCAGTGGCAGTCCGATGTCCGAATTTCGAGAAAATCGCCGAGAAATATTTTGCCCGATTGATGGCAATTTGTGACATGACATTAAGTCAAGTTAATAATGAATTGCAATTATAACACTGTATTTGATGTTGTAACCGTTTCAGGTGCAAAAAGGGCATTTGGCAAGTTAAAGTCAATTTAAAGTAAAAAATAATAATAAGAAAAACGCATTAGATACCTACTTACAAGAAAAAAAAATCAGCTAACGAAAATACACTAAAAATGTTAGTTTCCCAATGCCATTTATTATGTTAGGTCAGAATAAAATTACATATAATATTTTAATTTATATTTTAATTTGTATATACATACAATAATATTAAAAATACGCTAGATGAGGTCGGTGTTTCCTATCTGTCTGTTTCCTAAATGTCTTGGTACCTTCAGAGATCGACTGCAGCAGTTTCTTATTGCCTCTCAGCAAAAACTGGGTATGACCATTTCGAACACATCCATTATACATATAACTGGCTGTCGTGTTCTTCCCGAGTCAATCCGTCTAGTTGGCGTAACTGGTGATCACAAACCTGTGAACAAGGTGGTATTTAGTCATTGAATAGCTGAGGATCTTTTGTTCTATAATAGTTATAATACACATGCTATTTACTTATATTTTTTAACTATAAGTAAACATTATTATTTTAAATTAGCCATTGAATCGTTTATTTATTTGCACCCACGCTACTATAATTATATTAAGATTATTTATTTCAATATTATACATATGACTATAAATATAATAAAGTAATCGACAATATCAACACATTAATGAACAAGAACGTTTCCAAAGGCAAAACTTTACTGTAGAATACTTCATAATTTAAGTTGCGGGTATACTTACTTTTTTCACGCGCATAACACTTTGTCACAACACCAAATTTTACCTCGTCTCGCGTCTGCTCGATGTCCGTATGTCACTGTAGGGATCCAGCAGAATATCAGCGTCAGGTATACTCGTATTTGCCTGACACATGCTGAGCTGGACATCCATTTGGTGCAACCTTGACACGCACACCGCACCTTGTTTTTCCTTTTTTTTTCATTTAAACAAAGTATGTAATAATGTCACTCCATTTCTTTAAGTACTTATGTTTTTATTTTTTGTATTGTGGCATCATGTTTTTATGTATATTCATGTAATTTGTTATCTTTTAATTGTGCTTTTGTGTGTCTTTTGTATGCAGTGAATAAATGTTTTATCTATCTATCTATCTGACTACTCTGGGAATAAAGGCCGAAACAAACTCAGAGGTCGCAGGCTAACCGGTTAAAGTCCAGGCATAAGCATGGTCAAGCCATATGAAGACCATGTAGATTAGTGTCTGAAATGGTCTTTGAGGAAAGAACCACACAGATTTGAGTGAACCTATCCAGTCAGTGCAAGCATTTGTCAGTAATCGTGGAGATCAACACAGAACTTAAGAGGGTTTATCCTAAAAGTTGGCAACGTCGCAAACAACTGTCAAATATTTACCTGTTTTGATTCTTATAGCGATATTACCAGTGATCGGAGTAGGTAGATTGAACTGGGGTCATTGATCCGAAACGTATATATTACTATGGACATTCCTCCGGAATTGGTGGATTATTAAAAAAAAACCGGAACTTATGTAGGAAAATATTTAAATTTAAGTGCAACAATTTATATCTATCTATAAAAGATCTAGCTATCTAGCTATCCTAGGCTAAAAATAAAAAATAAATATTAAAGCTTCGATCGGATTTCGATTGTTTTTATTATTCAACAGATAAATAATGAATTAATTTAGTTTTGATACCTTCCTTTAAATTTTGAATTGAGTAGTAATAATATCACTACCAACATTAACAATATTTAATTGAATCCGGAAATACCGGAATTACTTTCCGGAAAAATGGCTTATCCATGTTATTCTTTCTGTGTGCATTTATGATACAAGTACTAAAAATCAATCTACCTACTCCGATCACTGGATATTACTGCGTGGAAATAAAAAAATGTGGCTAACTAGCGAACTAGAATATGAATTGCAATTATAACATTGAATTTAATGTTGTACTCATTTTGCATGCATTTGGAAAGTTTCCAAGTAGTTTTTTTACATCTAAAACTAAACATTCGGTGTTACGATATTAATTATTGCATTTCATAATCAATATTGTAGTTCGCTAGTTAGCCACATTTTTTATTTCCACACAGTAATATTACTAAATTAATCAAAACCGTGAAATATTTGACATCTATTTGCGACGTTGCCCACCTTCAGAATAAACGCTCTTAAGGACCTCAACTCGACAAACAATACCAAGAAAGGATATTTGGGTAGGCTGCATCAACTACTCAAACAAACAAAAAATAAATGAAAGAGAAAAAAATATCCACATAGTCCTCACATTCACAATAATTAAAAGAATATAATACTTTACAAAGTAATCGTGCCATTTTGAGTCTAATTTTCAACTGACATTGTTGAAAATTATATTCAAAATGTGTGTGTGTGTATATAAAACTGGTCTAATGAGATGAATAATTAAAATGTCAAGTTTTATGGTTTTCACAAGGCTTAGCAGAGTGAGCAGCTCAATCCTAAGCTTTTTTATCTTCTAAATAATCTGAAATTTTATAGTACCTACCCTTCTTTACAAAGTTTGGTTTTAATACAGTTTTTAAATCGTGTAAAAGCGTATTCATTGACCCATGAACGAGTTGCCTACTCTGTGGAGACGAGTGCGATGTACAGCAAGGTTGTGTTTATTCCTGGTATATAAACTATGAATATCAGACATTTTCTTAAAATTTTATATACATATTTTTGTGTACATACAATACAGTTCTGTTTATGTTCCAGGCTCGTGGTAGTGGACTGATCCCCTATTTAGTCGGCGACGAATTGTACAAGAGACTGAACGAGTCCCTCAGGATTTATGTCATCAATTTGCTTCAGGTTTGTTCTGCTTTCCTAATAATTTTCATTCAGACCACTTCCTCGTTTAAACATACTTCGAGCATCTTCGAAATCTATGAAAATGATAGGTACCATGATGTAAAATTTGAAAACCTGGATTTACATCTTTCATTTCATTTCATTTATTTGCATACCATAATGTGTTTTTAAGATGTTACATGAGACTTAAAGCTAAAGTACAGTTATGGACCCTGTTAGGGCACAGCAACATAAGTATTAACTTACAATTAAAATTAAAATTCAAGGATAACATCTTAGGGCCAATGCACACCACGTTTATTAAACGTGCCGTCGACGCGCGTTTGTAGCGATACAGACGCGATACGCACGCAAGTCAGGACCTTTGCACACCTGTCTGTAGGATAAAAGCGCGCCGTCGACGCGCGTTTCTACAACGCGCGTCAACGGCGCGTTTAAAAAATGTGGTTTGCACAGGCCCTAAATGTCACTATCGTCTATACCACAGTAGAAAACTATGAAAACAACACCCATGACGAAAAAAATTAAAATTTTGGCAGCAGCCTTCTTTTTTTTTTTCTTCTGGATGGGAAATCATCAAATGACTTCTCCCGCTCTGGGCAGAGCGAGAGGGTGTGTCAGAATTTTACTGACTAAAACCCACCCGTGTTCCTTCCGTTGCAGCCGCCATCTTGGATTTACATTTGGACCCCACTATCGGTTTTAACACCCTCGAATACTATGAAAACGGCACCAATGACGAAAAATTTGAAAATTTTCGCGGCCGCCATCTTGGATTTTCATTTTTACCTCACTATCAGCTTTAGCACCCTCGTAAACTTTGAACATTGACTTTGCCCCCTTATCTCCGAAACTACCGAGCCTAAAATTTGGAAAAAAAGAATTGGATGGTTCTTTACCTACTCATAGATTACAGGAAAACTTATATCATAAAATACGAGTAACATGGTAAATCTCTCAATATTGTGCGTAAAAACTTATATTTGATGTTGGAATGTATGGGAAAACATGTTTTTCAATTAAAATGTTAAGTTTGTTTTTGGGATAAAACATCCAAACTACGGAACGCTTCATTGTGCGTAGTCCGTTACGCACTTGGCCGGTTTAAAAAAATATATAAATATAAATTTTAAGTCTGCTAGCGTATTTGTATATATACTATGATTAAATAAATATGTGTATATTTAAAAGATATAAATAGGGAATAAACTTACTTATGTAACAGCAGATTTTTTTTCCCCCATACGTCGATATGCAACTGCAAATCTAAGTTTGCAATGTGATAAAATTAAAAATTAACGATTTTCGGACTTTTTCCTTTACTCGTTGTGATGATCCAGTAAACTGATTATTGAAAGATGAACACAGGTAGTTTATACAATTTAATTAATAAAGTCCACCATTTGCAATAAGAATCTATGCTAACACCTTAAAACTACCTTAATTCATTGGCAAGTACCGTACCAGACAACATAAACTGTCGGAAAACAAAGTAAACAATATGCAAATGAATGACAAAATAACAGTAAACAAAAATAAAAGCAAAAAGAATGTCTCCGAGCCGGGATAGAACCCGAGAACTAGAATTACTAGCCCGACGCTATGTCCCGAGACCAAATGGCCAATTGTCTTACTTAAAAACTTTTACAATCAAGTCGCAATCTGTCAAACTAGTCAAAAATTTTGGTAAACTCCCGAAACAACCGTGTCCGGGGAGGACCTGCGACAGGCGGAAGGTGAGGACGCCGTGGCGCCTCTCTAGCCACTCCTCAAAGAGGCGACTTATCGCCGCAATTGTGGCGTGCCCAGCACTGGGTTGCGACAATCGCACTCTCCATGACGCGATGAGATCCCGCCGGAGCTCTGTCCGCTGTGCCGTGATTTTTCGCGGCAGCGGAGTTATGCCCCGGCGTTTCGCCTCCTCGCGACACTCCCAAATATGCGCCACCCTTTTTTTTTTTTTTTTTCAGGATGGGAAATCATCAAATGACTTCTCCCGCTCTGGGCAGAGCGAGAAGGTGTGTCAGACGTTTACTGACTAAAACCCACCCGTGTTCCTTCCGTTGCCTGTGTGCCGGGGCCGCGATATCCCTTTCGGACAAACCCGCAACCCCAGCAGGCATTGGTCTTTCGACCCCGTCGGTTGGTGCTGACATCTCTTTGAGGCGCGCGTGGAACACAACGCGCCGTCGACACGGGCCTGGTCCTTATCGGACGGCGAGCTGCCCATTGCTCACCGTCCGCAGGCCCGCGCCTACGGTGGCCGGAAGTCGGCTCTCGACTCCCGACGCCCATATGCGCCACCCTCACTTGTCAATCGTCTCAAACTTGTTATTAAAAACTATTTTGGTGAGCCTAGTATCGCGATCTAGTATCGGATTTGCTAACTGAATTATCCATCGTGCTGTGAGACCTTGCTTCTTGCCTGATTCTATGTCAACGGGAAGTACCATAAACGCTTTGATTTATTTGCGAGTATTAAATTAAAAATGGCCGTATTTTGTTAATGCGTTGGCTTTGTTTTTTTTAGAGCTCTAATCTAAGGGACCGTAGACCTATGTAATTATTTGATATCAATTTCAACTTGATGCCTCCACGCGTGTCTGAGAAAAAGGGTCTTGGCAGACAGACATACGGACGACAACAAAGACCGAATACGTGACCGCTTAGTTTTTCTTAACTTCAAACGGATTTTGATGCGGTTTCGCCATTGTTTAGAGAATTCATTCCGGAATGTTTATGTGTATAATTTATATTATTAACAAAATATATTATAAAGAAGTAAAATTGACAATTTTTTAGAGGTCTATAATATAAAATCATAACCCTACTTTAGGTTTGTCATAGTCGGGTAAAAAAAGCTGTTCTTATTTCCAGAATGGTGCAGAACTAATGGGTGAAGACGTGCTAGTGTTGTACACTAAACAGTGGGAAGAGTACCAGTTCTCGGCCAAGGTGTTGAACGGTGTGTGCGCCTTCCTTAACAAGCACTGGGTCGAGCGCGAGTGTCAGGAGGGACGGGTGGTAACATTAGAAATTATTTGCTAGCTTTTACGAATTCCAAAGATAGGTATTTAACAGCAAACATAGGGCTTTATTATTCTCTTATAAAATATAAAGAAAGAAAGAAAATACATTTATTTAGCACAGACAAGGAACACAGCACAACATATTGTACTACAAATAAAAACCAAATTAAAAAGAAAGAAAACAAATCAATAACAATATCCCGCGATGCAATATTTTTGTCAACTTACAACGTAAAGTAACTCACCAATGCACTTTCTAGTGTGTTCATATTAATATTATTAGTTCAATTTCAATGACTATGGAACATGATTTTTGAACCACTTACTGTGTAGGAATTAAAATATTTATTATTATTTATTATTAAAATATTATACGTCAAATTTACCTAAAGAACTAAATAACCTTCCATGATGATTTTTTTTTATAATTTTGAGTCATATTTTAATTGAAATTTAAAATCCTAACCTCATAATACATTTCGATTTTTCATTCGATTCAACCATGATTCAATATAAAACGTAGCATGAATCGATTATTTTCCTCACATAGCTTTTGTGACGTCACCGAGTCTCGCTACATCTGTTTTTATGTTCATAAAGATCAAAATACTTTTCTTTTGCATTACGAAAATATACGTCAAATCAGCAAAACTTACACGCACTTGACATGCGTTTATGTCCTTTAGTAAAAATGTTAACGAGACTACTGTAGGGTTGAGGTCATGTTTGAAACCAAAATTGACATGTCGATAATTTCATGATGAAATTGAAATTTATTGATGTTCGTCGCGTTTGTATCTTTTTTTTGTTATGTATTTCCGCCGATTTCTCCGTCAATTGTGGACCGATTTTAATTCTTTTTTTGTATGAAAGGGTATGCTCCCAAGTTAGTCCCATATAAATTTTATTTACTTTGCTTGGATAGTTTTTGAGTAAGCTTCAAATTTAAATTCAAATAATGTCTTCTTTCAGTAAAATGTTCCATCTACAATATTCAAGGTAAAAGAAAGAAAGAAAGAAAAATAATTTTATTCGTCACAGAAACACGTGCAACTACGTGGTGCGTACTGCGTGGTACTTTCTCTCCATGTAGCATATCCGTGGGACGCCCTGTATAGTGGGATTTTGTATAATAAAAACTTTTTAGTCGGTGGCAAAACACAAAAATTCAAAACCAAAGACACCGACTTCCGAAATTAAAGTTATTTTTCACTTTGTAGTTTTTTTTTCGGAAGTCGGTTGTTTTTTTTTTGTAAAAAGAATTTATTTTTCACTTTTTAGTTGTGGTACCTACCGTATACAAATTTGAATACCTGCTATGTAAATAACAGTGACAGGAAGTTATCATCATATCATCCACATAGACAAGTGGAAAAAATACGTATTATTGAAGCTTACTCAAAAACTATCCAAGCAAAGTTATTAAAATTTATATGGGACCAATCCGGGAGCATACAAAAAAAGAATTTTCAAAATCGGTCCACACATAAAAACAAAACAAAAAAAAAAAACATGCGTACGTGTCGATTAAAAAGAGTCTGTTAAAAAACTTTCCTCGAAAAACTATTATAAATCCGTTAAAATTTACTGAGTCAGATTTCTTAATGAGCGTAAGCTTAGGTTGAATTTGTTGTTACTTATATGGAAAAACAATTGAATTTGTATTTTTGTTTTATAATATGCTAATTCTATATTTTTAAGTAAAGAATCTAAAAAGAAGAAGAAATTAAAATATTGTCTACCGTAACAAAAAAGATTTAGATTTTTCAAACTGATCGCAAACTTTTTTTGATGTGTGAAATAATCTAAGCATGCTGTATTATTTTTAGCTAGTACAGTGGGCTCCAGAGACACCTCACTCCCTAGCAATGTAAAAAATCTCACTGTACAACAACGAAGCTTTAATATATACGCATTATCAATTTCTTGGCATTTTTTTTCATATTTTTAATTTTCAGAGTCTCTACCTGATCTACCAACTGGCGCTGGTGACGTGGCGAGACAATATGACCCGGCGACTGTATAAGAAAGTCACCAACGCGGTGCTCAAACTGATCGAGAGAGAACGCAACGGAGAGACTATTAATACGAGGCTTGTTTCTGGAGTAAGTAAAAAACATACATAAACTCACACCTTCTTCCCTTGGGGGAAGGTAGAAACCACAGACACCACCTGCTATGATCCTTACATACTCCTTTGGTAAGGGAGCCCAGAGGGTTTTTGAGCAAGCATATGCAGGGTGAAAATTTGACAGCTGAGTAGGTGTGGCATGACTAGAGAACACCGAAAATGTATTTGAAAAGTTTCAGAGGAGCCCCGTGGTCAGGAGTTCACTTTCAGATTTCGAAATTCCGAAATGGGCTAAAAATAAAGTGTTCTTCAGAGCTTTGATTCTGGTATGATCGTGTGTGGCCTAACCCATAATTACCCAAAAAGAAAACCCATAAAAACTTAAATAGAAGATCTGATGAAGAAATTCTGGGTTTTCCCTAAATCTGACGAGTTTGAAAACTCAGATTTGGGCAATTTTTAAAAGGATATTCAGGGCGCTTAAATGTTATTCTGAGCAATAGTGTAACCTATCTTGATATATAAATATCTGACAAATTGATGAATTCAAAGTAATGATTGAAAGTTAAGTAGCAAAATTAGAACATCGTCAATCGAATATACCAAAGACAAAATTGATTATTTCAACATTTTACTATGTCATGATTTAATCATTTTACTCATTCATTTTACACATCACTTTTAATCATTACTTTCAAGTGTTTGCAATTTTCAAACTGAATACCGACAAATCTTCACAAAAGGGTCAGCTTTAAATTCAAATAACAATCAAACACATACAATTCGTTGATTTAGAGATAAATGCTGAATTATGACGACTTTTGGGTAGTTTCCTAAATCAATGAAATTTTGATATATTTGCCAAAAGGCTCCATCAATCTGTCAGATATTTATATATTCACTATCAGGATCCCTGAATATCCTTTTCAAAGTCGCCAAATCTGAGTTTTCAAACTCGTCAGATTTAGGGAAAGCCCGAAATTTCTTTATCAGATTGGCCAATTTAAGTTTTTACATAATAAAATCAAAGGCTCTGCTCTACGGTGGATGCCATCATGCGCGTTCGAGCCCTCACGACGGGGGATGCTGTTGCCCGGGGTGGGGTCGTCTTGGCGGTGTCTCTCGACATCGCCAATGCCTTCAACACCCTGCCCTGGAGTTGCATTAGGGAGGCACTCCGGTATCACCGGATGCCGACCTACCTCTGTCGAGTGGTCGAGGCCTATTTGACGGATAGGGCCGTCATCTACCCCGGTCACCACGGAGAGTGGAACCGGCGAGAGATGTCGTGCGGTGTCCCGCAGGGATCGGTCCTGGGGCCGCATCTGTGGGACATCGGCTACGACTGGGTGCTGCGCGCCGACCTCCCTAGCGGCGTCAGCGTGGTCTGCTACGCTGACGACACGCTGGTCCTGGTGCAAGGGAGGTCGCATGAGGCGGCGGCCGAACTAGCGACACGTTGGGTTGCGACAATCGTCGATAGGATCCGGCAACTGGGACTCGAGGTGGCCTTGCACAACTCCGAGGCCATGTGTTTCTATGGTCCTCGGAACGCGCCACTGTCGGGTTCCCAGATAACGGCGGGAGGGGTTCACATCGGCGTCGAGTCGACGATGAAGTACCTGGGACTCGTCCTCGACAGCCGGTGGAACTTCGTGGAGCACTTCCGACGTTTGGCTCCCAAACTGGATAGGGCTGGGGCTGCTTTGAAGCGGCTTCTGCCCAACCTAGGGGGTCCAAACGCCTCCTGCCGGAGGCT
Source organism: Agrochola lota (assembly GCA_947364205.1). Taxonomy (NCBI): domain Eukaryota; kingdom Metazoa; phylum Arthropoda; class Insecta; order Lepidoptera; family Noctuidae; genus Agrochola; species Agrochola lota. Next base: position 7,229,816 of record OX376245.1, on the reverse strand, counting down.
TTACGCGGGGGTCGTGCGGTCCATGGCCCTTTACGGGGCACCGGTGTGGGCGCGTTCACTGAGGCTGCGACCGGCCCAGCGGTTGAACGCGTCCCAAAGGGTCATGGCCATCAGGCTGGTCCGGGGATACCGCACGGTCTCCCGTGAGGCGGCGAGCGTCCTTGCCGGACTACCGCCATGGGATCTGGAGGCGAAAGTCCTCGCGCAGATGTGGGACTTGCGCGAGGAGGCGAAACGCCGGGGTGTAACTCCGCTGCCGCGAGAGATCACGGCACGGCGGACAGAGCTCCGGCGGGATCTCATGGCGGTATGGAGTGTGCGATTGTCGCAACCCAGCGCTGGGCACGCCACAATTGCGGCGATAAGTCCCCTCTTTGAGGAGTGGCTTGAGAGGCGCCATTGCGTCCTCACCTTCCGCCTGACGCAGGTCCTCACCGGACACGGTTGTTTCGGGAGGTTCCTGTTCCGAATTAGGCGGGAGGAAACGCCCGGGTGTCACCACTGTGTGGATCGCCCGGAGGACACGGTGGAGCATACGGTGGAGGTCTGCCCGGCTTGGGCGGAGCACCGCCGTGTCCTCACGGAGGCGATCGGCGGCGGCGATCTCTCGCGTCCGGCCCTGGTTCAGGCCATGGTTCGGCGCGAGAGTGCATGGGAGGCCGTCACCTCCTTCTGCGAAGCAGTTATGCTCGCGAAGGAGGAGGCGGGGCGCGCGAGGGAGATGCAAGCTGCACGCCCTCGCGGCCCTAGTCGCCGCAGGAGACGCCCCGGGCGTCGGGAGTCAAGAGCCGACTTCCGGCCACCGTAGGCGCGGGCCTGCGGACGGTGAGCAATGGGCAGCTCGCCGTCCGATAAGGACCAGGCCCGTGTCGACGGCGCGTTGTGTTCCACGCGCGCCTCAAAGAGATGTCAGCACCAACCGACGGGGTCGAAAGACCAATGCCTGCTGGGGTTGCGGGTTTGTCTGAAAGGGATATCGCGGCCCCGGCACACAGGCAACGGAAGGAACACGGGTGGGTTTTAGTCAGTAAAAGTCTGACACACCCTCTCGCTCTGCCCAGAGCGGGAGAAGTCATTTGATGATTTCCCATCCAAAAAAAAAAAAAAAAAAAGGCTCTGAATATTACTTTATGTTTGGCCAATTCCGAAATGTGAAAGTGGACGCCTGGCCACGGGGCTGCTCTGAAACTTTTCAAATATATTTTCGGTGTTCTCTCGTCATGCCGCACCTACTCAACTGTCAACTTTTCGCCCTGCATATGCTTGCTCAAAAACCCGCTGGGGGGATACCATTTTTGCTTCGTTTAAGTTGGTCATACACGCACGCTGGTTGCTAGTATTACTACGCAACTAACCTTTCTGAAGAAAATTACGAAAGAACAATTACTGTATCTAACTAAATTAAAGAGATTAAACGAAATAGAATCGCTTAAATTGGACCAGCAGCACGCGTAGCATGACGCTTTCTATTTCTACGAAGAATAGACATAGCTCATAGGCATAGCTCTTTCGATACAAACTGACATTTCGTTTCTACATTTTTGACATCGCACCGTAGAAATATTTCTACAATGTGTCATTTTGTCTTACATTTCTAACAATCTTTGTCTAGGTCCTTTTATATGTAGACTATTTCAGAAGAAAGTTTTCTATCCCAAACTGTCAAAATCACACTGAGAACTGACAGTTGTCTAAAGTAGTGAAGACAATTTGATTTTCTACTCGACGGCCGCAAAGTCTACACGGATAACTACAAAATCTTAAAATCATGATTTTACAGAAGAACGTTTTGAATGCAAAATTGTGATAATTAATAGAAGAACAAAGCTATCTTTTCCTATTTTACATCATTTAGTTATTAGGGCTATACCAAGGAAATGGTTAAGGCAAATAGTACTGTAATATTTTTTGTTCCAAAACACGGAACTTCGTCATTTTAAGAATAATTGTTGTAGTTGTCTTTATATAAATAAAAATAGAGAATCAAACAGAAAAACTCTTATGACAAAACAAAGAATTCTGAGTCGAATTATGTCAAAGTGAATTTCGTAAAAAGTGCAGTTAAGTCTTTCTACTTTGCTGTCGTCGTACTGTCTACACGGAACGTCATTTTTGTCTACTCTTCCGTCGACAAAATGGTGTTCAAGCTACGCGTGCTGAGGGCCTAGACAAAGTAACATTCGTTTAGCGATATCGCCAGTAGAAAAGTCAAAAATGTATGCAGTTGACTTTAGCTATGGAAATGTCACGTGATCATAGGATAACGAATAGAAATTAGCTAGACAAAGTTATCATCATTCCTTTCCACCAAACGAATCGACAGTGTCGAACGATAACTTCCATAGAAATGCGTAGCCAAGTAACACTTTTTGACAAGCGTTATCGCTAGTTTTCGATTCGTATGATGGAAACATTAGCGAACGTCAAAACCCTGTGGAAAACGAAACAAAATGGCGACTTTTGGAGTTTACTCGGGCATACGGTAATTTTATGAGGAGTAAAATTTATATTAGAGAAATTCTATTAAATCCGTCTGTCAGATAATAAAAAAATACTTAGATAAAACGCATTAAAGTTGGGGAGTGGGGGCTCGCTACTCACTACGTCGTATATTTTGATTAGGTAAAAAATAAAATACGTGTCCAATATTTGATATAATCTACCTGACGGACAAAAAAATAATTTTAATCATGATCCCTATTCGAAAGTCTCGATGAAATGCAATATTTATAGAATTTTATCACTTTTGAATTTTCGTCCCGGAGTAAGAGTCGTGGTACGAGAGCCTATGACCAAAATTTTTGCCTTATCTTTTTACGAACAATTTAGTTATTCTGAATAAAAAAAATCATAATTTCATACATTTTCCGCGTCACGTCTGACCGGACCGCATTTTTAAATATGTCAAAAACAAATACTGACCTGTTTAATAGCAATTTGTCTGATTTTAAGAATGAAACTGAACGATAGATTTCAGATAGCAAAAACATACATTTCAGAATCCAGTAGCGTCGCACGTACCAAGGAGACCATTTGGGAAAGTTAATAATGAGGCAAAAAATGAAATACATAGCAACCCAAATAACAAAAAAAAACAAATAAACAAATAAACGCAAACGCAACGCTTTAGCAAATAAACGTATTTTCTTTCTTTCTTTCTTTCTTCTTTATCCGTCTGAAAATTTTCAAAAGTTGAAAAGTTAAAAATGAGTCAAAAAATCAAGTATATAGCAACCCGTCTGAAAATGTTATTTTCAGGTGAAAATTGGTCAGTTGATGCGAATAAATTGTTTTTCAGAAGAAAGCGTGAGCCTCTTATGCGTTGAATCATTTTGAACGTGTTTAAAAACTTTCGTGTCCTGTCGTGAGGGATAGGAGCGTAACAAACACCGCGCGTTTTCCGGACGACTTCGAAACGTTCTTTTGGTTTTTGGAATTATAGGTTAAAATTTAAGAAAACGATACCTCATAAAACTATGGAGTTTTAACAACATGGTGTGTATGGGCAGACCATATTTTTGTTCACCTTGTGTAGCTTTATTGTTTATTTATTCATGTAAACACAAAACACTTAAAACAAAAAAATAGGTACGTAAAGATGGGACAGCACAAAGGTATTGCGTCTTCTTTTCGTCTGGTTAGTGACCAGAGACTAACCTAGTGTCAGAGTTTTAAAGCCGCCCATGGGCCTCTGACTTGGCTTCACATGCCGTCAAGAAATATCTCTCAAGCGGTTTCCTCACGATGTTTTCCTTCACCGTTTTTTAAGCAAGTGATAATTATACAATACAATTAAAGACCTATGACTTGGCAGTCTGACGGTTACACCACTAAGCTATCACTGCCCACAAAGGTACTGCTTATTTTATTAGAAATTTCGCAGACCTGCGACAGGAGAGTTGGATCAGAGCCGTAGAACAGTGTGTTAAACGGTGAATTTGGCTATAATTACCTAAACATACATAGAAATAATATAAAAATGTTGTTCTAAAGTGAAAAGTTAAATCTTCGGATTTTTTCCTACAAACAATCAAACTGGAAATACATTATGACTTGTCGAAGTTTAAATACGACACACACAGGTATAAGTGACGAGAGTCGATACTGAAACGACTTTTTTTAAACACGAAACACGGTATTTACGATCGGTTAAGCTACGAATTTCTAGAAGAGCGGCCGCCACTTAAAGTCTGCAATTTACAAGCAAATGATGTCACCCGAACGTTTTATAGAAAGTAAGTTGGTGTGTTTTCGTAGAGAGCGTTTTTTGACACTGTAAAGTCAAACCTGTGCAATAATTTTCATGACCGAGCCGTCATTGCGTCCATTGTGTGACGACCACCGCTCTTCTAGAAAACCGTAGTTTAAGGCTGCCTGTCCACTGGAGCGGAGAGGAGAGGAGCGGAGTAGCGGTGTGCCAATATTAACCAATGGAATTGCATAAAACCTCCGCTCCGCTTCAGTGGGCAGGGATTTGCGAACTAGTTTAAAATTTCATACAAAACCGGGAAATGGAGCGGGGAAACGGAGCGGAGAGGGGAAGCGGAGCGGAGAAACGGAGCAGCGGGGAAGTGGAGCGGGGAAGCGTAGAGGCGATACGGAAAAATAGTGAACTCGGTCTAACTCCACATAGTCCGCAACACCGCTCCGCTACCTCGCTCCGCACAGTCTGTAACTCCGCTCCGCTACCTCGCTCCGCTTTAATGGACAGACAATGTCCGCAACTCCGCTCCACTCCGCTGCCTCGTTCCGCTTCAATGGACAGGCAGCCTAACTGTACCTACAAAGTAAAACCGGTTCCTAACTTTAAATTTCTTTTTACAGGTAATCAACTGCTACTTAACCATAAGCTTGGATAAACGCAAAGTGTTGGAGGCAAAGCACATACAGGACCTGGTGGTGTACAAGGACATGTTTGAGGAAGTGTTCCTGGAGGACACCGAGCGTTTCTACATCAGAGACAGCGCCGACTTCCTCAGGAAAAACCCCTTCACCAAGTACATGACCAAGGTAATCTTAAAACTGACTGAAAGAAAACACGCGCAGTCCCCTATCTTGGTATTTTTTGGTTGTTTTTTAGGTACTGTCGCGCTGCTGGGCAAAGACCTCCCACAAGTCCTTCCAGGAACTCTTTTTCTGCGCCACCTCAAGCCCTCGCGGTGCGCGTCCAGATCATCTCGCCACCTCTTGATTGGTTAAAAATATGAAGAGAAAATAATAGAACCATAACTTAAACGGCTTAAAAATTTTGATTTAGCAAAAACACGAAAAAAAAACAAATACTTAGGTCGTTTAAATAATTTTTGACATACCGCCTCCGTCGGTCGGCCATTTTCGCGAATTAGCACATCCCCACAATATTTTTAAACGACCTTTCCAACAACGGTAGACAGTAGACATACAAGAAAAAAATCAAAAAAATGTTTTTGATTTTTTTTATCTTACTACGTGTCGGCTTGATTAATACGTATACCCATACAAAATGACAGTAAGTACTTTTTAGGACTAAGAGTCTCTGAGCTAAGCCGCGGACAGACGGACAGACAGACAGACAGACGGACATGGCGAAACTATAAGGGTTGTTAACTACAGAACCCTAAAAAGTAATAAGTAGCTAGATAAAGCATTTCAAACCGAGCACACAGTATGATAAAGAATCTAATTTGAAAACTGATAAACATTTTTAGGCCGTGACTGTACATATAGGATCTAGGGGGGTCCAACTTTAAGCGTGGCAGATAAGTACACCACCCAGGGCACCGTAAGTTTGCAATAAATGAGACGCGCAGCACTTATTTATAATCTTTCTCCGCCACTGCAGGTGGCGCACTGAGGAAATCACTGATTAGCATAATAAGCATATATGTCGTCGGGTTGCGAGCGGGCGCAGTTGAATTCTACCAGGAATTCGATGAGAGCCTCTGTGCTCAAAAATTTAAGGAAGAAATTCCGCCCTTTCCGAAGCCTGAATGTGCAAAGGCGACACGATTTTCTTGAATTTTTACCATAGTTTTGGCGCCCTTGTTAGATTTGAGCATTATCGATCGATAAAATTCGATTAATATGAGAAAATTTTCGAGCTCGCTTCGCTCGGTCTTGCAGCTTGGTAACTCCTAATTCTTATTTTTTTCTCATTCTTAAGAGCGTTTATCCTTAAAGTTGGCAACGTCGCAAATAGCTGTCAAATATTTACCTGTTTTGATTAATATGGCAATATTACTGTATGGAATTACTACTATAACTAGAACTAGCGAACTAGAATATAAACTATGAATTGCAATTATAATATTGAATTTGATGTTGTAACCGTTTTAGGTGTAAAAAATGCATTTGGACAGTTTCTAAATAATGTTTTACATCTAAATATTCGGTGTTACAATATTAATTATTGCATTTCATAATCAATATTTTAGTTTACTAGTTGGCCATATTTCTTAATTTCATTCAGTAATATTGCCAAAGTAATCAAAACAGCGAAATATTTGACATGTATTTGCGACGTTGCCCACTTTCAGAATAAACGCTCTTAAATCGCAAACTTATTTCAGGCAGGCTGCTAAAATTTTCAAGCTCGCTCCGCTCGCTCTAGCATTTTAGATTGTTTGAATTGGTCTTAAGCTTTCTGCATAAGTCAATCGAAAATCGGACCGCACATTTAATTATATCTCGAAGAGTATCATTCTAATTCTAATATGCTCTAACTAATCTCACGAATTATTTCAAACCCTATCCTGTCCAAGCCTAATTATCATAATATTAATACGTGAAGCAAAAACTTTGTACCCCTTTTTACGAAAATTACGCGAACGGAGGAGTATGGATTTTGGCACAGTTAAAGAGTCGGAGTGCAGAAAGCTAATATTTTTTATAATACAGGGTGGCAGGGAGTCATCGACGCGAAGCCGGCTACCATGGATTCAGTACATGATTCTGAACCCCACTGCGTTAAAAATTTTCGTCGGTTATTAAAAAAAAAATCTGCTGTTGCATAGAAAAGTGCAATACCTACGCGGTCAAAATGTATGGAGCAGCTGTTTTTTTTTTAATACCCGACGAAAAATTTCAACGCAGTGGGGTTCAGAATCATGTACTGAATCCATGGTAACCGGCTTCGCGTCGATGTCTCTGACACCCCGTATACATTAGAAAAAAATTAAATTAAAATAAAAAAAAACATTACACACACTACCATGCGCTTGACACAAGGTACCGACAGACAGCTACCTTAGAATTTAGAATCATGACATTTAAGGCGAAAGCGTCAATGTAGTCCGCGGAATTCAAATTTTCTTATGTTTTTTGCAATTTGCAAGTCAGTATCATGTTGTATGTTGATCTAAATATGATTTGTGGCCGTATCAAATGTTTATTTATAGAATTATAATCATAAAAATGATCACTACAACTCTCTAAGTTCATATATTATTTTGAATGCATTGAATGACTATTTCATGAAATCATGACATTTGGCGATTGTGCTTACTTATGGAGTTGTATTGCTGATTGTAATGATTATAGTTATGTAAAGCCATATTGGTTACGGTCGCGAATCATATTATAATCAACATAAAACTTCACACTCACCTGCAAAATGTAAAAAACTAAAGAAAATTTTAATTTCGCGGGCTACCTTAGCGCATAAATGAATTATGGTCGAATTTCGTTTTAGCCCCGCCTCGAAAAAATCTAGATCCGGGTTTGGACTTTTATAATGCAATCTATAGAACTAAATAATAAAATATTTATTTCTTTATCAACAGATTGAACAACGTCTCCAAGAGGAACAGCGACGCGTGCAACTTTACTTACACGAGTCTACAATGGAGCGACTAGTTAAGACCTGCGACGAAGCGCTCATAGAGAATCATCTCGAGGTCTTCCACGCCGAGTTCCAGGTGATTATAATACAGTATAATAGTGAGAGAAAAATAAGTGCCTGCTATAATAACAGCGACGCGTGCAAGTTTACTTACACGAAAATACAATGGAGCGGCTAGCGAAGACCTGCGACAGAGTGCAACGCAACCACCAGCGACACTGCGAACTAGTGGCAGACCACATCGCAAACACAACGACACAACGACGAGCGTCGACGCAACGACAGTGCGCGCACGCCGCCCGCGCTCTTCCCCTCCCCCGGTTCATTCATTCTGCGTTCGACTGAGTTTCGAATTCCATGAGTTTGTTCAGTCAACACGTGTTTCTGCTATGAAAACCGGAGTCGAACTGTGTCTGCACACCACGTACCTGCATCACAACTACTGGCGACAACCCAACTACATCGACATTTTGTCGGTACCACAACGCAACTACAAAAAGCTGCAGCGACACTATTCACACGTAACCACTGCTTGACAGCATTTTGTCGTTGCGACGTGGTGTGGTTGTGGTACGTATGAAGAAGGCCTAATTGTCCACAGTTACTGGCTGCAGACTATGGTTTATCGGTTTGCCGATTCCACATCGCGCACTTAGCCTGCAATGACCAACTCAACTGGTTGCTCGACGTGCCGTCTGACTAATTGCGGCCAAATTTTATGGGGTTATTCCACTAAACCCCGTCAATGGGGATTTGGGAACAAGAGTTTACAAATCCCCATCGGTTTAAAAATAAAATACAAACAGCATATTATTATAAGAATCACGAAGTCTCAGTAAACACAAAAGTTCTAAAATAATCAATCACAAAGTTACCATAAAGTAATTTAAAAGTTAATTTAATCTCTATAAGATTATATTTTGTACGAGGGTGACACTGAAAGTTCTTAGAAAATCAAAAACTGAACAAACTAGCAAGTTATTAGTTTTATTATAAATATATTTTCAAAATTGTGTCCATTTACATCAATACATCGCTGCATCCGATGGAACCACTGAGAAAAGCACTTTGAAACACTCGTCCTTCAAACGTTTTCTTTTATTTTCGGAAATAAATAAAAATCGCAAGGTGCGAGGTCGGGGCTATAGGGCGGGTGACCCAGTAATTCCACGTCTGACATCGCCAAGTAGTTGATTGTTTGCTTGGCGGTGTGCGATGAGGCGTTATCGTGGTGAAGGAGGATCCTACTGCGAGGTCGTTTCTCCCGAACTTTTTCCAAAACAAGTGGCAAACAATTGTTAGTGTACCACTCTGCAATAACTGTTTTTCGATCCTCTAAAACAATTGTTTCGTAGTGACCTGTCCTACCGACGAACGAGGCCACCAATTTTTTACCCACGCTTCGACCTCTCTTCACTTTAGTTGGCAACTTCTCGGAAGGAAACACCCAGACAGCAGACTGTCTCTTAGTTTCAGGATCATAACAATAAATCCAGCTTTCGTCACCCGTAAGTATGTCGAACACAGCATTTGAGTCACCTCCGTTAAATCTTTGAACCATTTCACGACACCAATCAATACGACGGAGTTTTTGGGCCTCTGTCAAATTATGAGGTATCCACCGGGCACAAAGCTTCCTGACCGCTAAATGTTCATGGAGGATTTTGTGCACTTGACTCGTACCGATGCATAAGCTTGTCTGAATCTGTTGATAAGTCACTCTTTTGTCAGTCTCTATCATACGCCGCACAACACTGATGTTATCTTCAGTCGTCGCCTTAGAAGGCCGTCGCTCACGCAGATCATCGGTGAGATTAGTGCGACCACGTTTAAACTCATTAAACCAGTTGTAAACAGTGGCACGAGATGGGACTTCATCGTGAAAGGCCAATCGAAGTCTATCATAACTTTCTTGTTGACTTAAATGACATCGAAAGTCATAAAAAAATAATTGTACGAAAATTTTCTCGCGTTAAATTCATGCTGACGTGACACAGACAATTTTCAATTTGCCGCCAAATCGTAAACAAATGACAAATGAATAAAATACATACACAATAATATTGGCAATAGTTCCATTTTCAAAATTTGAACTTATTTTTTTATTATATTGTTTACAAGTGGCCAGTACTAAAAACTTTCAGTGTCGCCCTCGTAGTAAAGTTTGAACTTTAAAGGACATGACAGAAATATTTTATACCTAGGCTATTAATTTAGCCATTACTTTAATTTGTTTGATTGTATAATCTCCTCAATCCCCGTCAATGGGGATTTGTGGACAAAAAGTTCACAAATTCACATTGATAGGCAATGGGGATTAGTGGAATAACCCATTTTATATACTTTACTATGAACGTCCGCATCTTGGTCGAAGTTTCTGCAACCGAAATTGAGATCATGACAAGTCGTGGTCGTGGACTCGTGGGTGAAGGTCTGAAGACATTTCAATCGATTTTGTTTTGTGATTTACTTTCGAACATTTATTTACTTAATGTTTTTTTTTCTAGAAATTCCTGCACGGCGGCAAGAACAGTGACCTAGGGCGTATATACGATTTGGTAGAGCGTCTTCCAAACCGTCTGGGAAAACTGTGCCACCTGCTGGAGCACCACATCCACGCGCAGGGCCTGCAGGCCATCGACAAGTGTGGCGAGTGTGCGCACACGGTACTGTACCATAGAGGAATTACTATCCATACTAATATACTTATGTACATATATTACTGATATAATATCCTACAAATAAACGCGAAAGTTTGTGAGGATGGATGGATGGATGTTTGTTACTCTTTCTCGCAAAAACTACTGAACGGATTTCGATGACACACAGATAGTTTATAACCTGGATTAATACATAGGATACTTTTTATCCCGATATTCCCACGGTATCGAGATTAAAGTTCACCGCCCATTATATCGCTCCAGCGCAGTAACGCCCCGGCACCGCCTCGACAAATCTAGTCGTCAACACGTCGTAAGCAAAGTGATCGCTAGTCGCCAACGCGCCGTAAGTAAGGCGACCGCTAGTCGCCAACGCGCCGTAAGTAAGGCGACCGCTAGTCGCCAACTTGCCGTCAGCAAGGCGACCGCTCGCTGGCGGCTCGCCACCCGGTGAAGTGACAGCTTGTTGTTCATTCACAAGCGAGGCGTCACCGCGCGGACGGCGTGGCAATTATATAATACAAAGGAGATAGATTTTATATACAATGCAAAGATGGTCTTAAAATCTTCAGCAGCTCCAACAGTATTTTCAAATGTTAATCAATCATTGTGGTTGGTGGAGCAGGATCAGCATTGAGCCAAGCATTTTTATCAGCGATGTAATCCTCCAATTTATGATATGCCTGCCTGCACAGTGTGCGTTTTATACAAGATTTGAATTTCGTCTCATTCAGTTGAAGTATGTGGGGAGGAATTTTATTGTAACATTTTAAACAATACCCCAAGAAAGATGAGTCCACTTTAGCCAGTCCGAAACCTGGTTGAACTAATAGGTCCCTATTTCTTGTACTATAATTATGTCTATCACCTCTTTTACTAAAAAGATGTAATTATTTTCTTACGTACATGATGTTTTCATAGATATATAAAAAATTGTTAGAAACATGTCTTTGACTACTGCCACAGCATTATGTTGTGTGGCATTTTATTGTGGGGTCGGGCTGCTGGCATTGAATCCATCTTTATTTTACAAAAGAGAGCTGTCAGCAGGGACCGAAAACCTTTATAAACTACGGTACGAAGAATTTTGGTTACTTCTACGACTAAGGTTACCGATATCTGGGTAACCAAGAAGAAAAAACATGTTACCTCTATTTAAGCCACCGTTTTAACTGGTAACCTGAAAATGGCCTTGATTACGACTTACGAGAAAGAAATAGAATATCGCAATGCCGACAATTTGTTGGCATTAGAAAATACTTTAAACATTACCACGGAGATCGTCGCACACTGGATCGAAAATCGCGTTTAGAACTCTTAGATCCCCTAAGTTTTAATTGTTGTTTTTTTGGCTTGAAATAATTTCTATTATGTATATATTTAAATATGTCACATGAATTAATTTGCGCGGAGGTCCGTGAAAATGCCTATTTGTGCTGATAATAGTGTAAAACGCGTTCAAATACGTCAAATTGACATATAGAACTTAATAAGAATCTTTCCATATGTTAAAAAAAAATCTAAGATTTAGTCATGTTTTTATTGAAATTTAAATTCCTAACCTCATAACACATTTCGATTTTTCATTCGATTCAACCATGATTCAATATAAAACGTAGCTTGAATCGAGTATTTTCGTCACGTTGCTTCTGTGACGTCACCGAATCTCGCTACATCTCGTTTTTATGTTCGTAAAGATCAAAATACTTTTCTTTTGCATTACGAAAATATACGTCAAATCAGCAAAACTTACACGCACTTGACATGCGACCGTAGTCACGCGTTGAGGTCATGTTTGAAACCAAAATTGACATGTCAATAATTTCCTAGTAAAAATTACTTAATAATTATTTTTGTTTATTTTTTTTGATTGTTCAATGTTTTATAATTTGTTTATGTCCATTGAAGTGGTTGTATATAAATAATCTTTTTTTTTTAATTTGACCAAATTTTGTATTTTTGTATACTTACTTATTACACATTTATTTACTCTTACTTAATTGAAGTTATTTTCTCTTCTTATTAAAATGTAACTATTTTATGCAACAGCTGTTTTTTTCATGGTTTCAAGCAAATTCCGAATGAATATCGATATCGATAAAATAAAAATTAATGATACGGACTTCTCTTTCCGCTACCGCGTCCCCCGCTAAAAGTGACAGACTGTTTTGTTCGGAATATTGTGCATATGGCTTCTCCAGTGTTATATACTCTAAGGCCTCTCTATAACCCACTGTAAGAATATAATGGGAAATGTTGCTATTCTGGAGTATACTGATTTTTAATACCTGGACCAGGAAAACTGGGGACTTATAGTTTTTTTTACGAAAAATCTGTATGGAGCATACATATTTTTCGTAAACAAACTCCATAACTCCACGAGTCCTCAGTTTTCAAGCCATTTTTAGGGTTCCGTAGCCAAATGGCAAAAAACGGAACCCTTATAGATTCGTCATGTCTGTCAGTCTGTCTGTCCGTCCGTATGTCACAGCCACTTTTTTCCGAAACTATAAGAACTATAACTGTTGAAACTTGGTAAGTAGATGTATTCTGTGAACCGCATTAAGATTTTCACCCAAAAAAAAAGCAATAAATTTTGGGGGTTCTCCATTCTTAGAACTGAAACTCAACATTTTTTTTTTCATCAAACCCACTCGTGTGGGGTATCTATGGATAGGTCTTCAAAAATGATATTGAGGATTCTAATATATTTTGTTTCTAAACTGAATAGTTTGTGCGAGAGACACTTCTAAAGTGGTAAAATGTGTGTGTGTCCCCCTGTAACTTCTAAAATAAGAGAATGATAAAACTAAAAAAAATATATGATCTACATTACCATGTAAACTTCCACCGAAAATTGGTTTGAACGAGATCTAGTTAGTAGTATTTTTTAATACGTCATATTTGCTAAATATTGTGCGGTGGTACGGAACCCTTCGTGTGCGAGTCCAACTCGCAATTGGCCGGTTTTTTTACTTCATGACATATTTGGTCATAGTAATACTTAAAAGAAACCATTTCAGGCCCAAAAACTTGGCCAAGTGCGTGTCGGACCACACACAGTGAAGGGTTCCGTGGTTGGGATGAATTTATACCAAGAACATTTGGACATCATTGAAGTTTCGAACATTTTGTAGCCAAAAATTTAATTGCAGGCCAGAAAAAAATAACACGAATTTCTGATGAAAAATAACACCCTCAATATTTTTTACTATTACAATGAGAGTATACAATTAACCCTTCCGCTGCTATTTAAGTTTGAAAATACTAAAAATCATATATTGACTTAAGTATAATGTTTCGAGCATTACATTAATGTTTAAAACGAGAAACAACCTAGCTACCCCTTCATCATCATCATTTTAGCTGGAAGACTTCCACGGCTGGACATAGCCCTCCTCCAAACATCGCCATTTCGACTAGTTCTGGGATTCTGGCGATCTTCACCAAGTCATCGGCTTGGTGAAAACCGTAGGAACCTCCAGCTTGTGGGAGGCCTTCCAATGTTCGTATTCCGGTACGCGGTTGCCACTCTGAACCTTTCGGCCCCATGCCCATCGGCCATTTGTTCTGCGATCTCTTCATTTCTGTTTCGATCACGTCCTCAGGTAAACTCCAAGCATAGCCCTCTCCATTGTCCTTTGGGCGACTTTCAGCCTTCCAATGAGGCTTATTGTGAGCGACCACGTTTCAGCTCCATAGGTCACTGGCAACACGCACTGGTCACGACTGCGGTATGTAAGATGAGAAGATATTGCGTAGCTTTCCGAACACTGTCCAGCCGACATACCTAACTGGACAGTTTGTCCTAGGTAAACGTCGTCCACAACTTCGAATGTACAGTCTCCGATCTTCATGAGGATGGGTGTTACATGGGCATTTGACATGAACTTAGTTTTGTCCATGTTCATTTTAAGACCTTCTCTTTCGGAAGTTTCTTCTTCCGTCCTTCTTCTTCTCATTTTTTTTCCCACGCTTCGACTTCTCTTCACTTTAGTTGGCAACTCCTCGGAAGAAAACACCCAGATAGCAGACTGTCTCTTAGTTTCAGGATCATAACAATAAATCCAGCTTTCGTCACCCGTAAGTATGTCGAACGCAGCATTTGAGTCACCTCCGTTAAATCTTTGAACCATTTCACGACACCAATCAACACGACGGAGTTTTTGGGCCTCTGTCAAATTATGAGGTATCCACCGGGCACAAAGCTTCCTGACCGCTAAATGTTCATGGAGGATTTTGTGCACTTGACTCATACCGATACCTAAGTTTGTCCGAATCTGCTGATAAGTCACTCTTTTGTCAGTCTCTATCATACGCCGCACAACACTGATGTTACCTTCAGTCGTCGCCGTAGAAGGCCGTCCCTCACGCAGATCATCGGTGAGATAATTGCGACCACGTTTAAACTCATTAAACCAGTTGTAAACAGTGGCACGAGATGGGGCTTCATTGTGAAAGACCAATCGAAGTCTATCATAACTTTCATGTTGACTTAAATGACATCGAAAGTCATAAAAAATCATTGTACGAAAATTTTCTCGCGTTAAATTCATGCTGACGTGACACAGACAATTTTCAATTTGCTGCCAAATCGTAAAAAAAGGACAAATGAATAAAATACATACACCATAATTATAGGCAAAGAGTTCCATTTTCAAAATTTGAACTTTTTTTTTATTATATCGTTTATAAGTGGCCAGTTCTAAAAACTTTCAGTGTCTCCCTCGTATATTGCTCGTTTAATAATATAGGTTATTGAGATTTATTACCAATCTTTCTGTTACCTTTTCGAGCATAGGCTAATTAGACTAGTACGTTTCCATGGGATAATTTTCAACCTCCACGCGGGCGAAGCTACAGGCAGAAGCTAATCATTTTCTTTTCTTTTCAACAGGATCCTAAAGTCTACGTATCAACAATACTCGAAGTTCACAAGAAATACAACGCACTCGTTCAGGTCGAGTTCAACAATGACTCTATCTTTGTGGACGCGCTCGACAAGGGTTGCGTCCGGTTTATTAACAGTATGTATACAGGGTGACTTGTAATTTGATGTATTCCTTCCAGGACGTGATAGTGTATCCCATCTGCCACAATTAAGCGCCCCATAGAGCCTTAGTAAAAATTCATGGGATTCGAGAAAACCTTTTTTTTTTCCCAGAATTTGTCAGTAAATATCACTTTCCTCTAAATCCTTAAATTGAATGGCCTTCATTGTTTGGTATAACGTCTACTAGCAAGGTTATTATTTGGCAGTTTGACATTGTAGAAAATTGGCCTAGTGCGAGTCGCACGCGAAGGGTTCCGTACTACCGTGCAATATTTATCATTATTCATTTTTCTTCTTTAGTAAAAAAAAAACCGTTTCTTGTATGAGGACACTCTTTAATTTACATTTACATTTACATTGGTGACCCCTCATAAGTAACCGCAAGATTAATAATACTAGACTGATCTCAAACAAAGCGAATATATTTAAAAAACATTCCGCCGAAAGGTTCACAGTCCACAAGTAGCAAGTCATCTACCGAAAGTACCGCAATGCGTGTTTCCACTGCCGCCTCGGACGTGTCGACAGAAATTTGCAGACTTGCTGTTGGCATACCACCCTTCTGGCCTGACGTGCCAGAAATATGGTTCGCACAGGTAAAGGGACAATTTACTATAGCGAATATTACTACGGATACGACGGAGTTTCATTAGGTCATCGGACAGTTGGAACCACAGTACGCTAAGGAGGTAAAAGACATAATAGTGAAACCACCGGCGAGTGACAAATATCAGAAGCTTAAATGCGAACTTATTAAACGACTCAGTTCGTCTAATGAAAAGAAGGTAAACCAACTTTTGATTCACGAAGAGCATGGCGACCGCAAGCCTTCGCAATTTCTAAGGCACCTTCAGAGTTTAGCAGGAAATAATGTCCCAGAGGACTTTATTAAATCCATTTGGACCAACCGCCTGCCAGCAAACATACAGACAGTCATGGCGGCACAGACCTCCGTATCACTGGAAGCTTTAGCGGACATAGCAGACAGAATCAAGGACATAACTACCCCCTCAGCCCAAGTCGCTTCAACCAATGCGAACCCTCAAGTACTAGAGGTGTTAGCTAAAGAGCTTGTAGAGCTTCGGAAAGAGGTAAACGCGCTCGCGATTGGACACCGACAGTCACGCTCCAGGGAGAGAGGAACAAGACACACTCGTTCATCAACCAAACGTTCAGACCCAAACTACAGGAAGTTCCCGGTATGCTGGTACCATTTTAAATTTGGCAGCAAAGCAAAGACATGCATTCTCCGATGCGATTATAAGGCGGAAAACTTGACGGGCCGTCGCTAACGGCGACCAACTACTGCCCTAGCTCTGGTCGCCTGTTTGTTACCGACAGGAGAACTAAAGTACAGTTCCTGGTCGATACTGGCAGCAACCTCTGCGTATTCCCTCGGACGATGCTACGTGAACGACGCACCAGCACCAACTACCAACTATTCGCGGCCAACGGAACGCCCATTCCGACATACGGTTATATGTACTATAATTTAAACTTAGGGCTTCGAAGTGATTCCGGGTGTAATTTTGTAGTTGCAGATGTAACTAAACCAATAATTGGAGTAGATTTTCTCTCGTTTTACAATCTCTTAGTCGATTACTTCAGCTATAGCTTCACTAGTGCATAAGTCAGATAGTATTCACTCTGTAAAGGTCATGACTGGCGATACCACGTAATATAAATTACTAGAAGAGTTTCCAGAGATCACCAAACCACCTGGTACACAGCGAGTCATTGTTCATAACACAGTCCACCACATACGTACGTAAAATAACCCTAGATAATCCTAGAAAGTATGTTTCTCTACGACTTGTGTAATAGACTTGTGTAGCAGATATGATTGCATAGATCACACTGATAAGTTAAGCTACGTTGTTCCAAGAATTGTCATGACGACAAGCTTCGCTCTCTTTCTCGCTTACGGTATGTCCGTAAGTGAGACGGAGAACAAAGCGCCCGTAACGACGGCCGAACGTACAAATTTCGCTTAGGGAGTAGACCCCCAGGACGTCCGCTTTTTGCCGTTTCCGTATGCCGCGTAGTCTGTGTGTCGCACTAACGCTGAAGTTCGCGCACACCTTCGTCGTATAGCTAAAATTTACAACACAAAATTTCAATTTCCATGTGTTCGCAAATTTGGATTTGTTTACATTTATAAGCTCGTTGATAAAATTAATTAGTTTTTTCTTTCTATAAAATTGTTTGCAAAAACAATGTTTTCATTGAATCATTTTCTTTAGATTTTGCCTTTAAGTTTCACTCGTGTGCAAATAATTCCATAAAAATTATGTAGTATTTAACTCAGACCAAATAAAAAACCAAGAAAGAGCGTTGCGAACAATACAGTGAAGCATGCCAAAACTACACTACACCGCCGCTCTGTGCATACACGCTCACACGCACACATTTACAACCGTTTACAATGTCACTACAATCAAACTACACCACACAAAGTGCACACTAGCTTACGAAACTGGCTTCACTTCGATAATCATGTAACTTTTTGTTTTCCCGAATGAAATCAATAAATAACACACCCTTCCTCCCCAGATAACGCAGTGACAAAAGCAGCGAACTCCTCATCAAAGAGTCCGGAGCTCCTGGCGAAGTACTGCGACCTTCTGGTGAAGAAGTCCAGTAAGACCGATTCCGAGGAGACCGAGCTTGACGACATGCTCAATCAAGCGGTATGTAGTTCGGATTCCGTACTCCTATTACTAAGCCTCCGGTGTCCGTCTTTCTGTCCGTCCGTATTAGTACTGTAATGAAGACTTGTTAAAATCAAAACAATAAAATAAAACTACCAGACAATTATTGTCAACTTGAATATTTAACAAGGCGTAACCGTTCAATGATAAATGATAGTCCTGACGATCCATTCAGTATCTGGAAATCCAACTTATATTAAAAAAAAATCAAAGGTTTAATTTGGAGATGTTATAAAAAATGATCTGTATAGCCTTTTCTCAATTATTTCGGTCGGCTTCTTGTCTAACCGGATGCAGCTGTAAACCAGTATTTTACATGGAACGACATTTATAATATTTATAATTTAATATTTAGTATATTTTTCATAAACCTAATACATAAGGAGAGAAAAGGGTTAACAATGAATTTCGTACCCAACTTAGATCCTCATAGTAATTAGACTAAGTACACGCTCGATTTTGTAAAAGTCCTGATAGCCAAACTAGGATTTAAAAACATACAGTCGAATTTTATTGCCAGCCGCCTCGTTTTGAATTTGACCTTCACCAAATTAACAATGTTTGTCCTTGTTTTCCAGATGGTTGTGTTCAAATACATTGAAGACAAGGACGTGTTCCAGATGATCTACAGCAAGATGCTGGCGAAGCGACTGGTGCAATTCATGTATCCCAGCGATGACGCAGAGGTAACATATCACATCTCGTACTTTTCTAGAAACAATGATTTATGGCCGTTTAAGCGGTTAACCAGTTGGGGTCTTCAGGTGTTTTCACACGATTTCATAACCTCGTATTTGATCGTGACCTGGATCTAAATCTTCTATTACTGCCTTCTCGCCGGCGACCTCTAGAACTATTCTCCAAATTACGTAATCTGTCTCCCAATTTATTTATCTCCGCTATCACCAAACCATCTCTGTCCGATGGTCCTGGGTTTTCCTTCACGCTAGCAACACTGTGAATCAGGGTGATAGTTTCTGCGACCTTGTCTGCAATTGACGCTAATTTCTCCATGTCTTCATCAGTTACTGCCAAAACGCCACGTGGCAAATAATTTTTCCACATTACCTTGAGTGTGTCTCGGTCACTCATTCTCTGGCCAGATCTCTCATTTTTCATAGGATAGGCGATGGTTTTTGATCCCCTAATTCCATTTCCTCAATTAATTTCTTTACTTGCCGTTCCTCAGATTCTTGTTAAATTGATATATTAATTTCTGCTTCAAGACCTCGTGTTTCTTTTTGTTAGGTGAATCGAGTAGGATGTCCGTTTTTTGTTCCGTAACGTCCTTGCTCAATTTCGGTAAAATATTCTGGTAACTGACTTCGTCCGACATCTTTTGGGGGTACAAAACCGCTTCTGCGTTATTGAACTATGTCTTCGGTGAACTCGTCCAAAAATCTGGAATCTTATCCGTTACGGAGACGGGTGAGAGGTAATATTCCTCGGTAGTCGTCATTTTTCTTTCGTCCGTTCTCAATCTGTAACAAACTGTAAGTTCCAACAAGTCTGAATTCACAATTTCAGTTAAATCACAAGTTGGTTATCTTTTGATCATGACAGAGTCACCAATTTTGGGGATGTGTATTATGCTCCTAGGAACGTCTACAGAGAGAATTAAAACATTGAAGTTATTTTCAGTATTTATTTACTCACGATACATAGTACAATGGATAGTTAGAATAGTTTTTATTATTTACACAATAAAAATTACAGATATAAATGTTGACATTTTACATAGGGTCACACCTATGGGCGGTCTTATCGCTAAAACCGATCTTTTACAGACAACCTTTGGATGGATTAAAGTAAGAAGGAGAGACAATACTGCAGGTAGTCAGTGGTGTACCATTTACATACACAATAAATACATAAATCAAATCTGTTAAATAAATAAATCTACTGTTATACTGTAGTGGTGTTGAGGGTCTGATGATGGAGCCAGGACCTGGATAATGGAACTCTTCAGTGGCTACTAATAAAGACTTCGAGTTTTGAGTCATATGATTCGTTTTGATGAGTCGAATGAATTACACTTGGTGTTGAGGGTCTGATGATGGTGCCAGGAGCTGGATAGTGGAACTCTTCAGTGGCTACTAATAAACAGTTCGAGTTTTGGGTCATAAGATTCATTTTGATGAGTCGAATGAATTACACTTGGTGTTGAGGGTCTGATGATGGTGCCAGGAGGTGGATAGTGGAACTTTTCAGTGACTACTAGTAAACCCCTCGAGTTTGGGCTCATGTGATTCGTATTGACGGCTCCAATAGATTGATAGTGGTAACGAGGGTCTGACGATGGAATTAGGAGGTGGATAATGGAATTCTTCAGTGGCTTCTAGTAAACCGCTCAAGTCATAACTTCATTGGCTTCAGACTTGTTAACTAAATGAAGAATATTAGACCAAAAAGTAAAACATTAAAATATATAGTTTAAAAAAAACAAAAAAAACAAGCTCATATCATGCACAAAAATTAAAAATTATTAAAGTGACTTGTAATAGTTACGAGATGAGTACCTATGCAGGTTGTTATTCTTTTATATCCAATAATTACTTCAAAAAGCGTGGAGCGCTTTTTGAAATAATCTAAATAAGTGCATGAGCGCTGTTTAATTTAATTTAAAGTACTCACATACTTTTCATTAAATTAAACAGCGCTCATCCACGCTCTCAGTTCTGCTTCGGGTTCAGGTCTGTTCTATAGTAAATTAAAGCACTTTTTGCACAGTTACGAGGTTGACACTGAAAGTTCTTAGAAAATCGAAAACTGAACAAATTAGCAAGTTATTCGTTTAATTATATATTTTCAAAATAGTGTCCATTTACATCAATACATCGCTGCATCCGATGGAACCACTGAGAAAAGCACTTTGCCCACTCTTTCTTAGGGGTCTCTTCGACGGCATTTTGAAACGCAGCCACTGCTTCCTCGGCGTCAATAAACCTTTTCCTCGAAGTTTTTCTTTTATTTTCGGAAATAAATAAAAATCGCAAGGTGCGAGGTCGGGGCTATAGGGCGGGTGACCCAGTAATTCCACGTCTGACGTCGCCAAGTAGTCGATTGTTTGCTTGGCGGTGTGCGACGAGGCATTGTCGTGGTGAAGGAGGATCCTACTGCGAGGTCGTTTCTCCCGAACTTTTTCCAAGACAAGTGGCAAACAATTGTTAGTGTACCACTCTGCAGTAACTGTTTTTGGATCCTCTAAAACAATTGTTTCGTAATGACCTGTCCTTCCGAAGAACGAGGGCACCATCTTTTTTCCCACGCTTCGACCTCTCTTCACTTTAATTGGCAACTCCTCGGAAGGAAACACCCAGACAGCAGACTGTCTCTTAGTTTCAGGATCATAACAATAAATCCAGCTTTCGTCACCCGTAAGTATGTCGAACGCAGCATTTGAGTCACCTCCGTTAAATCTTTGAACCATTTCACGACACCAATCAACACGACGGAGTTTTTGGGCCTCTGTCAAATTATGAAGTATCCACCGGGCACAAAGCTTCCTGACCGCTAAATGTTCATGGAGGATTTTGTGCACTTGACTCATACCGATGCCTAAGCTTGTCAGAATCTGCTGATAAGTCACTCTTTTGTCAGTCTCTATCATACGCCGCACAACACTGATGTTATCTTCAGTCGTCGCTGTAGAAGGCCGTCCCTCACGCAGATCATAGGTGAGATTAGTGCGACCACGCTTAAACTCATTAAACCAGTTATAAACAGTGGCACGAGATGGGGCTTCATCGTGAAAGGCCAATCGAAGTTTATCATAACTTTCTTGTTGACTTAAATTACATCGAAAGTCATAAAAAATCATCGTACGAAAATTTTCTCGCGTTAAATTCATGCTGACGTGACACAGACAATTTTCAATTTGCCGCCAAATCGTAAACAAATGACAAAATGAATAAAATACATACACAATAATATTGGCATAGAGATCTATTTTCAAAATTTGAACTTAGTTCTTTATTATTATCGTTTCCAAGTTGCCAGTTCTAAAAACTTTCATAGTCGCCCTCGTATAGAATTTTAAACACAGAGCTGATTGCAAGAACGTGTGTTCACATTAGCGTCACGGAGGGAGCAGTTCAAGAGTGCAGTATTTGCAGGCATCAATGATTTCAAGACTGAAGGACGCGTGCGGATTCGTGTACACAAGCAAACTACAGAGAATGTTCCAGGTTTGTTTTATTTAGGATGCGCTAAGGTAGCCCGCGAAATTCAAATTTTCTTAGGTTTTTTACGCAGGTTGAGTGTTGATTAAAATATGATTGGTGACCGTAACAAATATGGCTTTACAGAATTATTATTATTAGAATCAGCAATAAAACTCCTTAAGTTATAATTGGCCTCAAATGTCATGATTTCATGAAAGAGTAATTCAATAGGATAATATGAACTTAGAGAGTTGTATTGATGATTTTATGATTTTTATTCTATAAATAATCATTTAATACGGCCGAGAATCAAATTTAATTTCAAATTTTGATACTGACCTGCAAATTGCAAAAAACGTAAGAAAATTTGAATTTTTGCGGGCTACCCCGACCGTTTCGCCTTAAGATCTTAAATTACATATACAAATCTCTTACTGGTTACTTAAGCGTATAGTACGCTTGGGGCATACTAAATAGTTAGGTACCCACTACTTCAGAGCTCCGGCAATAATTTGAGGGGTTATTATATCTTGCTAAATGTAGCCAAACGATTGCCAAGAAGTGTGTTGAGAAAACACATCTTGTATTGACGATCAAAATAGTAAAATTATTTAAAAAAGGTAACCGTAACTCTTGAGCCTTTTTATAGACAAAAATGTGAACCTTAAAAAGCGTTTTTAAGCTAAAGAAATCTGTAAAATGATGGCCATGACAGTTGGGGGTAAGATAAGATACGTAGAAAAGTTTCATTGTCTTTTAAAACCCGCCTCTCGAAGATTTTTTACTTAATATAATTTGGTTTTTGAATAAAACTATTAAAAAAGAAAGAAAGAAAGAAAAATTATTTATTGAGACTCGCACAGGAAATCTCACATACTAAAAACACACTTAACATAAATAAAAAACAAAGTAACATTAAAATACTAAACCTATAAACCTACTAAACCTTTTATTATTGCTTTCCGCCAGGACATAGAAGTATCAAAGGACCTCAACGAGAACTTCCGCACGCATATGTCGACCAGCTCGGAACAGCCGCTGCACATCGATTTCAGCATCCAGGTGCTGTCCTCCGGCTCCTGGCCCTTCCAGCAGTCCTCGTGCTTCCAGCTGCCCACTGAAGTGAGTATAAGTTATCACGCCTGCATTCTTCGAAGGGATATGCAGAGATGTTTAGCTTCGCCAGTTATGTTTACTGACTGACTTTATAACAGGAGGATGTTCTCGTTTATTCAAATCAAAACGTCAGGCTGTAATTGAGCTGCCAAGGTTGCGAGTTTGTCCGAAAGGGGTATCGCGGCCCTAGCACACAGGCAACGGAAGGAACACGGGTGGGTTTTGGTCAGTAAAAGTCTGACACGCCCAGCTCCACCCAGAGCGGGAGAAGTTATTTGATAATTTCCCACCCAAAAAAAAAGTCTGCAATTGAGAGATTCCTAATGAAGAAACCTCATAATACTTTACCCGATTCAGGGTTCCGAATAAATATTACGTGAACAGTAGAAGTAGAACTCTCGATGTTCTAACTTTTGTCTATTTTGGTAACTGTGGAATTGCAGATCACTACTGAGTATCAGAGAGATCATCTGTAATTTATTTGTTCATTTATTTATAGCGCAGATCAATACTGCAATATATTCAGAAATCCCCTGCTCGGCGCTATATTTCTTTTACACAGTATTGTCACTCTTTTATGAACTGGTCCCTTAAATAAAGCTATAGGAACAGATAGAAGTTAATGCCGGCGCCATCTTGTTTTAAAATAATGACCTAAATATTGACTTGTAAAAGTGTCTTAGACGGTCTACTTACATAAATAAACATCATTATAAAACCCAACCCTTAAAACCTTATAACTTCTTTATTTTTACTTTGACAAATGTTTGGTTTGTTCCTATCGATTTTGACAAATTTCGACAATTTTTTTGGTGAAGTTTTTTTCTGTTTGGATAACTTGGTGGAGCAATCGTAACGCACACATGTTGATAGTATTCTGTATTCCAGTTGGAGCGTTCAGTGCACAGGTTCACAACGTTCTACTCATCGCAGCACTCGGGTCGCAAGCTCAACTGGCTCTACAACATGTCCAAGGGAGAACTCGTTACCAACTGCTTTAAGAACAGGTGCGTATTGACGTTTAGAGGTCCAGCTGGACTGACCAATACTATATGACACTAAAAATACAAAATTCAAAAGTCATTTATTCAAACTAGGCTGAGAATCAGCACTTTTCGAACGTCAAAATTACATAAGACAGTCCCCCAAAACGCCCACCCTTCACCACTTCCTAGTGCATTAGCTGGGAAGAAGAAGTGGCGCGACAAACTCCCCAGCAAAAAATTAATACGCTTTAAAAGTAGTAAAAATCAAGCAAGCAGTTGATCAAGAATAGACCGCTGCTGCTCGTTAAATCAATCGAAAATCCTTTAAACGTATTTAAAATGTAAAAAATACAATTATACGAGTGTCAGCACTTCTCATGACAAAATACAAAAAATAAAAGTTATATAAGGGTACTTCTCTGATTTTGTGCAAATCACATGTCCGTGAATATTTTGGCGAAGCTAAACATCCTAATAGCCCACCAATATTTTTTATCTATAATTGGGTAGCCTAACTTTTAATGGCAAGAAGAATTAAAATTAATCATGACGATTTAATGACTCAAAATAATATTTTAGTAGCTTAAATTTCATTACCTTCGGTGTCTTTGTTGTGACGAGTTAGAAAAACATTTTTATTTAATTATTTTTAGAGGTTTATGCTGCGAATTTTTACTTGAGGAACATCAAGCACATCATAAGGAAATGAATTATGATTTTGCAAGATATAATATTGTTATTATTTGAATGCATTGTGATAAAAACAATTTGTCGTAAAAAATATTACATTACCTTCAGCCTATCTTGAAATATCAAACAGCGTGCTGTATATTACATCGTCCCTGGATCGAGCACCCTTCCCGCCTCCGCACTTGCCGATCAGTCGGCCAGCAACAACAGAAGGGGCAGGACGTGCGATATTTTTTTCGCGACCGTTAAAAAAGTTCGACAACTACGCGCTTCAACCAATTTCGTTTTCATTACATTCAGCGAATTTTTGACGTAAGTAGTTGTGTTTTTTTCATACTTTTAGTCTTAAGGCAATTGTTATAATGTATGTTCGTGTTTATTATTATCATTATATACCGTAATCGATAAATTGCAGTGTAAAATAAAAAATAGTTTGAAAAATTCATTACCCTCACTTTCATTACCATCGATTACCTTCAGCTTTGAAGGTGAGGGTAATGAGACTAAAATGAAGGTAATGATTTTTTTATATTGTTCGATGTGATATTCTATTTAAACCTATTATACTGTCAAATTCAAAGCGGACACCGGTGTCCTCACACCTATTGTCTTTCAATTGTGTATCTAATGACAGTACACCAAACCAGTACATCGAAGGACTGGAATAATTTGCCTGCTGCGGTCTTCCCGTCCGATTATAACTTGAGTGTCTTCAAGGCTAGAGTGAATAGGCTCTTAATAAACTAGTGCGCCTCACTATCTACGATTGCATCACTGCTTACCATCAGGTGGGATCGCAGTCAAGCACTAGTTTAAAAAAACTCTAATGCTAAGCGGACACCGGTGTCCGCTTAGTATTTTACAGTCTAATATAAGATTTCATTATAGGGTTTCTAACAAATATTATCCTTTTCAGGAAACAAGTATGGCTAGAACTAAAACTAAAAAAACTCGCGAAGAAAAGCTTGCTCAAGCAAGGCTGCATAAAAGGAAAAAATACGAGGAAATTAAAAACGATCCCGAGAAATACGCAATTCAGAAAGAAAAAGAGAGACAGAGATACTTGAAACGAAAAGAACAAAATAAAATAAAATCTGCTGCTAAAATGACACCAAGGGAAAAAAGACTTCAAAGAAAAAAATGGAATGAAAACAGTAAGCGTTATTTAGAGAAAAAGAAAAAGGAAAGAGTAATACAACAGATGCTGATTGATAATTCACCTCCAACAAGTGATAGAGAAGAAAATGTAGCTGAACAAGACCCATTAGAAGGGCCATCACATCAATCAGTAGAGGTGTCTAACATAAACTGCAAACGGTGTCAAAAGAAGGATAAGTTAATAAGAAGACTTCGTTATAGTTACAAGAAAGAAATTGGTAAACTGAAACAGGAAAAGGAAAAACTTATTAAAGAAAAGGATGCAATGAGAAAAATGTTGATGAGGCAAATACATAAACAACGAAGAATACAAGCAAACCAACAACAGCCATCAACAATCAAGAAAGTGGATAATTTGATAAAATCAATAGACGCAGACAAACGAGAAGAAGTAAAGAAAAAAATATTATTTGGAGAAATCATATCGAACAATTTAAGAGATGGGTTTAAAGTTTTAAGAAAGAAAGAAAAGCGAGAGTTTAGCGATATAGTCATGCGGGACAAAGACCGTTTCAAGAAGCACAAGATTTTAGGTAAAACGTCGAAATTTACAGTGCGAGACAAACTTAAAATATGTCACAGCAATGAATCAAACATGGATACAGAGAGTAAATTGAAACAAGATGTAGAAGATTTTTTCGAAGATGACAGTAATACTAAAATTTCTCCTGATAAAAAAGAATTTATCACACGTAATGGACAAAAAAAACAAAAACGATATTTATCTGACACATTAACCAACCTCCACAAAAAGTTTATGCACGTTCAAAACAGTAATATTGGATATTCAACGTTCTGTAAATATCGACCATTTTGGATCCTGTACCCTAAAGAATCTGATCGTAATACATGTGCTTGTAAAATACACGTAAATTTTGATTTGTTAGTCAAAAGTCTTAACAAGAATAAAATCACTAAAGAGGCAAATGGAACTACTATATTGGAAAGCTTGTGCTGTGATATACACAATGAAGAATGCTTAAATCGAACATGTGAGGTATGTCGAAACAGAGTAATTAACTATGAAGAATTTAGCAATGAAGAGAAAATAAACTATTATCAGTGGTGCGCAAAAAAAGAAACCTACAATGTCAAAGGCCAAGATAAAACAAAAATTGTTACCGTAAAAACTCGATTACAGGATTACCCACGAAACGTTATAAAAAAATTGGAAGATTCTCTAAAATCATACTTTAAACATTGTACTAACATCGTTGTCCAGTACAAGAGCATTAAATCTCTGAAAGCGACACTGACTACCAAGGAGGTTATGCTACACATTGATTTTTCCGAAAATTACTCTGTCAAGTTTAATGAGGAGATACAAAGCTATCATTTCGGCGGCAGTCGATTGCAAATAACGTTGCATACTGCGGTTGCGTACTTAATTGATCCAGAAACTGGAATCATGAAGTCATACAGCGTTTGCAGTATCAGCGAATGTAATAGACATGACGCAAGTGCTATATGGGCACATCTCATACCACTATTAGGTTATGTAAGAGAAATATCACCATATATAGATACAGTACATTTCGTATCTGACAGCCCTTCAAGTCAATATAGGAATCGCTACATTTTCTTCGTTGTTAGTCAACTGCAACAGGATTTTCCAGAGTTAAACTTTATAACCTGGAACTATTTAGAGGCTGGACATGGCAAAGGAGCGCCAGATGGAGTTGGTGCTGTCCTGAAGAGAACCGCAGATAAAATCGTACAATTTGGTAATGACATTGGCACAATGAAAGACTTTTGGGAGCTCATACAAGCCAAGGTAAAGAATGTCAAACTTTTATCTGTCTCAGGGCAAGATATTGAAGATAGAAAATTTCCCTCGTCAGTTCAAGGATTTCGTGGAACGATGTCTGTGCATCAAGTGCTTTGGTCATCTAACAGGCTTCGAATAACCTTCCGAAAACTAAGTTGTTTCTTGTGTGAAAACGGTGAAATATGTACACATAACTACCATCTTGGATTTATGAACTTACCTTGCCTTTATGAAAATGTTGATTCTGAACATCTACAAGATTTCTTAAACGAAAACACGACGGACGAAGTCCTTCGAGAAGTGACAAATTCTCGAACACCTACCCCTACTAATCAAATCCTAAATAGATTAACCACTGAAGCACCACACAATATGAAAAATTCATCAAATAGAGCCCAAAATAATAACAAAATTACCATACTGTCTGACGTAAAAGTACATTGGACCAACACTTCTTTTATTGGCAACGAAATGAAGAAAACAGCTAATACCAATTTTCAACTTGATTTTCAAAAGTTTGTTTCTGGAAAAGTCACGGTAAAAGAACAAGGAAAAGAACAAAATAGGGTGAGTGGGGGCAAGATTGAACGGGTTTTTGATGAGATGAGCAGTGTTGTATTTGAAGTCTTGTAGAACAGTACATATTAGCGTATGCTAAAAAAATATTTATAGTGAGTAAAGAGCAAAGAGTATATTTTTCTATCAAATTGATAACATCCAGTTAAATCAATTCCAAAGCACAATAACAAATTAAATAAAATGTTTGTATCACGAGAATGAAACAGGGGGAAGACGAAAGGATGATGGGGAAAGATCGAAATAGTTACTAAAATCGTTCAAATGATTAGCAGACGTTGTTCGTGATCACTAGTCTATAGTTTGAAGTGCTCTAAAAACTCAGAACTGCCTGTAGTGTCAAAATACCTTTAGTTAACAAAGATATAACGATTTGTTATATTTTGATATTTCAATCTTACCCCACTGGGGGAAGATTGACATAGAGGTTCTCAAACTTTCCACTTCAATTGTTTAAGGTTATACTGAAAATAAAACATCACTATCAATCAAATACATCCTTTAATTTTACTTTATTCTAATACGGTACCGAGATATTACAAAACAAGAGTTTGCTTCTTTTAACAAATAAAAGTGACACAAAGATAAAATATTTCAAGATTATATACCTAATTATCCAAGAAACATCTTAGAAAAAAAATTGCTTCATGCCAATAACAAAAACATAAAAAGAATCTTAAAATGTAAAAAGAAATAACAAATCACTGTTACATTAATTTGGCATATTTAGGAACTCTAATGTCCTTAAAGATTCAATTTGAATCTTTATTACATTACATCTAATTCTTAACATAAAAATCTTGACGTCGGCACGGATTCCCCAGGGTGTCTAGTTCTTTCACAGTACGACGTAGAAAAAGACATCTTAGTAGGTAAACCGATCGACGACTGTATTATAGAGATCAAATATTGAGCATGATTGAATTATGACTATGTAGGGACGTAAATAGTACAAAATCAGAAGTCGAAAAAAGTAACAAAAAGTAAGGTAAGTATTCTAAACAATTGTTAAAAGTAAATATAAGCGTTGTTCAAAAACATCACGATGAAAACGCAATGAAAATTACACCAAATACCTCACTGAATATTGTATTTTTTGAGATCAGCTTCAAACTTGATTTGGCCACGACGAGAAATTACAGGTTCGGGGAGTATACAAACAATATCTTCTTTGTGTCTTATGGCGCTAATATCTTCCACAATCGGATATGTGAAAGAGGTAACCGTATCAACTGATATTGTTTGTTTAACTTTTCTTACATATTTTACCACAGGTATTTGGTTTTCAAATGACAAAATTGTCCCAACAAAATGTTTGACATTTTTTTTTGTTGCAAAAGTTGCACTACGAGCCAATCATCTTTTTTCAACTTGTTTGAATTCTCACAAAATATTATTTCGCTTAATCCCAAGGGTATGTTTGCACATGGTTTAATGTTTTCTTGATCTTCATCTTGTTCTTTTAAACAACTTTCTATAAACTCATCCATATTGTTATAATCAGAGTCGTCAGTTTCAATAATCTCAACTACCATTTCGTTTTCAGAGCTTTCTGTGTCACTAGACAATAACTGTTTCCTTTTTCTTAGTACATTTTTAGGTGTTTTCTTTTGCTGCTGATTTTTTTTAACTTCACATTTCTTAGAATATTGCTTTTTTTCTATTTTACTACTGTCATTAATTATTCTCATCTTTTCTTTTACGACTTTATTTTGTTTCAGCGTTTTTTTCTTTGGTATTACTATCTTTGTCTGAAGTATATTTTGTGTTGTTTTTTCATTCAATTTTTTTTTCATAGTTTCTGTGATCACTTCCGCTCCTAAAGCTACACGCCTTTTTTTGATCTTCGTGTCAAGTCGAGGGGTTTGTTTGACTGTATCGAGAAGAAGTTCTTCAAAACTGACTATCTCATTAGAAATTATATTAATTTTCGAGTTTTGTCTCTGCAAAGTAGTTTTGGATTCTATTCCATTTTCGTTTATAAAATTAATCGATGTCAGACATGTGGGCAATTCTTCTTCGTGGTTTGCTATGAATTTTTGAGCCTCTTCTTGGTACTTCGACACATCAGCTAACAATTGAACACTTTCTAAGTCCTCAACTAAAGAAGTATTTTCAAAATAGAATAATATGTTATCATGCATTAGGACATTGATAGCATTAATGCAAAGTTCTTTTAAAAGTGCTGGAGTTTGCGTTGACTGAACCTGTAACTGGTGTGAAAACTGTGAATCTACATGTAGTGGTAGAGAATACTGTGTATCATCTATTAGCGGATACTGAGACTGTCGCTGTGAAGACTGAAAATTGCTTTTTTGCGCTTCTTCCCAACGCTTGTATGCTCTTGGGTCGTACTTATCAATTGAAACTACCTCAGAATTGAATGGGTATATTCCTGCTTTTTTAAAGCCGTTCGTTATTATTTCATCTTTGGTATCGTTCCAAATTTCAGCAAAAAGCTCAGAAAATACCTTCTTAGGTACTTTTACACCTGTATTTTGTCTTTGCCACGCGACTAATTTAGCGTCCCATCTATTTTTAAAGGACTTGAATACAGCCACATCCAAGGGTTGTAGGATATGCGATGTGTGAGGCGGTAATTTTAATATCGTGATATTGTTTCGTATAGCTAATTCAACTACGTTCAGATCAACGTGGCTGCCATGTCCATCGTAAACAAGTAGGACTGGTCTTTCTTTTCCAAGGGCAGGAATGAACACTTTTTCTATGTAATTATAAAATATTTGAGTGTCCATCCATCCTCTTTGGCTCGCAGCATAAGACAGCTCAAAATCATATCTACCCTCAGTTTCAGCTATCCATGAATCCCACACATATTTCCCTTTAAATATAATTAAAGGACTTATTTTCTTAGCATTCGCACTAACGGCCGTTAAAACGGTGATATTTTCTTTGCCAGTACCATGTGTAGTTCGAGAAGATGGGGCCCCCTTCTTTCCAACTACTTTAGTCTTGGAAGGGTCTAAGCATACTGACGTCTCATCTAGGTTCCATATTAAATGTGGCCGCTGTTCCAAATTTAATTCCTTTAATGTTGATTCCAAAAGCTTGAAGTATTCGTTTATAATAAAGGGATCCGTGTTTTTTTTTCTAGAATGTTCAAGAGACTGAGCTTTTTTGAGAGAAAGTCCGTGACGTCTACGAAAGTTTGTGAACCAATCTGGTCCTGGAACGTTGTCTTTAAAAGGGGTATATATGTTATTCAATCGAACATAGCGTTCCACTAGTAAAATTACTTCTTTTCTGGATAGCCCAAAACCCCATTTTTCCAAAACTTTTAAACCATTTGCT
This sequence comes from Agrochola lota, assembly GCA_947364205.1. Classification (NCBI taxonomy): domain Eukaryota; kingdom Metazoa; phylum Arthropoda; class Insecta; order Lepidoptera; family Noctuidae; genus Agrochola; species Agrochola lota. Next base: position 7,197,804 of record OX376245.1, on the reverse strand, counting down.
AATCTCATTTCTGTTTCATGAGCAAAGACAGGAGGGCGACCCAGTGTATCACTTTTAACACCTGTTTTTTTATTGAAACGATTGTGAAGCGTGGCAATAGGTATATTATAATATTTAGCCGCGCCGTATAGTGTCAATTCCTTCCTTTTTACTCTCTCTATGGCGTTAGCAACATCGTCATGAGTGTAGGAAGTTGCGCGTAGAGATTTCCGGACGTAGTTACGTGGCATGGTGATTCTGAATTGAGAAAATGCAATTATTGAAGAATAGTCATTCGGTAGTCCTAATAAGTGAGTCCTAGGTATTTATAATAATAATATTTGTACCTCTAAATATAAATGGCCGAAATAGTCTCTCTGACAGTTAATTACTGTGCATCCGTTTTTTTTTTATAATGGCTGAAACAAAACAATTATTTTAATCTATGTAAATATTTCAAAGACGTATTGTATGTAAGTATGTAATCACTAATCACATAAGCACAAAACTAATTGATTCAAACATTGCACAAACGATATTCTTTAAGAAATATAAACGATAAAAGATCATGAAATCATAAAAGGTAGGTAACTATTATTTTATTTTGTATAGGTACATATCGTATCTTGAACAGTTTGAGAACATCTGACTATTAGTATGACTTTTGGAAACGGGGTAAGATCGAAACTTTTATATGTTCTTCTTACCCCGTCAAAAAATGGTGGGTAAAGACGGAAAATTGAATTAGATCCTAAAATACGAAAAATAGCCATATTTGGATGTAGTAAAACAACTAAGAATTAAAAACAATGAGCAGATATTCCAATAAAACATTCGTACCCACCACGTAAGTAAAGTTACAGGACACGGGGTAAGATTAAAAAACTCGATTAACTTACGTAAAAGTCACTGCGCAGACATTTGCACTTTTCACACATCCATTCACTCAAAGCGGCAAACGCTGACTGAGATGTGCGACGTAACAAAATGGCGGTCTTAACAATGTTGCCATCACTGCAAAAACTGCACTAAATCTGGCGTTATGGACAACTTTTTGTGTTACCCCGTTTTTCATCTTCCCCCCACTCACCCTAATCCCGATGATATTTCAGAAAGTGACAATGTAAGAAAAATACTCAAAACGGATAGAAAAGTGATGACAAATTTTTTTGACCATTCAGATGATAGTAGCAGTGGAAGAAACATAAGAGAAGAAGTCAGAATTGTAAAGAAAAAATCACGCACTACCTCATTTTTTGATGATTCTGATGGTGAGAATATTTTTTAATTTACCAAACCCAAAGAATTGACATTGTTAGTAATGTAGAACTAAGAAGTTTTTTTTTGAGCATACTTGTGGCTTTTTCGTATTTTTTATTTTATATTCGTAAGAGAGATTATTTGCCCTGTTTTAAAATTAATGTTTTTGGCGGTATGACATAACTGCAATAAAAAAATGTAACAGTTTTTGAATATGTCTCGACAAGAAACAAGAGCTTGCTATAACTTTAGTGATTTTGAATAAGTACGTTATAAAGCAGATATTATTAAGCAGGATAGTTATGTTTCATAATTTATATAATTACGTTACATTAAGTAATTATAATTTTATATTTAATTCAACTCGTAGCTTCTTAAGTAAGACATGACTGATTAGATAACGAAACTTGTTTGATTTGCGATAGGAGACTGAATATTTTTTTTTTGTTATGTTTTAAAGAATAAACTCTGATTGTGTAAAATTTACGTGATTTTATTTCATCTAATGATATAATACAGTATTTTTTATTTAGACTCATTTCATTACCAGCCATTTTGTTTCATTACCTTAGTCTCCAGTTTCATTACCAGTATTTTTTTTCATTACCTTATTCCCCAATTTCATTACCAACTCCACTGTTTTCATTACCATCAGCAGTACAGCATTTCATCGGTCAATATCTACATATGTAATGCGTATAATTTTGTATAAATTACATAAATAGTTTATGTTCTTAATACCAATTCTCGTAAAAGTTGAAAATAAGGAATTGAAAATTTTCTCACATTTCTGTCAGAATTGCACAAAATCATAGAAATACCCATAACTAGGATATCACAGACAGGTTAATTGACGAATTTTAATGTTATTTTGTTTTTTATTTATTTTATGTGTGTTTTTAGTTTTAATGTGTGATTTCCTGTGTGAGTCTCAATAAATAATTTTTCTTTCTTTCTTTCTTCCTTTTAATTAAAAATCCGGAGTCATACGTAATGCCCATTACCATGGCCATGGCCATATACGTGAATAACATGTGTGACTCCGGATTTTTAATTAGGTAGGTAGTCTGTCTGTGATGCCTTGTTTATACCTTTTTAGTCGACTTTTTTGTCGAAGTTGAGTTTTAGTTTTTATAACTTTTATTTTGATTAAATTGAAATGAGCTTGTTAAGCCCTTTCATTTGATATCCAACAAGGCATAATAAAAAAAAAATGTTCTTGACTTCCTTTAGAGATAAATAAATAAATAATTTTTACGCAAAACAGAGCAGTTTATAAGTATGTAACCGTTGCAACATGCATTTATAAAAAAAAAATACGTTCTCCATATCCGCTTTTAAGACATTTTACAATAAAATATCAAGGCAGTCGCTCCATATAAAATAAGGCTAGGCAGGTGATGATACCATGCCCACGTGTAACAAGCATCTCCTTACAGATACACGTTGCAAGCCAGTACGTTCCAAATGGCGGTGCTTCTACAGTACAACGACAACACTTCCTGGACCGTCAGCCAGCTGGAGCAGCACACCGGGATCAAAGGAGACTTCCTTGTGCAGGTACAACTAGAGACGAGCCTGTTATTATTGATTCAGCAGGATATTAGCAGCATGAGGCATTTTTTTTACAAATAAAAACTGAAACTAAGTAATAAATAAATGAATCCGCCTGCGGGGAGTCCCCGCTAGCTGTATATCGACCGAGTTATCAACTAATGAAAATGAGCCATGACGCCCAAACACCTGGATGTGGTGTTGTTAATGTGTTTATAATTTATTAATTATGTTTTATTTCTCAGGTGCTACAAATCCTGCTGAAAGCAAAGCTGCTGGTCTGTACGGACGACGAGTCTGAACTGTCCGAGTCTTCCGTTGTCGATCTGTATGTAGGATATAAGAAGTACGTATACACCAGTCTTTATTATAAAGTTATTATTCATTTCCATCCATCATTGTTCCGAAAGATTTTTGCATCATCATCAACATCATTTCAACCGAAACACGTCTACTACTGGACATAGGCCTCCAAGCACCGGCTCTTCGACCGGCTCTGTGCTTCCCGCACATTGCTCGCAGAACAGAACAGAACAGATGGCCGATGGGGCCGAAAGGTTCTGGAGTGGCGACCGCGTACCGGAAGACGTAGTGTTGGAAGGCGTCCCACAAGATGGACCGATGACCTTGTGAAGGCCGCAGGAATGTATGCATAAAATACATTAATATTCAGCTTAGATTTAGCACAGACATTTTGATGTTTTGACATGTCACCACATCAGTATATCGCACCTTTGTGAAACAGGGGGTTGCTAGTACAGTAGGCTGCACATCAGTGCTAACACTTTGATCTTGAGCTGGCCTTTTGTTACCACTGTCTTCGGTGTTCTTTAGAGGTATGAGGAACAGGGTGTAAAGTTCACTCATCCTCTATAAAAAAGGGAGGATCCTCCGACCAGACGGGTGTCGTGTCTGGCGGGCAACTGCCCAGAGGTTGATGTCGGGAACTTGTATATATGTCCATCGCGCGGTAAACTCTGATTGCGCGATGCAGGATTTGTGTGACGTCGGGTTTTTGATGCGTAGTTCGCATGTGGCGATGTAGATGCCGCCACATACTGTACATATATAATTCTTGTCGTCTCCACCATAACTGTTCCCATTGTAGCAGAGCTCACACTCGCGACCTGTACGGCTTTACTTGGCCCCGAATCCGCGAATATCGGTTAAAAAAAAAACAAAAGCTGTGACAGAAGTATCTAAATAACTTTTTATCTGGTACAGCAAAAAACTCCGAGTGAACTTAAACATCCCGCTGAAGTCGGAGCTGAAGGCGGAGCAGGAAGCCACGCACAAACACATCGAGGAGGACCGGAAGATGCTCATTCAGGTAAAATAATCAACTAGCTTATAATAATAATCCCACAGGAACGTAATACTGGGATAAAAAGTAGCCTCTCTCCTTCGCCAGGTCTCAGGTTACCTATCTGTCAGGATTAAGGACATCGCTCATTACAACAACACCGCTCCGACACGGCAAATAATTTGTCATTCAAGTTAGTTACGATGGTAGAGATATCATGATGTATGGAGCAGTGACAAAATGAACTTCAAATTTCGAGCGAATAGAGAACAAAATTTAGAACCTTTGTTGCTTTTGAAAAAACTTTTTACATAGGTAAGTAGTTTTTTTTTTGCAATTTCTGTCTTTTGTAGAGGACAGTCTTTGCTAACGTTTTCCAAACAAGTCTGAAAGTTCTAAATAATTAGAGGTAATTTTTAGGGTTCAGTACCTCAAAAGGAAAAACAGAAAACTTTTAGGATCACTTCGTTGTTCGTCCGTCAATCTGTCACAACCCTTTTTCACAGAAACGCGTGGTGGTATCAAGTTGAAATAACATCAAATACGTAGGTGTGTGGTACCTTGAAGCTCTAAAAAGATCAAGCTTCTAAGTCAACGCATTAAAAAATACTGCCATTTATACTACATAATTATTTTGATACTCGCAAATAAATCAAAACTGGGTACTTCCCGTTAACCTAAAATTATGAAATTTGGCAAGAAGCAAGGTCCCATATCACAAGTAAAGGGAAACGTCCGAAAATCGGTAATTTATAGTTTTACCACACAATAAAAATATTTTACAAACGTTTACAAACTTACACTTGCAGACAATTGACCGTGACGTATATCGATGTATGGGAGAACATGTTTTTCAACTACAATGTTACAAGTTTGTTTTTGCGATAAATTCATCCCAACTACGGAACCCTTCATTGTGCGTGGTCCGATACGCACTTGGCTGGTTTTTTCTCAGAACGTCGGAAATCACAAGCAACAAACTATCTTGTTCTTATAGTAAATAAAATTATAACGCATACTTGTTCGAAGTTTAATTTTTTTGTTTCTGTTTGGCTAGTTAAGTCTGTCTATCATAATAAAGTATGTTGAGTTTCTTACGAAATGTATGGGAAAAGTTTTTTTGAATTATAATATAATATTGAGAGTTTTTTGATCCTTTTATGAAACAGGTTCGATTGGCATCAAAAAAAGTTTTTGTGAAAACTGCCCATTTTCTTGCTGACTGTAATTTTTTTTTCAAAATCTGTGAACGCAGATCAACATCTTTCAAAAAGTTAAGGACAGTCTTCTAAGACCGTTTTCTTCTTGCGACAACGGTAAAGGGAGCTGTCCTTACTGCCCCATCTCAAAAATCCAACCTGTATACAGTGTAATTCTTTATAATGTGCACATATCGAAATAAGGGAATCTATGCTTAATTTTATCGACGTCAAAAATATTTAATAAATCTAAATATAAAAAAAGAACTAAATTTTTTTTTTTTTACTAATAAAGAATTTCGCAATAAGACGCCCCATTACCTACTTGGTAATGGCGTCTTATTGAGAAATTCTACGATTATTGTAAAAATTTATGAAAAAAAAAACGATTGTTGCTAAAAAAAACATATTTATTTTTAATTGAGGGCAAATTTTTTCCACAATTTTCGTTTAATGAGGACGCCTAATTACTTCCAATCATTATGGAGTTTGTTTCATCGTGATAGATTATTCAGTTTATAAGTTACACCGTTTACACTGTGGACACTGCAGCGAACATTTATTTTTTAAATTCCATAAAAAAAATAAAAAAAATATTTAGATATTTTTAAATATTTTTGCCGTCGATAAAATTAAGCATAGATTCCCGGGATCATTTCGATATTTGCACATTATAAAAATTACACTGTATAACGAAATTAAAAGGAAAACTATCAAAGCTAACTAGGCTTTACAAGTTAACGAGTAATAATCGACCAACTTATATTTGCGGTTGCAAAAACATGTTCTCCCTTACATTCCTTAAGGGAGAACATGTTTTTCAACTACAAAGTTAAGTTTGTTCTTGCGATAAATTCATCCCAACTACGGAACCCATGCGTGGGCCGACACGCACTCGGCCGGTTTTTTCTAAATAATAAATCCCTAAGAGAACAATCAAAAATTTGCAAATATTCACTTTAAAACTTTTTTTTTTTTTTGTTCCAGGCCGCTATAGTGAGGATAATGAAAACCCGCAAAACACTGAAACACCAGCATTTAGTGGTGGAAGTACTCAAACAGCTGTCTTCACGCTTCAAGCCAAGAGTGCCCGTCATAAATGTAAAGAATACAATACACTTAAAGCCTCGGTCACACACAGCGAACACTCTCTGCGAGTTTCGTAGTCAAAGTCAAAGTCAAATAATTTATTATAAATAGGCCCTTGTAAGGCACTTTTCAAAGTCTAAATTTACAAAAAAAAAAAATTGATTCTAGTCGCCCCTTCCAAAACGCAGCGAATAGCCTGTAACACACAGCGTGTTCAAGCTGCGAATGCCTAATCGAAGAGAGTAGTCGCTTCGTGTGACCGAAGTTTGAGGAAATTGTCGCTTCACTGATGCTCGGCTCCTATAAACAAAACGCGAATCGTTTTGCGTACCAATAGCACAATTTTTAGCCAAACTGGGCAAATAAATAATAGATTCGTAAGTTAATTTGACCTGTGATAGCTACTTCCATATGGGAGGGTCTACTATGCAAAGCTGTGAGGTCTTAGCTTCATTATAGGTAAAGATAGAAGAGTCTTAATTTTAACCAATAGTGGTCCGTCAATTATAGGAATCGGTCTTTAGAGACTAGGCTCCTTAGGACTACCCTCCAGTCCGTCAGCGATGATACGGGCCCATCCGAAAGTAGTTCGATTGTTCGGAGAGAATTCGAATCCAGATTAATTATATTTTTCGGCCGGGCAATAACACATCGAGATTAGAAACACTGTCAAATCATGTTGTCATTCATTCTTAGTTCGGGCACCAAACTGATTTATTATTATATTTTAACTTACACGCAGTTCTTAACCAAACAAGTAACAAAATAAAATAGTAACTAACAGAAGACTTTTGACAGATTTAACAGCGGGTGCCAAACTAGGCACTGCGTGTATCTTGGTGACCCAAATTATAACAGTTAATAATAAAATGTGTTCTGCGAGCACAATAGCAAAATTAAAATTCATTCGTTACATAAATTAAAATTTACTAAAATGTGAGTACAAAGAAACCAATAGATTACAAACAAAACAGTTAATGTGAGTGAGTGTGCAGGAGAGTAAGTGTGTGAGTGAGGGTATGTGTTTTTAAACAGAGAGTGTGCAGGTATTAGCTTGTGCTGTAAGTAAACTTTCAGTTTCCTCATAAGTTCGGCCCAGCAACCATTCTTTTAATTTAGTTTTCGCGTCAGAGTAGTTGTTCGGTACAGTGAAGGTTTTGCTTTACAGCATTGAACACTCGTATAGGTAAATACGACGAAAACCTGGAAGAAAAGAGGGTTTTTGTTTTTGGAAGGGGGATTCTTTCAGCTGTGATCTTATATCTGTAGGTGATACGGAATAGGAAATGCACGTAACTACGGCCGAAACTAGCGATGTGATGGTTAGGGAGTAAGCCTCCAGTTTTGTTGATAACGCATAGCCAATATTTTAAATTGAGAGGGAGGGAAGAGTGTGGTGTGCCCAGCCTTGCGTATTTTGTTAGTCTGTGTTGAGAATGGCCGCCGTGATCGAGGTTAGGAGGATACAGTTGTACAGTCCAGTTATCACCTTATTGTTTTATTGAACAGTACCTGGCCGACCGAGATCTGCTCGGGCGAAAATAGAAAAAAAAAACTGAATGAGAACTTATAGACTTAGCTAGATCGATTTATCGTCTCCATAAACCCTTATATTGCAACTTTCATCGAAATTGTTAGAGCCGTTTGCGAGACCGTGATTATAAATATGTATAAGCCTGTTTAACGTCTAATGATAATTCACCATATCGACGCTCACAAACTCCAAAACGACGTATCTCGCTTAAAATTCTGTAGTGAATAAGGATTTCTGACCCATATTTCGGAGGCAGACTTCGCAATTAGATGTAGATAGTGAGGACTATGTGGATATTTTTTTTTTTTTCATTACTCCTTTTTTTCCTTTCTCAGTTAGTTTTAATGATGGTCTGGCAGTTTGAGTAGTTTATGCGGCCTACCCAAATGTCCTGTCTTTGGTATTGTTCGTCGAGTTGAGCTCCTTATGTTCTGAGTTGAGCTCCACGATTACTGACAAATGCTTGCACTGACTGGACAGGTCCACTCAAATCTGTGTGGTTCTTTTCTCAAAAGACCATTTCAGACATGAATCTACATGGTCCTCATATGGCTTGACCAAGATTATGTCTGGACTTTAAAAGAGACTGTGACCTCTGAGTTTGTTTCGGCCTTTCTTCTCAGAGTAGTCGGATAGGAAACGCCGAACTCATCTAGCAAAATTTAATATATTTTTAATATGACGTGTAAAAGTGATTCCTATATCCTATTTACAGAATAAACAATTTCATTTCATTTCATTTCCAAAATATTCCGCGCTAGCACACGTCAATGTGTACATTAAGCCAGGTATACGGAGTGGATTTTTGAGATAAGGCAGTATTGTAAGGACAGGTACCTTAACCGTTGTCGCTACAAGAAAACGGTCTTAGGAGACTGTTCTTAACTTTTTGAGACATTTTGATCTGCATTTACAGATGTTACACTTCAATTGGCAGAAAAACTTTTTTGATGCCTATCGATCCTATTTCTTATAAGGATCACAAAACTGACCAACTAGGGTTTCAGTACTAGAACAGTCAGAAATCACATAAAACCTTCCCAAAAAAAAAAAAAAAGTGAAAACTGCCTATTTTCTTGCTGACTGTATTTTTTTTTTCAAAATCTGTGAGGAGATCCAAATGTCTCAAAAAGTTAAGGACAGTCTCCTAAGACCGTTTTCTTCTTGCGACAACGGTTAAGGTAGCTGCCCTTACTGCCCCATCTCAAAAATCCAACCTGTATACATGCCAGTTATAGGCACAAAAGTATGCAAGCAGTGCATGTCATTGTAACATCAAATAATCAAAAGTTTTGATGTGGCATGTGCAGACCGTACACCATAACTTGTCCCTTGCTGTCATGTTGGCACCATTGCTTGTCAAGCTTAGCTTCAATAATACTAGGGTTCTAAATGGCGACTGACAGAATAGTACTACCAATCGCGTCATCGGTCAAGTTATAATGAACGCACTTTAGTTGTAAAATTGCACTATGGCATGCAACCTACTGCTTGTATACGGTGCCAGTTACAGGCATGTGTATTCCTGATTAATACTATAGATCGAGGTGGCGCGGGCGTATTCCTTTCAATCGATTAAAATATTTTTGTTTCTTTTTCCAGAAATGCATATACATCCTGATTGAGAAGGAGTACTTAGAGCGCACGAAGGGCGAGAAGGACACATACACCTATAGATAGTGCCATCCACAAAGACGCGATCCAATTCGCACCGCTCAGTACTTAAAGTACAGCCACAGATAAATACTGATAGTTCACTCCGCATTTTAGGTATGAAGCTACAAATACGCGGTGGGCCCGTCTTGTCGGGCCAATTCAATGAGTGTAACGTGGTAAGAAGGTATAAGAGTTACGCTATAGAAAGAGAGACCACTTCTAGGTGTATGTGAATATAACTGTAGGTAATCAAAGCTGTGCGACCTGAATTGCACTTTATTGCGTGGTAGCAAGAGTCGCTTTTTATTTAAATGATTTTGCGGAGTTAACCATCTGTGTTCATCTGTGGTACAGTAATCATGGAGTGGGGCGCGTCTTTGTGGATGGCACTATCTGTATCTCGGGAGATAGCACCGCACTATGTAATAAATGATATTTAAACAATATTATGTTATCTACACGACTTTTATTTCATTACCTGTCTTTAGAAAGAGAGAAAATACATTTATTTAGCACAGACTAAAAGGTACATAGCATCATCATCTAACTATGCTGCAGTCAGATTCCAGTCTAACCGAATGCAGCTGAATACCAGTATTTTACATGTACCGACTGCCTATTATAGGGCACATAACATAGTCTGCAAAATAAAAACAAAAATAAAGTTAAGGTACCGTTTTGTTAGATAAATCATTTTGAAGGACATTTCATAATACAAAATTATCTGGCAGCTATTACCTATCCGAACACTACATCTTGGCCAGGGTGTTTATTACCCCATTTACACTCAGCTCACTTCCTCGGCAGTGAGCAGGAAAGTGGCCAGGACGTGTATGTAAACGTGATACTTCTCAAGCTACTCGCGCTGCCCGGCGCTCCCCAAATGACCAGTTTTTTGTGTGGAAGTCAAAGGACCAGCAGTGCGTGCGGCAATGCGTGTTTACATTCAGCTCCGTCGCTCATTTCTCGCAGAGCGCTTGGACGAATCGCACGTGCGGGTCGCCTTATTTTTTTACGATCTGCCAAAATTCGCTTCGACTGGAGTAATGAAAACACTATCAAGTATTTAGAACTGCTGGAATCCGCAAAACCAATAAGAGATATAAACAACAAGTTAAAACAAGTTAAAAAAGTTTACGATGCCTGGAAGAGAAAATACGACGACGTGTGTATTGAATTTTTTCGAATTTGATATTTTTTTAAATATTGAACATTTTTATGTATTGCAAGAAGACGTGGACGCCGTAATTATTTTAAGGCACATGGCTTTCGACTTTCGGCAATGGCAGATGCCGAAAGTCGAAAGCGATGTGAATAGTAGGGCAGAATGTAAACACACACTTCCCTTGATCCTGCTACGGCAGTTTTTAAGGAATTATTGCCAGCAGCGCGAGGAGCAGCGGAAAGGTCTGAATGTAAATGAAACAGAGATGCGTCCGAGTGGCCATTCTCCTGGAACAGCATTGTCCGTCTTTACAAGCACTATCGGGCCAATTTCGAAGTTTGGGACTGTCTTTAACCACTTCGGGCGTTGCTGTAGTCTTGCTAAGTATGATACTGCCATCGCTGACAATACTCATTCAATAGCTTTTGAGTAACACCAACCTATTCACCAACCTACACACCAATCAACCTATTCACCAACCAACCTATCCACCAACCTATCCACCAACCTATTCACCAACCTATTCACCAACCAACCTATCCACCAACCTATCCACCAACCTATTCACCAACCTACACACCAATCAACCTATTCACCAACCAACCTATCCACCAACCTATCCACCAACCTATTCACCAACCTACACACCAATCAACCTATTCACCAACCTACTCACCAACCTACCTAGTCACCAACCCACGCACCAACCTACCCACCAACCTACCACCGACCTACCCATCAACCTACCCACCAAGCAACCTACCTACCAACCAACCTACCCACCAACCAGCCTATCCACCAACCTATTCACCAATCAACCTATTCACCAACCAACCCACCAACCTGTTCACCAACCTACCCACCAACCAACCTATTCACCAACCTACTCACCAACCAACCTACCAACCAACCTACCCTCCAACCAGCCTATCCTTCAACCTATTCACCAACCTACTCACCAACCTACCCACCAACCGACCTACCCACCAACCGACCTACCCACCAACCGACCTACCCACCAACCAACCTACCCATCAACCAACCTACCCACCAACCTACCCATCAACCTACCCTCCAACCTATTCACCAACCTACCCACCAACCAACCTACCCATCAACCTACCCTCCAACCAACCTAACCACCAACCTATCCACCAACCTATTCACCAACCTATTCACCAATCAACCTATTCACCAACCAACCCACCAACCTACCCTCCAACCAGCCTATCCTTCAACCTATTCACCAACCTACCCACCAACCGACCTACCCACCAACCGACCTACCCACCAACCGACCTACCCATCAACCAACCTATCCACCAACCTACCCATCAACCTACCCTCCAACCTATCCACCAACCTATTCACCAACCTACACACCAATCAACCTATCCACCAACCTATTCACCAACCTACCCTCCAACCCACCTACCCACCAACCAACCTATCCACCAACCTATTCACCAACCAACCTATTCACCAACCAACCCACCAACCTGTTCACCAACCTACCCACCAACCAACCTACCCATCAACCTACCCTCCAACCAGCCTAACCACCAACCTATCCACCAACCTATTCACCAACCTATTCACCAACCTATCCACCAACCTATTCACCAACCAACACACCAATCAACCTAGTCACCAACCTACGCACCAACCTACCCACCAACCTACCACCGACTAATCACCAACCTATTCACCAACCTATCCACCAACCTATTCACCAACCAACACACCAATCAACCTATCCACCAACCTATTCACCAACCTACCCTCCAACCTATCCACCAACCTATTCACCAACCTACACACCAATCAACCTATCCACCAACCTATCCACCAACCTATTCACCAACCAACCTATTCACCAACCAACCCACCAACCTGTTCACCAACCAACCTACCCATCAACCTACCCTCCAACCAACCCACCAACCTGTTCACCAACCAACACACCAATCAACCTATCCACCAACCTATTCACCAACCAACACACCAATCAACCTAGTCACCAACCAACGCACCAACCTACCCACCAACCTACCACCGACCTACCCATCAACCTACCCACCAAGCAACCTACCTACCAACCAACCTATTCACCAATCAACCTATTCACCAACCAACCCACCAACCTGTTCACCAACCTACCCACCAACCAACCTATTCACCAACCTACTCACCAACCAACCTAACAACCAACCTACCCACCAACCAACCTATTCACCAACCTGTTCACAAACCTACCCACCAACCAACCTATTTATTCACCAACCGACCTATCCACCAACCTACCCATCAACCTACCCTCCAACCAGCCTAACCACCAACCTATTCACCAACCTATTCACCAACCTATCCACCAACCTATTCACCAACCAACACACCAATCAACCTAGTCACCAACCTACGCACCAACCTACCCACCAACCTACCACCGACCTACCCATCAACCTACCCACCAAGCAACCTATCCACCAACCTACCCACCAACCAACCTATTCACCAACCTGTTCACAAACCTACCCACCAACCAACCTACCCACCAACCAGCCTATCCACCAACCTACTCACCAACCTACTCACCAACCTACCCACCAACCAACCTATTCACCAACCTACTCACCAACCAACCTAACAACCAACCTACCCACCAACCAACCTATTCACCAACCTGTTCACAAACCTACCCACCAACCAACCTATTCACCAACCTGTTCACAAACCTACCCACCAACCAACCTATTCACCAACCGACCTATCCACCAACCTACCCATCAACCTACCCTCCAACCAGCCTAACCACCAACCTATCCACCAACCTATTCACCAGCCTAACCACCAACCTATCCACCAACCTATTCACCAACCAACACACCAACCAACCTATTCACCAACCTACTCACCAACCTACCTAGTCACCAACCTACGCACCAACCTACCCACCAACCTACCACCGACCTACCCATCAACCTGCCCACCAAGCAACCTATTCACCAAACTACTCACCAACCAACCTATCAACCAACCTACCCTCCAACCAGCCTATCCACCAACCTATTCACCAACCTATTCACCAACCTACACACCAATCAACCTATTCACCAACCAACCTATTCACCAACCAACCTATTCACCAACCAACCTATTCACCAACCTACTCACCAACCTACCCACCAACCAGCCTATCCACCAACCTACCCACCAACCAACCTATTCACCAACCTGTTCACAAACCTACCCACCAACCAACCTACCCACCAACCAGCCTATCCACCAACCTACTCACCAACCTACTCACCAACCTACCCACCAACCAGCCTATCCACCAACCTATTCACCAACCTACTCACCAACCTACCCTCCAACCAGCCTATCCACCAACCTATCCACCAACCTATTCACCAACCTACTCACCAACCTACCCACCAACCAACCTATCCACCAACCTAATCACCAACCTACACACCAATCAACCTATTCACCAACCAACCTATTCACCAACCTACTCACCAACCTACCCACCAACCAGCCTATCCACCAACCTACCCACCAACCAACCTATTCACCAACCTGTTCACAAACCTACCCACCAACCAACCTACCCACCAACCAGCCTATCCACCAACCTACTCACCAACCTACTCACCAACCTACCCACCAACCAACCTACCCACCAACCAGCCTATCCACCAACCTATTCACCAACCTACTCACCAACCTACCCACCAACCTACCCATCAACCTACCCTCCAACCAACCTATCCACCAACCTATTCACCAACCTATTCACCAACCTACTCACCAACCGACCTACCCACCAACCAACCTACCCACCAACCAGCCTTTCCACCAACCTACCCATCAACCTACCCTCCAACCTATCCACCAACCTATTCACCAACCAACACACCAATCAACCTATCCACCAACCTATTCACCAACCTACCCACCAACCCACCTACCCACCAACCAACCTATTCACCAACCAACCTATTCACCAACCTACACACCAATCAACCTATTCACCAACCAACCCACCAACCTGTTCACCAACCTACCCACCAACCAACCTATTCACCAACCTACCCACCAACCTACCCATCAACCTACCCTCCAACCAGCCTAACCACCAACCTATCCAACAACCTATTCACCAACCTACACACCAACCAACCCTCTAACCAGCCTATCCACCAACTAACCTATCCACCAACCTATTCACCAACCTATTCACCAACCTACTCACCAACCGACCTACCCACCAACCAACTTTCCCACCAACCTACACACCAACCAACCCTCTAACCAGCCTATCCACCAACCAACCTATCCACCAACCTATTCACCAACCTACTCACCAACCAACCTACCCACCAACCAACTTACTCACCAACCTACTCACCAAACAACCTATCCACCAACCTATTCACCAACCTACCCTCCAACCAGCCTATCCACCAACCTATTCACCAACCTAACCACCAACCGACCTACCCACCAAGCAACCTACCAATCAACTAGCCTATCCACCAGCCTATCCACCAACCTATTCACCAACCTACTCACCAAACTATTCACCAACCAACCTACCCTCCAACCAGCCTATCCACCAACCTATTCACCAACCAACCCACCAACCTGTTCACCAACCTACCCACCAACCAACCTACCCACCAGCCTCACGTTAGACGAGGCTCTAATGAACCATTTTGGGGTCATAGTCATGGCAGTAAAGTTGTCTGGAGCAAGCGAGGTTGTCCTCATCGGAGACGGGAACCAGCTTCCATTTTTAGACAGAGAGAACCTTTCCGAATTAAGGTATACCCGTCCAAACCTGGTTGCTGGCATCACCCAGGAGCTGCTCTGCACACACCGCAACCCGATGGACGTGGCGTTTGCGCTGAGCGAGATATACTCCGGTATATACTCCTCCAAGTCGTCGCTGTCGCGGGTCCACTCCCTGGAGGTGAAAGGTTATACAGGAGCGCAAATACTGAGCATCGCCCTTAACACCCTGTTCCTGGTTCATACGCAAGAGGAGAGAGCTTCTCTTGGGAGCCAGGGATATGGGTCCGGCGAAGGGTCGCGCCTGTTGACCATACACGAAGCCCAGGGTTTGACCTACGACAGCGTCGTCATCATCAACACAAGGTCCAGGAGGATACAAGTTCACGACAGCATCTCCCACGCGGTAGTGTGTCCAGACATACCATCAGTTGCGTCTATTACACCGACGACGCCGACGACGCCACGGGCCGCTTTGCAAAAAGGGCGATGGATGCGCGGACTAAAATGGTCGTCGAGTACAACTTAAAGACGGCCATGCAGCATCGAGACACACCTGTCGTGGAAGCCCTGCTAGGGCTAGCGAAATCCCTAGTCCGCAGACCCCACTAAAACATAACCTAACAAGTCCCCATCCGAACTTTTGTCTTTTGACATTTGTCAAACTATGATGAGAAGTGTAGAAGTTATGATGGAACATAAGAACATACATACATACCGGTCAAAATCATAACCCTTATTTTTTCTTCGCCGTAGTCAGGTAAATAGTAGGTGAAATCTCGACCTCGCAAACGAGATCTCACCTGACTGCCAGGCGAGACCACGAATGACCAATTTCGGGTCCAGACTTAGCAGGCGAGATCTATAATTCTCGAGTTGCCAGTCTCAACTCGAGATTGCATTCCCTACACATGACATAAAAGTGTGAAAAATTCGGAAAAAACGCCTGAACTGTCATTCTGTAAAATTACAGGGCCGGGCGTGGGCCGCACCAGCAAGCCGATGCCAGATGGGAGCTACTTGCGGACTGCAGAAATAAATGAAAAACAAGTCGAACAAAGTTTGTGTTTTGTCCTTATCTAAGTAGGAAGTCGAGTGCAAATGTAACAATTTCCAATTTCCATATAGTTACAGTTTAAACATAATCTATAAGTAATCTAATCTATAGTGTAGACACTATACTCATAATACTAGCAGCCTACAAATTCCAATCCAACGCCCCTTCCACTCCTTTATAAGGTAGTATACAGGGTGTTTGGCAGAACGTTGAACATACGAAAATGGTGGATAGGTGGGGTCATCTGCTACTTACTCAGCCCAAATTTTTTTGGCCCTGGCCCACGGGATATTTTTTAAAAAAAATTTTTGTCTTTCTTCTTCTTACACCACTTTCTTAACTTTAAAGTGTAATTTTTATTAAAAATGGGTAAAACAGGCAATATTTAGTATAATTTCAATCGATCATTTAATTTTCACCAACTTTGCAGTATTAAATTTCGTAAAACATTTCACTTTCCGTAAAGGTAGAGTTTCGTCAAAAATGTCCTACTTGAAAAAATTATGACATAACTCTTAAAGTTTTTTTTTTATAAAAGCAAATTACATACCATTAGAAAGCTCACACACTAGGGATGTTTTGCTAGAATTGGAACTCCTCAATCATTTTTTGTTTTTTTTTAAATGCAAGTTGAAATTAAGATTTAAGTATTTTTTACATCTTTCTGTAAGTTTGAGGACTCATAACTTTTTTTCTAGCTAACATCTGAATAAAGCAATAATTTTATAAGAATCTGTCAACATAAAAGATTTAAAAAAAATACTAAATATTGCCTGTTTTACCCATTTTTAATAAAAATTACACTTTAAAGTTAAGAAAGTGGTGAAACAAGAAGAAAGACAAAAAAAATTAAAAAAATATCCCGTGGGCCAGGGCCAAATAAATTAGGGCTGAGTAAGTAGCAGATGACCCCACCTATCCACCATTTTCGTATGTTCAACGTTCTGCCAAACACCCTGTATACTGTGGTATTTTGTTTTCTATCAAAAGTATAATTACCGAGTATCGAGTTAAACGGACCACACGTTTAGATTTTTCATACAAACTTTATTATTCACTTACTTAGGCCCACTTGCGCGTTAACAGCTAACTCGGAGTGTTGACGACAAGGTGTTACTGGTCGGGAATATTCGGAGTTAACAGCTAACTCAGAGTTAATCCAATAATTCTTTTCATTGACCCTGACTTGCCATGACAGCTGTTAACTCCGAGATATTAAGCTAACTCATGAACACGCAAGTGGACCTTGGGCAAATATTAGTGCAAAGTTTTAAGTTTAATAACCGAAGGAAGGTATAAGATTCATTATTAACAAATCCTCCTTTTCCCCCGTAAAAGTTTAAATTGCCATAACCCCGTCGTTTGTCGAATGGCCAAAGACATTTATTAATTGAGGCGACAAATAAGTAGGAAAGTTTTCGCAATCGGACGCCTATTTTATTTTGTTTTTGCAAAAACACGGTCTTTATCAAAACTACTTGTCCAAACAGTGTACCATCGAAGACTTTCATATGTATACACCGTAAGGACTATTTCTACTTGCAGCGCTCGGCGGCTATAGAACTGGGCTGGTAACAGAAAGGCAATTTTTATTAACTTAGGCCTGTCTTATTTCAGGTGACATAGATGCCACCCCAGCTCAGTTCAACTTCTCAAAAGGATCAGGAAACATTATCTTACCAGAATTCATTCTAAGTTCTCGAAGAATCGAGAAAATATCGTCGACCGTAGATTCAATTGGGGTAAGGGACAAAATACCCAAAATGAGTTGAGTATACAGTTCTGTTCAGAATTTTTCGCTCTTTCGAATGGTGTATATAAAAAAAATCTAGCTTTAGAAAAATGTCCGTTACCCTACTGATTTTTTGGATCCAAATTTCGAATCAGCTCCATAATAACAAAGTATCTGCAAAACTATGTAATATAGCAACTTGAATTGGTGTAACTACCGCCGCCAATCACTTTCAAATAAGGTAAAGGTCTTGCCAATCAACGAATTACCATTACGGATTACTCAGTACGTCAAAAATGTGTACTTCATTTACTGTCAACAATCTCTATAAACTGTATTTTTTTCATAAATTTTTTCAACATGTCCTTTACATAACTTTTTCATTCATAGATAGGATCCAACGTAGAAGTCAATTTAATGTAAGGGACGGGACTACGAGATACTTGGTCAGTAAGGGACATTACTAACAAAATACATTGGCGTAAGGGACATCTATTTTCTAAATTGGCTAACTTATTTAAATAAATGTTACACAGGTAGATATAACACTAAAATACAAGATTATGTGTGAAATCAGATCCGAAAAAGGTTAATAACAAAAAAGTTATGGGTGATTTAGTCCGAAAAAAACTTTGTCGGCCTCTCCTGAAAAATCGTATTTTGTCCCTTACCTCAATTGAACCTACGGTCGACGATATATCAACGGTGTACAGCAAACGGCTGTATGGATGTAAGAAGAAATAGGATTTGGGGATAGACCGGAATGACTTGATGATACCATACGCAGTTACTGGTGCCGATTCTCTTGTACACCGAACTAAACTATCACTAAAATTCCTTACTTTTGGCTATGAGAATCTTAGAGCTATTCTGCAAAAAAAATATCTCTAAATTAAAAAATAATTTTGACAACTAAAATCGAATTAAAATCAATCGCGAATCCACGTGGTACCCGTGTTTTGCCCTAACCCGTGATTTTTTTTAGAGCCGGAGCACGCAGCTGGTGCATCCTCGACGTGTTTTAGATAAATGGAATTTTTACTTTTTGTACTGAAAATATGAACAAATATTACCTACATGTTGAGTCTTTGGGGTTTATGGGTTCCCTTTTTCGAAAAGGGGTCGAAATTTTCATAATTTTTGCGATAGGACGCACCATTTACTAGATATAAGCAAAATAAAAAATAAATACAGTAGGTACTGTTTTTGCTCGTGAAGTCGATATATTGCTGTGGATTTTTGTTCATGACAACTTATTTTATCCCACACCTTTTTTATCGCGATTAAAAATAGTCAGGTTTAGTCTGGTTTGGCTTTTTACAATCAAAATTTTAGATGAAAAACTTCAAATTCAGAATAGCAAAATTACCATTTTTCACTAAATTAAAAACTCAGTAAGTATTATCTTAGTGCTGTCAAACTATCTATAGTTAAGTTGTGTCACTTTAGTCTATTTCAGAATGGGAAATCGTCGTTTGACAGGAATGAACTAAATTTTAGTGATTTTTTATCTAGTTTAGAGGCATTAGAGGCATAAGAGGCATTTGTGACAAGTTAATCGGCACCACTGTACCTATGTGCCTGTCCAAAGAAGGCGTTAAGCTACGTGCAGACTGGCGCAACGCGACTCTGACAAAACAATTTCTAATACTTAAAACTTCACAGTAGAACAATTACCGGTGTCGCGTCGCGCCAGTACGTACGAGGCTTTATGGTGCGCTTCCAAAGTAGGGTTGCCAACTTTATTTACTAGAAATAAAGTATTTCTGATTTCAGAGAGGGTTATTATAGAGTACAGACTTATAAGAAAGAGTAGATATAACTGAGTAACAATAAGTTATTAAAAAAAAAAAAAATGCGGAAAATACTTTATTTTTATTTTTATTATTGTACGCCTCTTAGAGTCACGCGCGCGCATCGCAAGGTGACGTGCGTGTTTACGATTGCCGGGCAGTGAGTGTGCTGCAAATTAAGAAAATGACGGATACATTAAAATGTGTCTCGTGTAATATCGTGATTGATGAGTTGTTGGCTTACGTACAAAATAAGCTATCGCTCGTCGATGAGGAGAGTTTAGTTAAAATATGTGTGTCGACGTTTGACAGTGAACAAATTAAAAAGTCGAAGTCGTTATTATTTGAATCGATTCCAAGTGATTCAAAACGTAAACCTACACGTAAGGGGCAAGGCAAAGAAGATCGCACTATGTACGATATAATTAGTGTGTTTAAGGTAATGGACAGTGATGTGATGCCGATATTTGTGGCTCGTAATCTTGAGAAACTACCTCCAATAACCTTTGACCATCTAGACGTCTCTGATCTTTTGAAAAAGATAGTGATACTTCAAGAGGAGGTGAAGAACTTAAAGAGTACTTGTGTCACAGTAAGTCAATTAGATGACCTTAAAAGTGTACCTATTGCTTGAGTCGAAGTCGCAATCTCCACCCACCCACCATAACGTAAATACAAGAAGAGGTGCATGCACGCTGGATGAAAGTGACTCTAATCAATCGGGAACTCAGCGTTGTGAGAGCTTGATAGTCTCGGAATTATCAAGTGCCACGACTATATCAAGCATAAATATGGTTAACGCTTCGTCAGCTGATACCAACAATAGCGGAGACATATTGCACGAAGCGACAACAGTGAGTCATAGCAGTAAACGTAGTCCGCGCTCAGTGTCGACGTCGTTCGTTCCTCACGAAATAACAAACCGGTTTGCTGGTCAGCTGTTAAGTGAGCAGCCGCGTAAACAAACTGCGGCTGATGTTGTGAAACTAAGTTTCGAAGAAAATCGAGTTGAAGATGAAGGATGGACGGAAGTTAAAAAGAAAAACCGTTATAATTTGAAAAACGGACTAACGGGAATGATGGGAGTTGCGAATGAGGGTGTTTCTCATTTTTCGTGCATATTACACGTCCAGTAAAAAAATCTTTACTTATTCATTATAAATCTAAATTCCTTTTAAAGGAAACTAAACGTAATAAAGTTATGCTTACATGCATGTCTCATTTACAGATCCAAATAACGTAATTAATAAATTATACATAAAAAACTTTGTAAATTCTCATTTCCTTCATTGTCCATTTACTATTCTCGTAAATACATTTGTATTCTAACCAAAAATATCAATATTAAATATAAACAAAGTAACCATACCAAGAAACTGTATTAAAAAGCACATGTTTACACCTAAATAAATAACAATAAATCCACAATATAATAATATTTTATTTCTTAAAACTTTTGTCATATATTTTTTCTGATTACCATCGGTTTGAAAGAAAATCTAAATTACAGTCTACGTAAGCCCTTAAAAATGCTGCTACCCCCCTTGCTGCGCCCCGCGCACGTCTCAGTCACCGAACAAACGTCGTAGTGAGTGGACGCTTGGTCGTGGTAAAAAATATTTGCGTGTGTAGTTTCGCGGGAGGTGATTATTCTGGAATCGTTCTCCTTCCTATCGTCCATATTACTACGTGAGTGTTTATGATTTTGTTTACTTTGTAGCTAATTATTATTTCTAATAGTTACCTTCGTAGTTTAGAATATGCATGATGTTCGTAATAATGATATTATTTAGGAAAAAAATTGATAAAGGAATCAAACCTCATTACCTTCTTCCTCACTTCCTTCGTTTACCGTCGTTTTTTTGAGGGATGGTAATGAGGTCATAACGATGGCAATTAGAAACTGTTTTTTGTCAGTTCATTTTTGTTTTGTATTGTGCAAACCTTCTGACTAAGTTATATTTGTCAACTTCAGTGTGATCGCGGGCTCTAGTCCTACCGGTAATAATAATATTGTTATTAATATATGGTATTAATATATTTGTTATTTGATATTGCTTAAAGATATTGGGTGAGTGTATTTTAAAACTTTTTATGACGCTTAATTATTAACGACAGGAGCTCTAATATTATATTTGTATTTTTACAGATTATTAGACATTAAGAATGCCAAGGAAAACCAAACAAACATTAGAGCAGAAACGAGAGCGCGATCGAATACAAAAAAAAAAAGTATGCGGAAATTAAGAAAGATCCAGAAAAGTATGCAGAAATTAAGTCAAAAGAAAGAGCAAGATACCCTAAAAGAAAAGAACAGAGAAAAATAAATAGTGCAGAAAATATGACACCTAGACAATTGAGAGTTCAAAGAAAAACATGGAGAGTTAATTCGAAACGTCATTATGAAAGAAAAAAGAAAGAAAAAGCTATTCAGCAGTTATTACTAGATAATTCTCCACCAAATAGTGACACTGAGGCACTCCCAGCTGAACAAGATCCTCTCACTCGACCAGATCTTAGCCCCATACTTAGTTCATCTTTAAATGGTTCGTGCTTACCGAAAGTCAAGATACTATCGGATATTAATGTGACTGATTGGGTAAATAGAAAGTTTTATATAAATAAGGAGAGCATTGCTAAAATGAAAACAGATAATAATACTTATCAAACAGATTTTGAGAAATTCATTATCTGTAAGAATGATAATGAAGATGATGCCAAAGAAAATACAGACCAAATATGTGAGAAGGACAAGAAAAAAAGACTGCCTAATTTTTGGAGTGACATCGATGGTGACGATGATATGAATATTTTCTAATACGAGAGATAAATGAAAAAATCTGAAGTTTTTTTTTTTTTTTTTAATACTTAAATAACTTTATTCTTGTTTAAATTAATAGTGATTTTTTGTTTTTGTTAAGAAGGACTTTTGATTTTGATCTCATGTTTCCAAAGATTTTATAAATATAGACACGTTAATTTATTAGAAAGGCAAGGAGAAATGGCCAATATTATGGTTTGATCATTAAGTACATAACTAGCAGGTAGTTTAATTAAATTGCAGCAATTAAGTTCATTGAATTTTAAATATTAAAATGCATCTTTGTATTTATAACAGTATGTTTTATCATTGCGTTCCGTTTATCTTCATTACCCTCGCAGTTCTATACCTTCACATAACATCTCAAAATCATGCCCTTCGTATACGTTCTCATTACCGTCTCATTCCGATTTTTGATATCATAATCATTTCATTGTTATCTATAGAAGGGAGGTGTAAACCACAAAATATTGAAGGATTATACGTATATTAATGGTATTAGAAAAAAAAACAAAGGTATTAAACAATTAATTTGAAATTTAGAAATGTCATGGAATTTGCACGAATTACGCGAAATACCCATGACTCTGTGGAAAGCTTTCGAGCTGCGGAAAGGAATGTTCCTATTTTTATAACGAACGTGCACAAAAGCGCGACAGAGGCTGATATAGTTAATTATATTATGAGGAAAACGCAAGTCTCTGTTAAATTAGAGAAAATAAACGCCAAAAGACAGTCTGAACACTATGCCTACAAATTCTTTGTGGCACAATCGAAGGTACAAACATTCCTTGACGATAAGTTGTGACCTCAGGGCATAATATTTCGGAAGTTTGTACACTTTAAACCGAAGTCAGCAGCAAAAGCTAGTTGTACTGGGAACGGCTCAATAAACAGGGTAATTAATGGATAGTCAGACATGCAAGTTGGTTACATTTAATTGTAAAAATGTAAAAAGATCAGCAGATTACATCAGAGACTTGTGCAGCAGTGCGGACATAATTGCACTTCAGGAAACCTGGTTGCTGACTGAGGAGCAGTCATATTTGGACACCATTAGCTGTGAGTTCAGTTCGACGGGAACGTCAGGCATGGATTCAGCGTCACGACTAATACGTGGAAGGCCCTACGGTGGTGTGGCTATTTTATGGCGAAAAGTAATGTTCAGTAATGTGTCGGTTATCGAGTGTCATAATCCACGCGTTTGTGCAGTGAAGATTGCGCTAAGTAATAAATCTATACTAGTGGTGAGTGTGTATATGCCAACCGATGACGTTTCTAACCTGGCGGAGTTCGCGGACTGTCTTGGGCCCGTATTAATAAACGTTCCTCAACATCGTACTCAAGTGCGTAATCATTTGATACGCCATTATTACGATATCAGCATCTCAAGATCATTGCTAATTAATAAACACATGAGTACAGTATCTCAGTTACCAAGATCAGCTCCTCAATGCGCTGTACTTGATGCCGATCTCATGTACGATTACACACACATTGAATGAAGTTTAGAATAACATTCATCACGTTTCGTTATTGTTATGTCGTAAGATTTATTGAAATACTTGTATTTTGTTAAAAAAATTATGAATAGCGCTGTATCACGTTATAAAGTTGTTGTCTACCGAAGAAAACCTTAAATTGTTAAAAATATTGTATAATTATTTCTCAATATAACAGAAATGCTTACTACTCAACTTAGCAGGTACAAATAACATAACGCAATAAAGCGTCTGGAGGGTCAAGGATGAGTCTCAAAAAAAGGATGAAATATAAATTTATTAGATTACTTTTTCATATGAATATATTGGGTTTGTTTCTAATAATATTAGATTAATTGGATTTATAAGGTACCTACTTTTAAACTTTATTTATTTATTAAACTTTATGCAACTAAATAAGTGGCGGACAACATAGGCGGATTTAATGTATGTATGTGTTACATCTATATATAAATAGTAATTAAATAAATAATACTTATATAAATGTACTTACAATATTTATATAGGTAGTTACCTACCTGAAATGATGCTGTAGCATAAACCCTTAAAGATAATAGGACTACTATAACTGGGGAAATTGAAAGATCTCTATTACTGTATTTCACGAATGAGTATTTTAATTAATGTTATTGTATACAACGCTGACTCTTGATAAAATCTGAATCGTTTAAAAAAAAACACTTTTTAACTCAAAAGGATTTGAGGTCGCCCTTATGTATATTTTTGCTAAACGATATCTCAATGGCCATAAAATATCGTCATAGTACTCTATTTGATCGTAATAATTAATTTCACCCAAAATATTTTCAAAATCCATGTTTCGCGCTACTAATCACGACCTCAAGTCACGTACTACCTACACTCAGGTTTTAGCATGTTGAGTACACTCACCTATTGTATACTTAAGTGTCGAGTTTCGTTTATTAATCAGTCCATCACTCGGCTGATAACGTAAAACCAAGCCGTAACTTGAGTACATCAATTCTTATGTTTATTAATACGGTCGAGACCTCAAGATTGGTATCAAGTGCGAGCTCTTGGGCTGAGTAACGTTTATTAATACGGGCCTTGGTTCGGTGAGTGCAATTATTGACAGTTGTAACTTAGAATGTTGTTATGTCTTAGGTGATTTCAATTCGCACCCAACGGAATTATTTTATACGGAACTGTCAAGTTTTTGTGTTGAACAACAATGGACATGTATTGACACTGAGTTGTTGGGTCTAGGTTCGGATACCCACACGTTTATTAGTGATGCTCATGGATCGCAGAGGTGGCTTGATCATTGTTTAGTCACAAAGGCGGCTGTGCCTACTGTTAGGCATTCTTATGTAAAATATGACGTGCAGTGGTCTGACCACTTTCCGTTAATTATTATGTGTGACCTTAGTTTTGTTCAGATTCAACAACCAAATGTTAGCATTGAAGTGAATAGGGTGATCTGGGGAGAAAGAAGTCAAGAACAGATTCGTGCTTATAGCATTAAATGTCATGAGAAGTTGCGACTTATTGACTTCCCGGATGACTTTAGAGAATGTTGTGGTCAAACTTGTAATGACCCTCACCACTTTCGTGTAATAGAAGCGATGTATGGGAAAATTGTTACTGCGTTGTCCGAGTCGGCCACCGAGACAATAACTTATGGGGGAAGTCCTAGAAAGCGAGGAACAGTCGTGGGCTGGAACATGCATGTGAGCGGCGCTCATAGGGAGGCTAGGCGTAAGTTTTTATGCTGGCTAAGTACTGGTATGCCGACATCGGGACGTATTTTTGAAGAAATGCGTGAAGCTAGAAAGATATTTAAGTCTCGGTTGAAGTGGTGTCAAGATCATGAGACTCAAATTAAAATGGATATTCTGGCTTCACAGCATTCAAAGAACGATTTTCGATCTTTTTGGAAGCATACAAATAGACTAAAGGGCAAGCCTGGCCTCCCTGTTTGCGTCGATGGCTTGAGTGATGCTAGACAAATAGCTGACCTTTTTGTAGACCATTTTAGTGTGCAGTCACCATTAGGCCCATCTAGGTCGACGCTCAATGTTGAGCCACGGAAAGACCTAGGAGTTAAAATAACAGCTAAAATGCTCTTGAACAGAATTAACGCGATGCGTCGAGGTAAATCTCCTGGTCATGACGGTCTCAGCGTTGAGCATCTCCGATGTGCTGGTCCGCATTTACCAAGAGTGTTGGCTATGCTTTTTACTTTTTGTCTGGGTCATGCTTATATGCCGAGTGATACGATCAAAACAACAGTGGTACCTATCGTCAAAAATAAGACTGGTGACATGGGTGATAAGAACAATTACAGGCCAATATCTCTTGCCACAATCATGTCGAAGGTGTTTGACAGTGTGCTTAACGCTCAACTTAACAGTCATATACATGTTCACGATAACCAATTTGGTTTCAGTTCTGGATTATCCACTGACAGCGCTATATTGAGTGTGAAGCATACTGTGAAGTACTACACTGATCGCCACACTCCAGTTTACGCATGTTTCCTAGACTTGAGCAAGGCTTTTGACTTGGTTTCCTACGACATTTTATGGAGGAAGATGGAAGAGGTAAATTTGCCTCCAGAGGTGACCAATACTCTAAAATACTGGTATGGAAACCAAGTCAATAGTGTGAAATGGGCTAGTGCCCTGTCTAGGCCGTATGGGTTGGAGTGCGGGGTGAGGCAGGGGGGGTTGTGCTCACCAACGCTATTCAACCTATACGTGAATGATCTGATTGGCACGCTTAGCAGCATGCGTGTCGGGTGTCATATTGATGGCGTGTGTTGTAATAACATTAGCTACGCCGACGACATGGTGCTGCTAAGTGCGTCAATCTGCGGGCTAAGGACACTCGTAGCCACTTGCGAGCACTATGCCAGACTACATGGTCTGGCATATAATGTTAAAAAAAGTGTAGTCATGGTCTTTGGGGCCAGGGGTAAATACCCAGAAGCAGTGCCTTCAGTGAAGTTGAACGGTATACCCCTTGTGAGGGTAGACCAATTTAAATATCTAGGTCACTTATTGACCACTGACCTCAAAGACGATGAGGATATTGATAGGGAGCGGAGGGCGCTGTGTGTGAGAGCTAATATGATTGCCTGCAGATTCAGGCGTGCTTCTAATGAGGTCAAGCGCACTATATTTACTGCTTACTGCACGTCTTTTTACACTTGCAGTCTGTGGGGTCATTATACTCAAAAATCATACAGCGCCCTTCGCGTCCAATACAATAATGCATTCAGGGTGCTGATGGGGTTGCCCCAATACTGCAGCGCATCAGGGATGTTTGCTGAAGCTCACGTAGACTCTTTCTACACGGTGATGCGGAAAAGGTGTGCATCCTTGGTCCGTGGGGTACGGGGCAACGCTAACAGCATCCTGTCTATGATTGCAAGTAGGCTTGATTGTGTGTTTGTGAACCACTGCTGCAAGGTTTCGGCTGGGCCTGTCACCTTGCAGCAATGATGTCACAATCTGTTTTCTGTTTTGTTTTGTTTGTGAGTGTACTACTAACATAGTTTGTAAGTATATTGTTACTAACACTATGAGTCCTGTTGCTCGAAATAAATGATTTATTATTATTATTATTATTTTTGCTCTTTGACATTTCTCGGGACCCTGGCGTCCCGGACCTTTGGAAGGCGTACGAGGGGCCGAAGCCAACTCGCAGAGGCCCGTTAGGCGTTTTAATGAAATGAGGCACCAGCCGACGATTATCCCTGTATGCACTATGCAAGTGCACCCAAGGACAACCCCCGGTTGGTGTAGGACTATTGCAGCATATGAAACAAAGATATTGGACTATGGGTTTGGGTGGCTTAAGTTGACTGGAGACCTGGAACTATGGAAGGACTATGGCCCCTGCCTGATCAATGTTTCATATGTAGACTGATAAAATGGCAGGGGGTGACTTGCACACTCAATAATGGGCCCCCGGAAGCTGTCGCTAGCACATAGTGACGTAGCGACAAGTGGGCAACATTTCCTAAGGTGCTTGAGGAGTGGAGCGGTATTCCAAGGCTTTCAGAACAATCCCAGAGCCCGGAAGATGGTCAAGATCCCTACGAGCACTTACTGGAATACTTCCTTCCTCCGAGCACGTTTGCTCTTGCGAATCTCCACTCAAGCCGGCCAATTAAGGCAAGAATGAGGTGGGAGCTCTGTTCTTCATCAGTATTCACTCCAGCCGGCCAATAAAGGCAAGCCAGAGATGAGGAACAAGATTTCTCCCGGGAGATAGGGTCCGTGGGGTCGCTACTGCCCAACAGCTCGCCACATGCTGTCCTGCGGATTTCTGTATCTCTTTTGGTCTGGCTCCTCATCCTAGACCTGTTCCGGCAAAGTAAACTCTACCGGCACAGACCCAGAGTTTAGAGCACGCAAGCCCCATCACGACGTCAACGTAGAGATACGGCGGTGGGGTTATTATTATTATTATTAGAAGTCTAGGCTACTAATTCTGAGTTCAAATTGTGGACGTACTCAATTATTATCAATTTCAACGAAGCCCTGTTCTGTCTTCCCGCCTCTTTGCAATCTTCACCGAAAACAGGACTGTCTAAAGTTATTGCCACCCACCTCGAATAGGTTAGGTTTTGTTTTGGTAGCCTCTAGGTTCGACGCTAGCATGAACTAGGCGGCCCTCATGGATCGTGGGGCCCTGGGACACTTGCCCAGAGTGGCCAAAGGGAAAATGGGCCTAACCAAAAATACTCTCTCAGTGAATGCTGAATTAATTCAATTCAAAGTGAGTTGTATTTTAACATACTCATAATTGCTTTTGTAGATTATAAAATACGCCGACGCGAAGTAGAGTAACTACCAACAACTCTGCATAATAGAGTATGGCTGACAACTCTATTCCACGGGCAACTAAAACTGCAAAATTATTGGCATTCATGGGAGACGTCACAGTACCTATCAATACCCAAAAATCAAAAAATGATTGCCAATAATTACGCTATTTAATTTTCGGGTGTAAGTAAACATCTTCTTTATCTTTACATAGTATAAAATGAAGTCGCTTCCGCTGTCTGTTCGCCTAGATCTTTTAAACTGCTCAACGGATTTTAATGCAGTTTGCAGCAATCACGCAGCAATAGTTAGAGTGATTCAAGAGGAAGGTTTATATGTATAATACATACCCGTGCGAAGCCGGGGCGGGTCGCTAGTGAATTATAAAAGCACGGGCACAGATAATATAATACTACGTACAGATACCCAATCCCATACAAAGAAATGATAGCTCCCTAAGTCTGGTCTGGCTATTTTTCTTCCTCCATTTTTTCTCGGAGTTCATTTAGACTCACTATTTGCCAGAACCTGTAGTTTTACAACGCCATCTAGGAGTTGACTTAGATACTTAAGGCGTTTTTTAAGGTAGATTCTTTCAATCGCACATGAGACGATGCGTTCAAGGTTAAGTTGATCCGACGGTTTGGAGTTGGAGGTTGGTTGGTTGATTGGGTTGGTTGGTGGTTGGTTGGTTGTTTGGTTGGTTGGTTAGTTGGTTGGTTAGTTGGTTAGGTTGGTAATAAGAATACAACGAAAATATCTCGAGTAGGAATAGTTTCATTTGTGTGAGTGAACTAGCAATTCTCACGCTGCTGCGAATGCTTCTTTATGGGTTTTTAGTATTTCAATGCTTAAATCTAGATTTTCTTCTCCTCGTTACCAAATCTACTACCTATTGCTAAAACCCTAAAACTGAAAACACGCCTTCTTCGTCCGAACTCATTATGATAGTAAATGTTTAAAAAAATATCAAATAAAGAACCGGCCAAGTGCGTGTCGGACCCCGCACAATGAAGGGTTCCGTAGTTGGGATGAATATTTTATCCCAAGAACAAACTTAACTAAACTATCATTAAAATTCCTTACCTTTGGCTATGAGATTAGAGCTATTCTGCAAAAAAAAAACCTGGACATTTAAAAATAATTTTGACACAATTGATATCGAATTTGACAATCGCGATTTTTGTTTGTTTTGTTTGCCCTATCCCATGATTTTTTTATAGAGCCGGAGGCTCGCAAGGTGGACTGCCGCGACGTGTTTTATATGGAATTTTTCACTTTTTGTATGGAAAATATGAAAAATTATTACCTAGGTACATGTTGAGTTATATGGGTTTACGAGTTTTAGGAAGGGGGTCGAACTTTACTTTATTTTTGCGATAGGACACACCATTTTCGAGATATAAGCAAAAGAAAATAAAAAGATACAGTAGGTAGGTACTGTGTTTGCATTAAAAGTCGAGATGTTGGTGTGAATTGACCGTGAATTTAGTTCATGACAACTAATTGTACTTAATCCACACATTTTTTATCGCGATTAAAAATAGTCGGATTTAGTCAGGCAAAATTTTTGGTTAAAAACGTCAAATCCAGAATAGCAAAATTGCCATTTTCAGTAAATTAATAACTCAGTTCCTTAGAGTATATAACACTGGAGAAGCCTTACGAACACTTCCCCTCTGTAAAAGTACATGAACAAATGTTCTAGTACGTTCAGAAAAACTACTTTCAAATCGATTCTAACGCACTTCGTAAATCGTTTTAAAGGCGCGCGGAGCTCCGTGAAAATGCCTATTTATGCTTTTAAATGGTGTAAAAAGCGTTCAAATACGTCAAATTTATATAAAGAACTGAATAACTTTCATATGTTACATATTTTTTCTAAGATTTAGTCATGTTTTTATTGAAATTTAAAATCCTAACCTCATAATACAATTCGATTCAGCCATGATTCAATATAAAACGTAGCATGAATCGAGTATTTTCCTCATGTTGCTTCTGTGACGTCACTGAGTCTCGCTACATCTCGTTTTTATGTTCGTAAAGGTCAAAATACTTTTCTTTTGCATTACAAAAATATACGTCAAATCAGCAAAACTTACACGCACTTGACATGCGATTATGTCCTCTAGTAAAAATGTTAACGAGACTACCGTAGTGTTGAGGTCATGTTTGAAACCAAAATTGACATGTCGATAATTTCGTAGTAAAAATTACTTAGCACTCCGGTGTAGTAATTATTTTTGTTTATTGTTTTTGATTGTTCAATGTTTTATAATTTGTTTATGTACATAGAAGTGGTTGTATATATATATTTTTTTGAACTTGACCTATTTTTTTATTGAGATTACTTACTTATTACATGTTTACGTAGTCTGGTCATAAGTTTTGTCACATATGGAAATTTAAATAAATGACACAATGAGTTACGCACTACAACCATTTATATATCAAATAAAAGGGTATAAAATACAGATTTAAACCACATTAAAATTATTCGAAATGTCCTCCTCTTGCTTCGATACAAGCCTTCAATCTGCAAGGCCAGTCAACAATCGAAGCACGCACGACATTCATGTCAATATCGGCGACTGCTTAAATCAGGGTTGCTTTAAGTGACTCCAAGTTGCGATGGGGTTTAGCGCAGACCTTCTCCTCTAAGTGTTGCCATATTTTGTAATCCAAGGGATTCAAGTCTGCGCGAGGAGGCGAAACGCCGGGGTGTAACTCCGCTGCCGCGAGAG
Organism: Agrochola lota; assembly: GCA_947364205.1. Taxonomy (NCBI): domain Eukaryota; kingdom Metazoa; phylum Arthropoda; class Insecta; order Lepidoptera; family Noctuidae; genus Agrochola; species Agrochola lota. The sequence continues at coordinate 7,165,823 of OX376245.1, read as the reverse complement.
ATCACGGCACAGCGGACAGAGCTCCGGCGGGATCTCATGGCGGCATGGAGTGTGCGATTGTCGCAACCCAGCGCTGGGCACGCCACAATTATGGCTTGAGAGGCGCCATGGCGTCCTCACCTTCCGCCTGACGCAGGTCCTCACCGGACACGGTTGTTTCGGGAGGTTCCTGTTCCGAATAAGGCGGGAGGAAACGCCCGGGTGTCACCACTGTGTGGGTCGCCCGGAGGACACGGTGGAGCATACGGTGGAGGTCTGCCCGGCTTGGGTGAAGCACCGCCGTGTCCTCACGGAGGCGATCGGCGGCGGCGATCTCTCGCGTCCGGCCCTGGTTCAGGCCATGGTTCGGAGCGAGAGTGCATGGGAGGCCGTCACCTCCTTCTGCGAAGCAGTTATGCTCGCGAAGGAGGAGGCGGGGCGCGCGAGGGAGATGCAAGCTGCACGCCCTCGCGGCCCTAGTCGCCGCAGGAGACGCCCCGGGCGTCGGGAGTCAAGAGCCGACTTCCGGCCACCGTAGGCGCGGGCCTGCGGACGGTGAGCAATGGGCAGCTCGCCGTCCGATAAGGACCAGGCCCGTGTCAACGGCGCGTTGTGTTCCACGCGCGCCTCAAAGAGATGTCAGCACCAACCGACGGGGTCGAAAGACCAATGCCTGCTGGGGTTGCGGGTTTGTCCGAAAGGGATATCGCGGCCCCGGCACACAGGCAACGGAAGGAACACGGGTGGGTTTTAGTCAGTAAAAGTCTGATACACCCTCTCGCTCTGCCCAGAGCGGGAGAAGTCATTTGATGATTTCCCATCCTTTAAAAAAAAAAAAAAAAAAAGGGATTCAAGTCTGGACTGGATGAGGGCCAATCCTCATGCCTGATAAAGTCGATTCCACGGGTCGTGAGGCAGTTTTGGGTATTTTTCACCTTATGAGCCGGCGTAGAATCCTGCTGGAATACCCAGTGCCTATTTTCGAACATTGTTTGTGAAAGAGGTTCCACAATGTTTGTTAGGATTGTGTTTTGATATACGAGGGCACTGGTTTTCACTCCTTTTTCACAAAAAAACACCTCCGTTGGACCCAAATAGGACACCCCAAGCCAATCCATGAATGCCGAAGGGTGATGACAACGCTGAACACGTGGCACACGTTTGTTCGCTTCTTCACTAGAGTGTGCATACACTTTATCATTTTGTTTATTGAAACTCTCCGCAACATTAAAAAAAAATTCGTCCGAAAAAAGTATTTCGCGGTATTTTTTTCCCGCGTACCGCCTTAACAAAACCCGGCTTCTTTCGAGTCTGATTTTCTTCAGCCGTGCGTTAAGAAGATGTGCTGTTTTTCTTTCTATAAGCACGCAGTCCTAGGTCTTCATTTAACACCCTTTTAACAGTAGTTCTGCTTAGTCCCATCTGCAGAGCCAACATTTTTTGCTTGCGGACAGGATTTCGTTGGATTCGCGCCTTCATTGCTTTGATAACCGCTGGAGTCCGAACAATACGAGGTCGACCGCTCCTTTGTTTATCTTCTAATCTTGAATCTTCCCTGAATCGTTTGATAGTACGATAAATAAATCTCAGAGAAATTTTCAAATTTTTCAGCAGTTTGAAAATCTCAGTTGGCGCGTGACCGCAACGATGCAAGGCAATTACTGCGACTCTGTCTTCTTTGCGCATCCACTCCAATTTAGAAAATGAACAAAATTCCAGAAACCCTTTTTCTTTAAATATTCAAATTTCGAATGCCCATAATATTTTCCTCAGCTTGCATTCTAAATTCGAAATTTGAGCTATGTAACAGAACTTATGGCCCGACTACGTATTTACCTTTTATTTAATTGAAGTTATTTTCTCTACTTATTAAAATGTAACTATTTTATGCAACAGCTATTTTATTTCATGGATTCAAGCAAAAGTCCGAATAAATACCGATATCGATAAAATCAAAATTAATGATACGGACTTCTCTTTCCGCTACCGCGTCCCCCGCTAAAAGTGACACTGTTTTGTTCGGAATATTGTGCTTATGGCTTCTCCAGTGTTATATACACTAAGCTCAGTGCCATCTTAGTGCTGTCAAACTAAAATATAGACAAGTCTTGTCATTTTAGTTTATTTCAGAATGGGAAATCTTAGTTGGACAGGAATAAACGAAATTTTGGTGTTTTTTAGTCCAGTTTTGAGGCATTTGTGACAAGACAGAATAGCTATCTACTTTTAAAACGTTTTTTGCAATCCTTTTTTGCAAAGCTTAGTAGATCAGATAAATGAAAATAGTAAATATGAAGGTAGGTAGGTACTTGCCAAAAATATGTTGATAGATTTCTTTCAATTCAATTCTTATATTTCTATGTAATGTAGGTACTAGATAAAAAAAATGTTTTATTTTCCTACTAAACGTGATGACAATTTGAGTAAAACGCTATCTATTGCGAAGAACTCTACACAAAATGATTAACAAATGGCTACTTTATCATTCTATGGGTTGGAATTGAAGTAAAAGGTTTCATTTATCTTTTTTGTTGAATATACGAGATTTATGAGTTTAAATAGGTAAATCAACAATAAACAAGGAATTTTTGATTTTTACTCATCTTACTTCCGCCAAAATCTGCCGTTTATCGCTTTTTAGTGATTATTAATTTCATAATTGTTACCTATGCTGCCATCTATGATTCTTTTTCAAGACTTATGATAATTTGTTCGAGTCGAGACCCCATGGTACCCGCGCCTAAGGTGAAGCGAGATGTCAAGTGTCCCGACGGGGTCGAAAGATCAATGCCTGCTGGGGTTGCGGGTTTGTCCGAAAGGGATATCGCGGCCCCGGCACACAGGCAACGGAAGGAACACGGGTGGGTTTTAGTCAGTAAAAGTCTGACACACCCTCTCTCGCTCTGCCCAGAGCGGGAGAAGTCATTTGATGATTTCCCATCCTCAAAAAAAAAAAAAAAAAGATGTCAAGTGTAAATTTTTAGGATCAGGTGAAATGAAACTTCATCTAAGTTTTCACGGTGTGATTTTTACAGAATATCAATACTGTGTTCGCTAGCTACATCCGGCAGTTAAGCTCTCACTTACCGACTCAACACCACCTCTACTCAAAACAAATATATCGTGTAGGTATTGTCAGCAGTCGATTAACGAATGTTGATTGTATTATTATGTTAAATTATACAAAATGACACACAAATAAAGACACTTGAAATTTTATATCAGTTCAGACTTTTTATGAATTATGGATCATTTTTTTTTTTACTGGCGTATCATTCGACGTTGCTGACGTAAAGTTAGTAAACAGATGTTGTGAATACCTACGTGTGGTGTAAACTTTTGACTTTGGGTTATAATAAAACACATTTTACAGAAAGAATGCTTTTATTTTCCATTAAAAACTATATATACAACATTATTGGCAGCACTCCTCCCGAGTTTTTTCTAAAAAAAATAATCCAGAGTATACATCTTTGGAAAAAACTAATGATCAATAATAATTGTGGTTTTAAATAAAATCTTGTTAGTCTGAGATATTCCAGACGAATTATATGATACCAGCCGGCCTGTTCTGTGAAAATCTCAACGTGAACCCTTAGGTGAAGTGACCGGATTGACACTATTAACAATAGTGTCAACCTTGTGTCATCAGTGGAATGACAGCTCGCTTCACATAAGTTTTCACAGTGAGATTTTAACAGAATAGACGTCAGCAGAGGTCCTAAGACCAACATCAAAACAAAGTCATGCTAAGATGTGAAATGCACAGCAGAAGCATTTTTCTAAGTTAAAATAATTATAAATAATCTCCGGTTAACTACAATTTTATCAAATTTTTTGCGAATACTTTTGTCGTAGTGCTTTATTGCCAATTTTTTTTAAAAGCTTATTTTTTATAGACAAGACTACGAAATTTCGTAACACGAAACAGCGTATTGGTACGAAACTGCGTATTGGTAGAAGACGGTGTTTTGATGAACTACGCGGTTGTTGAGTCATTTGTAATCTAATTAGGATGACGACAAAAGGTTGGATCAAAGCATAAAACTAAAAAAAAAAAACGTAATTAAAGGTCAGAATTTACTCATTTTGGAACTTATAAGCCCTAAAGCATTCAAACAAGAGCCACCACTAAAGGCAAGATTCCGACTTGGATTCCGATTTCACTATGTTAAGTTTAGCGTCTCATACGAATGTGAACTTTATCCGTATGACGTTAATGTTCATATTCGTATGAAACGCTTGCTCAGATTCGCATACGAATATGAACATTATTTGCATTCCAATACGGTTCACATTTATATGAAATGCTTACTTAGCAAAGTAAAGTAAAGTCAAAGCGCAGTCTTTGAATCTCGCTTTAGGCCTTCACAACAGAAGTTATGGAAAAAGTGCCATTTACGTTAAAAGAGAAACTAAAAAATTCAAAATAGCTTTCTATATGGTAGATTCGGTGGTAGGTAGGTACACGGCTAAATGTCGAGAGGATTTGTTTATATTGGAATTGGTTTACACTGTACAGTCCTTTTACAGTTTTATCTCCGACAGCAGCAACGCAACAGCGCCCTTATTATAACAAGAATAAAGTTCACTGTGATTTTGCCAGAGTTGTCAGTGGCAGCAGCGCAACAGCAACCTTATTCCAATGAGAATAAAGATCACTATCATTTTGACCGTGATGCAAAATCAGAAGTAAAATAACTCTGAAAGCACTGCAAGGTTTTCTACCATAGACAAAGCATTTTTATTCGATATTTAAAAAAGAATATAACGTCTTGGGGGCTTAATATGAGCATTTCAATTGGGTTTCAATAAAAAAGAGGGTGTGTGATCACACGATAGAAGTGAAAACTTACGACTAGCGTCAAGTATACGCGATTGAGCGCCGAATATACACGATTCAGCGTCACCGACCGACTGGACCCGAGTATACCCGCTTCAGCGTCACCGACCCGAGCGTGAGGGCTCGGTTTCGTTCACTGATCAGAAACAGTGCAAAGAAGTTTTCACTTAAAAAACTTTAATATTTGCAATCAAATGGCTGATGATTGACAACCAATAGGCATCCCTATTATTAAAATTAAACCTGTAATTATTACACTGCAAGGCTCTTTTGTCACACAACGAAGAAACGAGAACGCGCTTTAAGCCTTGCCAACAACTTCCCATTTCGATTTTGCAAGGCAAGACAGCTCAAGCTGACAGTGTTTACAATAGGGATGATGCAGGGGTAAAAAAAAAAAAAAACTAATTAGTCCGTCAGTCAGATAATAAAAAAAATATTAGACACATATTTTTTCGCTTTATCATATTAATAAAAAAATAATTGGATAAAACGCATTTTAAGTTGGGGAGTGGGGGTCGATACGTCACTAGTACGTATAAAATCTACATACTCGTGACGTCATGGCACATTTTACCTCAATGTATCGCCGTAATCTTTAGATTAAGTAAAAAAAGAAAAAATACGCGTCCAATATTTTTTTATAGTCTCAAAGACGGACTAAAAAAATTTTTTGTCATCATTCCTATTGCCAGTAAAATCTCATATTAGCACCCCTGTAGGCAACAATTAAAAATATATCCTATATTGATTACAATTGGATCTATAAGGTATATACAGGGTCTGGATGTCAACCCATATTATTTATTATAACATGTCCGGGTAAATGATTATTTCATCTATTCCAAATTTTTTTTTTTGGAAAAGGTCTTTTGAATACGTCTTAAGCTAAAAGGTGCGAAGAAAAGCTAAGAAAATTATTAAAAAATTCATCCTAAGAAAATTAATAAAATTAGAAGTATTTTAGTCAATAATGCGACTATCTTTTGTCGAGAATTTCACACAAGCGTAGTTTGACCAACGTCTACTAGGTCCTTATAAACTTATTCTTTTGTACAATTCCAAAATTGTTTACTACCAGATAAAAAATATTTTTTAATTTGAACTCTATCTTCCATACAAATTGACACGTTTTTGGTTTGAAATCAAGCAGGCGGTCCACCCGATGGTAAGGGCAAAATTCACTACTTTACAAATTAAGTGGTCCATACGAATATGAACCTTATTCTCATGCATATAACTCACATCCATAAACTATTGTGAGCAAGCGTTTCATAAGATTATGAACATTAATACTTTAAGAATAATGTTCACATTTGTATGCGACGCTTACTTAGCGTCAATGCACAGATTAATACAGATAGTTCACTCCGCAAAATCATTTAAATAAAAAGCGACTCTTGTTACGACACAAAGTGCAATTAGCACAGCGCTAATTCCCTACAGTTATATTTACCTAGAAGTAACCTCTCTATCGCGTAACTCTGAGATCTTCTGACTACAATAAACTCACTGAATTGGCCCGACAAGTCGGGCCTGCCGCGTACTTGTAGCTTTATATCTAAAATGCGGAGTGAACCATCTGTGGTCAAAGTGCGGTTTGAGAATTTTACCTAAGAGGTCACCACCGCGCTGTCTGTCTGTTTCCGTCTCTGTCTGTGTGACTGCGTTGTTCTTTTAAACTGCGCAACGGATTTTGATGCGCTTCCACATCATTTAGAGAATTTATTCCGGAAGATTTATGTATGTATAACTCACTAATATTAAACTAACATGTAATAAAGAAATCACGATGTTTTGTAAAGTCGTAATGCAATGAGAAACTACGCTTGCGAGAAAGTTATTTAAAAAATTGCAGCCAATAACTTGTAGGGAAAATAAAAATACTAGATTTTTCCCGCCACTTCTTAGTTCAATTTGTCTATCTACGTTAATTTCTATTTCTTCTTATTTGTTAGATATTTTTACAAGACTTGACCTTGCAAACATTTTCATTAACACTAAACGACACCTAACTTAATACTAAATAATAGCGTGCTGTTGGATTTCCAACTTTCGGCGCTGAGCTGAGAATTGAAAATCCAACACACGCTTTTAGATGTCGCCTAGTATTTGTGAAAACAAGTATTAGATGAGGTTTCCATAAAGAGAATCTTCTCAATAAGCATTGTAAGGAAGGATTATTTTAACTACAGAAAGTTGAATGTCACTTGCAGGTTATAAAATGACAAGGTTACCTAAAGCTTTGGTTTTCTAAGCGGTGATCGGTCACACAGTAACGACTGTCTCAATACAGAGCATTTTTCAAAGATTGGTTTTTAAAGACTGGTGAAAAAAATAAGACAGATTCTCATGACGGAACCGCTCTTCTAGAAAACCGTACCATTAAACCTCAGTGAAGTTTCATGTGTCATTGAGTACCATTTTTGCTGTTATATGTAATTAATTATGAAACGGAAGCCTAGAATTAATAATATATGTACGTTTCTCAGCTATTTACAGTGTTCTTATAAAAATACTGAAAAAGCCACAGGAAAATATCTAGTACTTTTTAAATACTTAAATTACGAGGCGAATCTTATCCCCATTTTAATAATATTGTTTCATAAATGTTTTTTAGTATTTTTTTGGATATAACGTTTGAATATTTGGAAAAAGTCTTAAGTTTGCTTATAGATATATATATTTTTATAAAATGGCTATATTGAGTTTGGGTGAACTCGTCTTCAATAATATCAATGTTTTTAATATTCTGATTTTGATATAAAATGATGAGAAACGAAAAAGGTGTTTGAACAATAGAGAAACAAAATATTAACGCGAATATTTTTATTTCAGTTAAGTAAATAACATTCGCGTGTTATTAGATTTCGAAGACATTTTTATCACATTTATTTTACAATTTTTTATACATTCCTAAACAATTTTCTGGTTCGGTACATAATTTTCAACATTAATAGCCAGTTTCATATGAATATATATATAATCGTGGCATATTTGATTTACATAGTTTGTTTAAAGTACGCCAATAAAATAAATATCTCATATATCAATATTTCAAGCCACATATTGCTTCTGACTTCAAACCATATTTTAGTATGAAGAAATCCGTTGGGAGAATCTACGATACATTTTTGTGTTGGAAACTCCATCGATTATATTTATTTCAGGCCACTTTTTATCGTGCTTAAACATTTCAAGCCACACTACGCCTGCGTAATTTCAAGCGACATTTTTTAAAGAACTCCTACATAAATTACTTATAATTTTTTATAAAAAATTTGATACATTTCACATGAGTTCACCCAAAATCTCGTGCTAATCAAAATTGTCTCCTATACGACCAGCAATTTGAAAGGAAACTTCCGTTTTTCGCATAACCTGAGTAATGCCAACACTATAATGTAAGCTGGACTCTGTAGCTTTTGTAAAATTAACCTTATTCCTTTCTTCATATGAATCATTATGTGTACAGAGTTATGCAAAAAAGGTTTATAACTATCTATTAATTTATACAAATCGAGACTACGGGCTGCTGAAGAAAAAATCTTGATGGTAAATTGGTAACTCAACGCTACCCAACCTGGGTGGGAATCGAACCTAGTAAGAACCCTCAGCAGTACCGCTTGCCGTCGCTAGGACAACAAGGGAGCTTCAGATATATGTAGGAATATAATGGATTTTTCTCATCATTTTTTAATTAGATAAAAAAACTCTTCTTGAAAAGTAGGTTATTTTTACAAAAAGCTACAGATATTAACTATTTGTAGAAAGCTTTCTTCTACCACAAAGTTTCGGGGGTAAGTCTTGCGTTAATATATAATTTTTAGTCCAGTTTTAATTCATAACATTTCCCACATTACGCCTGTCAAATTTTAGCATAAAGTAGTAAGGGGCGAGCCTAGTCGTGAAATAACTTCTCTAACAACTATTTCGTTCGACGCCAACAAAAAGATTCATTTAGAATTCAATTGTTTTTTGCGGGTACTTTTTACTTTATAATGTTATTCATGTGGGTGATGGGTAGTTTGTTTTTTTTTTCCCATCTAAAGGCCACAGCAGATTAGCTACTTTTAGCATTGGCGATCAGCGATTTTGCGACTGTATCGATGATCTTCTAAAAAGCGGCTAAATCGCCGATGCTAAGTCTGCTGTGGCTAAAACCACACCCTAAATTGCCCTAAATCGGATCCGTCTTGGCCCGTTGGTTATAGAAATTTATAATGTGCTTAGTATCGACATGAATGACTTCAGATTTGATTCTGGCAGCTGGGTAGCCGAGAACTGAGTAAAATTTCTTTAGACTGCTTAACGCTATAATAATCTTTTTAGAAATAAAAATGAAATGTTGTTTGCGTTGGTGAGCGCATCACTTGAAAACGGCTGGACTGATTTCACTATTTTTTTCTTTTAAAATGTTTTTAACAGTCCGAATTAGGATTTTATGGAAATACATTTTGAAATACATTTGAAGTTTCCACATTCGGGAAAAACTCACTTTTTTCTGTGGGATTTTTGTATTAGACAGGACAACGATTGTCGCTCAGGTAGTGTTGAATAAAACTGGGCTAAAAACTACAATTTTCGTTAGAAAATCAACTTACATATAGACAATACAACAATATATATGTTTACAACCATTATTTACCTGAATCAAAACATCTATTATATCACATTTTTTAACATATTAAGAAACCTGGCCGATTCTTCGCTTAATGTTTTTCTTTATACAAAATTACTTATTTTTTCTTTCATAAATACATTGACTAATTTGGAGTGTGTTCAGATAGTGGGACGACTGTGGCGCAAGTGTTGAGCGATTGTTGGGCATCTGTGGCTCATTTTTGTAAAATATTTAAAGAGCAGCGATTATTTGCAAATATATCTGGAAACAGCTTATTTACTTCAAATAAAAAGAGAATCACAACTTTATTTCAGTAAAAATTAAATTAAAATCTCAAATTAAAACGCAGTAGCGCATTCTTATTCATGAAAAAAAGTGCCAGCCAATCGGAGCCCAGTATTCACAAGCTGACCAATCTGAACACACTCTTTGTTCACGGGCGGTACATTTTGAAACTTAGAGCATGTTCGCACATGCCAGTTCACTAACGGTTAACGTTCAGTTTCAAAACGGAGTAGGTGCGAAGGCTAGTATTTCAACTACTTGAAATTACACGAATTATGTACACTTAACCAAACCTAGCCTTAGAAAAGAAATTAACAAGTTTTCTTTTTTTTTTAACAAATTGCTAACGTCTAAATAACATAAAAGTCGGGCTGTTGATGTGTTGGGCGACTTTTTCGCGCGATTCTCTCTCGATGTACACCCAGGAAAGGTTTAAGAAATCGTGTTTATAAAATTATTATTAGTAAAATCGATAAGCTAGGTTATAGAAGAAAAAAAGGGCTTTAAAATAGGCTTAGTACTCGTAATTTCTTTTTACAGCATATTACCCTACAAATCGATGATACAAGTTTTAATTGCAGTTGCGATTAGTCGCATAAGATTTATCAGCCAACGTATTGTATGAAGACTCGGTAGTTTCTTAAAAAGCCATTTAAAATCGTAAACATTTATTTCCTATATGTTCCATACATTTAAAGCAAGTATCAAGTTATATTGAACACTATAAATTTATTTAATCTTTGAACATACGACGGCTATCTATATTAGAAGGAAAAGAGGGGCCCATAATAATATTATACGAATTTGCATATTTCTTGTACAAAATGTATTTTCTCAAGTAATTCACACTAAATGCGAGACAAACACAAACTTAAAAACTATTCGTTGAATTTACAGTATTTCCATTCACTTCAAAGTAACCTTAAGTCGCACGAAAAAGTCGCAGCGACTAATCGCCGTTTTGCAACAACCCTAAAATGATACTATTTTAAAAATTCACAATTTTCTAACTAACGACATCTTAAAAGCTAACTTTCGATACCTATAATCGCTTTTTGCTTTTTAATTTAATATTTTTTTATATTTTTGCAATTCATTCGTCCAATCACTCAACGCCACGTCATAATATTTTTGTTTTGTATTTTTTTAATTTATTTTTAACACCTAATCAGAATTATTCATAAGAATCGTCATATACATAAAGTAAGCTTTTTTTTTATCGTAGAGTATCGATATCTACAGAATAATAATTTATCGACACTTCAACAATGCGGGTAGCAGTGATATTGGCGTGCATCGTTGGTGACGTCATAGTCTTAGCTTCGGGATCATTCGTGTTTCACGAAGTTCGCCGATGTCACTGCATCCTCATTGTACGATAAGTCTTGGGCCAGCCAGAAATAGGAAAAAATACTATAAGAATCTAGACAGGCCCTAATACCTACAAAATATACACTTACATTTAAATTATTTAAAACAAAAATCTCACCATTTTACAAACAACAATCACTATCGCCAACCAACCGAAAAGTTATAATTTTTGTCATTTTATATTTTTAAGTTTTTTTTTTAGTTATTAACTTCTGGTTGGCTGTCGGCTTTATGTGAAAAAATGTGTATATCAGTATCAGATTGAAACAAAATTAATATAAGATGTAAAAGAACAATATAACTCCACCAAAAATAATTATGAGAAAATCAACTGCCCCTTCTTATACTTATTTAGTTAGTAGATACTATGTCGCGTTGGTAGATAATTTTCATGCGAAACTATTTATCAGCCGTAAAAAAAAATCTCATGAATGACACTGATATACATATAATTTCAAGCCCATTCATCCCCAGGGTGGGTGACGGCGTCAGTGGCCGTTTTAATTAGTATAGCTAGCATCCCCGCACCTAGATCCCGCCATTTTGAATTCAGACACACGATTTTGCCTCCAAAAACAAACAGTCCGTTTGGAAAAACGTCACAACTGCTCGCATTTTATTTACAAAAGTGCTGTCATTGATAATTTACATTTCAATGTTTATTTTCAAATTTCGACACAGCTGCGGCGTCAGACATTCGAATTTCGAAAAACGAACCAAAACCGTGTGCCGTTAAAAAAAAAGGAAAGAGAAAAAAATAAAAACAGGTGATTATTGATTTAAAAAAAAGGTTTTAACCGTAGGTACACTACACTATTGAGGTCCGATAGTTGTTGCTTGAGGAACGTCGACACACGAAGCGCTACCGCGGACGGGGCTGACGTCACTTGGCCACGTGACCGTTGCCCATCGCCTGCTCGACGACCTGCAAACGTTCGACCAGTTCAGCGCACAGCCGTGTGTCGTCGTTCCTAATGAGGCTGCAAGGGTCACGCACAGCAATGGGACGAGAAGAACTATAGAAAATTAAATGAAAATGACTTCCCTGGTTTCAAAAAGGCCTATCAATTATCAGTCGATCTATTCTGTAAAAATCTCACCGTGAAAACTATAGTAGGTATCAATTCCTAGCATAAGACGGAATGACAGTTCTGTTCACTCAAGTTTTCAGTTTTTTTTTTTTTTTACAGAATAGATCGACAGAGATTTGATTGGTCTGCCGAGACCGGGCGTCTGTCTGAAAATACTGGTTTGGACTCGTCGGAATTCATCTAACTATTAAATAAAAAGAAAGACTAATTCCAACTAGAACAAAATCTCAGACGCAAGAACGAAATTATCCCACCGCTGTGTGTTTTTTTTTATACACATTCACAGCTCGGATAGCCATAGAAACCAGCACTCTAATTGCGTAATACACTCGTAATTGTCAATCGCTACCATTTTGGCATTACAACAAAATCCATCGCTGCATGTTTGAAAACTTGGTCTGTCTACAGAAATACAAGCCGCGAATACACATGCCTGCATGCACAAAATTGTGCAAGTAGATTGCATGCCTTTGTGACATACACCAATCAGAAGTAGTTATGGCACAATAGCACGCAAGCAAGCATGTGTACTGCGGTCTTAGCGCAATGAATATTGTTGAACTGTCAGAATGACAGGAATAAGTCATTTCGAATGGGTTACGAAATTCGAGTGCTGTTCTTTTTACAAATCCGAAGTGCTATGTGTCTCCCGCCACCAGGGTTTTAAAAAGCGAGGGTTCCCAGCGAATAATGTGCGTTTGCAACCCAAAATTGACTTTTTCAAAGTAAAGAGGTTTTGTTTGAAAAAGCCTTGAGCCCCAGGAGGTCACGATATACACAGCTGCGCGCAAGCTATTATTTAGCTGTTACATTTAAAACATCAATCAGTTTAGGGACTATTCTTTTATTGTATTATAATGAAATAAATAGGCAATCAGATTTTTTTAAATAAAACAAAGCGACTGTTCCTTTTCACTGTGTGTTCATATTTAACAGCTCGATTGTTACGCAACTTTTGGGCGACAGTTGCGCTGCAAATTGTCACTCGAATATTAAGCAACAATAGTATAATTTGTTTAAATTTTTGGATACTTTTTTTTGACTTGCTACTTATTTCATTATAATTCAAAATATAAATAGCCCAAAACTGTAAAAAATTGCCGGCAGACATTGTCAAGTATTGTTCAGTCTTTCGGCTGAAAAAGTCAGCAACCACATAAACGTTGCGAGCTATAAAAAAATTACACAAAATTACTGAAGACATTTCATTTATACATGATAAAAATGACCAAGTCTCTAGTTTTATTAAGAAAAAAATACAAAAAACAATTCGAGAAAATTATACATGAAAACGAAAAAAAAAAAAAAAACTTTCTAAACAAAAAAAGCAAATAAAAACATAATAAATCATCTTTTATTACAAAAAAATAAAAACAGTTGCAGTAAAATAAATATAACAGCTAAATAATAGTGAAAAAGGTGCTTTTTGACAGTCCAGTGTATGAAAACATCATGCATTATAGTATAACAATATTGTGTTAATTATACACCCTCATTAATCAACGCTATATAAAGTTATGAAAAGTTTATAACACCCGAATTACGTTAAAATAAATCAGCAGTTTTTGAGAAAATCGCAAACATACACGCATACGGGTGGAACACAGAACCAAATTTTTTTAAGTCGGTTCTAAATGTAGTTTACACTGACGATATTCATGACGTAACTTTATTCAAGCGTTCATTAGTGGGAGTGAAACTATTATTTAAAACGTTAAGATTTTTCAGGACTTTCGTAAACTACGAAATTTAAAAAATAATTGTGTGTAAAATTAAACTGTTATTAAAAGGGCATTTTGCAGGACCATGGCGAAGTGTATAATTTCGAAAATAGAATGGTGTTATAGGTTAAAATATTTTGATATCCAACCACCTTTTTTTTGTACAAAAAAGTCACAGTTTACGAAAAACCTTTATCCGTTTGTCAGTAAATCGTTGTATCTTTCTTTTATTAAAATATGTTGGTTTTATAAACTCAAATAAAATACAAAACTCGTCAAATTACGAAATCATGCCTTTTAATTAAATAAAATCGATTTGAAAACATAATAAATTCGATAGATTCAACTTATGCAAACAGTATTGCTATTTTACAAAAATAATTATGAAATTCGTAATGGTAATCTCAGTTTTAAATGTTTAGACATAATTCGACACTACACTTAAGTTTTAAAATAGAAAAACAGGATGACACAATATTTTTTGTTAAAAGTTCCGTTTGGGAATGTTAAGTTAACCACAACTAATAATAAACGCAAACTATATTAATCTTATATTTCTATATTTTTATTAAACAATTTTTTAATGATTTAAAAAAAATTGTTCCCGTTATAATGATTGTTTTAAGTTTATTGAAAACATTCGTGATGATATCTTTTTATATTGGTTTATAAGGTAAATAAAAATAAAACGTCACCGAAATTATTGGCTAAATATTCAAAATTCGTAAAAGATTTTTTTCCCTCGAGACCAAAATTCCAAGTCAAGGAAAAGAAATGCGTTTATTTTAATTATAATTTTATTGTACTTAGTGTAAATATTAAAATAATATAAAAATTAAAAAAACATAAAGGTTATTATATACATCATTTAGGTATATAGGTCTAGTGTCGAGTTATGGCTTAACGTTATTAATTTAAATTAACAACTCAATCCTATAGTAAACTCAGCGTCACACTATCAACATGTACTGTCAATATAATTTGACTAGTCTAGACTCGGAAGCCATAAGCATTCAAATCAAATTCTAAAGTCTTTGACTTAAGTGCTTATGGCTTCCGAGTCTAGAATTATTCTGTCAGATTTTTATAAAAAATATTATTATTTATTAAAAAGGTTTCGACAAAATATTTTGTACTTAAAATATTGTCAATATTCACTGACAATGCAACGCTTACCTTTATGATAATGAAATGATTAATCAAGAATAAGAATCGAGTTTTCTTGGAAAGGAAAAATTAGAAAAGAACTACTGAATTAGCCTCAAATAACTTAAAAAATAATGATACAGTATGAGGATTTTTTTAATGTTTACTTTTCAGAAAATTTCATAATTTTTGAACAATCACGCCATCATTTCCCAGGAAATCAAACTAACATTTTTATACAAAACTATAATAAACTATGAACATACAAAAATTAAAACTATTTCTTGTCATTTAGTAATGAACAAGCTTTAAGTACTTTCGTTTTGGAAAATTTATCAAAAAATAAGTATTTTATATTTATTTCTACTACAGTATAATGGTAACAGCAATGGCACCATATTCAGATGTTTCGTTTTATTTACAAAATTTACAAAAAAAATACACATACAATTGTTTTCATAGATAATATTAAAATATGTTTTTTTTTTTTTTGATAATGGTAATGTTAAGACGTAAAAAAGTCTGCCATTGAAAAATTAATTGACGGTTTCGTCTTATTTTTGTTCATTTTTATAAGACCTACGAAAACATTTGTATAAAAAACAACAATCCCATAATACTTGGATGTAGCTTTTGAACTTGAAAGCTTATGTTTTAAGGAACATTAAAGATAAACCCTGTATATATATTTTTTTTAACTTTTTGATCATTTTTGAGCAAGCATTTCTTTATTTACATATTTTTACAACTTAAAAAGGAATATTTATTAACAAGTCAATTTTTAGCTAAAGGAAAATCTATTACATATTTTCATTAAAAATGTAATTAAAGCTGAAATGGTAATGTGTTCAGATAGTTGCCTAAAATTAGTTGCAACCTATAAATCACTTCATAAAATAGAATATATATGTACTACAAAGAAAAAACATAATAAACATTTCAAAAATGTTTTATAAATATGGGATAAATTATGAAAAGTCCTTTATGGAATGATAAAATAGTGAACATCACGTTTTTTTTATAAATAGTTATACATTTAACAGGCCTGCGACTTACAACTAATTAAAAATGTCACTCAATGTGATGTTTTAAACTATGATAGTCAAAAATGTAAATATTATAATTCTTTTTAAATCGTATATATTTGTAGTACTTAATAACGTACAGTCGTATATATTTATTAAATATACTACCTGTCAAGCGACACAGAATAGCAAAAAGCTATATGTTTTAAGTAAAGTAAATATTTACATTAAATTTATTATAAATATAGTTTGCCAAACACATTTAGGGGAAAGTGGAATGTGTAAGATATTTTTACCAATTTTTAAACAGCCTGTATTTCTAATTATGCCGCTATAGTTTGACCCGAGACCGCTGTACTGCGCCTTGGGAGTGCACGGCGAGCCGGGGGTAGCGTTGACGAATCCTTATTCATCAAGGCTACCCCCGGCTGCTGCAACGGGACGCCGCCGGGAGCGTTGACTAATTAGCGGCGAGACACCGCCGTGGGCGTTGACAAATGAGCGGCCTGCACTGCTCCCCGTCTCGCCGCGCACATACCTATGGCGGGAAACAGCGGTTTCGGTCAAACTATAGTACCACAGTCTTCGCCTCAATTTCTTTGTACTGAGACTAGCTTAGTTTAGACTGGACTAGAGATAAGGCTGAAATTATAATATCCTCCAGTCTTTACGGTCTTGAACTCTCGACGTAAGATTAGGTCGAGTTTATTTTTCTAAATATTTTTTAAGTATATTTGTTAACTAGATAAATGATTCTTATTCGAAATTGAGCTTCTCAGGAATTGTCGTTTGGATCATTACTTTCATGAAGTTAAAATTTATTTTTATAACAGCTATTTTAAATAGATAAAAAAAAACACTTTATTTTTGTATTTTTAACTTTCAAATCCGTCTCTTAAAAAAATTAGATTCTTCCCCTAAATATAAATGACAGTGTAAATATAAAATATATTTATTTTGGCCCTGTGAATGTGTTGTAATCCTATACTATTTGTACATAAGTTAAATATTTAGCTCGTCAACAATGTATACATAGTTTATTCTTATATGTGATCGCAAATTGTGATTTTGCAGTGTAAATAATTGCCTTATTAATAGTTCTGTTTAGTTAATTTGGCAACTCTGTTCCTTTTCAGGGAAAAAACGCGAGTGTGGTTATAGCTGCCATAAACGTTTTTGTAAGAATTTTGTATTTTTGTAAGGAATACTTCATAACACCACCGTGTATAGTACGCCCACATTTCACCAACTAGGTTTTAAATATGTATTTAATAGCAAAAAGAAACCCGGTGATCGAACCCAGCATAACTATTCGCAACCATTCGATACGCCTCCGTGCCGAATCGAACATCAATCAATGTTATCGAAGGAATCCGCTAAATGCTGTTCACAAATCTTCAACCCGAACTTGGACAGTATATGATCAAATAGATGATCATTATTCTTCCGACGGGCATTTGCTATCGGGGACTAGACAAATCAGGTAACAGAAAATGTGTAATTTTCAACTCGGAAAACTGTCGAATGGTTAGGAATATCTATGCAGGACCGGCTTATCAGTCACGCTTACGATCACAGGTCTGAGATCAATAAATCACATGTTAATTGATACGATACGTATCTTGATCAACAAATCGCAACATTTAACATGAAGCTTCACTGCTAACTTACTAATTAAAGACTTCAGTAGACTCCCAGAAATAACGAGTCATTTTCCGTTTGTGATATTGACACTGGCTCTGTGTATACTGACAAATGCGTACACTGACTCCAATCTGTGTGGTTATTTCCTCAAAAGGCCATTTCAGACACTAATCTACATGGTCCACACGTGATCTGATCAAGATTATATCAGGAGTTTAAAAGAGACTGACCTCCGAGTTTGTTTCGGTCTTTCTTTTCAGAGTAGTCAGATAGGAAACACCGACCTCATTTAGTTTTAAAAACATAACTTTGTTTTTGACGAAAGAAGAAAGGAAAGGAAGAATTTCCTTACCCACAATAGGGATGATGCTTGGGAAAAAAAAAAAACTAATTAGTCCGTCAGTCAGATAATAAAAAAATATTAGACACGTATTTTTTGCTTTATCATATTAATAAAAAAATACTTAGATAAAACGCATTTTAAGTTGGAGAGTGGGGGTCGCTACGTCACTAGTACGTATAAAATCTACATACTCGTGACGTCATGGCACATTTTACCTCAATGTATCGCAGTATCTTTAGATTACGTAAAAAAAGAAAAAACACGTGTCCAATATTTTTTTATAATCTCAAAGACAGACTAAAAAACAATTTTTAGTCATCATCCCTAATAAGTACCGAGTTTTTAACAGGCCAGCCATAACCACAGCCCGTTTACCCTTAAGCCTTTTACCTAGCACAAGTTGAATACTAAAAACATTCAACAAAATATATTCAGTACTTATTTTAACACTTATTTAAGTCAACTTATTATGATAAGTTACAAGTCTCTTGTTGATCCGACATACATCTTAAAACTACCAATTCCCTTAGTCAAAATTGCACATACATTTTCACTCATGCGAATGCAACGTGATAAAGAATTCAAAAGCTCAGTTTAAACTGGAAATCTATCGTCAGATACGAATACTCTGGTTATTTAGGTATTTCAATAAAATAATATCATTTAAAAATGCATTAATTTTTTTCTTACAGTTCATTATGTCAGTTGTTCCGCTGACATGCGCGACGCCACGCTGCGACGTGATTCTAGTAGAACAAATTCCAAGAAGTTTTCAAAGAAATTGTTTTACTAAAGTTGAGTCGCAACTATCGCCGGGGATCCTTTAAGTTTAAGTCTATAATTATTATGTATGATCTTCGTTTGATATGATCGTAGCTCAAAAGTCGTTATGAGCGAGTTTCGATTTTGACAAAATAACTTTTTGAAGATAGTTGAGGATTCTGTTTATTATTTATAAAAATACCTGTACTATGTATGCGTCACAAAACTTCTAAATCTTTCAATTGTTTGAAGGAAGAGACGCAGTAAGCGAGGAAGAAATGCACCAATAAAATTGCGTCATTTTAAAAATGAAGCTATTGTAACAGGTACTTCAAAATTCAATAAAAAATTTACGAAGGAAAAGAAGCGACAATCGAGGAAAAATCCACCAAAAGAATTGCTTCTATTTCTAAATAACACGATCCTATTGGTAGATTTTTCTACGCTCACCGCTCTTCTGCCTGGCACTGCGTACACTCTGGTAGACAGCCAGCCTAAGGCTGCGTATCTACCAGAGATGAGCGAGGATGCGTAGCGAGGATTGTCAGTAAAACTAACCAATAACAACGCTAGCTTAGCTCAAACTATGACAGTGAAGCGATGTTATTGGTTAGTTTCACACATATCCCTCGCGACGCATCCTCGCTCATCTCTGGTGAAGTACCGTTTTAGTATTCGACCGTATAACTATAGAATAATCTTGTGGCTACATATCTGACGATAGAGTCCCAACCACGCACACTCATTACTTTACCAACCAATTAACAAATTGTATCTAGCGTTAAAACTACTTAACTACAACATTTGTGAGACTATTCCGGCGGCGGCGGCGGCACGGGCGGCGGTGGCATCGCGGGCAGCGGGGGCTGCGGGGGCCGCGGGGCCCGCGGCGGGGGGCCTGGGGCCCGGGGCGGGGGCCGCGGAGGGTACATGAACCCCTCCATACCATAGTAATACCCGTCCATACCTAACCCGTAGTACAGAGGCGGGGGAGGTTGCACCATAAAGTAAGGTAAGGGTGGTCTAAAAGGGGGGGGTACATTCCAGTTGCCTACCTTAGGGTGGTGTGGAGTTCCGTTGTGGCGCGCTACTTTGGGCGGCGGGCCGGGCTCGTGGGGCGGCGCGCGTTTTCTCGACGCGTCGAGAACATCACGAGAGATCTTGATCTTCAAGCTCGAAGTCTGCGGAGGTGGTGGAGGCGCCGCTAGCCTTTCCTTAGGAATTTTAATCTTCAATCCTGGACTTGTTGATAACTTCTCTTTGGGAATAGTTATCCTTAACGCCCCATCTTGCTGCTGCTGCTGGGCCTCCACTGGTTGAGGAGCGGGACTATCTTTCCGTTTCTCTCTATCCCTTTTGTGTTTCTTCCGTTCTTCCTTAGATTTATCCCGGTCTTTGTGTTTGTGTTTGTCCTTTTTCTTTTTTTCTTTCTTGTGTCTATGTTCCGGTACTTCTTCTACAGGTGGAGGGGGTTCTACGACTGGCGGGGGAAGTAAGACGGGCGCGGGAGGGGGTTCCGCGACCGGCTCGCGTTTCACTTCAGGCGATTTACGCTCTGTTGCGACTGTAATAGGGGCTGGTTTGGCTAAACTTTCCTTTAGTAAGTTAGATACTAATGTAGGATCTGTTTCAATGCCATTTACCGGTCGTGCAGGCGCTTCAGGCTTTCGTTCGGGCCCTCTAGTCTTAATCGCAGTACCCCTTTGCGAATCGCGAATAACATTCTCATATCCAGGCGTTTCGTCAATTTTCTTAACAACCGGTACTAACTCAGGTTCAGAACTAGACTGTTGACGTTGTCTAGGTTTCTGTACTTCCTTCGAAGGAGGAGACGAGAAGGGAGACAGTATAGCCGGCGGTTGCATTTCTCTAATAGCCGCTGACGGATCCGGTCGCTTTCTATGCGGACTGGGCGGCCTTTGCTCTTGAGTTTGTACGGGAGGTTGAGGTACTGGCGGTGCGGGGGTAGGGGTTGGTCTAACTTCGGGTTTGGGCCGATGTGGGGTTGGTTGGGGAGGCCTGCGAGGGGCTTGGGCGGCCGCCGCACTCGGCGTCGTCGCATTCTCAGGAGAGAATAGCGAAGGAGGTCGCGTTCTTTGAGGAACCACTTCGGGTTGAACAGTAGGTGGATGGGGAGGCGCTGGTGTAACAGTCGCTGATGTTGCCGTAGCCGTGGCAGTTGAAGGCCCAGGGACAGGAGGACGGTGGTGTCTATGATCATGTGGCGGTTTCTGGTGGTGAGGCTTATGCGGAGGCCAAGGATGGTGTTGTTTATGGTGGTGTTGACCAGACGGTCGCTGATGATGAGGCGGCGCTTGAGCATTAGGTCTTGGTTGAGGAGCTCCGGGCCTTGCTTGTGGCTGTGGTTGCTGTTGTTGTTGTTGTTGTAAGGCCGCCGCTTGCCGTCTCTCTCTCTCCTCCCGTCTTTCCCTTTCTTCCCTCTCTCTCTTTTCTCTGTATAGGGTGTAGTCTATTTTTTGTGGTTGTGGCTGAGGTGGTGGTGGTGCAGTTGTTGCTGGTACGTAACCACCGGGGACTGGTTGACGTCTTCTTTCCCTTTCGTATTCTGAAAAGATACTTTGGTTATAGGATTTGGTGATACTTGTGTACAATTAAGATCTAAACTTGAACTGAACTTCATCAGAAGCTGAAGCAAGAACTGAACGTAAATTACTCCTCGACAAACGCTTCAATTTTGACAATAAGCACATTAAACAAAAATGAGTTGCTTCTATATTATGGTCCCAAAACTTGGCTGTTAGACAGATAAACCAAAGTATTTTATATCTTGCAACAGTAAAATTAAATCAAATTGAAATTAGGCTAGAGACTCCTATTAAACGCTATCGTCAGGTCGAAGATGGTTTTTAAGCTTCAGTAAGTGTTTCAAAAACTCCCAGCGGGGCATTCCCATGGCATCTTGAGTACGACAACATACTGTATAGGGTCACAGACAAATCCCATTAGGAAACGTGTTAGATACCCGAATAAAATTAGTGAACAACATAATTAGCCTACAATTTTCCTACTGCTGACACACAGGCCTCCTCCCTGTGAGAGGGAGTGGGTGGTAATTCACCACGCGGCCAGTGCGGGTTTGCTACTGTAGATGTCACATATCTTCGAACATTTGCTTCTAGGACATGCAGGTTTCTTCACGATGTCTTCCTTCACCGTTTTGAGACCAGTGGTGATGAAATCTACACAACTATCGTTTTTGACACCTGTCAGTTTCATACTAACGAATATGTCTTTTGCGAATTTAAAGTAAAGGGCCTGATGTCAGGCCCGTTACCACTGGGCCTCCACTCCTATCAGTGCACCCTCAAATTGTATAAAATAAACATACCTTTATCAAACGACTTGTCAATGTCATCGACGCCGGCGGCATGTTTCTTGTCAAACGACGAGTTCGCGACGCCCGAGCCGGACGCGTTCGGCAGCGAGTGAGGAGAACTGCCGTCTGCTGTTGAATACAATGTTTTCGGAATCAAATTACAAAAAAAAAAAATTTTGGATGACACAATGGCCGGTCTTTTCACTTATTTGGGGGAAGCACCCGGTTCCGCGAGGTTAATTATTCAATAAAAAAAATATGCTAAGAAACTGTCAAACTCATGAGCATAAAAACGTTATGGCTGATTTGATTTCAGTCAATCTAGAGTCCGCGCGGCGAAAATTGTGGAACTAAAGTCCCTGTCACAAGAAGCTATAATTTTTTTCTTCTACTAAGTTACGTTGCGAAACAAATAATCCCAAATTCAATCAACTCAAAGTAACATACGTGTAATACTGAGTTCCAGCACCACAAAACGTTAGACGATAGCGCTTTATATCGCTAAAATTTAACCCGACCAAGTGAAATTGCTCGTTAGTTTCATACTACACGTATGTCACTTTGAGTTGATTGAATTTCGGATTATTTGTTGGAGATTGAATTGTCGCTACGTAACTTAGTAGAAATTCTTTGTTTACAAAATTTATAGCTTCCCGTGACGGGGACTCCAAATTGCATAAAAAGAATTCCACCGCGTCTATCGGATATTAGTGGTGGCGCGGACTCGTATCACGGAGTTCGACAATCTGTCAGCTAATTTATGTTGCTAACCCTATCAAAAACCAGGTGTTATTTACCTAAAGAATAAACAAATAAAACTCACCAGCTTTAACATTCATCATCTTCCTCTTGAGCCTCGAGGGGCATTTCTCGAAGATGAGCAGGAATTCCGCCGTCAGTTTCTCGAGCAGATCGGTCGTGACTGACCGGTCTACGTAGGAGAACCAGTGGCGACCCTCGTTTGATTGTGGGATCTGTGCGGTTTAGAACCGGGATCTTAGGGGCATGTTTATCTTTTGAACCAATTGTTTAACTAGAGTTTAGCTCATTTTGTTTGCAATTAATTCTAAAATTACGATCAACATCATCAACCTAGCTTTTTTCTAACTATGTTGGGTCGGCTTCCGGTCTAATCGGATGCAGCTGAATACCAGTATTTTACAAGGCTATCTGCCTGTAGAGAACCATTTACAAAAAAAAAATGTTAAAAGCCATATTTACAAAAAAAAAATGTTAAAAGCCATTTGATTAGTTGAATCTAGTTTTATGTAATGCTCGTGTCTTGAGTTAGATTCTGTAACACTGGCCTTAGAACACATAATTACAGAATATTAATATTGATTATGTATAAAGTATATAAGGTCTATTTAAATTATTGATTCCAATTGACGTTATTTCCACTTAAACAAAAATCAACTTTATGATAGTGTAAACAAAGTTGATTTTAGACCGACTAGTAATGTTGAAAAAGTCTTTACAAATATGAAGTTCTAGCGCAAACTGAACCTTATGTGTAGGGATTACAGTTGCTTTTCCTAAAACTTGTGTTTGTTAACATATTTGGCAAATAAATACCGAAGGCAGTTTACAGTACAATACTCACTGCCCAATTACTCCATTTGCTTGCTAAATGTATACAGAAACACGCGACGACCGTAGGTCTGTACTGTAGGCACATCGTCGTCAAGTGCAGGCTGTTCGACGCCATAAAGTAGGAGGTCTGCGCGAGGTCCTTCGGCGCTAAGGATGAAGATATTGCTAATGATAATAAAGACGGGAGGTTTTGTTAAAGGTATACATACGATTTTGAACTTTATTTTCTTGGGCCTTTAGGCATAAACTGCCTTTTCTCATGCTCCGGTTGCGGTTTTGGGCTCCCACACAAAACTGCGAATTCGCATCGCATTGCTAAAATCTGCGAGCTCCTAAATAGCAAAGCTCCTCTGAAAATCTGCGATACGACGTCGTAACGCATCGCATCGCAGTTTTGTGTGTTAGCCCTTTTTGGAAAGTACTAACAGTTACCGGGCGCGTAAATACAAAGACGAAGGCAACACAGACAGTACGTGTTCTGTAACGCAGCTGCGTCCATATGAATACAGTATTACAAACACGATTACACCACAGACATTTGAAAACTGTCTGCAAAGTGATCGGTTCCGAAAGACATTGCTTTAACAAAAACAACTGCAATACAGCTTATAAGTAGTCGCTCTGTCAACACTTCAGGTATCAAACTTACGTTAAGCAGCTTGCACTAATATTTGAAGTAGCGGTCGCCGACTCGCTACCGCGGCACAGCTCGCTTCGCTCGCTCGGCTCACGCGGTTAGTCACAATTCTAACCTAACCCATTTCAACCAGTTCACAATTTTTCGACAGTTTATAATCTAACGGAATTAACACTATGGGTGTCTGCGTTGAATCCGCCTTTTAATTGCCGTATACAAACAAATACGGCTGCACTACAGACCGCTGTGTTGCAGTTGGGTTCGGACGGACTATTACTGCACTAAGCCATTCGCAAGATAATACAGCACAGACTATGGGTGTCTGTGTTGCATCCACCTTTGTACTTATACCACCCGGGCTTTTATATAACACATCACCCGGGTAGGATATGAAAACTTTCACACTCACCACTATTTACCGGGCTTACACGCACGTTAGTTACGTTCGTCTATTTGACAACGGGATCATGTGAAAAGGAGCTAATTCTTTGCCTCGATAAAACCACAAGAAAACAAGTTTAGTATTGCTAGTGTATAGGGTACAATCATAAAGCTAATGGACTTAAGGGTAAAAGCAGATCAGGTTTAAGGTTTTACTAGCAATCTAAAATGCATGAGAAAAAAACGAGCGAGCCTTACAGTAGTCGAATATGATGTGTAACATCTGACATCTCACCTCGGTTATAAGCAACATTAAAAGAGGCGGGGCCTCGTCAAGGTCGTTTCTGACGGTCTAGAACCGAGCGCGCTCATTGGTCAAATCAAATGGCGCGCACTTCCCCGGCTTCCTGTTACACACTTCCGTCCGTTTTCAAGAAATCACTCCCACAGATTACAGGAAAGCGAGAGGAAAGATGTTACACATAAAAAAATTCTACATAGATTTTCGCTGAAGTAGTTGTTTAATTATTAAAAATTCAGTGAAACGAACTAAATAAGAATAGGATTACTTAGGTTCCACCATGGTATAATAACATACTTCGCCAGGTATGGCATTCCGAGACACAGTGGTCACCTGGGTGACACAAGTCTACGTCATCACATCTGTGTTACCAGAAGTTTGTAATAATAACTCCCCAACCACCTTTATTACCTGTGCGAATCCGATAAAACAATGAGGTTTTAATTAACAAATACGTTGGTTTATGTTTAAATTGAATTGTTTCGTTTGATTAGACAAACGAGACAATAATTTACATTTTTTTTTTAACAGAATGGTGACTGAAAATCTTTCCTTAATTCGTGTTTTGTTGCAATCAAGTGGCAACTGGACTGGGACGTAAGCATGTGTCACTCTCGGAATGCCAGACCATGGTAAAATTATTGCAAAATGATCCAAACGAACTGACAATTTCAATCCTATTCTCATTTTGTTCTAATAGTATGCTAAGCATCGTCACTCATTTATCACGTTTTGTCGGCAGCGGCGCCATGTCATTAACACCTTACATTATTTGGCACATAGTCAAAATGCTGTAAGCTATAACATGACTTTTTATTTAAATTGGGGATTTTTTAAACGTTCACGGTTGTCTTTATTTAAAAATATTTGAGAACTTATGTGTGAAGCGGTGGTTCAGTGACAGCTCGGCCCGAGTCAACTCAACCTGAATAATATAATATACAGTGTAAACTCTATATAGCGACACTGAAGGGACTGTGCATTTTATGGCGTTATAGAGAGTTGTCGTTAAATGGAGAGAAGAAACATCAGAATTAGAAAAAGAAAAAGTTTATTTCCGACTATTGTTAGTAGTTATGTGCATAAATAAGAATGTTATATGAACGCTATTGCGTATAGTCTGTTATTTTTGTCTGCCGTCTTTTGCTGCACCAGTAATTTTGTTGTATTTTTTTACTTATTTTATTAATATCTAGCAATATTGAGGCATCTTGGTTATAAAGGAAGTATTTTTCCAATAATTTAGCTGCTTCCAGAGCTTCTTTAATGCTCGGCGGAGGCTCAGGCTCATCCGTCTCATCTTCTTCATCGCCTTGTTCTTGATCCTCAGTTTTTCTCACTGAATCCAAAATTTCTTCGTCTGTGAGTGAAGCCGTTGTAAGCAGGCGGTCGTCTACTTCGATGTAGGTTTAACTAAGAATATGATAAGGTATAGATAATCCATGACTCCTACTTATGAGTCATGGTCAACAACAGTCTACACGTACAAGCAATCCCAAATTGTAAACAAAAGAACGAATTTCTTAGAAAGTTCGGTATGCATGATGCCGACAGTCGAGTTTATTGCGGGCTAGGATAATAAAGCGACAATAGATCGTACACAGCTGCGCAGTTTTTACTAATTTTAGCAACTTAAAAGGTACTTTTTATTACTCAATTGTTGTCGTTATTGAGAGTGGGTGTAATGCTATGTAGAGTGAAACATTGTATGAAAGACAAGCTAAACCAACCAAAGCCAATTGATTTCGACGCTTAAGGGAGTTTGTCGTTAAATAGAATGACGTTACATGGAGTTTACACTGTATTTAATAAGTAGTCACAGAGAGAAAAGTATACAAAGATATTTTTCTTTATATGTTTGTTAATTTTTAATTTCGTGCGCGAGTCCGAACTTAATATTTTTGTCTTTCGTTCCTATGTTTTTACCACACAACCTCTTTTTTTAAACCTGTTTTAAGTAATAAACGAGTGGCGACTAAAAAAAGCATTTTATTTTTCACTCGCAAAGCTACCTACAATTAATTTATTTGAAAAATAATACATGAAAGTGCAAAAACTATCATGAAGTATTGTGACTATAATTGCAGCAATTTAATGGACGTGATTAGGGATGACACTCAAACAATATAATTCCATGTTTTATCCACATACCTGTAGTCAATTTTCTTATGAAGTAGGTATACATTGCCTGTTGATTCGCGGCATATTTTTTTGCCGCCGGTCAAGTTCGGTACGGCTAACGGAAACGGTAACGGTTTTATCTCATTTTTATTGCAACGTGTGGCTTCCATACTTTGTGGGTGATTTTTATTTTAGAAAAGAGTGTTTTTGGGGAAAATTATTTTGTAGTTGTGAGAGGGAATGTGTTATTTGAAATTAGTTCTTTTTTTTTTTTTTATAAATATCAATTTACTAAATGAGAAAGAAACAGGTATGGAACAATTTTTTTTTACTATATTTATTTTGGTGAAAAAAAACTACAGGGTTGTGTCAGAAAAGTTTTTAACAAAACAGTAGAAAGGGAAAATTAATCATTTTATTTTTTGGGAAAAAATCTTTTATTTTCATTTTACAATATTTTTTTGATGCCAATTTACAATAAAAATATTCAAAGAATGGAAGTCAAACGCTGCATTCGCATTAAAAAAAATACGTGACACCACATGTAATAATGAATTTGTCTAAAAACACATTTTTACAGCAACAGAATTAAATATACAGACGAACAACAGCCAGTTCGCAAAATATGCTCAAGAACTGACTCACAGGCCATCTCTTAAAACACAGATGTCCAACCTGCACACCTAATACCTTCGCTGACAGTACTTTCTAAATTCAAAATTACACTGTGGTACAACAGAATACATAAACAAAATAAACACGCGACAAAATTCTAAAAAAGAACAGAAAACCGGCCCGAATCCGACCCACAGCCGTTTAAAAAACCCGAACGAGCCGACCTGAACGCAGTCGCGTCGCCCGCACGTTACGCATCGGTCGTGTCAGTCGCATGACGTCATCAGGACACAATAGGACGCTTGTCTCACCTTTGACAAGGTGACACGTCCGTACGACGTGCGTGTGGGGGTGGTCGATGGCAACATCGAACCCTAATGTCTGTAGGAGTACATTCTCGTTGAAAACTAGGTCCTGCGCCTGTAACAAAGGAAGTTTTTTTTTTTTAAACTACAATAATAATATTTTCAAGTACATGGGCAGTGTTATGCTAAATCATTTATTCAAATTAGACTAAGAATAAGCTCATTTTGAGGGTTAAAAGTTAGGCCCCAAAACATTATCTACATTCACGAGAAATGGCGCATTAAACTCCCGGCAACACAATATCTCGTTATTTATTATTCTGCATATACACTGATAAAACATGGATTAATGAAATAACGACCATCATTATTCTGGCTGTGATAAGCTTTTATCAATATAATGTTATCACTTGAGAGCCAAAACCCGGAACTACTGATAGTAGATCCCCGTTAACTCGCAAATAATAAAGGTCGGAAGTGCGACTGCTGCGCATGGATTCGATCCAAGTGTCGGGAAAGTGTGTTATTGGGTTTTGGCATTAGTCTTTTCCTAGCAGCAAGCAGCCCGGAGTCGTGTTAATGACGTGCTCTTTTCTTTTACTTGAGACCATTTGCGAAATGTGCGACAATATAGTTTGACCGGGACCGCTGCTCCGGCCTTAGGAATGCACGACGAGACGGAGAAGCGTTGACCAATGAGCGGCGGGCGAGACGTCGCGCGCCGTGATCATTGATGAATGAGCGGCCCGCACTGCCGGGTCTCGCCGCGCACATACCTCAGGCGCGAAACAGAGGTCCCGGTCAAACTGTAATACATCTCAGCCTACCTCTTCGTTGCAAACAGGCGTGATGTTATGTTAAATACTAAAGTCCCCGTCTACAATTCAATCAACAACAAAATAAACCCAAATTCAATCAAGTCAAAGTAACATACGTGTCAAATACATACAACACACAACGAACATTTTTAAACAATAAAAATCAAAATTTATTAGAATTAAGCTGAGAATCAGCACTTTTTGAACGTGAAAATTACATAAGACAGTCCCCCAAAACGCCGGCCCTACACACCTTCAAGTGCTTATCAAAACTAAAGCGTTTTGCGCGGCCGGCGCTTGCTCTGAATAGCATAAATGACGTCACTTGAGTTTTTGTCGGTGCACATTAATAAAACGCATGTAACGTAACACCTCACACGGGGGCTTGAGAACCAAGTACTATGTGACACGCACGAGGTATTCGATAACGCAGGCTTCCCATACGACACGGAAAAAAAAACTGTGCTTTAAGAAAAGTACTAGCCGACATGCGATACCCACATTTCGCCAGTTATGTTAAAAGTCCCATGTAATAGGGCGAGTTTAATGCTATTAAACGGACACAAATCAAGGCTCTGGGCTGCTATTGCGAATTTCCTAGTAACCGACTGAAACCCCACGAGTCGGGGGCCCGGGAGCACCGATCCGGGAGGAATGTGAGAAGGCCTTTCTTCTTCTCGAGAATTACTCATGCCGTGGTCAAAAAGTCAAAATATTTGCCAATCAGCTCGGTAGTATCGGGGCTGACTGCTTCAGAGCGCGTGTTTTGGAAATACGTTTACTATTCATCTTACATTACATCACACCTGTATTGAAGCGAAGGGTTGGGTAGAGGTGTATAGTACAACGACATTTCACAAGTTATTTCGACGTAGTTTATTTTATAAAATAAAAATTACCTGTTCTTGGTATTGTTCTGGCGTCAGGGCGGTGAGACTTTCACCTCGGTGGAGGCATACATGTGCCACTTTTATTACATATTCTAATTTCCTTGGCTGTTCCTCCACCTGAAAAAAATATATTCGAATTCATTATCTAGATATGAATGGTGTAATTTTTTTTTTTACAAATAGATATTATTCAAGTTTTAAAATAATTTTCACGTTAAAATGTAAGTCAGATAGCTTGACTAGCTTGTCTAAATGGTAAATTGAGAATCTGGTTTAAAAATAAATAAAGATTAAAAAAAACGTTGGAAGTAAGCGATATTCTTTGTTTATATGCTTTTGTTTATAAATAATTAGAACATTACTTATAGTCTATTCTAAAAGTATGTTTTATGAAAATGTAAACAAATGGATCAGAAAATCTGTAGTGCCACGTACAAATCGAGTGCTTTGATATAAATAATTGAATACATAACCCCGAAATTGTAATTTAAAATCACTATAAACATGTTTTATATTTGACAAATGAGGTTAGTTTTATAAGCTCAATTTTCGTCGACGATTTTTCAGTTACAATTTAATAATGTTATTCAAACAATAATCGTTGGAAAAAGTGGTGAGATATAGATGAATGTGTTATTCATTCCCTTTATTGAGTGATTGCGAAGATTTAACCTGAACAAGGTTTGTTTACTTTCAGCAGATATTTTTGGAACAGACTATAGTATAGATTCAATTATGCTCGTGGTAGGGTACAAATACCAGTCCATGCAGTAAGGTCTAGTTTTGCCTGTATTCGATTTCTGAACAGTGTGCAAATTTCGTACAAAACGAAGAGAATTCTCAATTGTTTCATTCTATTGTTTCTTCCGCCGATAACGTTTTTTTTTATTTCTTTTGGTCATAAGAGCGTTTATTCTGAAAGTTGGCAACGTCGCAAATAGTTGTCAAAAATTTACCTGTTTTGAATAATTTGCCAATATTACTGTGTGAAAATAAGAAATGTGGCTAACTAGGGAACTAGAATATTAATAATGAATTGCAATTAGTACATTGAATTTGATGTTGTACCCGTTTTAGGTGTAAAAGAGGCATTTGGAAAGTTTCCAAATCCTTTATTTACATCTAAAACTAAATATTCGGTGTTACGATATTAATTATTGCATTTCATAATCAATATTCTAGTTCGCTAGTTACACACTCGCTACGTTACGCGTTTACGCACTCGCTTCGCTAGGTTACATTTCTTATGTTCATACAGTAATATTGCCAAATTAACCAAAACAACGAAATATTTGACATTTATTTGCGACGTTGCCCACTTTCAGAATAAACGCTCTTAATTGTGACTCAAAACACGTTGTACCGAGACCTCTGTATCAGTCTACAGAACTAGTTGTATTTGCCTGCATGCATACTTATCCATTTTGTCGACTGTACAAAACAAACATACTTCCTCATCAACAGAGTAATTAATTCTGTCCGTCCTTTACTTTATTCAAACTATTCGTGTCAACTCATAAACATTAGATAAAATATAGAAATAGGTCGTTGTCGTAGACACCGTCTGCCGAATCAAGGCCATCGGTGACAGCGATTAATTTACAAAACATTGTTAGGTATTTTTTTTTTAGAAGCCCACGTTTTTTTTTTGCAATTTACATTTAAAAACACCTTGAACACTTTTTTTTTCTCCATTT
This sequence comes from Agrochola lota, assembly GCA_947364205.1. Taxonomy (NCBI): domain Eukaryota; kingdom Metazoa; phylum Arthropoda; class Insecta; order Lepidoptera; family Noctuidae; genus Agrochola; species Agrochola lota. The sequence goes on along the minus strand of OX376245.1, from coordinate 7,134,294 downwards.
TCTCCCAGAGGCGGTCGATTAAGGGAGAGACCACACTTATCGAAGCGAAATCGGCTTGAGCCAGCCAAAACGAGCTTTATGTCAATGCAATAAAAGCGAAAAAGACGTCATTCGCTTCGTTTCGGGTCGGACGATGTAGCTAGACACCGTGTCGACTTCATTGCATGGACATACAAGCTCTTGCTGACCGGCTCAAGCCGGTTCCGAGTTGATAAGTGTGGTGACTCCCCCAATGGTAGAGGGATTGCAGTTCGTTGTTATTTATAAACGTGAAGGTATATACTCCTCTTGAGATCTACTTACGAACGGGAGAAAAGGGGCCAACATTTGGGTATTCTACATTTCTAACCAACGAATTTGTCCATTATCCAGTTCTCGAAATAGTTTGATTGCGTAAAGCATATTTTTTGCCGGTCTGGTAAATTTTGGCACAGTTACTTTTTAAATCATTATGCAAATTACTCGGAAAGTCGTTACCTGTGTTTATTAAAAGAATTGGATATACTTCGAATTGAAATTCCTGTTTCTCCTTTATTAGTGAAGGTTGAATAATCAAAACATGTTAAATGACATTAGTTTCAGCAACTTTGTTTTGTGAACTTCCGAGAAATGTTTTGTGTTATTTTAGGAACACGGCCATTAGTTTTATTCATAAATATTTTAATGTATTGTACAGCCAACAACTTTTAAACCTTGGGCGTGTGCTCAGCAGTCGAGGATTGTGCCGACGTGACGTAGTGCAAAGACCTTTTAATTTATTGGCTAGCTACCCATCTGTTTCGTCGACTGTACAAGTGTAGAATTTAAAGCGCTATTCCACCAGTGTGCGGCACTGTGCGACAGTGTACGGCACAAATGTTTCTTTCAGCGGACTCACTCAAGTAAACATTTACAACTGTGCTGCACTTAACAGTTACAAAAGTTACGCACAGCTTTGCCGGTGGAACACAAGCAAACACGATCTGCAGTTCAGTACGTGCTCTGTTGGAGTTCTGCACAAAATGTTTGTGAACAAATGTGCTGAACACAATTTTGGTGGAATCGCGCCTTTAACACGACACATCAAGTTATACATTTCCAGTATAAGGTGACCTCGCAATGATTAGACTTCTCGTACGATGAGTGGTGCTTTTGGAAGAAATTAAAGCTTGATGCACGGGGGGTTTTTTAACGTGACTTTTTTTACCGCGCACTGGATTTTCAACTCTCGTCGTTGAACCGAGCGGTTTTAGTCGCGTTAAACAAGCGTAGTAAGTATAAAATAAAAATAAATTACAAGTACCTTTGCGGCGAGGAACAGCGCCGCAGCGGCTATAGCATTCCTGTGGAACTGTGTGAACGAGTGGAAGGCGTAAAACCTGTGCATGTACACTATCGCTGTGTTGATACATAGTTGAGAGCTGTGGGGGACTGGTTAAGGAAATATTTGTTAAAATTTCGCTCTGAAAATATACACAAAAATAAATATAAAGTCGAGTCATGTGTTACAAATTTACAGGCGGTCTCATTAATAAAAGTCTTACATAAAAACAATACATTAAAAAAAACAAACGGAAACAACACATTAACCATTTCTCACCAAAAGAGTCAAAATTAATACACCACGTTAAGGCTTGTGCAGACCAGCGCGACTTGTCGCGCGACGCGACGCCAGTTATTGTTATACCGTACAGTTTTCTTAGAAATTGCATTGTTTGAGTCACGTCGCGCGACAAGTCGCGCTGGTCTGCACAAGCCTTTATTTGGTACACTTAAATATCTAGGGTCGGCAGACTAAAACACTTAAGTCCAAAAGTCACACTTTTCAGGAATAACTAAAAACTATATAAAAAAATACCGATAGACCATAAATTCAAATTTATTGGAATATTGTTATGTTTTTAATTAATACTAACATGCACGTAAATATAATTTGACATAAATGTAATAAAACACGATTTTAGTGACTTAAGTTAGAAAGAACACTATGTACTAGGGTGGGCCGAAATATATTTTTTTGCATTCTTTTTATTGGCTAGCAATAAAAAGGTGCTACATATAGGCAAAATATTATGTGTAAAATATAAATCGATTCTATTATTATTAACAGCCTCCGGATTCACTTTGTAATATCAGAAAAAAGCATATTTTAGAGGTAATTTTGAGTGCCAATAATTATTAATTTAGTTTATATTTTCTACACTTTTCGGAAGCAAACATGACCTATTAGCTAGAATAAACCAAAAAACATTATTTGTTTTGAGAAATTACGGCGTGAGGTGAGGGGGCGGGGTGGTGCCGATTGCACTTAGCGCGTCATTTTTGGTGCTGTTATAATGAAAGGCAAATTGTTTTACATAAAAGAAAGAACGATATGTTAAAAGCCTATCACCGAAACTGCAAAAATCTACTCAAGTTCAACCCCTAAATACCAAATGAAAATTTTGAAGAGTTTTTGCGCAGCACCAAACCTCGGTTTGAGATTTCGGCGTGCAAATGTAAGGACTTGATAAACTGTAGTTGTCCAAAAGATAAAAAACACGTAACAATGAGTACAGCTTCTTAGTGGGTCAACGTTTTTTACGCAATGTCGATATCATTGCTAAAATGCAAGTTAGAAAAACTTTGAAAACGAAGCTTACAAGGCAAAAATTTTAGAATTTAAAAAAATTAAAGAATTGGCCAAATTAGAGAATTTACCATTTTAGTTCATAGCTAAAATAGCAAAAAACTAGCCAGGTAAACGATCTGAAACTGCCAAAAAGTCTGACAGTGACGACTAAGAACTTTAGACGATAGAGACCAATCGTATCTTGATAACATTGTTTCAGCAGTAAGCACGGGTAAATTCCCTGATGATTTAGCCCACTAATCACCAGGCAAGATGTCGCATGCCAGATGGTTGACCCGAGCTAATCGTGTTCTTCGTCTGTACGTATCAACGAAAGATCCTTCTGAAAAACTTCAGATTTTGACCACATATATAGTAAAAGTTTACGCTCTAACTTAATTTGCTTTAAAAATCCATCCTACTTGCAAGGATGGAACAAAACACTTGTGGTCACTGATCTCTTTCAGTGTTTTGTCAGTCTCTATCTCTATCAGTTGATGTAAAAGCTAAATTCAATCCCGTCATCAGAAGAATCTGTTATTTTGCTTACCCCGAGAATTTACTACTTGCAATGCTGACTGATCCACAAAATCATATTCGTGAGCTAGCAGCGCGTCGTAATTTGGAAGCTCGAAGCACTGCAGACCAAAGTCGGACTATTTCAGGTTCCTGACCTAAACCTGGATGCAACCTCTTACATCGATCTCGTGGATTGGCAACAAAATATCCCCAAACCCCCAATTCTCAAAGGTGTAAGTGACGAGGAATTTTTTTTTGTTGAAGAAAATTGTTTGTTGCCCAAAAAGGTAAAAGTGAATTACATCTGCTTCTCCTACCATGTCATACACAAGCTATTGGAAGAGCTGTCAAAACAGTCACCGAAGCATCACGTATCTTGTGCAGCAAAATATCAAAGAAGGCTTTATAAAGGCTCAGATAGAGTCTTGCAAAGATATGCATAAATTCGAGAGTAAAAAGGATTTTTGTTTGTTGAATAATACAACAATTAAATATATTTTTGTTTTGATTCCCGTATTTTTTATCAATATATAAGTAGGTCTGTTCTATAAACTTGTGTTTTAATACTACCAATAACACTTTAAACAACATTCAGTACTCCTAATAATGTATTGACAAAATATTTTTTTTCTCGATTTTATGAAATTTCAACGTGTATCCGGAGGCTAAAGATGACATCTAATCATAACAGTTTTTTGTACATAAAGTTATAATGTGCCATAGCACCGAATTATAACTAGCCCCAATCAAATAACAAAAATAAAAAAACCCCCATACAAAAGTGGCCCACCCTACTATGTACATAGTATGTAGTTGTGACTTAAGTGTATGAGAACAGTAGGTACTTACATTTAATTATAAGCTAATTTACCATAAATCATTTATATACTAGCCTATATTTTTAATTTATAATATTCAACTATTTATTCATCTTCTTCACTATCTAAAATATCAGGGTCAGTATTACGTATATTGTTGACAGTAGGCAAATCTAAATAAAAACTATGAAAAACGTCGGGTATTAGGGAGAGTAAAGAAATTAGATTATCTTTTTTTTTTCTTTTGATATCGGTAAGGGCTGTACCGATATAACAGGAATAGTGTCAGGTATGGCAGAAATTCGACGTTTCAGGTTTAATTTTAAAAATTGATTTTCCGAGTCTAATGTGTCTTTGTAGGAGATGACGCCAAATTCAGAATCATAGCGGAACCACTTTTTATCGAGCCATTTAAACTGTCGCCCTTCTACGTCTTTGTTTCTTAATACTAAAGGACCCTTAACAACAAAGAAAAATCCAAAAAGTCGGAACTGCGCATTTCGACAACTTCAAATTTTTCACTGCTCGATCTGATAAAATGTATCCAATCATGCGGGTGATAAATCTGCAACTCTGTTTTCTTTTTCTTTTTTCAATAATGCTATGATCTGTGTCTACTTCCAAGTGGCTATGACCCGGAACCATGAACTTGTGGTCTATGACATCTATGTCTAATTTCTGCAAAGCCCAGGTCAACATTGAACTGACATGAGAATTTCGGTTCTGACCGCCACAAGTATCAGAATAAAATATCACATGTTTCGTATTCTCGGGTACGTATGTTTGCAGATGTTTGAATAGACATGATGCTATTTGATTAGCTCCTCTAGCAGCTATGGTTTCATACCATATGTAACATACAGCTTTCCCGGTGTTGTTGTCATGGACAGTCAGGTTGAACGTCCACTACTGGCGTTTGTAGAAAGCTACAGAAGAGCTGAGAGCTGGAGTGGGTAAACACTGGTGTAAATCAAATGTATAAACTTGCACAGCACTGTCATTTTTATTAATTTGGGTATCACTTTTTTTCATTTCGTATGCTCTATCTGCAGCAATCTTGTGATGTTCATGTTGAGCAATTATTTCAGTTTTGACTTGCTCTTCCTGACATAGTTGAATTTGCATCTTGAATTTATCACAGGATAACATGTGTCGGCACGGGGCTTTTTGAAAGATAATCCTAATTTGTGGAATTCTTGACTATACATTTTTACTGAAGCTGGATTGTCGCGGTTTTCACAAAATAAATCATACATTTTGTTAATCGTTAGATGAGAAGGCAAGTACTTTTTTGATGTAGTTTTTCTTGTGTAATGGCTCTCATAGGATGGAAATGACAAAATATGTTCCTTAATTTCTTGCCTTTTTTCATCAGAAATCTTATGTTTGGGTATACTCTTCCCACGGTTATCATCTGTTTGAGTGCCACCTACAGACGACCGTTTTTTCATGGCAACTGTTTTTATAAAATTATCGCTTTTGCCTAACGTCTTTAAGAGGCATCCTCGACAAATGGGTTCACGCTTCCCATGAATTAATAAAAAATATTTGTATGTTTTCATGCGAATCTTTTGTTGGTCAGGATCTAGTGTGCGTTGTCTTTGAGTGGCCTTGTCGTGTATTTCAATTAAGGATGCCATATAAGTTGATCTTTTGAGATATGTTCCCATTTGCCAATATTCTACAAAAATAGCTTATCTATCATTCAATGATGTACGCTCCTTGCATTTCATTCGACACGTGCCTAGCTCTTTCATAGTTGTGCTGGAAACAACTTTACCTTTTACCTTTTCAGAGCAGAACTAACTTGACTAGTGACCCAAATCTTAACACCTCATTTTTTCCTAAGCAATAAATAATAATTTGAGTACCTACCCCCAGAGTTAAACATCGAGATAACGCGTCTCACTTAACGTTCCTAATAACATAAGTCACTTTCTGTAGCCATGAAGTCCGAGAGCGTCAAGTGTTCCTTTTAACATAACTCAACTTATGTTTTTTATAACGTCGCAAGATTCATGCTAATTAAGAGGTTGAAAAAGGACGCTACTTGAGATTCGAGCTCGAACAAGCGACTGACTTATGTGCTTTAGTCTGCCGATGTATTGATTTAAATTAATAATTTTGGTACAAAGAACAAATTATGCAATTTTTTGACTTATGTGTTTTAGTCCGCCGACCCGACATATAGCAGGTTAATATCAGACAAAAAGTAAAGTGTCATGGAGATTATAAAAAAAATATAGGACACGTATTTTTTGTTTTTTTATGTAATCTAAAGATTACGGCAATACATTCCAAGCACCTTTCAAGCCGGAACACAGCAATGCTAACGACACAAATTGGTAAGATGTAAGACTGACCTCCGACAAGCCCTTTCACATACTGCCGCGCTTGCGAAATCTGCAGTACTTAAGTATTTTTTTTGTCCAAATTGAGTTAAACAGATTCGGAATCAGCGCAATGAGCTGTACAATTTAATCTGACTGCCATTTTAATATCTTAACCGGAACCTTTTATTTTCATTAAGGAAAACGGCAGTAAGTCGATTTTATGATAAGTTTTCCTTAGAAATAATACTTAGACATTTCAAATATCAGAATTTAAATAAGTTAATAATACAAGTCAGAACGGTAAAAAAATTAAGAAAAACTTTGACCGCCAATTACTCGAAACTATGCAAAACGTACTTACTACTATTATCGCTAGCGCGGCAGCATACAACTCTGCACAATTTGCATTTTAGGTACCTACACAGGAAAAATTTACAGGAAACTGCCGCCATTGCGGTGGCAAGTTTCGCAGAACAGTTAATCGCTCCTTGGAATTTGGTCTCGAATAAGTATCGGGGAAAAACCGGTACTTATCCACGGGAATACATTCGTGAAACGAGACGCGAATTTTGCGCTCTCATTGACCTCATTTCAACTCACGAGGCTTCGAAGTATGAATCAGCCAATGAACACGCGTCGGGTCATACAAATGACATTTAACTTTTATGATTTACGGATAGATGTCGCTAGTAGAAGCATGTTGTGACGGCGACAATATAAAAACGAATGATTATAAAATTCTTGTGTATGGAATGTTTGTAATTTAGCATGAGATTCAAGGTCACTGATTGGTGATAAAATTCTTGACTATTTCTTACTTCATTGATACGTGATAACATTGCAGTTGGAGTGTAGTTTACGATTTTATAGTAGGTAGGTTCATTTTATTACTCTATGTTTGTTTGGCTTCCAGTTTAAAAATTGTGTGCCTGAGTTGGTCTTTTGGGAGTAAACTAGACTGCCTAAGGGGTTTATAATGTTCTTTCATTGAGAAATTCTCAATAGCAGCCCAGTCTGTAATACATAATATGCTCCCCTGTTTAGGTGCGGTGCGCCCCACTATGAAATATGGGTGTACAAGTAATTCAGGGATTCATTTTTGCAGCAACATCATACATCAACGAATACTCGCGTGACTATTATCAATTATGTTATTATTTCTCACCAACTATAAATAAGACTAATCAAACAATATTATCGCCTGTGCAGACGCGACACAATATGAATGTCAAGGCAAAGAAGAAGCTAACCTCTGTGCTAAAAGACAATGACCTTATTTCCATATTCAAGAAAAAGCGTTCAAAAAAACGTGGGAGATGGAAAAACACGTTGCTGATTTTATGATGCGTCATAAATGCATTTACCTAGAGATAGATTAATTAACAACATAATGTGTCATGAGATAGGCAAGCGCTCCATGTAAAATAGTGGTATTCAGCTGCATTCGGTGAGACTGGAAGGCGACCCCAACGTTGTTGGGAATAGATAGATGATGATTAGGGGTTAGGAAGAGGTGTGGAGTACACCCACATTTCGCCAGTTATGTTTCAGTCCCATGCGATAGAGGGCGAGTATATTGCCATCAACCGGGCACGAATCCAGACGGGTCCGTAACTTTACTTCGAGTCATAAATCATATGTTCGATTAATGGAAAGTCGACTGAACGATTCATCGAATATTTATAAATCGATGGACTGCTCTTTCGAATGAGTTTGAGTTATTATATAGTTTAATAATTTGAATAAAATTATTTAAAAAAAGATTGGTCGTCACATATTATTTCTTGTATAATCGAGGAAATCAAACCCCAAAATATACGTGAACAACGTACGATATCTTATTTAAGATATCGTACGTTCTTCCCGTAGATTTTAGATAGGATGAAAAGGATGTTTTGCAATAAATTCCATTCGAACAATCGTTCAGTCGACTTTCGAACATATGACTCTCGAAGTAAAGTTACGGACCCAATCCAGACTCTGGGCTGCTACTGAGAAATCCCTAATGAAAAATCTCGACAACACTCCCCAATTCTGGGACCGAATTGCGCTTGCAACACTAGAACGGGGCAATCCGTCATCTTACGGCAGACGTTTTATTCATCATTATTGGTTGCCAACTGATGACGTGTTAAAAACTAGCAGTAACCTGTATATATATATATATATATATATATATACCTACCTACTTAACATTTGAAGAGCTTACGTCAATCAAACACGCTCGCATTTTTTCTAGGCCTCTACATAACTGCGTAAGGAACACTCTAGAAAATGGACTATTGTAAGTACTGTTAGGTGATGTGGGAGATAACTTTCACTAAGCGAAAGTTAGACTAAACCTTGTAACTGACTTTCTAAAATGGGGTACAGTTAGACTATTTGTTATGGGGTGGTCTATGGTTTACTATTTACGGGAATTCTCGGGATAGTCCTGGAATAACTGGTGGTGGTGACAAAGGGCCAGAAAGACTAAAATTGATTATTGACTGAGATTTTGTTTATGTTGCGAGTAGGCGAGATCTTACTTGCAAAAATTCATAAGTAGACAGCATTACAACATTCTACGGATATAGGAGTATACCTAAAAGAAACACTCTGTACACGCACCCTTTTTTCCACGCTGAAAGACAAGTGCGCGTGTACAGGATGTTTATTTTACGTATCGATGTATTTTTTTTTCCTGTTATTGACGTTATACTATTGCGGGTTAACGTGAACACATACTGTATATACATGAGGACTCCTGAAATTATTCAGTAGCAGCCGGGAGTCTGGATTTGTGCCCGGTTGATGGCAATAGGCCCGCCCCCTATTACATGGGACTTCAACATAACTTGCGAAATGTGGGTGTACTGTAGGTACACCTCTGCCTTACCTTCGGGGAACACAGGCGTGTTGTTGTCGTTATAATAATAATAATAATAATTGCTTTATTTTCAGGCAACTAGGGCCCATAGACAAAATAATCATAGATAATGATAAACTAATGCATAATAATAAAAAACATCACTACAGAATCTAGTTAGTACGTTGGCTCGGCAACTTATTATTGCGCTGAGTCGTGGTGTCATGTAGCCTTCCGCGGAAACGCCCATACACGACACCCGTCGGCCAAAATTCCTCCTTCATGAAAGTCTCCAGGTAATAAGTCGCAACCCGCACCACAAAAGATTTGAAGTTAATCTTATGGCGTGACTCCAACTTTTCGACTCACAAGGTATGACTCCTTCAAGTAAAGACGAAATAAAAGCCAGCCTCTAATGTCGATCTATCCTTCCGAGAAATAAAAGTGTAGCCTCTGTTCAAGGAAACAACCAAGATGTACATAACTTTACATAATACCTGCGGATAAACTGATTAATTGTTCTTGAAAACTTCATTCCTAAGGGCCACTGCAAACTAGCTTTTTTTTTACTTTTAGCATCGGCGATTTTGCAACTATATCGATGGTTTTATCTTCTGAAAAGCGGCTAAATCGCCGATCGCCAATGTTAAAAGTAGCTAGTCTGCTGTGGCTCTAAGGAAGCAAACTTAGCAAATTTCCTACTTTAACATCGGCGATCGAGGATTTTGCGACTTTTATCAATGCGTTTTGACAACTCTGCGATCGGTCGCGATAGCAAAAAAAAACGCGTTTCAGCGATTGCTTCGATGCTGTATCGTGTTTTGGCGACTTGCTCCGTTTGAATGGCTTTAGAATGCGTGAGGAGTGAACAGTTAAGTCACTGCCGTTGTTACGAGTTTCCAAAAAGCGGCCAACTGCAAGTGGAACTCGCACACGAAGGGTTACCGTACCACCGTACAATAAAGCAGAAAAAACCGTAATAAACACGTTTCTTATATTCCTATCCTTATTTTTTTTTGTTGTTTATTTTGTTTAAGATTGACACTTGAAGTGTCTGATTATAATGTTTCAAAAGATACAGTCCTGTGACAATCGGACGGACAGCAGAGCCTTAAGTATCTAATAGGCTCCCGTTGGCACACTTTGAGTACGGATCCCTAAAAACCGACTAAACAGCTGATGCCAAAAGTAGCATGTCTGCTAAGGTCCTAAACAACAGAGAATAAACCATAAGATAATAATAATTACAACAAGGAAATCCGCGTTACAACAGCAATCAGTAGCAATAGGTACCTACCTACATTTTGTATTGCCTGCAGCGAGAATGCGTTCTTGATACCTATCAGTTCCATCAACGAATATAATTATGTTTTGCGAATTTGATCCTTATTACGACTAGAAATTGTCCAACTTACAGGAGTCAGTATTCGCATTCTATCGACGGGCGGACTGTATTTCAAAGTATGACTCAGACATTTTTCCAGTAGTGTTTGTCGCACTAAATAGTAGCAAAATACCTATAACGAATTTATCTTGGTGAATCATACAAACTTGTATGCACAGTTGAATCATAATAATGCTTTATTATTTTTTTGTATTATTGTTTTTACTTTGATATTTTGATATCTGTGTTATGCTAGCGGTGTTTACGTCAAGAACTGTACCTATTTTGATGTTATGAAGCGAATGAAGCGATAAAGGTCCCCACTTTCGCAGACAGGCGCGGCGCGAAAACTTCTTGGAGATTGTTCTACCATAATCAAGTCCCACCGTCCCGTCGGGCCAGACTGCTTGAGTCTTATTTTTTTTTTCTTCCCGTCTTTTGACAATAATGGATTTGTTTGTTTATTATTCTTAAATCCTCAAAAAAACTTGCAGCATAATTCCTAAAGTTGCGTAACACGGACGCAATCACAGTGACTATAATTTTGACTTGTCAACAATGTTACCTATAAAGCAACAACATTGATCTATTTTCGTGTATACAGAGAAAAGGGCCGAACGCATATCCTCCCCCTTATTATTCAAGGTCGGCTCGTGGCGCCCCACGTGATCAGCGCCCGATAAGGGGGTCGCGCCGGTCGGGGGAGGCCGGAATAATCGGACATCCCGAAATGTACCTACCACGTGACTAAAATGCATCAACAATGATAAAAAGCTTGGTAATGTCTCTCAAAAGATGTATTTTTTTTTTGTTATCACTAACATTTTATTTTAATAAAAGCCATAATAATATGAAGAGCAGTGGTGACCCAGTGGAAACGAACACAGACAGGCACTTTACTTTGAGTAAATTATTTCATAACCACTGCTCTCAAAATGGTGAAACAAAACATCGTGTCAAGAAGCATGTCCTAGAACCGAAGAATTCAAAGACATGTGACATCCGCCTACCCGTACTGCCTGCGTGGTGGATTACGGCCCACTCCCTCTCACAGAGAGGCCTGTGTCTCAGCAGTGGGAACATTTTATTAGACGATTTTGTAGGGCATAGTGTGTGGTACGTCTTCTGCTGGCTATCGAAGCCGCTAAGCTCCTTTCAGCTAATAATTCGTAAAATTCTCTTCAATTCCATTTCGACTTTTACAATTAAAAAATTAACCCTTTACTTATGTAAAGGCTCGTGAAGACGTCAGTTCTTTTATTGTCATAAAAAAGTGTGTCAAAAATGTACATCGTTTACTAAAAATACGTTTATCAGGCTACTGACGCTAAACTGTGAACAAGAAATAATTAAAGTCTCCGTCACGAGAAGCTATAAATTTTGTAAATAAAGAACTTCTAAGTTACGTAGCGACAATTTAATCAACAACAAATAATCCCAAATTCAATCAACTCTAAGTAAAATTGAATTGATTCAAGTGAAATTGCTCGTTAGTCTCGTATGTTAATTTGAGTTGATTGTATTTGGGATTATTTGTATCGCTACGTAACTTAGAAGTTCTTTGTTTACGAAATTTATAGCTTCTCGTGACGGGGACTTTAGCTAGTTTATGAATCTATTCAAAAACTTCCATATGAATTTATGTAAGTTATTGTTAGTCTCATAAATAAACAATATAACGTGATTGCATCTTAAACGCGTCATTGACTATGACATTACGTAAAGTGCACTAGAACAGTCACAGGTCACCGACCTTCTTATATTATCATCATGATTGAAAATATCTCAGCTTATGTACGTAATGTGTAAGTTGTGTGGGATGAAAGGCTACATAATATTTTATTTGTTTCCTGGTAATCAATTTCTTTACTCAATTCCTTGGATCCACCTCGATCACTATCATGATCTGATAATGTTTGCAGGTCCAACATGGCCAAAGATCGCACAAGACAGGGAGGTTTTGAACGAAAAAGGGGAAGCTTTACCCAGCAGTGGCATACAGTATAGGCAACAAAAAAAACCTTGACTGGATCAAAAGGGTAAAATAAGTCAGTGAAACTATTTCACAAGTCCTACCAGTACCCTAATTGCGTAATACACGATCAATGAGAATTTGAATCGTTTTGAAACAGATTGGCCATTGCTTCATAAATTCGAAAATTAAAATGCTCAACAACGTAAATAACGCATTGAATGTTGTTGAACTGTCAAAATGAAACAGATTAGTCGTAATCGTTTACGGAAATGTGTTGCGTAATTAGATATCTGGTTGCCATTATGATGTTAAATATAAGGTTCAAATTGTAATAACAGGATTTCATGAAATAACAAAACTAATACTCATCATCCTAGAGCCCTTACCCAATGATGTTGGGGTTGGCTGCCAGTCTATTAGGATGCAGCTGAATTCCAGTATTTTACAAGGAACAACTGCCTACCTAATCTCACTAACCCCGTTGGGTAACTTGATACCAGGGATGTAACGGAGATTCGGTTCTGACTCCGAAAGGTCGGAACTTCCGATTAATTTTACAGCTCCGAATCCGACTTCGGTTCCGATAATTTGGAATCGGAGTTATACCGAAAGTACAATTTGCCATTTTAAGGGCTGATTTCACCAATGAAACTGAACGTGATCAGAATTTCAAAAACGCGTTCAAGCTGTCAGTGTCAAAATTGTTTTGGAATATTGTACACTGACAGCTCTTGAACACGTTTAGATGTGCTGAACGCGTTCAATTTCATTGGTGAAATCCGCACTTAGTCACTGGATTTGATTTAAATTAAGTTTATTCAATTACCGCATGTTATGCCCTAGGTAGGTATTACTTAGGTATATCATGATTATAATTAATATCGCTAATATTTACGAGATGAAAAACATGACTTATTAAAGGGACTAATTATATTTCTATTGTTTCATTAAGCCTTCCCTTAGCACATCTTTCTTCTACTTCCGCCTCCGACTCCGGTTCCGATTCTGATAAATTCAATTTAAAACCTCCCGACTCCGGCTCCGGTTCCAGTAAAACGACTTCCGTAACATCCCTGCATCAAGCAGGGATGTTACGGAAGTCGTTTTACTACCCTGCTTGATGCTTGATACCGTTGGTTGGTAAGACTAATTGTAAAACGAATGCTATTCTTTGTTTATCTGTTATATTAGACAAAGAATAGCAGTATTTAAAACCACATGTTTATTTAAGTACCTACCTCCAACAATTACATTTTAATGTTATTTATTGCACAACATTGTGAATTAGAATGAGTACATAACCTTGCCAGGGTGTCTCAAAGAGATAGGATAAGTTTTTATTATGCATATTAATTCATTAGTAATGTTTGAAGGTTGAAGAGGAAGAGAAAAAAAGAGAAAGCCTTGAAAAGATCGCAGGATGACTTGGCGAGGACGACGGCGGGAAAGACATGGACTAGACAAAGAACCGGGAAAATTGGAAGGGGTTACAGGATGCCTTTGCCAAAAGGCACACAGAGACAGAACTGAGATGAAACGTGTTGCGATACAACTGTATCATTGAAACAAAAATGTTTGACGGTGGGTTTCCTTTCGGGCACATAACAGGCCATAACTACAACACCTTATCTTATAGTATGGTGATAAAGGAAAATATTGTGAAGAAACCAGCATGAAACATTCAAAGACATGACGTGACATCCAATACACAGACACCATGCAGTCCAATGCACGCTGGACTGCATGGTGGAATATGGCCCACTCTCTCTCGCAGAGACGAGGCTTGTGTCCCAGCAGTGAGAACATTGAAGACGTAGATATATGCCAATGACCTTGAGTGGTTAGATTGCCTGTTCTGTACTGAGCTCACGCAACGCGTCGTACGACCAGCCAGTAATAGGACTCGCCTATCAAGGAGCGCTGTCCCCAATTTGAGGCATTATTAATTTATAATACATAAAACAAAAAGTATTTTAATAAAACACGTAAACTAAAAGATCAATAATTAAATTATCTTTATAATGGTGAAGGTTTCAGAAAAATATGCTTGATACATTTTGTGTGAATCTCAGTTTTTTATCCGCGTTACTCATAACTTTACAAATTAATTTCCCTATGTATTATAAACATAATCTAAAATATTATTAACAAAATGCTCTAATTTAACATATATTTTTTCCAAATCATTAACACTACTCATTTAGACATGATCTTCAGTATAAAATCATTAAAAGTCGGTTATCGTCACCTTTTAATATAGGCTTATTGTACAGCTACATATTTATGTTTGAGTGTTAATAAAATAACAGGGATGTGCCCTGTGATGCAACACAATATCTCTTGCAAAAGCCCTTCTTTCATAAAAGTCAACATCAGTTTTAGCGCATACTAATTGGCATTTATAGTCTCTATTATCGATTTACCATACTTAGCTATGATATTTTCAATCATTTTTTACTAATACAAGAGAGAAGAATGCCAACGTATGTTGACAATTGGCAATGTTATTAAAATACAACAATATATTTTTATCGTTTAATAAAGAAAATTACTGTTAGTTTCGGTCTGATAAGCAACCTTTGTGTTGAATATAAGATTACTCAAGATACATTGAGTGTTATCGAATTGGATCATCTCCTGATACAAGCTAGAGGTTGATTCATTGATTTTGGATATACCTACTACGTTTAGTCTGTAATCTTTTTTTTAGTTATTCTAGAACATTCCTGGCTGGTTCCATTGTCATTTCTAGTGAGGAAGAACTGTCTGGCTTAATCATGTCCCAAAAGTTGTTAAGGAGGAGGGACACAGGCCTCCTCCCGGTGAGAGATAGTGGGCTGTAATCCACCACGCAGACCCAGTGCGGGTTGGTAGATCATATCACAGTCACATATCTTCGAATTTTTGGTTCTAAAACATGCCAGTTTCCTCACGAAGCATTCCGTCACTGTTTTGAGAGCAGTGGTGATGAAATAATTTACACAAAGTTAGGCGCCTGCCTGGGTTTGAACCTACGACCTACAACTCTTCAAGTCGTGGCCGTTACCACTAGGCCGCCACTGCTCTCTCAAGTTCGCTATTTACTGTGGTCATATACCTAAAGTTCTATCGTTCCATATCCAAGTGTCTTGTTCTAGGTTATTTGAAAATTTTAAAGCTGTTCTGTATTGGTTAACAAAATGGCAGCGGATTATAGTGACAACTCTTACACCAAAAATAACAGTCAGTGGTCGAACAGACTAGCAGTTCATGTATGGTACAGCCCATATTCACATCATGTTTGAATTTTTATACAAAGGCTTTTTTTTTGCTTTCTGATTCATTGCATAGTACAGTTATAAAACTAAGCTGTACTGTACCACTATTGAGTAGAGGTCACACAATTATAACAGTAAATGGTCTTGAATATAATCTACACAAGTTTACATGAAATTACAATGAAAAACTAACTTCTCAATGTAAAACAGAGTTTACAAGGTCAGTTATTTAATCAATGAGGGTCAGGGTAACTGCCTTGGCATTCACAATACAAGGTCTTGCCTGAAATAGGAATTAATTTAAGTTGAAAATGTTGAGTTTTGTTTAAAAGAACTGTATGTATAAGTTTTCAATATTACTGGGATGGATTTATTGAGATCTTCACATATACTTACGAAATCTTCCCAGGGGGTAGGAAGAATGCATCCTGCTTCAATCCATACATACTTATTTTGCTTTGGATCTCTATTGCTGTCAAAATTGGTGATTTTAGCAATATTGGGGATTTATAAGGTGGCCTAAGTCACAGATTAATACAGATGGGACACTCCGCAAAATCATTTAAATAAAAACCGACTCTAGATCCGACACAATAGTGCAATTCAGGTTGCACAGCACTAATCACCTAAAGTTATATTCACCTAGAAGTTGCCTCTCTTTCTATCCCGTGACTCTTAGATCTTCCCACTATGTTACACTCACTGAATTGGCCCAGCAAGACGGGCTCGCCACGTATTTGTAGCTTCATATCTAAACTGTGGAGTGCCCATTCATCTGTGCCTAAGCTAAGCAATGCGCTTAAGCCCAAAATGATGATAGCAACTACCTTTATACTTTGTAGTATTATTAAGTCAAACACTACTACACTAATACTAGAAGTGAAGAAGGATCAGCTTATAGCAGCAGTCTTGTCCATCTACTCATGTTCAAAAACTGTTGATCCTCCTCAGCCATACTAATATTATAATTGCAAAAGTAACCGTCTGTCCATCTGTTACCTCTTCACTGATGACTGGATTTCGATAAAATCTGGCAGGTCATAGGGACATTTTTATCCCGGTAGTACGATCCTGTGGGATAATATCGAACCTCCATGCGAGCTAGTAAGTTTAATAATTTATATATTTAAATATGACATTTTCAGTTATTTTTTCGCAAATCTGGGGTCAGCTTCTAGTTTAATAATGATGCAGATAAAAAACCAGTAAACTTTCAGAGAAATATCAGAAAGTCATGCTTACAACTATTGCATCATATTTTGGATTGGTACTGGAGAGAAAGTTGGCTAATGCTATGTTATAGATGGGTTTATCATCAAGTAACAAGTTTACCTTTTTAAAAAGAGTTCTGCTTTACCATGTTTTTTCGGTACAGGAAAAGTTTTGTTTTTAATTTTAAAAAAAAACCTGTAGTATGTCATGATTGCAGACAACACTTTATTATTGTTTTCCACAATGAATTATTTGTTTGATAGTCAGGTTCAAGTATAACAGGAAAAAATTACATTAAATTGTAAATATGACCACATCTTTGTCTATAATAAATAATAACTAAAGTATTGTATTTAATTTATTCCCACATTTTCCTCAAGGGACAATATTACTTATATTATGATTTATGGCAGAATTGAGCTTCAAGATGCGTTGTTTCATGTTATAAAGTGTATTGTGATCAAGATAAGGGTAAGTACGTGAATTTTCGAACTAAAGTGGAAGAAATTACGCACGTTATCTATGTTTATAACTCGGTATGTACCAGGAAAACATGATAAGGTGAAGATCACGACCAATTTACGTAGAAATGCGCGCCACGCGCGTGTTCAATGTAAAAATCGTTTGTATCGAGTAATTTTAGCTCGGGCATGCAGGTCGATCACTCACACGAGCCCTACGTCACCCGCGCAAGCGTCCCGTCGTTTCACAGCTGTAGGATCAGTGACCTCGAGAAAAAACCACGCTATCATGCGTGACCCTAACCTAAATACAAACATTTCATACATTTTAGGTCCTTTCATACATATTATAACTGTCTTACCTGTAGAAAACGAGCCGTTACTCACTGTCAGGCGGGAAATCCCACACTACCGAGCGAAAGTGGCCACAATGACGCCGCGAGGCATAGTCGAAGTTTCGTCATCTTTTCACTATATTTCACCGTCACAACACACTTTATACACTTCTTTATGCATTTGAACGCACGCTAACAGTAATGAAACAAATAAAAACACATTTCGTTGGCGTGTTTTACGCACTTTTAGCACATGACTCGACAAAAACATAGCTGAAAACACCACATTTTGAAAAAGGATACACTTGAAGCCTCTGTCCCATATCCTGTATTAAATTTGCGGCCTGCTGCCGATATGCTAATTCTTTATCTGCATCTAAACCGCATCTTCTGCTTGGAGAAGTCAGCAATTGTTCTTTTGTAAAATACCATTTTTCTTGCCCTCCAGCCATTGAACGGATGTTCCGACTGCGCGCGAGAAAGCACGACGGAGAGCAGAGCTCCGTCTAAGTGCGTGAGTGGGAAAGGGATAGCGCTATGACAGCGGCGACCGGACGTAGACCACGTTAACATTTGAGAGATTTAAAACTAATAATTTAACATGTTGAATGTACAACACTGATATTAATCACTAATTATGAACTAAAAATTAACTACGTTTTTTGAAAACAACAAATTAATTATATAACTATTGAGAAAATTTCGTCTCAACATAAATTCTTGATAGGTATTCTCAAACGGACGCCATTGTAAAACTTGGTGGTTAACGCAGTGAGGTCTCCGGTGACAGAATGTGGATCTGCAACAATCACAGGTATGTTTCACTTTATCACTATGTTTTATTTTATAGTATAGACATTTCTCTTTCTTTTGTGCATATTTTTTATGTAATTCTTTAACTTTTGAACGATATTAGACAACTTTAAAATTACGGACCTAAATACTCTGTCACACCGTGCAAATGGCCGACCCACCACTGTTTACAATACACTTTACTATTTCTTTGGTGAAAAAACATTAGTTTATAACATAAGTGACGACTAATGACGCCATAATTAATTAATTAATTTTTTAAACAATGTAGTGTCATCAGGATTCTCGAAATATTGGTAATTAATTAATAAGAATGAGTATTGACAATGTACTATCGAGCCGATGAAGTGTAATTTTGCGCGGCTACGTGGATTTACACGATTGCGACAAAAACGAGAAAAATACTGTTGTGTGCTGCCCTAATTACGTAATAATAGTATAGTGCTCGCGTGTCTATTTCTAGTAAACATATTTCTATGTTGTGGATATTTATTTATGTTTGTATTATCGATAAATACTCATAATTCAATATCAAATATGTTTTCGTTCAGAAGTGAAAATTTCAACAAGCTTAATGCTCATAATATTAGGATTACCGAACGTAAGTTCAACATTATGATAAGAAAATATATGTATGCACATTTAATTTACATTTATTTATACCATGACTGCAGGACTGTGTAAAAAATAGAAGCATAAGCATAAATCGTATTTTACGACATACTACGATACGAATACGATTAAATAGTTAACAACCGTGCATACTTTTCTAAAAACATTGAATTTTCAAGGCTGTTCAATGTTTTATTCACGCTGATTTGTGAACATTTGCAATTTACTAGTATCAATATTTTTTACTCACTGCTGAAAATTGTTTACATTATTTTCGCGCCATAATCCCGAAATCCCATACACAGGCGAAGGTCAAAAGATAATTCTGTTTATTCTTTTTTTTTCAGTTAATCCATCAACGTCAAAAATGTCGCAGCCTCCTCGGAAAGTAATCCACCTTCCCAAAGTCAGGATGCTCAGCCGTGGAGGTCGAATGGCTTCTGGACTTCGCATCACTAATGTCAAGTCTATCAAACCACCAGACCCAGAAATTGTGAAGAAGCAGGAAGAGGACAAGCTTAGAGCTCAGGTATAGATTTGATTTATTTTCTGTGGAATTTGGGGTTGCCAACAATTATTGCCCAGTGTTCAGTGCTGCCATCATTTTTGGTCTGTAAATATCAGCATTACGCTCGTTTGTTCTGGTTATAATATTATAAGTCTATGATGAGGCTCGATGGATCAAATCGTGGAGTTGAAGTAAGTCCCCAAAATTCCTTAAATCCTAGTCAAAATGAAATAGCCCTAAGCCATGCATAATATTAATCATTTTACCCAAAAAAAGGGCGAAATACCTAAACTTGTGGAAACACTGGCAAAATCTGCTATACAGCAAACATACACGATCCAGCACGCACGATGCAGGACGCCCGCGGTGGTGGGGGCGCTTACTGGATACAAAATTGGGTCCTGCAAATCCAGCAAGCAATTTATAATAATAACTGACGTATGTCGAGACTATTCACTGTCGTTTTACGACCTGCATCGTGCATAGCATTGGCAGGACGTACAGCAAGATGAATCGTGAATCGTGAATAAGGTGCTTAAGAAACTCTATCGAACCGTGTTATATTGTCATTCTAACCCATCTTTTTCTTATTCACAGCTCCAAAAAGAAATAGTCTCCCGTTCCCGAGTATGTGCCTACAAGAGCTACGAATGTCCCCTACCAGTGATCTCGGGCCGGCAGTACTGCTACCGACACATAGTACGCGACCCGACGGCGCCGTATCGCCAGTGTGCGCACACGTACGGGAATGGAGAGCGGTGCACTATGCCTGCACCAAGTGATTCGAGGGATCATAGAGATCCGGGGTGAGTTTATAATATAAAAAATACTTTTTATTGGTTACATTGTTTGGTTTAGTTGTCACAAGACTGACTGCTAAACGTGTGATCTTGGGTTAGATCTCTAGGGCCCATACCATATTTGCAAAGCAGGTTGACAGTAAAGTTATGATTCCGAACCCCGCTGCACGCGGTTGTGCTGTCGCCGCAGTGCTACCGCGTCACTACTGTTCCCCATACATTTTCTATATGTTGATATTTCGAGCACGGCAGCAATGTCGCGACGTCACGGCTGTGCGGCTGTGTCGCCATACCACCACGGCAGACCTGAGGAACAGTAATGTGGCGTTCATCAAAGCGATAACACGTGAATGCTGACAAGAAAATTGGCAACAAAACAATGAGATATCACGAACAGGAGGTGCTCGAAATCAGCGCGGCAGCCAGCACTACCGCTGCAACAACGCCGCGACAGTACTGCTGCGTGCAGCGGGGTTTGGACTCATACCATGCCGTTGCCGCATATATTCACTGGGAAACAAAATTGCACAACATTGCTTTAGCAACATGTTTATGTGTTGCGCGAAACAATGTTACAGGCCACATGAAATTTTGCAGTGTTGCTACCAACATGATATAATAGTTAAACTACACAAGGGTCAAGGAGGAGCTCGTGGCTAAGTAATAACAGCCGCACGGGTCGATCCATCAGGTTAAGCTACGCTTGCCGCGGTTGGTCCGTTTATGGGTGACCATCTTTACATACCGAGACTCCTCCGTGCCTCGGAGAGCACGTCAAGCCGTTGGTCCCGACTGTCATTCGTGGACCTTGACAGTCGTTAAGAGTCGTCAGAAGCCCGAAAGTCTGACACCAGTCTTACCAATGGGTATCGTATTACCCAGTTACTGGGTTGTGGAGGTCAGATAGGCAGTCGCTCCATGTAAAATACTGGTATTTAGCTGCATCAGGTTAGACTCGAAACCGACCCCAACATAGTTGGGAAAAGGCTAGGCAGATTGACTACACAAGGGTCAAAATACTTAACACATGACATGTCACTGTTTGTCAAATATTTAACTGCTTTCTGTCAAATATTGAGTGCATGGTCAGGGAAAGTGTTCTGCCTGACCTGTATTCCTCAAAACCGGACAGGTAGAGGTGCATATTACACACAAGAACTACGAATGTCCCCTACCCGTGGTCTCGAGCCTCTCGGGTGTGAATCTGAGTTCGATTTGCAGGGCAGATCAAATTGACGGTAATAGTTGCACTCCATATGGGCCAAAATCGCTTGTCAATTCACTGTTTGTCAAATATTTACCTGCTTTCTGTCAGATATTCAGTGCATGGTAAATAAAAACACCGGAACGTCGTATTCGGTTTTCAACATGAACTTCACAAAGCAGCCTGCAATCTGGTTTTGTGCACAGTTGATGGCAGTACGTATTTTTATCTCACGAACGACGCGCGCTTTACTTGTGGTAAACAAGTGTACACACACAATGTGTGTGTAAGCGCAGGAGCTCTCGGTACCGTCCGAGACACCGGCGAAGTCGGAAGTGTGAGAAGGCAGAGAATGATAAACAATCACAATCTGTCATTTTCTCTATTCTTCCGTCGACAAAACCCGTTTCTATGATTGTCATGCTACGCATGTTGATCAAGGGCTAGGGCTGGCGCTGTGCGTTTGTACATTTGGATATCAGTGTTACCACAAGTAAAGCGCGCGTCGCTTCGTGACGTAAAAATACTGTACATGAAACTAAACGTAACTGGTGATAGAAGTGCTAAACACTTCAGCCTATCCTTTCGCAGAGTACAGGATATGTTATGTCCTACTAATATAATTTCCTTTAATTTCAGTCTCTGCTTCGAGCACGCCCGCGCAGCTCTGTACGCGCGCCAACGCAGCGCGGCCGCTCCTCCACCTGTCACCACCACCGAGTCACTGCTCAACCAGCTGCAGCATTACGTCAAGTGAGTTTATTATACACTAGCTTTTGCCTGCGGCTTCACCCGCGTGATATCTTTCTAAATTACTAGCGACCCGCTCCTGCCTCGCACGGTTTTTACGTTTTGAGAAGACATCGAGAAATCTTAGTGTTATATGACTTTAATATTAACGTGTTTAGACAATTTATTCCGGAAGTTTTTACACCTATAAACCTTCCGGAATAAATTGTCTAAACAATGGTGAAAACCTCGTCAAAATATGTTGCGTGGCTTAGAAGAACTTTGTTTTACCTCACTACGGCGAAGTAAAAAGGAGGGTTATGATTTTGAACGGTCTGTATGTCATCTGTTACGTTATAACTTCTAAACTTCTGTTCATAATTTGACAAATTTGGTGATTGGTGGCGTCTTGATCGTCCGTTGGTTATAGGCTATGTGACTTCACATTAAATTCAATATGGCGCCCTCTAGAGGACATAAAGTCACGACCTCGCACACTGACTTATTAGTATTACTTGTTAAAATTTTAGGAATATCGTATAATTTTACAATGTTTGTAAATATATGGATGTGAGCACCATGTACGAGTATCTATCACATAATTAATTTATCTGTCATTGCTTAATTTTTCATTCTTTTTACCTATCGCGGTATATTATTATTATTATTATCCTTTATTACATTTTAAATACTTATAAATTATATTTTTAAATATTAGAATATAAAAAATTAAAACATTTAAAAATATAAAAAATAGTAGCCCACCGGTATCGGGAACAGGGTCCAAGCTACCGGCGGTCAGGGCTCCAGAGAGAGGAACCTCCTAACAATGCGAGCCGTGTCCAGAAGTACCGCTTTCTGAATCAAGCCCTTGATCCAGCTGCCCAACGAGAGCCTCCTTAGGTGTTGGTCGAGGCTCTTGGCAATTAAACCATTGGCTGATACGACTATCGGCACAATGATCGCTGAGTCCACATCCCACATGTCGACAACCTCGCGAGCCAAGTCAAGATACTTGATTTGTTTATCTTTCTCGGCTTTCACGAGGTTCCCGTCATGCGGGACCGTGATGTCAATAATCATTGTGCGCCGCTCTACTCGATCCACCACCACTATATCAGGTTTATTGGCAACAATAGTCCTGTCAGTGATGATGGATCGATCCCAGTACAAAGTGATATTTCCATTTTCGAGAACTGGGTCGGGCGCATACCTATAGTACGGCACTTCAGATTCCACAAGACTGTACTTCAGAGCAAGTTGCTGGTGGATAATCCTGGCTACAAGGTTGTGTCTATGCAAGTACTCTTCGTTAGCTAGACGAGAACAACCGGAGATAATGTGTCGGATTGATTCTCCCGGACGGTGGCATGCCCGACAGATGTCAACCGTGCCGTCTTTCACAATAAATCTACGGTAATTGTTCGTCATTATTATTATTATTATTATCCATTTATTTCGGACAGAATCCATAAAAGAGTTAGTAACAATGTTCTTAAGATCTATGTTAGTAGGTACATAATATAATAACGTATTTACAAAATTACAATCTTCCCGTAACTATTCCCACCCAGTGAGCCCGTATGGGACAGTCATGGCGGGATGCAATCATTTGCAAAATGCTGTTGGTGCTACCGCGCAGTCTTTGAAATAATGACGCCACTTTCTTACGCATTATAGCGTGAAACCCGTCAACTCGAGCATTTGCGAACATTTGTGACGCATTACAATATATATAGTAATCTTATTCTAGATGCATCGTCTTCACATATAATTATATAATTCATGTATACAAAATATTGTAAAAACATTTTGAAACAGTAACGGTGGAGTTTCTTGCCCATTCTTCTCCATACGAAAACTACCTTTTGGAAGGGGCGACTAGAATCAATTCTATTTTTTGTAAACTTGACGTTCTTAAGTGCCTTTTATGTGCCTAATTGAAATAAATTGTTTGATTTTGACCAATATTTTTTTTTAATTTTGCCCTGTTTTGTATCAAATGAAAGGGCTTGACGAGCAAATTACAAATATGTATATATATCATATTGTCTAAGTAAATACATATGTTTAAATAGTTAAAAAGAAGCAAAAGTGAGACTGTGCTACGTACGCGGCTGTAAAATGAATACCTATTATACAATAACCCAAAAAAAAAAGCGGCTGTGCCATAAATATATTATATTTCTATGGGCTCTGCAAATACTTTATCACGAAATTATAACCCCAAAATTATTTCAGACAGAAATCAAGACATAGGTACAAAAATGATCAAGGTAAAGCCGTCGTCGCATGCCATTATAATTTTGTAGGTGTACAGGCAAGCGACCTTTCCTTTGACGGCTTTCCCCCGAGCGCACACTTTTTTTTTACATACCCATTGCTCTAATACAACCACAAGATACATTTCAGTACCCTTTAAATTGAATAATAATGATATGACATCATGTTTCAGACCGGAACGTCCACGCACCACATCCTGTGCGTCATCAGTATCGGTTGTAAGCGATCCAGCAGAACAGGAACAAGTCGATCCCCAGGCTGTTGATCCGTTTAGTGAGTACTTTTATATTATAAAGAGGCACTCCACAGTTTAGGCATGAAGCTACAAGTACGCGGCCTCCCCGTCTTGTCAGGCCAATTCAGTGAGTGTTACGTACTTAGAAGATCTAAGAGTCACGCGATGGTAAGAGAAGCAACTTTTAGGTGAATATACCTGTAGATGGTTAGCGCTGTGCGACCTGAATTGCACTTTATTGTGACGTAGCAAGAGTCGCTTTTTATTTAAATGATTTTGCGGAGTACCATATGTATTAATCTGTGATTATATTAGCTTTTCCCCAGGGTTTCCACCGCGTGGAGGTCAGAAATTATCCCACAGGAGCGTACTACAGGGATCAAAAGTGCCTATTTCCTAACCTAGGTCCTGCACCCTAATTGCGTAACACACGATGAATCATAATCTGAATCATTTTTGAAGGATATTGCTAATCCATTGCTTCATATGTTCGAAAAGCTTGCCTGCTCAACAACGTAAATAACGCAATGAATGTTGTAGAACTGTCAAAATTAAAAAAAAAGATTGATTGTGAGGAGCTTATCTCTGGAACTCCCAGAAGGACTGCCTATCTGACCTCCACAACCCAGTTACTGGGTAACACGATACCGCTTGTAAGACTAAACCTTTCAGGGAATGCAGATTTAATATTGTTTTATCCAAATTCCAGAACAAATCGACGCAACATCAGTAAACAGCGCCTACTCCACCACTCTAATGGAATGCGCGAGCTGCAGTGACTCTGACGGCGAGTCTGTGACCCTGGGCCCCGACGGAGACTGTCGCGCGGGCGACCACGAGGACTTGTCTGATGCTGAAGACGCTCCTTGCGAGGAGATGCCGCTGTGGTGAGTAAAAAGGTGTAATAGAAATAACAGAAAATGGAATAGGAAATATTCATCATTTCAGCCGAAAGACGTCCACTACTGGACAAAGGCCTCCCCCAAATGGGGGGGTTGGCCATAATCGCCACGCTTGGCAGGCGGGTTGGAGATCGCAGTATGGTTTTAAAATGCATAGAGAACGCTGCTGCCCATTCTCTAGTGAGTCCCTTAGTCGCCTTTTACGACACCCACGGGAAGAAATGGGATGGTGCTATTCTTTATGTCCGGCACCATGGAATCATATAGGAAATATTAGGCCATCGAAATCGGTAGCAAAGTGTAACAACGCCCGCGCCCCTCGCCACTTGTGTAATACCCGCTCCTTAGGGTGCCTTTCCACCAGAGATGTGCTATGCTACATTGCTATGGATGCGTTTGATATCCCCCAATCATATTCATTGGTCCACATAGCGAATGAATATGATTGGTAGATATCAAATGCATCCATAGCAACGTAGCATAGCTCTGGTGGAAAGGTACCCTAAATCCAACATATTTTGATAATAATTTATGAGGAACAGGGTGTAAAGTTCACTCATCCTCTATAAAAAGAAAGAAAAAGTGTTAATGCTGCACAAACAAAACGCAAATCACAAAAAAAAAAAAATTACAATACCCCTTCACGAATTAACCAAAAGACTCGTATTCAATATTCAAAACAGAAAAATTTGTCAAGTTTGAGAAAAGGGAGGATCCTCCGACCAGACGGGTGTCGTGTCTGGCGGGCAACTGCCCAACGATTGATGTCGGAAAGTCTTATATCTGTCGTTCGCGCGGTAAACTCTAATTGCGCGATGCAGGATTTGTGTGACGTCAGGACTTTGATGCGTAGTTCGCATGTGACGATGTAGATGCCGCCACAGTAATAAAACACCATAACATAACGCCTTGTGTCCCCGAAAGTTTGGTTGGGACCTGGGGGCCTAAAACTGCCACTTTAGCAATTCTGCTAAAAGCGATTCATTTCCTGAACTCCCAGCAATTCATTAGCAATTCCTCTAATTTTCGTGAAATGGTGACACAAACTGAATAATATCTCAATTCAATTCATATCAGAATCATATTTGGTGCTTTT
Organism: Agrochola lota; assembly: GCA_947364205.1. Lineage (NCBI taxonomy): Eukaryota > Metazoa > Arthropoda > Insecta > Lepidoptera > Noctuidae > Agrochola > Agrochola lota. The sequence continues at coordinate 7,107,380 of OX376245.1, read as the reverse complement.
AGCAGAATTGCTAAAGTGGCCGTTTTAGGCCCCCTGTAGTATAGTTACCTTCAAAGAATTTTATATCTAACCAGTTTCAAAACAAAATCCCGTGAACACGATGACCACGCCAGTTACCGGCCCGGTTCAATAGCCGCCGAGCGCTGCAAGCAAGAATAGTCCTTACCGTGGTTAGATATGAACTTCTTCGATAATACACCCACATTTCGCCAGTTATGTTCAAGACAATAATCATTAACCTTATTTTTCAGGAGAGCGGGTGTCTACACGGCTGAGGAAGCAGTGTGCGTCGCTAAGACGGCTCTAAAGTTCCTACAGACAGCGTATATCAAACAGATGACACGTCTGCGCGTGTTACTACAGACAGCCAGACTGCAGTACCTTAGGGAGCTGAAGGCTGAGAGAGAACTGTACTGTGAGTAATAAACTCTGACACTGATGAATTGTCAAGGGGTCGGTCAGTCAGAAAGATGAAGCTAGTTGCCCATTCCAAAGCGTAGTAGGTTCCTATGGACAAGAACGGGCAGGAAACTCTACGGACACTCCTTTAAATCAAAAATAATGGTTACATCATTCATGTTCAAATTGTACATTTGAGAACGATGTAGAAAGACGTGCACGAATGTATACTGCGTTCGCAAGTTATTTGGCGAACATGTAAACAAACACGAATTTTCCACTTAGACAAACATCAACTTTATACTAGTGTAAATAAAGCTGATTTTAGACCTACTAGTACTGTTGAAAAAGTCCTAAAAATATGAAGTTGTAGCGCAAACTGGACCTTATGTGTAGGCATTACAGTTGTTTTTCCTAAAACTCATGTTTGTTTACATGTGTGGCAAATGAATTGCGAACGCAGATTAGAAAGCTTCTATAGAATAATTCCTGCACGCTTACCATAAACACAATAGAAACAGGTTTTGTCGACGGAAGAATAGACAAAATAAAAGATAAACAATCACAATCTCTCATTTTGTCTATTCTTCCGTTGACAAAACCCGTAGAATCCGTTTCTATGGTTGTCATGCTACACGTGTAGATGAAAAACCAAAAGCATCTCGTTTAGTAGTCACAAGCGCGACTTCTGAACTTTGAACGTTGGTTTTGATATTGGTCATTTCTCAGAGAAAATAAAGCCTTTAAAAAAAAATCTAACTAGGCTGTGAATCAGAGCTTTTCGAACGTCAAAATTACATAAGACAGTCCCCCAAAAAATTCCCGCCCTTCACCACTTCCTAGTGCAATAGCTGGGAAGAAGAAGTGGCGCAAGAAACTGTCCAGCAGCACAGCTGTCTGTTCAGTCAGAAGAACTTGATTCTATATACTTACAACATAAAACATTAAATTAAATTATTTGCTATATATGTCAGCTGGCACACGCCAATATACAAACAAAAAATCATCGAAATCTATACTCCAGTGTATCTTTCGTCCACGTACGCACGGGCGCTTTTTATTAAAGCGATGTTTTTCAACTCGAGGCGAAGAACTGAATGTTGGGAATCCAACAGAGTGCAATCCTAGCGCGTTAGAAAAGTGCCCCGTTGAATTTTCAACTCTCAGCGGTCACCCAGGCGTTGACAATCCAGTGCGCGTTAAAAAAAGGCACAAAGGCTTCCAGACCCTTCCCCCCTGTCTCGACATTTCGATTTCGGTCGTAAAGTCCTAATGGCGTCCAAAGACGCGTGCAACGTGTACGTGATTTTTTCGTGATTGTCAACCAATTTTGACCGTCGAGGGACGCCATTAAGACTGCGACCGAATTCGGTCGTATAGCGAGCGGTATCTATGGGCTCCCACACAAAACTGCGATGCGATTCGATACGACGCTACATCGCAGGTTTTTAGACGAGCTCTGTTTTTAAGGAGTTCGCAGATTTTTGCAATGCGATGCGAATTCGCAATTTTGTGTGGGAGCCCTAAGTCGAAACTGCCGCCCCTGTATTTATAAAATGTAACAATAATTAACTTTATCAAACATTACTTTCACAGGCAGCATCAACGCACAAGCCCGCAGCGGGCCGCTCACGGTGCGCGAACGCCGACAGCTGCGCAAGCTGAAGGCGTTCGCGAGCTACCACAAGAAGCACGGCAACGACGCTGTGTTAGCGCGCAAGATGCACCACAAGAGAGCTAAGGTATGATATGACTGCCGACAGAAGTGAAAACTTACAACTATGAAATCAACTATCAAAATCTCAATTGGAATGACCACATTATGACCTCAACAGCTAGTGTCAGAAAGTATTCAAAATATCACGCTCAGACACACACACTCACATCTCTTGGTTAAACATTATTTACTTATGATTAAAATCTAAAATTTTAAACTGATTATTTGTGTCTGCAGCTATTAAGAGCGGCCAACCCGTCATACTTTTCATACAAACGCTCGTACGTGATTATGGCGTTGTAACACATCTTTCTTTCAAATTTTTAAATTTATTTGTATATTGTGCACTATATCTAGGTTTCTATGAAAGCAAAAAATAAAAAAATCGAGAAACAAATTCAGTTTAAGCCTCCAAAAATCTGCTTTTTTGCACAAATTTTACCCGAACTTTGACCGGTCATAATATACTCATAATTGGTAAAAGTAAAGAAAACATCTGCATAGAAACCTCGTACATGTAATGGAAATTCTAAATATCAAACATTTTTTTCACAAACTTGTGAGGTTTACTCAAAAACACGTATTTCCTGATACAAATTTTTACACACTATTTTTCGTAAAATGTTATCGCGTTCTCGCTTGTTTGTTAGCAGTTCTCACTTGCGCTCGATGAAACAACAAGCTTTTCGACCATGCTCGCGTTGACGATAGACGGACCGGGAAGGGCCCTCTTAACTATGCTTATGTTAGTTCCCACGAAAATAATAATTAAGTCTTATACGAGAAAAATCAAACAATTGTCTGTAAACTTTGCATATACTAAATTTATTTTAACACTACCTCCATTATGGTCACTTGTTTTCGTAGATAGTACAAGATGTTTCTGATACCTACCTGTTTACATTGGAACATAATATCATAGATACCAAATTATAATACTGTGAATTAAAAGTGGAATACAATTTGTATTTAGTACTGGCAAATTGTGTAATAGGAAGACTGTCCTACCGTGATACAGTTTCGACTAGTACGGAGGACAGTGGGAATCGAATGATACAACCTAAATAACAATATCAGTGTTAGTAATTGTTGGCGTCGGGAGTCGCGAGCCGACTTCCGGCCACCGTAGGCGCGGGCCTGCGGACGGTGAGCTATGGGTAGCTTGCCGTCCGATTAGGACCTGGATGCCTACCACGAGCTCTTAGCGCGATCCATTTTAGGACCTAAACTGAACTGTTCTTCTAATTCGTACCATGACGTTAGTTTAACGATTCAATTTAGGCCATGCCATGTGACAGCGATTGTCCCAAACTGAGTCGCAAGTTCTGGTTTCATTCATTCTTGTTTGGTACCATGACGTCCTTATAGCAGCTCAACTGAAACGCTCAACTGTCAAAATAAGCGATTCAATTAAAGTTACTATTTCTCTAACATAAACTGAAACGTTTGGTGAATTATTGACGAAAATAAAGTTATTATAAAATAAAAATATTTTTTTCTTATACTTAATAAATAGCAAAAGGTAAATAAATATCTACTTTGACTAAGAATTATTTTAACAATAGTTACCGTATTAATGTGGAATCTTAAAAAAAACTGTTGAGTGTCTGTTTTACTTTGAATTAATGATACTGAGTTAAGAACAAATAAAATGTTACTTGCTTCTGAACGTGTCTGACACTAAATAACGTGCGCGAAACAAACTTATTTGACAATAATAGCGTTGTCTCGTTTTCACCAAAAACGTTCCAAACGCGGCCGCGCGGTTCAGCCACAGATTGCGATCTTTCATTCACTTTTAACGATCCAAATGCCGCTGAGCTTATTGGACGTCATGGTACGACTTTGAAGTGATGCAGTTTAAGAACCTAAACTGAAATGCCTTGCTTTTGAACCGTTTTTAATTAGATCATGGTAGGCATCCAGGCCCGGTTCCACGCGCGCCTCAAAGAGATGTCAGCACCAACTGACGGGGTCGAAAGACCAATGCCTGCTGGGGTTGCGGGTTTGTCCGAAAGGGATATCGCGGCCCCGGTCCACGGGCAAAGGAAGGAACACGGGTGGGTTTTAGTCAGTAAAAGTCTGACACACCCTCCCGCTCCGTCCAGAGCGGGAGAAGTCATTTGATGATTTCCCAACCTCAAAAAAAAGTGTTAGTAATTGTTGGTGAGTGATTAGTGCTTAAATACGTACTAAATAATTATCACGTGACGTAAGTACTTAACGAACAGCACTTATAAGACGTTAGAAAGTTAGTCTTTAAGTGCAGGAACCTATTTATGTACGTTTGTATTTTCTTCGTACCAAATGTTAAAAATACCTAATAGGGATGATGCCTGGGTAAAAACAATTTAATTCAAATTAGTCCGTCAGTCAGATAATAAAAAAATATTAGACACGTATTTTTTGCTTTATCATATTAATAAAAAATTACTTAGATAAAAACGCATTTTAAGTTGGGGTGTGGGGGTAAATACGTCACTAGTACGTATAAAATCTACATACTCGTGACGTCATGGCACATTTTACCTCAATGTATCGCCGTAATCTTTAGATTACGTAAAAAAAGAAAAAATACGTGTCCAATAGTTTTTTATAATCTCAAAGACGGACTAAAAAAAAATTTTTGTCATCATTCCTATTATATGCTTGTACTTTTTATGATGCAAATAAATAAAGTTATATTATTATATATAAACTTATTATGAAATAAATGTGATTAAAAAAAAGAAAGCAAATACATACGCTTTCACTGCTGATCAAGCGCAACACGTCATACTCGCAGCTACAGATATAATATTAATAATAATAAAATCTTTATTTTCAAGTAACATGGACTCATAACGTTAGTAACAATTTACTAACAAACTAAGTTAGTAGTATTTATAAACAATAAACAATAAAAATAAAACAATTAACCATTACTAGGATTATGCAGCTGGCTTAAATAGGAAATGATAGGGCAATCCAGTTTGCTAGCAATGACCACCAGGAGACAGTTGGAGCTGGCGCGCACTCTGCGCAACAGGGATGCAGCACGCTTGCGTCTGATCGCAGCGAAGCCGTCAGTTTGAGCATCCGCGAACATACCCGAGGCACTACAAAAGCGTGGCAGCCCCAACAGCATCCTGAATGCATTGTTGTACTCAACACGAAGAGCATTAACAGCTTTTTGAGTGCAACTAGTACAGAGGCTACACGAGTAAAAAACTTGACAATATGCCTTAAAAAGTGTTATTTTAACCGCATCCGTGCAGCGTGAGAACCTTCGGATCAGCATATTACATCGCACTGCTAATGCTCTTCGCTCCCGGTCTACATCTAGATTGTCCCTCAAATCCTCCGCTACAATGTGCCCTAGATATTTAAACTGAAGAACACGGTTTAACACACCACCATTCAAAGTGACAGTTGGGTATATCTCTTCGCCTTTATTGGCCGCCTTAAAGATAAGCAACTGACTTTTATCCGTGTTATATCTCAAACCGTGCTCCTCCGCGTAACACTCACAAACTTTAATCAATTTTCTGAGACCTGCCATAGACGGACTCAGCAACGCCATGTCATCAGCGTAGCTAATGTTATTAAATGCTACCCCATCTATGTAGCAGCCAGCATGCAAACTGCTAAGCTCAACAATCAGCTCATTTATATATAAATTAAACAGGGTAGGGGAGCTTAATCCACCCTGCCTTACTCCACATTCCATCACATACTCATCCGACATTTCATTAGCCCATTTTACACAATTAATTTTATGTGTGTACCAGTATTTAAAAACACTCGTTACTTCACTGGGTACATTCGCGTCACATAGTTTAGACCACAACTTGTCATACAAACAACTTGTAATATAAACATGTCGGTGACGCTAACCCATGAGATTTTTCCCTACCAATATTTCGCCTAAAGAATTTTTCACTCATAAACTTATTGTTTGTTGAAATTAGGCTGAGAATCAGCTTTATGAACAACAAAAAATACGTAAAACGTCCGTCCTTTATCACCTCTTTCGACTGTTTTAGCTGCTAAGGAAAACAGGCGCGTCAACCACCCTAGCAAACTGGGTGATAATTTGACACATGGACAGGGGCGTAGCTACCGCCGTATCTGACGTATCAATAATACGTCGGGGGCCCCCGGGCCACGGGGGCCCCCGACGATGTGCTTAAGCAAAAAATAATATACAACGTGTCCCAAAATTCAACGATAAGCGGGCACCAGACGGTGGACTTGCTCATCACTACCCGAGAAACTATAATGAAAAAAATTTTTTTTTCGTTTGCAATTACAAAACCCTTAAAAATGATCCCAGAATGCCTGTAGTTTTTGCACAAAAATCTACAGGCAAGGCAGGGAATCTTGTTTATAAATAGTACGCATTTTTTTTTGTAGCTATTTTGCCTAGAGTAATATAACATTTTGGAATCTTGATTAGTTGCGCCAATTTTTTTTTAAACTTGACGTAGTGGTGTCCATACTTTTTTTTACACTACAATGACTGAAAGTGCACTGAAAGAAAAAACTTTGAAAATTTTAAGGAAAATAATAATTTTGATTGATTTTTGTGTAAAACCTACAGGCATTCTGAGATTTTTAAGGGTTGTGGTGGATAGCAGTGCTACTTAGGTTGACGATAAAAAAAAAAAACTAAAATATTAGAAAACTTGTGGTTGTGTGTGTGTGGTTGGTGTAGTTAAAAATATCTTAAAGGGTGTCAATTTCCGAAGAATTTCAATGTATTTTTGGTAATTTCCAAAAAAATATTGTTTTTTTTTTATTTTCATAATTTTTTCTCCGGTAGTGATGAGTAGGTCCACCGTCTGGTGCCCGCTTATCGTTGAATTTTGGGACACGTTGTATAGAGGTAGAAACTTTAGAAGAACTAAAGTCATCATCAGCTATAAATGATTTAATAAATCAGTTTTCCGAAAAAAAGGCAAGGAGAGTTTATATTTTGAATTGTTTGTAAAAATTTTGGAAAAAGTGTCAGATAGATAATTATGATGAATAAATATTTCTTTTAAAACATTTTTTTTCTTTTGTGAGAAATCTTTACCCTTCATAAGAGCCTCCAAATAAATTTTTATACGGGGCCCCGCCAAGCGACGCTACGCCACTGCACATGGAGCTTTAAGTTTAACTGAACAGCAGATTTTTCTAAGACATGACGCACACTATGTGACTGCGACAGGTCGACGAGACGTACCGACAGATTGCGGGTGATAATTTTTATATATTCTGTTCAAAGCTCCGCACACTTGGTATCGAGTTGCAGAGTCGCAACAACAGGCTAGTGGAGTCGGACGCTGCAAAAAAAAAAGTCTTTACGGGTTGTTAGAAGCCCGAAAGTTTGACAACCAGTCTTACCAAGAGGTGTCGTGTTACCTAGTAACTGGGTTGTGGAGGTCAGATGGGCAGTCCCTCCATGTAAAATACTGTTATTCAAAGTTCTAGTTTGAATAAATGACTTTTGGTTTTGTAAATACAATTTAATAATTAGTAAGTTTTGATCCACAGCTGAACGCCCCCTGCCCCAGCCGGCCCGTGCCGTCCCAGGGGCGCTGCACCTTCGCCGAGGGCGGCGTGCGCTGCCCCGCGCACGTGCTGCCCGCCGCCAAGCACTGCCTCAGGCACATACTGCACGACAGGCAGCAGGTGAGCACTATATCCACAGCTGAACGTGCCGTCCCAGGGGCGCTGCACCTTCGCCGAGGGCGGCGTGCGCTGCCCCGCGCACGTGCTGCCCGCCGCCAAGCACTGCCTCAGGCACATACTGCACGACAGGCAGCAGGTGAGCACTATATCCACAGCTGAACGTGCCGTCCCAGGGGCGCTGCACCTTCGCCGAGGGCGGCGTGCGCTGCCCCGCGCACGTGCTGCCCGCCGCCAAGCACTGCCTCAGGCACATACTGCACGACAGGCAGCAGGTGAGCACTATATCCACAGCTGAACGTGCCGTCCCAGGGGCGCTGCACCTTCGCCGAGGGCGGCGTGCGCTGCCCCGCGCACGTGCTGCCCGCCGCCAAGCACTGCCTCAGGCACATACTGCACGACAGGCAGCAGGTGAGCACTATATCCACAGCTGAACGTGCCGTCCCAGGGGCGCTGCACCTTCGCCGAGGGCGGCGTGCGCTGCCCCGCGCACGTGCTGCCCGCCGCCAAGCACTGCCTCAGGCACATACTGCACGACAGGCAGCAGGTGAGCACTATATCCACAGCTGAACGTGCCGTCCCAGGGGCGCTGCACCTTCGCCGAGGGCGGCGTGCGCTGCCCCGCGCACGTGCTGCCCGCCGCCAAGCACTGCCTCAGGCACATACTGCACGACAGGCAGCAGGTGAGCACTATATCCACAGCTGAACGTGCCGTCCCAGGGGCGCTGCACCTTCGCCGAGGGCGGCGTGCGCTGCCCCGCGCACGTGCTGCCCGCCGCCAAGCACTGCCTCAGGCACATACTGCACGACAGGCAGCAGGTGAGCACTATATCCACAGGCAAGCGGTACACAAGTGGTACGAAATTGTACATGTCATCTAGTTTCTCATGAAAATAATGAGATATAAAATCGAATTCGCGAAATATTACAATATTCTGTTGTCAATTTCCAGGTGTTATTCAATGCGTGCGGCGACATTCGCGGCGTGGCGTCGTGCCGGGAGCCCATACCGAAGCTCCCCCTGCCGTCCTCAGCCTGTCGCTATCACACCGACCCTCCCGTGTACACCGTTTTCACTCTGAAGGTACGTATTTTATACTGTGCGGTAAGGTGTACTGAAAGCTGCACATTGTATTCATAACTAGCTGCTACCTCGTCCGCGTGAAATCGATTCACCGCGTCGCATCCCATCGCCCGCCCGCGCTATTACCTCGTTTTCGATTAGCGTTCATTCCGACTATTTTTCTTTCCACTCGGCTCCTAACGCTCGTAACGATGTTAGTAGCCCTTAACCTTCTTCAAGAATCAGGCTATCCAATGCAATAAGAATTTTTCTAATCCGACTGTTAGTTCTGGATATAACACCCCTTTTTTTTACTAATTTCTTTTTTTTTGGGTGGGAAATGATTAAATAACTTCTCCCGCTCTAGGCGAAGCGAGAGGGCGTGTCAGACTTTTATTGACTAAAACCCACCCGTGTTCCTTCCGTTGCCTGTATGCCGGGGCCGCGATATCCCTTTCGGACAAACTCGCAACCCTGGCAGTTACATACCTAATAGCCGAGGAAAAGGTCATTGACTCCTACCGCTGCACCCACGATGCCGTCAACCATAATTATTTTGTTGCGCGTAATTTTGTTTCTATGATATCTTTTAAACTATTTATTTAAATGATATGATGTCAAGGCATATTTTATTCTATAGTAAATGCCTAATTTAAATAACATATTTTATTGGTTATTGATTAATTATAATACCGGTCAAAATAGCTTCGGAAATAACAATGAAATTTTTATCAAATTAAAACATAATAATGGTTACCGTGGGTCATCCCATGGGTTAGAAGATAGCCATAATAATGCCATCGCGGACTTTTTTGTTGAACTTTTTAAGATGAAAAATACTGTAGAACATAATTTTCATGTATGTTTTACGGTTTACGCGGCGCACGCCAGTAAAGTTCCCAGTCGGCATGATTTTTTCCGATAACTTCAACAATAATCGTCATATTTCAGCTAATTTACACAAAACCGTAAATACACCAAAACCTTCTGCAAGAATTACTCCGTCCATTGGTGAAAACAGTTTGAAAATCCGTTCGATAGTTTTTGAGTTTATCGTGTTCAGACTGACAGACAGACGCGGCCGGACTTTGTTTTAAAATTTGTTAGGATTATTAAAACAATATTATTATTATATTACATTAGTATAGATCAGGATCAGTCACTAAATGGCGGACCGCGGTCCGGATCCGGACCGCGGTCCTATTATGTGCGGACCTTAAGTAAACAAGAAAATGAACTATTAATGTAAAAAAAAAAAGTTATTTAATTTAGCCCGCGCTTTGTGTTTTCTGCCACGACAATATTAATGGCGTATAAAATGGCAATAGCTTGCACCAACTTAACTCCAGACTTCAGATATCGTATAGTCCTGCCAGGGTTGCGAGTTTGTCCGAAAGGGATATCGCGGCCCCGGCACACAGGCAACGGAAGGAACACGGGTGGGTTCTAGTCAGTAAAAGCCTGGCACACCCTCCCGCTCCGCCCAGAGCGGGAGAAGTTATTTGATAATTTCCCACCGCCAAAAAAAAATATAAGATATTGTATAGTACCTACAGAGCAAATTTTTTTTTTTTTTTTCTTATAAATAGATATTAATTACTGACTTTGTTATTTTTGCTATTCCCTACTTAATATTTATTCATAACTTAATTATAATTTTTTAATTTGGATGTTAGTAATCGTCTACCAAACGGACCGCGACAGTCTTATTATTTTTTTAAACTCCCAATGAAACCTAAAATACCTGGTGATCCCAGGTATGGATCATTCAGGCGAAAGACGTCCAGTGCGTCCCCCGCGCGTCGGCGGTTCTTTCCATAAACCAAGGACTATGTCTTTCCATAAACCAAGGACTATGTCTTTCCATAAACCAAGGACTATGTCTTTCCATAAACCAAGGACTATGTCTTTCCATAAACCAAGGACTATGTCTTCGCCAGAGAGATATATAAAATTTATTTTTTCTTCCGCTCGAAAAACTTACAAATACACCTCCTAATATTTTTGATGTACAAGCATATTTACAATTTAAGGCTTTAAACTAGTAAAGCATCCAACCGGAACTAGGATAAACTTGTATCTCAGGCATCTCATAATAATATTACTTTATAGCAACATTAAACGTCAAGTGGGGCTTCTTAGATTGTCGTTGGTTTACTCAAGATATATATTACCTATATATTACTTAAAGGGATGCTGACATGTTTTTTCCGTCAATTTGATTGTTTAAAAATATTGGACACGTATTTTTTCTGTTTTTACGTAATCTAAAGAATACATTGAGTTAAAATGTGCCATGACGTCACGAGTATGTAGATTTTATACTTACATGTGACGTAGCGCGCCCCCACTCAACTTGAATGCGTTTTATCTAAGTATTTTTTTATTAATATAATAAAGCAAAAAATACGTGTCTAATATTTTTTTTATTATCTGACTGACGGACTTATGGAATTTATTCTTTTTTTTTACTCAGGCATCATCCCTATTAAGCTCTGTTCAAATTATTACAGTTAATACGAAAACATTTTCTAAATACCTACATTACCCGTTACAGAAAGACGGATCTGACTCTGAGTCGGAACCATCATCTTCGTCCGAAGACTCGCACACTGAAGAGCTAGCAGACCTCGCAGAAGTCTCCGCTGACGACCGCGCGGAGGCGCAGGAGGTGGACGTGCAGGAGGCGGAGGTGTCCTTACCTCCCTACACACCGGACGACATGACGGACGAATGACAGATCGCCGATCTGGTCTACCAGATGTATGATGATTTCGGTGAGCAGTAGTCTCTGGCTGGAGCAGTTCTGAAGAAAGTGCTATAGTGATGGATAGTTGCGATAATATTGAATAATGAGCTTAAAGGCTTATTTTTATTGGTCGATAAAGCTCGTATGCGGGGAGATTTCTGTAACGCATGCCATAGGGCTCGTATTCGGGGAACCATTTTTATTAGTTGATATCCCAACCTTTGCAGACAACCTGCACCGCACGTTGGGCAGTTGCTTTGAAGGCTCATTTTCATTGGGTGTTTAGAGGTATGAGGAACAGGGTGTAAAGTTCACTCATCCTCTATAGAAAAGGGAGGATCCTCCGACTAGTGATGGATTAATTAGCATTCGCATTCATTGTTACCATGCGAATGCTCATTTAGCATTTAGCAAATGAAATGTAGTTGTGAAATTCTGTGAAGTGCTAAGTGAATTTATCGCTTCATACTTTTTTATACTATCATACGTCAGAGCGTCGACGCACGCAGCGGTAGCGTGCGCTCTCCGTCGTACCCACGGGAAGTCGGGACTATTAAATCTCTCGGTTTCACGTAACCGTGATCTCGTCCGCGAGTGAAATTTATTAGCAGTGCTGCGAACTTGCGAAGAATGGGTTAAGCAATTGTTATCTTATTTTCTTTGATTTGCGCGTACTTAGGGTTGTATATTGAATGAATGCGAGATTGTTAATAATAATTTAATTCGCATATTAACAAAAAAAACATACTTCATTATTAGCAATTAGCATAGCAATAGCAATTAGCACGCTACGACTCATGAATTCACATGCTAATGAAATTTATGCGAAATCGCATTAATTGACATTACTACCTCCGACCAGACGGGTGTCATGTCTGGCGGGCAACTGCCCAACAATTGATGTCGGGTAGTCTTATATCTGTCGTTCGTGCGGTAAACTCTAATTGCACGATGCAGGATTTGATGCGTAGTTCGCATGTGGCGATGTAGATGCCGCCACAGGTGTCTCCGCACGCTTTTTACTGATCGATGAACTTCATTGGTCGCTACGGGGATTCCCCCAGACGGTGTCCCGGCCGCGTTATCATCTTGTAACGTTCATTAGTCATCACCCCACTTGCGGGGAGTCCCCGCATGCTGTATATCGACTAATGAAAATGTGCCGTTGGAAAGAGACTGTCACAGGTTTAAGTGAGAAAGAGGACACTATACTTAGCCGAAATGTTTCTTAAACTATGTCTTATTTACAGTCGAGTTACTGTGAGTGGATTGTCAAGTTTTGATAATTAATACAGTGTTAAAATTAAGAGCAGTGGTGGCCAGTGGTCAGCCCCGGATCTAGATTTTTTTTGAGGCCGGACTACACCTGCCGTCTGCCGCCCCACGTCAAAACTTTTTGGGGGAGGCGCGAAATTCAAATTTTCTCGAAATGAAAAGTTGGCAGCAACATAATAACCACATTTTATCGATCGATAATGCGCCAATCCAACAGGGATGCCAAAACTGTTTTAAAAAAGAAAGAGATATAATAGTATATGTGCTGAGCGTCTTATTTAATATACCCCATTTACACTCAGTTCACTTATGTAAACACGATACTTCTCTCGATCCTGCTACAATTCGCGTCAAATATCTTTGCCGCTCTGAAGTAGGCTACAAATGACTGCGCAGGCGGACTAAGTGAGAGCGAGCGGCTCCAAGGCGCCAATAGTTTAGGTAATATTGCTTTTTACGGCGAAAACTATGGCAATCAAAAAAACACAGTCACTACTTTGTAATTAGTACCAGCAGTTTATTGTTCGGTTTGGAGGTCAGTAGTCAATCTTCCTTATAAAACAGTAGCGCGCATGCGTAACCTAACTTCAGAGCGGCAAAGTTATTTGACGCGAACTGTACGGCAGTATTTAGGGAATTATGGCCGGCAGCGCGAGGAGCAGCGGCAGGGGCTGCGTGTAAATAAGGCATTAAAAAAGTCGCGGTGGGCTGGGTGGTGCACTTGTCTGCTACGGTTGAATTTGTCGCGCCCTGAC